>CM062804.1:659218805-661618805 GCA_031772625.1 Pinus tabuliformis
ACCGGGTTGATAAAATTAAAGAAGGAAGCTCCAGGATTGTAGCATTATTGCTACAATACTGGAGCCCACCAGCATGGTCCCTATGTTGTCAAGCGAAAGATAGCAAAAGGGGCCTACGAATTGGTAGACTTTGACGGGGACTCTTTAGGTAAACCTAGAAATGGTCTTTACCTGAAGAGGATTATGCTTAAAGAATGGGTATGGAGATTTTAGTTAGGATAGTTTTTCTTTCTAGCTGGTGTTTTTAGTTTTTAAAAAGTGTGCTTAGCTTAGAGAGTGTTTTTCGTCATCATTCCTGCTTATCTTGGTTTTACTCTCGGTATTGCAGATGTCGATGCCTCTCCAAACATACATTGGTTTCGCTGATGGTGCTTGTCATAATACACGGAACATTTCTTCCGCAGCTTGGGTTATCTATTCACCCTCTGAGTTGGTATCTATGCATGAGGTAAGCCTCAGTCAAACAACGAACAACATTGCCGAGTATATTGCAGTGATTGAGTTATTATCCGAATCTATTTCATTTGGGATTCGAGTTTGATAGTGAGGTTAGATTCTGAACTCGTTGTATTACAGCTTAATAGAGTGTATGCCATTAGAAATCCAGTGTTATTGAGATTATTTTTTAGAGTGCGTCTCTTGGAACGTGAATTTGATTATATTAATATCAGCATATTCCAAGATATTTAAATACATTAGCAGATGCAATTGCTTCTCAAATGTTAAGTAGACATTTGCAATAATCATACATGTAAATTTAAAACCATTCCATAACATGATTTACAAGATAAGCCGGTAATAGTGATATATGTATAGGAGTGTGTCAAAAAATACATCGTCCTCGATCATAGGTTGAAAAACACCTTATGATCGGCAAAAATGATAAGTACAAAAAGCAAAAATGTCATATGTGCCTACAATAGGCGATCATCCTATCACTGGTGATGATCTCGATAAGAAACCACATCACGGGCCACCTTGCAAAGGAACCTCCTAAAAGGTCCTGGGACCCCAATCACATAGCGCTGAAGTCGACGAGGAATGTCATCTATGCTGGTCTCCGGAATATCTCTTGTCAAGCATTCTAGATGACTCTCCAACTCGGCCAAAACCTCTACTGATTCGTCCTGTGGGGCTGGCACGACTGCAACTGGTTATTTCCTCTCGTAAGGCCGGAGAGCGGCTGGTCGCTGTGGACCCACATCTGCATTTGAAACTTTTACTATCAGTTTTGGGACGATAAAAAAATAATAAAAATAAAATAAAATAAGAAAATGTTGAAAATGATTTTACCTGAGTCATCCCATTGCTCTCCTGGTGCAAGAGCCATGTCTGGGTCACCACGAAAATCTACCCCAGCATAAGGGAAGTCCTGAAAAGAAAAAACCTGGTTTTCCAACCATTGGAAATACTCAGGTTTGAATCGAACAACCTCTGTCCCCTCGTCTGGATGACGAGCCATAACTGCAACCCATCGCATCAGTTTGGGCTCTCGAGGAAGCCCAGCTCCAACAGTAAGGTGTTGCGGGATCAACATCGGAACCCTCTCTGGACCAAAGCTCACAACTAAAGCCCCATAACCAAAGGTCTTCAGTTGTCCGTTCTTGGCTCTGGTCAGTTGACTTTTACATTGGCCAACACAGCATCACACCATTTGAAGATGGTGCCTCGAAAGCATTCAACTGCCATCTGCATCTGGGATCCGGTGGCAATATGTAATGCGGCACTCCCGCAAAGTCTGGTGACAGTAAACGCAATCACCATGAGTTTAGGAAGGGATATGGTTTTAATGTCTATCCCTTTGTCTCTAGCCTAGTTGTTGCAGAACTCTAGCCAGAGGCTATTGACAGACTGGCCACCTGGCCTAGTCCCGAATAGAGTCAAGTCTTCACCTCTCTTAGGAAAAACGGTCAAGAAGTATATGTCTGTCGGCTCGATTTCGAGCTGGTGGCCACCAATGAAGAATCACTGGTCCTGTATGCTCCATCTATCAACCAGCCACTGTAAGAAATCCACCTGGGCCCTCATGCCAGGTATGGCCCAGAATTTGTACAAGTCGCATGCCTTCAATGCATCGATCAAAGGTTTGGTGATTCAACGTGGCAATATCCATGTCCTCATGCTCTCGTTCACGCCAATCTAGCATGATGTACTCTCTGCATCCAATAAAAAGACAAATTAGAATGTTAGAAATTAATTTGTTTGGGTCAAATTTGAGAATTTTTGGGTTAAAAACCCTTGTTGCGGGGACCGCACCCTCTGTGTTAGAGACAGTGCGTGGGTCCGCACCTTGCCTACATGGAAGGTGAGGACCCCTAACTTTTTCCCCATTGAGAAAAATTCAGGGTCCGCGGGCTGCCAGTGTTATGCCTGCGGGCCATCGCGCGCGGGTTTTTAGCCTAAAAACCCTCCCAAAAATGAAATAAAAGCCTAAAACAAAAATTAAACAATTAAAAATGAAGATTAGGATGATGTGGATTACCTGGAGAGAAGACAGCATTCGATTCCGACGGTTGGATTTTCTGCAATCTTCACGGGAATTTTCTGAACAAAAGCACTATTTTCTCACCCAAATCTCAAACGGTAAAAATGAATTAACGAAAGCCCTTTTTATAAGTTTTTTGAGTAAATAAATTGCAAATTTGTTTATGTTTCACTTTGGAAAGGTAATTTTTGCAGCGTTTGTATCCATTTCAAACAGGTATGAGTAATGTTTGCATTTTTGTTCAGGATAATGGATTATTCTGGCGAAATCTATCATGTTCAACGAAAAAACATTTAGAGTCACCTTTAAGCTCTTTTCTGACTCCTAAAACATGAAAAGATTGTCGAGTTTCTCTTTTTGAATTCGTTAAAACGGAACTAAAAAGACGGTCCACTTACAACTCTTTTCTGACCGTAAAAACATGAAAAGATTGCCGGATTTTTGTCGTTTCAAATTCGATATTGGTTATAAAACGACGTGTCGTTGATCGCTTTTTTACTTTTTCGGGTCAGGGGCACTAATTACGAAAATTACTCCTTGGTCGTAAAGATCAAGCGGTTCTCTCAAGTATTATTTTATACTTTTTCGGGCTTGGGAGACACAAATTTACGAAAAAGGTCAACCCTAGAGTCTTCTTAAGTTTTTTCAGACTCTCTAAAATTGAAAAACGCCGATTTTCTTCTATACTGGACTCGTTAAAATTTCACAGTAAAGGACTTGTTTAATTACAAACAGGAACGAACCACTCCTTCTTAGGGTTCGAATTTAAACTAATTTGGACTCATCCGAAGGATGAGATTATAATCAAGCAAATGTTATCCTCCTCAAGCTTGTCAAAAATAAAGAGGTACTTGGCAGAAATGGTGGGGGAAAAGAGAGAAAAATGAGCCTGTTTGTCATACTTTTAACCACTCTTGAACACGACACTTTTATTCACCTGGGTTGGGAAATCCTTTGCCTAACAGTTGATCAAACCACATTGAAAGTCTTCAGTGGTTTCTGGGTATTAACTTTGGGTCAATTGTCACCAAACCATCTGTTGTGTCGTTATGTGTTCAAGAGGTCACTGCCAATAAGCCATTCATCTGCAAAATATCTGTCATCCATCTTGACCATCCCTGAGTCAGTCCTTGCAACTAAATTTCTTCAACTTGATCTATGATTTCGTGTTGTAGGCTTACCTGCGACGGATCGCTTTCTATCGACTTCAGCTCATTATCTAGAAAGATGATCTAGAAATTGTCAGTACCTTGGGATCTGCATGCCTCAATGGCAGGTTTCTCGCCTTTGACGATAGGTTGCGTCATTGATCTTCGATCAAAGGATTCCGTGACATGTTCGACATCAACACATCTATTCACATCTCATGGATTGTACTGGGTACTTTGAGATCCATTGACATCACTGGTGGTTTCTCTCACACTTGTTAACAGTTTACGTCATTGACTGGTAATCAAGTGGTTTCTACCATGTTCGACATCAACACATCCATTCGCATGGATAGAATCGTATTGTTTCGAGAAGTAGAAATGAAGACCCTGGATCTAGTTTCTGCAATCCAGGCTGCGAGGAATTTTGTATTCATTATATGATGGACTATTCATAAACAGATGGTTGCGTCCATACTGTGTCCACATGAGTCTATATTTGTGATGTATTACAAGATCATTCCTATATCAGAGTAGTAGTTAGTTTTCTAAGTCTGTTTTGATCTGGGTATGGGAATGCCTACCTCAGCAATGATATGATCTCATATATATATCTTGCATTGAATGTTTTTACAGGTTCCGACCCGGCTCTCCACAAGATGATCCTCGAGATGATAAAGTACTTCACTCTTCCTAAATGATAAATGAAATCCTCATCTACTACATACTTCACACTTTAGGGGGCAATCTGTTACACAAAAATATCATCACCATGATTATTTGCAGTCAGTATGGGTCTATCATCACTTGTACTGTCCTCCTAAGCAAGTCCCAAACCTCAGCTCTTCAAGTCAAGCTTTGAAAATGAGAGAAAGACATTGAAAATCAACAAAGCTCTGGTTCCGCACTTTCTCTCACTGTTGCCTACAGTCCCACACCTCCTATTTACAAAAACTGTGGACCTGCCCGCTCTGTCCCTAAAAGAGTGGGTGTGGACTGCTGTGAAAGTCAAAAAGGCGCAAGTTTATTCTAAAAAACTCACTTTGGGTTAATTCTAGATGATTCTAGAAGGAATTTTGACGTGGATCGGTCGCTCTTAGGTGGTTCATGCATCCCAAAAGAGAAGGAGCTAATCCCTTGATGAGAGGAGCTATCCCTTTGAAGGAGGGCTTTATCCCTTTGAAGGAGGACCTAGTAACTTCCCTCCATTGCACTATAAATTAAGGCATTGGGCTGGTTGCTAGGGAGGTTAGAAGCTGAACATTTTTGAGGGTAAATGCTGGTGGAATTGAGACTTCCTAGTTAAGCTTGAGAGGAGAGATCACATACCTTTTTGGCTTCATTGGGAAGAGAGTGAAACTTGTCAAAGTAGAGGAGACTTCTTGTTGGACCCTGGGAGGAGCTTGTACAACATCAAGGCACAGGTTGTAAAGTTCTTCTTTGATTTGAATTAATACAATCAGATTCATTTTTCTCAAAAAATTGTCTTATGTCATTTGTTTCATGAATTCCTTGATCTTCATGTTAAATATGTTTTATGATATTGGCTTTTCAGGTGCTATTTAATTTGTTTGCTTGTTTGTGTTTGTAGATTCGCAACAAGGGAGCTCACTTGGATCAAAGGAGAGAGGCTTCCACAAACTTGCATTGGACCCAAGGTAGGCCTAAAACACTTGTTTGCCTTTGTTTATAAATGCATATTTAGAGAAAGATAGTTTTTTATTGGCTTGCTTGTCACTAGGTCTTTTTAGATTCTAGGAAGGTCTATCTTGTCCGCAAGAACGACTCATTCCGTGTGACACCAAGTTCCTACAATTCATATTTATTCTTTGAGTTAAGGAACTGGATTATTCTTGAGGCTTCTTCTGGCATATTTCCAAGTTCGACTCTAACCCTTTGAATTGCCTCACCGGCCTCTTTGACCAAGTCATTGTGTTCAAATATCACCTGTACAGATGGCCAAATATCATTGACTAAGTCAATGATATTGGCCCATAAAAGTTGTTTTGCTTGGGCTAGTGGCACTTTGAGTGTTTATTCTTTCTCCAACTTTTGTATCTTTCCATTCAACCTGTTTGTCTTCTAAACTTCATTCTTATGGATGATTTGAGCCAATTTCCTCTCATCCTCTAGACTTTTCATTTGTTCCTTAAGTCTATTTATTTCAGTGGTTTGGATGGACATATGGTCCACGGTTTTGACCAGTTCAGTTGCTTCATCACTAGGATGAGATACTGCTATTGAACTTATTGCTGATGTAGTTGTTGATGCAGTTGGAAGTGTTGTAGCTAGTGGAGCTTATGGGACCAATGAAGCTGCCAAAGTTGAAGGAATTGTTGTAGTGACTATAGGAATAACAGTAGTAGTATTTGCTTCAGTGGTGGTTTGTTTCTCCTATACCAACTTATCCATTTCGTTCTCCATTTCTTTCAATTGAGCATTTAGCTGGAGAATGAGGTCCATCATATCATCTTTCTAGCTTTGGCTCTCTAGAACTTGGTCTGTGGATGTTCAGAAGGAGGCAATTTTAGTTTTTTCTTCAAAGCAATAATGTCTTCATTTTTCTTCTTTATGAGCTTTTCTGGAGCCTTGATGTCATTTGGATTATATCCAATCTCAATAACAAGGTCTTCTAGTGACTTGATTTTGTTATCCTTTGCTTGTGAGAATGCTTTCTCTAGCTTAAACTATGTTGTGATATTGTTTAGGGAATTCTAAAGTTTTTGTACACTCATGGCCTTGTTGGTCATCGTTTATTATATCATTTCTCCTGCCTACTTATGAAATTCAATTTGATCAATAGGGTGAACATCTCTAGCCAAAACTTCAAATTTTGTCTTCTTGTAATCTGTGGATGACTTAGGCTAGTGGACTGTAGGCTAGAAAAAGGACATTTGCATTTTACCAGTTTTAATGTCAAAAGCTGACATTAACCTATTCTAATTGCTAGGAGTCTGCTTGAAATACGCGGCATATGTTTCAGCTTTCAATGCCTCTTTTCTTAATTTGATCTCTTTATACTTCTTCTTTATGTATTTTTCCTTATCCACTGGTTTGCTTGATGATGAGACCTCAATGATAAGTTGTTTATGAATACTATGAGTATTAGAGGTGGAAGGTTGATGAGTTTCCTCTGAAACTGTTGGAGTTGTACTCTCTCTGACCCCTGTATCTGTATCCATGATTTGAAGTGTCTTAAATGTCTAAACTATATCTTCTTTCTCATTGACAAGATTTAGCTTGGGCTTCTTCCTATACATGATTTCAAATTTGTCATATCTATGTTTGAGCAAGAACACTCTTCTCTGGTCCTTTTTACATTCCTTTCCTACAGGACTAGAGTATTCAGAATGGAACTAATATCCATCTGTTTCTCCATATCTATCAAGGTATTTTCCAACCTTTCTGACTGGTTGGCATATTTTTCAATGTTTGTTCTAGAGTCATGCATAAAAGGACTTAATTTGAATTTGAGTCTTAGTTTGTTTATGAAACCTAAAGTCATACTGCCACATGAAACTGCTACTGAACTTCATTTCCTGTAAACACTTCTCTGCTTCTTCTCCAGTCTCCCTATTATTACAGATAAAAGGACCTATATAGTTTTTTATTTTGAACTATGCTTTCTTCCTAGCTGATAGGAAATTCACATCCTCTGAGTTTATAATCTTCCTAATATATCTAATGTAAACATCCTCATGGGAAGATATTTAGGCAACTTATAGGGAGTGAGTTGGCATCCATATATTCTAATTTCAGTGTGGTCCTGGTATAGGTACCAGTCTCCTATTCTACTGTTTTTAGACAACTGCAAAACTCTCTTTATCTCATCACTAATCCTAGGTTGATTTCTACTGCTTAGCATATTGACAACTGGGTGAAAAAAGGAATCAATGAACTCCTTGTAGCTGAAAATAGTGGAATACTTTTGGATTAAGGGTGTCCAAAAGATGACAGATCTAGGATGGCCCTTAGTGTCCAACTTTTGGATGTTGACTGGAAACTTGTCTAATTGGAAATATAAGAACATGTGGAACAATACTGAAGAGTATTTGAATACTCTTTCATTTGGCAATCTGATCAATTGATCATGGATTCTATCTACCAAGAACTGGGCAAAATTGAAAACTACAGCTGGAGGTTTCCTTAGGCAGAAAATAGAGAGGAAAGCAAGTATGGGCTCATCTACATGCTCATCAATGGTGTATCCTAGAATACAAGAGAGCATGGTTACAATTTGTCTGGCCCTCTCAAAGAAAATGGTGGCAGAGTATGGACAACTATCTGTAAGAGTATGAGACTCTTCTAGGATGAAAGTCTGAAAGATTTGAGACCTCTTGGGAAGGTCCAGCTTCAAGTAGAGTTCTAGTAGGTTTCAATGGAAAATGGGGTTTCATTTGGGTTTGTCTAGATCTGCAACCTTTGGTTTATTGACTCAATAGTGATTGTAAACAAAATCTGCTAGTTAGGAGAGACTATGGCTCTTTGGCTTGGGATATAGCAAAGTTAGCATAGGTGGATGATTTCAGAGAATTGGTATACCTATGGGAATAAGTATTTGGGAAAATTTGATTCCCATAGATGAATGTCATCATTTTGGTTTAGGAATTACCCCAGCAGTGGAGTTTCAATAGATGGCTAGGGGAAACTGTGTCTTTGATTTGGAAATCTCTGTCAGCCAATAGAGGTCGTAAACATCCAGGTGAGGGGTTTGCAGGGGTTTCTCATTTAGAATTCTTTGGGAAGCCATAATTTGTTTTATTCTATTGAATTATTGTTTATTTGGCTTAAGGAGTAAGCTCAGGACTTCTGGAACAATGGGAAGGGTGAATATAGTCTATAGAAAAGGGTTTCTTTGGATGCACAGTGGGTTTTTTCAGTTTGGCAAGGTTTTTTAATTAATTCAATTAATTACCCTTTTATAATTACTATTAAGAGCTTAAATAGAGGGCCTTTCTATTTCTTTCAAGAATACCCGGAAAAATGAAGATTAGGTGTGCAATTAGGGTTCTATAGTAGTAGCAGAGGTTTTTTGAGGGATGAATGGTCTTTCTGCTACTTCTAGTCAGATTCTGCAGCGTCTTCTGGTTATAAATGGGTTAAACGGTTGAACAGAGTTCTCGGGGGTTATAATTGGTTGACAAAGGTTTCTTGCAACGAAATAACGACAAAAAGTGTAGAAATGGTGGCCTTTTGGCTTTTAACCAACAATGGTTAACTTGGGCGCGGAATTAATGTGTGAACAGTAGGCAATTTCATCCTACACAGGGAGGCATTTTTATGGC
This sequence comes from Pinus tabuliformis, assembly GCA_031772625.1. NCBI lineage: Eukaryota > Viridiplantae > Streptophyta > Pinopsida > Pinales > Pinaceae > Pinus > Pinus tabuliformis. Next base: position 659,227,724 of record CM062804.1, read on the forward strand.
ATATCGCACCTCTTTTGAGTGGAGGGTTGTAGTTTTTGAGAGCATATAACATGGGGCTGCCATGTAGCAAAAGGGAACTTGGGAAAAATGGCGAATCTCGCGTGCTTTTGGGATGTTAATGATCGGATGATGGGAACACGTGATATGGTTATGGGTCGTTGGATCTGGAGGTGAGCGATTGAAGGGATATCGCATGGTGGAGTTGCGTGAGTGAGTGGGGAGTCGGGTCGGGTTTTAATTAAAAAGAAATGTAATTAATTAAAAGTGTAATTGTGGGATTTAATATAATGTGATGGGTTAATAAAATGCGAGACCCGAGAATAAATAAACTAGGGATATAAGTTAAAAAGGTATCGTGGAGGGTTTTTTAATGGGGCCCAATAGTTTATTTAAGCTTAGGATAAGGGGGTTTTAGTGGGTTTACTAGGGAAAATGAGATGAAATAGGGGGAAAGGTAAAATGAAGCGGTAGGGATATTTTTAGAAGGGGAAATGAAGAGGGAAGGGTCCTTTGGAATCAATAAGGGGAAATTAGTGAATGAAAAGTAATGAAGGGGTAATGGAGGGAAATTTAGACATGTAAGGGGTTTAGTGAAATGAGAGGATATTAGTGAATGAGCTTTAGTATTTAGGCATAAAATCGTATAGAACTTTTTAGGGTAAATACCCCAAAGTAATACACAATTTTTGTGAATGTCCTCTTTTCTTTCATAGTTCCTCCTGCACATGAAACATAGGATCAAGCATGATGAAGGTGCATTTGAGCTTGCTAACCCTCTATTTTTTTTTCTTTGATAAGCAAACTATCTAATTCTAACCTTACAACTTCCAATGGCTCAGATTAAACTAATGAGATCATTATTATTATCTAGCTAACTACTAATCTGCCAAGATTAAACAGTTTGGCTAGATCTTTCTTCTCTATCTATCAACTTGAAATTTAAAGCATGAATGAATCAAGATTAAACTATTTGACCATCATGGATTGTGGCATTTTTGACAAGCTGCACACAATCTTATTTTTGCAAAACAAAGTAAAAATAGTGGCATTTGAATTTGCATCACTTTTAGAATCTATTGTTTATCTCTTTTTGGTGGGGTTCATAATTTCTTTTTATCCTTTTCTTTTAGTCCTTTGATTTTTCTTTTATGACTTACCCTCTTTACATTTTTTATTTTTAATATGGGAAAACATTTTGCAAAAATAAAAAGTATGTACAATATTACAAGACTAATCATAACCAATTCAAAATTATGAATCCTATTATTAGAGGACCCTAACAGGTATGGCAGGATATTATCAAAGATTTGTGGAAGGATTTTTGAAAATATCCAGTCCAATCACTTCTTTTCTTAGGAAGGGAGCAAGATTTAATTTGACAGATAAGTGTGAGCAGGGTTTTTCCAAGCTCAAGCAATGTTTGACTACAACTCTGATATTGAAGGTTCCAAATATGGACAGGAAATTTATAGTATGTACTGATGCATCAAAAGATGGATTGGGTTCAATACTATCACAAGATGGTAGGGTGATTTCTTATGCCTCTAGGAAGTTAAGGCCGCATGAACAAAACTATGTAATTCATTATTTGGTACTTGTAACTATAGTTCATGCCTTGCAGATTTGGTGACATTATCTGGTGGGCAAGAAATTTGAATTGAAAACAGATCATAAAGGATTACAACATATATTTACTCAGAGTGATCTTAATGCTAGACAAAGACAGTGGTTAGAACTCCTGAGTGAATATGATTTTGATATAACCTACATCAAGGGTACATTAAACAAAGTAGTTGATGCACTAAGTCGAAGACCTCACATATTTTCAGTGATACCATTGAAGATTGATTTACGGGAACACATCTTGAGGGCACAAGATGTAGATGATTGGTGTAAGGAAGTTAGATGTGAACTATGTGGGAAAGAGGCTAAAAAAGGCAAGATGGAGGGGTACTCTTATGATGACGATGGTATGGTGAGATTTATGAAGAAGATTGTGGTTCCAGATAGAGATGGGATTTGTGAACTCATTTTGAAAGAATCTCACCATGCAGTGTATATGGCTCACCTGGGAGTCCAAAATATGTATGCAAATTTAAAGCAAAATTTCTTTTGGGTTGGCATGAAGAAGGATGTAGAAAATTATGTGGAAAAGTGTTTGGAATGCCAGTTAGTTAAGGCAAAACATGGTCATCCAACGTGTTTTTTGCAACCGCATAAAATTCCTAAGTCCAAATGGGAAGAAATATCTATGGATTTTGTTATTGAATTACCTGAGATAAGCAGGAAACATAACTCCATTCTGGTGGTGGTAGACAAGTTTACCAAGAGTTCCCATTTTATATCTGTTAGAGATACTCATAAAGCATCTGAAATAGCACATGTATTTATTAAAGAGGTCATTAGACTTCATGGTTTTCCTAAGAAAAGCATATCAGATAGGGCCTCTGTTTTCACAGGAAGATTTTGGACTAACTTTTAGGGAGTCCTCCAAATTCAATTAAACTTTAGCACATCTTATGATCTAGAAATTGATGGTCAAACTGAAAGATTAAATCAAGTATTGGAGGACATGCTTAGAATGTATGTAATGGATCAACAATCTAAGTGGGAATATTATCTTCCTTTAGTGGAATTTTCATACAACAACAATTATCATCGCTCCCTTGGTATGGCACCTTATGAGCTATTATATGGAAGACCATGTAGAACACCTTTAAGTTGGGATAGGTTGGAGGACATGATCTTAGTAGGACCTAAAATGATTCAAGAAATGGAAGAACAAGTGTGTCGTATAAGGGAAATATTAAAGGATCCACATGATAGAAAAAAGAGTTATGCTGATATGAGTAGACTGGATCGTAGTTTTAAAGAAGGAGAATTGGTTTTTCTTTGAGTAAAACCTAAGAAAATCTCTATTAAATTTGGGAAAGGATCCAATATCTCTCCTCGATTTATTGGGCCTTTTGAATTCATTGAAAGGATTGGACCTGTATCATATCTTCTAAAAAACACACACACCTTTTTTTGGGTAACTTGAGTTACATACCTAGTTGGTAGTCGAGGGATCTTACATATGGTATTGAAGCCTGTTAAAACTCTAGGACCTAGGGCTTGCCTACTAATATTTAGAGGTAATTACTTTTATTTACTTATTTGAATTTTCCTTCATCAGGTTAAGTAATCATGGAGAGAACATCAAGGCAATGAAGGAGGAGGGAAGTCTCACCTCCACCTTCCCAAGCTAGAGAATCTAAAAAAATATCTGTCAGGGAAGTAAGGGATATGATGTTATCCTTCCAGAAGATGACTGAAGTCTTGATTAGTAGGGTTGGAGGGAATCCTTCAGTGCCTGGTTCTTCGTCTCAAGTAGAGAGACAGGAGGTACCATTTGATGGAGATGTGCATAGAGAGTTGGAAAAAGTTAAGCTTCCTATATTTAAGGGTACCACCAAAGGCGAGGTAGCAGAAGCTTGGTTGGAAAACATGCACCTATGTTTTGAGTTGCAAAACTATTCTAGCAACCAAAAAGTTAAGTTGGCTATATACCAACTTAAGGAGAGTGCACTATTATGGTGGAGGAACTTAGAATCTCAATTGGGATATTCCATTTCTACCTTGACATGGGAACGATTTGAAGAGGAATTTCGAGAAAAGTACCTTTCTGTTGAATACTTGGAGAGGAAGTTGAATGAGTTTCATGATCTTAAGCAAGGAACTAAGACGGTACTTGAATATGAGGCCTGATTCATGGAGCTGCTTAGATATGCTACCTATCTCAATACTGAAGCTCTCAAGGTAAACAAGTTTTTGTATGGATTGAATCCTATTATAAAGGAAAATGTGTGCATTTTGATGCCTACTATGTAGCATGAAAAGGTGAAAAAATAAATTATAGCTAAGGAAGAATTGTTGGGAAGCAAAATTGGGGATAAAGCCCCCAATCTATCATTCCATGGGAAACCCCCTAGAAGGGGAGGACCAAATATAAGGAATAAGACAAGTGGATCGCATCATCGAGGATTTCAAAAGAATCATACTTTTAAGAACCATAGAAATAATCCAAGGCAATATCTTTAGCAAAGTAGTACTCACACTCAAGAATCAATTCAGAGTTCAATACAATCACCTAATAAAAGGGTCAAATTGATGAAAACTGCTCCTATTAATGGATGTTGGACTTGTGGAGGACCTCATTATGAGAAATATTTCCTTGAAAATAAGATTGAGGCACAATCAGACTAGGAGCAGGCCACTGTTAGAGATATGGGCAGAGCCCATAGGATTCATGTAGTTGTGCACAATTGTCAAGTTGAGCATCAGTCAACAGTGCTTGAAGCATCCAAAAAATTGAATGGTATGATAGTTACTATTTTAATTGATCCTGGTGCAACTGAAAGTTTTATTTCTCCTATTTATTTATTAAAATGTAAATTGGTGGCAAAAGAGAAAAATGATTTTGATCAGGTCGAGATGGCCTCAGGGCGTTCTCAAAAGGTAGAATACCTAGTGCAAGAGTGCCCTTTATACATGGGAATGTGTGTCACACATGTGAATCCTTATGTGATATCACTCGGTTATTATGATGTAATAATTGAGATGGACTAGCTCAAAGCCCACTGGAATGTGCTTAATTTTTGAAGTAAAACAATTCAATTTGTGAGTGATGAGGGCCAATCTATGGTTCTCCATGGGGAAAAGGGATGTGCTTCTTTAAGGCTTATCTTAGCCTTGTAGTTGAAGAAAATTCTTAGAAAAGGATGTCAAATGTATGCTATAATGACTCTAAATGAGGGAGAGATTTCGTCCTCTTAGAAATATCTTATCCTTTCCGAATTTTTTGATGCCTTTCCAAAAGAGTTGCCTGGTTTTCCTCCCAAGAGGGAGATTGACTTCCCCATGGAGATTAAGCCTGGAGCAGAACCAATATCCAAATATCCATATTGAATGTCTGTTGTTGAACTTCAGGAATTTCAAGTGCAAGTGTAGTTTCAGCTTAAGGAGCTCCTATAATATTTGTAAAGAAGAAGGATGGATCTCTTCAACTTTGTATTGATTATAGGCAGTTGAATCGAGTAAATATTCGAAATTAATATCCTTTGCCTTGCATTGATGATGTATTTGATCAAATTAAGGGATCCATTGCGTTCTCCAAGATTGACCTTTGATTGGGGTATCATTAGCTTAGAGTTAAGGAAGACAATATTCCTAAGACTAATTTTCGAACTCGTTTTGGTCATTATGAGTTTGTGGTTGTTCCTTTTAGGTTATCTAATGCTCCAAGAGTGTTTATGAGTATGATGAATGGTGTGTTTCGTAAGTACCTAGACAAATTCGTACAAGTGTTCCTTGATGACATATTAATCTATTGAAAGACCCCTTAAGAGAATGATCAACACTTGAGATTGGTATTGCAATGTTTAAAGGAAAAAAATATTTATGCCAAAATGTCTAGATGTTTTTTTTCCAATCAAAAATCCATTACCTTAGGAACATTATTTGCAGCGAAGGCATTGTTGTTGACCCAACAAAGATTGATGCAATTAAAGAATGGCCAACACCCTCCAATGTGCATGAATTGCATAGTTTCATGGGTATGGGAGGATATTATCGGAGATTTGTGGAAGGATTTTCGAAAATAGCCAGTCCAATCACTTATTTTCGTAGGAAGGGAGAAAGATTTAATTGGACAATAAGTGTGAGTAGGGTTTTTCCAAGATCAAGCAATGTTTGACTACAGCTCCGATATGGAAGGTTCCAGATATCGACAAGCAATTTATAGTACATACTGATGCATGAAAAGATGGATTGGGTGCAGTACTATCACAATATGGTAGGGTGATTTCTTATGCCTCTAGGAAGTTAAGGTCGCATGAAGAAAACTATTCAACCCATGATTTGGAACTTGCAGCTATAGTTCATGCCTTGCAAATTTGGCGACATTATTTGGCAGGAAAGAAATTTGAATTGAAAACGATTCCTAGAGGATTGAAACATATATTTACTCAGAGTGATCTTAATTCTAGACAAAGACGGTGGTCAGAACTCCTAAGTGAATATGATTTTGATATAACCTACATAAAGGGTACATTAAACAAAGTAGTTGATGCACTAAGTCGAAGACCTCGCATATTTTCAATGATACCATTGAAGATTGATTTAGAGGAATGCATCTTGAGGGCACTAGATGTAGATGATTAGTATAAGGAGGTTAGATGTGAACTATGTGGGAAATACACTAAAAAGGGCAAGATGGAGGGGTACTCTTGTGGTGGTGATGGTATGGTGAGATTTATGAAGAAGATTTTGGTTCCAGACAAAGATGGGATTCGTGAACTCATTTTGAAAGAATCTAACCATGCAATGTGTATGGCTTACCCAAGAGTCCAAAAGATGTATGCAAATTTAAAGAAAAATTTCTTTGGGTTGGCATGAAGAAGGATGTAGCAAATTATGTGGCAAAGCATTTGGAATGCCAGCTAGTTAAGCCAGAACATGGTCATCTAGCAGGTTTTTTGCAACCACATAACATTCCTGAGTCCAAATGGGAAGAAATATCTATGGAATTTATTGTTGAATTACCTGAGACAAGAAGGAGACGTAAATCCATTCTGGTGGTGGTAAACAAGCTTACCGAGAGTGCACATTTTATACCTGTTAGATATACTTATAAAGCATATGAAATAGCATAAGTATTTATCAAAAAGTTCGTTAGAATCCATGGTTTTCCTAAGAGATTCATATCATAGAGGGCCTCTGTTTTCACAGGAAGATGTTGGACTAACTTTAAGGGAGCCCTCCAAACTCAATTAAACTTTAGCACAACTTATCATATGGAAATTGATGGTCAAACTGAAAGATTAAATCAAGCATTGGAGGACATGCTTAGAATGTATGTAATGGATCAAAAATCTAAGTTGGAATATTATCTTCCTTTAGTGGAATTTTCATGCACAAGAATTATTATCGCTCCCTTGGTATGGCACCTTATGAGCTATTATATGGAAGACTATGTAGAACACCTTTATGTTGAGATAGGTTGGAGGACAAGATCTTGGTAGGTCCTGAAATGATTCAAAATGTGGAAGAACAAGTGTGTCATATAAGGAAAAGATTAAAGAAGGCACATGATAGAAAAAAGAGCTATGTTGATATGCATAGCCTGGATCGTAGTTTTAAAGAAGGAAAATTTGTTTTTCTTCGAGTAAAACCTCAGAAAATCTCTATTAAATTTGGGAAAGGATCCAAGCTCTCTCTTCGATTTGTTGGGCCTTTTGATTTCATTGAAAGGATTGGACCTATAACATATTGTCTTGCTATTACACCAATTTTTCATTGTATGCATAATGTATTTCATATTTTAGTATTGTGTAAGTATGTTCATGATCCTTCTCACATTTTAGATTGGCATCAATTCCAAGTAATAGACGAGGGGACTCTGAAGGCAGAGCCATTGCATTTTGGACCATTGAACTTGATAGCTCTGACGTTGCAGGGTGGACCAAGTAAAGGTCCATTGGGACTTGTATAGTCCTATTTCTACCACTTGGGAGGATGCATATTCTATGCATCTTGAGTTTCCCTTTTTGTTTGATCAAACTTTGGGCCAAGTTTGCTCCAAGAGGGAGAGTATGTAGCATCCCATTCTTCCTAGTACAGTTTTTCAACCCTCATTGATGGTGATTTTTGATAGATTATATATGAAAGAATTATATGTTATGGAATTGGATCAATCACTTGATTGGGGAAAATTGTTATATATATTACATGAATAGTTATATTTCCTCTTATGTGTGGCTATGTGATTGATTATATGTATCATATCTACATTTATTTACGTCTCCTTTTGTTTTATATCTAGCTTATGACATATCATTATGACATATGAATGGAAGCTACTATGTGGAGTAGTTAATGTACCATAATCTTGTTGATGATTTATTATGTATGTGATTATACATGATTGATCTTGTATTTAGAAGGATATGGCAGGGAACTTAGTTACTGCTGAGAAGGATGATCACATGACTATGGAGGCCATGTATACATTTGGGTAAAATGTAATTGAATTAAATTCATTATGATTTTTTTTTTAATGCTTTTAATCTATGAGATTATGATGTGCAGGTATGGAGAAACAAGGCCTTGCTAACAGATCATCAAATGCGTATGAGCTCACAATGCTTTGAGGAAAACCATGTAGCTTCAAGAAGAATAGATGAGAATCTATGGGAAATATTAGGGCATGCAGTCTAAATTTTGAAATATCAAGGCGTGAAGTCTTGGATCTTTGGAATAGATCAAGGCATGGAGTATTGATTCTACTAGGATGTGGAGTCCTAAGTACAGGGCAAGGATGCAGAGTCCTAACAATTTAAGAGAAGTGCACAATAGGGGTGTGGAATCCCTATTCTCTAACTGAAAAACACCACTTAAGGGATTGCATCAACCAGGTGAATTAATCTAAGTTAAACTCTAAGTTGAATTAAATCCAATTTACCCACTTTAGAGGATTATTCAAAATAAATATTATTTTAATGGAAAATATCAGTTATCTACTTTCTAAAAATAAATAATAAGAAAAATATTTAATTAGATACATTGGTGGTGAATATTTCATAATTTAGGTACCTAAATAAAATATGATAAAAGGAGAAATTTTGGAGAGGTGCCACCTTAGGGGGGGGGGGGGTGGTGAGTAATACAATTTCATATATATATAAAAAAAAAAAATAGTTAATTTTTGCATGAAGGGGGTGAGGTGTCACTCCACTCCATGCTTATAAATATTGAAGGATTTTTCCCCATAGAAGGGGAGATCATAAGGAGTAGAGAAATTCTGCCAAAATGACTAACTGATTCCTAAATTAAAATCCCAGTAACTTATCTCAATTCCTAAATTAAAATCTCAATAATTTATCCTGGTTGATTGAGACTAAGTGGTGTGAGAGGAAGATAGGCTATATTCCTTAGTTTCTCGAAATTTCTCACTATTGTTGAAGTTGGTACTATTTGTGAGTTCATGGAGCTCGAGGGTTCCAAGGAAAAATGATTTTCTTTGGATATAGTTGGGTGGTAAATTCTCACTATTTCTAAAGTTGGTAATATTTGTGAGCTCATAGAGCTCGGGGGTTTCAAGGAAAAAGGGTTTTCTTTGGATATGGTTGGGTGGAAAATCTCACTGGTCTATTGGACTTGGCAAGAAGAGCTACTGAACAAAGTAGAATGAGTCAGTATCAGTGTGAGCAAAGTTGTTGAACAAAGTAGAATGACTCGGTATTAGGTAAAATTTAAAATTTGTTATATTTTTATTTAATTAACCTTTCTTGGATGAAAATGTAGTTAGTTTACCTTCAAAATATTTGTTGTTGTTATAAAAGATCTGGTTATACATATATTGAAATTACAGAACTGTAATTACTTTTAGTATCTATATCTTATATCCATTATAAGTTTAATGTTTTTATTTTCAATTAGTGGATCTATGCTTTATTATACATTTATGTTTATGGAAGCATATGTTGAAAAAGAGTTACTAATTTGTTAATAAGTTTCTGTTTATGAAAGCCTATATTGAGAAAGAGTTAATATTCTATTAACTTTTGTTGGGGAAGAAAAACAAAAAAAAGAGGATTACAACTTAAGCTTATCATTCATGTGAGTAAAAAAACAAACCATGTAATGTAGACTATAATTGGAAGAGATGTTGTTAATATTCTTATTCTCTACATCCTCCTTCTCTTAGTTGATATGTTTTAAGGTTATATATTTATATTTCATCTAATAATAGCTTTATGCAAAAGTCTTGTTTCAGAGTTAGCAGTCATTGTTTTGAAGACACTCCTTCCACTCTTATTCTTTTTGCAGCAAAGAAAGTTCTTTTGAAATATAAAATTTAATCCTTTTGCAAAAGAGAAAGTATTCTTTGAAATGTAATGCTTATTCATCTCGCTGAAAAGAAAAACATATATCTCTGCTTAATTTTTGTTTACTCATGTTAGTGTGCTAATTTAGAGCATGATATCATTAAATGCAAAGGTGGATAATGCTTTTAGCTTTATGGTTTTATATATTGGTGTGTTACATTTACTTTGGTTAATGCATGAGATAAATTAGTGTGGTCATCTTTTGTAACTTTTACTATAAAACCTTAAAAGATAAATTAGTGTAGTAATCATCTGTAAGTTTTACTATATATACATTCTTGGAAAATATGAGTTTACTTCTCCTTTTCAATATGTAGTTTGAAGTTTTCATTATTTCCAAAAGTATTGGTGTCAAATAAATTCTGCAAGAGGTTAACCTTAATCTCTTATAACCTTGGTAATATTTATATGGATTCTTGGCAAATGAGATTTTATGATTTATCCATTTGCATTATGTAGTTTAAAGTTTTTATTTTGGTAAAGTTTTTAAAGTTTAATACTATCAAATATTTCTAAAATGGCAAAATTTTATGTTTAAAATATAGAGCATTGTTGCAAAGAAATATTCTACAAATGAATGGATCAGATGTTAACATTTGAACTTTATGTTACATGGAATGAATGCTTAGGATATAATGAGTTCTTCTTTATTTTTGGAAGAATTAATAATTTTGTGAATATTTTTGGATATGATGATTTCTTCTTCATTTTTGGAAGACTTATAATTTATGTGATGATTAATGTGTTTTGTTTTCATGTACTATGAAAGGCCAAAAGCATGATACAATTCTATGTAAAGTATTGTTAATATATAAAAATATTATGGATCTATTTTCAATGTTTTTATGAAACATGGATGGGTTTTATATTTAAGGAAAAAACACACTTTTTTTTTTGGGTAACTTAAGTTACATACCTAATTGGTAGTCAAGGGATCTTACAGTGTTTTACCTATTTGGAGGAGAAGTTAGTTGGAGCAGCAAGAGGCATTTTGTAATGGCACTTTCAATTGCAGAGGTCGAATACATGACAACCACTCATGCAAGGAAGGAAACAACTTGGTTGCAAATATTTTGTTCAAGTATGGGGTTGGTACAACGAGCTATAAGGATAGATTGGGAAAACCAAAGTGCAATTTTCTTGGCAAAGAACCCTTCTTATCATTCGAAGAAAAACACATTGATGTTTAGAATCAATTTGTGAGGGATATGGTTGAGGACAAAAAAGTGTTGCTGGTAAATGTCGACACTTCGAAGAATGTTGTAGATGCATTAACGAAGTCTGTGAGCACTGAGAATTTTTCTTGGTGTATAGAAATAATGGGAATTTCAGGGTTGGGCCAATGACAAAGCTCTCATGTGACCCCCTTTGTGGAAAGAAAACAACAAGTGGGAGAATGTTGGGTATGTGTTATATTCTTTATGTGAACCCAATAATAGTTGGGTAGACCCAAGGATGGGGGCAGGCCTACCCACGGATTTGTGCATGAGTTTTGCACATGGTTTTGGGCATGATGGTGCTCTTCCCATGGTATTTTGTAGATCCGGTCAAGGGAACTACAATTATGTTATAATCTAGGGTTATGGATTGATGTTTATGAATGTTTATGAATGTATGTATATGTATTGTAACATTGAAAGGAATATAATCAAAAATCAATCTAGTAGTCCTGGTTTTTGGATCGAGGGGAAAATATCTATGTATATTTATTTTCTGTTCTTGCCATTGTTTATATCCGTGTTTATATTTGTCGTTGAGCCAATTGGAAATTAGAAATAATATTTCTAGGAAATTAGAAATTTAATTTTCAATTTATGGAAATAGAAATATTCAACATTTTCCATAAACTTTGGTTAAAATTTCAAAAAATAATGAAATAATGCAGAATAAATGCACTTTGACAACCAGGAAAATGCTATAGTTTTAGGAAAATGAGGAACTAATGATAAGAGTTTTGTGAACTCTTAATGATATGTAAATTTTAATGAATCTGATTAAGTGAACATAAGATTGTGTTTACTTTATATGGTATTCAAAATAATTTTACGCAATAAATTTAAGAGAAACTATGTATTGTTTTTAGATTATGTTTTTTTAAATGTTTTAATCAATACGTTAAACATTAATGTGGGCTGCTATTTGTTCTAATTTGAAAAGTTCCATTTATAGATGTTATTTTCTTTTCCTATTCAATTTGAATTACATGAGAGGGATTTCACTTCATTTAAGTGAATTCGGTATATTCACATTGTATTTTCAAATACATGAGAGAGTTCTTCGTTGATTTGGAGTAGCCAAAATGTATCAAAACATTTTACTTTAATTTATATAATTAATTGGTAAATATGTTGACTTGTAATTAACAAAATATTATTGGATTAGTATTAGAATGGACAAAATATTATTTATTGCATATATCATTCTCTTTTCTATCGGGGCTTTCTTGAATCTTTCGGGGTAGAAAGAGTGTTACGAAGGATTTCCTAACGAGGGAAGAAATTGAACTCGTATTTATTGTGTTTCCTATTTTGCAGTTAATGCGATACTTCCAAAGATCCATTAGACCAGGAAATTTATTGGGAATGTTTTAAGGATAAGAACTTTGGGCTTTTTATTGTTGTGCAGTAGCATAATCGTTGTGAACTTATTAGTCCCTGCCTTCAGCAGTACAGGGACTATTGCGTTCGATGGGCATTTTCCCAGCATTAAATTGTTTTAACTAATCAGAACATTGACTTTCTAACCAATGTTTCACTCGAAATATTTCATTTTTATGCAATGTTTTTATTTGGACCTGTTATTGCAGGGAAAGAATATGATTTTAGATAAACTTACAATAATCCTTTCAAATTTCAGTTGAATGCCAATTTAATGCTAGGTTGTAATTAACATTACTCAGGAAGCATTTAATGTTTACTTTTTTCTTCTCCAGTGTGCCGTAAGATATCCAAAGTTTCATTATAATTATATCCGGCTCTTGCATGTGTGCCATCTGCCATTGTGCATCTTCCATAGTTTACCATGAACGATGTTCACCATGGTTTTTCAGGCACCATTTTTCATGGACACTGTCAATAAGGCTCGAAGGAGAAACGGTCAGGGTACGGCACCTTACCTCTGCTCAAGGGAAAAACATTGTTTCAAGCTTATGCAAATTATATGAGAAGTTTCAGAGATGTGTTCAGAGATATGCTCAGAAAAGTCATAGTGGTATGTCGATCTAAATCTCTTTCCAATTAATTGAAACATATATTTCCATTTCAAGTTTTCCATTGAACTGAAAAGATGTTGTTTGTTTCCTTTCCAAGACTGTAACTTTGGCATACACGCAGGAAATTCAAGTTGGAATGGGACCTTGTGGGTAGCTGAGGTATCCCTCATACCCTGAAAGCAACGACAAGGTAAATCAATTTTCTTTTTCCTGGACAACGAGAACTTAAAAGTTGTGATACAAATAGGTGAATCCAATATATTTCTCTGTGTGACCACCCTAAATTTACTGTAACCACCTAAATTTTTGGAATCTATTTGTCCAATACATGAAGGTTTCATGAAGATCCTGTGCAGAAACTGTTGGGAATGGAATTTGATGGATACCCCTATGCGGCCTGTTTTTTAAATAATCATTGCACCACTGCAAAATTTGAAAAAAATAAAAATATTAATAAAAACTAAAATAAGAAATATAATAAATAAAAAAACTTGTAAACATGTGGGGGCAGTGCATGCAACTCTAGTTGTCTCAAACTTTTGCTTAGCTACTTGTTTGCATTACACGCTACATGTTGTTTTTGTTGCCTGGTTGGTTTCACCATGGCGATGTTTCTACCTGCAAATAGAATTGATTTTCCTGTGCACCTCCATTGTTTTTTTTCATGGCTTTTTCTTGCCCGGTCAAATCTATTGTGCCTGACGGAGTCAAAGATTTCTTCAGCTGCCAGGAATGAATTAGGGTTCACCCTGCACGAATATGTCCATGGCCATTTACTCAATTCTGTCTTTTCTCTCCAAAAATGAGAGGGTTTTGAAAATCATTATTATTGTATAGAATAAGAATAAAATCATTATTATTGCATAGAATTAGAATAGAAATGCACTTGCTTATGGCCAAAAAAATATACGGTTGATAGCATAATATATAGACTGTGAATTACAGAAAAATCTAATGAAATTTAACCCATCCAAAATTTAAAATCTTAGGTAAAATTAAATGCATGTCATTAAAATGTAATCTAAGAGACAAAAAAAAATGTAGATTTATGAAGTTAAAAACGTGGAATTGAAAACTACCCCTGGAGAGCAACAAAGACTTGATAATGAAAAAAAAAACACCTTTGGCTGGACATTGTTGGGGCAACAAGCGCTTCACTCATGGTCAATCCTTCACTCGTGTTCAATTGGTCAATCCTTACGAAAGCACTAAAGTGGTACTCCTAGCCATTTGAAAAAAATAATTGCTGATTCGATGCCCCAACCCTATCTTCACAAGGCCTCATACAGAGGAAATAAATGACAAACAACCAAATGACCTTAGTCTTCAAGGTGTTGAATGCAGTGAAAAATATGAAGGCCTGAGTTATAACTGTGATGGCGAGTCCAAGGAATTCCCACACCCCCATCCACACAAAGCTAAGAACGACCCACAACACAGTAGAGATAAGAAAGCATAGCAATTTCCAGGCCAAAGGGATTAACTCAATCTGTTTAGAGACCAATGTCAGGCAATGAGAATGATCGATATGGATGCATAGGCTTTGTTCCTTGCCACTCAGATAGCAACGCAACAGTGGAATTGTAAATTAAAAAGTTTAATGAAAAATAATAAATTAAATTAAAAATAACCTAATAAAACCATAAAAGTTTTAGATTAAGTATTAGAGGGCTTGCATGTAGGCCAGGTGGATTCTTTGGCAACCCCATGTTTTTATTCGGATAGCAACGCAACAATGGATTTGTAAATTAAAAAGTTTAATGAAAAATAATAAATTAAATTAAAAATAACCTAATAAAAATATAAAAATTGTAGATTAAGTATTAGAGGGCTTGCATGTAGGCCAGGTGGATTCTTTGGCAATCCCATGTTTATATTCGTGGTTGATTGATGTCTCCCGACTGAGAGGAGTATAATGAGCAGCTAAGTCGACTAAGTGTCCGCCCAATTAGTCGACGAATACTATGCAATAGCTGATGGATGCCAGTGGAAAAGAATCGATGCAGCTGCTGCTTCTTGTCGGAAAATTTTAAAATGTCATGTGGTAGCTTTATAAAGGACATATATAAATGCTCGTGCAAATAATTTGGGCACTGCTTATACCAAATATTTTACTTGAGAAATGTTGACAGGAAGGCATTGGTTGAGCTTGAGATGGATCATAACAGGGAGAACAAAAATGGAAAAGAAGACTTTAATTTGGGTATGTGTCCTTGTGGTCTACTTCTCCTAATTTCCAGTTATAGAGAATGGAAACCATTATGAGATGGTAATGTTATTTCGTCTTCTCTTTTCAAGGGACTGATCTTGCTTTTCTTCAAGCAATCCAACTATCCCCAAAATATAGTCATGATTATGTTGGTATGTGCATGTACAGTAGCAATTAGTAGATTTTCATCTTTGTACCACTGTCTTGATTTTCTGTTCAATGTGTGTTTATTACCAGTTATGCTTTATATTATGAGATGCGGACTATTGATATCTATATAATTGGGATCCTTGTCTGTTAAAGTAACTCTGGGGAATACTTCCAAAATATTAGAGGTTGCAGGCATTTTCATATATCTGGCACCAGGCGGAAGTCGATTATAGTGCAGAATATTTTATTTCTAGGGAAGCAAATTTAACATCTATAATTGTATGAGATATAACCACTTTACAGTTATAACCACTCAATACAACTTTTGCCTCGTAGATCAAGTAGAAATTTAAGAGCTCTGCCACTTAATACAACTTTTGCCTGGAAGATAAAGCAGAAATTTAAGAGCTCTGCCAAGAACCTTCTGTGTTAGGATGCCATGATTATCTAAAGGGAGTTGTTTGTTATGTTATGTTACTCTGCGTATCAGCAGGAACCTGTGGATATTGTCCGGAGGAAAATATGGAGCTAACACGCATTTTTCTGAACATCTTTTTCGCTTGATTTTGCAAGCAGTGCATGCAGGTGCGTACTTTATTCGTGCAGTGGAATCATACTTTATTCGTGCAGTGGAATCAGTGGCGTAGCTCATCTTTGGAAAATGGAAATCGGTTGTATGAGCACCTGTTCTCATCAGTTTTTCTATTATCATGAGCGTTATATTACGGGATAATCCATTTAGACCTGTGTAAGAACAACGAAGTTTTTTTTCAATATCAAAATGTGTTTTCTTCTTTCTGGTAAATGTTAATATAAGTTTAGGGATTTATGGTTATTATTAAAAACCATGAGAAGTTCACATAGTTTAATCCATTTAGAAATAGGTTAATCCATTTAGACTCGTGTAAGAGGATCCAATTTTTTTATTTTTTTAAGTAAATTATAATATTTTGAGTAAATTTATTATATTAGTTTAATAAATAGCACATAATTTTATTATAATTATTGAAATGTATAATTTTTTATATATATGGTATAAAATTGGTAACGACATATCATTTTTTAAGTATAAAAATAAAGATATTTTAAATTTTATTTTGAGAATATGTATAAGTTAATAAAATTATGTTTTAGGTTTTATTTTGAAAATAGATATAAGGCAATTAATTTTTGGAAGTAAAAATTTCTCAAATCAAAAAGTAGCTGAATATTGTATTGATCTTCAAACGAGTAGTCTACTGCTGCTGGTTCTAAGTAAGTATCATAGCTTGCTTATTTCTTGCCATTTCTGAATACTATATTCTCTGCAATAGTTGAATCTTTTGTTTTTATTGATAGCTATTTATATATGATTTATTACAGCCTTGAAGGACATTGCATCTCGGATCCAACATGAATAACATAGCATTCTCCTTCACAGCCATATAGTATAGTCACAACGTAATCCTTAAATAAGTATCGATCCCCTATGCTGGTTTCTTTACTACTCATGCCCATGCCCATTCCAAGATTCTTGGAAGGAATTATAGCCCTCCATGAATAGATATTGAACAGTAGTCTGAAAATACGAACAGCAAGCTACAGAATTTGCAGCAACCAATCAAAGGACTCGGTTGCAAATTTCCCATCCCAGTCTAACAGGCTCAGTTCAGATAATGTAAGAATACATCGTTCTAAAATAGAGGATACAACAGCAATATCCATTGTTGTATCCTCTTCTCCCTCCCTTGTCCCGTTCGTAGTTTGATGGTAGGTAATCTGTCACAAAGACAAAAATAGTGTCTCTCCTTGCCCAAGCAACAAGATTTGCTTTGTTCAAGATGCAAAATCATGAAAGATCCAATTTTTGGCAATTCTGGATTCTCATTTTATCTTAAAGAGTTAAAGATACTCATCTTTAAGAATTTCTTGTATTCTATTGTTGAATCATTTTTTTAAGTTTTTGTTGTTTCTTTGCAGTCATGGAAGCGGAAGGGGAAGCAAAAAATTATCGGTGAGCTTATCTTGTTTCTCTTTTATCATTGATATACGCTATCTGCCTTTCTTTTCTGGTTTCCAGGAAATTTTATTGGATCTCAGAGCAAAAGCTTGTATTTAGAACGAACTGAGTTTTCTCAGATTATTTAAACTGATTTTCATGATTTTTTTATGAATTCGGACTGATAAACATAGTATGATTTCACATTTGTTTCAGAGTCATGATTCCTCCAAAAATTCAACACCACGTAAGAGCACAAGCAGGATCACCTCTCCACAGCCTTTTAGGCTACTAACAGAGGTAGAAACATAATTATGATAATATCCTTTTCTTTACCCTTTCAACTCATTTAAATAATGCACTTATTCAGAGTACTAACAGAGATAGAAACATAATTATGATAATATCCTTTTCTTTACCCTTTCAATTAATTTAAATAATGCACTTACGGGTTGTTATGACCATATGTCCAGCACT
Source organism: Pinus tabuliformis (assembly GCA_031772625.1). Classification (NCBI taxonomy): domain Eukaryota; kingdom Viridiplantae; phylum Streptophyta; class Pinopsida; order Pinales; family Pinaceae; genus Pinus; species Pinus tabuliformis. The sequence continues at coordinate 659,245,675 of CM062804.1, forward strand.
GTACCTGTACCTATAACTAGACATGATTATACAATTATTGCTAGAGTCATTGGGCAGTAAAATGTTTCACAATAAACCAATGTCTATGTATACCTTGAGAAACATAACATCTTCTCTTTTGCAGAAAAGACGCCAAGTGAAAGAGCAACAATTTATGAGAAAGCTACAACAGCAAATGGAGGAGGAGGTAAAGCCCAAAATACCAATTGCACAAAGGTTGCCCCTTACAACTGATGAACCACAGGCAAGTTTTAAATTTATGCAAGCCAGTTTATGTATCATGGTGATGATAGTTTTGAATGACTGAATTCCTATTTCAAAAGTTCAATATGCCATCCATATTCTCTTATTTGAATTATATTATAAAGTGCATTTTGGCAAATTTACAGGTTCTGAGAAAGCCCCCAATGAAAGAGAAAACTAAGCCATTGAATATAAAGCTTCACACAAAATCCAGAGCATCTGAAAGGGCTGAATTCGATCACTTTGTATCTCCAAATCCTGTTCCTAAATGATTTTGTGCATTTCTGTTTAGCATCTTCATTCAAATAAAGCTTCTTTAAGTTCATAATGGTTCTTGTGATACTTGGAATAGGTGGATGAAAAGCTTTCCTATCTCGAGAAACAAAGGCAGGAAGAGCTACGACTCAAGAAGGTATAGGTTTCAATTCCACTCGCATTTCTCTTTAAGGAACTCTTTTGGAGGCTAGTACCAACTGTATCTGGTATTTTATTAACAATTGGTCCTACTCCTTCAGTTGCATGCGATAGATCCCTTTCAACTTATTTTACCTCCATTTTCACTTTCTTTGCTACTGCATGCTAGGATTTTGAATTCTCTGTATGCATAATGATTGGCTAACATTTGCTGCATTTTGCAATAAATTTTTCTCAATTTTTTTTTTTTTAAACAAAAACAGTTCAACCATAAGCCCCCTGTTGGTACCAGTACAAAGCTTACCGCTTTGGGAACTCCAGTGAATTATCATTCCAGAGAGAAGAGACTGAGTATCAAACTTGGCCAATGTGCTTTGAGCACTTCATTACCTAGTCAGCTTCTTTATTCGGGTATAGTAGATAAGAGTGGAAGTAGCTTGAACAGTCTGAAGGCAACTTCCAATTCAACCTTGTGAAGCATTTCCTTGTTACAAGTTTGTCAGAGTTTCTCACTTTTTTGCCATGGCTATTGTTGTGTCCCAGTTGCTTTGATTATTATTACAGCTTTCCAAGACAGTGTGTTGAACTTGATGCCATGTAATATTATGTTTGGTTGAATATTATAGATATATAGAAAATAAGTATAGTATTTTTTTTAATATTATATTTAATATACGTTGGCTCAAAGAATTTCTTGGGCAGTTCTACAGTTACCCATCAAATCATAACAATGGCGAAGATCCGTATATGGCAATGTTCATATTCTGTGTCTAAATAAGTGTTTTGGTTTTATAAAGACTATGTCTGTCTTTAACAACACAGTCATTCGAAATCTCTGCAAATCAACAATTTCCACCTAATTGCTTTCATGCTACTAGCACTCCGGCAGGGTCTACCGCTAAGACAGTCGTTCTCTTGTTATGAATATCATTTGATTGAGAAATATAATTAATATTTATGTTATCAATTTTTTCCATTGGTGGTATTCGTTGTTGGCATTAGTGGTGAAATGAATTTCACCTTGAATGAAATGTGCCACATTTGAAAGTTTGAAGGCTAACAATGTTATAAAATAGAATTCTATTCAATTTTAGCTCTTTAATCATGCTTATAACTTCATCATCTTATTTATATTTTTATATATTCCATGTTTCTTTTTTATTTTCTATATTACAAAATAGAATTCTATTCGATTTTAGTCATCCAAATTTTTTTTTTTAAATAAAAGTATGTTACAAAATAGAATTTTATTCAATTTTAGTTCTTTGATCATACTTATAATTTCATCATCTTACTTATATTTGTATATGTCTATTTTTTTTAAGTTATAAGTATAATTAAAAGACTAAAATTGAATAGGAAAAATATCCAAGTTACTTGAGAAGAATTATGAGCATTCATGCCATTCTTCATGCCATTCAAATAATATAACCAACAAACCAACCATTCGATAGTAAATCCATGAAGATTCAAGGTAGCCAGTAAATCCATGAAGATTCAAGGTAGCCATGATAGGGCTTCCAACATTTTCATTTTGAGGAAAGACAAAGGGAAAGGGGTTTCTTTTCTTGATATAGTTAGGAAATTAACAGTGATTTTAATAATAAATTAGTTAATGCACAAGAAAAAAAAGTTCTTCATTGAATTGTGAAGAAGAAAGAACTTTGTCTTATAAGTGGTGGATTAAGTGCTCATAAGATAACATAAATAAAAAATATTTAAATATCTAATGATTTAATACATAGTTTCTATAATATTTTAATGATTCTTAAGGTAAATTTATACTATAAAATTTTAGTGATTTTTATGGTAAATTTATACTATAAAATTATACTATAAAAATTGGGTGAATCAGTTTTAGAAAAAAATAGAAATTAACAAATCTTTATTTCTAAAAAAGCACGAAAAATTAACCCACTTACAAATATTACCCATACAATTTTTCCTACTACTTTATTATTTTCCCAATATCTTAAAAGTACTTTCCCCTTTATTTTCCCAAGATTTACCCTAATTAAAATCCCTAGGTTTCATGACCCAAGGGCCAAAATTCAAATTTTAAACTCAGGCTTTTGCCTCCCAAACTTCTATAATGCAACAAAAATCATTTCTAATGTGTTATAGAACTACACTAACCATTAATATAGTGTTATAGTACCTTGTCAAGCTTCAAAACTAAGTTAGGTTGTCTCCCTCAATGTTTCTTTCACTTAAGGTGCCTTCTCTCGTGCCTTCCTTACGTAAAATTGGCTAGAACTAAAGGAGAAAATTAGGGTAAAAGGGTTGATTACTCAAGAATCTTAAATTTCATGAAAATCCTTCTATCACGGCCACAATATTTGCAGTATATTGGCTCCCTTGGCTGCTCCAGAGTTCCCCCTCACCACAACCCCAAAGTTTCATGTTCTAGAAACATCTCAATACCATTTCTTTGGAATTTTGGATTGAATATTGATGACTCATTTTTATTCATGATTGGACACATTAACAAGTGTTTTATTTTGCCGCAACCCTTCTTAAATATTCCCCACACACGCACACATATGATATATTTTCTTAATATAAGCCACAAAAAACACAAGATAATAACACACAATTCATTAGATGTAGGAAACCATGCTTACTATTTTACTAGAAAATATGTTGTGCATTCTAAGGTATTGAATTACAAGTAATAAGAAAATGAAGGTTTCCATTAAAAATAACCATCTATTGAGTAACCACATCCTACATGAGAATCACATAATAATTAGAGGCACATATATCAACAATTTATAATTTTACAAATATACATCATATCCTTGAAATTTACAATATAATAATTATATACAACAATAATCATGTAGGAGAAATTTTCAAAAATCATAGATACCATGCACCAAAGGGGGATGGAGTCTTGATCTCAGGTCCAGTGATTCTTCAACTCCCTTGATGTAGTCTTCCCTTGATGTAGTCTTCGTACACATGTGGAGAATTTTGTATCTCAACTGAATGATTTTGACTCACCAGTTGACATCCGGGACTACTTCTTCGGTACTTTTCTTCTCCACGTACCCCTAAGTTACAATGGGGTTGTAAGGTAGAGGAAGAACACTAACAAGTGGAGGAAAGCACCCCGGCTCAAGATTTCTCATTCCAAGAACCTCCACTTCATCAAACACACTATAGAACTCAATATTCACTCTCACAAAATAATCTGGAAAGGAATCCAACTGTAGGGAAAAATTTTCCTTCTCCCATAGCTTTCTCCTTCTTTTATAGGAGGCTTCATAGATGACACTTGTCACTTCATGCAAAAAAAAATTATTTTTATTAATCCATTAATTTTATTATTCAACTATCCATGTGTCAAGCTCTCACCAAGCTCTCCTAAAATTATTTACTTAATTTCTTATTAAAAAACATATTTTCCCTAACCCCAACACGACTCCCTATTTCTTCTCCTAGTTTCCCCTTGATCCCCCTTTTATAATCCTTATTTTTTGTTCCTTATTGTTACACTAAAATTTGTCACCATGACTATTTGCAGTTAGTATGGCTCCATCAACTGTCATATTATCCTCCTTGGCAAGTCTTATACCTCTGCTCTTTATGTCAAACTCCAAGAAAGAGAGAAAGTCTTTAAAAATCTATATATCTCTGGGTACGCAGTTTCTCTTAGCCTTACCTGCGTGTACGCACCTCAACTTCACAATACCTGTGTACTTGTACGCTCTGTTTGTAAAGGGGTGGGTGCGTACTCCTGTAAAGGTCAAAAGGCGCAAGTTTCACTTCAAAAAAGTTACTTGTGGTCATTTCTAGAGCATTCTAGAAGTTTGTTTGACGTGTATTGAGCGCCTCCAGATGGTTCATGTATCCCTATGAAAGAGGAACTTATCCCATCAAGAGGGGAGCTATCCCATTCAAAGAGGGGCTTATCCCATTGATGGTGGACCTGATTAACTTCCTCTAAAGCATTATAAATACAGGCATTGGGCCAGAGGGAGGAGAGGTTGAAAGATGAACATTCCTAAGGGTAGATGCTGCTGGAATTAGGACTCCCTTATAGAGCTTGAGAGGAGAGATTCCCATCCTTTCTTAGCTTCATTTGGAAGTGGGTGAGCTGATCAAAGTAAAGGAGAACTCTTGCTGGACCCTGGGAGGGACCTGCACAACACCAAGGCTCAGGTTGTAATGGTTTCTTTTGTTTCCACTTAATACAATTAAGCTTATTTTTCTCAACAGGTTGTTATACATGATTTGTTTCATATACTCCTTGGTCTGTATGATGAATATGTTTTATTTTATGAGTTATTCAGGTGCTATGTAATCTTTTACTTGTTAGTGAATGTAGGTTTCGAAGAGAAGGAGGAGCTCATCCGGATCGGCGAGGCTGGACTACTACAAAGCGTTGGACTAAAGGTATGTTATAAACACCTGATTACTTGTAGTTTAAATGCATATTTAGGGAAAGGTAGTGTTTAATTGTCTTGTTTGTCACTAGAAAGCCTTAGCTTCTAGGGAGGTCAGTTTTGTCCACAAAATTGACTCTTTCCGCCTGACAAAATGGCGACTCCGCTGGGGACTCCATTGATGTGAATGATTTTTCCTTTGTGTGAAACTTTGATTTGAGAAAAGTCGTTTGTTTTCTGGTTTTTGGCTGTTTAACTGTGCATTTGGGTGGGATAGCTTAGGGTTAAATTAGATTTTAGTTTTTCTTGGTTTTGCTAGAAGTACACAGCCTCTACGTTGAGCACAGTGCGTACCTGTAGGCACTGCAGCTTTGTACACAGAGTGTACACGCACCTGTGCAAACAGGCTGCCTGCGTACCCTGTCAAAAGTTGAGAAAATTTCAATTTTTCCTTTTTCACCTCTTAGATTTTGTTTTTAATTTGTTTTTGCTGCCCAGATCCACTGGTTACCTGTCAGAAATCCTCATCTAAGCTTGTTTCATTAGTGTCAAGGGTTTTAGTGAAATTCATAAGAATTCTAGCTCTAGGGTTTGATTTTTGCATTCGTCCTGTAGTGATTTTGGCTTTAGAAGTTGTAAAACCTTGGATCTCCCTGGTCTTTTCAGTCTTCTTAGGAGTCGGACCTTTCATAAAATCCACCTGTGTGAGAAACCTACCTTTGTGTTGTCTCTTTGCGGAATTTCGAGAAAGCTTGCTGGTTAAAGTTGTGAATTTCATTCTTAAGAAAAAGAACAAAAGATTTTGATTTTTGTTTTTGACTGGTTTATGATTCTGCATGAACGAGTCCTTGGTTGAATTGTGACTGAGTAAAACATCCTGGAATCATACTTAGTAGGCTTTTGCCTCATTAGATTTGCTTTTAGGTGATTTTATCTTAGATTTACTTTTAGGAAAAACTTGTTTTGATTGTCATAGATTTTTAAAATTTGATTTTTGATTTTTATATGCTTTGTTAATATAGGGAAAAAATCCAAAAAATCTCTTTTGGAGAAAATTTTTCTTTAGTAGCATTTGAGTCTTTGAAAAGCAAAGGAATTTTCGTGAAATAATTAGTGGTCATGTGTTGTATGCTTTGGAAAAGATAAAGAGATTGTTTCTTTGATTTTCATTGCCAAGAAAGTTGTCTTTATATCAATTTTGCATTCTCCAACTCTCTTAGCTAGGGAATTCATTGAAAAAGAAAATTAGTATAAATCATCCTAAGTGCATCTTTTTAGTGGATTTGAGTCGAGTCTACACACCATCAGTTTCATCTCCACTACCTTTTGTCCTAAAGAAAAGCCATAAAAATTAACGCTTAAAGTAAAATCAACTTAGTAACTTTTTATTTACTAGGGCTCTGAAACACCAATATAGATCAGGCTAGTGTCTTGGAGTAGGAGAGTAATTAACTCTCCAAGACAGTAAAACCAAACAAGTAGCTCATCTTGTGGTAGGATAAATCCAACTGTTTCATTTGTACTCTGGGAAAGCTCCTCTTAAAGGAGAAGCACGAGACCGTGTCCGAACCAGTGAGGGGATCAATCCTCCTTCATTGGGAAAGACGCCAGATACGCACGTACTACAAACGGTAAACTTCGGATTATTGTCGAGGAGCCTGGGGTCACTTGTCGGTAAACCTTGGATTATTGTCAAGGATCCGGCAAGGGGATTGAGCTTGTTACTCTGCCCTTGCGTGCTATCGGGTCGTAGACTGTTCCCCCAGGTATATTTGTTGCTGTTGGTAACCTTAGTGACCATTATCTTTAGGATTCTACCCGAGGTGACGGTGGAGGGAAGATCCCACTGTACCTGGAGCAGACGTCGGCTAGACTCACTTGGATTTTCCGGGGGATTCACTTCACTCGAGACGGTTAAAGTGGAGGAACTTGTGCCGGTCTATTCATTAAGTAGGTTGCCGGGGTAACTGTTCCACCCGCCACTTCTGTACTGAATTCGACAATGTTGGGCTTCATCACCAACTAGTGTTTTCGGTCCGGAAGGCTACTGTTTGTGTATGGTTTGACGCCCTAGATTCTTTAGGCGTGTGATTCGAATTTGTTTGGTTCTTTAGAGACTTTAGGCGGTTTGCTTTGAGATTTTACTTTGTTTTTGTGTGCAGTAGTTAAAATTTTTTAACTGTGGCTGAATTACCGAGACAGTCCCGTAGACTTCGGGGCCAGTCTCCTGAGATTGTTACCGTGGCCGATTTGTTGAGGAAGTCCCGTAGGCTTCGGGGCGAACCTCCCGAAGACGTCCCGGGTCATTACGAAGGTTTGAAAGTCCTTGTAACTCTTAGTGGCAGTAAAGTAGGTTCACCTGAAGAAGGAGAGTGGTTGATCGTTTGGAAAACGATTTCTCATTAATCTTTACAACTGAATATGTCAAAGAAGCTCAGAATCCAATGAAACATCCTGATTCAGAGCTGAATTTGGGAAACATTTCTCGCACTATTCCCATTGACATTTCAGTCAAGCCCGAAATTGTTGAGCACATTCATATAGGTGCCTCGTGTTCAGATGACGAAATTCAGATATACAAGGCCCTATTTCAAGAATTCTGTGACGTGTTTGCCTGGTCCTATGAGGAAATGCCAGGAATTGATCCCGCAATTGTTGTCCATGAGATCAAGACTTACCCGGATGCTAAACCTGTCCGGCAACGTTTGCGTCAGATTCACCCACGAAAAGCGGCTGCCATTAAAGCAGAAGTTGAGAAGCTGTTGAAAGCAGGTTTCATTTATCCGATCCCGTTAATGGATTGGGTATCGAATATTGTTCCGGTTAACAAAAAACAAGGAACAATAAGAATATGTATCGACTATAGGGATATTAATCGTGCTTGTCCCAAGGACAACTACCCAACACCCTATATCGATCAAATAATTAATGATTGTGCCGGCAGTGAAATATTTTCCTTTATGGACGATTTTTCCGGTTACAACCAAATCAATATTCTACCTGCCGATCAACCAAAAACGACTTTCATTTGTCCATGGGGGACATTTTCTTACTGCAAATTACCTTTTGGACTTAAGAATGCCAGAGCCACTTTTCAAAGGGCAATGTCTTATGCATTTCATGACATCAAACACATTGTGCAACCGTATCTCGATGATTTGCCCGCTCACTCCTTACATCGAGCTGATCACCTCGTCCATTTACGAGCAATCTTCATGAGGTGTAGGCATTATCGGATTCGGTTGAACCCACACAAATGTGTCTTCTGTATAGAAGTGGGACGATTGCTGGGATTTGTAGTTTCAAAAGCCGGCATCCGCGTCGATCCCTCGAAGGTAGAAGCTATCATCAAATTGCCTCCTCCTTCGAGTCTTCGCCAACTCCAAAGTTTGCAGGGGAAAGCAAACGTTTTACGCCGATTCATTCCTAACTACACCGAGATTACCAAGGGTTTTACCCGGTTGTTGAAACAGAATGCTCAATTCTCTTGGGATGAAATAGCTCAGAAATCTTTTGATGCACTCAAGCACGCGTTAACCCATGCATCGTTGCTGCATCCTCCCAACTACAACCAGGATTACTTTTTGTACCTCGCCACCGCTCATTCCACCATTGGAATGGTCTTAGTACAGGAAGACGAATTCGGAACGGAACATGTGATATATTACCTTAGTCGGACCTTAAACCCAACTGAGCTCAAATATTCACATGTGGAGAAATTGGCATTGGCAGCCGTTCAAGCTGTCCAACGTTTTCGTCACTACATTCTACTCCGTAAAACTACAGTTATTTCGGATTGCAACCCTATGATCTACATTTTAACTAAACAATTGCTAGGGGGCAAGTACTCCAAATGGATTGTTATCCTGCAGGAGTTCGACTTGGAATTTGAAAAATCTAAGTCTAAGAAATCTTTAGTTTTTGCCGAGTTAATGTGTGACTTCCCGCGTGCTGACACAGAAACTGTGGCAGAGGAACCCATTGCAGACGAATCTTTGTTTCTCATCAGCACTTTAGATCTGTGGTATGGGGATATAATTGTCTATCTTTAGACCCAATCCTTTTGGCCCGAAGTTTCAAAGTCGGAACGTCGGAAAATTCGATTCCAGTCCCAATAGTACAAAATTATTGGAGATACTCTTTATCGCCGTGGGGAGGACTTGGTTTTTCGCCGTTGCTTAACTCACGAAGAAGCTGAAAGGGTTTTGAATGAGTGTCACTCTGGAGCGTGTGGCGGTCATATGTCTGGGTATGCCACAGTCCAAAAGATATTGCCCGCTGGCTACTTCTGGCCGTCCTTATGTAAAGACTGTATTATTGCGGTCCGGAAATGCCACAACTGTCAAGTGTTTGATCGCAAGATGCGCGCACCACCTGCTCCTCTCCACTCTATAATTGCTGTTGGTCCTTTTTCCAAATGGGGTATCGATTTTATTACATGTAACCCTCACTCGGCCGGGGGGCATGCGTATATCATCCTTGCGGTTGATTATTTTACTAAGTGGGCCGAGGCGATGCCTACATTCGAGGTAGACGGCAAGACAGCTGCAATTTTCGTATTCAATCACATTATTGCTAGGTTTGGTGTCCCACAAGCAATAATCACTAACCATGGGCGCCATTTTCGAAACGTTATGATGACAGAACTTACAGGCCAGCTTGGTTTGCGTCACGATAGCTCAACTCCTTAATATCCACAAGCGAACGGTCTGGTTGAGTCCATCAACAAAGTTTTAGTTATCATGATCCGACGAATCATTGGTATTCATCGGTCGAATTGGCACTACATTTTATTTTCCGCGCTTTGGGCATATCGAACCTCAGTGAAAACATCAACAGGGTTCACTCCTTTCCAACTAGTTTATGGTTTGGAAGTTGTGCTGCCCATTGAATGCGAAATCCCGTCACTTCAAATGGCTGTCGAATTACTTCCAGCTACTTCTGAAGAGGAGAAGCGTTTATTATACTTAGCTCAATTAGATGAGACTCGACGTGACGCTGCATTGGCAATCGAGACTCACGCAAAACGTATGAAAGCTCAGTATGATCGAAATGTGACCCCTCGAAATTTTTCGGAAGGAGACCTAGTGCTATTATATGATCAAGCTAACGATAAATTAGGTGCTGGAAAATTCGTTCCTATGTGGCATGGGCCCTACATTGTCAAGCGAAAGCTAGCAAAAGGGGTCTATGAGCTGGTAGATTTTGACGGGGACTCTTTGGGTAAACCCAGAAATGGACTTTACCTAAAGAGGTATTATGCTTAAATGATGGGTATGGATATTTTAGTTAGGTTAGGTTTTTCTTTCTAGCTGGTTTGTTTGTTAGTATAGACAGTGTGCTTAGCTTAGAAAGTGTGTTTTTCGTCGTTATTCTGGCTTATCTTGGTTTTACTCTTGATATTGCAGATGTCGACGCCTCTCCAAACATACATTGGATTCGCTGATGGTGCTTGTCGTAGTACACGGAATATCTCTTCCGCAGCTTGGGTTATCTATTCGCCCTCTGAAGAGTTAGTTTCTATGCATGGGGTGAGCCTCGGTCAAACAACAAAAAACATTGCAGAATATAGTGCAGTGATTGAATTATTGTCTGAATCTATTTCATTCGGGATTCGGAGTTTGATAGTGAGGTTAGATTCTAAACTTGTTGTATTACAGCTTAATAGAGTGTATGCCATTAGAAATCCAGTGTTATTAAGGTTATTTTTGAGAGTGCGTCTCTTGGAACGTGAATTTGATTACATTGAATATCAGCATATTCCAAGGTCTTTAAATACATTAGCAGATGCAATTGCTTCTCGAATGTTAAACAGACATTTGCGATAATCATACATGTAAATTTAAAAACATTTCATCATACATGTTTAACAAGATAAGCCGGTAATAATGATATATATAGATAGGAGTGTGTAAAAAATACATTGTCTTCGATCATAGGTTGCAAGACACCTTATGATCGGCAAAAATGATAAGTACAAAAAACCAAAATGTCACATATGTCTACAAAAGCGACCATCCAATCACTGGTGGTGATCTCTATACGACACCACTGCACGAGCCACCCTACACAAGAACCTCCTAAAAGGTCCTGGGACTGCGACTACATAGCGCTGAAGCCTGATAGGAATATCGTCTATAGTATTCTCTGGTATATCTGCCGCGTTATCACTTAGAACTCTATCCTAGTCCGATGACAAAGGTCTATGTTAAGTTGATTTCGTTTTTCTTTTTTCCTCACTTAGGATTTGGAGTTTTAAAAAGTTTTTAACTCAAACCATACTCAACTCCCATTGGTTCTCCTCCATCATCATTATTCTATAGTCATATCTTGTCTTATCTGAGTCACCATGTCTTTTAGTAATTTCGCAGCATAATCCCATTCGCCAGTTTCGCAACGCAATCATGGATAAGCGTTTTCACAGCGCATCATGATTAGGCCGTTTCGCAGCGCATCATTAAAATTTAAAACTAACAGCGCTGCGAAATCATGGATTCGTGCATTTCGCAGCGAATCTTTCCCGAAATGTCAAGTCCGTTAGGTGAGTCATCAATTATGTCCTCTCATGTCAGTTTATGTACCTCTCGTATCACGTTTGAACGTTCATTTGCCACTATCACCACCACTAGATCTGTTGATATGCACAAAGTATCATTCCTAAGAAATTTTACCGTGCATAAACCTTAATGATGGTCGTAAGTGCTGCATGAGTGACAAATCTGCCCGATTATGTATTGAAAGGTTTTAAATGGAAGAGTTTAAATTTCAAGCGAGGCTGATAATCAAGCGAGGCTGAATTAAAAAGGAGCTGAATCACGATTTCAACCGGAGCTGTTAGTCTTTGTATGTGAAGATCTCGAAGAAAGAATGGAGAAAAAGGAGCACAGATCCAGTAAATGTCAGAGGACTGAACCTGAGGGCCTGGACATAATGCTGAGAGATGAAGGGGTGAAGAAAGCGTTTAAAGATGCCGGGTGCTGGAACTTTTGCAAAAAGCTACAAGGAGGACATGCGCAGGTAACTAAAGAATTTGCGCTAAACTTCACTGGTTTAAATTCAAAGGTAGCCATGTTAGAAGTGCAGGTTTCTCCAGAAGCAATATCTGCTGTGACAGAGATCCCAAGAGGACAAGAGGAATGGTTTAAGAATTTCAAATTTGACCTGAATCCTTGTAAGGAGTTTTTAAAGGATGCATATGTAAATGAAGATTTAACTAAAGCAGTGCCCAGGAGTTATGTCAAGGAACATTATGCTCTTCTACTCACCTGCATACAGAAATATTTAACCTGTGAAGGAAGGTACAACAAGGTTTATTCTTACCATTTCAAACTGCTTTTGCATTTCACTGGGAAAGTCTCCATAGACCTTCCTTTTTATTTATTTCGTAGCTTGAGTAAGATGTGTGATAAGGTGCAGCTAAGGAAAGAGGACTGTGAAACCTCTTTGTTTCATCATGGTTTGATCAAGCTGCTGGTTTTAGATGGCCTCCAAAAGATAGACAGAGACTGGAATTCTTTTATTTTCTTCGCTGGATTCCAAAGCAAGACTGGCCTCACTCCACAACTAGCCAGAGAATTTACAATAGCTGAGCTCCAAAAAGAAGCAAGAGCTAAAAGGGTTCCAAAGTCACAGCTAAGAAAACCAGTGAAGCCACTAATCATTCAAGATCAACCTCAGAAATCAACAAAGGAAAAAACTCATGATAAGAAGACTATACGTGAAACAAGCACATCTGAAGCAGTCTCAAGGGTAAGGACAAGAAGCCAGATAAATAAGGAAAAAGGTAAAGCCATAGCAGTTGAAGAAAGCCCAGTGTCTAAGCCAAGTTTGAATGATTTATTACAGGCCATTGAATTCGAGCAGTCTGAACCAGTCCAAATTGATTTGACACAGTCAGAGCAAGAAGGTACCAAGAAGTCTAAGGCCTCAAAAAGGCTTAAATTCGATGAGCTAGCTGAAGAAATCATTTTTAAACCCAGAAGACCTATAACAAGGAAATTCCAACAAGTAAAGGAAGCACTGCCAAGAACAGAGGAAACAGGGAAAGGAACGCAAAAGGACACAAGCAAAACAGTCATCACATCTCAAGGAGGTAATATAGCAACCATAAAGAGCCAATTAGAAGCAGCTAAATATGAGATTTCCAAATTGAAGAAAGCCGCTAGAAAACATGCATTCATATACGCAAAGTATCGTAAAGCTCTATGGAAAGGGAGTGAAACCCTAGAAAACCAGTTGAATTCAGTGGTTGATGGCCATTCACAATTTCACACATGGACAGTACCAGCAATCAGAGAAGCCAGGTACATCAGAAGAATCAATATGCAACTGAGAGCTGGGAATAAAGCTATGAAGAAACAAATTGAAGATTTGAAGGCACAACTAGGTTAGCTACCTGCTAAATGAGTTTTGAGGCCAAGCAAGATTTTGTTTTAAAATTTTGACAAATTTGCTTGACTTTATCTTTTTGAGGAAACATAAATCCCTGTGCGACATGTGTAAAGTTTAAGGAAGTTTTGGGCAATCAAATACTCGGCTAATAAGGGTCTCAGGGAAAAAGCAAGCTGTTTTTTTAAAAAAAACTCAACAGTTTCGTAGCGCGCTACGAAACTGCTGTAGGTGATGATTTTAACGCAAACAGACAGTTTTGAATTATGAGCGGGAATTTTGAAAGGGAAATGCCTAAAGGGCGTGCAAAACATCAGCTGGAGCAACAATAGTCAATCAGATCAAGACAGGTGGATGCTTAAAAAAGGTGGAATATTTCAACCCAAGTTTAAAATTTCTGTTGTAAAGCCCCTTTATCACCGTTCAAGAGGTATCAAACGATTTGCATACAAGGAACTTTTGCTTGCACACATGTTCATCGATGAAGATTACAACGCATCAAGAACGTGGCAGTTTTCCATGTTTTGGGTTATTAAAGGCTAGAGGACATGCTTCTATACATTCGAACTTTTCGAGGAAAACTAAAGCCGAGAAGCAAAGGAAATCTCCTAATACTTCTGAGCAGTTAAAAGATTCAGCATTCAAGGTCAATATGGAGCATTAAACATCCAGCTCACCCAAATCGAAAGAAGACCAGGTGTCAAAGAACAAGGAGAAGCCATTATGCATGGAAAATGGAATTAGAGTCATAGTTAAATTAGAACTCTTAAAAAACTCCAGTCAGCACTTTATTGTATTTATTAGTTAGTTAAATAGTTGATAGGTGTCATTAAAGGTAGTTATCGAATTCCCCTCATGCTGGAGGAGGAAACTCGAATCAGTTAGAATAAGGACTCTATATATAGCTGAAACAACAATGTAATGGGGGTTGGAAAACTTTATGACAGAGCATTGTATTTGGCTTATGTAAAGACAGAGTTTCAGTAATATAATTTGGCTTTACTTCTCAGGATTCATGAAGGATTTCTATGTTCAGAATTTGTGGTCTTGTATTTTCCCTAATTTTTTACAGTTGTATAAATGTGTAATCACTCAGAATTCACTGATTGTGCTCTGATTTCCTGTATGCATTTATAAACTGTGGTTCCATATGAGTTGTGTTCTGAATATTCAAACGCTGAGTGCCCTGACTTCTATGTAAGGTTGAGTTCACTGTTATGTTGAGATGTTGTTGACTCCATAGGCCCAATGGAAACTTGTTTAATGTTTTTCCAGCATCCATATTTGTCTCAGTTATTTCACAAAGAGTTAGCCATCTTATATTAATCAAAATCATTAACCCATCTAGAGAGAGCCCTCTCAGGTTGAGGAGGCTAAGCCTCAGCCTAAAGTAGGTTTGAAATAGTTACTTAGAGTCAACCTGACCAGCAGCCTATCAGGGTCTGATTTTGAGATAACATTTTGGTGCGTCTGCCGGGAGCCTGAAGATTACTCATTCCCGAAATTATGAAGCTGAACTTCTGAAGGTAGCAGGAGCTCAGAAGGTTTTCGAGGCTGCATTCTACCTTGGTGACTCCATTCAATCTTAAAGATAAAAAGGTGGCTTCGAGAGGAAGATATACAAGGAGTAATCCTGACCCAAATCCACCTAGTCCTGTGGATAATCCCAACATTATCTCAAGGAGCAGGCAAAGATTTTCTGATACACCAGGTACTTCATCTATATCAAAATCTTTGTTCCCTGAATTTTCTAGAAGTCCTGAAGATAAACTTGTTGATGATAAAATTCATGAGGTATTGTTGAGGTCTGAGAACGAAGAAGAACTTATTGGAATTATTTTAGATTTACAAAAAAGAGGCATTGATACTTCATCTTTAGTGTCACAAAAAGATAAGGAAGAGTTTTGGGAGGTTGTTACTTCAGAATTGCTATTAGAGGAAGAGGACTTGAATCAGCTCAAAGAGCTTGATCCTTTTGAAGTTTTGCTCAAATCTAAAACTGGTTTACCTCTCCCAAATTGGAGTTCTTTTGTCAGTGGTTTGCAAAGTCCAAATAGCCCTTTTCGTATCAATACTTTATCTTCTGCCTCAGCTAGTCCAAATAGTCCTCAGACACTATCTCACACTAGTTCTGCTCCCACTGGTCATACAATACCTGTTGTCACCGCTCCTCCATTCATTATGGCTATACCTACTAGGTATGCTCCTCTAGCTCTCCCTGTTGTTTTGCATGATCTTCCTAGCAAATATGCTGCCAGAATTCCAACATGGGGAGGAGATGAAGATATTACAGCAGAGGAACATGTGGATAGGTTCAATGATTTTGTTGACATGGAAGAAGTGGATGATGAAGATGTAAAACTAAGATTGTTTGCTCAAACTTTTATTGGGGAAGTCAGAAAATGGTTTAAAGCCCTTAGAGCTGGAAGCATTCATAGTTGGATAGAGTTTGAAGACAACTTTCTAAGGAAATGGGGAAACATAACCAACCCTGTCCAAGCCCTTACTGAATACAACAATCTTAGGAGAGCTCCAGAGGAAACTGTTCAAAATTTCTCTAAGAGGTTTAACAAAATATACAATTCTATTCCAGCTCATTTGAAACCTCCTGGAGCTTTGGCACAGTTGAGATATGCTGAATCATTTGATTCATATTTCTCTCTTTTACTCAAAGAAAGGGAGTCTGCCTCTCTTGCTGACATGCAAAATGATGCAATTAAGGTAGAGGTGAATATGCTTGCTGCTAAGAAATCAAAGATGGCAAAGACTAAGCTGAAGGAAGAAGAGAAGCCTTCTACCTCCGTTTAAGAAGATAAGTTTGAAACAATGGTGAAAACCATGGAGAAATTGATGGACAAATTAGCTCTTGGGAATGCTTCTGCTCCTCCAGCACAGCAAGAACCTCAATTCAGGAACCCTCAGTTTAGAAGACCTCAGAATCAGCAAAGGCCAAGAGACAACCGAAATCAGCAGGTTGATCCTCCAATGAGACCTCCTTTCCAGCAAAATTTGGTAGATGAAGAAGATGAACCTGAAGTCCCTGAGGAATCAATTCATTTTTTTGATGAAGAAGTGTCAGGGATTTTCTTGACCAAGGAGGAACATGATGAGTCCAGCATGATAAAATCGGGAGAAGAGCCTTCAGATTTTTTAAAGGGCTATCAGCACGCTATCTTTGAGATGCAAAAGCAGTACAATATTAGGAACAGGGATGTTCCTATTACAGCAAATAAAGCACAGCCCAAGAAGAATATCTCAAAGACAGTTGATGATAAAAAGGAAAAATCAAAGGTAGTTGAAGGTAAAGAGGATTCTCCTCTTAACAAAAAGGATATTCAAATTTCTTCTCCTCCCAAAGAAATTGACAAGACTACTTCTATTTTTAATATTGAGAATGAGATTGCAAAAATTAAAATATCAGTACCTTTTAATGAAATTCTCAAGGTAGACAAATATAGAAGCAAAATTGTTGAAATACTTAATTCACAACCAGGAGTGGCTGATATCCTAAATGTACAAGAAGATAATCCTATTATCTGTTTGGGTCCAAGACTTGAGGATGAACAAAATGAAGAGTTTCCCCCTTTCTACATAAGCATTACCATTCATGATATGACTCTACATAATGCTATGTTAGATTCGGGGGCATCACATAATCTCATGCCTAAGGTAATCATGGAAAGACTGGGGTTAGAGGTAACTAGGCCATATAAGGATTTATTTTCCTTTGATTCAAAAAGAGTCCATTGCATTGGTTTGATAAAAGATGTTGTTGTGGGGCTCACACAAATTCCAGCAAAAACAACTGTTATGGACATTGTTGTTGCAGACATTCCACCGAAGTTTGGAATGCTTCTTTCAAGGTCATGGGCAGCAAAAATCAAGGGCACAATGCAGATGGATCTTACATATGCTACCATTCCAGTGTTCGGTGAACAAAGGAGGTTGTATCGCGAAACAAGGATGGCCTACATGGTAAGCAGCAAAGAAAAGCCTCAGAATTTTCCTATTTACTCATGTGATACTGGTCTTGGATCAGCTATCCTTTTCAATGAATCAGTTGGAAGAGAATTACAAGATAAACCTGCAGAAAATCAGAGTCAAGAAGGGCAACAAGGAGATGAAAGGGACATCATGGGCTATTGGTCATTGTACTTTGATGGATCAGCAGGAAAAGAAGGGGCGGGAGCTGGGATTTGGATCACTAGTCCAACTGAAGAAAGTAAGTTTCTCTCATACAAATTAAACTTTGATTGTACCAATAATATGGCTGAGTACGAATCTCTAGTTTTAGGTTTGGAAGCCTTGATAAAGTTGAAATCCAAAAATATTGCTTTTTGTGGAGATTCTAAATTGGTAATTAAACAAATAGAAGGTACATATCAAACTAAGGATGCAAGGATGAGAGCATACAGAAATTTAGTGTTGGAGATGTTGGAAAAATTTCAAACCCATTCTTTTAGTATCAAAACTAGAGATCAAAACTCTATTGCAGACTCTCTTGCTGTTTCAGCCAGTCTCTTTATCATTCCTAAACACTCTTTTGATAATTATGAAGTGGAGGTTCGCCATAGACCAGTCATACCGGATAATATCATAAATTGGCAGGTTTTTGAGGATGATCAGCATGTAAGGAACTTCATTGAATTAAAAGAAGAGTTTGAGCACAATCAGATAGATCAGCAGAATATGTTAATAGAGTCAAAGGAAAGTTCTGAAGTCTTACAATTACAAAACAACTTAATCCCTAAAGGCCTCATTCCTCTTGAAAAATTATTTGATCAAAATGATGTGTTCAAAGCACCAAGACTGCAAGCTAATGAAGAGGAAGTAGAAAACTGTAATTTAGGTGACTCAGTTGTACCTAAAATAGTCAAGATTTCAAAATTCCTTTCAGCTGATATGAAGACCAAATATGTTGAAATGATGAAAAGATTCATTGATGTTTTTGCATGGAGCTATGCTGACTTGAAACAATATGATTCTTCAATCATACAACATACCATTCCTATTAAGCAGAATGAGAAGCCTTTTAAGCAGAAACTAAGAAGAATTAATCCTCTTCTGATGCCATTGATTGAAAAAGAAGTGAAAAAACTTTTTGATGCTAAGATTATTGTCCCAATCAGATTCTCAAATTGGCTTGCTAACTTGGTACCAGTCAGGAAAAATAATGGAGAGATCAGAATTTGTATAGACTTCAGGAACTTAAACAAAGCTTCATTGAAAGATAATTACCCTCTCCCCAAAATGGATTTCATTCTGCAAAACATTGTTGGTTCACAAAGGATGTCTATGCTTGATGGCTTCTCAGGGTACAATCAGATTCTTGTCCACCCAGATGATCAGGAGAAGACAGCTTTCACTACACCATGGGGAACATTCATGTATGCAAAAATGCCCTTTGGCCTCATGAATGCAGGAGCAACTTTCCAAAGAGCAATGGATATTGCTTTTGCTGAAGAAAAGGATAAATCAGTGGTGGTTTATCTTGATGATATCACAGTTTTTTCAAAAAGAGAAGAAGACCACTTAAAGCACCTTGAAAGGGTCTTACTGAACTGTAGGAGGTTTGGTATTTCTTTAAACCCAACCAAAAGTATTTTTGCTTTAACTTCAGGCAAACTGCTTGGTCATATTATTTCTGAAGAAGGAATTAGGATTGATCCTAATAGAGTTAGTGCAATTCAAAAGTTAGATTTACCAAGGAGTAAGAAGGAGATTCAATCCTTTCTTGGCAAAGTTAATTTTGTTAGAAGATTCATTCCTAACTTTGCTGAAGTGGTCAAGAACATAACAAAGATGTTAAAGAAAGGAGCAGATTTTAAATGGACAGCTGAAGCAAAGAAATCATTTGAAGAGATCAAGAAGGCACTTACTCAAGCACCAGTCCTCATCAGCCCGGATTTTACCAAGGAGTTTCTGATCTTCACATTCACTTCTGAAGACACAATTGCTGGAGTTTTATTGCAAAAAGGAAGTCAAGGTACTGAACAACCCATTTCTTTCTTTAGCAAGACATTGGCCAATGTTGAATTGAAATATAATATCTTAGAGAAACAAGCCTATGCATTGGTGAAAGCAATTAAGGATTTCAGAATTTATGTTTTGCACTCTCACATTGTTGCATACGTGCCAAATGCTGTTATAAAAGATATTCTTACACAAGCTGATCCAGATGGAAAAAGGGGAAAGTGGATAGCAAAATTGTTGGAGTATGACATTGAGATCAAACCCACCAAGTTGGTAAAGGGTCAAGGCCTAGCCAAATTGTTGACTCAGTCAAATTTGGACTGTATTGATATTAATTTAAGCACAGAAATCTCAGAAATTTCTGAAAATGAGGAAGAATTGGTCCAAATAAATGAGAAATTCTTGATCTCAGAATGGTACAAGGATATAGCATTTGTTTTGCAGCATAATAGAGCTCCTGATAATCTTTCAAAATCCAAAGCTCGGTTTACCAAGTTGAAATATCTCAGATATTTTGTGTATGACCAAAATCTATTTTGGAAAGATGCAGGAGGAATATTATTAAACTGTCTCATTGAAGAAGAAGCTGATAAAGTAATTGATGAGTTTCATAAAGGGGATTGTGGAGGACATCACTATTGGAAAGCCACTGCAAACAAGGTTTTGAGAGCTGGCTATTTTTGGCCAACTATGTTTAGAGATATTTATAAAAAGATAGCCACATGCCATGAATGTCAAGTGTTTGAAGGAAAGAGAAAGCTCATGCCAATGCCCTTGGTTCCTATTTATGTTGAAGCACCTTTCCAACAGTGGGGATTAGATTTTATAGGGGAAATCCATCCTCCCTCATCAGGACAACATCGCTGGATTCTCACAGCCACTGATTACTTTACAAAATGGATAGAGGCAATACCCACAAGGCAAGCAAATGATTCAGTGATTATTTCTTTCTTAGAAAATAATATATTATCAAGGTTTGGTTGCCCAATCAAGATCATTACAGATAATGCTCAAGCTTTCAAGTCCAAAAGAATGATTAATTTTTGTCATCAGTATCACATCTCCCTGGGACATTCCACTGCTTATTATCCACAGGGAAATGGTCTGGCTGAGTCTTCAAACAAGAGCCTTGTGAGAATCATTAAGAAGCTGCTGCAAGAAAATAAAAAGGCTTGGCATTTGAAACTGAAATATGCCTTGTGGGCTGACCGAATTTGCACAAAGAGGTCCATTGGAACATCACCATATGAGCTTGTATATGGGGCAGAGGCTATATTTCCAAGATCCCTCGGAGTACCAGTAATGAAGCTGATTCAAGGATTAGAAGAGGAACCAAATGTTGTACAACGAAGGATCAATCAGCTAATAGATTTGCAGGAGAAAAGAAACGAGGTGTTTGACAGTCATCAACAAAACCAGAACAGGATCAAGAGAGCATTTGACAAAAAGATCAAAGAAGTTACATTCCAGATTCATGATAAAGTCCTGAAATGGGAAGCTAGAATTGAAGAGAAAGGTAAACATGGTAAATTGAAAATTTGTGCAAAGGGCCATATCAAATTTCTGCTTTCCATGGGAATAACACCTACATTCTACAGGAGGTTGATGGAACACCATATGCTGGATGACCTGTTAATGGCATGTTCCTAAAGCATTACAATTGATTGAATCTTTGCCAAGTGTCTCACAAACATTGTATATAACCGTTTTATTAGTCTTTCTTTGTTGAAAATAAATGACAAGCTGAACAGGAAGCTCAAGCCCGAGGTGAAGGCCCACAAAGCTAGAAAGGGATGATTGTCAACTCTGTTTATGTTTTCAGAAATTGGATAAAGCACTGGACCTACGAGTTCTTAGTGTACTACAGGAGCACACTATCCCAAGTGGAGCCACTGTTATCACTTAGAACTAAAAATTTGATGTATATCATTTTCTATCCTAGTCCGATGACAAAGGTCTGTGTTAAGTTGATTTCGTTTTTCTTTTTTCCTCAGTTAGGATTTGGAGTTTTAAAAAGTTTTTAACTCAAACCATACTCAACTCCCATTGGTTCTCCTCCATCATCATTGTTCTATAGTCATATCTTGTCTTATCTGAGTCACCATGTCTTTTAGTAATTTCGCAGCATAATCCCATTCGCCAGTTTCGCAGCGCAATCATGGATAAGCGTTTTCGCAGCGCATCATGATTAGGCCGTTTCGCAGCGCATCATTAAAATTTAAAACTAACAGCGCTGCGAAATCATGGATTCGTGCATTTCGCAGCGAATCTTTCCCGAAATGTCAAGTCCGTTAGGTGAGTCATTAGTTATGTCCTCTCATGTCAGTTTATGTACCTCTCGTATCACGTTTGAACGCTCATTTGCCACTATCACCACCACTAGATCTGTTGATATGCACAGAGTATCATTCCCAAGAAATTTTACCGTGCATAAACCTTAATGATGGTCGTAAGTGCTGCATGAGTGACAAATCTGCCTGATTATGTATTGAAAGGTTTTAAATGGAAGAGTTTAAATTTCAAGCGAGGCTGATAATCAAGCGAGGCTAAATTAAAAAGGAGCTGAATCACGATTTCAACCGGAGCTGTTAGTCTTTGTATGTGAAGATCTCGAAGAAAGAATGGAGAAAAAAGAGCACAGATCCGGTAAATGTCAGAGGACTGAACCTGAGGGCCTGGACATAACGTTGAGAGATGAATGGGTGAAGAAAGCGTTTAAAGATGCCGGGTGCTGGAACTTTTGCAAAAAACTACAAGGAGGACATGCGCAGGTAACTAAAGAATTTGCGCTAAACTTCACTGGTTTAAATTCAAAGGTAGCCATGTTAGAAGTGCAGGTTTCTCCAGAAGCAATATCTGCTGTGACAGAGATCCCAAGAGGACAAGAGGAATGGTTTAAGAATTTCAAATTTGACCTGAATCCTTGTAAGGAGTTTTTAAAGGATGCATATGTAAATGAAGATTTAACTAAAGCAGTGCCCAGGAGTTATGTCAAGGAACATTATGCTCTTCTACTCACCTGCATACAGAAATATTTAACCTGTGAAGGAAGGTACAACAAGGTTTATTCTTACCATTTCAAACTGCTTTTGCATTTCACTGGGAAAGTCTCCATAGACCTTCCTTTTTATTTATTTCGCTGCTTGAGTAAGATGTGTGATAAGGGGCAGCTAAGGAAAGAGGACTGTGAAACCCCTTTGTTTCATCATGGTTTGATCAAGCTGCTAGTTTTAGATGGCCTCCAAAAGATAGACAGAGACTGGAATTCTTTTATTTTCATGGCTGGATTCCAAAGCAAGACTGGCCTCACTCCACAACCAGCCAGAGAATTTACAATAGCTGAGCTCCAAAAAGAATCAAGAGCTAAAAGGGTTCCAAAGTCATAGCTAAGAAAACCAGTGAAGCCACTAATCATTCAAGATCAACCTCAGAAATCAAAAAAGGAAAAAACTCATGATAAGAAGACTATACCTGAAACAAGAACATCTGAAGCAGTCTCAAGGGTAAGGACAAGAAGCCAGATAAATAAGGAAAAAGGTAAAGCCATAGCAGTTGAAGAAAGCCCAGTGTCTAAGGCAAGTTTGAATGATTTATTACAGGCCATTGAATTCGAGCAGTCTGAACCAGTCCAAATTGATTTGACACAGTCAGAGCAAGAAGGTACCAAAAAGTCTAAGGCCTCAAAAAGGCTTAAATTCGATGAGCCAGCTGAAGAATTCATTTTTAAACCCAGAAGACCTATAACAAGGAAATTCCAACAAGTAAAGGAAGCACTGCCAAGAATAGAGGAAACAGGGAAAGGAACGCAAAAGGACACAAGCAAAACAGTCATCACATCTTAAGGAGATAATATAGCAACCATAAAGAGCCAATTAGAAGCAGCTAAATATGAGATTGCCAAATTGAAGAAAGCCGCTAGAAAACATGCAGTCATATACACAAAGTATCGTAAAGCTCTATGGAAAGGGAGTGAAACCCTAGAAAACCAGTTGAATTCAATGGTTGATGGCCATTCACAATTTCACACATGGACAGTACCAGCAATCAGAGAAGCCAAGTACATCAGAAGAATCAATATGCAACTGAGAGCTGGGAATAAAGCTATGAAGAAACAAATTGAAGATCTGAAGGCACAGCTAGGTCAGCTACCTGCTAAATGAGTTTTGAGGCCAAGTAAGATTTTGTTTTAAAATTTTGACAAATTTGCTTGACTTTATCTTTTTGAGGAAACATAAATCCCTGTGCGACATGTGTAAAGTTTAAGGAAGTTTTGGGCAATCAAATACTCGGCTAATAAGGGTCTCAGGGCAAAAGCAAGCTGTTTTTTTTTTTTAAAACTCAGCAGTTTCGTAGCGCGCTACGAAACTGCTGTAGGTGATGATTTTAACGCAAACAGGCAGTTTTGAATTATGAGCGGGAATTTTGAAAGGGAAACGCCTAAAGGGTGTGCAAAACATCAGCTGGAGCAACAAAAGTCAATCATATCAAGACAGGTGGATGCTTAAAAAAGGTGGAATATTTCAACCCAAGTTTAAATTTTTTGTTGTAAAGCCCCTTTATCACCGTTCAAGAGGTATCAAACGATTTGCATACAAGGAACTTTTGCCTGCACACATGTTCATCGATGAAGCTTACAACGCATCAAGAACGTGGCAGTTTTCCATGTTTTGGGTTATTAAAGGCTAGAAGACATGCTTCTATACATTCGAACTTTTTGAGGAAAACTGAAGCCGAGAAGCAAGGGAAATCTCCTACTACTTCTGAGCAGTTAAAAGATTCAGCGTTCAAGGTCAATATGGAGCATTAAACATCCAGCTCACCCAAATCGAAAGAAGACCAGGTGTCAAAGAACAAGGAGAAGCCATTATGCATGGAAAATGGAGTTAGAGACATAGTTAATTTAGAACTCTTAAAAAACTCCAGTCAGCACTTTATTGTATTTATTAGTTAGTTAAATAGTTGATAGGTGTCATTAGAGGTAGTTATCAAATTCCCCTCATGCTGGAGGAGGAAACTCGAATCAGTTAGAATAAGGACTCTATATATAGCTGAAACAGCAATGTAATGTGGGTTGGAAAACTTTATGACAGAGCATTGTATTTGGCTTATGTAAAGACAGAGTTTCAGTAATATAATTTGGCTTTACTTCTCAGGATTCATGAATTATTTCTATGTTCATAATGTGTGATCTTGTCTTTTCCCTAATTTTTTATAGTTGTATAAATGTGTAATCACTCAGAATTCACTGATTGTGCTCTGATTTCCTGTATGCATTTATAAACTGTGGTTCCATATGAGTTGTGTTCTGAATATTCAAATGCTGAGTGCCCTGACTTCTATGTAAGGTTGAGTTCACTGTTATGTTGAGATGTTGTTGACTCCATAGGCCCAATGGAAACTTGTTTAATGTTTTTCCAGCATCCATATTTGTCTCAGTTATTTCACAAAGAGTTAGCCATCTTATATTAATCAAAATCATTAACCCATCCAGAGAGAGCCCTCTCAGGTTGAGGAGGCTAAGCCTCAGCCTAAAGTAGGTTTGAAATAGTTACTTAGAGTCAACCTGACCAGCAGCCTATCAGGGACTGATTTTGAGATAACATGCCGTAAGACGCTCTAGGTCTTGTTCCAACTCAGCTAAGGTCTCTGTGGCCGCGTCCTGTGAGGCCAGTGCCGGTGCAACTGGTACTCTCCTCTCGAAAGGCCGGAGATTGGCTGGATGCCGTGGGCCTACATCTGCATTTTGAAAATTATTACTGTCAGTTTTGAGACGATATAAAAAAAAAAAAAAAAAAGTAGATAATTTAAAAACTTGTGAAAAATGAAGTACCTGTGTCGTCCCATTGTTCTCCCAGTGGAAGAACCATGTCCGGATCTCCACGAAAATCAACTCCGGCATAAGGAAAATCCTGTATCGAGAAGATCTGGTCCTTCAACCAGTGAAAATACTCCGGTCTAAATCGGACAACCTCCGTGCCCTCGTCAGGATGACGGGCCATAACCGCAACCCATCGCGTCAACTTAGGCTCTCGGGGAGGCCCAACCTCAACAGTGAGCTGCTGTGGGATCAGCATCGGAACCCTCTCTAGGGCAAAACTCACAACTAACGGTCCATAACCAAAAGTCTTCAGCTGTCCGTTTTTGGTCCTAGTCAGTTGGCCCTTTAAGTTGGCCAACACAACATCGCACCAGTTGAAAATGGTGCCCCGATAGCAATCAATCGCCATCCGCATCTGGGATCCAGTGGCAATGTGCAAAGCGGAAGCTCCGCAAAGTCTGGTAACTGTAAAGGCAATTACCATAAGTTCAGGTCGGGATATCTTTTTAATCTCTATCCCCTTATCCTGGTTTTGATTATTACACCACTCTAGATGGAGACTAGCGATGGACTGGCCACCCGGCCTAGTCCCGGACAGAGTCAATTGTTCGCCCCTCTTGGGCAAACCAGTGAGAAAGTAAATATCTGAGGGCTCTATCTCGAGCTGGTGCCCTCCAATGTAAAAGCATTGATCCTGAACGTTCCACCTTTCAACCAGCCACTCTAGAAAGCGCACCTAGGCCCTCATGCCAGGTATGGCCCAGTATTTGTAAAGGCCGCATGCCTTCAAAGCATCAATGGAAGGTTGGTGATTAATGGCGGCCAAATCAACATCTTCGTGTTCTCTCTCGCGCCAATCAAGCATGGTGGGCAATCTACACACCATAAAACATCTATTAGAGTCCATAAAATTAAAAAAATTTTGGTTCATTTTGGAGAAATGGGGGTTTGAAAATCCTCTCCGCGGTGTACGCAGCCCGCCTTTAGAGACAGAGCGTGTGTACGTAGGTTCTCTTAAGGCAAGCTGCGTACGCCCTGCATTTTCCCAACTGAGAAAATGTCGAGGTACGCAGGTCACCAGTGGAGCACCTGCGTACCCCGAAAAGCAGATCTTGAAACCCCAAGGCCTCCAAAAAATGAAACTAAAGCTTAAAAACAAATTCTAAAAGGATGAAAATGCAAGGGAGGATGTTGTAGAATACCTGATGAGACGGTGTTCGATTTCGACGGTCGGATTCTCCGCAATGTCCACGGGAAGTTTCTTGCCAAAGGCCTTTTTTCTCTCCTCAACAGTAAAATGGTAAAAATGAAATGGTAAAAGCCCTTTTTATAGGTTTTTTGAGTAAATAAATGTTAAATTTGTTTATTTTCCACCGTGAAAAGGTATTTTTCAAAGTATTTTTATCTATCTTAAACAGGTATGAGTAATGTGTTGGTTTTTGTGCAGGATAAAAGGATTTTCAGGGGAAATTGTCATTTTTTCACAAACAAAAACATCAGAGTCATCTTTTAAGCCCTTTTCTGACTCCTAAAACATGAAAAGATTGCCGAGCATTTCTTTTACACTCGTTAAAATGGAATTAAAAGACGGTCCCCTTATAGCCCTTTTCTGACCGTAAAAACAGGAAACGATTGCCGGATTTTTGTCGTTTCAAATTCGATACTGGAAATAAAACGACATGTCCTTGATCACTTTTTACTTTTCAGGTCAAAGACACTAACTATGAAAGTACTCCTTGGTTGCAAGATCAAGCGGTTCTCTCAAGTATTATTTTATACTTTTTTCGGGCTTGGGAGACACAAATTTATGAAAACGTTCAACCTTGGAGTCTTCTTAAGTTTTTCAGACTCTCTAAAATTGAAAAACGCTGAGTTTCTCCTATACTGGACTCGTTAAAATTTCATAGTAAAGGACCTGTTTGATTACAAACAGGAACGGACCACTCCTTCTTAGGGTTCGAATCTAAACTAAGTTGGACTCATCCGAAGGATGAGCTTATAATCAAGCATATGTTATCCTCCTCAAGCTTGTAAAAAATAAAGAGGTACTTGCCAGATATGGTGGGGGAAAAGAGAGAAAAAAGAGCCTATTTGTTATCCTTTGTCTCAGAAGAAGCCTTATCACTACTCTTGAACACGACACTTTTCATTCACCTGGGTTGGGAAATCCTTTGCCTCACAGTTGATTGAACCACATTGGAAGTCTTCAGCCGGGTATTAACTTTGGGTCAAATGTCACCAAGCCATCTGTTGTGTCGTTATGTGTTCAAGAGGTCACTGCAAATAAACCATTCATCTGCAAAATACCCGTCATCCATCTCGACCATCCCTGAGTCAGTCCTTACAACTACATTTCTTCAACTTGATCTATGATTTCGTGTTGTGGGCTTGCCTGCAACGGGTCGCTTTCTATCGACATCAACACATTATCTAGAGAGATGACCTAGAAATCGTCAGTACCTTGAAATCTGCATGCATCAATGGCAGGTTTCTCGCCTTTGACGACGGTTTACATCATTGACTTTCGATCGAAGGATTCCGTGAAATGTTCGACATCAACTCATTCATTCACATCTCATGGATTGTACTGGGTACTTTGAGAACCATTGAAATCACTGGTGGTCTCTCTCACACTTGTTAACAGTTTACATCATCGACTGGTAATCAAGTGGTTTCTACCATGTTCGACATCAACTCATTTATTCGCATGGATAGAATCGTACCATTTCGGGAAGTAGAAATGAAGACCCTGGATCTAGTTTCCACCATCCAGGCTGCAAGAAGTTTTGTATTCATTGTATAGTAGACTAACTATAAACAGATGGTTGCGTCCATACTGTGTCTACACAAGTCTATGATTATGATGTACTGCGAAATCATTCCTGTATCAGAGCAGTAGTTAGTTTGTTAGTTAAAGTTTGATCTGAGTATGGGAATGCCTACCTCAGCGATGATATGATCTTATATATGTATTTTGTGTTGAATATTTGCAGGTTCCGACTGGGCTCTCCACAAGATAATCCTTGAAATGATAAAGTACTTCACCCTTCCTAGATGATATGAAACCCTAATCTACTACAGGCTTCGCACTTTAGGGGGAAATCTGTTACACTAAAATTTGTCACCATGACTATTTGAAGTTAGTATGGCTCCATCAACTGTCATACTATCCTCCTTGGCAAGTCTTATACCTCTGCTCTTCATGTCAAACTCCAAGAAAGAGAGAAAGTCTTTAAAAATCTATATATCTCTGGGTACGCAGTTTCTCTTAGCCTTACCTGCGTGTACGCATCTCAAGTTCACAATACCTGCGTACTTGTACGCTCTGTCTGTAAAGGGGTGGGTGCATACTCCTGTAAAGGTCAAAAGGCGCAAGTTTCACTTCAAAAAAGTTACTTGTGGTCATTTCTAGAGCATTCTAGAAGTTTGTTTGACGTGTATTGAGCGCCTCCAGATGGTTCATGTATCCCTATGAAAGAGAAACTTATCCCATCAAGAGGGGAGCTATCCCATTCAAAGAGGGGCTTATCCCATTGATGGTGGACCTAATTAACTTCCTCTAAAGCACTATAAATACAGGCATTGGGCCAGAGGGAGGAGAGGTTGAAAGCTGAACATTCCTAAGGGTAGATGCTGCTGGAATTAGGACTCCCTTATAGAGCTTGAGAGGAGACATTCCCATCCTTTCTTAGCTTCATTTGGAAGTGGGTGAGCTGATCAAAGTAAATGAGAACTCTTGCTGGACCCTGGGAGGGACCTGCACAACACCAAGGCTCAGGTTGTAATGTTTTCTTTTGTTTCCACTTAATACAATTAATCTTATTTTTCTCAACAGGTTGTTATACATGATTTGTTTCATATACTCCTTGGTCTGTATGATGAATATGTTTTATTTTATGAGTTATTCAGGTGCTATGTAATCTTTTACTTGTTAGTGAATGCAGGTCTCGAAGAGAAGGAGGAGCTCATCCGGATCGGCGAGGCTGGACTACTACAAAGTGTTGGACTAAAGGTATGTTATAAACACCTCATTACTTGTAGTTTAAATGCATATTTAGGGAAAGGTAGTGTTTAATTGTCTTTTTTGTCACTAGAATGCCTTAGCTTCTAGGGAGGTCGGTTTTGTCCGCAAAATTGACTCTTTCCGCCTGACAATTACTAAAGTCAAATCATAGGTCTCATATATTTTTCTCCAACTACACCCTAGTTTACCTCAAGTTGGAATCTTGTATAGAAATGTTTGTGTCATGCTCTTGCCACATGGGGGTTCTCTCATGAAATCAAATTTCACCAATTTTAAATTATTACTCTTTAATTTCATACACTTCCCCTAATTTTCTATCCTTGGATTAATGTTTCTAATTAAAATCTATGTTCCCTTCCACCCTTTGTTATTAGAACACTTAGGTACTTTTCGTTTATTTGAATACACATTATATACTTAAAAATTTTTGAACATGACGAGGGCAAAGTTAACTCATTTGGTAAATTTTTTATAATTCGTCTGATTCTCCCTTTTCCCAAGTTTTTCTCTTGATTTAATTAATTTGATTCTAAATACCTACACATTATGTGAATTACTAATCATATGATCATCAATTATTAATTATCTTTCATCTTTTTCTTCCCGGTGCCATGGGTGATAAGCCATTCGTGCCCTTTAAGAACTTCCCTCTAAAGTTCCAAGGGTGCCACACCACTTTCCCTTCAATCATCCTGTGTCTATGAGATGAAAACTTAGGTGTGACAACAAAGACCAATATTATCTCTTGTGTCACCCTCTATAGTGAGAGTAATGGTGTTGGTAATTAAGGAATCCACCTTGATGCGTGCCCCCAGGGAATCCTCATGAGCGACCCAATATGAGGTTTTCCCTCCTGGTATCATGATATTCAAGGAAAAGGTATTCCAACACCTTCCTGCCCAATTCATGTGGGAGTGCTAGGGGGTGAAACAAGGGATGTTGTCCCATCCCTCCCATGAAGTTCCATATATCCTATACATCTCCATTACCCATGTGTGAATTTTTTAGCCAAACAACTTTGTTCCTACAACCACTATCATTTCATTAGTAATCATAGATGAATATTAATTTGAAATTTAATTTTTGAGACAATAGTATGAAAATCAATCAAACCAAAGGTTGTCGACTCATCATATGCGAGTGCATCCAGGTGGTTTTATACCACACTCAATAATCATCAGCAATATCTATTTTTAATTTTAATCATTGTTGTAACTATGCATGCCAAATATCATTATGACATAATCATCAACATAATTTCCAACTGTAAGCGAGAAGCTAGTCCTCAAAATATGTAAAAAAGATAACATACTGAATTCATCAACATGATTACACATAGTCCTCAAACAGATTCATCGTTGTTATCATCATCGTAACCTCGAATTCGTACATCACAATTATTATCAAATCCACTAATAACAAAAATAAAATAACCAGATCCTCAAACTGAGGTCCCTAAAGAATAATGTATGAGCCCTATGGCTATATCAAGGCTAATGTAATACCAAAGTCAGTCAACCATAGTGGGGCACTACATACACCCCTTCTTAACAATAGACTTCGTCCCAAAGTCCTCATAATAGGAAAGGAAAATGACGATGCATCTCCTTGGCATCCTCCCACACAGCTTTATTAGGACTATAACTATCTCACTGGACCTTCACTTGGTCCACCAATTTCTTCCTCAGCGATAGATTTCGATAGTCTAGTATGCAAACTGGGTCATCCATCACCGTGCCCTTGTCCTAGACCTGCAAATGACTCAAGTCACTAACATGCAAAGAACCTGAAATATAATACTGTAATAATAACACATGGAAAACATCATGCATATTTGCTAATGATGTAGGTAAAGAAAACCCATATTCCACCAACCCTTTCTTCTCTATGAGCTCAAATGGTCCCATAAATCGTGGAGACAATTTCACTCCCTTCCCAAATTTTATGGAGATATTTTGGGCCTTAGTATCAAGAACACCCTATCTCCAACTTCATAACTTTAATTAGTACGATGAGCATCAATATAGCTATTTTTCCTATCTTAGGCTTTATTTAGCCTCCCCTTGATTGTGCTAGTTTGTTCTTCCATCTCTTATACTACTTTTGGTCCTATTAATATTCGATTCTCTAGTTGATCCCAACTTAGAGGAATTCTACAAGGCCTCCCATATAAGAACTCAAATGGTGCCATCTTGAAAGAACTCTTATAACTATTATTCTAAGAAAATTCCACCAATGGTAAAAAATCTTCTCATCTTTTTTGTTGATTCATCACATATGTTCATAGCATGTCCACGAGGATTTTATTTGTCCTCTGTGTTTGACCATCTATCTCGGAGTGATAACTAGTGCTAAATTTTAATTGGCTTCCCAAGGCCTCTTGGAAATGGGTCCAAAACTTTCCTGTAAATGTTTCTCTCCTGTATGATATGATCTTCCTTGGCACTCCATGTAATCTCACAATCTCATCAATGAAAACTCTCACTATCTTAGGTGCCTTATATGTAGTTTTAACTAGTATAAAATGGGCACTCTTGGACAACATGTCCTCCACTAAAAATATAGAATCATGTCTCCTTACGGTTATGATAGTCTCGCGATGAAATCCATTGATACAACTTCCAATTTAGACTTTGGTATCTCATGGGGTTGCAATAACCCTATTGAATATATGTGGTCATCTTTTACTTGCTAACATTATAAACATCTTTCTACAAAATTTACAATTTCCTTCTTCATCCCCTTCCAAAAGAATAATGGTTTCAGGTCCACATTAATCTTATTAACACGGAAGTGTGCCATGTATATTTATTGATGTGATTCACTCATAACCAGTTCCCATATATATTCATTTGATGTCACATATATCCTTCCATTGAATCATAGTAGTCCATCACTATTTGATAGTATCCCTCATATTTTGGGATCATCATTTCATCCTCCCTTAAACACTTGATAACATCCTTGTACTAGGTATCCTCAATTTGCAAGTTGAGAGACTTTGCAATTAGGTTTGTCTTTAAGGGGATTATAGAAAGTATTCGAGGCATCCTACTTAAAGCATCAAACACCCTATTTATTGTTACGTTTATGTAAGTAATATGAAAACTGTATTCACTTAATAACTTTGACCACCTTCTTTGTTTGGAGTTTAAATGACCCTGTGTACCTATGTGTTGTTACAATGATCAATCTTTAGTTCAAATTTTCTTCCTAGTAATTAGTGTCTCCAAATATTTAGGGTGTATATTGTTGCCACTCACTGCAAAAAAAAAAATTAGCTGTCAAAAGGGTGCAAAAGAGTAGAAACTTTGCATCCATATCCAAAACCATAGAAGCTCTCAAAGCTAAATTGGACCCTCTCCATTGGATAGTGCATAGAATAATATTTCGAATGGTATATGGAACTCGTCAAATGGACCTGGGAATCAGAAGATATGGCCTGTTAAAGTTGAGGGTTTTGTCATCGTTGAAATAAGGGAGAAGAGCATATCGAAGGTCTGGGAGCATGTCGCAAATTGCAATCGGGGTTTTCTGAAAGCAACAACAGGTGTGGGGTGAAATCAGTAATCAACGATTTCCATTATCGCAAATCAACGATTGACAATTTCTCATCAGTGGCACTAAGCACATATCGACGCATCGCAGGTTAGATGTCCAATATATTAGAGATCTTGTATCAGGGGGATGAATTGGTAGGTCAGGAAACCCTCACCTATCAGAGGTCTCACACATCAGCGGTCTGGGAGTGATATCAACATATCGGTAGTCGAGGG
Organism: Pinus tabuliformis; assembly: GCA_031772625.1. Classification (NCBI taxonomy): domain Eukaryota; kingdom Viridiplantae; phylum Streptophyta; class Pinopsida; order Pinales; family Pinaceae; genus Pinus; species Pinus tabuliformis. Next base: position 659,278,702 of record CM062804.1, read on the forward strand.
TCCATGGCAATTAGCGATCGGCGGTCTGGGAGCGATATCGGCATATCGGCAGTCGAGGGTCCATAGCAACCGGCGATTGGTGATTGCACTCAGAACATCATGGCTGATCGGCATGCGAACAGGGTGACAACTCTAAATATTGCGATATTGTGAGTTACGAGTGGCAATATGTTAGTGTTGAAGCATTGGGAAGGCCGAAAGTGATTTACAAAGGAAATCAATGAAAAACAAGGGCAGGACAAACATTCTCTCTCTCCTCCAAGGGGTCACGTGGAAGAATATTATTGGATCTGGTAAAGACACGGTGGAGCTGACTTCTGCATGACATGGCAGTACGGAGGACACTTGGCATGCAAATCTGACATTTTCAAGGGTCCAAAGAGGGCATATCAGTGTGAAACGTGTCACCACTTAGGAAGTGTCATGTGGAAGTGATGACGTCACATTGGCAATCGCAAATCAAAGTTTGAGGCTTATCGATACTTTGTGACGTAGTGAAAACACAGGAAAGTGCCATAAAGGGGCTCTGATATAGGGTCTAGCCCATAGTCACATCAAAAGATAAAAGAACCAAAGGTTGAACATAGAGGGTGGTCGACGATCAACTATTGGTGTTTGTTGTGTGCATCGAAAAGGAATCGCTAATGGTGAACCTCCGATTGGGGGGCTCCAATAAGGGGGCTACCCACAATCACATAAAGAGCCGAGGAAAAGAGGGCTAAGCACAAAGGATGATCAATGATCACAAGTTTCTGGAGGATGTGTCAAGGACATTGATAGGAAATCATTGATTTTCCAACCTCCGATATTTGGCCAAGCACTAGGTCACAACCCCCCAGTCATATGAGAAGAAAGGAAGAAAGAGGCTAAACCAAAGGGGGCCAAAGGAGATCGAGGCTCGATGTTCTGTAACGCCTGTTAGCGTAAAATTCCTGATACAATGATGCACTGATAGCATGGTACAATGCTTTAAAGTTATATGGGTCAACAGCTGATAATTTGAATAGAGGTATGGAGCAGTTACAAATCTGTATGGACCAAACTTGTGGAAGCCTCTGCAACAAGAAACCTAAGACAACAATTGCCTCAGAAATGAATTTAATTGCTTCGCTGCATGTCTTCGGAGAGTAAATGGAGGTATGGGACTCAGGAAGACTTAATGGCTCGGCATGGGACTCCACTCAAATACACCACGAAGGACTTCCAAGGTAACCTCCACTTCTACTCAGCAACAAGCAACCACAGTTGATCGCTATCAGCGCTAGAGAGTGGGGAAGTTGGGTGGTTAAGGCAAAAGCGACAGGAATCGGTCGAGCAACAGGAAAGGCACATCATAACAGAGATGTGGCCTGATCAAGGGCCTTCAAAGGAAAAACATAAGGACATCTTCCTCCATCATCATCATCCAATTTTTATTTTCTTATTATTTATGTAATTTCTATTTATTTTCAACAAAGGAATAAAATCCTTGGAAATCATTTTGGGGCAGCAAAAATTTCGTGGGCCAAGGCAGCTAGTCAATTGGACAGCTGGCCCTTGGCTGAGATATTTTACAAATATTTATTCAAATCCCCCCTTCTCTGTATAAATAAGGGGGAGAAACACTTAAGAAGGATTTTGGAATTCTGCACCCGAGCGACCCAAATTTTGTGGTTCCACTTTGGTTTTATGAAGCTTGTTCATGAGGGACTTTAGCTATAGATTGTTGAATGTAAATGGATTGGTGAATGGGACTCCTTTTGAAGATTAATGAAATTCTTTGGTGATTCCAATCATGTAAATGCATAGTATTTTTTCCCCATTGTAAATCTCATTGCATGTGTGTTTTTCCTTCTCTAAAATAGTGTAATGAAGCTACATGTTTCACCCTTGTTCATGATCGTATATTTGTTACTAAGTAGTAAAATTACCTTTGTTAGCTACAAATTCACTTATGTACCTGTAATGTGCATAGATTTACTTATGCTTTTGGTGACAAATGTACCCATGAGGTATAGGGCATGAAATCGTGACTGGCACTCCATCGTTCCTACCATTCCACCTCTTCAATCATCCATACCTCTGTCAGAACATTGTTGCTTAGGATTATGTTTTGTTTACAGCCCTATGCATATATTTCCCTCCTTTATTTCCTCCTATTCATGTCACTACAACACCAATATTAAGACTTCCTGTTGTTGTGTGTCAGCCACCAGAACTAGACATTTCTCTCTAAGGTTGGCCTGATTTACCCCCTGACCATTTAGATCCATGTATTGGATTTCGTTTACCTTAACGAAGGGCTATTGAACCAAGCCCCCTTTTTATCTTCTTCTCTTCCATGTGACAATTGGAGTGTTGTATAAACCCTTCACTGATATTCTTCCATGCACTCCTCTATCTAAGATGTCCTAGGCACTTGTCTACAATCAACCCAGAGGTTGTCTCTAGGAAGCTTTCTATATCTCCTGAAGCACTTGTGTTACAGGTGCCATTAAAAGCGAAAACATCTTTCTGGCATCATTGTTGGGGAACAGATTAGAATATTTTTCTCTAGGTACGACAAATTTTTACATTCCCTCTATTAGGTGAGCAAGGTAAGTGTGCGTTGAAGATCTCTCACCTTGGTGGTTCCACTGTTTCAATTTTATGGTAAACATCCTAGTGACTCCACGGTCCATATCTCTATTTGATCATCCTAGCTTTCAAGTATCCTCATACTCACTCTGATGCTAAATCAACCAAAAACTTTCCCTACCTTTGAACCTGAGATCACTCACCTAGGGGGTTTTCAAAATGGCCATTCCTGCATTCTTGGCCAACCAATTTGCCCCATTGGATTTTTCTTCTATTGTTGGTTATCCCAATCATGTCCCTTCATTTCATGAATGGAATACCTATTTGCCTAGATTCAGTGAAAAGATAGATAAGGCCTCACCAACACCTCAAAGACTTGCATGAATGCATGGAGCAACAAGGTATTATTATTTAAGATGTGCAAATGAATTTGTTCATGTACTCTTTAGAAGAAGATTTTATAGTTTGGTACAAAACAATACCTCTTGGCAACATATCCTCCTTAAAAAAATTTCATATGTAATTCCATCATTATTGCAAAATATTATATCCACCAAATGCTCTATTCAAAGATTGTTGCACACATTTTAATGTTTAAAATATCCTTGAGGGTAATGACCTTACTAAACATGTTTATGAGACTCCATTCCAAGAAAGCATCTACTCGCATAAAGAAGCATCACCAAATGACCAAGAATGAAAAGAAGGAAACATCATTGAGCTGCAAATAAACCCTCAAAGGTCTTATTCGGCCAAATTTGATGTTTCTCCTTCCTATGATGTATATGACTCTGATGGAGAGTCAAGTGATTCAGAGCCACAACAATTCCAGTCACGGGAAGCTGCACAAGCAAAGGAGACCCACCAGGAGGTCAACAAAGAGGCTCCAGTTTATAATGCACATCCTTCACCCAGAGAACAAGATCAAGAACACCCTCCTATTTATTATTCATATTATTTAGAGTAGGATGAGATTATTACAGATGTTCAAAGCGAGTGGTTTACCATCAAGTGGGGAGAAGGCTTCCAACAACCAATTTTGCTCGAAAAATCTAGAGCTGAGGAGATGAACCATATTTGCAACTTCCTTGACCAAGAATATATTGGTCAGTAGACTTTCCATGAAGATAAGGCAGCTGCAAATTCTTCTTGTTAGTTCTATGACCCTGTAACTGAATACATGAGCACATTCCTTGGCCAACATCAGATGTTGTTTATGGAGTATGCATCAAGCTTTTTATTCGCATATTTTTCATGGTGCATGGTTATTTTAATTTTTAAATTTCAGCAACAGGTAGGCATTAGGTCCAGCACCCAAATGTTGGTCTGGATACATTGGAGGGTTGAACCCACTTAGGTGAATTGATCCCTGTATGTATATAGGAGTTGTATATACATAAGCTCACTAGCTAAGCATTTACTTTCCATTTGGTACAATTTATTTTTCTGCATTTCAGTTTGATGAGGAAAGGACTCCCTGCAAAAAAAGTTTCATGGATATTTTATGGTTGTAAAAGTTCATTATATTTTTAAATCCATGCCCAATGGTGAAGGCTAGTGGTCTGAAAGGTTCTCAACACCTCTCTAGCAAGGCATTGTCCCCAATTGGAGCCAATGCTAGCACTCACTACAAAATTTGTTTTCAATTGTTAAAAGGTTGCAAAAGAGTAGAAACGTTGTAGCCATCTCCAAAACCATAGAATCTCTTAAAGCTAAATTGGACCCTCTCCATTGTATAGTGATCAAAATAATCTTTCCAATGGTATATGGAACTGCTCAAGTGGACCCCGGAATTAGAAGATATTGTCTGTTAAAGTTGAGGATTTTGTCACTGTTAAAATAAGGGAGAAGAGCATATCAGAGGTCTAGGAGCATGTTGCAAATTGCAATCGGGGTTTTCTGAACGCAACAGCAAGTGTGGGGTGAAATTAGCAATCAGTGATCAACGATTTCTCCTCAGTGGCACTAAGTGCATATTGGCACATCACAGGTCAGATGTCCGATATATCAAAGGTCCTCTATCAGCAGGTGAATCGGTGGGTTAGGCAGCCCTGGCATATTGGAGGTCCCGCAAATCAAAGGTCCAGGAGCAATATAGGCATATCAGTAGTCAAGGTTCCACGACAGTCGGAGATCGACGATTGGGCTAAAAAAATCATGGCCGATTGACATGCCAACGGGGTGACAACTCTAAATATTACGTTATAGCAAGTTGTGATATGTTAGTGTTGAAGCACCGGGAAGGCCAAAAGTGATTTACAAAGGAAATCAATGCAAAACTAGGGGCATGCATTCCTTTTTCTCTCTCCTCCAAGGGGCCACGTGGAAAAATATTATTGGATTCGTAAAGACACGGTGGCGCTAACATCAACATCACATGGCAGTACAGAGGACATGTGGCACACAGATCTGGCATTTTCAAGGGTCCAAAGAGGGCATATCCAGGTGACACGTGTCGCCACCCAAGAAGTTCCATGTGGCAGTGATGACATCACATCAGCAATCGCAAATCAGAGATTGAGGATTATCAGAACTTTGTGACGGAGTGCACACATGGGAAAGTGTGATAAAGGGGCTCTGATATAGGGTTTGTCCCACAGTCACATAAAAATCTAAAAGAACCAAGGGCTAAGCACAGAGGGTGGTTGGTGATAATCAATTGGTGGTTGTGTTATGCATCAAAAAGGAATCTCTAATGGTGAACCTCTGATTGGGGGGCTCCAATAAGGGGGTTGGCTCACAGTCACATAAAGAACCAAGGAACCAAGGGCTAAGCATAAAGGATGATCGATGATCGCAAGTTTCATGAGGATGCACCAAGGACATTGATAGGAAATCGCCAATCTTCCGACCTCCGATATTTGGCAAAGAACTAGGTCATAACCCCCTGGTCATATGATAAGAAAGGAAGAAAGAGGCTAAACGAAAGGCGACCAAAGAAGATCGAGACTCGTTGTTTTGTAACAACTCTTAGTGTAAAAGTATCGATACAACGACTCCCCGATAGTGTGGTATAGTGCTTTAAAGTTAGATGGGTCGACAGCTGAGACTTTGAATAGAGGTATGTAGCAGTTGCAAACCAATATGGACCGATCCTGTGGAAGCCTCTATAATAAGAAACCCAGGACAGTAATCACCTCTGAAATGAATTCTATTTCTTCGTTGCACGTCTTCAGAGATTAAATGGAGGTATGGGACTCAGGAAGACTTAATCTCTTGGCATGGGGCTCCACTCAGATACACAACAAAGGACTTACAGGATAACCTCCACTTCTACTATGTATTAGGAAACCACAGTCAATCGCTATCAGCTCCAGAGATTGGGGAAGTCAGGTAGTTAAGGTGAAAGCGACAGGAATTGGCCGAGTAGAAGGAAAGGCGCATCATGAAAAATATGTGGCCTGATCAAGGGCCTTCACAGGAACAACAGAAGGACATCTTCCTCCATCATCATCCAATTTTCCTTTTCTTATTATTTCTATAATTTCTATTTATTTTCAACAAAGGAATCAAATCCTTGGAAATCATTTTGGGGTAGCAGAACTATCACAGGTCAAGGCAGCTAGTCAATCAGACAACGGGCCCTTGGTTGAGATATTTTGTAAATGTTGATTAAAATCCCCCCTTCTCTGTATAAATAAGGGGGAGAAATGCTTAAGAAGGGTTCCAGAATTATGCACCCGAGCGGTCCAAATTTTGTGGTTTCACTTTGGTTTTATGAAGCTTGTTCATGAGGGAATTGCATTGTATATTGTTGAATGCAAATGGACTGGTGAATGGGAATCCTTTTGAATATTAATGAAACTCTTTGGTGATTACAATCATGGCAATGCGCAGTATGTTTTTCCCACTGTAAATCTCATTTCATATGTGTTTTTCCTTCTCTAAAATAGTGTAATGAAGATGCATCTTCCACCCTTGTTCATGATTGTATATCTGTTACTAAGTAACAATACCTGTGTTAGCTATAGATTTACTTATGTACCTATAATGTGCACAGATTTACTTATGCTTTTGGTGAAAAATGTACCCATGAGGTATAGGGCATGAAACCTTGACTAGCATTCCATTGATCCTACCATTCCACCTCTTCAATCTTCCATACCTCTATCGAAACATTATTGCTGAGGATTTTGTTTTTTTCACAGCCCTACGCATCGAATTCCCTCCTTTCTTTCCTCCTCTTCATGTTACTACAACGCTAATATTATGACTGCATGTTGTTGTGTGTCGGCCACCAGAACCAAACATTTCTCTTTGAGGTTGGCTTGATTTACCCCCTAAACATTTGGATCCATGTACTGGCTTGAGTTCTTAATGAAGGGCTATTGAAACAAGCCCCTTTTTAATCTTCTCCTCTTCCACGTGACAATTGGAGTGTTGTAGAAACCCCTCACTGATATTCTTCAATGCACCCCTCTATCTAAGATGTCCTAGGCACTGGTTTAAAATCAACCCAGAGGCTATCTCTAGGAAGATTTCTATATCTTCTAAAGAACTTGTGCTACAGGTGACATTAAAAGCAACAATTGTATACAATAGTTTCATTGCATAGTTCTCATAGTGGGTTATAAGGTTTTTTTCATGTATATGATATTACTCTTCCCTCTTGCATCAGTACAAAACCAAGTCCTTCCTTGAAGATGTCAGTGTAAACCAGAAATTCTTGCTCCATATCTGGCACGTTCAAGATTGGTGTAGTTGTTAATAATACTTTTAACCTTTGGAATCCCTCTTCACATTTTTTAGTCCAAACAAAATTATTATTCTTTCTTTATATTTTTCTGATGGGGTTTGTTATATTTGAAAACCCTTCAACAAATCTGTAATAATATCCAACCATGCTTAGGAAACTACATATTTGGTGAACATTGGTTGGTTTCAGCCATTCCATAATGGCCTCGACCTTCGCTAGGTTTACTTAAATACCCTCCCCAAAGATAATTTTCCAGAGATAATGGATATTGTATTTGTAAAAGGAACACTTTGACAACTTTCCATACCGTTGGTTCTCTCTCAGACACAGTAAAACTAGTCTTAAGTGTTTGACATGCTCCTTTGAGTTCCTTGAATAGATCAATTGGTTGAACAAGTCATCTCCTGGGCAGAGGATATTGATTTTTATTTTCTTGTTTTATTTTTCTTATCATTACCTTGTTCAATTGGCAACAGCCAATGCATAATCGCCAAGACATATCCTTCTTTTTAACAAAAATTGTAAGTGCTCCACACAAAGATACACTAGGTCATATGAACCCCAAGTTCAATAACTCCTTTAATTTGGGATTTGACATATGATATGGCGTGATTCCTTTGAAATAGGACATGTTCCCAATTTAGGGTTGATAGTGAAATTGATATCTTGTTTGGGAGGTATCCCAAGTAATTATTTTGGGAATACACCTCGGAACTCAATAATAATTATATATTTATTTATATATTTAGAGTCATCCTTATCATTTAGTGTTGCAATCATGAACCAGTGACATCCCTTTCATCTACATTTCATCCACTGCATTGTTGAAATGAACCTGAGCAATACCCCTCCGTTTTCCCTATCAAGGAATTTTTTTATACTCATCATTTGTGAAATGCAGTACCTTATCCTTGTAATCTAAATGTGCTTCATGATGTTCCAACCAATCCATTCCTATGATAACATCATATTATCCTAGGGCCGTGGTAACTCCACAATGTAATGTTCATCCTATGTCTAAAATTTTCTTGTAAATAAACTATATAATTTATGACCAATTGACACATAATTATTTATTTATTTAATTTATTCATTTTTAAGGAACTAAAATCAAGAGATGATGACAACCTTCTTGGTCACATAGTTGGGTTTTCCCTAAGTACAACATCAATAATTCTCCCACATAAAGTTTGTGCAACAATTGCCATAAATTTTGGTGAGTACTAACCTTGGTAAATCTTGCATATTGACATTTTTACCCTACCTAAATTTATAGAAAGAATGGCATGAATTTTACTCTTACCTAAATTTATGCAAAAATAATTGCATACATTATGGTGTGCAATAATTATTGGTAAGGAGGTTTATTTGCTTGAAAAATGCACAAAGTAACTCTTCTATCCTATGGATGTTCACCGACCATTTAATTTATATGGCTTCCATGCTATTTTAATATTATGCACATTATTAATATAATGCCAATTTAAAATCTAATCTCAACTAATCAATTTCTTATATTGTTAAATCATTCATTGAAAACATTAATTATTAAGATTTTGCAATTAAATTAGTAACTAATTAAATTAATTGTTAATGTAATCCCTATAATTAAAAGAACCCAAAATAAAAGAATCTTCTAATAAATAATATTCCCTTATTAAGGAATAACAATAAGACTATATATCGATAGTCTCGAACAAGATACAAATTGGAGCAAAGATAAGGAAGGATGCGATGGATTTGAAGAGAAGTATCAGGGTTTTCCATGGAGTTGCCTTTAGTGCGACTTTTTGGACTTTCTGGTGCCAGAATCCGGTGGAAAAAATTGAGGTGAAATCTTGATTTGTGTTAATTAAATTAGTTTTTTGACTGTATATATGGATTCAACACCCTGGAAAACCTCTAGGGCACTCCAATTGCATAGGATTACCCATCAAGCTTGTGATTTCAAAAAATTCTTAGCGGAATTCAGAGAAATTGATTGGAAAAACCCACTGTAAAAGCGTCCAAAAAGTCGCACTAAAGACAACTCCATTTTCCACAATGTGGCTACATTGCCATAGAACTCCAAGTTTCTTTCACTTTACATAGTGTTTATTGACCTCCCTAGTTCAAATCCAGACACACGATGGTGGATGGTATCCTTCAGTCATCATTTATCTTGCAAAAAACACCAATCACATCTCTTTTCCTTGGATCTCTCGATGTTTTGGAGAGAGGGACCTCTAGCGAAGAGATTATTTCCAGATCTAGTTTCCCCTTTTTAAATGTAGGCTCTAAACCTTCGTATGGGTTATTCCTATTGTACTTACCAAATCCTCATGTCGAATCTACAAAATAGTGCTTCTATTTCCAATTTTATCACTAGTTGCGTGATATCCTGCTTTTTAATGACATGGGGCTTCTCGCTGAAGGATTTTTTTCCTGTTGCTATGGGGCCGCAGTATTGGTACAACCATAGGAGGTGGAAGACGGGTATGGTGCCGCCCTCGAGTTTCAACACGAATTGAATTCAGGTGGAGAGTGAAGACCGGTTGAGGAGAATAGAAGGACGGATCTTGAAGATCAATCCCCATATTCGCTTGAAGAAGCCCCAATCCAAATTTTTATCAAAACACTAAGAGGGAAAATTGTTTGTATGAGGGTTTGGATATGGGAGCGAGTATAAGCTCTTAAGAAAAAAATTCAAGAATAGTTGGGTATTCCAATAAGACTTCAAAATCTGATTTATGGAGGGAAATCAATGCAAGAGGACTACAAGCTGCAGGACTATGGCATTTTTCTCGACTCGAACATCATCATTAACATGAGACTTCTTAGAGGTTGCCCCAATGCTAGCTGAACTGGTCCAGCTTCATTCAAAGATGCAGTCAAAGGGAATGCAGAGCCACAAAAACATCTAGAACAACCTCCCAATCTTCCTCGACCTTATATTGTGGAGCAGATGACCCAGGTTCCTGCATTGACAATCAATTTTCCCAAGGTAAATGAGATTTATGTTCATTTCCATGCAAGAGAAGTTATATGTATATTTAATGGATTATGGCCTAAATCGAAGGCTCTACATCAATGGATTTTCTCTACTTCAACAGAAATTTGTGATATCCATCTATGTTCTAGGTTTTTTTAATTGTAAAGTTTTATACAACAAAAGATAAGGATTATGTATTAAACGAGGGACCATGGTTTTGGGGCAATGCGGGTCTATTCATGATACCTTGGTTTCTGGGTTTTGATGCAAACACCATGGTGGTATCCAAAATGCTTGTGTGGGTCAGGTTACATAATCTAACATTTCATTTTTGGCATCACAAAGTATTAGAAGGAATTGGGAATTCTTTGGGGAAATTCTTAAAGGTGGATGTAGATCGAGTCTCAAAAGGCATTTTCACCTTTTCCATAATCTGTGTAGAGGTAGACCTTAGTAAAGGTTTACCTGAGTGCATTTTGTTGTTTCACAACAATCTACGGTGGTCACAACCCCTTGACTATGAGAATTGCAGAAATTTTGAATAATATGACACTTATTCACAAATATTATCCTGATTATACACTATTGCGGAATGCATGCATAATACATAACCTCCTCTACGTTGATCATCGATTTTGCGGAATTAAAAATAATGAAACATCAATCGCATGCGCACATTAACACAGTATGTAACCTGGGGAAAGAATACAGTTGAAAACCTCACACTATCTGTATATTATAATGATTGAGAACATGTAACAATACATAGTACAATACTCCTCACAAGTACTCAGTACTATCTCCACCTGTTACACACAAAACTAGCTCAGATCTGAATCAATCACAGGTTCAAATCTCTTCCACTACTTTCCTGCCTCCACTGCGCAATCCTGCATGAGAATAGATGAGTATGGCTGATCCAAACTCATATTTCCTTGGCTGAACCATGCAATCCTCATTGGAATTACTCAATCCATTGATTGTGCAAATCTCATGCACAATTATAGTCACAACTGATAGCAATCTCAGCCTCTAACACCTGTCTCCATTGAAATGTCCATGCACTGAGTTAACTGATGTATTCTTTAGTTGCTTTATGAGTTAATAATTAGTGAATTAATTTAACAATTAATTCACATCACTCATCACTAGTGTATTTGCAGTTAGACTAAATACAACTAGTTCAACCAAGTCAAACTGAACACAACTCCATCAACTCCTCAATCAACTCCACCAAACTCAATCACTTGAGTTCTAACTGAAGTCCACCATGCAATAGCTCAACTGGCTCATAAGAAAAGCATATTTCCTTCTGACAGCTACATGTGCCACATCTGTAGCTCAAACTAAAGTGCTCCAAGAGGATAAGATAATGTTTATAGTCCAAATATTATTATGAGCTAATAATATTTGACTGTTCTATTTTTATCCTACAGTTTAAAAATAGAAACCACCCATATGTCTAAAAATAGAAGTCCATCTATTTTTACCAACATGACCAATCATCCAAAAATAGCATCCTGCAACTCATAGACCATGATCCATATGTTTAAAAATAGACATAGTCTAAAAATAGACTTTGCACCAAAAATAGCCTCCGGGCCCACTTAGTGAAGGCGACTCCTTTCCACTAAGCTCCATCATCTTGTTGCATTCTCAACACTCCCTCTCAACATGATATGGATTATCAGCAACCCCTATCCTGCCTCGATGGTACTCAAATTTTCTCCTGGTGAGCGCCTTCGTCAAGATATCAGCATCCTGATCCTCCGTTGGAATGTATGAAAGTAACATGATTCTCCACTGCACACAATCTCTGAAATGATGGTACTTGATTTCAATGTGTTTGGATCTATCATGAAATACTGGATTAGCCGAGAGTTTAATGCAACTCTGGTTATCACAATAAATCACTATATGCTCCAAGTATGAACCGAACAACCCGACCAGGATCTTCCTCATCCATATAGCCTCGCATGCAGCCAAACTTGCTGCCATATACTCGGCCTCTGTTGAACTGAGTGCCACGGATCTCTGCTTCTTGTTGTACCAAGAAACTGTTGTCGACCCGATACTGAAGACCCCTCCAGATGTGCTCTTTCTGTCCATTGGGCTCCCTGCCCAATCTGCATCTGTGAAGCCACATAGCTTCACCTCATCCTCCTATCTGTGCCACAAACCATATCCCTATGTTCCTCTGAGATAATGCAATACATGCTTGCCTGCCTTCCAAAAGAGCTTGGTTGTCTTAACCATAGCTTGTGAAAGATGGTTAACAGCATAGCATATATCGAGTCATGTATTGACCAGATACATAAGCGATCCCACCAACTGTCGATAAACAGTGGCATCCACTACCTCCACTGAAGTAGCATCCTCCTTCCTCCAACCTCCAGGAAGAGGAGTATCAACAGGCTTGCAGCCATGCATGTTGAACTTCTCTAGTATCTCCCGAGCATACTTACCCTGAGAAACAAATAGTCCATCACTGCGCTGCCAAATTTCCAATCCTAGGAAATAATGAAGGAGGCCCAAGTCCTTCATCTCAAATGCCTTAGCAAGATCATCCTTGCATGAAAGTATCAACAGCTCATCACCTATCAGAATCAAATCTTCTACATAAAGTACAATGATAAGCAACTTAGCCTCCACCATAATCTAGTATAGGTTAGGATCCACCTCACTCTTGGAGAATCCAAGTCCACTGAAATAACTGTCTATCCGTGTGTACCAAGCACGTGGTGCTTGTTTCAACCCATACAACGCTCTCTTGAGCCTGCACACATGCGACTCGCTGCTGAAGATCTCGAAACCTTCACGCGCTGCTCTATGTACACCTCCTCCTCAATGACTTCGTTGAGTAACGCAGTCTTCACATCCATCTGATGAATGTGCCACCCCATCTGCGCTGAGAGAGCAAGAATCGCCCGTATGGAAGAATACCTTGCGACAGGTGCAAAGGTCTATTCATAATCGATCCCCTCTATCTGTAAAAAGCCTCGAGCAACAAATCTTACCTTGTACTTCTCCACACTCTCGTTAGCTGTCTGCTTCACTTTGTAGATCCATCTCGAACCCACCACTGATTTCCCTTCCGGTCTTGGGACAATCTCCCATGCACTATTTCTGACAATCGAATCATACTCTTCCACCATGGCATCTACCCATGCAAGATCCTCCACAGCTTCCTCAAAAGAGGATGGCTCAGTCACAACACATTTGCTCACAAGAGCCATGTATCCAGTGTACCGATCAGGTGACTGTCTCTATCTACGTTGAGCTGTAGGTGGTCCTACAACCTTCTCTGCATCTTGAGCCAGTCGCTCAGCTTCTGTCATGCGCTTTCGCCCTCTGATGGTTGGCGCTGCATGAGTGGTCTCTTCCACTCCATGAACTTTGTCCTGTGGCTAATCCACATCCTGAAGCTCATCCTTAGTAACTAATAGCTCCTCATCTACATGCAAGTGTGGCTCCCTCTCAAGCGAACACTTCATGGCTTTCTCCTCCTGAAATTTTATATCCCGTCGCACAACAGTCTTGCGATTGTTTGGAAAATACACACGATGGTTGTGGGGTGTACATTGTACCCCACAAATATCCCAAACTCTGCGGTCGGCTCTAGCTTCTTCCTGGCATCCTTCGTCACATGCATGTAAACGTTAGAACCAAAAATCCTCAAATGAGAAATATCAAGCCTCTTACCAAAATAAGCCTCCTCGGGTGTACTCATGCCAAGTATCCTGTGAGGACAATGGTTCTGCACATGTACTGCAGTATTGCATGCTTCCACCCACAAGTGAAGGGGTAGGCCCTGATCATGCAACACCACCCGTGCAGCACCCACAATCATTCTATTCTTCCGCTCAACAACCTCGTTCTGCTATGGGTTATGGGGAGCTATGAGCTCTCTTCAAATCCCTTCTGTGCTGCAGAAGTCCTTGAACTAACCAAAGATGAATTCACCACCATTGTTGCTCCTAAGAGCCTTCACCTTCTTCCCTGACTCCTTCTCGACCAATGCTTTGAACTCACAGAACTTTGAGTATGTCTCGCTCTTCTTCTGCATGAAGAAGATCCAACACTTTCGAGAGAAATCATCAACAAAGATCACATAGTACCTGTGCTTTGCTGTCGAAGCTACTGAGAAAGGTCCACACACATCTGTGTGAATTCTCTCAAGGATCGTCGTGGCGCGACTATCCTTCTCGTGAAAGGTGGCTTTCACAAATTTTGCAAAGTACACCCCTTGCACTGATCTGACTGCACAAGAGTGCCTTTAGGAAGCCCAGTAGTAATCTGTTGCAGTATCTTCAAGGCTCCATGATGAAGGTGGCCCAATCTCTTATGCCACAGCTCACCATCATCCTAGCTCACCAATCCTTTTGCCTTGCATGCCATTGTTGCGCAGCCATCTACTTTCAACTGATAAAGGTTACTGAATCGAACCCCTATCTTTCGGGTTTCTCCAGTTGTCTTACTATGTAGGAAAGCCTTTCCCTCGCTGAAAACAACATCATATCCCTTGTCTTCTAACATCGCCACAGAGATAAGATTCTTCTCCAATCCTTGAACATGCATCACTTCCTTCAATACGAAGGGTTTACCAGACTCCCTCTCAAAGGAAATGGTACCGATAACGGTCGCACTATATCTACCATCACCGCCCATCTCGATGTGCACTCCAAGATCTTTCTCCTCCAGATCAGAAAACAAATCTCGATCTCCTGTCATGTGAAAAGATGCACCACTGTCCAAGAACCATACCGATCCCATCACACTTGATACCCAGCATGCGATCAATGAAAAATCAAGCTCAAACTATGAGGCTAAGGCCTCTCCCGTTGTAGATCTAGCAGCTTGCTTATTTTTCTTCTTCTGCGGACAATTTGTGGCATAGTGTCTGTGCTGGTGATAGTGAAAGCACTTCACCTTGGACATGTCCTGCTTCTTGCCTTTCACACCGGAATGAGGAGCTTTCTTTTTCTTCCCCTTCTTTGCTTTGGCAGCCAAAGTGCAATTTTCTTCATCAGGTGCATTTGATGAAGATCCGTCCCTGGTATTCCGCCTGATCTCCTCCTACACAAGATCTGACCAAAGTCTCTCCCATCCTGGCAATTTCTCCCGACCATTGACAGAGTCCTGATAGGAATGCCAACTCTTCGGAAGACCAAGGAGAGCCAAGCTCACGAAGTCCTCATCCTCAGCAGTCACCCCCACACTTCCTAGCTCATCCCTGCACTGAGTGAACTTCGTGAGATACTTGGACATGTTGTCTCCCTTCTTGCACTTAATGTTTCTGAGTTTGTCCTTGAGCACTGACTTCTTTTGGTCGATCTTTCTTTGGAATAGATCTGTCAATGCTTTCCACATCAAGTATGGAGAAGCATTTCCATACAGGCTGGACACAATGTGATCCTTCACGCCCTCCAACAGAATCCTTCGACACTTTGTTGTCTTCTTTTGCCAAGCCTCAACTTGAGCAGTATTAGTAGGCTTTTGGACCTCAGCCTCTATGAACTCCTTCAGCCCATTGTCATCTAGCACCGCCTCCATCCTATCTTTCCATGCAATATAATTCGAGCTGCCCTCAAGAGCATACTCCAATCGCAATCCGTTGAAAGACATTTCAAATTTGAGACCAAGAAAACACTGCTGCAAATTCGAATTCCACCAGCTCAAAACTCAACCGCTTCTGATCTAAAATTCGTGAGAACAAAGTATTTCTCATACAGAGATTGACTGTATGGGCTTTAACCGGATATCTCACCTTGCAAAAGAAGGATGAATCCAGAGGCTACCTGGCCCGATTACAAAATCTTCCTGAAGAAATAAAATGTAAACACTTTCTGAATAATAGATCTGATGATCAACAGCTCCGACACCATGTAGAAATTTTGAATAATATGACACTTATTCATAGAGATTATCCTGATTATACACTATTGCGGAAAGCAATGAAACATCAATCACATGTGCACATTAACACAATATGTAACCCAGGGAAAGCATACAGCTGAAAACCCCACACTATCTGTATATTATAATGATTGAGAACATGTAACAATACATAGTAAAATACTCCTCAGAAGTACTTAGTACTCACATTAACACAGTATGTAACCCAGGGAAAGCATACAGCTGAAAACTTCACACTATCTGTATATTATAATGATTGAGAACATGTAACAATACATAGTACAATACTCCTCACAAGTACTCAGTACTATCTCCACCTGTTAGACACAAAACTAGCTCAAATCTGAATCAATCACAGGTTCAAATCTCTTCCACTACTTGCCTGCCTCCACTGCGCAATCCTGCATGAGAATAGATGAGAATGGCTGAAGCAAACTCATATTTCCTTGGCTGAACCACGCAATCCTCATTGGCATTACTCAATCCGTTGATTGTGAAAATCTCATGCACAACTATAGTCACAACTGATAGCAATCTCAACCTCTAACACCTGTCTCCACTGAACTGTCCATGAATTGAGTTAACCGATGTATTCTTTAGTTGCTTTATGAGTTAATAATTAGTGAATTAATTTAACAATTAATTCACTAATTAGTGCATAGAGTGTTGTTATGAACACTCGCTTAGAAGATATGGATCTAGTTAGTTAGCTAGAAATTTCTAGTTACTAAAATAATTAAGAGCGGTATCTCAAGTCAAGTAAAGGCTAAAAGAGGTGCTTACATATGGGTTTCTTTGGTTGTGGTGGGAGATCCCAATCAAGATCCATCTTCGTGAAGTGGGGCACAAGAAGATAGATTTTCCTTTTCTCTATGGATTTCAGCCCTCTATAAAATGAGCTTTCATCTAGATTTTGAATGGTTGTATGAAGTCTATTATTATTATTATTATTATCATTATCATTATTATCATCATCATCTTAGAATTTGAGTTGGAGAATATTTTTATTACAATGTCACTATGATTCATCAAACTCTATATATTTACCATGTTCAATTGGATATTTATGGAATACAGTTTGATATATCAAACCCTCAATATTGCATAAAGTAAATGATGTAAGAAGCTTGGATTCGTTAAACATACAATTATATATTTAGAGAGAGAGAAACTTGAAAGGTTTTAGCTAAGGCCATAAGTGCATCCATGCTTAGTCCTCATTCATTTATTTCTAATATTCGAACCGTTAATAAGAATCAAAAGATGAGTTGCATTCAAAATATGTATTTGATTACCAGATTAGCACAACAAGGCTAAGCTTTATCCTTGTTGTCTCCTCTTCTATCACGATCGTCAAACATTGATGACTTAACATGAAGGAATTTGTCAAATTAATGAAGTAACATGCTCCATATCGACTATTGGGCACGGTTATATGTCACAGTATCCTCTTACTACATTTATTCAGCTATAATATATGCCAATTGTGGTCCCTCATAGAAGAGATAAGTATTGGCATAAGAAGGTCATGGCCTGCAACTTGCATACACAGGGCGACATTTCTTATGGCTAGCAAGGCATTCACTATCCTCATAGACAAGTACTTATTTGGTGATATTGTCAAGAGACCAAAGTAAGTTTTAGGTACATGATTGGAATTTTTATGATCAACTATATCTTTTAAACAATTTATCAAGACAATTCTCTTACATCAATTATAATATATTTTTCATATATATATATATATATATATATATATATATATTGTGGTTTCTATCATGGGTCTAACCACTTTCTTGATTTATTTGAAGGTGGCTGAGTTGTTTTTTGTAGGAATTTTTGTGATTTACACCACCAAATTCATATTATTTATGCTTCATCTCAAATATGAATTAAACACATGCTTTTATAGCAGGAATCTAAGGGTTCGTAGGTCTTAGAGGCTTCGATACCAAGTGTAGGAACTCTTCCAGACACATATATGTGAAAATTTTATTTTTCATTTAAATATAAGCCACAAAAGACACTAGATACTAACACACAATTTATTAGATGCAAGAAACCATTCTCACATTTTCATTAGCAAATAAGTGTTGCATCCTAAGTTACTGAATTACAAATAATAAGAAAATTAAGGTTTCCTTTAGAAATCACCATCCATTAAGTAACCACATCCAACATGAGAATCACATAATAATTAAAGGCACATATATCAGCAATCTATAATTTTAAAAATATATATAATATCCTTAACTTTTACAATCCGATAATTATATACAACAATAAGCATGTAGGAGAAATTTTTATAAATCAAAGAAACCGTGCACCAAAGGGGAATGTAATCTCAATATCAAGTCCAATGTTTTTTCCGTTGCCTTGATGTAGTCCCCATACATGTGCAGATATTTTTACATCTCAACCGAACATTGTCAACTCACTCGCTGACCTACCAACCCACTCCTTGGGTACTCTTCTTCCCCACAGACCCTCGAGCTGCAATGGGGTTGTAAGGTAGAGCAAGAACACTAGAAAGTAGAGGAGAACACCCTAGCTCAAGAGTTCCTACTCCAAAAACCTCCACTTCAGCAAACTCGCTATAGAACTCAATAGTTGTTCTCACAAAAGCATCCAACCGTAGGGAAAAAAGTGTTTTATCCCATAACTTGCTCTTTCTTTTATAAGGGTCTTTACAGATGACACTTGTCACTTCATGCAAAAACGATTATTTTTACCAATCCATTAAGCTGATTATTAACATATCCATGTCTCAGCCTCTCACCAAGGCTCTCCTAAAATTATTTACTTAATTTCTTATTAAAAAACATATTTTCTTTAACCCCAACATGACTCCCTATTTCTTCTCCTAGTTGTCCCTTGATCCCCCTTTCACAATCCTTATTTTGTGTTCATTATTAAAGTCAACTAGTAGGTCTCAGGTTATTTTCCACAAGTACACC
Organism: Pinus tabuliformis; assembly: GCA_031772625.1. NCBI lineage: Eukaryota > Viridiplantae > Streptophyta > Pinopsida > Pinales > Pinaceae > Pinus > Pinus tabuliformis. The sequence continues at coordinate 659,297,798 of CM062804.1, forward strand.
CTAGCTTATCTTATTTTTGAATCTTGGATGGAGATCTATTTTTTGTGATCTTGCCACATGGGGGCTCCCTTATGCAATTAAATTTCTCCAATTTTAAATTATTACTCTTTAATTTCGTACAACACCCCCCTTTTTATCCTTGGATTAATTTTTCTAATTAAATTGCATGTCGAGTTCCCCCTTTTGTATCCTTGGATTGATTTTTCTAATTAAATTGCATGTCGAGTTCCCCCTTTTGTTATTAGAACACTTAGGTACTTTGGAGTTATTTTAATACATATTATATACTTCAAATTTTCCAACACATTAGGGAAATTTTGAGGGAAAAAATGCGTTTGAAAATAAAAATGTCTAAGAAAACTAGTTTTGAAATAATCAATAGGATTCAAGATGATGATGTCATCCCAAGGGAAAATATTTTGGAGGAAAGAAGAAAAATATATTTGATTGTATTTTCATCTTATCTCCTTATAGGTTTACTCAAATGTCATGTGTAGGCACTCGTTGTATGGGAAATTCAATTATACATCGAACGAGTACTCACTTTACATACTTCTGAGTGGACCCATATTGCAAAAAAATAAAAATGAAAAAAAACATGTCCAACACATTTTTTCATCATTTTTTTCATTTTTTCAATATGGGTCTACACAGAAGTATGAAAAGTGGGTACTCGTTGGATGTGGAATTTAATTCCACATCCAACGGGTGTATACACTTGAAATTTGAGTAAACCTATAAGGAAATAAGTTTAAAATAAAATTAAAAATGCAGTTTCCTCTCATTTTCTTCAAAAAATTATAAATCTTATTTTATTACTTTAACTATTATTTTATTATTTTTCCTTAGGAGGCTTAATGTATACTTTAAAATTCCCCTAATGGTGAGGAGGGAAGAGTTAGTTCATTTTGTTTTTATAATTCATCATATTCTCCCTTTTCCTAAGGTTTGCTCTTGATTTAGTTAATTTGATTCTAAAGACCCACCTATTATGTGAATTAGTGCTCATATTATCATCAGTTCTTAACTATATTTTCATCTTTTTATTCATTATTCCAAAGGTGCCAAGTCGATCGTGCTCTTTAAGAAATTACCTTTGAAGTTACAAGGGTGCTACATTGCTTGCCCTTTAGGCATCCTATGATTACAAGGTGAAAAACTAGGCATAATGACGCAAACCATTGTCATCTTCTTTGCCACCCTTTATAGTGAGAGTAATGGTGTTAGGGATCAAGGAATCCACCTTGATGCACCACCGCCCCCCATAAAGTAAATCCTCATGAATGACCCAATCGAAGGTCCACCCTCATGACATCGTGATCTTCAAAGCGAAGGTAATCCAATACCTTCCAACCCAAGTCATGGTAGAAGTGATAGCAAGTGAAATCAGGGATGTTGTTCCAGCCCTCCCATGAATTTTAATCTATCATGTACAACCCCATCACCCATGTGTGAGTAGTTCATCCAAAAAAACTCTATGCTTGCAACCACTAACATCTCATTAGTTATCATTGCAGAATATTAGTTTGAACTTTAAATTTTTGAGACAATAGTATGCAAGTCAATCAAAGTCAAATTCATCAACTCATCATATGTAAGTGCATCTAGGTGGTCTCCTACCGCTCTTAATAATCATCAGTAATATGTGTTTTTAATGTTAGTCATTGATTTATTTGCACATGCTAAATACCATCATGACATAATCATCAATATAATTGTTAATTGTAAGCAAGAAACTAGTCCTTGGAGTATGTAAATAAGATAACGTAATGAATTCATCATCATGATTACACATAGTCATTCAACAGCTTCATCACAACCATCATCATCATAACCTTGAATTTCTACATCACAATTATTATCATGTCCATTAATAATGAAAGTAAAATAGCTAGATCTTCAACTTGAGGTCCTTAAAGAATAATATAGGATCCATAAGGATATATCAAGGCTAATATAATAGCAAAGTCAGTCAACCACAGCAGGGCATTACATCCTTCCTAGAAACCCTAATTTCTCTCCTAAAATCGTAGAGAGGTTCCTCCATGGGAAATACATAGCCATCTGAGTTAGACTAATGAGTAGGTAATTATGAAGGTTAAGGAGGGATCTCTAGGTTAAATTCACCACTAAAACCTTCTACCTTGCACATGCATAGCATGTCTATAAACCAATCCCTCAATCCTTTGCATCTTGCATGTCATGCTAATCTATGTAATAGATATCTATTGTTTTCAATGATTATGCAGGAAATTCCAATCCAAAGGCTACCATTTTGAAAGATAACCAAGGAGAAAATCCCTTGGTTGTAAGGATTATTGTACAGTGTTAATCAATTGAAATAGTGGAACATAAAGGAAAAATGAACAACACCTATTAATGGAGACTTAGGAGAAGACCAATCCAAGTGAAGAGGAGTAAGCATAGAAATTTAAGAGTTTCTAAATGTAAGGCATGTGCTTTCCAATATCCTCACTGATGTAATTGTTCGAAGCCAACCAAGGAGCAAAGCACCTAGTTGCAAGGTATACTATGTGTTGTAGATTAGTAGTAACAAAAGCCCAAAGGATATGTTTAGACCTCAATGGAAACCCCTAGAATGAACACAACAATAGACATATGCCCCCATAATTCTTTTTCTGATGCTTTGAAGTTACAGGTAAAATTGGAGAAGGGTATGGCGTAGCTAGTGGAATATTATCTGTTGAACATTATCATGAACTCATTCTTGGCCTAGTTTAAATTCACCACTAAAAATTTCTACCTTGCACATGCATAACACATCTAGAAACTGGTCCCTCAAATCCTTTGCATCTTGCATGCCATGCTAATCTATGTAATGGATATCTATTATTTTCAATGATTATGCAAGAAATTCCATTCCAAAGGCTACCATTTTGAGAGATACCAATGTGAGAAGCCCTTGGTTGTAAGGATTATTGTACACTACTAATCAATTGAAATAGTCACATGCATCATGTTATTGTTTTTTACTATTCTTTAATAGTTCATATATGTGTGTGTTGTGTGGGATGTATACTACTAGGTTATGGACTATTCCTTAAATTAGATGGTTTATCTCATATACTTGTTGCTTCAGTTCTTGTACTTTCATTTATGAGCACTTGTTATATCTAAATGATGATTATTCTTCATTTTTTCTAGCATGTTGAGAAAATTTTGTTGTCTTGGATTACAACGAATTGTTTCCTTGCATGTGCAGCTATGTGTTTACTAACTCATTTGCTTCCTAATTCTCTTCTATCTTTCAATGTTAGCTAGCATACTACTTTTTCATCTTGATGCATTAGATATTTTTAGGTTAGAATTTGCATACCCCCTTTTTGTGATGATTATTCATGTTGGAAATTGGAATAATACTAAGAGTGGGTGTGAATCAATATTATATAAATTATAATAACTATTTAGCCAGTCAAACACATTCAATAATACAAGATTACATCAATCACATAAAGAATTGGACATCGGATGTTTACGAGGAAACCCATATGGGAGAAAACCTGAATTATTCTTTTAATTTTAATATAAACATATGCACCAACCTACGACAGCCTCGAACCCCATTTTCTTTGCAAGAGCCCACTTTTTGGAAGTGCCAACTCCCATTGTTTGCAGGCACCAACCTGCTGATATTTACATGCACCTACTTGTAGGAGACTTTAATCCCCTACTAGCCAATTTTGATATTAGTTCTTCCTATCTTCTTTTATCTTCTCTTTGCAGCACCCTCTCTTCCTTTGATTCTCGACAATTTTCTTCTACATAGTAGCTTCAAATCTCTTCCAATCTCCACTTTCAGCCTCTACTCAACTCTCCTCTGCACACTCCATCTCTTATATACTTCATATTTATGATATTTAGTGATTCAAACCTATTCCCAAAACTCTCGTGCACAAACACTCTCTCTTCTTTCTCATACATTCTTTCCAATCAAGAACTCAACTTATATAATTTTTTGCAGCACCTCTCCCTCTCACGAACTACCACATTATTGCTTGTCTACAATAGTTTATTCACCTTCTCAACATGAGAATACGAGACTCATAATTTTGAACAAAATTTAATTTTTATTGGTTTAGTAGATTTTTCCCATTCAGACTTCAATTTGTCCTTTTTGGGGCATTTTCCCATTTCTTTTCTCCCACATAGACCCTTATTTTAATTTTTTGGCCCATTAAAAATTATTTCGTTTACTATTTTTGGGGCCCAACAAACACCAAATTTTTAGCCTTTACCCTCTGGATTTAACCACTTCAAGCCATGCGATTAAGGGGCAATGCCTAGAGCTTAAGATCAAAGGCACTTAGCTACATAACCTATGTGAACCGAAACTTTATAACTATAAAAAAAATCCTTCATAATTTGCCACCTGAGAATTTACAGGGATGACCAATTTTTTAATACAGTGGATATCCTAATGTGGTCCAATCATGGATATCCTTGCATCTAGATGAATATATGGATTTGGTATATGGTCCCCACTTCTCTTCATGCTAAACTTGCACCATCAAATAGATGGATGGCTGGATAAAGCTTTTAGGTCTTGTGTTAGAACTGGGGATCTAGGATTTGGTCCCCACTTCCATTTACACTAGATGTCTTGCCACTAGATGGCTAGATGGCCAAATGTAAAGGCCCACCATGGTTCCTCCCTCTTTGAGCTACCATTTGGAACAAAAAAGCATTTGTCACCCACTTTAGAAATATGAAACAAAAAGGAAAACTTCACCATTATAGACTCCTAGCATGAATACTGAGACTTAAAGCCACATCATTTTTACATGTCACTTCCACATTGTCTTTCTACCACCATTCATGCCATTTTAACTACCATGTCATCTCTCTGACACTAATCAAGCCATGTAACCACCACATCACTACCACATGCCACAAGAAAAAGGGCCACTTGGTCACCCAAAAATTCCAAATCCACTTGTCATGTGTCATGACCATAAAGTTTCACATCATTATTCGTGCCATGTCATCAACCTGCCACCCATTTCTTCCATCTGTCACCACATGTGTTGCCATGTTTCCTAGGGTCTACCTTATGTTTGGCATTGGGAAATTTGAGATCCGACTATTTTTGTAAGATATTGCTCTATTGCACTCATAGAGTCTTGGATTCATGGATGCCTTGGTGCATCCGAATGGGTTCGGATGGTTGGATGAATGTGGATCGATGGTCATATTCCTAGTTCTCATTGTTGCTTGACCCCTAGATGGTCAAATTACCATATATCCATTGACCCATCATAACATAACCCATTGGAACCTGAACCATGTATTTCTACAATCCATCACTTCAAACTCAAGTTTTCTCTTCAATCCTAGGGATTTAGAATAAGTGCCATATATCATTGGAAATATCTTTGAGAGAGCTATCTAACCAAGAAATTTTCATGGTATTTTGAATAAGGAACTTGTAGGGAAAAGGCCTTCAAATATAGGCTACTCAGCAAATAAATAAGACATCAATGAAATAATAAGCTTAGCACACTACTAATAGACTCAAAATACTCCCCATGAACTTGACATAAATGAAAACAACTGCCAACACACTAAAAAATATACCCCATTGACATTAATGACAACACCACCAAACATTTTTTTCATTGATGGCCTTGGGAATGACTCCCCCATTAGTCTACTCATTCTCCATCTCCATATCTGATCATTCCCCCCTTTCACATCAATGACAAAGGGATTTCATTGCACATTCTCCCAAGTGAAGTTGACAGCAAGTATAACCAAACTTCCTTTGCATCATGGTCCAAAATTCACAAAAAACCTCTACTTATATTATTGTTCACCACTACCATAATACACCAATGGTTGTTCCAAGAGCCAAATGCTCCCCCTTCTTCAATATACCAACCTTCTGATTCTACTAACTTCTAAAATAAATAAGATGAGACATATGAGTATGTAACCTTTTCCATTTCATCATCTGTTGAGTATACATTTATTCCCTTAAACACATGATCCATTTGTTGAGCTTGCATCTCCTCTAGAGCTAATTATATATCCTTCTCTCTAACCTCATGATCTGATATTCACCCTATGAGTGCCATCAGTTAAAGATTTATTAAACTAAAGGTATTACAGACTCATGTTCTGGTGTGTGTGTTCTGTGTTATTGAAACAACGGATCGATCAGATTTCCAATACACAAAAAATAAAATGGAAAGACAACAGAGAAATACAATAAGCAACACAAAGACATAAACAGTTTTAATAAGGAGTTCACCCTATTCTCCAGGGCTACATCTCGAGTCCAGCATCAGTGGTGGCCTTATTTTATTGTGTCTTTCAGCAGAGAAATTACAATACAGGGACTCAATATGAGTTCTCCTGAAGCAGATTTTGCTTGGCATGGTGGTTCTTGGATTCCCCAAGACACTCAGAGTACACAGACTCTTCTTCTTCCTACCATCTCTGTGACCCTTGGTTTACAGTGGAAAGAGCCAAATGTGATGCTCAGTCCTGACAGATTCCTCTATGGGAAGGCTTGAATCTTCAAGCTCTCTGGTGCTCGACGCTGCCTGTGGTCAGCTCGACCCTCTATCTCTTTTTCTTGGCTTTACTATTCTCTGTGTCCAGTGCTCCTCTCAAGGTTCGTTGTTCACTGTCTCTCTTGGTCGCTTGGACTCTTCTCAATTCTGATTCCAAATCAACTCTAACTAGTTCGACTATCTCTGTTCATGGCTTTAGCCATTCGATCCCTATGCCTATTCGGTTCCTCTTCCACCTGTGTCGATTCACCTTCTGTGGCTGCGCTTGGAGTTCCCTGCATTCAACGTCATCATGAACGCTCAGGGAGTGGCCACTTGTCCTCCTCTAAATGGTGCCAGCATGCTTCATCGGTTCGTTTCTTTAGTTATGCTGTGGATGCATTCTTCCTCCACTGTGGCAGTCAAATGGATTCCAAATCCATTTAGAACGTGGCTTAATTCCCTATTGATTCTGCTTCTTTCCATCAGGCGCAATCTCAACTGTCTGATCTGGGCCCTCCAGATCCGACGCCATACGCACGTTTCGCACGGTTGACTTGTTCGACCGATAGCGCGCAATCAACATCGATTTTATCTCACCTCCGTCTGCCATGCGTCGATCGATGTATGGAATCGCTTCGCTCCTGTCCAAACACTCTTACCATTCCAGGGTGCCTCGATCACAACTACCAGTTTCCAGAGCGCGGGTCCCACCTTTGTACTATAGCGCTTTTACCTTTTCCTGCCTGCGGTCCTTCGGTTCCCCCACGTGACCGGGTGCTCGGGCTTTCCCATTTTGGCCTTGTTCGCTTAGCGATGCGCTAATTGTGCATTAAAACCTCGCCTCTTTTCCATTCCGGGGCTCTCAAGGGCTACTTTGGCCTCCTGCACGGTTTCAATGGGCCTCGGTTAGCGCACTTGACCGAGGTCCTCGTCATTCCACATCAGCTGCCATGGCCACTGGTTCAGGGTGTTTTTGATACTGTTTTAGATTTTATTAGAGATTTGTTCGACCTAATTCAGTCATGGTTCTCGACAGTCTTTCTATGGATCCAATTTGGATCACGGCCTCCCTACTGAAAAAGCTTTTGGACCACCAAAAGTTGGTTTTCAAGCATCGACTAAGTGAGGATACTATTTCTTCACTTGTCCAATCTCAATCCACTTTGCGTTGCTCGGCTTTGAACCTTTGAGCCCAATCCTGAGGTACTCAACTTCTCCCCTGCATGTTGTCCTCACCTTCCTGTCCAACACTGTGTCTTCCTGCAACTCATTGAGGTATTCAGGTAGCAAGTCATCAATAGAAGGTAATTGACTTTGCTCTTCAGGGTCCTCAATCATTGAAGGTTCAAACAATCTCAAACAATTTTCATTTACGACAGAGTAGATGTGCATGTAAGATGGTAGATCAAGGCAAAACGCATTTTCACCAATCTTCTCAAGTATCCTAAAAGGTCCATACCTGATAGGCTTTAGATTTTTACCTTCACCTTGCATCCTGTCCTTGTTGATATACAGCCAGACTTGGTCTCCAACTTGAAAACTATGCTCCATTTGATACTTATCATGCCTAGCCTTAAACTTGGCCTATCTCTTTTCCAGTTGTTCCTGTACTGCCTGATGGATCTCCTGGATCTGTTCAATGAACTTGGTTGCTTTATCCACATCACTGTGCCCATCAACCATGGTATCTTTACCAAAGACAAAATCCAAAGGAGACCTTGGTGTGAAACCAAAGAAGGTCTCAAAAGGAGATCTTTGGGTAGAAGAGTGTTTGGCTCTATTGTAAGCATGTTGCACATAACACAAGTGTTCATCCCAAAGCTTAGGATGTTTACTGCAATAACCTCTCAGTAAATGGATCATAGTCCTATTTACTACTTCTGTCTGGCCATCTGTTTATGGATGAAAAGATATTCTTTTCTTTAATTTGGTGTCCATCAGTTCCCATAGACTAGACCAAAACTTCCCCACAAATTGGGTGTCTCGATCAGATACAATGGAAGTGGGTAATCCGAAATGAACCCATACATGTTCAAAGAACAATTTTGCAGTCGGTTCAATTGTGACCTGTTTACTGAAAGGTATCAAAATGCACATTTTGTTGAACCTATCCACAACAACGTATAGATAATCATGACCTTTCCTAGATTTAGGCAGTCCCCCTACAAAATCCATGGAAACACTTTCCCAAGGGTGAGAAGGAATTGGAAATGGAGTGTACAAGCCTAGTTTTCTATTACTGGGCTTGCTTTTGGCACACATGGCACACCCTCTTACATATCTAGAAATTGTCTCATTCATTTTCGGCTAATAGCAAAATCTTTGCAGTTGTGCAACTATTTTGCTTACCCCAAAGTAACCTGATATCAGAGAAGTGTGTGCTTCCCTAATTATCTTTATCCTCTCAGTTTGTGGAATGCAGAGTTTCCCACAATGGTATAAGAGTCGGTCCTTTATATGATAGTCCAATTCTTCTACTCTTTTGCCTTGACTCAAAGTTGCATATACATCTTTAAAATCCATATCCTGAGCATATTTTTCTATGTAGCTTTAATGTAGTACAGAATTATGCTTAAGTATGGTAGATGCATTTATAATGGGTCTAGAAAACATGTCTACAACATTGTTATCGATTCCCTTTTCATGTCTGATGACTAAGTGAAACTGTTGTAGAAAACCCATCCACCTGTAATGTCTTGATTGTTGCAACTTAGTTTGGGAGTGTAGATATTGAAGTGGTTGACGATTAGTATTTATTATTGTCTCTTTGCCCATTAAATAATGTTTCCACTATTTCAAACTCCGAACTAATGCATACAATTCTTTATCATATGTAGATTAGTTAACTACTGCAGGATTAAAAGTCTCAGAATGATAACATATGGGTTTGCCATGTTGTGTCAACACTGCTCCCATGGCATAGTCACTGGCATCAATTTCGATCTCAAATGGTCTTTGCAAATCTGGTAGTGCTAGTACAGGTGTTGTACTTATTTTGTCTTTCAAGGTATCGAAGGCTTTTTGATGTTTTCCTCCCCATTGAAACACCTTATTCAATCTTGTTAAAGCATGTAAGGGAGCTGCAATCATGGAGAAGTTAGAGATGAACTTCCTCCAATATTGTGCTGCTCCTAAGAAGCTTCTCACTTCTGTAGCAAACCTGGGTTTAGGCCAGTTTACAATGACTGCCACTTTAGAGGGATCTATTTTCAATTCACCTCCCCCTACTATGTGACCCAAGTAGTTTATATATGTTTTTCCAAATTCACATTTTGATAGTTTAAAATAAATCTTTTCTCTTTTCAAAACATCTAATGTCTGCTTAACATGCTTTAAATGTTCTTCCCATGTTTTATTAAAAATCAGAATGTCATCCAGATACACAACAACAAAATCATCAAGAAAAGGTCTGAGTACATCATTCATTAATCTCATGAAAGTAGCAGGAGCATTAGTTAAGCCAAAAGGCATAACTAGCCATTCTTACAATCCCTGCTTTGTTTTGAAAGCAGTCTTCCATGCATCTTGCTCTGCAACTCTGACCTGATGGTATCCACTGTGCACATCCAGCTTGGTGAAATAAACAACTTCTTTTAATTGATCTAAGAGATCATCTATGCGAGGAAGGGGATAACGATTCTTAATTGTTATCTTATTCAATGCTCAGTAATCAATGCACATTCTCCACAAGCCATCTTTCTTTCTCACCAAAAAAATTGGTGACCCACATGGTGATGTGCTAGGCCTGATGAAGCCCTTCTCGAGCAACTCCTACACCTGCTTCTTGATTTCAACATTCTCTAAAGCAGACAACCTATACATCCCAATGTTAGGCAATGTAACATCTTGCTGCAAAATAATATCATGTACTATTCCCTTTTTGGGTGGCAGACCTTTAGGTTCTTGGAACAAGACATCATACTCTGAAACAACCTTTTCTATATCAGCTTGTTGTTCAACATTACAGCCCTCAAATACATCGGTTTTGTCAGGTTTCTTTTCCTTTACAACCATCAGTAAGAATTGTTTTCATGAATTAATCATTCTTTTCATCTGCCCTGAGTTTATGAGAGTATAGTTATTCTTGAGCTTATGAGCTCTTACAAAGTATTCGATTCCATCTTTAACTAGTAGATACTTGTCCTCAGCTCTATAGAAAATAGCCTTTCTATCATACAAGTAGGGACTTCCTAAAACAATTCCACATATATCCAAAGGAATTATATCTAACTCAACCTCATCTACAAATGTAGATCCAAAAGAAAACTTGAGTTTGCACTGTCTAGTCACTTGTAGTTGCGCTTTATCATTCAACCATCCTAATGGGTATGGTCTCTTGTGAGGTGTAGTTGCTAATCCAAATTTATTTACAATTGCTTTATAAGTCAAATTTACTTGAGAGCCACTATCAAACAAAGTATCAATCTTTTGATTTTTGGAAATAACTCGAATATGGAAAAGCTCATGCCTTTTTCTCTCATTTTCTTCATCAATAACATATTCAACAGAATTACTAGTAGATGCTTCAGAATTCTTACCTTTTATACTTGTGGCTACTATGGTTGTTTCATCTCCTGAGTCTGACCCCAAATCTCTCTGAATAGCTGCAGCTGCCTTCTTCTTCTTGCCCTCAGACTTCTTAGGTCTTAGCTCTGGATGTAGAATCCAATAATGCTCATCATCATGCCCCTCCTTTTTACAGTGAGTGCATGAAGCTTTGGCTTTTTGTGCAGTGTTAGCCTTCCTTGCTTTCCACTTTTGTTTTCTTTTCTCCTTGCTCTTGCTTACAGTGTGTTGGGATGGTCCCCCAACTTCTAGATTGCCATTCTTTCCTCTAGACTCTAGATGAGTAGCTTGTACAGATACCTCATCTATACTAATGGGATTAAACATGAGGATGGTATGCCTCATGTAGCTGTGTAGACCACCAATGTACTTCAAAAGAGTCTCTGGTGAGTCTAGTGAGATACCCAACATCAATGCTCTCTTTCTGAACTCTTGAGTATACCCTTGTACACTTTGCCCCTTCAACTGCCGAAGAGTTTGCCAACTCATCATGGCCTTCTGCATGTAGGCCAACGGATAGAAATATTTACTGATTGCAGAAAAGAAGTCACTCTAGACAGAGATGGTCTTACCATGGCTTTTCATATCAGCTTGGGTTCTACCTTCCCACCAAACCAAGGCAGTGCCTCCTAGGCATAGGCTTGCTAGCTGAATATTGCTTTTGTTTGAGTTTATGTTTTGTACCCTACAATACACAACAATTTGTCTAATCCAATTGTCCAATCTTTCAGCATTTAGCTCTCCATCATATATAGGAAAATCAAATTTAACTTCTAACTTAATCAAATATGCTTTCTTATTATGTACAGGGCTATTAGGAGGTGTGAGAAAGTTTTCCTCTTTCCCTTTTCCTTTGGAGTTGTCATGGAAGTGAGACTCATCTTCTTCTTTCCCTTGCTTAGAGCCTGATGCATCTTCCACCTTTTGTTTTCTAAAGTCTTTGTACATTTCTTCAACCATGGACTTCATAGCTAGGAAACTCTCTATGAATTCAGGGTCTGGCCCCATTGAACTTTCTTCTGACATGGTCTTTCGAGGATAGACTATCCCAATTTTAGGATTAGTTTCCACCAACTCTCCTTGTCCTAATTTGAGCTTTGATCTTGTGAGCATTCACAGCTATACCAACACAAGCTTGTCTGACCTTACAACCTTACACTCTGATACCACTTGATCTGATATTCACCCTAAGAGTGCCATCAGTTAAAGATTTATTAAACTTAAGGTATTACAGAATCATGTGCTAGTGTGTGTGTTATGTGTTATTGAAACAACGCATCGATCAGATTGCTTACATAGAAAATAAAATGGAAAGAAAATAGAGAAATACAGTAAGCAACACGAAGACACAAACAGTTTTAATAAGGAGTTCACCCTATTCTCTAGGGCTACGTCTCCAGTCTAGCTTCAGTGGTGGCCTTGTTTTATTGTGTCTTTCAACAGAGAAATTACAATACAGGGACTCAATATGAGTTCTCCTGAAGCAGATTTTGCTTGGTAGGGTGGTTCTTGGATTCCCTAAGCCACCCGGAGTACACAGACTCTTCTTCTTCCTACCAGATCTGTGACCCTTGGTCTACAATGGAAAGAGCCAAATGTGATGCTCAGTCCAGATAGATTCCTCTATGGGAAGGCTTGAATCTTCAAGCTCTCTAGTGCTCAACGTTACCTGTGGTCAGCTTGGCCCTCTGTCTCTTCTGCTTGGCTTTACTATTCTCTATGTCCAGTCCTCCTCTCAGGGTTCGTTGTTCACTGTCTCTCTTGGTTGCTTGGACTCTTCTCAATTCTGATTCCAAATCAACTCTAATTGGTTCGACTGTCTTTGTTCATGTCTTTAGCCATTCGATCCCTATGCCTGTTCGATTACTCTTCCACCTGTGTCGATTCACCTTTTACAGCTGCGCTTGGAGTTCCCTGCATTCAGCATCATCATGAACACTCAGGGAGTGGCCACTTGTCCTCCTCTAGATGGTGCTAGCATGCTTCGTTGGTTTGTTTCTTCAGTTATGTCATGGATGCATTCTTCCTCCACCGTGGCAGTCAAATGGATTCCAAATCCCTTTAGAACACGACTTAATTCCCTGTTGATTCCGCTTCTTTCCATCAGGCGCAATCTCAACCGTCTGATCTGGGCCCTCCAGATCTGACACCATATGCACATTTCGCACGGTTGACTTTCTCAACCGATAGCGCGTGATCAATGACGGTTTTCTCTCACCTCCACCTGCGACGTGTCGATCGGTGTATGGAATCGCTCCGCTCCTGTCCAAAACCTCTTACCGTTCCAGGGTGTCCCGATCAAAACCACTGGTTTCTAGAGTGCAGGTCCCACCTTTGTACTATAGCGCTTTTACCTTTTCCCACCTGTGGTCCTTTGGTTTCCCCATGTGACCGGGTGCTCGGGCTTTCCTGTTTTGGCCATGTTCGCTTAGAGAGGTGCGATTAGCACTAAGCGCTAATCGTGCATCAAAACCTCGCCCTTTTTCCATTCCGGGGCTCCCAGGGGCTACTTTGGCCTCCTGCGCAGTCTCCATGGGCCTTGGTCAGCACGATTTGACCGAGGTCCTCGTCGTTCCACGTCGGCTGCCATGGCCACTGGTTCAGGGTGTTTTTTATAATGTTTTGGATTTATTATAGATTTGTTTAACCTGATTCAGTAATGGTTCTTGACAGTCTTTCTATGGATCCAATTCGGATCACCTCATGACATGCAACTATTCCTACCCATAGGGAATAGTTGTCCTATGTCATGTATAAGAATTCTATGGAAGAGATGAGGAAGACATTACTCCCAACTTATTTATAGCTGTGAAATCTAGTAATAATCTATATATTTTAGGCTCCTCTTGGGCATATTCTTCGTTGATATACCTTTATGGAGGATGAGGTAAATTTTGAAACATTAGGTATTGTTCCTTCTCACAACTCCTCTTAAATTGAGATTCCTTTTAATGAGCACCAGTTTCTTTTATTCTCATTGTGCCACATCTGATTGTCTATTTTTATTTCAATTCATCTAAGTTCCACCTATGCTTCTTTTCATGTATGATTTTCCCTCGTTAACCTTAATATAGCCTACTTCCATTGAACATTGGTTTTATTCTTGCCTTTTTTTGGTCTAATATTCTTGTGGACATGTTTAATGTGCTCTTACTATTTATTTTTTGTTGTTGATCTTTCTTTTATTCACTTTAAATATTTTGATGTACTCTTGGGATGTGTTGGGTTAGTTCCATTTCCTTCTTTCTTTGTATATCATCTTCTACAATCTTTATTATTCATCTAATCAATGAGTTGTCATGTTTCTTATGAATAGTTGATTCCTCCAAATCCTACTATCACGTGCATATTGGCTATCCCTATATGATCACTATATAGATAATCTAATTATTGTTACAAACTTTCACCTTTTGAAAGATGATGGGATCTATGCTTATTTTAAAGTTCATCATTCACTTCAATCTTCTATTTCACATCAACTATTTCAAATATGGCATTCTTGCATTTCCATTTCCTTGATGGATCCCTTAGACTATACCTACCTCTAAGATCCCCTACCAAGATTATGTCCAATTGTCTTGCATGCAATAATTCTTTAGGTAAACTAACTTTTCCAGGGCCATTAGGGGATTTTTTAGGTCTAAAATGGGCCTCCTAAGGAAATTATAAAATAATAGTGGAAATAATAAAATAAGACATATCAAAGTTTAGAGGGAAAAAAGATAAAACTATTTTTGCAACTCATATTTTCAACTTATCCCCATATGGGTTTACTCCAATTTCAAGCGGCAACGCTTGTTGGATGTAGAATTTTATTCCTCATCGAAGGAGTACCCATGTTGCATACTTTTGATGGACCCTACTACATTAAAAATGAGAAATACATGAAGAAACATGATTGTAGTCATATTTTTCATGTATTTCTCATTTTTTTGTGTAGCAGGGTCCATCAAAAGTATGCAACATGGGTACTCCTTGGATGTGGAATTAAAATTTTCATTCAACAAGTACTCGTGCTCGAAATTCGAGTAAAAACTTAAGGAGATAAGTTCAAAAAACGAGTTGAAAAAGTGGTTTTATGATCTTATTATTTTTTAATCTTTTTACTTTTTTACTCCAAAAATGGTGAATCATCCCCCATGGTTGACACCATCATCTTGAATCCTATTGGTTCTTATAAATTTTATTTTGGTTGTACATTTTTCTTAGGAGGCTCATTTTAGACCTCAAAATTCCTCTAATGCTTGCTCTTGTACTTTTGCTCATGCATCATCTAGTTATTATAATTTCTCTAAAAAAAATTATTATATTTTGTCCTTCTTGATTACATATCTAATGCTCTTCCTCTTTTCAAAAAACATGCTATATGTTTTCATATCCACTCTTACTCATCAAAACTTGCTATAGAATTTAGTCATACTTTCCTATGCATATATAGTCACATTCTTTGTCCTGTATTAGGGATATCGCTAATGTGGACAACTCTTTTATCCTCTACAATGCACCTTGTGAATACTGCATGGTGCGATGGACTGCTATTGTGTGTTACTCCTTTCATTGACAATGTGAAGGAGATATTAATTTCAATCTCTCATGGCTATCTCTACTTCCTTTCAGTACATATACATTCTCTGTCATCCTGATTGTTCTTGCCACTACTTTTCTAGAGTCTTCCTTCCTCATTTTACATCCTTTGGAATTAAATGTGACTTCATGTCCTCTATCAACCATTTGAATTATGCTCAGGATGTTGTGCTTTAAACCTTTAACAAGTATAACTTTGTCAACATTAGTCCTTTTATTATCAAGGCTAACTTTTCATTTTCCCTTTTCTTGGCTGATGCATCATTTCCAAGAAAATTTCAACCATCCTTGACCTCCTTTAGAGAGAAAAATATGCTCCCATCTCATGTCATATGATGAGAGTATCAATTGTTTATATACCATTGATCATATGTATCTTGAGAACATAAACCTAAGTTTCATTTCTCTTACTTTTCTTGCTTTCTTTTCCATATCTTCATGCTTTGATTTCTATTAATAGCATTTGCTTATGATTTCTTCTTCCTAATATGAGTAAGTTATTTCTATTTGGTTTTATTTAAAGGATCTAAAAACTTACTTCTATAATAGTTTTCCTTATGCCCAAAATTATTACATATGTAGCATTCGACATGATCTTAGAAGTGGGAAAAAAATTGATTTATGATGCCATTCTTACCAAAACCTCTAGAATTTATGCTTGCGTATTCATTCTTTGGTATCTTATATGCTCTCTTGTTTCTTATGTCCAAAAATATGGCAAGTAAAATAATTCCATGGAAAAGCCTTTGATACTTGGGAGCATTTTTCCTTTGAGAAGAAAAGCTTTTGATTCTTTGATGGCTTTTTCTTTGAGGGGGATAAGATCTTTGTTGTTTTTTCACTTGATCTTTGTGTTTGTTTGATTTTTTGTTATAAACTTTCCTTTGTTGTTGGTGAGCTTTATTGTTGTCAATTTCCCTTCATTGTTGTTGTTCATTTTCACTTAATCTTTGTGGTTGTTTGAATTGTTGTCATAAACTTTCCTTTGTTGTTGTTGAGTTGTGTTGATATCATTTTCCCTTCTTTGATACTACTGACTTTTATCATTTCCTTTAGTTGCATTGTTGTTAGGTCCTTTGACTACTTTAACATAGTTTATTGGTTCTTTGTCTTCAAATTTCTTAGTGCTTGATTCTCCTTCATAGCCCAAACTAGTTTTGATGAGAAGATATCTTTGTCTGATGAGAATACCATCTATGATTTTGATACACTTATCAAACTTCAGACATTAATTTAGTTGACCATTGGCCTTTTCTAGATCATTTCTAAATGAAGAAATCTTGGCTTATAGTTTCTCACAATGACCTTGCTTATTCAACTTGTTAGTCACCACTTCATTCACTCTTTTGGCTTCTTCTTGCTGAGTCTCATGACAACAATTTTTTTCCTTAATTCATTGAAATATTGATCCTTTCCCTCATATACTTGCCTATCTTTTGTTCCTTCTTCAGGGTTCCTTCATCGCATCAATGAAACTATCAAGATCACACTTATGATATATTTTCCTTTCAACTCCTTTCTCTAAATCTATTGTCTCCTAAATAGTCATGAGTAGAATCCCTTCTTCATCACTACTAGAAGTACATCTATTATCTCCTTCAAATGGATAACCATAAAGAATTTTCTTATTTTTCTCATGGGGTGTTCTCTCAACTTGAAGTTCTCCTTTACTACTACCATTGTACGAATTTGTATTAGAACATTTAAAATAAATATGACCTATTCTTCTACAATAACGACAGAATAGTAGGTTACCTTTGAATTGCACTGCATCTTCTTCAACATCAACTTTGTCCTTTGAATAAAAAATTTTCTTTTGATGATCAACTAATTGAGAATTCATGACTAGGGGATCTTATTCCTTCTAAAATGGTTTCTATATCTTCTTTTCACATGCAGTGTATGTGTCATCACCATCATAAATACATTGTAACTTATCCAATGTTTCTTTTGTTGTCTCACAATGAAATACCTTATCAGAATCTGAATTTGACAACACACTCAAGATAACCTTCATAGAATTTGTATGATATTTAATATTCGTCTTTGCATCCACTATAGATAATCATACATCCTAGCCAAGAGAAATTAAATACAACTTGATTATGATCGGAATCTAGATTAGGGGCAAAAATTTGTTCAAAACTCAAAGTGCTCAGAATTGCTCAAAAATTGAATGACCGTGTCTGTCTTGGTGATATGATCCCAATGCAACTCATTTCACTCAAAACATAGCTCGTATGAAAGATAAAGACTTATGTCCGCTTTGTCAAACATGCAAAATTTTGGGTACAAGGTTGACTGGGATGCTGACTAGGCATCCGTACAGCCCAGTCAACATAAATAATATTCCAAGGAATATTCTGATAGGTGGCCCAATGAGATTGTGACAAGTGTCAGCATGTTATTGTTCAAAGGCATTTGAGGTGGGCCAATGAGAGGCTGACACGTTGCACGCCCAGAGGCCACCACGTTCCCTCTCAAAGGTTGTGTAAAATGTTATTTGGCAGGCCAACGGAGTCGAAACCGTAACCTCGCCCACAAAATACCCACGCTTTATCGCTATACCGCAACCATATGAATTAACAGACATTGGACACAAATTTTATTTAAAGAGGTAGCATGTGGTGGTTGGGGGAGGAGAGGGCCAGCCCCTTCCGCATATGACCAACACCTCAAAACCGAAGGCCAGTGCTTAATGCTAACCACATGCTTAACACGCTATGTGGTGATTATCACTAATTAAAACATGCTTATCCCTTAACTAATCACAGATTAAGCTGGCGACAGTTTTAGCGGGCCCAATAAATCTAGCATTGCTCCAATTTTGGCAGGGCTAATTGGAGTTTCTCCAGATTTGGTGGAGTTTTCCTAGGGAAAATTGAAGAGACCATAAATTTTGCAAAATTCGACCAATTTTGGCAAAAAAAAAAGTCATTCCTAAATGATTTGGATGTTATAAACACAATGGAATAGGTACCAGAGGCAGAAAGGCAATTTTGTATGTGATTTTTCTACGTTGAATTTTAAGGAAGACTAGGGCCACTAGGAGAGGAGGTCAAGCCTAGATCAGCTGAAGTCCAATTGCAGAGCCTGGATAGTGATTTTTGAGGTTTTTGGGTCTTATAAATCTAATGGAGAAGGTTACAAAGCTATTGGAGAACTGCAGGTGCATGTATTCATAGAATTTACCATTAATACAAAGTGGGCCTAGCCATTGAATCATGTCCAAGGAGATGTAGCCTAAGAGGGGTGAACTCCTTTATCAACTTTGTGTTATGAGTTGATGTGTTTTAATTATCTGTAACTTACTTGTTGTATATGTGTTTCAAACAATTAATTAACCTCATAAATTTCTCATAAAAGACACTCAACACTTGACACATAATTCCTCACAATTGGTTAATTTGAGATGAACCTAAACACATTTTTTTTAATATTGACAAGGGAGCTTGCATAGCATTAACAAGTTTTCCCAAAATTCAGATCAAGTTGGTATTAGAGCAAGGTTAGCTCATTTTAACCCTGAGATGGTTTGCCAAGGTTCGCTAGAAAATTAGATATCGGTTTTGTATTTTTCCAAGGAGAATTTAACTGTGTGCAAGTTTGTGTGTGTAAGACAAAGAAGCGATATGGTATGAGATGCTTCTTTGTTGAGAAACGTTTCAAAGCTTTGTGAAGATTTTTGATGCATTACAAGTGTGATGGAAACTTCAACAAGTGATGTTTCTAATCCATCTTCCTTAGCAAGACTCTTTGACAAAGAGATGTTGCAAGAGCTTATCATCATAAGAGATATGGTGCAAGAGATGAATGAAGATAGGAAGGAGAACAGTATACTTCAAGAGGAGTTGACGACCATGAAGGAGGAGAAGCAAGAGCTTCTTAAAAATATGCATGAGATGGAGATTCAACTCCATGATGCCAAGGAAACCCTACCCAAGTATGTGTATGAAAATGAGGTATGAAATTCAAGTTTATCTTCAATTTCCTCTCAACATGAATGTTTTGGTGCTTTTGAAAGACACACTAGAGGAATAGGGTCCAAATTATTGATGAATATGGTTTATGAAGGTAAATGGTTAGGCAAACATGCACAAGGCATATTTGAGCCAATTGTTATTGAGGAAAGGCCTAGGTATTTGGGTCTTGGTTATGGACAACATGATGGAGAATGCTCCAGAGCCAAGGAGACACATGAAGGTGTTCCAAGAAGGACTTCCATTACATGTTCATTACCTCAATCTTGTGAAGTTTGTGTTCATGAGGAAGGCAAAAGTTGTATACCCACTTTGCAAGAAGATTCTCATAAGCATGAAACTAGTGGAAATGGAAAACAAGAGGATGTTGAAATGTCTTAAGGTAATTGAAACCATTGTTGGTATTCCGAAGAGAGCCGCTACCTCATAAAATTCACCTCTTCAAGAAGGTGACAAAGGTGAATGTGAAAGGTATAAATATACCTTTAATCAAGTTTATTTTGATTATGATAAACATGGTAAATCTTCACATAATATTTGGAGAAAATTTCCATGTTCCTTTTGTGGTTTGAATAACCATACTGTTTTGAGGTGTTGGAAGAGGATATCCATACACAGGAAACTTTCAAAACAAAAGAGACATAAAGACAAATATCCTTTGGATAATGGAAACCATGTTGAAAAGTGTTGGGTCGTGTTATATTCTTCCCATGACTAGCCCACATAATTAACTAGGGGTTAGAAGGGGGGCGTAGCCCCCCATTTTTTGCATAGCGGGGGGTCATAGGGGTTTGAGGGGTGCAGCTAACCCCACTCTATGGGGTTTGGGATAGCGCCCCGGAAAATTTTGGTTTTGGACCCTATGTCAGGTTGGGTGGACCCACCTATGGTTTTGTGCATGATTTTCGCACATGTTTTTGGATGCAATGGTTTTCGGTACATGGTTTCTGGATGCGATGGTTTTTGGTCCATGGTATTGGATGCTTCGGCATGTATAAATATGTATTATAACATTGAAAGGAACATTATGAAAAATCAAGCTGGTAGTCTCGGTTTTTAGATCTAGGGGAAAATCTCTCTGTATATGTGTTTATGTGTTATGCTCTCACATTTTTTATTTTGTGTTTTAGAATTCATATGCAGGTAATTTTTGTATAGGGTTAAAACCTAAATTTGGTATCAGAGCTGTTTTGGCTTCAAGGGGACGCCTTTGTTGCTAAGGGATTTCGCTCGAGCTTGTGGTAGACCCTATTTAGTGGGAGATCTATGAGATCGATTCTGGTGGTGAAAGAATATGGCAAGCAACAGAAAGATAGAGATCGAGAAATTTAATGGTCAGAGTTTTGAGTTGTGGAAACTCAAGATGGAGGATCTGTTGGTGGATGAAGATCAGTGGATCGCAGTAAATCTGGGTACTAAACCAATGGGAGTGTCCGATGAAGAATGAAAGAAGTTGGATCAGAAGGCAAATAGCACAATACGATTGTGTGTCTCAGATTCAATATTGTTGAATGTATCAGGGGAAGCTACGGTGAAGGCTCTGTGGGACAAGTTAGGGACTTTGTACCAATCTAAGTCTCTAGTGAATAAACTATTCCTGCAGAAAAAGCAATATAACCTGACGATGAAAGATGGAGACTTGGTGACAGAGCATATGAAACCATTTAATAATGTGGTAAGTCAGTTAGCATTTGTTGATATTAAAATTTTAGATGAAGATAAGTTCATCGGTTTGTTGTGTTCTATACCAGATTCGTGGGATAGTCTGGTTATTGCATTAGGTAGCAATGCAATTGCCTTATAGTTTGATGAAATAGTCTCATCCTTACTGACGGAGGAGATGAGACGGGAAAATATGGAGAGCTAAAATGGTGATGCCTTGTCTGTACGAGGACGGTCCCAGAATAGAAACAAAAATAAGTCATCAATTGGGAGATCTAAATGTCTAGGAAAACCTGTAAAGGTGGTGTGCTGGAAATGCAGAAAGGAAGGGCACTACAAAAGGGACTGTAAATCTAAAGCTCCTGATAAAGGAAAGGGATTTGATGATGCTCCTTCTACAGAGGTGAAAACCACCTTAGATGAAGGTGGGAATGTGTACTTGGCTTCTTCAAGTACACATGTAGATCATGAGGCATGGTTGATTGACTTAGGTGCATCCTTTCACTTGACTCCCCAGAGAGAGTGGTTCTGCGAGTATGTGAAATATGATGGAGGTGATGTCTTCTTGGGCGAAGTCAGGAAGGCTAGAATCATTGGTCACGGAAAATTAAAGTTGAAGTTGCGAGGTGGAAGGGTTAGAACACTTCCGGGTGTTCTGCATATTCCTGCATTAGCCAGAAATCTGATTTTTGTAAGCAAGCTAGATGATGCAGGTGTAAAAACAGTGTTCGAGAAGGATACCTGCAAGATGGTTCGGGGAGCACTGGTATTGATGCAGGGAGTTCAGATTGGAACTCTGTAAAAGCTGCAAGGTAGCACTGTTTTTGATGGGTGAAATAGTTCCGTGGTTCCTGAAAGTGGAGCAGAAAATCTAGTGGTCTCTGGAGAAAATACCATGTTGTGGCATCAAAGGCTTGGAGATATTGGAGAGAAGGGCCTTCGAATACTTCATGGTAAAGGTATGGTAGAAGGTATGAGTAGTAGCTCTCTAGATTTTGATTTCTATGAAAATTGTGTATACGGGAAGCCGAATCGGGTGAGCTTCCCCTCTGATGGTAAGAGGGAGAACATATATTAGAGCTTGTGCATAGTGATGTGTTTGGACCTGTGATGGTTCCATCACTGGGTAAGTCTATGTACTATGTATCATTTATAGATGAATTATCAAGGAATACATGGATATATTTCCTTAAGAAGAAATATGAAGTCTTTGACAAGTTTAAAGAATTTAAAGCTCTAGTGGAAAACCAGACAGAGAAGAAGATAAAGGCGCTGAGGACAGATAATGGTGGAGAGTTTTGCAGTAAGGAATTTGAAGAATTCTGTAAGAAGTGTGGTATAGCATGACAGAAGACTACTCCATATACACCTTAGCAAAATGGAGTTGCAGAAATAATGAACAAGACGTTGATGGAAAGGGCAAGAAGCATGCTTAGTGGTGCTAGGTTAGGATAGGAATTATGGGCAGAGGTGGTGGAGACTGCATGTTATCGGGTCAACGGATCACCTTCATCAGCGTTGGAGGATAATACTCCATAGGAGCTATGGACTAGTAAGAAACACTCTCTTTCACATCTGAGGGTATTTGGATGTGATGCATATGTACATGTTCCAAAGGAGAAAAGAACCAAGTTGGATAGTAAATCTGAAAAGTGCATCTTTATTAGGTATAATGATGGTTTAAAGGGTTATAAGCTTTGGAACCCAGTAACAAGGAAGGTTGTGTACAACCGAGATTTGGTGTTTAGAGAGGTGAAAGATGTTATTAAACATGAAGTACAACCAAAGGAACCTGAGAAGATAGAGTTTGAGCTAAAGGAGGAAGAATCAGACTCTACAGCAGAGGAGGAAACAAAAGATGGAGAGCCACAAACTTCAGGTGTGAGAAGATCAGTTTGAGAAAGAAGGTAGCCAAAAAGGTATAGTCCATCTGCTTTCTGTTCAAATTTTGCTTTGTCTGTTACTGATGATGATCCCAGAACTATGAAGGAAGCAATAGATTCAGAGGATGGAAAACTCTGGAAAGAGGCCATGGTAGATGAAATGGCATCTTTGCAAAAAAATGAGGCTTGGGATCTGGTGGAGTTGCTGGCTGGAAGGAAACCCATTGGTAGCAAATGGGTGTTCAAGAAGAAGACAAATGTAGAAGGAAAGGTGGAGAAATATAAAGCTCGGTTGGTAGCAAAAGGTTATTCCCAGGTGCTGGGAATTGATTTTGGTGATATTTTTTCTCCTGTTGCCAAGGTAACTTCTATTAGATTAATTTTATCTATGGGTACTATTTTTGATTTTGAGGTAGAATAGATGGATGTGAAGACAACATTTCTTCATAGGGATTTGGAAGAGAAAACCTACATGAAGCAACCTGAAGGCTTTCCAGTGAAGGGTAAGAAAGAACTGGTATGCAAGTTAAAGAAGTCTCTGTATCGGTTAAAACAGTCACCAAGGATGTGGTATCAAAAATTTGATACATTTGTATGGGGACTTGGCTTCACCAGAAGCAAAGAAGATCATTGTGTTTTTTAAATTAATTGGTGATTGTGTTATTTATCTGGTCTTGTATGTGGATGATATGTTGCTGGTTGGAAATGACAAAGAAATTATCCAGGATTTGAAGACCCAATTTTCCTCTAAATTCGACATGAAAGATCTTGGTGCTGCAAACTATATTTTGGGCATGGAAATTAAAAGAGACTAGGCAAAGAGGAAGCTCTGGTTAAACCAGAGGAAGTATGTTGAGACAATACTACAAAGGTTTAATATGCAAGATAGTAAACTGATGAAGGTTCCTATTCCTATAGGTGTGAGGTTATCTGTTGAACAGTGTCCCAAGACACAAGAAGAGGAAGAGGACATGTCCTGTGTTCCATATGCAAGTGTAGTCGGTAGCCTGATGTATGTAATGGTATGTACTAGACCAGAAATTTCACATGCAGTGGGAGTATTGAGCAGGTTTATGTCAAAACCATGGAAGGAGCACTGGACAACAGTGAAGCAGGTTTTCATGTTTTTGCGTGGCACTAGGGATTATGGTTTGTGCTACCAAGGAAGACCAGGATTGGACAAAGTGTTGGATATTCGTGGCTTTGTTGATGTAGACTGGGTTGGAGATCTGGATCAGATAAGATCTACAAGTGGGTATGTGTTTAACCTATTTGGAGGTGCAGTCAGTTGGATGAGTAAGAAACAATATGTAGTAGCACTATCAACTATGGAGGTAGAATACATGGCAGCCACTCATGCAAGCAAGGAAGAAGTTTGGTTGTAGAGATTGTGTTCAAGTATGGGGCTAGTACAGGGAGCTATAAGGATAGACTGTGACAGCCAAAGTGCAATTTTCTTGGCAAAGAACCCTGCATATCATTCAAAGACAAAGCACATTGATTTTCAGTATCACTTTGTGAGGGATATGATAGAAGAAAAAAAGGTGTTTCTGGTAAAGGTGGACACTTTAAAGAATACTACAGATGTATTGAAAAAATCTATGAGCTCTGAGAAGTTCTCTTGGTGTAGAGAAACAATGGGCATTGCAGGGCTGGATAAATGACTAAGCTCTCTTTGTCACTCCCTGTGGAAATAAAACAACAAGTGGGAAAATGTTTGGTTGTGTTATATTCTTTCCACGACTAGCCCACGTAGTTAACCGAGGGTTAGAAGGGGGGCGGAGCCTAGCGTTCATTACATAGTGGGGGTTCATAGGGGGTTTGAGGGGTGCATCTAACCCTATGTTAGGTTGGGCGGACCCACCTATGGTTTTGTGCATGATTTTCGCACATGTTTTTGGACAAGATAGTTTTCGGTCCATGGTTTTTGGATGTGATGGTTTTCGGTCCATGGTATTTGATGATTCGACATGCATAAATATGTATTGTAACATTGAAAGGAACATAATGAAAAATCAAGCTGGTAGTCTCGGTTTTGGGATCCAAGGGAAAATCTCTGTGTATATGTGTTTTATGTGTTATGCTCTTGCAGTTTTTATTTTCTAGTGTTTTTGAATTTGTATGCAAGTAATTTCTATACAGGGTTAAAACCTACAAAAAGAAGATGTAATTATTTTTCACTCATTTCCATAAGAAGGGTCATCTTGTAGACAAGTGTTGGAATTTGCATCCAACAAGTCATCCAAGAAATTTGAAGAAGGTGGAGAGAGACTTTGGCAAGAATGGAAAAGAGGATTCCATAATTGATGTGGGTCAGGATGATACACATGAGGAAGTGCAGCTTAAAGAAGTGTCATTAAAATGGTTTGGAGAGAGATGGTTAGATTTCTTAACCAATTAAGGCCTTGTATTTCTTTTGATAATTGATGCAAATCTTGCCTTATTGATGCATTTCCTTGTTATTTGGATGCATTTCCTTTCCCCTAAAAGTATGTTGCAATTTCATTAAGAAAGATGTTGAAAAAGTAGAGTTATGTTGACTCACTTAGATACAGAAAAGATGGAAATTTGCAACTACAAATTTGTATGCATGTTGCAATCTTGAACTTGCATGTTTACACCGGGAAGGTGTTTGAAAGTGGAGTATGTTGACTCACTTTATTGCAGAAAATTTGGTCATTTAAGCTCTTTAAGTACTCATACATACCAATGGGATTCTTGTACTTGTGATTTTACTTGTGAGAGAGTTGAGAATTGTTATACATGAATGATATTTTGTGAGTGTGAACAATGGAATTTTTAATAGTTTCATTGTGCTTGAACATGCATGAGTGATTGACTTGTGTTGGTTGATTACTTTGTTAACATGTATGTTGTCAACTTGAGAATCTTGATCATTTGTAAAATATATGTTACCATCCTATATTATCTCATTTGGAACCAAAAATATGAAAGTACACCTACAACACTCTGACATCAATCCTTTTGAATAAATTCTTCGTCAAAAAAATTCCATGAACTCAGAAAACTCAGTGTTATATTGGAAAAAATCTTTTTGGGAATATTACACTTACAATTTTAACTATGTAGACCCAATGGATGGTCAAGAGGTATATGATGTCGATGGGAAGTTGGTTTCCTCTGTGTGCAAAGAGGGAAAACCCAAACGTTTTTTGCATCACCATTGTTAACATCTGGAGGCCTCTATTACCCTTCATTTTTAAAATAGATTGGATGTAAAGTGAAAATCAGACTGCTTGCAGCTCACACAATTGTTAAGGCATATGCATATTGTTGCATGAAGAGCAGATCTGACATTATAGAATATTAGGTATTTGTACCATTTTCTTCAAATGACCCAACCTCCTTGAATAATGTTGGATTGGGCTTCTCCAAAATCATACACTTCTACATACGTGTGTGCTCTCAAAGGAGTACAAGCTATTTCTGGATGGAACTCGATAAATAGTCAGTGGATCAGTTGTGCTACCATATCTACATGAAGTCGGACCAATTATTATTCAATCTAGCACTTTGTGTTGAAAATAGCAACAAGAAATGATAAAAATAGAATCCAAAATATTCCAACTTTAATTTGTCCTTGAATTAAAATTGTGAATAAATTTGAATTTAGTCTCACCAACTGCTTGGAAATAATTAATTAATTCATTATGGATTAATTAGTTGGAGAAATTCAAGTTATAAGTCTTTCTGAAGTCATGCAACAGTTATCCCTTAAATTAAGGAGATTATCCCTTAATTAAGGAGATAAGATTGAGTTATATTTGAGTTGTAATTAGTTAGCTCAGTTTACTAATTTAAGTTCAGTTAAATTAGTTTCAAAATGTTTGAGGAACTAATTGTGAGTTAGCAGTCAGTTGATGCATGCATGCACTCAACTAGTGTACTCCAGATAACTGAAGATTCTCTCATCAGAAACTCATGCATATCTATTCTGAGAGAGACCCAGTTGAGCTAAATGTTAAGGACATGTTACTATCAGTTGCATGTGTTTTCCTATAAAGGAAACTCATCCATGCAGTCAAGGTAAGGTTCCTTGAGGATTGCGTAGTTCTGACAGTGTGTTAGAGCAGTGTGTTAGAGCAATGTGTGAGAGCAGTGTTACACTAGGTGAAGGAGATCATCCCAGAGGTAACTGCGCAAGGAAATAGGAGCTTGGAGGGTAGAGGAGAAGGCTTGTGAGAAGCTTTGTTTTCCTATGAGAATCCAGGAGGATTGTACTGAGGCTTTCCCCTGAATATTTTCTATGTTTCATGTGCATTGATTCTTCTTCTTATGGTTATATGTGTTTAGCTTTGTTTCAACTCGATATTTAAGCTTCCACAAGTTTGATAGTAAAAGTATATTATAGTATTTTGTTGTGGTATATTGCATTATCGAGTTAATCTACAGTCAGATTTTCTACATAGATCTTAGAGGTAGATTTGTAGAGAATTTACAGAAAATTCTACATGGTATCAGAGCCAAGTTTATTAGAGCTGTGAACAGTATATGGAGAAGAGAATTCGAAGTTTGAAGTTCGGGGTTATAGGTGAAAATTGAATTCTTATCATACTTCGAGGTTGGCCAGGAGGATTGAGACTTGAGTATGCCTTGGAAGGCAGCTCGAATTACATAGCATGGAAAGATTGCATGGAGGCTGTATTGGAAGACAACGGCTTGAAGGATTTCTTTGATCAAGAAATCTGAAAGCCAAGTTCAACAAATTTACAAGAGTTGGCTGAATGGAATAAGTGTGTGGCAAGGGAGAGATGGATCATCCTTGAGGGAGTTCGAGACCATATTGTCCCAAGTCTCCATGGGAAGGATACTCCATATTCAATGTGGAAGACATTGAAGGATTTCTACCATAACAGTAGTGACTAGAGGAAATTGGTGCTCAAGGATAAGCTTTGAAGAATCAAGATGGAGACCGGTCATACTATTTCCACATATCTGAACAAGCTCACCACTTGCAAAGATGAGCTTGGACGTGTTGGAGTAACTACCGTCGATGATGATATGGTGAGCCTTGCTCTCGTTGGCCTTCCAAAGAGCTGGAATAGCTACCTGGACTTTGTGAATGGAAGGGAGAAATTTCCAGATTGGGAACAATTGTGGTCAGATCTCATGCAGGAGGAGATAAGGAGAAACACTCGAGATGGTTCTTCATCAAAAGATGATGATGAAGAAAATCTGGCCTCAACAAGTAATGCAAGGAAAGGGAAGGGGAAGGCATCCCATTCTTAATCGAATTCTTCTCATGGAGGGAAGAAGATTGACAAGTCTAAAGTGAGATGCTTTAAATGTCATGAGATGGGACATTATGCGACTAATTTCCCATAGAATAAGTCCAAGAAGGGATCCTCGGAAGGATCGGAAGGTGAGACATTAGCCTCTTTGTTTGAAATGGACTTCACCCTCATCACATGCATGGTGTCATCGATGATGGGTTGTGGTTGGTATCTTGACAGTGGAGCCTCATTCCACATGACCGGCAATAAAAGTTCATTCAATACCTTGGAGGAGAAAGACCTCAAGATTCACATAGAGATGGGTGACGACGAAAATTTTAGTGTTTCAAGAGTGGGAACGGTTGCTTTTCAGAGGGAGCATGGAGATTCTATCACCTTGATAGATTTGAAGTATGTGCCTGGACTAAAGAAGAACTTTGTATCGGTCACGATGTTGGAGGACAAAGGCTACGATGTTGTCTTTAGTAAGGGAAAGGTTTTCCTGAGACATATCACCACGAGACAGGTGAAACAAATCGGTTCACGAGTTAAGAACTTGTATGCTCTTGAGGTTCAAGATGCATGCAAAGCCTTGAGGAGCAAGGCAAATGTTAGAGACTTGGTGGTTGAGAGGGAGAGTACATTATCTCTCAACATGCAGTCCCAGAAGAAGTCTCAGACGATTGTGGAGGAGCCATAATTAGAGTCAGCAGAGGGATCACATGCAACCATACCTCCAGGTGTGAGGTGGGGCAATGTGAAGTAAGAGTCCCAAGAAGGCTGAAATTGGGTAGGGTCCATTGAGAGGTTTTATCTCATGGATCGTACCTTGCTACGAGAGCCCAAAGTACATAGTAGCGGGAGGAATCAGTGGGATTGATGTAGTTAGAGATCAAAGTGATAGAGGCTAGAGCAGTCAGATAATGAAGAGCACAGAGAAGGATTGACAACAGTGCAGAAAGGTTGAGTTAGCAAAAGCAAAGAGTTTTTAGTTGACAGAGGCAATAGCAGTCAGAGACTTTGATGATAGATGCATCATACTGATTCAGGTTGGATGTTTTTTTTGTTTCTGGAGATTGTTGGAGCAACAACACTAGAGAGAAGTGTTGCATACAGGACATTCTAAAGGTTCAGGATTGGGATCAAGTTGAATTCCTTTCTTGTTGAGAGGGAGAATTGAAAATAGCAACAAGAAATGATAAAAATAGAATCCAAAATATTCCAATTTTAATTTGTCCTTGAATTAAAATTGTGAATTAAATTCGAATTTAGTCTCACCAATTGCTTGGAAATAATTAATTAATTCATTATGGATTAATTAGTTGGAGAAATTCAATTTAGAAGTCTTTCTAAAGTCATGCAATAGTTATCCCTTAAATTAAGGATATTATACCTTAATTAAGGAGATAAGATTGAGTTATATTTGAGTTGTAATTAGTTAGCTCAGTTTACTGAGTTAAGTCTAGTTAAATTAGTTCCAAACTATTTGAGGAACTAATTGTGAGTTATCATTCAGTTGATGCATGCATGCACACAACCCGTGTACTTCAGATAACTAAATATTCTCTCATTAGAAACTCATGCATGTCTGTTCTGAGAAAGATCCAGTTGAGCTAAATGTCAAGGACAGGTTACTATCAGTTGCATGTGTTTTCCTATAAAGGAAACTCATCCATGCAGTCAAGGTAATGTTCTTTGAGGATTGCGCATTTCTGACAGTGCGTTAGAGTAGTGTGTGAGAGCAGTGTTACACTGGGTGAAGGAGATCATCCCAGAGGTAACTGCGCAAGGAAAGATTGGAGGGCCGAGGAGAAGGCTTGTGAGAAGCTTTATTTGCCTGTGAGCATCCAAGAGGATTGTACTGAGAGCTGGCTAGTAGTGAGAGCTAAGGCTTTATATAATTCTGATGTATTTCCACCTTGTATGATAATACAAATAGTGGGTTTTTTAGCTGAGTTTTTCCCCTGAGTATTTTCTGTGTTTCATGTGCATTCATTCTTATTCTTATGGTTATATGTGTTCAGCTTTGATTCAGCTTGATCTTTAAGCTTCCACAAGTTTGATAGTAGAAGTAGATTATAGTATTTTGCTTTGATATATTGCATTATCGAGTTAATCTACAGTCAGATTTTCTACATAGATCTCTGAGGTAGATTTGTAGAGAATTTGCAAGAAATTCTACAATTTGGATGCAACACAACGAAGTTTGGGCATGGAAACCCTTACACTCAAAATATCAAATAAATGAATTCACTAGATGCCAATACATCTAGTTGCACCATGGTTCAATTGGGAATACAACAAAGGAAAAGATTTAAGGACCTCTAAATGGAAAGAAATTGAGCTTCTAATTCCAACTGAGTTTTAACTATTAAGGACAAGATGGCATTGAATTGTTTCAAAAGAAAGTAAAATTAAATTATCTAGGTAAAGAAACAAGACCTATGAAACCTCAATAATGCATTCCAAATAGAAGTAAGTTGGCTCCCTAATGCTTGGAATCCTTCCATCATTTCCACATTGGATACCACTAGCTAGTGCACATTTTTAGACTCAAATGATCTATTGTCTTGCTGCAAAAGAATTGTACAAGAGGAATAAAAACAATGGTAGATAATGGTACAACCCCATAACTGTGCAGGTAGATACATTTGATTACAATATATATTAATCAAGTAAAATGTCAACCCCCATCCTAAATATACTTCAGAATACACACACAAAGGAACCCTGCTAGATAATTAAAATTGGTATATTTACCTTTGAGGCATTGCTTGACACATCTATTGATTCTTCCAACATTGACTTCTCATTTTTAGTTACTTCATCATTTTCAAAGCCCCTCAGATGCCCATTAAGTTTATTTTTCAATAACGGTATAATCATTTGTTCTGTTTTATCCAGATCATCAATTCTTTGATTAATTGCTCTGCCAAGATTCTGTAATTTATCAAGAAGAATATCTTGAGATGTGTAGAGTGCTTTCCATAAGACAATATCTTTGGAATCAACTTCAAGCTCCCCAGTGATTAGAGCCTGCCATCTCAAAAAATTACTTGTAAGATGCCATTGGAGTAACAATAGTTGTTTACCATTTAAGAGAATTAAACAAGCATAGAGTACATCATAATGAAATAAAGCATGTTACCAATGGTGAGATTTTAATACAGAATGTGAATCTGATATGATCTGACATTATGTTAATATCCATTAATTGTTTCTTTTCTCAATTAGAATAAAAAGGAAAATGGTACAGATACAAACATAGAATAAATGCATGCTTTCTTCATCCTCGATGAATTTTTTAACCCATAGAAAACAACTTAAATAAATAACCCATGGAATGTAATATTCTATGTCACCACATTGAGCAAATTTTGCACTCTAGGATCTAAGTAAAGCAACAATAATTGTGAAACCTCAAGAATCACTAAACTAAAAATTCCAAATTTTTGCAATACTATACCTAAACTTACAAACACATAATATTGATAAAAACAGAAAACATGAAAATTTGAACACTCAAAACAACATCATGGATTTTCTATTAAATCTTAAAAAGGAAAGCTAAATGCTACAACTCAAAACTAAACTCTCAAACCATAAAGTTCTTCCACTTTATAGACTAGGAAGAAAAACAAGTACAATAAATCTGAATTCATGCACAACACCACCTCTACTGGAAAAATTAACTCCTAACCCTAATACACCTTCCTCACAGGGATAACCAAGCCAAATAAAAATGCAGATAGACTAAGGCATGGAAACATGCATCCACATATAGATTTGTCTCCCCTTCACTAAGTTAGGAATCCAAGTGCACAAGTGCTAGTACAAACTTGAACTACACCCTCTAACTATACATGCAACTTCTAAATAAAGCAAAAGATAGATTTTGAACTGAACTGTTGAATATGGAAAAAGCATCTAAAACTAGAACTGGACTGCACATGCATTTTTTTGGCATCCACACGCAGGTAAAGTTACACATGCATACCAAGAGTGTCTTAGCTACACAGGTAAAACTAACACTCCCTTTTAGCAAAGAACGTGTTCTCCATTACACAAAGCCTCTCCTTGAACATCACAAACTTCCCCTTTGCCAAGGGCTTTATCCAGGTATCTAGAACTTGTTGATCTGTAGGAATGTATTAACAAATCATTACTCCAATTTGAACCCTATCTCTAATAAAGTGGTATTGGTAGTAGATATCAATATGCTTGGAATGATCATGAAGAATTGGATTCTCATATATTTTGATACAACATTGATAGTCATATAAATCACATTAGTGTCCAAAGTTTATCTTTCAAGCTAAGCTAATAACTTGTGAAGTTAAATGGCTTCACAACTAGAAGAGTTAGCTGCCATGTACTCTAACTCTATTGAACTAAGTGCCATTGAAACTTGTTTCCTACTAAACGAGGAAACCATACATGAATCCAAACTAAAGAAACACCTTGAGGCACTCCTCCTATCACTAGCACTACCTACTCAATCAAATATATAAACCCATGTAGCATCAGCTCTCCATCACCAAAATACCTTAAAATATTGTAAAATAAAATTGCAACAACACAATGAACCTAATTTGGCTTCAACATATACTAGCTCACAGTGTTAACTGCAAAACAAATGTCTAGTTTGGTATTCACCGATACATGAGGAAGCCTATCTACTCCCCATACAAAGTGAATCAATCAAATCATAATCAGAATCAAAAAATACTTCAGATTTGCCACTATAGGAGTAGCCATGGGCTTAATCCATCGTATCATATTTGTCTGAGATCTCAACTTCATACTCACCCTATTTGAGTAAGGCCCACCTAGGCATTGCCACACCTCTAGGAAGAAGAAGTAGCAAATCAAGTCGATGTCCTTCACATAAAATTTCTAACCAATTCTACCTTGCAAGTTGCACCATGTTACGAGTTTCTCGCACCATGTTACGAGTTTCTCTTAAATACCTATAAGCTCATCTACATACAGGACTAAACAAGAACATTCAAATTATCAACTAAATAGTAAAGATTGGAATTCGCATTGGTTTTAGTGAGACTCAAACTTAAAATATACTCATCGATCCTAGAGTACCATTCACATCATGCCTACTTCAGCCCATAAAAGGCCTTCTTCAACCTGCAAACATGGGTCTCCTGCCCATGCACCTCAAAGCATGTTCGCTAATGCTAAAAACATAATAAATATGATGGAGGCATACCTTGCAATAAGAGAAAAACTCTCCTCATAGTCAACTCCCTCTTTCAAGGAGAAACCTCTAGCCACAAACCAAGCTTTGAATTTCTCTATGTTGCCATTTGTTACATGCTTAAGATTGTACAAGCACATAGAGTCAATCACTAACTTCAAGGAATCCTACCAAAATTACTAACTCCTCAAAACTAATGGCTATGCATCAATGATGGAAGGCATCAATACTACATAATTTTAAAATAGGAGCTCCAACCTACTGTTGCACATCTTCTAATGTTTGGGTAAGACACCTACTATTTCTAACTAAACTGGAAGGTAAAGATGCATCCTCTTCACCTCTCTAATCTTTTTTTTCTTTCAAATGTATTAAATTTACAAAAATTATTTACAATAAAAAATAAATAAGAAGGGTATTGGAAATGGGATTGATAACCTCTTCCCAACACCAACTATAACAGAAATAAAAACACTCGATAGAATCCAAAATTTAGGCATCATTGATAAAAAAAAAAAAAATTCCAACAATTGATGATGAACCTAATCATTTGACATCATACTGAAAGCATACAAAGATCTAACCTCATGTTCAGGAACAAATTCACCCAATTTTCCACAAAACAAATAATACCACAATCCTTAGACAATGCTCATCTACATGGCTCTAAGATTATTTTGTGGCATCATCTTCCAATTGATGTTGTTTCTTTAATATATAGCTAAAGCATTGAATATCTCCTTTCCCATGCTCTTTCCAGCATTGTAACGGATCAAGTGATAATTCACATAGTCAAAGAAGACTCACTTCATCTCAGTTGTATTCTTTTTCTGTTCTGCCAATGACACCAGATTGGTAGGCTCTACAACATTAGTCTCCACAAAATCCAAAAGGCCATGCACCTCCAATAGCATATGTACCTAACACTTCCATAGAACAAAGTCAGGGGGACCTTCCAATATGTCTTCATAACTAAGACTAACCATAGTCATAGTGGTACTTCTAGAACACTACTAGACAAAATAGATCAACAACCTTAAGACAACCAATCACATGTCCACAATACTTCTCTCAAGAACACATCTTCCGTATGTCATCCCAAAAACTTCCCAACAATTCCTTATCACATGTAGCATCCCTTCCATCTGTACATGGTTTCTAGAATGATTTCAGCAAATATTCCCTTAAGAGATCAATCTCGTTGCCAAAAACTAGGTCTAGAACCACCTTTTAGACTATGAGACCCCTCACTAAAAAAAGGAAACTACCAAAACCCACAAGATGTAATGGTGAAAAGTAATAGAACCATATGGTGGGAAAAATGTTGTAGCACCCCTAGTTCCACCCCTAAATGATTAATATAATAATCATGCAATGATATGTGGAGAAGGTCGGATTTCCTATGTAACAGGTCTAAAGAGCATAATATTTAGGTTGGTGATCCAGAGTTATTTTGTGTACTTATGTAAATGTGTTATGGATTTTTCAGGCCAACATGCCCAATTATATATGTTGTTTTGGACAAGTGGTCAAAGAGCCAAGATTGTAAATATGAAGTAAACTTTTGTACATATATTTCAATAATAAAATAAATTGACTACAGATTCTACTCCGTAGCAAAGAGTATGGGGGGCATATAACTCCATGGTGGAAAATGCAATGGGGTGATGTGACAGGTGTTGGTGAAAATTACACCTGGAGCCCACATGGTCTTAGGGTGTGCCACATGGAAGAGAGAGGCTATGCAGTTACATAAGGGTGTGTTTGCTTGTGACGTTGGGCATTCAATGAATCTTTAGTTTTCTTTGGGGCCTTGCAATACTAATTTTGTGTGAGAAATACCATGCAAAATCATTACCATCCTCCAGCTCCTTCATCTACATTATAAATGGAAAAATAGCTCAAGATATTCATACAAATGTAGACTCTAGGTTTCTCTCAAAACAATACTTTTATGACAAAGAGCAAGAAAAATGGTTAATGATCAATGCATTACAAACAACAACAGATAAAGGTGAACCTCATTTCCAAAGAAATTGGGATGCAATTGAATAACAAGGGTGTCATGGCCCAAACAATATGAGATCCAGGCCCATTGAGTGACTTGCAACAAAAAATCCAATGGGAGCTCGAACTGCCATGTGTCATTTGTAGGTGAATGCAGAACACAATCCCCAATGGACTATGACCCTAAGTGGCATTGTCACAAAGTACAGAGCCCCAAAGAATTAGAATTTAGCTACGCTATAAATAGAAGGAGAAAATGTGACACTTCAATTTCATAGCACAAGAAGTTGTTTCTATTGTGAGAATGGGAGGATTAGATGTGTTACTTATATAATCAAATGATGTAATAGACATCATAAATTTAGATTTTGTAAAATCAAAATAAGTCATCGTTTTAAATCTATTGGGGTCATTGAAGGTGTGAAAACATTGTTGGAAATAATACTGAGAGGGGGGGTGAATTAGTATTATCAAGCCAAAAATTTCCTTTTTAAATTCCAGATGATATACGCTACTTCAGTTAATAAAAACAACGTATATACGCAACTACAGATAAAGAAACTCGCGTATATAAAGCAGACTTATAATTTGAATTATCTTTCAGATGTCAGTTATTAATATGTGATTCAGATGCACATAAACAGTACCAGAAACAGTGAAACAGAGTAGAAGACAGTCACACACAAGAACACAAGATATAAGGAGGAAACACAATGTGGGTGAAAACCCCCTGCTGCAATTCATCTCTATCTTCTTTTTAATTAGAAACTTCTCTTTACAATGTCTTGTACTGGAGAAAACTTTACCAGTACGCAGGCTGCAACCTGCAGAGAGCTACTAATCTCTCTCATTTTCCAGCTTTCCTGGAAGGGAGCTCCAACCCCCTTAGTTCTTGTACTAGCTTGAGATACTAGTACGCAAGCTCCTACCTGCAGAAGGCTGCAACCTTCTCTTTGCTTTCAGGGACCTCGTTTCATTAATTTTCAAACTGGATCCACAAGTAACATCAATCACACATCAAGAATTTCTGCATAACCCAAACTCCTTTTCACCAATCAAAAGCCGAAACAAATAAGCACTTCTCTGATCACTGTACCCAGAACACAGTAACAATAATCAAACACCAATTCTGAACCGAGAGCACTGCAGCAATAAAATAGTAGCAGCTAGAACATAAATCAAGATATATACGCTACTTCACTGTTCATCAACCTACGAGTATACGCTTCTGTACCACAACCAACCTGCGTATACGTGTATTTCATTCACATAAAAGGCGTGTATACGCACCTTCAATTCACTGAACCTGCGTATAGATCTATAAAGGATAATTTATTCTTTTAAGCATTCAGACATTAGTTAACCCAGATTTATAGATCAAGAGAGCGCCAAATAGATCAAAATTATACAGAGATACCAATGTTCAAGCCTTGAGATTTTGATCCATCAATAGCCCTTATCCTTCTTGCGCTTAGGTTCCTCCTTTTTCAGATCTAGATCTGCACCATAACGCGATCACACCTATTCTATATCTAGCACAATATCAGATATTCAATAATTCAGATGATACATTGCCACATGATCTCCTTCCTCTTTTATAGTTATAGGCCTTGCACAATACCACGGTCCAAAACCATAATAAACAATACCAAGGGCCCAAAACCTGGGGTCAACTCTTTTGACGAGATACAATGGTCCACAACCATGGGTTCAAATTCCAAGGACTAACAACCATGGACCAAAAATAAGTTTCTCGCCATGTACACGCTTTTATGTGCATAAAGGTGCATGTATACACATACGCGACTTCGGAACGTATAACCCGCATGTATACGCAACTTCTTCAAGGTGTACCTGCGTATAAAAGATTGCATTCATTCTGAGCACCTGAACTGAGATCTATCACCAAAGAGAGTTGCCATCAAGGACAACGCATGTACCATAGTTCTATACCTGTGCCAAAATGCCAACAATCTCCCCCTTTGGACTTGATGGCAACCCCAAGATCCTCAAAATCCTTCTCCCCCTTTGTCATCAAGGGCGAAGGGTTGTGCTCCCCCTGATTACAGGCTGATATCTCTGCTCTGTTGCGCTGAAAATGCTCCCCCTGACAGTAGGCAAGATCTGCAAAAGATGTTCTTCAAGAAGAACCATGACTTATACATCATAAAAGACCTTCCTAGCACCAAAAGACTCAATACATAAAACCATTACCCAACCAAGTGGGGATCATCAGAAATTTACACATGACAACCAAACACATCAATCATCCCAGCCATAGTGGGGAAACCAAAATAGGCTGTTACATGACCTTGAAACAAAAAATACATGACATAGAGATGAAATATTAGGACTATGCAAATCACCAAAAACAATTATCGGCAGCATCTGACAATCATTGTAGATATCAGCAATCATGTTCTCCTTCTGATCTCCTTTCTGCAGCTGATCCACCTGAACGAAAACAGCTTCAGTACGAGAACCAAGAACTTCTAAGGAAATGCCAACAATGCATTATTAGAAGATTAATTGCTCCCCCTGAACCTGTGTCTGATGGTCTCTGACAGACCCATCTCAGACTCTCTCCAACCAGAGTCTGCCCTTGCTGATTTTCTTCAGAACTCCATATACGCGACTGAACCTGCATAAATCGGCGTATGTACGCGGATACCCCTCATCCAACTCGCGTATACCAGCTTTTCTTTGGAACAGACAAGATTCAACAGTAGAATGAAGCATCAACGACTCCCAGCTTCTGTCTAAGATATTCAAAAGTTTCCCTAGGCAGTGGTTTGGTGAGAATATCAGCAACTTGTTCCTTAGAAGGAACATACTCCAATTTGACCTTTTGTTCCAACACTTGTTCCCAGAGAAAGTGATACTTGATCGGTATGTGCTTGGTTTTTGAATGCATGACTGGGTTCTTTGAAATGCTTATTGCACTTGTATTATCACATAAGATAGAGACAGGTGGAGTACAAGTGATTTGAAAATCCTGCAAGGTTTGCATCATCCAAAGGAGTTGAGTGCAACAAGATGCAGCAGCCACATATTCCACTTCAACTATAGATAAAGCAATCGAACTCTGTTTCTTGCTGAACCAAGATACTAATCTGGAACCCATAAAGAATGCGCTACCACTTGTGCTCTTCCTGTCATCCACGCTTCCGGCCCAATCTGCATCTGTGTAAGCATGAAGAGTGAGATCTGTATCTCTAGGATACCATAAGCCATAGTTTTGAGTTCCTTGAAGGTACTTGAAGATTCTTTTGACTGCCTGAAGATGAGTTTCCTTTGGGTTCGCTTGAAACCTTCCAACTATTCCCACTACATGCATAATATCTGGTCGAGTACCTGTCAAATAAAGCAAACTCCCAATCATGGATCTGTAGGTTGGTTGATGCACTGCTATTGATTCATCATTTGCACTGAGGCTACATCCTGTAATCATGGGGGTACATACAGGTTTTGAATCTTCCATGCCATACTTCTTTAGAATCCGCTTGAGGTACTTGGTTTGAGACAAGAAGATACCGCCTTCATTTTGTTGAATTTGCAATCCAAGAAAGTATGTCAGTTCTCCAAGCAAGGACATTTCGAATTCTTTCTTCATTACCAAGGCAAAGTTTTGACTCATAGCTTCTTCATTGCTTCCAAAGATAATATCATCTACATACACAACAAGTATTAGCAATTTGTTATTTTCAATTTTTATATAGAGATTGCTATCTGCCGATCCTTTTGAAAAACCTTGTTGATGAAGATATTTTTCCAACCAATAGTACCAAGCCCTTGGAGCTTGTTTAAGCCCATAGAGAGCCTTTTTAAGTCTGCATACAAGATTTGGATCATTTCCAAGGATAAATCCATTTGGTTGCTCAATGTACACTTCTTCTTCTAAGTCTCCATTCAAAAAGGCTGATTTTACGTCCATTTGAAATACTTTGAATTTTTTAAAGCTAGAGAGGGCAAGGAACATTCTGATGGCCTCAAGTCTAGCTACGGGAGCAAAATTTTCTTCAAAGTCTATTCCTTCCTGTTAGACAGTAATTTGTCACCATCCCTGTTACTCCTCTTGTCGTACCTTGGAGGACTCATCCCGGGAGTTATAAGAAGTGACAAAGTCTAAAAACACTTACATTATGTTCCCCTGAGTATGTACTCCATGTTCCCTGAAGACACCTTCTGCAGATTATCCCTGAAAAGTGATTTTTTTCCATTGGCGCAAGTCCACAGTATCTTACCCGCACCAATCATGGAGATCCTCAAAAGAGGGTGCGACCATTGGCGCTATGTCTTAGAGCAACAGTCGCGCCAACCAAGTTTAGTCATGCTTTTTGCCTTAACGCACGTCCGACTATTGTTTCCTTCATTACATGGAGCTTTTCTGAGGATAAAAAATCAGC
Source organism: Pinus tabuliformis (assembly GCA_031772625.1). NCBI lineage: Eukaryota > Viridiplantae > Streptophyta > Pinopsida > Pinales > Pinaceae > Pinus > Pinus tabuliformis. The sequence goes on from CM062804.1 coordinate 659,337,850, forward strand.
TTTATGTCGAGCTCTATCCTATCTCCATCTTTAATGGCTTTTGGGGATAAAGTTAATCCACAAAAGGTGTCCCGGTTCATTGTATCCTCTTCCTCTCTTCATCTATATAAGCTTGTCATTATGCATTGGACAAGCTAGTGATAGTAGTGATAATCGTTAGTCATGGAGTGTTAGATATTGAGTTCTTGAGTTCTTCGAGGAATGCTAGTGAGTGCTAGAGAGGTTATGTTGCCGGAGAGGAGATGCATTGCAAGACACATATAGCTACTCGCCCAGCCAGGAGAAGGGTCGACGTCAGAACAATGGTTGTAACTTTTCCTGTTTATTATTAATTGATGAGCGACTGCTATTATAGTTCCAATCTCATTGTCCATTATGGTGATGTGTTGATTTATTTCCTTTCTGACTGAAATATAGTTGTGCCTTGGTAGTTTTTATGTTGGTATCTGTCTCTTCCTTTGCATGTGCAGGTGTTCGTTTATGATCTGTTGGAGCGAGGGAGCGGGGATATCAACTCTGCTTCAATCATAGCGTTGGACTCCAGGTTGGTCTTCTTGATTCACCTTTGATGCATAACTAGGAACTTGCGTAGCAGCGTGGTTTGATTGTGGCTAGTTCTGTTATAGGCTAGTGGGATCGCCTCTGTTCGCAGAGGGGATTTACCTGACCAACAATTTGGCGAATCCGCTGGGGAGGAGCTAGTTGATTTTTGTCTTGCATGTTAATTTTCTTCCACTTGCTTGAGTGAATGAGCTTCCTGAGTCAGTTTTGAGTTTATTCTTTACTGTTTGACCCATCTAAGCACTATCAACCCGACCTGAGATTGTATCATTTATTTTTTTAGTTGGCAAGCTTGATTGGCGCGGTTATTTCTCTGACAGTCGCGCCAGTTGGCGCATGTTGCTCAAAAGCAACTCGCGCCAATCCTGTGGTAGCGCAAGTTGCAGGCTCACAGTCGCGCCAACTCTGTAAATTTTGCCTGTGTGTGGGTGGAAATCTCTTTCAGTCTCTTTTTATATCTCTTTCAACCTCTGGAACTGTGTTGAACCTCTGCTTGACTGGTCTCAGCCTTTATCCCTCAGCTGTTTGCTCATTTCTATTGATTTTCGACTCAGCCCTAGGACATCTAGTGACTTTGCATGTCTAGCCTTCTGTGGGAAGTTTCGGTCTCTTGATTATCCAGTCAGCTTGTTGGTTGTGTTTTGCACTTATCCAGTGATTTGTTAAAGCTTGATCTTCTATACTCTGAGTGTTTCACTTCTAGCCTCTTTGGATTTCACTCGATTTCATTCGAACTTAGATTACATGGTTCAGTGAAAGTCTTTTGTGTTTTTCCTTGCTTGCATGGTTCATTTTGGTATTGCAGAATTGGTTCTATTTCAATGAAGTGAACTTGGATTGTGCATATCTCTTAAAATTTGTTTACATGCATCATGCCATCTTAAAGGAAAGAAAAACAAAAAAATATTTTGCATCGTATTAGTTAGCATTTATTGTTATTTGTTGCTATTAAAAAGAAAAAGAAAAATTTCAGTTCTTGTTATTAGCTGCATTAGGATCTTTTTGATTGTTGAGTGATCACTTCGTTTGTGTAAAAATCTCAACCCTCCTGTAGATAGAATTCATCGAATCAAATGATTTAATTTTGGCATATAGTTTGCATTTAAGAAGTTTTTGAGATATCACATACGGTAGGACCAAAAACTGAAACATAATCGAAGATAAACTTTAAAATGAACTCAATGAACATAACAACGCATTGGAACATAACGCAAATACTCTAGAGGTCTAGGTTAGAGACGTGTTCCGGCGTCTTTAAACCTGGTATTTTATCGTCGAGTGGTTGGGTGATTCCTCCACGGTGAAACGATAGGTGCCAATACGGACTATGCTCCCACGTACCGTCGAGTATATATTGGGAGACCCCTATAGGAATAAATCCTTTATCCATAGGAAGTCGTGTCAGCCGCCCTACGATTCGCAATGCAGTGAACACAGCATTCACGAAGATTGACCACCCGTACCCTAAAAAGTATTTTGTGGTTTTGCGAAAAGTTTGGCACACCTTCTACCTAGAATTCCAGAGCAGTCACTTTTGATCCTTTTCGGACTCCCTAAACGAAAAGGTGCCTGTGAGCGTCTTGTCACTTCGTGCTCATTAAATATTCGAAGGAGACTATAGTCATCTTTTATCCTTTTCTCGACTCTTAAAAAATGAAAAGGTTAAGTTCAGTGTCTTAAAATTTATTGGCCACGATAACATCCACCCAAATTAGATTTTGTTTGTGTTAGCTTGAGTAGGATTCTTTCTCGTTCAATGGCATCCTTCCCTGAGTCCACCGGCCAAGGTGTTTCCCCTGATGGAAACCCTAGTCCATTTCCTTCTGTTGGAAATGTCGGTGTTCAGTATATCGCAACTTTGTCTTTGCCTGGGTTAACCATCGGTTTGCCCGTATGGTTGTTTTCAAACTCGGTGGTCTCGAGTGTGATAACTTTTGCTCCGAATGCACCCACCTCCCAGGTAATACCCACTTCGAATGTTACTTCCGAGGTCAATGCCGTCCAAACCACCACGGCAAACAAAGCCTCGAAAGCAAAGAAGAAAGGGAAACCGAAGAATAAGCTAGATCAACCTAAACAGGAAGCCCCAAAACCTCAACCCGAGGACGGCACTAAACGCAAACCCAAGTATCCTTGTTTTATCTGCGATGAGGATCACTATACCAAGGATTGCCCGAGGCGATCCGAAGTTAGTCATTTGTTAAAAGGCACCCCTGGGACTCCTGCGGTGCTTAAAGAACCCTTTCCCTCACAGCAATCTCAAAAAACTCAAATGGTGGCTGACCCATCTCAGCCTCCCTCTTCCTTTGGTTCTCAAGTGTTTATGGCTGGAACGATACCCATAAATATCAGTACTCGAACAAAAGATTACCCGCCATCTACCGGGAAGGAGCCTGAGATACCCTCTAGTGCTCCTCCGTTCAGTTCGGGTCCACCACCACCTCTTCCACCCGAACAACGTCTTGCTGATTCCAAGGTGGACCCTTCCCCTTCTTCGCCTACTGCTGCGTCCTCATCTTCTACTTCGCCTGGTGAACCTCTGGATTCAACTAACCAGGTGGCTAAGAAGAAAAAGAAGAAGAAGACCCCTAAACCAGAGGTTAAAGGTATAACCCAAGTCGAGCCACCTTGTGCTCCTCCGCGGAAGGTCAAATTTCCTTGTAAGTTATGCAAGGAAAACCATCTTCTCCGAGATTGTCCTGGTATTCCTAGGGTTTTAGAAGTATGGTCTCATGATCCGGACCGCCCTGCATCGTCCTCTGTCGATCATGGCGATGTTACCTTATCACCTGGAAACGGTAAGGGAAAAGAGAAGATTCGAATCCCTTGTAAACTTTGTGAAGGAAATCATCCCCTTCACCTTTGTCCATTCATGGATAGAGCCACTATTGTATTGGAAAGTCTTACAGCTCCCTCAACCCAACTTCCTACTGGTTATCAACGTCTTTCTGCAACTGCAGAACGTTCCCCTGCTGACAAAGAAATCAACCAAGATTCCTCTCTTGTCCAGCCTCCTCTTCCTGAATCTGGCTCTGCCAAGCCTGTTCCAGACCAACCATTGGTCGGAAAGAGTGTCGACTCGAGTTCACCACCCGCTGACCAGTCTATTTCGGAAGAGCATCATTCTCCTGTTCTTCTCATCTCCTCAGATTCTCCTACATCTGGAAATACCCCTACACCTGAGAGTCCTACTGCGCTCTCTCTCAAGCAGGGGAGCAATCATATGATTCCCCCACCAAGTAGTTCAGTCGCTTCCTTCGACTGGAGACGTTTGACTACCTTCCGCCTCCCATCTCATGTGCCTTTTTGGGTCACGGTACACGCCTATGACAAGGCAATACCTGGCACTGTCTTGGATGAGGGCGCATCTGTTAGTCTTCTGTCTGCCACTATTTGGCAAGCTTTGGGTTCCCCACAGCTTATGCCCGTAGCATCGAATCTGACTGCTTTTAACGGAAGAACCAGCCAACCATTAGGGCTCCTTCCAAAGTTCCCTATTACTTTGGGAGGCAAGACCGTCTATCTAGACGTATGGGTTACCCAAGGTGCTTTAGACTTCAATCTTCTCCTTGGCCGTGACTATGTTTATGCCATGGGGGCCCTTGTCTCTTCACTTTTCCGTGTGGTTTGCTTTCCACACGATGGAATAATTGTGACTATCGATCAATTATCGTTCGTTCGTCCACGGGTCCCTCCTGCGCAGTCGTCATCCCCTCCTGGTTGTCATCCACCAGTTGCATCTGCCCCACCGCAGGTCAACTACGTGGCCACCTATCCCATGACTGTATCCAGCGATGCCGCCGTCGTGCATAGTGTCGTGGGGGCATTGGGTCCTGACTTCTGAGATGTTGACCTCCGACCGAGAGAGGCACTCTTGGAAGCCCCGACTTCCTGTTCATTATGATGAAGGTCGGGTGGAGCATAGTTCATTTTCCTATGTCAAGCTCCTTAAAAAATGAAACTAGGTCTGACCGAGCATAGTTCCTTTCCCATGTCAAGCTCCTTAAAAAATGAAACTGGTACTGGTCGAATCATAGTTCCTTGTCTTGTGTCAAGCTCGTTAGAGGATAGTTCTTTTACTGTGTCAACCTCATTAAAAAATGAAACAACTCCCTTTCAAAATCGAGTCTTTCATCGATCTCGAGAGTGAACCTTCATTCCATCCACTTTGTTGAATGCAATGAAGCTTGGGGGGCATGTACCTCGATGTGTGTTATTATGCTGGGGGCATGCGAACTTATAACAAGCATAGTTTTTCGTTTCAAGCTTGTGTAAACATGAAACCGAATCCAAGCAAAGTTCCCCATGGTTCAAGCTTGTGTAAAAATGAACCTATACCCGATTTACATCCCGTGATTGCCTTTTATCCGCTAAATTCTGCTAGATGAGCCTTGGTTGTTTCATTCCATCGCCACCATATTTTTGGCCGATCATATGCTTTCACTTGGTTGTTTCTCCTTTCCTGAGGAACCGCAGTGATGAGTGGTTTTATTAGCCAGCCTCTTAACCTTTACATGTTTCGAGTAAGTTCCACCATTACCGGAACCAGTTGCTATCCTTTATACCACTCGTTCCTTCAGGAAGAGTCGCGTTTACACTCTTTTCTGACTCGTAAAATATGAAAAGATTGTCGAGTATTTTTCCTTTTTAACTCGTTAAAAAGAATAAAAATGGAGGTTCGCTTTCAGCTCTTTTCTGACCATTTAAAGAGGAAAAGATTGCCGAGTCACTCCTCTCGACTCGTTAAATGGTAATAAGGGGCGGTCATTTTAAGTTCTTTTTGTCGACCGTTAAAACATAGAAAGATTACCGGGTTTTTGTCGTTTCAAACTCGTTAATGGTTACGAAACTATGTGGTTTTGACCGCTTTTTTACTTTTTCAGGTCGAAATCACTAATTATGAAAAGTACTCCTCGATCGTAATGATCGGGCGGTTCTTTCGGGTATTATTTTATACTTTTTCGGGCCCGAGAGACACAACTTTTACGAAAAAGGACATCCCTGGAGTTTCCTTTTCTGCTGTCTTTTCAAACTCTCTAAACATGAAAAGACGTCGAGTTCTTCCTTTGTCAGACTCGTTAAAACTTAATGACATCGGATTTTGTCACAACACAAGCATATGCTATCCCCACCAAGCTTGTTAAAAATAATTGGGGTACTCGCCAGAAATGGCGGGGGGAAAAGAAAATTTTTGAACCATAATGATTACCGTAACGGCAGTATGTCGCTCTTGAACATGGCACTTTTTGCTTTCGTGTCCGGGGTGGGGATATCTCATCTCATATCTTTCACTTTCTTCCATGGACTTGGGTACCCTATTTGACCTCTCATCCACTCATTGCCTCGTCATCATTACCTTTGATACATTGATGTCAAATACTGCCAATTCCGTTAATGTGTCGCCGATATGTTCAAGAGAAGTTGACCTCTGCAAAGAAACAACCTCCCTCTGATAGTTCGCACAATCTCGATTCACAACATTATCTCTCTGTCTCGTGTCGATGATGTGGGAAACATTATGGCCCACCTTCGATCAAGGTCACTTCCTGTCGACTTCAACTCATTATCCAGGAAGTTGATCTAGAGACTCCTTTCCGGTGCCTTGGAGCCTGCATGCCTCAATGGCAGGTTCTTCGTGTTCGACGTGAGGTTTTCATCATTGGCCTCCGATCGAATGATTCTACGGGTGTTCGACTTCAGATCATTGATTCACGCGCCGTAGATTGTACCTATAGTACCTTGAGGGCCATTGTCATTATTGGTGGTACCTCTCGCGTCTGTTAACAGTTTCCACTATTGACTGGTAATCAGACGATGTTCATGCATGTTCGACTTCAGCTAATATATTCACATGCTTGAACTTGTACTCTTGTTCGGGGCGGGATGGAGCGCAAGACCCTGGATTGTGTCTGTTGTAATCCAGGCGTGATTCTTGATACTTGAATCATTCACTGGATGGCTGCGACCATACCTGAGTCAATTCATTTATCCTAACCAGATGGCTGCGTCCATACTATGGATCTAGATTATTTATGTAATCTCTTATGGATGGCTGCGACCATACCACGTACATCATGTAATTGAACTATCAGTCATGTCTCTTAACACAGATCCTCGGCGGCAGTAACTATATGTGCTCTTATATGTTCTTGTGTGTTGTTGTAAAGCATTTCACCCCTCTCCACCTCTCGGACTTCATGCTTTAGGGGGCATCTGTTACACAGTAATTTGTCACCATCCCTATTACTCCTCTTGTCGTACCTTGGAGGACTCATCCCGGGAGTTATAAGAAGTGACAAAGTCTAAAAACACTTACATTATGTTCCCCTGAGTATGTACTCCATGTTCCCTGAAGACACCTTCTGCAGATTATCCCTGAAAAGTGATCTTTTTTCATTGGCGCAAGTCCATAGTATCTTACCCGTGCCAATCATGGAGATCCTCAAAAGAGGGCGCAACCATTGGCGCTCTGTCTTAGAGCAACAGTCGCGCCAACCAAGTTTAGTCATGCTTTTTGCCTTAACGCACTTCCGACTATTGTTTCCTTCATTACATGGAGCTTTTCTGAGGATAAAAAATCAGCTTTATGTCGAGCTCTATCCTATCTCCATCTTTAATGGCTTTTGGGGATAATGTTAATCCACAAAAGGTGTCCCAGTTCATCGTATCCTCCTCCTCTCTTCATCTATATAAGCTTGTCATTATGCATTGGACAAGCTAGTGATAGTAGTGATAATCGTTAGTCATGGAGTGTTAGATATTGAGTTCTTGAGTTCTTGGAGGAATGATAGTGAGTGCTAGAGAGGTTATGCTGCCGGAGAGGAGATGCATTGCAAGACACATATAGCTACTCGCCCAGCCAGGAGAAGGGTCGACGTCAGAACAATGGTTGTAACTTTTCCTGTTTATTATTAATTGATGAGCGACTGCTATTATAGTTCCAATCTCATTGTCCATTATGGTGATGTGTTGATTTATTTCCTTTCTGACTGAAATATAGTTGTGCCTTGGTAGTTTTTATGTTGGTATCCGTCTCTTCCTTTGCATGTGCAGGTGTTCGTTTATGATCTGTTGGAGCGAGGGAGTGGGGATATCAACTCTGCTTCAATCATAGCATTGGACTCCAGGTTGGTCTTCTTGATTCACCTTTGATGCATAACTAGGAACTTGCGTAGCAGCGTGGTTTGATTGTGGCTAGTTTTGTTATAGGCTAGTGGGATCGCCTCTGTCCGCAAAGGGGATTTACCTGACCAACACTTCCTGTTGAGTATACCCTTTGCAAACAAGCCTGGCCTTGTTTCTAATAACTTCCCCATTTTCATTCAACTTGTTCTTGAAGATCCATTTTCTTCCAATGACATTCTTATCTTTTGGTCTAGGGACCAACTCCCAAGTATTGTTCTTTTCAATATGTTCGAGTTCTTCATCCACTCCCTTGACCCAGCATTCATCTTTGCACGCTTCTTTTACATTTTGTGGTTCAGTGGAGGAGAGCAATGCCAAATAGCTTGAGGCTTCTGCAATTGTTCTTCTAGTTTGTACACCTGCTTCTTTCTACCCTAAAATCTGAAATCCTGGATGATTCTTCTGCACATACCTGGATGGAGTCTTCTCTTCTATCCTTATCTGTTCCACTGGTGCCTCTTGAGGTTCTTCGTCATCATCAGTTTGATATGGAGGGTAGTCTTCATCTTCTTCTATATTTTCATAATTTGGTTGCCTAGGAACGTTTCCTTTTTCATCAACCACAACATCAATGCTGTCAACAATTCTTCCAAGTCTTTTATTGTAACATATATATGCTTTGCTGTGGGGAGAATAACCAAGAAGAATGCCTTCATCAGCTCTAGGTTCAAACTTGCCAAGATGTTCATCATTATTCTTAATGTAGCATTTGCTTCCAAAAATTTTGAAATGTTTTACCGAGGGAGTCTCACCATACCAAAGCTCATGAGGAGTTTGAGTGCTATTTACCCGGACATTTGCTTTGTTGAGAATAACCACCGCAGCATAAGCCGCTTCACCCCAGAAGGTTGCGGGAGTTCCAGACTTATCAAGCATAGCACGAGCCATTTGTTGAACCATTCTGTTCATTCTTTCCACTACTCCATTTTGATGAGGAGTCCTAGCTATAGAGAATTCCATTCTTATTCCATGTTCTTCATAGAAATTGAAAAACTCATTTGAGGTAAACTCGCCACCTCTATCAGACCTGAGGCATTTAATTTTGCGATCTGATTCGTTTTCAACCAATGCTTTGAAAGATTTGAATTTTTCAAACGCTTAATCTTTGTGCTTCATCAGTCCTATCCAAAACATCCTGGAAAAGTCATCAATGAATAATATAAAGTATTCTTCTCCTCGAGGTGACCTTTTCCTAGATGGACCACATACATCTGTATGAACTAGCTCAAGAGGCCTGCTAGCTGATCCTTCCTTCTCAGGAAAGTTAGTTCTGGTTTGCTTACCAAACTGACATGATTTGCATATGGTGTTGTCTGGAATTTTGATATCTGGAAGACCACGAACTGCCTGATATTTGCATGCTTTCCATATTTTTGAAAAGCTTAGATGCCCCAACCTCCGATGCCATAACCAGTGTTCATCATCCTTGCTCAAATATCATTGTTGTAGTCCTTCTTCAAATATGTATAGATTATTTGGAGTTCTCCTACCTTTGATCACTGTTTCACCTGTATCAAGATCGTGAACACGACATCCATTTGATCTAAATATTACCTCGGTTCCTTGATCACACATCTGACTGACACTCAGAAGGTTATGTTTCAATCCATCAACATACAACACATTTCCAGCTTTGACCTTTTCTTTCAACTGAGCAGTACCTTTTCCTTTTATGGCTGCAGGGGAATCGTTTCCAAAAGAAACCTTCTTCCCTTTTTCTAATGCAGTATATGATTCAAGTTTTTCTTTATCCCCTGTCATATGCTTCAAACATCCGCTGTCGATATACCATAGATTTTCCTGTCTTTCTGCATAAAAGGCTATCCCACATCTTTCTGGTTGTGGTTCCTTCATTCTCCATGTTCTGGCACTTGAGGTTTGTTCCTTCTGAGTTGTCTTCCAAAACCTGCTCCTGCATTCAGAATCTTCATGACCAAAGTTATTACAAATAGAACATTCAACTTCATTTTCAAGGGCCGAAAAGTTGTTATAGGTCCTTTTCATGATCCCAGTCATATTCTTTTGTTTTTGGGCTTCTCTAGTCATGATTGTTTTATAGGCAACACATTGAGCTGCTTTGTGACCAAAATTATGGCAAGAGAAACATTGGCCTATGAAGAAACTCCTACGATTATCAAATCTATCATCCAACCGATTGTAGTTTCTACTGACATCCATTCTTGAGGCAAATTGAGAAGATTTTACCTGTGGTTGATTGTAGCTTCTATTTGTCCTTAGGGTAGCTTGCCCCCGATTTTCTTGATAGTCTTTGTTTGTTCTTGAGGTAAACAGTCCCTGATTTATCTGATGATTTCTATTAGGCCTTTGCTCGCTCCTCCTTGATGCATCAAGATAACGTTTGGATGTGGATGATTGAGATGTTTCTTCATTATATCCCAGACCTCTCTTGATTAGTGGAGAACGCTGCACATTGATAATCTCATCCAGAGTTTCAGATCCTTTAACAAATTTAAGATTAATAGCTTTTTTTTTTCTCAATCTCCTTTCTAAGACAAACAATTTCACATTCCAATTTTTGAAGATGTTTTTCCCTTTCAGCCAGTTGACATTGTAGAGAATCAATAATTGCACTTTTCTCTTCTAAGCAAGCTTTGAGATCAAACATTTCATTAGAAAAACCTTCTACATCTATAGCATCCATGTACGCATCATCTTCAAAAGCCATTAAAAGTTTATACTCATTACCTCGTTCATCTTCGTCACTATTTGAGAGTCCATCACTATCTTCATGAGTGTAATAGCTTTTCTTATTTGGATTCTGTTTCTTGTTCCATCTAACAGGTTCCTTTCCTTTGTCAATCTTATCTTTATGAGGAAACTTGGCAACATAGTGACCTACTCTTCCACAAGCAAAGCACTTGAAAGGTAACTTACCTCTGAATCGTCCAGCACCCCTTTGAAGATTTTTGACAAAATTTGATTCTTCTTCTTCTTCTGACCCATGTCCTGATTCATAGTACTCTCCTTTGCCTGAAGCCTTGAAGGCAGCTTCTCTCCTGTCAGATGGACCTCCTTTCCTCATTTCATAAGCAGTTAGAATTCCATGAAGTTGTGACATTTTAAGATGTTGTAGATTCTCCTTTTCTTCTATAGCATAAACTTTAGATTCAAATCTAGGTGACAAGGATCTTAGAACTTTTTCAACCACAACAGCCTCTTTTATTTCTTCACCCAAATTTTTCATGCAATTAACAATCTCATCCACACGAAGAAAATAGTTAGCCACACTTTCATAATTATACATCTTGAGATTTTCATACTAAATCCTGAGGGTTTGAAGTTTTGCTCTTTTTACCTGATCATCTCCTTCATAGCTCAGAACAATATTGTCCCATATTTCTTTTGCGGATTTATACTGCATAACTTTGACAAATTCAGATTGCGACAGACATCCCAATAGAGTATTGACCGCCTTTGCATTTGTTTCATATTTCTTCTTCTCAGCCGAATCTGTAGGAGTTGCTGCAGGAAAAGTATATCCTGTATCTATGATATCCCAGACTTCTGTACCCAAGGATTGAAGATAGGCAGTAACTCTTACCTTCCAATATACGAAGTTTGTCCCATCAAAAACCGGTGGCCTGATTGATGCTTCCCTCTCGTAGTTGCTCATGATGAAAGATCTTCCTTCAAGTGATCAAGCTGTTTCAGAAGGACCTGCTCTAATACCAATTGTTGGAAATAATACTGAGAGGGGGGGTGAATCAGTATTATCAAGCCAAATATTTCCTTTTTAAATTCCAGATGATATACGCTACTTCAGTTAATAAAAACAGTGCATATACGCAACTACAGATAAAGAAACTCGCGTATATAAAGCAGACTTATAATTTGAATTGTCTTTCATATGTTAGTTATTAATCTGTGATTCAGATGCACATAAACAGTACCAGAAACAGTGAAACAGAGCAGAAGACAGTCACACACAAGAACACAAGATATAAGGAGGAAACGCAATGTGGGCGAAAACCCCCTGCTGCAATTCGTCTCTATCTTCTTTTTAATTAGAAACTTCTCTTTACAATGTCTTGTACTGGAGCAGACTTTACTAGTACGCAGGCTGCAACCTGCAGAGAGCTACTACTCTCTCTAGTTTTCCAGCTTTCCTGGAAGGGAGCTCCAACCCCCTTAGTTCTTATACTAGCTTGAGATACTAGTACACAGGCTCCTACTTGCAGAAGGCTGCAACCTTCTCTTTGCTTTCAGGGACCTCGTTTCATTAATTTTCAGACTGGATCCACAAGTAACATCAATCACACATCAAGAATTTCTGCATAACCCAAACTCCTTTTCACCAATCAAAAGTCGAAACAAATAAGCACTTCTCTGATCACTATACCCAGAACACAGTAACAGTAATCAAACACCAATTCTGAACCCAGAGCACTGCAGCGATAAAATAGTAGCAGCTAGAACATAAATCAAGATATATATGCTACTTCATTGTTCATCAACCTGCGAGTATACGCTTCTGTACCACAACCAACCTGCGTATACGTGTATTTCATTCACATTAAAGGCGTGTATACGCACCTTCAATTCACTGAACATGTGTATAGATCTATAAAGGATAATTTATTCTTTTAAGCATTCAGACATTAGTTAACCCAGATTTATAGATCAAGAGAGTGCCAAATAGATCAAAATTATACAGAGATACCAATGTTCAAGCCTTGAGATTTTGATCCATCAATAGCCCATATCCTTCTTGCGCTTAGGTTCCTCCTTTCTCAGATCTAGATCTGCACCATAACCCGATCACACCTATTCCAGATCCAGCACGATATCATTTATTCAATAATTCAGATGATACATTACCACATGATCTCCTTCCTCTTTTATAGTTATAGGCCTTGCACAATACCACGGTCCAAAACCATAATAAACAATACCAAGGGCCCAAAACCTGGGGTCAACTCTTCTGACGAGATACAATGGTCCACAACCATGGGTTCAAATTCCAAGGACTAACAACCACGGACCAAAAATAAGTTTCTCACCATGTACGCGCTTTTATGTGCATAAAGGTGCGTGTATACGCATACGCGACTTCGGAACGTATAACCTGCGTGTATACGCGACTTCTTCAAGGTGTACCTGCGTATAAAAGATTTCATTCATTTTGAGCACCTGAACTGAGATCAGTCACCAAAGAGAGTTGCCATCAAGGACAACGCATGTACCATAGCGCCATACCTGTGCCAAAATGCCAACAATCTCCCCCTTTGGACTTGATGGCAACCCCAAGATCCTCAAAATCCTTCTCCCCCTTTGTCATCAAGGGAAAAGGGTTGTGCTCCCCCTAAGTACATGCTGGTATCTCTGCTCTGTTGTGTTGAACATGCTCCCCCTGACAGTAGGCAAGATCTGCAAAAGATGTTCTTCAAGAAGAACCATGACTTATACATCATAAAAGACCTTCCTAGCACCAAAAGACTCAATACATACAACCATTACCCAACCAAGTGGGGATCATCACAAATTTACACATGACAACCAAACACATCAATCATCCCAGCCATAGTGGGGAAACCAAAATTGGGTGTTACATGACCTTGAAAATATATATATATATATATATATATACATGACATAGAGACGAAATATCAGGACTATGCAAATCACCAAAAACAATTATCGCCAGCATCCGACAATCACTGTAGATATCAGCAATCATGTTCTCCTTCTGATCTCCTTTCTGCAGCTGATCCACCTGAACCAAAACAGCTTCAGTACGAGAACCAAGAACTTCTAAGGAAATGCCAACAATGCATTATTAGAAGATTGATTGCTCCCCCTGAACCTGTGTCTGATGGTCTCTGACAGACCCATCTCAGACTCTCTCCAACCAGAGTTTGCCCTTGCTGATTTTCTTCAGAACTCCATATAAATCGGCGTATGTACACGGATACCCCTCATCCAACTCGCGTATACTAGCTTTTCTTTGGAACAGACAAGCTTCAACAGTAGAATGAAGCATCAACGACTCCCAGCTTCTGTCTGAGATATTCAAAAGTTTCCCTGGGCAGTGGTTTGGTGAGAATATCAGCAACTTTTTCCTTAGAAGGAACATACTCCAATTTGACCTTTTGTTCCAACACTTGTTCCCGTAGAAAGTGATACTTGATCGGTATGTGCTTGGTTTTTGAATGCATGACTGGGTTCTTTGAAATGCTTATTGCACTTGTATTATCACATAAGATAGAGACAGGTGGAGTACAAGTGATTTGAAAATCTTGCAAGGTTTGCATCATCCAAAGGAGTTGAGTGCAACAAGATGCAGCAGCCACATATTCCGCTTTAGTTGTAGATAAAGCAATCAAACTCTATTTCTTGCTGAACCAAGATACTAATCTGGAACCCATAAAGGATGCACCGCCACTTGTGCTCTTCCTGTCATCCACGCTTCCGGCCCAATCTGCATCTGTGTAAGCATGAAGAGTGAGATCTGTATCTCTAGGATACCATAAGCCATAGTTTTGAGTTCCTTGAAGTTACTTGAAGATTCTTTTGACTGCCTGAAGATGAGTTTCCTTTGGGTTGGCTTGAAACCTTCCAACTATTCCCACTACATGCATAATATCTCGTCGGATACCTGTCAAATAAAGCAAACTCCCAATCATGGATCTGTAGGTTGGTTGATGCACTGCTGTTGATTCATCATTTGCACTGAGGCTGCATCCTGTAATCATGGGGGTACATACAATTTTTGAATCTTCCATGCCATACTTCTTCAGAATCTGCTTGAGGTACTTGGTTTGAGACAAGAAGATACCACCTTCATTTTGTTGGATTTGCAATCCAAGAAAGTATGTCAGTTCTCCAAGCAAGGAAATTTCGAATTCTTTCTGCATTACCAAGGCAAAGTTTTGACTCATAGCTTCTTCATTGCTTCCAAAGATAATATCATCTACATACACAACAAGTATTAGCAATTTGTTATTTTCAATTTTTATATAGAGATTGTTATCTGCTGATCCTTTTGAAAAACCTTGTTGATGAAGGTATTTGTCCAACCGATAGTACCAAGCCCTTGGAGCTTGTTTAAGCCCATAGAGAGCCTTTCTAAGTCTGCATACAAGATTTGAATCATTTCCAAGGATAAAGCCATCTGGTTGCTCAATGTACACTTCTTCTTCTAAGTCTCCATTCAAAAAGGCCGATTTTACGTCCATTTGAAATACTTTGAATTTTTGAAAGCTAGAGAGGGCAAGGAACATTCTCATGGCCTCAAGTCTAGCTACGGGAGCAAAATTTTCTTCAAATTCTATTCCTCCTTGTTGAGCATACCTTTGCAAACAAGCCTGGCCTTGTTTCTAATAACTTCCCCATTTTCATTCAACTTGTTCTTGAAGATCCATTTTGTTCCAATGACATTCTTATCTTTTGGTCTAGGGACCAACTCCCAAGTGTTGTTCTTTTTGATCTGCTCGAGTTCTTCATCCATTTCCTTGACCCAGCATTCATCCTTGCACGCTTCTTTTACATTTTGTGGTTCAGTGGAGGAGAGCAATGCCAAAATAGCTTGAGGCTTCTACAATTGTTCTTCTAGTTTGTACACCTGCTTCTTTCTGCCCCAAAATCTGAAATTCTGGATGATTCTTCTGCACATACCTGGATGGAGTCTTCTCTTATATCCTTATCTGTTCCACTAGTGCCTCTTGAGGTTCTTCTTCATCATCAGTTTGATATGGAGGGTAGTCTTCATCTTCTTCTATATTTTCATAATTTAGTTGCCTAGGAACGTTTCCTTTTTCATCAACCACAACATCAATGCTGTCAAAAATTCTTCCAAGTCTTTTATTGTAACATATATATGCTTTGTTGTGGGGAGAATAACCAAGAAGAATGCCTTCATCAACTCTAGGTTCAAACTTGCCAAGATGTTCATCATTATTCTTAACGTAGCATTTGCTTCCAAAAATTTTTAAATGTTTTACCAAGGGAGTCTCACCATACCAAAGCTCATGAGGAGTTTGAGTGCTATTTACCCGGACATTTGTTTTGTTGAGAATAACCACCACAGCATAAGCCGCTTCACCCCAGAAGGTTGCGGGAGTTCCAGACTCATCAAGCATAGCACGAGCCATTTGTTGAACCGTTCTGTTCATTCTTTCCACTACTCCATTTTGTTGAGGAGTCCTAGCTGTAGAGAATTCCCTTCTTATTCCATGTTCTTCACAGAAATCGAAAAACTCATTTGAGGTAAACTCCCCACCTCTATCAGGCCTGAGGCATTTAATTTTGCAATCTGATTCGTTTTCAACCAATGCTTTGAAAGATTTGAATTTTTCGAACGCTTCATCTTTGTGCTTCATCAGTCCTATCCAAACCATCCTGCAAAAGTCATCAATGAATAATATAAAGTATTCTTCTCCTCGAGGTGACCTTTTCCTAGATGGACCACATACATCTGTATGAACTAGCTCAAGAGGCTTGCTAGCTGATCCTTCCTTCTTAGGAAAGTTAGTTTTGGTTTGCTTACCAAACTGACATGATTTGCATATGGTGTTGTCTGGAATTTTGATATCTGGAAGACCACGAACTGCCTGATATTTGCATGCTTTCCTTATTTGTGAAAATCTTAGATGCCCCAACCTCCGATGCCATAACCAGTTGTTGTAGGGAAAAGTATCCGACTCGGATGACCCTATCCCACTCTAAGGGTGACAGTTCCTTAGCAACAACTGTAAAACAAACTACTTAAGGTTTACTTCTTTATGAAAGCAAAAGAGAATGGCGAAATGCACTAACCATTGCCTTGCGCTTAATGTCGAATCCAAACTCTTCTCTTTGGCCGCTTGCTCCTAGCCCCTTGTTCTTTTGCTTGCCGAGCTACAATGAGATCCTGCAAAATAACAAAGAAGGAAACTACAAGAGGCATGCAATCATAACTGGTTCATGGATTAGTGTAAACCAAACATGCAATCATCACAATATGTTATTGAAACAAGAGCACATAGAAGAACCTCAATAGCTTTTATTAATGAATAAGTAAAGGTTCTGAGAGTATTACAACCATTGAAGGCTCCAACCCAGCAACACCTCCCAGCAGAAATAATTGCTCCTCTTCACCTCTCTCAAACAATCACCCAATAGCTCAATGGTGAAACCAACAGCATATCATTACTTTGCACAAAATTCCAGCCTCCCGAGCTCATAGGAGAGAGCTCAATATATAGATGAATTGAGAAAGGATGAGTCAGCTTGCAACTGATGTGTAGTTGCCTTGTGTCCTCTCTCTCTTCAGTTAATCTTTAGTTGATCTTCAGTTCTTGAGTCCACTTGGAGAACCTTGCTTCCACTTGGAGAAACAGAGCCTCTGACTCATCACAAGGCGAAATCCCTGATCCAAGTGTCATTTTTGGAGCAATGACTCAGTGTGCCACTTGTCCCATCTCGCTCAGTGCAGGTGGCCTTTGTTCCACTTGCTTTGCAACACAGGTACACCATGGAGGATCTGAGTTTCAGCGCAGAAGCCTAGTGGAGCACCTGCTTTGATTTCAGGATTGCTTGTTTTTGAGTGTTTTCAGGTGGAGAACTGATCTGAGAGCTGTTGGTTTGCTGACCTTGTTCCTCTAGGGGTAGGAACATCATGTTTAGGGAACTTTGGATCCTTTGGATTATTGACAATTCATGCTTGTTGCTGTAAGGCACAAAATTGTCTATAACAGATGCCCCCTAAAGTATGAGGTCGTTTATCGGGTGAAATGCTTTCTTGAGAGGATCCGAAGTTCATTCAATCTGCTGAGAAGTGTCCTGTAATAAGATACAATACAATACATTATTTTTCATACATTTTCATGATCTAGCTGAGGCGGGCATTCCCATGCTCAGCTTTATAAATACATTTTGGTACATAGAACAGACGATCGTCTGATTGTAGACTGATAATTCTCTGCTGAAATTATCATCCTTTGAGAAGGATGATCATCTGCTGTAATGATGTACATATCAAATGTCTTTATGTCCTGAATATATATCGCAGCCCGGATGGATGAAACTAGATCCGGGGTCTTCAATCTCTTCCGATCTTCACTCGATGTACAAGTCGATCCATGTGAGAATTTCTTGAAGTCGAACATGGAAAGACATCGCTTGATTACCGGTCAATGATGTAAACCGTTAACAAGCGCGAGAGGAATCACCGATAAGGATGATGACCCTCAAGGTACGGCAGTACAATTCACATGGTGGGAATAAAGGACTTGGCGTCGACCACCATGCAAAATCTTCTGGTCGAAGGTCATTGATGTATACCTGTCGCCGGAAGTGAGAAACTTGCCATTGAGGCATGCAAGCTTCAAAGTACTGAAGGGGGTGTTCCTAGATCAACTCCTTGGATAATGAGCTGATGTCGACAAGGAGCGATCCATCAAAGGAGGGCCTTAATGAATCCCACATCAGTGACACGGAACGGAGCTAGTGATTGTGATGAGGTGAAAACAAACTGTGATGTATGATTCAGGGTGGCGGCCATGAAGTGGATGAAGGATAATGTATGGCAGTGGATGGGACACGGTTGACTCTTTGCAGAACCACATCTCTTGAACATATAACGACACTGATGTGATGGATTAGTAGCATTACCCCAATTGTGGATGGTGTGGCGAGGACCATGGTTATGAGACCGGTGAATGAAACAACCCAACCCGATGTGATACGGAGGACAAAGTGTCATGTTCAAGAGCGACTTGCTACCATTAATGCTGTGAGGTTCTCCCAATTTTTCCCCAGTCATTGCTGACCAGTACCTCTTTATTTTTGTCAAGCTTGAGGAGGATAACATATGCTTGTTCTATAACCTGCCCTTCAGGCAAGCCCATCGCTATGTTTTAACGAGCCTAGCGATAGGGAAACTCGTTCTCGTCTAAAGACAAGTTTGTCACTATTTAATCATTTTAACGAGTCTAACGACAAGGAAAACTCGGTCCTTTTCATTTTTAGAGAGTCTGAAAAGGTACGGAAAGTTAACTCCAAAATTCCTTTTTCGTCATCTAATCCCTTAAGTCCGAAAAAGTATAAAACAATACAAAAGGGATGAATTTTCGATTTCTTTAACGAGCCAAACAAAACAAGCGCTCGGTCTTTTTGTGCAATAATCCCTCAGGTCCAAAAAGATTAAAATCTAGAGGAGGGATAGCTCTTTCGGTCCTTTTAACGAGCTGGAAGGCCAAAACTCGGCAAACTTTTCATATTTTACGAGTCAGTGAAAAGAGCTCAAAGAAGACTCGTCTTTTAAGGAACGAGTGATAAACAGGGATAGCAGCAGATTCCAGGTACAGGTTGGAATTTTCCAATCACGGCAGTGTCACAAGGATGGCTAAGTGAAATCACTCTTCGCAGCTGTTCCTCAAAAAGGGTAAACAAACATATGGAGATGAACGATTGGCCAAATGAACGGATGGAGGTGACGGCATTTAAACACGACCAAGGGCTTTTAATATGGCTGTCATTTCTCAAGGTTATTTACCGGTTCATTTTTTCTGGGTGAGCTTGAACTGTTAGGGAAAGATTGCTCACAATTTACGTTTATTTTTTAACGAGCATGAACTCTATACAAAAACTGCTCGATTTCTGGCGTTTATTTTTTAACGAGCATGAACATTGCTAAAACTGCTCGATTCTTGCATGCCCCCAGCATCATAATAACGCATGTCAAAGGAGGGTGCCCCCCAAGCTTCATTGCATTCAACTTGGTGGTTGGAATGAAGGTTTACCTTTGAATTTTGAAAAGGGGATTTGTTTCATTTTTTAATGAGGTTGACATAGTAAAAGAACTATCCTCATGACTCCTTGTTTCATTTTTTAACGAGGTTGACACGAGGTAAGAACCGTCCTCGGGGCCCACTGTATTTACAGTATTTCCATTAGGGTGACGATCCATGCTGACAAAATATTTAGGAATCTTCTGAATCCGTTGGATATAGAAGATTTCATATTGTAGGTTTCCACTGTGGCTACTTCCGCCAGATTACCTGCCGGCGGTAGGGCAAAAGTACCCATTAAGGCAGGGTCTTTTAGGAGACCTACTCCAATATTTTGGAGCGATTGATTACTTTCATGGATCATTGTGCTGCTTCCCGTAACTTGAGAACTGTTGGGGAGAAATGTTTGTTGGTCGACGATTGTAACTTTTCCTTGAAAAGGAAATACAATCCTCCTGAAGTAGGTCGACACAACTGCAGCCATGGCATATATCCAAGGCCTTCCCAGTAGGATGTTGTAATCGAGGTTTCCGTCGATTACTTCCACATCAACTTCTACTATTTTGCCCCCCAGTTCAACTTGCAAGTTACTTAAAATCCCGTATGAAGTGTATGATCGTCCATCAAATGCTTTTAATGTCGTTGACGATTTCGACAAGGATGGTGAGCCTAAATTTTTCCAGCAACTCATCGACATAAGACATGTAGATGCCCCCTCATCAATAATTGTTCGATGAACATTCTTGTTGAGGGCTTTCACTTGAATAAGGAAAGCTAGTTGAGCTGGTAACTTAGGGTCATATCCTTTATGATTAAAGGCCACAAGGTTGGAATCCATTGGGCCAATCCCACCTATGGCTGATAATAAAGCTTGCTCTTGGGAGGTGCAATTTTGCGCTACTTCAAGTGTCGACATAGCGGACGACGATTGGGTCAGGTTCTCTATTATATTATAATTATGTGCTACTTTTGCACGAGGATTAAATGTCGAGTTGTGTACTACTCCCTTTGGCGAGTTTATTATTGGCTTAGGAACGATGGGTGGCACAACTTCGTTCAAAGTTGTTGTCGAACTACTAGGTTGTTTATCAGCCTTGTTATCCGACCGCTGTGGATTCCGATAACCTTTATTCCTTGCCAAAGTGTTATTCTGCTGCTTTGAGGTGGACAACATAAGCACTTGGGATCGGGAAGCATTTTGATTCGCAACCAGATTTTGTCTTGGATTAGGAAACGGATCAGTCAATACTGCTGGGGTTTTTGAACTCTTGAAGAGTTTCTTAACTTCAGGTATATGTGGACAATCTTTTGTCCAATGATCCTCATCGCATATATGACACCCTGTCGGGGGTCTCCCTTTCCTTTTCTTTTTCTTCTTGCCCCCTGGTTGCTTCAGTTGTTTGCCCTTGTCGGTCGACATGGCATTTACTTCTGAGGCAAGAAGTTCCTCATTTGCATTTTGACTAGAAATTTTGCGTTTGCCAGTCACGCCATTACTGGCGTGAGAGTTAGTATTCGATTCAGGAGGGGGAGGAATTGAAAATTCAGGTCTAGGGGCGTCAGGTATTTTGTCGTAGAGCGTGCCCGACTGAGTATATACTAAGTCTAAGTATTGAGCACGAGCAATGACTTACTCCTCTGTTACGACTCCTCCCTTGGCCACATCTTCCGTTATAGCCGGAAGTAACGACTTTATAAACCATTCAGCTAACAGCTGATCGGGAACGTAAGTTTTCACCATCCTACGACGACATCGCCACTCATGTATATGATCAGATATATGAGTTGCAGTGGTCTGTTTGAAGTTGGTTAATATCTCTGTTCCCGTTTCATACCTTATTGGTAATTGAAAGTGGGTTAAGAATGTCGTGGCAAGGGAGCTAAAATTGTCGAACGAAGCTCTAGGCAATTCTATATACCATTTTGCCGCTGGACCTGTCAATGTCCTCTGAAAGAGGCGAAGCCTTATCGAATCGTCATTTAAAGTGTTCGACGAACACCATAGAGGAAATGTCATCACATGATTCGACGGGTCTTCACCTGGATTTCCATTGAATTTAGGAATGTCGGATGGAAGTTTGTGCGGGATCACTGGCCACCATGGGGCGTAAGCAATTGGATCATTGGTTAACCGATGTAAATCAGGCAACTCTAAAGTCGCCACGAATGGTAACTGTTGATTCAAGTTAGGTGAAGCGTAACCAGGGTACGATGGAATCGCTTGAACAGTTGGTCTTTGCATACCAGCATAATGGAGTTGATGTTGGTATGACTGATACGGTTGATGGACTTGACCACTATAAAGTGGTTGATTTTGACCATTTTGGATATATGGTTGTCCCGTATTCGCAAATATTTGCTGTTCAGAACCCTGGTACACTTGTTGGAATTGCGGTTGTTGGTATTGCACTATCCACGGTTGCGACACCATGGGTTGTTGCGCTATACTAACCATTGGACCAAGATGTGGGGTAGTTGTACCTGACTGTACTTGTGTTGCCCCACCAGTAGGCGATTGTGGTTGGGTCGCAGGGTCAAGGGGCTGTTGCATGAGAACCTGAGAAATCTAAGGTTGACATACAACAGGCATTGTTTGAACTTGCGACACGGTCACAATAGCCGGTGTAGTTGGGATGTTTGTCACAGGTACACACTGTTGCATAGAATATACAACTCTTGGTGGCTGGGATAGCATAGGTACCCAACTACTCGTTGCAATTCCACCATAACTTGAATAAGGTTGAGAACTCCCGTATGGGTACCCTCCCGTAGGGGGTAATGAAAGGGCATACTGCCCCCCATACGGTAGCAATCCAGAACTCAGGGCAATTGATTGTCCTGGAGGACTGGATGGCCTAATTAGATTCCCAAAAGGGTCAATTTGATGAGTCTCACCATGAGAGTTACCAGAAATTACTCCGGAACAAACAGGAACAGACCATACTATCGAGATAGTCTCTTGGTGGACTCCTTCTAGCGACTGAGAGCTAGTTGGGACAGATGGTATGCCGGCGAACATTGTTGGATTTGCAGCAGGTAATTCTGCCGTCGCCATGTCATTTGACACAGTCCTAGATGTCGACGGTTGTTCAGACATTTTTAGTCTATCCAATTGATTGCCTAGTGATTCTACAGGAACTTCCACTGGTGATGGACAAACTTCTGTTGTAGCAGGAAATAGAGTGACCCCTACTCCAAAATGAGTTGGAGTGGATACTTGCGGTTCCTCTATAATTTCCTCTATCGCAATCAGACCAGGTGGAAGAGGAAGACCGTCAGGTTCGTAAAAGATTTCCGGTGCCGAAGAAGGGGTTGTAACGACAGCGACAGATGTTTGAGGAACAAAACTCTCTGGACCGGTTACAGATGGAACTGGTTCGGTCATACAAGTATTTGCCCCCAAACTAGGATCAGTATTACTGTCCCTCTGTGGCGGTTGAACTTCTTCTATGGAGGCAGGGTTTCCGGAAATGTTTGGAGTAACCAGAATCTCAGATGTTGTTGGAACACTTGTTCTAACTTTTAAAGGAGATTTTGAACTGGTTCGACGAGTTCGCTTTGCCCGGATTGTTTTCGATTCCGGAGACAAAGACGGTTGACTCGCAAGCCTCCGAGAATGACGGATATTCAATTGATTTTCTTCCACGATCGCGGATTACTCGATCAACTAAAATATAAAGGGGAAAATTTGTGTTTCCGATTTGAATGAATTTTATTAGACGCTTTTAAACATAACTTTGCTTTTTCATGTTTTAAGAGTCGAGAAAAAGCTAAAGATGACTCTAGTCTCCTTCGATGTATTAACGAGCCCGAAGTGACAAATGCTCGGTTGGACCTTTTCAGTTATAGAGTTTGAAAAGGGCCAAAAGAAACTGCTCTGGAGATCTAGGCAGAGGGTGTGCCAAACCTTTCGCGAAACCACAAAATAAGTTTTACGGTACGGGTGGTCGATCTTCGTGAATGCTGTGTTCACTGCATCGCGATCAGTAGGGCGGCCGACACAGCTTCCTATGGATAAAGGATAATTGCCTATAGGGGTCTCCCAATATATACTCGACGGTACGTGGGAGCACAAGTCCGTATTAGTGCCACCGACTCTCAGGAGGAATCACCCACCTTCGTAGAGATCGACAGTCACTATGTTTAACGACGCCGGAACACGTCTCTACCTAGACCTCTAGATGTTTGCGTTATGTTACAATGCGTTGTTAGGTTCATTCAGTATATTTTAAGTTGATCTTTTTAAAGTTTGCCTTTCAAGGTTCACCACGAGATGTATATGACAAATTCCTAAATGCAGCCTAAGATGAGAAGCAAGCTTTTTCAAATCTTTTTGACTGATGAAAATCTTAACTACTGAGGGAGAAGAAAAGCAAATTCTTTTCACACAGCTCATACAGCACAAACTAATGCACTTTCTCCTAAATCATCATGCAAACTTTTTCAAATGCAAAATGCACAATGCATGTACTTTCTTTTCCCTTTCTTAATGTTGATGTTTTACAAAAAGAAAGTTGTTATATAACTTTGATTTCGATTTAAAGTGAAAACAAACAAGCTTGTCCAAAATCAAAAGACACCTTAAGATTCACTTGTTTAATCACTGGAAATACATGAAATCAAACCATAATGACGAAAGTAAAATGACTAATCAGCTATGGATAGCAAACAAGCTAACTCTTTAGACCAGCAAAATGCCTAACACAGGTTCAGATCTAAGAGGCCAAAAGCAAGACTAGTTTACTCTTCGTTATGGGAAATTGTAAATGATTAAGAAATACAAAAGAACAAGTACAATTTCGTTATATAACAGAGGCAGAATGATGGCAAGTAATGTCGGTTTCAGAACAGGCACAAGACTGACACCTAGCAGCAAAATCTAAGTGAAAACAGGCAAGAGAAAGTGAGGAAACCCCAAATGCACTAGGAAAATTTGGGCCAACGCAGGTGCTGCACAGCCAATCTGGCTCTCAGCGCAGGTAGTCCCTTCGGGACCTGCGTTGCAAAGCAGGTAGCCTGTGTACTACCTTCTTTGGAAAACGAAACTTGCGTTTTTCACAGTTTCCGGGTCATAATTTTCTCAAAAATGCACAGTTTTTGCTCAAATCAGAAGCAATCAGTCAAGCACACTCAGAGGGATGATTAGGAAGGTAAAAAGATATCACTAAGAGCTTACAAGGATCCTTGTAGATCAGCTCTTCAAATCATGAACTTGCTCAGAAATGAGCTGGAGTAGCTGCCCTCTACTTCGCTTTTGATATAGTCAAAAGCTTTTCGATTTGGTACTCTTTTGTTCAGGAAATGAATAGCAAAATACTACAAACACAATCAAACGGATACGATCCCCAGTGGAGTCGCCAGTTTGTTGTAGGGAAAAGTATCCGACTCGAATGACCCTATCCCACTCTAAGGGTGACAGTTCCTTAGCAACAACTGTAAAACAAACTACTTAAGGTTTACTTCTTTATGAAAGCAAAAGAGAATGGCGAAATGCACTAACCGTTGCCTTGCGCTTAATGTCGAATCCAAAATCTTCTTTTTGGCCGCTTGCTCCTAGCCCCTTTTTCTTTTGCTTGCCCAGCTACAATGAGATCCTGCAAAATAACAAAGAAGGAAACTACAAGAGGCATGCAATCATAACTGGTTCATGGATTAGTGTAAACCAAACATGCAATCATCACAATATGTTATTAAAACAAGAGCACATAGAAGAACCTTAATAGCTTTTATTAATGAATAAGTAAAGGTTCTGAGAGTATTACAACCATTGAAGGCTCCAACCCAGCAACACCTCCCAGCAGAAATAATTGCTCCTCTTCACCTCTCTCAAACAATCACCCAATAGCTCAATGGTGAAACCAACAGCATATCATTACTTTGCACAAAATTCCAGCCTCCCGAGCTCATAGGAGAGAGCTCAATATATAGATGAATTGAGAAAGGATGAGTCAGCTTGCAACTGATGTGTAGCTTCCTTGTGTCCTCTCTCTCTTCAGTTAATCTTTAGTTGATCTTCAGTTCTTGAGTCCACTTGGAGAACCTTGCTTCCACTTGGAGAAACAGAGCCTCTGACTCATCACAAGGCGAAATCCCTGATCCAAGTGTCATTTTTGGAGCAATGACTCAGTGTGCCACTTGTCCCATCTCGCTCAGCGCAGGTGGCCTTTGTTCCACTTGCTTTGCAACGCAGGTACACCATGGAGGATCTGAGTTTCAGCGCAGAAGCCTAGTGGAGCACCTGCTTTGATTTCAGGATTGCTTGTTTTTGAGTGTTTTCAGGTGGAGAACTGATCTGAGAGCTGTTGGTTTGCTGACCTTGTTCCTCTAGGGGTAGGAACATCATGTTTAGGGAACTTTGGATCCTTTGGATTATTGAAAATTCATGCTTGTTGCTGTAAGGCACAAAATTGTCTATAACACCAGTGTTCATCATCCTTGCTCAAATAGCATTGTTGTTGTCCTTCTTCAAATATGTATAGATTATTTGGATTTCTTCTACCTTTGATCACTGTTTCACCTGTATCAAGATTGCGAACACGACATCCATTTGATCTAAATATTAACTCGGTTCCTTGATCGCACATCTGACTGACACTCAGAAGGTTATGTTTCAATCCATCAACATACAACACATTTCCAGCTTTGACCTTTTCTTTCAACTGAGCAGTACCTTTTCCTTTTATGGCTACAGGGGAATTGTTTCCAAAAGAAACCTTCTTCCCTTTTTCTAATGCAGTATATGATTCAAGTTTTTCTTTGTCCCCTGTCATATGCTTCGAACATCCGCTGTCGATATACCATAGATTTTCCTATCCTTCTGCATAAAAGGCTATCCCACATCTTTCTGGTTGTGGTTCCTTCATTCTCCATGTTCTGGCACTTGAGGTTTGTTCCTTCTGAGTTGTCTTCCAAAACCTGCTCCTGCATTCAGAATCTTCATGACCAAAGTTATTACAAATAGAACATTCAACTTCATTTTCAAGGGCCGAAAAGTTGTTATAGGTCCTTTTTGTGATCCCAGTCATATTCTTTTGTTTTTGGGCTTCTCTAGTCATGATTGTTTTATAGGCAACACATTGAGCTGCTTTGTGACCAAAATTATGGCAAGAGAAACATTGGCCTTTGAAGAAACTCCCACGATTATCAAATCTATCATCCAACCGATTGTAGTTTCTACTGACATCCATTCTTGAGGCAAATTGAGAAGATTTTACCTGTGGCTGATTGTAGCTTCTATTTGTCCTTAGGGTAGCTTGCCCCCGATTTTCTTGATAGTCTTTGTTTGTTCTTGAGGTAAACTATCCCTGATTTATCTGATGATTTCTATTAGCCCTTTGCTGGCTCCTCCTTGCTACATCAAGATAACTTTTGGATGAGGATGCTTGAGATGTTTCTCCATTATATCCCAAACCTGTCTTGATTAGTGGAGAACGTTGCACATTGATAATCTCATCCAGAGTTTCAGATCCTTTAACAAATTTAAGATTAATAGTTTTTTTTTCTCAATCTCCTTTCTAAGACAAACAATTTCACATTCCAATTTTTCAAGATGTTTTTCCCTTTCAGCCAGTTGACATTGTAGAGAATCACTAATTGCACTTTTCTCTTCTAAGCAAACTTTGAGGTCAGAAATTTCACTATAAAAACCTTCTACATCTATAGCATCCATGTACTCATCATCTTCAAAAGCCATTAAAAGTTTATACTCATTACCTCGTTCATCTTCATCACTATTTGAGAGTCCATCACTATCCTTCATGAGTGTAATAGCTTTTCTTATTTGGATTCTGTTTCTTGTTCCATCTAACAGGTTCCTTTCCTTTTTCAATCTTATCTTTATGAGGACACTTGGAAGCATAGTGACCTACTCTTCCACAAGCAAAGCACTTGAAAGATAACTTACCTCTGAATCGTCCAGCACCCCTTTGAAGATTTTTGACAAAATTTGATTCTTCTTCTTCTTCTGACCCATGTCCTGATTCATAGTACTCTCCTTTGCCTAAAGCCTTGAAGGCAACTTCTCTCCTGTCAAATGGACCTCCTTTCCTCATTTCATAAGCAGTTAGAATTCCATGAAGTTGTGACATTTTAAGATGTTGTAGATTCTCCTTTTCTTCTATAGCAGAAACTTTAGATTCAAATCTAGGTGACAAGGATCTTAGAACTTTTTCAACCACAACAGCCTCTTTTATTTCTTCACCAAAATTTTTCATGCAATTAACAATCTCATCCACACGAAGAAAATAGTTATCCACACTTTCATCATTATACATCTTGATATTTTCATACTGAATCCTGAGGGTTTGAAGTTTTGCTCTTTTTACCTGATCATCTCCTTCATAGCTCAGAACAATCTTGTCCCATATTTCTTTTGCGGATTTATATTGCATAACTTTGACAAATTCAGATTGCGACAGACATCCCAATACAATATTGACCGCCTTTGCATTTGTTTCATATTTCTTCTTCTCAGCCGAATCTGTAGGAGTTGCTGCAGGAAAAGTATATCCTATATCTATGATATCCCAGACTTCTGTACCCAAGGATTGAAGATAGGCAGTAACTCTTACCTTCGAATATACGAAGTTTGTCCCATCAAAAACCGGTGGCCTGATTGATGCTTCGCTCTCGTAGTTGCTCATGATGAAAGATCTTCCTTCAAGCGATCAAGCTGTTTCAGAAGGACCTGCTCCGATACCAATTGTTGGAAATAATACTGAGAGGGGGGGGGTGAATCAGTATTATCAAGCCAAATATTTCCTTTTTAAATTCCAGATGATATACACTACTTCAGTTAATAAAAACAGCGTATATACGCAACTACGGATAAAGAAACTTGTGTATATAAAGTAGACTTATAATTTGAATTATCTTTCAGATGTCAGTTATTAATCTGTGATTCAGATGCACATAAACAGTACCAGAAACATTGAAACAGAGCAGAAGACAGTCACACACAAGAACACAAGATATAAGGAGGAAATGCAATGTGGGTGAAAACCCCCTGCTGCAATTCGTCTCTATCTTCTTTTTAATTAGAAACTTCTCTTTACAATGTCTTGTACTGGAGCAGACTTTACCAGTACGCAGGCTGCAACCTGCAGAGAGCTACTACTCTCTCTCGTTTTCCAGCTTTCCTGGAAGGGAGCTCCAACCCCCTTATTTCTTGTACTAGCTTGAGATATTAGTACGCAAGCTCCTACCTGTAGAAGGCTGCAACCTTCTCTTTGCTTTCAGGGACCTCGTTTCATTAATTTTTAGACTGGATCCACAAGTAACATCAATCTCACATCAAGAATTTCTGCATAACCCAAACTCCTTTTCACCAATCAAAAGCCGAAACAAATAAGCACTTCTCTGATCACTGTACCCAGAACATAGTAACAGTAATCAAACACCAATTCTGAACCCAGAGCACTGCAGCAATAAAACAGTAGCAGCTAGAACATAAATCAAGATATATACGCTACTTCATTGTTCATCAACCTGCGAGTATACGCTTCTGTACCACAACCAACCTGCGTATACGCATATTTCATTCACATAAAAGGCGTGTATACGCACCTTCAATTCACTGAACCTGCGTATAGATCTATAAAGGATAATTTATTCTTTTAAGCATTCAGACATTAGTTAACCCAGATTTATAGATCAAGAGAGCGCCAAATAGATCAAAATTATACAGAGATACCAATGTTCAAGCCTTGAGATTTTGATCCATCAATAGCCCTTATCCTTCTTGCGCTTAGGTTCCTCCTTTTTCAGATCTAGATCTGCACCATAACCCGATCACACCTATTCCAGATCTAGCACGATATCAGATATTCAATAATTCAGATGATACATTGCCACATGATCTCCTTCCTCTTTTATAGTTATAGGCCTTGCACAATACCACGGTCCAAAACCATAATAAACAATACCAAGGGCCCAAAACCTGGGGTCAACTCTTCTGACGAGATACAATGGTCCACAACCATGGGTTCAAATTCCAAGGACTAACAACCATGGACCAAAAATAAGTTTCTCACCATGTACGCGCTTTTATGTGCATAAAGGTGCATGTATACGCATACGCGACTTCGGAACGTATAACCCGCGTGTATATGCAACTTCTTCAAGGTGTACCTGCGTATAAAAGATTTCGTTCATTCTGAGCACCTGAACTGAGATCTGTCACCAAAGAGAGTTGCCATCAAGGACAACGCCTATACCATAGCGCCATACCTGTGCCAAAATGCCAACAAACATCATATGTCATTATGCCAAAGACACACATATTGACCTAATTGTCATTGCTATAGCAAATATTTATTTGACCACCCCGACCACTCAATTTGAAAAAATGAAAATTTAAAGGAGTAAGGTATGGAAGGGCACACAACATTCTGTCTATGATTTCCTCTAGCCCGCCAACAATTTTGAGAAAAAGAAATCTGATTTAATCCTACAAACTAAATCGTGCTAGAATTCCTTAAACCCCCATAGAGACCAAACACCAGAAAAGAGAAAATCCCACCTTCATAGCTTAGATCCATTCTTTTGCATTGGTTATCCATCCCTCTATTGTGTATGTAGGATTGAAAGAGAAATATAGAGGGTTGGGAGGAAGTTATTTCCCATCTTATCAACTTAATATTGATGCAACCCTTGTCCACTATTCCATTAGCATGCACATCGTAGGGTTTGTGAATCTTAATGTCATGATAGATAAGAGTTGATAGGATGCCATTTATACTCAACATTCCAACATTTAAAATTATTGTCACATTTTCTTTGGTACTAGCTATGTTATTGAACGTCCCCAGCACCTGGTAGTGTTCTATATATTGAACTCCTTGCCACCCCTTGAACGCTATTTCATAGCTTACACAACTTGAATTTTGCATGATCAATTGATTTCACATATGTTTGGTTATGATGAAGGATTCTCGAATTACAATTAGGTTTTTTATTTCCTTAGATATTTCAATCTTGATACAATGCTAATATTTTTGCGTTGTTTTTGGTTGATTCTCCTAACTAGATCAAAGATTATCCCCTCCACGCCTTCCACCCTAACACAAATGTTACTTTTTCTAAGCAATCTACCACAGCGTCTTTTTCTCTCAAAGCACACAGTTGTAGGGAAAAGTATCCGACTCGGATGACCCTATCCCACTCTAAGGGTGACAGTTCCTTAGCAACAACTGTAAAACAAACTACTTAAGGTTTACTTCTTTATGAAAGCAAAAGAGAATGGAGAAATGCACTAACCATTGCCTTGCGCTTAATGTCGAATCCAAACTCTTCTCTTTGGCCGCTTGCTCCTAGCTCTTTGTTCTTCTGCTCGCCCAGCTACAATGAGATCCTGCAAAATAACAAAGAAGGAAACTACAAGAGGCATGCAATCATAACTGGTTCATGGATTAGTGTAAACCAAACATGCAATCATCACAATATATTATTGAAACAAGAGCACATAGAAGAACCTCAATAGCTTTTATTAATGAAGAAGTAAAGGTTCTGAGAGTATTACAACCATTGAAGGCTCCAACCCAGCAACACCTCCCAGCAGAAAGAATTGCTCTTCTTCACCTCTCTCAAACAATCACCCAATAACTCAATAGTGAAACCAACAGCATATCATTACTTTGCACAAAATTCCAGCCTCCTGAGCTCATAGGAGAGAGCTCAATATATAGATGAATTGAGAAAGGATGAGTCAGCTTGCAACTGATGTGTAGCTGCCTTGTGTCCTCTCTCTCTTCAGTTAATCTTTAGTTGATCTTCAGTTCTTGAGTCCACTTGGTGAACCTTGCTTCCACTTGGAGAAACAAAGCCTCTGACTCATCACAAGGCGAAATACCTGATCCAAGTGTCATTTTGGAAGATTCCAAAGCAATGACTCACTGTGCCACTTGTCCCTTCTCGCTCAGTGCAGGTGGCCTTTGTCCCACTTGCTTTGCAACGCAGGTACACCATGGAGCGACTGAGTTTCAGCACAGAAACCTAGTGGAGCACCTGCTTTGATTTCAGGATTGCTTGTTTTTGAGTGTTTTCAGGTGGAGAACTGATCTGAGAGCTGTTGGTTTGCTGACCTTGTTCCTCTAGGGGTAGGAACATCATGTTTAGGGAACTTTGGATCCCTTGGATTATTGACAATTCATGCTTGTTGCTGTAAGGCACAAAATTGTCTATAACACACACATTTATTATGTATTGTGTACAGGTCACATAGGGTTGCTTATCTTCCAATCTCTTACTACTTCAAGATTGTAAACTCCTATATTTTTTTTGTTATGAATATGATCATTTGGTTGATCTGGGCTCTTGCAGCCTACATTCACCAAGATGGCATGTGATTAGGCCAAATGAATAATATTTCTTAGTTTCTTCAAGCTTGTGATCCATCCCTGTTTCACAGTCCCTATGTATGTGCCAAGATCAGCATTTTTTTGAACGAAAGTCGCCATGGTCCATAGTAATGGAGAGACATAGTGATCATAACTATCAAGTAATACATCGTTACCTGAAATCCAAAGCAGTTATCAAATTTCAAGAACTAAAGTGTGTTTTAACTTTTGCAGCGTCATAGGAATCAAAGTTCCAACATATTAGGTTTTTATCAATATATCTCTTTGGAGGAATGCATTACTATTAGCAATAGAATTAAGAAAACATCTGGAACCAATTAATACTGTATGTTGGTTCTTCCAGGGCAGAAAACACAGACCAAAACTAGAATCAGAATGAAATATGAGAATTTAAGGAGCCTCTAAAACAGTGTTACAAAACTTGTCTTGGTGAAAAACTCAGTGAGGCAAAAAAATAATATTTTGACTTGAACTCTAGGAAAACTCAGCTATTTGGGCTATAAAATGAGGGACAACAAGTTTTTGAACCTCTAAAGTAGTGTTACAAAACTTGGTTTGGTGAAAAAAATTAGTGAGGCAAAAGCTAAGAGTTTGACTTGGACTCCACAAAAATTTAGTCAATACAAAGGTTGAATTGTGGGTTATATAATGAGGGACAACAAGATTTTTTATGGGTCCTTGAGTCTAACTTGTTGACCCATCAAAATCTTGCCAAATATTTGTGGTTTAGAGTTTTATCTGTGAGTAGTTGCAAGTCAATGTGAGTCAAACTTGTTGGTGCCAAGTTTGAGTTGACCTACATTGGCTTAGCCTGTTTTGGTGGTGAGCCAGATTTTGTCAATGAGTATAGGTCAAGCCCTATGGGTCTGCTAATGTTGGTTTATAGAGAGAGAGCCTCATGCTATTAATGAATACTCTAGGGCAGGTGATGGAAATTGTTTCCAAGAAAGTTTTTGTTTGAAAACATTCTTCCTATAAGTTTTTGGTATAAGGCAGAAGGGCATCATTCTGTACCTAATTGTGCTTTACTCAATGGCATCATGATGTCAAGGGTTGAATACACATATTCATTCTTCCATCATCAACATATTTGGACACCATTTATGTCATTCAACATATCCAATTATTGCCATGGATCCGTTAATTGTAAAAGACTTCTATTGACAATTTGTGAAATGCTTCTGCTAGTCTATGCCTTCCAAAGACTACACTGTACACATAATTGGTAAGCTTGAAAGTTGAGACCTAGTAATTTCCACTGTCACAAACCTAATTAAAGATCATTCTACTGTAAATGGATTTTTCTTAGCAGTTTCCTGTACATAGTCATTTATGGTATTTTCTTTCCTTCCTTCAAGGGTTGTTTACTCATCTTTAACATAGTTTTTTTTAATAGATGTTTTTCCTGCACCCTGCACATGTGGAATAATATTGCCTACAACTGGCATGCTGATTACAAGTGCTTTTCTAGCTTTGGATGATTGCAACTGCTTCCTTATCTTTGCATTCATATCCTGCTTCTTTAATTTCATGATATTTGGATTTCTTTTCCTTTCCCTTGATATTGTTCTCCACTTTTGAATTTTTGAACAACATAATTTTTGTTGTCAAGTTGTGCACATCTGGAGGTACATTGACTACTGCCAATCCATAAAGAATAGATATTAGGATATAATCTGCATAATAACTTCTTTTGTTTTTGAAGCAATTTTTAGGTAACCTTTTAAAAATTAGCACCCCTTTCAAAACTTGCTTGATTTTAGATAAAAAGAAGGGCTCCAATTCAAAATGGAGTATGCTTATGCATATTCTTACCTGGGTACTATAATAGTATCTTTCTCAGAAACTGTACTGAAAAAAAGGTGTCCAGAATTGATGCCATTTGGTTTTTGGACTGTGCAAAATGGCTTGAGGTTTCTAGTGATGTTTCATGTCCATTTTTTAGGAGAAACATGTTTCTCCCATGAGAAACAACTGAGAAATTTTAGTTGTTTGAGCCTCATAAATGATTGTATCTCGATGTTTTCAGTTGTTTCTTATTGAGAGGCAATAAGAGAAAATCCAAGAAAGGGAAAAATTAACTAAAATGGAAAAAAAAACTCAAATCTTTCCCAATATAAAAGCTCATGTTTGGGCTCATTCTGTACTTGCAAAAGAGAGATTTGAGTATTTTATAAATACCATTTTTTTCTTGGAGGGTTTGGGACTCCATTTGTGTTGTAGAGAATTGTTATTGGAGGCAGATACTCCCTGAAATAAGATATTGAATGTTTTGTCATCAAACAATAGAGAGTTACCAATGTTCCATGATGTTTCTAGGATGTTGGAGCACATGAGCAGGGTAACATACATGGGGAATGTGTGTAGATTCCCCCAAATTTCATGGAAATTCATGGGGGTGGAAGGTAGGGTGTCAAGGTTCCTAGCATGGGGGGGCATCTTTAAAATTAAAAAAATCTAAAAATCATAATGTAACAATTCATCCCATGTAAATTCATCATTATGCAATGTAAAAACTAAAAATTAAAAATGGTGAAATGATAAAAACATGAATCATGGTTTATCAATCATCATTGTTATTATGCTTTATCATTTATCATGTTTGAATATTATAAAGGTCATCTCCACAACACTTGTAAGTGCTTTGACTTGCTTTTCAACATTTAATAGTTCCCCTATTTTCCCCATATAAATGGAAACTTATTTTACAAAAAGTTGAAGCCAACAATTTCACCATTTACCTAGAACTGCTTGCTTAACTGTAAAGGAAATACTATGGAAATAGCTTTCATATGCAACAAAATACAGAGGATGCAAACTATGATAAATTTATTGTTGTATGGGCTAGGCCTCTTGCGTTGCTTCTGTCAGAATATTGGAAATTCTATTATCTGGACTCATTTCCTAGAATTGTATAAATATGACATTCCAAATTCATGAGACAATTTCCACATTATTATGTTTCCAACTTTCAAGATAATAGAATGATGATTCCAGATTGTTATGACATGAAATGAATGTGGTTTCTCTAGATTATAATGAGTTGAAATATGTGATATGTTGTGATTTGGTGATCTATTAACCATTATGTTGTGAAATCATGAATCTTCTTTCATTTATATTTTGCATTGTGTTTTTTGGATCTTGAAAGAAATGGATTTCTTTAATCATACCTTGGGCCCTCATCTCTCATGCGA
This sequence comes from Pinus tabuliformis, assembly GCA_031772625.1. NCBI lineage: Eukaryota > Viridiplantae > Streptophyta > Pinopsida > Pinales > Pinaceae > Pinus > Pinus tabuliformis. Next base: position 659,372,878 of record CM062804.1, read on the forward strand.
TTGTTATTTCTCATTCTATTTCTCATTTATTGTCAAATGTAGGTTTTCACTTTGTTAAAGTAGAACTTCACATGAGCTCTGTGTAAGATTTATTCATTTCACTGCAGTTGAGTCAACGGTGATGGCAAGTGTGTTTCTTTATGACCTTGAATGATGTTTGCTAGCCATGGGGCATTCATTCACTTATTTGTGTTTAGGAGCTACAACTAAACATGGCAGTGACTTAAACCTGTCTTTTCTAGTGTTTCTGTGCTGAGTTTGTTTGTGTTCATCTCTAATATAATGCCTTTTCTCTCAATATAAACAACAAACAGATTGGAAAAGAAATTTAGGGAAAATTGTTTTTTTAGCAAGATATTTCATGCAGCTGGACAGAGAAGGGGGTCTCAGTGTGTTAGAATCACCACTTACTTTCTACTGCTACATATTTTGGAGTGCCTTTCATTCACCTAGAACTGCATTTGTGTTTTTGTGAATACTTGTTTACTACCACGATTTTCATCCACTGTATTTGTTGTTGTCCACAAATTGTTGGTATCCCATTTGAGCTTAAACTCTCATTCGTAGACTCTTTTTCATTTCCTGCTCTGATACCATGACAAGTCACAAAGAGCACATGCAAAAGAGAGACCACAGTAAAAGTATTTCCCACAAGAATCACCTATTTCGTATTGCATGGGAACCTGAAACTATTGTACATAATTTGTTTCAAATTTAGTTGTTGAAACTAGGATAATTTTTCATCCATAATAGGTCATTCACATTCACATATAGAGGTGCAACAAATGATACATAAGGATTCTTCTCAGCAGTTAGAGGATTTGTGCTTGATTCTACAAACCAAAGACACCACACAAGAACTAGATTCCCCATCTTGGGAATAGAGTAGCACCATACCAGAGATGTAGTAGCAGATGTTATCTCCTTGTCCTAGTAGGAAGGCACTTCATGGCCTGGGGGTTAAGCGAAGGGTGTTGAAAATACATACTCTAGCCCTTGGGAAACCATGGGCCTCTCACGCTGGGTGAAAGCTCTCAGAATATCTCACGCATAGAAATTTACCCTTTTTTCATTCCATCTAGAGATTTCAATTTGTACACGTAAGAGATATTGAATGAGCTATACGATCAACATCGAGTGCTTGGAGCTTCATAACAAGGACTTACAAGAATACATGCTAGAATGGTTGCGATGCATGACTCATTGAATGGTGCAATGGATGAAGCATATTATGTGATTCCCACTACATCTGAAAAAGTGGATCCACTTGCTTCTTTGAAAGAGAAATTTACTCACCTTCAGGGAGCATTCCAATCACTTCAGCAACAGAACTTAGAATTCTGATATCCTATAGAATGACTAAAAATAGGCCTTCTTATCCTTATTTTGGGGAAGGGCATGAGCATTAGTTATCCTGCGGAGCACACCCCTTTGAAACTATGGTCACATAAGGTCAAGAAAAAATATCGGGTGCAAATATTGAATCTACGTTGCATGCATTCTCTTTTGGCTAAGATTTTTCATTTGCCTTATTCTTCCTCATCCTTTTTGTTTCCTTCCCTATCCAAGAGGATGGCTTGTCCAAGAGACTAGCTAGAAGCTTGTCCAAGAGACTAGATAGAGGCTTGTCCAAGAGGAAAGAGGTCTACCTTATCCATTATAATTGGCCATCCTTACTACATTACCTAACCAACTAGTGAAAGAAATAGGTTCCATCTGCTTGAAATGACCATTTTCGTGCGACAAATTTCCACTTGAAACCCAAAATAAGGATTTGACCTTGCTGGGTTGGTTTACCATACAATTGTTGTACATACACTATCCCATCTGGGGTAGGACCTTACTGTATGGAGAAGTAGATGCCCATAAACAATTCAATCTGCCTAACTAACTCAAAATGTCTTATCTCCTTCTACATTCCTTTCAGGCTAAAGGGTATATTATCTCGTGTTCTGTCATTGGTTCTTTGCTCTTTACTTTGGCATAGTCCTATCAAGCCAAAAAGTATACATTGAAGTTTTGCTTTATAATTTATTGTGTAAAAATCTTATATCCATTGTAAGACAGGTACAGTTGTTTTATATATTTATGATTATTTTATTTAGTTATTTTTAAACATATTTGTTTGTGTTTTTTAAGTTGTTATCAATGACCCCACTTCAATATCTTATTTGTAATTTTGATAGTCACTTTTATAAACTGCCATTTCATTAGTCAATTAACCAATACTTGTCCTTGCATGTATTCTTCATAATGTATTTGACCTTGCTATAAGCTCACTCCCATTTTGGATCATTTGTCACTCTTTGAATTTAATTCTTTATGAATGTGATCAAAGGATATAACCCTCAAGATTCCATTCAGCTCCATAACTCTAATCATCCACTCATCTAATAAGGAAGTTTTTAAGTAAGTATAACCTTTCATCCAATCTATAATATTATTTGAATCCCCTATCTCTTATAAATTTAGATTGTTGAAGTGACACAATTAAAACGACTCACATAAAAAACCAATTCATATTATTGTAGTACTTGTTAGGTAGTCATATTTTTTTCCTAAACTAAATTAGTCATTCACGTTAGTCATTTTTAGTTGTACTACTTATTCACTAGTCATATATTTTAGCTCGAGACTAAATTAGTAATTTATGTTAGTCGTTTTTAGTTAGGTCACTTAATATTGCTCATTTTTGGTAGTATTTCACTTGGAAAAGATGTGCTGACTAACTTTTTTAGTCACCTAGTTACTAATTTTTCATTTTCTACTAGTGGCTTATGCATTCATTAATAAGAGTTTCTTCTCCTTGGTATTTCATGTGTAAATGTATTAATTCATCTGTGTATTTATGGCCATTGTATCCTTTTTATTTATGTTGGTTATATGCTAGTTATGAGCATGTTTTATGACAGTGATGATGGATGGATCTTATCATGTATTGATTTGTAAATGAATCAACAATGAATATATGACCTAATAGATGATAATGCAACTATTGTGAAGAGACATCAATGCTTCCTTACGAATCTTAGATAAGTATGAGACTCTTATGCTCATATATGTTGTTATGACCTGTAGATTACATATTTGTGACATGTTTAACGAAATTCCTGTCATGGCTAGTAGGGGTCTATTCAAGTCATTGATCAAATGCTTGCATTATTACCTTTGTTTTTGTGTTATTTATCATTTCTAGAAGTCTCATGGAGTTCTAGGCAGTGGTCTGAGTCCTGGCCCTGAAAAAGTGGCATGGAATCCGGGGTCGTTGGCACAAAACTACCTAAAAAAATCCATAATCATTGGGATGACCTTACTATCGGAGCGAATGGAGGGTCTTAGTTACACTATTTCCTTGTCATGGGAGTGACTGGGGTGTTAGGTCAGTGAAAGACAAGTTGCTTCAAGGGTTAAGCACCTGAAACAGTTGGTTGGATCCTAGAGGTTCTGTATCATGTGTGGAAGGTTAGATTGATTTTGTTTTATCGGTTCCACTTCCTTAACTATACATGGGGAGTTGAATCACATCATAGTAGCCACTAATCACATGTTTACCCCCGTTGACCTTTTAACTTGAGTAAATGTGGGAGGAGGGTGTTACACATAATTTATCTATTAGAAGCACAAAGAGGGTCCTCATTGGGAAACACATATACATCTAGGTTAGACTTATGAATATGTAACTATGAAGGTTAAGGAAGGATCTATGGGTTAAAATCACCATTGGAACCTTTTACCTTGCATAGGGACAACATGTTTGGAAACCAATCCCTCAATCCTTTGTGTCTTGCATGTCATGCTAATATGTATAATGGGTATCGATTATTTTCAGTGATTATGTAGGAAATTTCAATATAAAGTCTACCATTTTGAGAGATAGCCAAGGAGGGAAACCCTCAATTGTAAGGAGTATTGTACACTACTAATCAGTTGAGTCAATGGCACATATCACCAAAATGAGCAACTCCCATTAATGGAGACCCATGGGAAGACCAACTCAAGTGAAGAGGAGTAAGCATGGAACTCGAAGAGATGCTAAATGCAAGGGATATGCCTTCCAATATCCTCACTAATGTTCCTATTAAGAACCAACCAGGCAGCAAAGTGACCTAGCTACAAGGAGCACTATGTGTTGTAGATTAGCAATAACAAAAGCTCAAAGAATATCTTCAAACCTTAATGGAAGGCCCCAAAATTAACACAAGAATAAACATATGCCTCCATCATTGTTATTTGTTACTTTCAAGTTACAAGAGAAACTGGAGAAGGATATGGCCTAGCTAGTGGAACATTCTTTATTGCACATTACCATGAACTCATTCTTGTTTTCACTTGAAAATGATAAATTAGTGCTTTCCTAGGACAACGTTGAACACCATGACAATAGAGAGAGCTTGTCATCTAGAAAAAACAAGTGATTAGACCATCTTCTGAATCTATGTGGCATTTCTTGAAGACACCATGATGTTCTTAACTGAAGATCCACTCAGATCATAACAACTGCCAATCTGTTTCTAAGAGTTTCAAAACTATTTTCCTTTATTTAATTTATAAATTATGAGAAGTTGAAGAGTTGTAAATGACTTGCTTAGAAGTTCAATAATCATAAATGGTAGTTACTAAATTCGACCTATAAATTTGTAAAACTCCTAGTACGGCAGGACTTTTGAATTTTTAATGATTTCATCAAAGACGAGACCTAGGAGGTCAATATTTTTGAACTTAATTTTGTAATATTTAGACTCTTGAAGGTCATTGTTGGAATTATATGATTACATGCATCATGTTCTTATTTCTCACTATTCTGGAAAAATCCATGCGTGTGTGCTTTGTGGGATGCACACTACTAGGTCATGGACTATTCCATAAATTAGATGGTTTTTCCCATATACTAGTTGTTTTAGTTTTTGTGCTTTCATTTATGAACACCTGTTATATCTAAATGCTAATTATTCTTCATATGTTCTAGCAAGTTGAGCACATATTGTTACCCTGGATTACAACTAATTGTTTCCTTGCTTATGTCACTATGTATTTACTAACTAACTCATTTGCTTCCTAATTCTCTTATATCTTTCATTGCTTTCTCACTTACTCCTTTTTCATCTTAGTACATAAGATGGTTTTAGGTTAGAATCTACATTCCTCAGTATACTCCTTTTTCATCTTAGTGCGTTATATCATTTCAATTTACACCCTCATATCTCACACAATTTTTTGAAAGTAATAATGGTTATCTGGCCAAAATCTTGATGGATCTCTTATGCCAACCCTTAAAATTGGGACCTCGTACCAAAGAGAACTCATGACTCTTACTAGGACAATTTGTGTTTTCAAACACATGGAGAGTCCTTCAAACACTATAAAAATCACATATATTCCAACTATCTTAAATTTTAATATATGTTTATAAATGAATTTTTTACTTATTTATATTTTTGGATAAATTTAAATTAATTATATTTATATATGAATCCAAAATATAAAGTAATTTGAAAACTTTTTTAAATAAATAAATTAAATATATAAATGAAGGTTAAAATTAAATGGTGAAAAAGGAAATTGTTGTTTTTAATGTGAAAATGAAAAAAAAGTATAAGATGAAAGAATCAAATTAGAAAATGGAAATGGAAAAAGTTAGAAAAGATGAAGAAATCTATAACAGAATAGCTTTACAATTTAAACAAACAAGGAAAGGATGGAGTAGTAATGATTTTCCATGTGTGTACATTGCACCCGTCCGCTATGTCCATTCTTCTCAATATATTAAATATGTTAATGTAGACATTTGCACCTATACAATTATAAAGTATATTTATCAATCACGGTTTATTATTAAGTATCTACCAAACTTTAAAATTTAGAACCTGCTTTAATCTGTGTCCAACTATTTATTTGGATGATGATGATGCGTGCGTGCATGCAGATGCTGCTTCTATTGCCCATTCAATAATTAACAAATAAACATTTCTTTCGCATTCCAAGATTTAATGCGCTAAGTTACCTAGATAGCTGTGTAAGATATTTCGAGTTTACATAGCAGTCTGGTTATATCTGATTATTCTAAAAATCGGACTTATGAGGCATTTACTCACCAATGATTTGAAAAGGCCGAAAGATAAAAAATAATTGAAAGACATCAGAAGCCATGCTGCTACTATATCAAGGATCGCTCATTATTCTTAGTTGTCAAAAAAATTGATGATTACCGCTATGTCTGACCATACATTTTGTAAACCTCTAAACAAATCAATTATGCAAAAATAGCAAATTATATAGCTCTGGCTCTGAAGGTAAAAGTGATCTCCTAGCATATTCACAATAGCCTCCTTTGTCATTTCAAGTAATGGCAGCCAAGCCGTGGTGTAGTGGTATTTCAGGATAGGACTGCGACCTCAAGTTCAAGTGGGATACAGCTGAAAAGAATGTAGTCTTGAAATGTGATGTGACACGTCTATTCACAAAGCCAGTATCTCTCTCTCCTTATTCTTCTTTGAAAAGTGATGTATATATTAGCTGTGTTCCAACCAGATACAAACTCTGGAGAAAACCTGTGTATGAAAGAATGTTTGGCCTTTGCTCTATACTGATGACTATCAACACAACATGTACTCCAAATTGCTACTCCTGCACTTGCATTGACCTCTCAACAAATCATGTTACTCCACCGAATGACCGTCTCCGCAGACAGACACAAGTGTTACATCTGCAAAGAATTTGAGTCCCTCTGCAAAAAGAGTGGTCCTCCATGGCAGAAGATAAATTATGGTCTAAGAATCACTGGAGCAATTTAGCCGAAGCAGGATTATCAGCCCTGGCACAGGGAGGAGCCTGCGATGGAATAGTGTTGGCGTTGTTGGACTGGCCGCTAATTATTGACGTGATGGCAGCTGCAAGGGCGGCAGTGAAGTTTGGATCTGCTGTAATTGCACTAACAGTGTCCATTAGAGACGATTGTGGTGCTTTGTATTGAGAAATGGGCACCGGCATATGAGTCTGCTGCTGCATCGGGTGACCTGAAAAGTGGGGTACCTGCTGTTGCTGCGGATCGAACTGCTGACCGCTGAGGGGAGCGAATTTGGAAGTATTGAAGAGGGAGTGGGAGAAGATTTGAGGTGGGTGTGAGGGTAATTGTTGGAAACCTCCGAGGGGCATGGGGAAGCCGGAGGGCTGTCGATGATACATATTAGGGTTAGGGTTTTGCGTTAGGTCGAGCGTGACAGTAGGAAATGGAGCGGAGGCAGAGATGGTGGCCATGGAGGCGGGTGAGCACGACATTAGGCTTCCTGCGGCGGCCTGCATGAAACTCGAATTGAAGCCTCCATCGTTGCTTGTTGTAGAGCCTGAAAGAAGCATGCAGGCAGCTGCTGACGTGGTTGATGCCATGGCTGTAGCTGCAGGCGGTAGCGGGTGATTATGACTTCCCTCGTATGTTGTTACCAGAACCGACCTGTCCTCCGCGCACCTCTGAACCTGAAGGAAAACAATGAATATTATAATTAGACCACTTATAATGATTCATAGATGATGTACATACAAATACAAATTCATTGATGGATGGAAAAGCACCTGTTTGCGAACGGGGCAGCCAACAGCCATAGTGCATCGGTAGTACGCCCTCGGGCATGGATTGCCCTTTGCCATCTTCTGCCCGTATTTTCTCCATTGGCACCCATCGCTTATCTAAACATGTATCAAAACTGAAACAAATTAATTCCAGAAAAGCATCGATTTTGAGATTGTTTTTCCAGATTAATCATTGATGAACCATGAACTAAAATAATTGATTAGAAAAGTCAACCAAAAAATAAAACAAAACGGATGAGCAATCAATTTATTACTTAATCTGTACATATGAAATGTAGATGGAGAAAAAAGATGGGGCTGAGCAATTAATTACCATGGGAGCCTCGGATCTGGCCCGGACTGAAACTCTGGCTTTTCTGATGGTGGCTTCGGTTTGATCAACAGCGCACTTATTGGCCACTTTCTGCGCTTTGTTGGCAGTCCAGGACTCATGATCGGGGCTATCGGGGTGGCCCTTTTCTTGGGCGTTCAAAACAGTAGGCGAATTAGCAGCAGGATCGGTACCAGGTCGTTGTTGTTGTTGTTGGACTCGGACATCACAAGTACGTGGCTTATCCGTGGAATTAGCGGTGGCCACGTCGCGTTTCTTTGAGAGGACTTCATTGTTAATGGACTTGCCGGTCTCTTCAACATCGTCGGCATCCTGGGTATCGGAGGAGAGAGAATGTTGGGAATCGGTCCCGTGGCTCGAGATGGGTACGAGATCCAAAAACTGTCGTTGCACGGGGCCGGCTACATCCACCTTCACTCCCTCCGACGATCCATTCAATTTCTCTTCCACCTTTCAAAAAAAAAGGACAAGATATTTCATTGCAAAACTCAAAGTTTCAACAAAACTACGCAAGAGTTCTTAAGCTTCTAAATGAATACCTTCTCTGGCGGAGGTTGTTGCTGCATGACGGACATAAGGTGCATCTGCAGGTTACCGTAGTTCTTGCTTACGTAGTTCAACATGAATCTCAGCCTCTGGTTTTCTTCGTTCATACGGTTGAGCTCCACCTGTAACATCATCAACTACAACCAAGAAACGTACATATGTTTTAAGATACATTTAACGTAATTAAGATAAATTAAACCCTTAAAAGTTTTTCATCATCAAAAAACAATGCAAACACTCTAATAAGATTTAGATTTAGATTTAGATTTAGATTTACCTCGCTCTTGGGCTCCCCTTCATCCGGATTGGAAGGCTCCTGCGAACGAACAGGTGACATCCCGTCTTCCACAGTTGAACGATCGCTTCCCGTGTTGGCAGGCAATAGCTGTAATTCAGTCGGCAATACATATATAAATGATGAGTATAATGTTGCAAGTTGCAAGCATCAGGCACAAGGACATGCCAATAAATTTAAGAGACTCTTCTCTTACCGAAAGGTTAAATCCCTTGGAGGAGGAGGAGGAGGGCCCTTCTTCTTTGTTCTCAGTTTTCTGCGAACCGAGACGCAACCCCTCGCCAAGACTAGCCACAGAGGGCGCTCCATCGCCAGGTGAGGGCCGGAATTCGAAGCCCAGACCTCGAACAGCCTTCTCAGAGAAGAAATCCACCACGCCATTTTTAATCTCATTTCCAGACTCTCTGTCGGTCATCAATTTCTCCTCATTCTCCGTCTCTTCAAGCTTGACTGACAGATCGATACCGCCAAGTCTATCAACCCTTGGAGCGTCCGCCATGAAATCGCCTTTTCTTCGGCACTTTTGCTTCAGAAAAGTATCCAAAAGCTCTCTGTAACTTCCGTTGCCGGCAAGACTCAACCCCACTGCTTCCATACAACGCAACAGATTAAAATGCCCTTTCAGGTCTCTACGAAATCAAATAAAACGCAGTAGACAATCCCGAGAAAGATGAGGAAAATCACAAGGCGTGTGGGAGAAATGAGGGCAGAGCAAAAGAGGGAAGATTGAAGTTTGGGCAGAAGAGAGGAAGCGCGTATTAAAAGGCATCTGGGGCGCTGCGGATGTCATCGCTGGCGTGGGAATTTCCTGGAAAAAGAGGTTTCATTGCCTTGTCAAATACATGGAGCTGGCGGACGCGGCAAGACACGGACCACCGATGAGCGACCGCCTTACGGCAGTGCTGAAGACAGACCCGTAGTCGACTTGTGTTACCTTTCCGGTCTAAAATGGGGTACAAATATTTTGAAATCCCAAAACTCTCCACCATACTATACTATATGAGTGCCAAAATTTATATATACAATCAAAACCCAATAACGGAATCCTTTTTTAACCATTCCGGATTCCGGCCAGGAAAAAAAACATAAAAAGTTTTTGCTAATAATGTTTGTGGAGTGAAGATTAGGAATACGATAACCGCGTGCGATACTAGTGTTGAAAACCAGGGTTTTCAGGACACGGGATAGCGGAAAGAAAGGAAATTCACAGTCAATATGACGTCAACATTTGACGGAGTCATAGTTCTTGGGGCCGACTTTCCAGAAGATGTTGCCCCTCGACTTGGCGTTTCCATGTGACGAATATTATTATTATTATTGTTATTACTTTAGAGAGAGGAAAGCGGAGGTCAAGCTTGTTTCAATGTCAGGCAGCTTCGCCCTTTTGCCGCCACGCCTCTCTGCCGGTGCAAGGCGGCCACTTACTCGCGAGTCGCACTCCCCCTTTCCTTTCCTATACAAAAGAAAAAACGTGAGGAGGCCAAACAAGTCGACGACCGCACGTCAAGTCTCCATATTTGGCGGCGCACGTCGTGAGCCTTTGACTTGGTCGCACGTGCAACTACCTAACCTTTTCCCTTCCGGCTCGACGCGCTGCCACGTGGCCTGTGCCATGTCATCGCCATCTTGGTTTCACATTGGTAATGTCCCCATCACATGTGAAGGGTGGGTTTCAGCTCAACGTCACCGTCCACCGACTTGGCCGTCCGCGAGAGCAAAAAGATTTTGTTAAGGGTAGAAAGCAGAGTTGGGTCAAGAAACGACAACTATTTCGTTTTACACACGGAGGAGGAGCATGAGAAAAAGAAAGATGGCTAAAGTCTCCCCTCCTCCCTCCATTCATATCTAATCAATTCGCTCAGTCGCGCCACACTGACGACAAATGACAAAAGTTTCAACCTTCATTCTTACTCTTACTCTTACTACCCCTATTATTCCCTCTAAACACATTTAACCCTTTTGCTAATCACCACGTTCTTCTGCTTATCCACGCTACTCTTAAACACAAACATCAACATCCCATAAAAGAACATGTGGATGAAATCTCATAAAAATTAATTTCTATTTCTTCTCTCTCTTTGACGACTCAATTATTTAACCAAAGTCCATCAATTTGTAAAGGTAACGTACCATATAAACTATACAAAAAGTCCGTATGGAACAATCCACTTTCTCAAATTTACACGTTCAAATTTTGATCTCATAAAATACAATTATCTCGGAAATTTGACCACGATGTTACCATCCCAAATATATGATATGGTGAGTATGAGTATGAGTATGAGTATGAGTATGGGCATGGGCATGGGCATGGGCATGGGCATGGGCATGGTCATGGGCGTGGGCATGGGCATGGGCATGGGCGTGGGCATGGGCGTGGGCATGGATATGGATATGGATGTAGCCTCATTATCCCATCCATACAAACACATCGTGGCCCCTCCCTCGTCGTGAGTTTTGGTGAGAATATGGATGGCATGGCCTCCTTCCACATTATCTTCGTAATATCATATATTTCAATGCTTTGAACACGTGGGAAAAGGATATCCACCACTCCAACATATGGTTGAGTACACATATCTCCTTAAGTCCTCCCGAATTTAATGGCCCTCGGATCTACTAACCTAACGTCAACTCCCCGTAAATGTAATGGTCTTCATATCTTCTAACTTAATTATATAATTACTTGATATTACTAACTAACTTTCTTTAATCTTTATTTAACTTTAGTCGAGTTTCAAGACACCATCATTTTATTTGTACATCAAGCTTTTTACAATTCAATATAAGATGTATGTTATAACAAGAGTAATAATGAACTAGGAAAATAGTAATATTATTATGATTATATTTTAATCAAATTTTCTTCGAGAATGGTGATTTTTTTTTAAGCAAGGGACTTTATATTAGCAAAATTATGTACATAAGTTATAGCAAAATTATGTACATAAGTTATAGAGTCATAGAAATGTTTGTAATAATATAAATGAGACCAATTGTCCACCAAGGGGAAAGCAGAATGTCCCTACATAAAAGCATGAGTCAGAAAAAACTTAGTCCATGGACAATGCGAGAGAGAGTAACATAAAAAACTAATAACCAAAACACAAAAGTGCTTGTGATGTTTTTTCTGAGAGTTGTTCATAAAGCTGATAAGAAAGACAAGAATTGACAAGTTAGACAACTTGCTCGCCTTTGGGATTCAAAGAGACCTTTGTAAATGTGTTACAAAACTTGCACAAATGAATCTAGCTAGTAAAGGTTGAACACACAGCGTTGCAAAGAAAAAACACTAAAAGAATCAAAAGAACAAAAAAGAATGATTGATCCAAAAAATAGGTTACAATGCTCATGATATAGCATTACTGGGTGAAGATCCCAAGGTAATGTGCCATAGTGGTGATCAATGAGAGGACTCAACACCTATAGCAAGTTCCAGAGAGAACTAGCCAATTGCAGAGTGAAAAGAGGAGCAAATCAGGGAGTAAATCATGTAAAAGAACTAGCCAGTTGTGGAGAGAAAGGAGGAGCAAATCAGGGAGTAAATCATGTAGAAGAACTAGCCAGTTGCGGAGTGAAAGGAGGAATAAATCAGGGAGTAAATCATGCAGAAGAGCTAGCCAGTTGCGGAGTGAAAGGAGGAGCAAACCAGGGAGTAAATCATGCAGAAGAACTAGCTAGTTTCGGAGTGAAAGGAGGAGAAAATCAGGGAGTAAATCATGCAGAAAAGATCTTGCATGTAGTCCCATGCTCTAACTAAGTGTCTGCATGTGTTAGTAATGAAGGTCCTAGGTGTGTAGTACCTCCAACACCCCCCTTGAATACCACTATGGGAAAAATAGAAAATGGGCCTTGGAAACTAAGGCAAAGGCCACCCAAAATATAGTGCAACTTGTACTAAAATTGAGGAAAGAGGGAAACCTCGTGGGAGACCCCCCCCCCCCCCCCAAAAAAAAAAAAAAGAGAGGAAGAAAAGACAGTTGCTAAGCAACTGTGTCTTTCACTCCAAGAAGATCGCGCAAACAGTGAAACTTCTACTCAGTGAATGTCTTGGTGAAGATGTCTGCAGTTTATTATGCTGAAGGAAAAAACTGCAAATCAATGATCCGATCATGTACTAAATCTTTGATGCAGTGCATATGGATCTCTATGTGCTTCGTCCACTGCCGCTGTATTGGATCCCTACAAAATTTGAGAGTGCTCTAGTTGTCACACCAGATGACAGTGGGCTGGTGGAACTAGACGCCCAACTCAGTGAGGAAGTGTTGTAGCCACAGAGCTTGAATGGTGATGTTGACTACTCCTATGCACTCTACCTCAGCTGAAGAAAGAGCAATAGCGCCAAGGGAAATTCAAATTAAATGTGTCGTGAGGGCGAGGTACAGAGAAACCACATAGTAGATTTGGATCAGGGGATCCCGACTCATTGGGAGTGACATAGTCACAATTGGGTTGGGATAATTGAAGGTGCATGAGTGCCACTTGTGGTGGGCTAACATAATGGCGTTAAATGCTGACAAGACAAAACCTTTCATTTTCCACCCAGATCTAGGGAGTGTAGGTCTTGGTGATCAATGCTTCTGCATTTGGAAGTCCATTATGAGAATTTAGATAAGAATGGAAACTTGTCCTGGAAGTGGGTGTGATTTTCCAATCCTCTATTAGCTAGGAAATCTGCTAGAGAGTTTCCTTTGTGCATGGTGTGGGCAAAGATAATGGTGTCTCGTTGAGATATGAGGAGGCTAATTGATGCATATTAGGCTCCATTCTCCAACTCATGGAACTCTTAGAGGGAGGTGTGCCATTAAGGATCCTAAGGGTTGCTTGAATGATGATTTTTAAGTCCCCTTTAGCTATAAGTGGAAAGAGATGACTGATTTGGGTTTAGAGACCTTGGATTAGGGCTTCAAGCTTTGCAATGTTATTTCTTTCCTACCCAATGTATCTATGATAAAGCTTAATGATCTCTCTAGTGTGATTGAAAATGACTCCTCCAATGCCTGCTTCCCTTGGATTACACTTGGAGGTGCCAAAGAAGTTGAGTTTATAGTGATGCTGCAGGGAGGATGTCAGATTCCTTATGAGGGAGATCGAGTTTGAGTATGAGAGGATGCCACATTCCCTTTGAAGAGTTTGAAATTCCACCAGGTTAGGGTTTCTATTTATTTGGGTGTTCCTTGGAAGTCTTTTTCAATCCAGTTGGAGAGAGACTGTGTTTCCTCTAATTGAATATGGTAGATCTGCTAGATGCCCTCTAATGTGTTTTGTTTGTCATTGATTTTTTTTTATTCCTTTCCTTACATATTTCCCAGATTAGGAGACTATGAACTAGAGTCCAAAGCTTGATGAGGAGATTGCTCTAGAATGAATTTTTGTAAGCCCAATTTTTAATGGACTTGGTGATGATGTACATCTCTTTAGTCAGGTGTTGGAAACCTGAGGCCAATCTGTTCCATAAACTGTTTTCCATTGGATAGGAATTGAATAATTGGTTCATTGTTTCTTATTGAGAATTGCACATGTAGCATTTGGAGGGGCCTTGGAAGCATTTTTTGAGGAGGTTTTTCCATGTGAGAGTACAACGTCATATTAGGAGCCATATGAGGGTTGTGATTTTGGGCCATAATTTCATAGACTATAGTTATTTCCATAAACCATTTGGTTCGATTGTGATTCAAACTTAAACAAGAATGCAACAAATTACATATATAACCATAAATACAGAGATGAAGAAGAAATTATACTTCATTTCATTAATATAAAACACTGAAATATGCTTACAAACAGAATGGAAATAAGACTAGCTTGGGCGATGGTAGTTTATCTCTGAGAAGAGATGTGGCAGCTACATGCCTATGAACTATGTTACAATGAGTCTCGGAAGCCTATTTATTATTGAGAAATAATGGAAAACTCTAAAAATCCAAAAACCTAACCCTAGGAGATGAAGTTCCAAAATTATGGGCCTCGTTTCGGTAAATTGGTACATCAACTTCCCAGGGTGGTAACTTTGGCATACGATCTTCGTTTGACACACACAATACCTCGTTAGAAATATCTATTTGAGGACTACAACTTTCAAATTGCCAACATTAGTCAATCACTCTTTTTGGCCCCGTTTTTCCCCAAAAGCGTCGTTTAGGGCCTCAAAATGGCTCCGGAAGTATGTGACCCGAAAAACTGCCAAAAATAATAAATTGTGCTACAATTAAGGAAACTGAAAAACTGAAAGAGACAGTGGTGGGGTTCTAAGTGAAATAGGTGAGTGGCCACCAACATCCACCTAGATCAGATGGGATGATCCCAAATTTGAAGATGGTAAGATTTATTCACTGCGAAGTTGGCTCGGTTATGGTAACCCCATCTAAGAATATCTAGTCCGTCTTTCTTCCTAATCAATATTTGAAGAAGGGCCTCTTATTTTATATTTTTCTTTGTTTCTTCTTCCCCACATAGAATGGATTTCTTCCATTATATTTCAAAATTTGTTGAGTCCTTTTAGAAATGATGGATCTTGTTGAGACCTATGTTGCTAGAAATCTCCTAGCTAAGGGGAGTATTGAGAGTGTTGCTCAAGCATGGTAGTTGTTGTCAAGAGTCATTCCAGAAGCAACTGGTTTTGTCGTCGCGTATTTCCCAAAAACTATGCCTTTAGATTTTTTCTTTATTAAGAGTAGCCATGTTCCATATGAGAGATCCCTGAGTCTAGGTGGTGAGTCGAATGAGATCTTGTTTAGCAGTGTGCTTGGCATATTTTATATGCTAGAGTTTGGCCCATGAATCTATTGTATATTTTTAGCTATCTCCACCATATTTTGGCGCTAAGAACATTGTTAGCGACCTCTGGATCTCAAAGCCCGAGTCTTCCTTTGGGTTTTTGGAGGCATAAGGTGTCCCATTTAACTAAGGGCCATTTGTGCTTCATATCAACTCCTCCCCATAAGAAGGATATTTGAAGGTATCTTATGGATTTTAGGACCCATTTTGGAGCAGCGAGAATGGAAAAGAGGTAAGTAGGTATGGTTTGTAGAACCAATTTGAGGAGAACAAGGTGACTAGAAATGTTGAGGGGTCGGAAGGTCCAACAATAGAGTTTGCGAGTGAGTTTGTCAAGGAGATTTATCCAAGAAGAGTGTTTAATGGTTGAGTCTGTGAGTGGGGCTCCAAGGTACTTAGAAGGAAGAGAAGTGGAAGCAAACCCCAAAATGTGCTTGATGTTTCTTTGGGATAAACAAGGAGTAATGAAGAAAAAAAAAATGGATTTCTCCAAGTTGACTAAGGTTCCAAAAGCTGCTAAGAAGAGGTCCATAATATCTTTAACTTCCTTGGCTTCCTTGACTGAGGGGTGATTTAATAAGAGATTGTCGTTCACATGAGAATTGTGAATTTTTATATTAAAAGGTTATGATAAAAAATCTTGGGAATTATGTGTCGATATTGGAAGGAGATACTTTCTCCAATATTTATGTTTCTAGATTCCTATATTTCTTATTTTCCAGATTCTTCATTTTTACATACATAATTCTAATTATCACTCTACAGCTCTTGTAGCATCGCCATAAATGATCTATCAAAAAAAAGTGTGCATTTCATCTCTAAGCCTAATTGGGAGTTTAGAAGACTTTAGGGGCATTTTCCTCTTCAAAAGTTTCCTGTTGGAGCTGGACCATTTGTCTATTCACCTATTTTAATAGAGAAAACATAACATTCCCCTTAATTTTCAGAGCTGAGTGATTTTGTTGTTCTGGATTCCTATAAAGAAAAGGGGATTCTTTTGATGCATGATCCTTGTATTGGTGTTGATGCAGGAGGTTGACGAACAATGAGGTGGTAGTCTTTAATTAGACTAATGGTTAACTTTATAACCAATCAGCTGCGCTTAAACAGGTTCTGCGCGTGTGTTTACCTTCTAAGGGTCCCGCTTATCTTGACCAATCTCCGCTGGTCCCACTTTAACTCTTCCTCTAACCAAGCACTTCAATCTGCACCATCGGTTTCGCTCCTTCAGATCTAACGGCTATCACATTGTATCATGCTCTAATTGGCTGAACGATCACCACCATTAATTAACCCCTCTTGATCTAACGGTCGTCGTGCAATCTCACGCTTACTCTAGCATGGTCGTTATCATTTTGGAAGCACACGAGAAAAGTAGTTTTGGCATGCTACATGTTGACCTCTAAGGCTAATCGTGCAGACTTGTAACAATACCACTTACCACTTCTTAAGCGCGCAATATACCACTTCCCGCTTATCAAATACTAACCATGTGTTTAAATCAAACCTTTTAATGAATGTACTTAAGGAAAGTTTAACGCTTAACCACAATATTAACACTTAATCTCAATATTAATCTTTAACACTTAATCCATTGTGATATATGAATAAAATGTTTAAACAGAGGAAAATACTCGATTAAGTCCAGAACGCTGATACACAGATATGAATGAATTTCTGCACCAGGATTAACACACAACACCACACTTAATCATTTATTCAAAAAAATATAAATTATAGATTCTTGGCCCTCTCGGCTTGATTACAACAGTTTGTCTGGCCTCTTGTAGTCGCTGCATTTTCTCTGCAAACTCTTCATCTTTTTCACTTCTTGTCTCCTGTTTATCCAAATTTCTGAGTTCATACACACCTCTTGGATTCATTCAAAAAACAATCTGAAATGGACTCATCCCAATACTTCGGTTTGGAGTGTCATTATAAGAAAACTCAGCTTGAGCAAGTGCTAAATCCCATTGCTTAGGATTTTGGTACACTAAACTTCTCAATATGTTTCCAAGCTTCTATTTACCACTTCAGTCTGTCCATCTGTTTGAGGGTGATATGCTGAACTGAAACTAAAGTTAGCACCTAGTTTCTTCCAAAGAGTTCTCCAGAAATGCCCAACAAACTTGGTATCCCTATCAGACACAATACTTATAGGCAATCCATGTAACCTTACAACTTCTGAAAAAAACAAATTAGCAATATGTGGTGCATCACTAGTCTTTTTACGTGCAATGAAATGTGCCGTTTTGGAAAATATATCTACCACAACATCAATGGAATCATTCCCTCTTTGAGTTCTAGGTAACCCCAAAACAAAATCCATACGAATTGCATCCCATGGTCGGTATGGTATTGGAAATGGTTGGTACAATCCTATATTTTGGCTTCTCCCTTTAACATGCTGACATATCCTGCACTTCTCAACAAATCTCTTAACATCAGTTTGCATCTTTGGTCAATAGTAAAAAGCATTTACCTGAGAAAAGGTTTTGTCTTGTCCAAAGTGACCAGATAATCCTCGATTGTGTTTCTCCTTGATTATGTTTTCCCTCATAGAACATTTGGGAATACACAATTTGTTACCTTTAAACAGTGAACCTCCTTGGATAAGATAATCCAACCATTGACTTCTGTTATGAATTGCTGGATTTTGTACAACTACATAAATATCTTTGAATTTTGCATCATCTTTATACATATCAACCATTTCTTCAAATCCTACAACACCAACTCTTAATTCTTGCACAATGAAATTTACCCTGCTCAAAGAATTAACAACTTTGTTCAACTTACCACTTGTGTGTTTTATCACAAAAGTAAAACTCTGTAAAAAATCTACCCACTTGGCATGTTTCTCCTTCAATTTTGGCTAATTGTTTATGAACTACAATGCATGATTGTCAGAATACAATACAAACTCTTTTGTTAGCAAATAATGTCTCCATTTTTTTAAAGCTTGCACAATAGCATAAAATTCTTTATCATAAGAAGAATACTTCTTCTTAGATTCATTTAATTTCTCACTAAAGTATGTTATTGGTCTCTGTTTCTGACTCAAAACTGATCCAATTGCAACTCCACTAGCATTAGTTTCAACTTGGAAAACTTTCCCAAAATCAGGTAAAGATAAAACTAGTTTCTCTGTGATTTTCTTCTTCAACAACTTAAAATTTTTGTTTGTTGCTTCTGTCCACTTGAATGGTTGATTAGTCTTTTTGATTGTTTCAATAATTGGTGTATAAATCTAACTAAAACTTCTAATAAATTTTCTATAAAAACTTGCAAGACCATGAAAGCTTCTTACTTCAAATATATTTCTTGGAGTAGGCCAATTCCAAATTGCTTGGACTTTCTCTGGGGCCTTCTATAGAAACTACAAATCCCAAATAGATTAATTCTTCTTTCATGAAACTACATTTCTTCAAATTTAGTCTAATAATACATTTTTATTTATAACTAACTATTATCTTATTAAAATTAATTCTATCTATCTATATATATATATATATATTTTATAAATTAGTAAAGTCCTTTAGGTAAATTCATATAAACAATTAAATTAGTTAATACCTCTAGGTTAATTTAACAATTAGATTAACAATTAATTAAATCTGAATATTTAAAATCGTATTTTTTCTAACACTTGACTTATTCTAATATTTATATTTATATATTTTTATTAAATAGTTAATACCTTTTATAACTAACTATTAACTTAATAATCATTTAAAATTATATCTATATATATATATATATATATATATATATATATATATATATATATATATATATATATATATATATATAGATATATATATATATATAGATATATATATAACCCCTAAGAAAATTCATATGTCCCTTTGTCTTTTAATTTACTAATAATATAACTAACTAGCAATAAAATTAACTTATTTTTATGCCCCTCGTCTGTCTAACTGTTCCCCTATCAAATTTAGCCATTAGTCAATATAGCCATTGCATGGTCAAGAATTATCGCTGTTGGAGGTTCTACTCAGACTATTTAACATGCAATGCTTGATCTGATTCTTCAACTTGTCCTGACGATGAACCACACTGGTTGGTTTGAAACACGTCGACAAAAGAAATATCATGTGATTTATGCCGAAAAATCTCTCATAAACTTGATATGGATCATAGAAGCCTCAATTCAACAATTGAATCCTTGCACGGAAAATCCATTGCAACCAAGGTTCATCATTTTGAAAGGGCACGCTTGCAGGTTTCGAAGTTGAAGTCAGATCTAGCGTTTCTTAAAAGATGCAGAGACTCCTCCGTCATCCTAGTCTTCGCCCAAATTAATCATCGCCTTCACACTCCCCAGAACCATCAGGTTTTCCTTAAGGCTAGTTTAGCTTTACTAAGAGCTGAAATCAGCAGGGTCAGAAGATCCCTGAATTTGCTCTCTCATTATCTTTTGGGTTTGCATCTGGATCTTGCGAACTTATTTTCCGCCTCCCTTTGGGCAAGGATAGATGCTTGTTCGGCTTTGAAGTCCTTGCGGCTAGAGGAGATTCACAAGAAGAATCAGGCTTCGAAGTTTCATACATTAGCCCTAAATTCTGCATTGTCTGTTAGAGTTGTGGGAGTAGTTTCCCGTAGCCTTATCTCCGCTAATCAAAAATCAGCGCTCAAAGAATGGTTATCTGGGGGCTCTTCAGGGGTTTCGGATTTCCCTTCGTTGAAGGTTAATGATAACTTAGCTCTCTCTTATGAAGCCAGTCCTGTTGGTCCCTTAGATCCGCTTTAACTTCCTGCAGATCTTCATCTTCCTGATATTCGTTCAAGTTTATGGGAGAGCAGCAAATTGTCCCATTTCTACGTAGTAGGTGATCGCGCTGCTCTCGAGCCCAGCAATAAGGTGTGTTCTTCCTCCATCCCCCCTGTACCAGGGTGCGAAGCTAATCTCAATGTAAGTCAACTCGATGGTTTGCAAGATAGCATTCCTTCAGAGCTTTATCTGCCTGGTATTCATTCAGGATTAGCTGAGAGCAGCAAGCAGTCCAATCTCTGCATAGGAAGTGATCATGCTACCCTAGAGCCCAACATTAAGGCATGTTCATCTCCATTTACCGTTGTAAAAGACGTGAATATAATCTCAATGCGATTCAGCTTGAGGGTTTGCAGGGTGGCATTCCTCTAGATCTTCATGGTATCAGTTCAGGAATAGTTGAGAGTAGCACACAGTCCTGTCTCTGCATAGAAGTTGATCATGCTACCCCGGAGCCTAGCAATATGGCTTGTTCTTCTCCAAACACTGTTATACCAAGGTGCGAAGCTAATCTCATTGTGATTCAGCTCGATGGTTTGCAGGATAGCTTGTTTTCTATGGGTGGCTCTCTCTCATTGCACGGAGATGGGTTACTAGTTTCCAGTTCTAGTCCAGCGCACATTTCTGGTCTGGTTGTTTTATCAAGGAACGAGATCTCCATCTCTTTAAGGAAGAACAGTGACTCGGTTCTAGTCACTGGTTTGTCTGGCTTGATCTGCATAGGCAATGAAGGCTCAAACCTTCCTCTACCCTTGGTTTCCTATAATGATAATTTGACGTTTATTAATAATAATTATAATAATAATAATAATAATAATATTGATAATTATAACAATAATAATATTATTAATATTGTTAATAATAATATTAATAATTCTAATAATAATAATATTAATAATAATTATTATTATTAATAATAATAATAATAATAATAATATTAATAATATTGTTGTTAATAATAATAATATTAATAATAATAATAATAATAATAATAATAATAATAGAAGTAATAGTAATAATATCAAGGTTGATATTAAGTATAATAAGAATAATGATAATAATAATAAGGATGCATTATTTTAATACAAACAATTATAGTTCTAGGAAAAATTACTTAAAAGGTAATAATATATTTATTAATGATAATAAGAATATTATTAATAATAATCTTCCCCCTCCATCTCATATTAAAAACAAGGTTATCAATTTATCTAGTTTTTCCTTTCCCCCTTCGGTTTTTAAAGTTTTGGGTAAAGGCTTAAATTTTGCCTTAGCCCCTAGGAAGATCCCATTAAATGATATTATTTGTGACATCGAGTTTGAGATCAGAGGTTTACCTGATAGGGTTAAGAACACTATTAGGTAGGATTGTGCCATTGTCTTGAGAAAGGCGAAGCCCCCTAAGAGCAACCTGAGCAAGGAAGAATCAGGAGCCCTTAGATCCTTAAACCAAAACAAAGATATCGTTGTTCTAAAAACTGACAAAGGTGGAGTAGCCGTAATTCTTAACAGGGTAGATTACCACAATAAGATGTTGGATCATCTTCATAGTAGTGGAAGCTATAAAAAGCTTCCCAAAAAACCCGTTAAAAAAAAGTTCTAGGAATGTGGCTCTTGCCATTAAATCCAGTATCTCAGTGAGTTCCCTACACCATAAACTCATTAAGAGCAACCCCATTACTCCTAGAATCTATGGGCTCCCAAAAATTCACAAAGAAGGAGCTCCCCTAAGGCCCATTGTCAACACCATTGGAGGTCCTACCTACCTTCTTGCAAAATTCCTTGCGTTAAGGTTTAAGCCCCTAGTTGGCCATACATAGTCCTTCGTAAAAGACTCTGCTTCCTTTATTGATGATCTCAAGGACATTAAAATTGACTCTGAAGACATTCCTATTAGTTTTGATGTAGTTTCCATATACACTTGCATCCTTATAAATGAAACCATGGAGGTAATTAATCGCCTAACTGATCCTGACACCGCTCGGTTAGTTGAGATTTGCCTCACTTCCACCTTTTTCAGTTTTGAGGGAGAGTTCTTTGAGAAAATCTATGGGGTTGCTATGAGCTCACCCCTTTCCCTTGTCATTGCAAATCTTTTTATGGAATATTTCAAATCCAAGGCTCTAAACTTAGCCTTCCTCCTGGCCAAACTTTGGAAAAGGTATGTAGATGACACTAATGTCATCTGGTCTCATGGCCAAGAGGAGTTAGATCTCTTCTTGAATCATCTCAACAATCAATCCTCGACCATTAAGTTCACAAAGGAACAAGAAGTCAATGGCTTCCTCCCTTTCCTTGATATTCTTATTTCTAAGAATAGTGATGGTTCCCTCTCCCACCAGGTGTTTTGAAAGAAAACACATACGGAGCAGTATCTTCATGCTAGTCCCCACCATTTCCCGGCTCAGAAGATGGGTGTTCTCAACACCCTTGCTACTCATGCCCTAAGGATACCTGATGAAAAGAGCTTCAAGAGGGAGAAATCCCATCTCCTTGATGTCTTTGTCGAGAATGGTTATATTAGATTCTTGGGTTAGAAAGCTTTCCTCAAAGCTGCCAAGAATTCACTTACTAAAAGAGAACCGAAGGAGCGGATTATAGGTGTCCATCATCTGTATGTTCAAGGGACCACTGATAAGATTGCAAGGATTCTTAAAAAACTTAATGCCCTCGTGACCTTTAGGCCCCTTAACACCATTCGTAAGTCCCTCAGATCAGTGAAGGATCCTATCAACCCTAAGGATATGAAAGGGGTATATATTATCCCTTGTTTTTGTGGGACCCCTATATTGGTGAGACTAGTCGCTCCATTAATCAAAGGATTAGTGAGCATGTAGCTGACCTTAAACATAGGAAAACCAAGTCTTCCGCTTTAGCTGAACATGCAAAAAAGCCAAGCATCATGTGTGTATTGAGGAGGCTAGTGAGATTGCTAGAGTTTTGCAATTCCATCAACGTAAATTTAGGGAAGCCCTTGAGATTGAAAAAAGGCCGAGATATCTCAATGGAGAGGATGGATTGAAGATTAGTAGTTGCTGGGTCCCAGCACTCTCTTCCTAGTCGTTTTCTTCCCTTCCTCCCCTCCCTCGTTTTTTGGCTTGTTCTTGTTATCCTGTATCCTTTGGCCCGTGTTCCTTTTTTTTTCACTTTAATCGTATGTTAATTTAACAATTAAGATAAACGATTAATTATATCAGAATATTATTTTCTTTCCAACACTTGACTTAGTCTAATAATATATTTTTATTTATAACTAACTATTATCTTATTAAAATTAATTAATTTGATATATATATATATATATCTATATATATATATATATATATATATATATATATATATATATATATATATATATATATATATATATATATATATATATATATATATATAATAGTAAAGACCTTTAGATAAATTCATATAAACAATTAAATTAGTTAATACCTCTAGGTTAATTTAACAATTAGATTAACAATTCATTAAATCTGAATATTTAAAATCTTATTTTTTCTAACACTTGACTTATTCTAATATTTATATTTATATATTTTTATTAAATAGTTAATACTTTTTTATAACTAACTATTAACTTAATAATCATTTAAAATTAATTTAATATATATATATATATATATATATATATATATATATATATATATATATATATATAAAACCCCTAAGAAAATTCATATGTCCCTTTGACTTTTAATTTACTAATAATATAGCTAACTAGCAATAAAATTAACTTATTTTTATGCCCCTCGTCCATCTAACTATTCCCCTGTCATATTTAGCCATTAGTCAATATAGCCATTTCCTGGTCAAGAATTATAGCCGTTGGAGGTTCTGCTCAAATTATTGAACATGCAATGCTTGATCTGATTCTTCAACTTGTCCTGATGATGAACTACACTGGTTGGTTCGAAACGCATTGACAAACAAAATATCATGTGATTTATGCCGAAAAATCTCTCATGAACTTGATATGGATCACAGAAGCCTCAATTCAATAGTTTCTCTTTCTGCAGAGTTCTTAAAACCAACTTAATATGCTTCAGATGTTCTTCTTTGCTTCTACTGAAAACTAGAATATCATCAAGGTAAACAATGACAAACTTGCCTGCATATTCCTTCAATGCTTCATTCATTAATCTCATGAATGTACTAGGTGCATTAATGATTCCAAAAGGCATCACTAACCACTCATACAAACCACTATTTGTTTTAAATACAGTCCTCCATTCATATCCCTCTCCGATCCTTATTTGATGATATCCACTCTTTAGGACTATTTTTGATCCAGGTCCAAGTATGAAGAAGGACCCTTCCAAGACCTTTTACTTTCGTGATGTGTTAAAATTTCTTTTTAAAAGAACATTAACGAATACATATGCATGAAAAAAAGAAGAGGAACATAAAAATCATCAACACATGAAAACATAAGTGTTGATAATAGAGTTCGTCTAGGAGGGACTATGTCCTTGGGCCCCGGTGTCAAGATGGTGTAGGCTGCTGCATTAAGTGTTGTCAATAATGGTGATGTACATAGAGATTATGTCTCGATCATACAAGGAAAAATTCCCTCACACAGGAGTGGCTCTAAGAGATGTTCCACAACTAGATCTCTCAATCAAAAGACTCCTATCAGTATGATACAAAAACATGCATGATGAACATCCCGCTAACATGGCACAAAAGGGATTTCATATACAAAACATGCATGATGACAACAAGAGTATCCCAAAAACATACAACAAAGGATCTCAAAGCATAACATAAAGAGTTATGACAACAAGTACATCAAATAAAATATTCCGCATAACATGAAGCAAGGAATCATGACAACATGTAATAAACAAGATCCTGGATCAACATCAATCAAGGATCTGTGCAACATAATATAGAAAGAAGAAGTACATGAACACATCATATACCTCACAACCAAGGGCCATCTGAAGAAGTGGATGTCGCACTGCTGAAGTTGCTCGGATCATCAATCTCAAGGCATCGATCATATGAAGATGGCTGCTCACACAAGAATATGGACATCTACACTGGCACTTAGAAAAGTGATTAGAATAAGAAATTAGTGAATAAGAAATTTGAAGACACCGTCATATTTGTGGCATCGAGTAGTGTTGAATCCATTGTCCAAAATCTAAATTCTGAGAAGTTGAGAATTCTGGGCTCAAGGAATCTTTTAGATTCGCCTGAGATTCCTCAAAGATTCTGCTCCATGGATGGACTGTAAATATGCAACTTAGATGGTGAATCTGATCTCGCCATTGCGATCCCTATGGAAGACCATGAAAAACAAGTATAAACCTGACTATATTCTGAAATGTCAAAATTTTACCTCGGGAAAATTTCATGGCTCATGGTTCCGCTCCCTGTTTTTGCTTAAATCATGGTTCCACATGCATTCTGGAAATGACTAGAAAATGCAGACCTCTAATGAAGAAATGAACAACACCACTGTGTTCATGGTGATGAGAGGTGTAAAATCCATATAAAATTTGTCAACTTATGACAAAGTGAAAATTTTACCCTCTTGCAAAAGTCATGGTTCCTGCATTAAAATATTAATTAATCTGCCTTCTGCCTCGAAATCTGTGCCTACAGTCTCTCTCCTCCTTGAACTGCGTGCAGAGGTAAAAATTCTTGTTTAAATAGAAAATCCTTGGGCGGATTCACCAAGGTAGGTAGTTGGCGTATTGGTTAAAAGAGGCTTATAGTTAAGGAGAGGTCGGGGGATCAAATCCCGCCTCTTCCATATATAACTTTTATAACCAACAAAGTATTTGAAATATGGGGTCGAGTCCGCAATGGGTGGTCCATCCTCGAAACCCCACACTTCACACATTATCGACGTTAATATATATACATATATCGGTGCATATATTAATCACAATCGGCGGTCGCCAGGGATTGGCGCCAATTAAATTGGCACGATATCAGGGGTTCCGCTGAAACTGTTATCGGCGATGTATCAAAATCAGCGATCAACGCTTTTTAACGATGCATATGTTGACGATCGGTGTTCCAAATCGACGCTTTAACGGATGTGTCGACATAGACATCAGCGTGATTATTGTCGGTCGGGGCGATATATATATATATATATGTATGTATGTATGTATGTATGTATGTATGTATGTATGTATGTATGTCTTTAGGGTGTGGGCCGGGTCCATATATATATATATATATGGCTTCGAGGTGTGGGTCGGGTCCACCGTTGATGGCCGCACCCGCCCCTTAATACAACAGTTTTGTTATATATATATATATATATATATATATATATATATATATATATATATATATATATATATATATATATGGGGGATATGTAGAGGAAGGTTCGGTGGGGGTTATTGCCGCCAATCCCGAAAACATATCTTAATGCGACTTGCGATAAGGTTGTTTAAAAGGGTTCGACGGGGGTTGTTGTCACTGATCCCGAAACCATGTGTTTTGATTGTTTTATATAGTTATTTTTAATAACCATATATTGAAACATTTCGTTATATGGTTATTTAATAACCATTTTCCATGATTTTGGTCTCTTATGCAAGTTTTAGGGGACAAATGAGAGAATGGCAAGTGTCAATAGCTGATGGGCTGCCATGTGGGTCCCACCTATTTATTGGGATGCCATGTGGCATACTGTGGGCCCCACTTTTTCCCTTGTCATGTCAAACTTTGAAGAGCTCTATCTTTCACATATGAGATCAGTTTGACGGGCCGTTCACACCTCCACGATCATGATGACGAGATACTTAACATGAACCTATTTTGAGCATAATCCAAACACTTCGATTTTTTAGCCATCTTTGTCCTGTGTGTCTCTCTGGAACCACCTGGATCAATCCTCCCCACTGAGGAGCTTTTGGTCCTCTAGAAGCATGAAAAATAATTTGCAAGTTTCTCTGTACCCTGTTTGCATCACAAGAATCCTAAAAAAGGTCTCGCTTCCAGCTCCTTCACCTTTGTTCTTCGGAGCCTTAAGCGACAAGCCGACACCTACTACCTCTGCAACCTATAATACATTGTTTTGAAAATTACATGCTTTGAATTACATGACCAAACTAAAGACCCAAACGTCCCATTCTTGCCACGAGTTTATAATGCATATTCGGTGGTCAAGTTTACAAGAAGATGGATGCAATACTCTAGCTATGACAATAAGGCCAACTTATCATTGTTGCTTCAAAAAGTGATGGAAAACACCTCATCACTGCAACACATGATTTACATACATAAGGCCAAACATTATTTTTTGACAAGTGATGGAAACATCACTTTTAGAGTTTTAACATGCAACTCAAAATACGACTCAAAACATGACCAGACATCATTGTTGCTAACAGAGTGATGGAAACACATCATCACTTTTACACTTTAAAATGCAACAAATGATTTACAAAAGAATGAACACGAAATGACAACATGTCAAAAAAACCATTTTTCACTTATTAATGTGAATGGGTCACCTCCTTGAGGTGGTTTTGCTTGTCGAATAATTGTTCTTCCTGGCTCATGCACCGACGCTTTGTCTTTAAGGCGCTGCTTTGGATGGAGCTTCCAACAAGTGGATCTTTGATGGCCATTTCTGTTGCAACGAATGCAGTAGGCTTTCTTCCTCCATATCTGCTTAACCTGTTTCTTTTCATGCTATTGAGAGGGTATTTCACGCCTCATGAGTGCTGCCATTCTTTTCCAACACTTGGAAAAGGTATGGTTAGGTAAACCACAAAAGTACATGTTTTTCAATGCCTCGATCTTTGTTCATTATTAATAACATGATCATAATCAAAATGAACATTCGAAGATCGAAAATGGTTATACCTTCCTTTGCTGTTTCTGATGTCAATATGGCGATGAGAGCTTGCCTCAGTTCTATCCCTACAATGGAAACAACCATGGGATGATGGGGATGTTTTCCCATCATTCTCTTTACTCGATGATGTCTCAGACGAATCTGACACCTTTGAGCACTCTCCTTTAGTGTATCTTGAGCCTGCAAATCGATGCTCATGTACAACCTCCAAAGGTTGAGTGATGCCTTGGTTATTAACACCAAGGTCTTTCTCCTCATGCCTCATCTTTGTAAGGAGCCTCATATTTGTCCCTGTAATTAGGATCTCCAAATCTCCAACAGCCATCATACTATGAGAAGATGAAATCGAAATGAAATCAACATCTTTTACCTTCTCTTTCGATCTAGAAAGAACTAATGAGGGCTTCTCATCATCCGTCGTTGGTGTTTCGCTAACTGTCTCAGTGCATTCCCCAACTTCTTTCCTGACATACCCAAGTCCTACCTGAGGGGGTAATTCCTCTACTTTGATGGGGTTGACAATGCCTTGGCCATTAACGCCCAAGCCTTTTCCTTCATACCCCATTCTCTTTAACATTTTGGAGCCGATTCCCGTGGTGTGATTTCCAAACACAGCGAAATCATCATCAGGAAACATATATGAAGATGGAGAACTAATTTTTACCTCACATGGGTTATGCTGCAGTTTTTCCAAGGCCTCGTCCTTTGCTTGCAGCTGTTTTAGCAAACTTTGTTTTTCCTCTTTCTCTTCATGTAGCCACACCTTCAATTCATCATTCTCTGTTTGAAGGTTATGTTTGTTTTGCTTCAGTTCTTCCATGGCCTCTTCTGTGGCTTGCAACTAAAGCTGCAACCACTCCTTTTCCTCTGTCTCTTTCTGTAGAGTTTCATACATAAGTTCCAATCTCTTAGAAATGTCTATCATGGTCTTGTACATCGCTCTTTCATCCTCTGTCATTATTCACACTGCAATTCACATCAACTCAAAGACCGCTCCGATACCACTTGATCTAGGTTCGAGTGTGAAGAAGGACCCTTCCAAGACCTTTTATTTTCGTGATGTGTTAAAATTTATTTTTAAGAGAACATTAATGAATACATGTGCATGGAGAAAAGAAGAGGAACATAACAATCATCAACACATGAAAACATAAGCGTTGATAATGGAGTTCGTCCACGAGGGACTAAGTCTCCGGGCCCCTGTTATAGACATTTTTGGGCCCTACAACCCCAAGCATGAAATGTCCATAAACCAAGGGCTCCTAAGTCCCTAAAAGTGTTGTTCTAACCCCTAAAGGAACAAGGTCAACAGATTACAGCTTCTCCCAGAAGTTCTCCATGAGAAATTGCTCAGAATTGGTCAAAACAGGATCATTGCAGCTGCTCCACTGGCTAAGTGCGTTGCATCTCACCCAAATACACTGTGAGGGTGTGTTTCATTTCAAAAGTCTCTTCTGTGGGGTGCGATGGGTGAGAAATGACAAATGGCAGTGTCAATCCACGAGGTGGAGAGGCAATGGAAGCTTCCAGAATCTTCCCCTGTGACACTTGCCTCACTGAATTCGACCAAGGATGAGTAAGAGGCCATCAGTCTCCAAGTGGAAGCAACAACTATCAGAGAGAAGACACTAATCAAATCACAAGCTGACTCATCCCCCTTACAGATATCTATATATGGATCCCTCATCCCAAAGATCCAGAGGCTGGAATTTTGCATATTGTAATGAATTGTTGTTGGTTTCTTGAGACAAACATCAGATTGTTGGGTGATCTAAGCTTTGTTTGAGGTGAAGAGGGGCTTCTTTGCTGGGAGGTTGATGCTGGGTCAGAACAACTGGTTGTAACTCCTCTTGGCTCTTTTCTTGTTTATCAATAAAAGCTATTTGAGTTTTCCTCCATACTTTTGTGTCATTGATGCTTGTTACATTTGTATGGTCAATTTAAATCTGATCCTAGATTGTTTATGATTATAGATCCATGTATTTGTATAGTGCTATGCTTCTGTGATCTTACAGGTACTTTGTGAAGCTGGGCGTGCAAGGGAGCAGGTAGCTGAGGACTATCAAAGAAGAGAGGGATCAAATCGGGAGATTAGCGCAAGACATAGGTTGGTCTTTCTGTTCCTCTCTATCTATAATTCATAAAGGAAAAACAAAAGTAGCTTTTCTCTATTTGTTTCTAAGGCAGCTATCACACCTTAGTGGGATAGAGCAATTCTATATAGACACTTTTCCCTGTAACAAAATGGCGACTCCGCTGGGGAGATAATTAGTTTGTTTCTTTATCATTCTTTGTTGTTTGTTTCATAAACTTACAAGTAGCATTCGAACTGCATTTGCCATAACAAATGCAAAGTAGATAACTGTTGCTTCAATCCATCCACTGGATCTGTTTATGATTTAAACAGCTGATTCACAAACTATCTGATTGCCCTTGTGATAGCTCTTAGATCCTCCTTAGATCTACCCCTGATTGTTGCATTACTGATTGCTTTTTGCTTGGCCAATACCCAAGAACTGAACTGCAAACTGTGACCCGGAACCCGAATAGAGTCTCGTTTCTAGCCCAGCGCAGGTACTGTTCAGAGATTCTGAATTTCATCGCACTTCCCAAGTGGACAACCTGCGCTGCATTTCAGATTCTTTGTGTTACAGGTGCGCTGATCAGACTAGCTCTGTGCATTTGTGGCTTCTGTGGTTCATTCTTTCCAGTTCTATTCCTGAATTTTGATCCCTGTGATCAGTATATGTCTGTTTGAAACCCCTTTTCCTTACTGTTATTCCGCCTCCTTTGTACAAAGGAACTGTAGATGTTTTTGTGTGTTTGTTGAGTCATTTACAGTTCTCCTTTGCAAAAGTAGCGTAATCGTACTGTCGCCCTTTGATTTGAAACTGTCGCAAGTGTCGATTCCAATCCTAGGAAAGAGTTTGATTGTTGTTGATGGTCGATTATCTTGTTACTATTGATTTTGGTCTGAATTTGTAATTTTCTAGTGTCGAGAACAAGTATTCATTTCAAAATCGTAAGGTGTTGTGATCGTCTCCATTTTTTTGATTTCGAAAAGAAACTTGTTGATATTTGTCGCTTGAAAAGAAATTCAGATTTGTGCATCAACTTTATTTTTAGCATTCATATACTAAGAAAGTCGAAAACAAATACATGCATGTGCATTTTCATATCGACAGTCTGATTGGCTTGATTTAGGAAAGTGCATTTAGAGTGTGCTCTTTGCTCTTTGTGAAAAGATTCTGTCTTTATTTTCCCTAGTAGCTAGGATTTTCATTGCATAAAAGAGATAAAAAGTTTGTTTATCATCTTAGATTGCAATTTAGGAATTACATCTACATCTCGTGGTGAACCCGAAAGGCAAACTTCATAAATAAGATCAACTTAAAATAAATTCAATGAATCTAAAAACGCTTTGGAACTTAACGCACAACATTTAGAAGTCTAGGCTAGAGACATATTTCGGCGTTGTAAAGCTTGGTAACTGTTGTTCTCACTGATGGTTGGGTGATTCCTCCACTTTGAGACGATAAGTGCCAGTACGGACTTGTGCTCCCACATACCGTCAAGTATATTTTGGGAGACCCCAATAGGCTTAATCCTTTATCCATAGGAAGCCGTGTCTGCCGCCCTATCGATCGCAATGCACTGAACACAGCATTCGGGAAGATTGACTTCCGTACCGTAAAAAGTATTCTGCAGTTTTGCGATTGGTTTGGTAATCCCTCTACCTAGATTTCCAGAGCAATCCCTTTCGTTCCTTTTCAGACTCCTTAACGGAAAAGGTCCATCTGAGCACTTGTCACTTCAGGCTCATTAAAAATCGAAGGAGACTAGAGTCATCTTTTGTTTTTTCTCGACTCTTAAAAATTGAAAAAACAAGTTGTGTCAAAGCGTCTAAAATTTATTTTAAAAGGAATATTCATTACCCTTTCCTACATTGATCTTGGGCTGAGAAAATGGAATCCACCAACCAAGGAATTCCCCTTGGAGGAAATCCTAGTCCCTTCTTAGACGAATATGTTGGTGCACCATATATGGCCACATTGTCACTTCCAGGACTGCCAATTGGCTTGCATGTATGGCTCTTCTCAACCTCTGTCGTTCAGAACACCACAATTCCTGAACAATCGAATCAGCAACTAGACGTGTCCAGAGTTACCCACCAACCTTCTACTTCCTCTAATTCTTCCTCTCCTCCTTCCTCTTCGCTTGATGGGGCTGGTAAAGCCAAAAGTCAGGTACCTAAGGAGAAGAAGGAAAAGAAGAAGAAAGAGAAGAAGAAGAAGGAGCCAAAAGCGAATGGGGGCAAACGAGTGTCGTCTAGCGAAAATCCACACACTGCACCGACCAGGCCTAAATCGCCATGTGTCATTTGCAAAGGAGACCACTATCACAGAGATTGTCCTTGCATCCCTCGGATCTTAAGGGACTGGTCTCCCCGTTTGCACAACCCGGTGTCGTCAACCTCTGATGATCATGTTGAAAACACACCGTCGATTAGTGAAAGTGAAGCCCCAGGACAAAAAGGAAAATATAGATTTCCTTGTAAACTGTGCGAAGGCGATCATGCCATCCACCGTTGTCCCTTCTTAGACGAAGCTAAAAGAGTTTTGGACGATCGTCCGGTTTCACCGTTACGACTTCCTCCTGGATATAAAAAACTCTTGCCGAGTCCGTCATTAGTTGAAAATCCGGCTGGCCCACTCAGGTGGTCGGTCGAAGCATCTGTCATTGAAGATAAACCATCTGAACCCATACCAGACGAAAGTCAAAAGGTCGAGGCGGCAGTTGACCCGGTCTTGCCTTCAGAGGTTCCATCTTCAGATGATACAATCACTGAAAAGAACAAGGATGACACCGTCCAAATTCTTTTCATAAGAACAGACTCCAACGAACATGGGGGCAATTTACCCGTTCCTTTACTGCAGGAAGGAAGTTCGTCAGAGTCGTACCTGGCCGTCTATTCGGTCCCACCTCCAAGCAACCTAGTTGTATCCTTTGACTGGAATCAACTAGGCAGACCCCGTTTACCAGCTAGTATACCATTTCGAATCATTGTTCAAATATATAGAATGGTTATGGCTGGTACCATCATAGATGAGGGGGCTTCTGTGAGTATCCTTTCCTCAACTGCTTGGAAAGTGCTTGGTTCGCCATCGCTTTTGCCTGAGATGATTAATCTAACAGGCTTTGATAAAGGAACCAGTCGACCATTAGGGATCCTTCCCAATGTGCCCATAACATTGAGAGGGAAAACCGTTCACATGAACGTGATGGTAGTTCAAGGACCCTTGGATTATAATCTACTCCTTGGACGAGACTATATTTATTGCATGAGAGCCATTGTCTCATCACTTTTTAGAGTGATGTGTTTTCCGCACGAAGGAAGAGTGGTCAAGCTCATAGACCAGCTTTCATTTCCCGGATCACGCATAGTAAATAGTCATATACCATCCCTAAATGGTCTTTTCACGCAAGAAATGTCTCAATCTCCAGTCCGTCCACCCGATGAGCGCGAGTGATTCGGGGGGACATGACTGAATCCCAGGGGGCATGCACCCTGGCCTGCTTCGGCAGGAGAACCTCGGGGATAGGGTAGGTTTCCGCGAGAGTATATGACCTCTGTACTCCTGTCCGTTATTGGAAGAGGGAGTTGGACAGGAATAAGATCCTCTTGTCAAAGTTATGCGAGTTGGCGGACATCGCCACTCACCTTTGTTTATCTCGGTAGACATCACCGAAGAGGTGTTTTGTTTACGCCGTAAATAGAACTATCTTTGGTAACCTGTAAGAGGTAGGCCTCTCTCGGTAAAACAAATGTTTTAATGGACTAAAGAAGGGGTAACCTTGAAACTCTGTTTTATACCTGGGGGCATGCAAGCCTTTTGGCCTGCAAGCGAAGAGCGACTATTTATTGTTTTAAATTTGTAGGTCCTCTAACCCTTTAAACTCGTAGGATTGGTCGTTTCCTAACTTGCATAAAGAAAGGATGTGGGGCAAAACTCTAAAAGTTGCCGTTTTTATATGAGACATTCTTATCACACGACTGGATTAATCGAGCAGTTTTAGCACATAGTTCAA
This sequence comes from Pinus tabuliformis, assembly GCA_031772625.1. NCBI lineage: Eukaryota > Viridiplantae > Streptophyta > Pinopsida > Pinales > Pinaceae > Pinus > Pinus tabuliformis. Next base: position 659,407,142 of record CM062804.1, read on the forward strand.
GCTCGTTAAAAAATAAACATAAGACATGAGCAAATGTTTCCACCCGCGTTTAAGCTCGTTAAAAAATGAACTATTCCCTAGTAAATAACCATCGTGAATGTAGTACTTCAGCCATTAAAGCCTTGGTCATGCTTGCACCGTCACCTCCACTTTTTCATTGGCCGATCATCCACCTCCATTTGATTGTTTACCCATTTTGAGGAACAGCTGCGAAGAGTGATTTCACTAGCCATCCTTGTGACACTGCCGTGATTGGAAAATTCCAAACCTTACCTGGAATCAGCTGCTACCCGTTTTATCACTCGTTCCTCAAAAGACGAGTCTCCTTTAAGCTCTTTTCAACTTACTCGTAAAATATGAAAAGATTGCCAAGCCATTGGCCTCTCCAGCTCGTTAAAGGGATAGGAAGTGCTATCCCTCCTCTAGATTTTAATCTTTTTGGACTCGAGGGATTATTACACAAAAAGATCGAGCGCTTGTTTTGTTCTGCTCGTTAAAACTATCGAAAATCCATCCCTTCTGTATTGTTTTATACTTTTTCGGACTTAAGGGATTAGATGACGAAAAAGGAATTCTGGAGTTACCTTTATGTTCCTTTCAGACTCTCTAAAATTGAAAATGACCGAGTTATCTTTGTCGTTAAACTCGTTAAAAAGATTAATAGCGACAAACTTGTCTATAGTCGAGAACGAGTTTCACTGTCGCTAGGCTCGTTAAAACATAGCGATGGGTTTGCCCGAAGGGCAAATTATAGAACAAGCATATGTTATCCTCCTCAAGCTTGACAAAAATAAAGAGGTACTGGTCAGCAATGACTGGGGAAAATTGGGAAGAAAACTTGAAGAAACTTTGTTGGTAGCAAGTCACTCTTGAACATGACACTTCCACTCCGTGTCCGAGTTGGGTTGGGTTGTTTCATTCACCGGTCACATCACCATGGTCACGCCATACCATCCACATTTGGGGTTAATGCTACCAATCCATCACATCAGTGTCGCCGATATGTTCAAGAGAAGTCATTTAGTGAATTCACCTGTGTCTCACCCACTACCATACATTATACTCCATTCTTTCATGACCGCCACCCTGAACCTTATATCACCAGATCGTTTTCACCTCCATTAAAATCATTTGCTCCATTCCGTGTCATTGATGTGGGATTCATTAATGCCCTCCTATGACGGATCACTTCTTTTCGACATCAGCTTATTATCCAAGAAGTTGATCTAGGAACACCCCATTCAGTACTTTGAAGCTTGCATGCCTCAATGGCAAGTTTCTCACTTCCGGCGACAGGTTTACATCAATGGCCTTCGACCGAAAGATTTTGCGTGGTGTTCGACACCAAGTCCTTTATTCACACCACGTGAATTGTACTGCAGTACCTTGAGGGTCATTATCATTATCGGTGATTCCTCTTGCGCTTGTTAACAGTTTACATCTTTGACTGGTAATCAAGCGATGTCTTTCCATGTTCGACTTCAGAACATTTCTCACATGGATCGACTTGTACTTCGAGTGAAGATCGGACGAAATTGAAGACCCCGGATCTAGTTTCATCCATCCAAGCTGCGATATATATTCAGGGAAATAAAGACATTAAATGTACATCATTGTTGCATAGATAATCATCCACTCAAAAGGATGATGGCTTTATCAGAATCATCAGTCTACACTCAGACGATTGTCTGTCCTATGTACATAAAAATGAATTTATAAAGCTGAGCATGGGAATGCCCGCCTCAGCTAGATCATGAAAATATTATGAAGATAATGTATTGTATTGTATCTTATTACAGGTCTCCTCCCAGCATTGAAAGAACTTCAGATCCTCACAATAAATCATTTCACCCAACATCAAAAGATTAACAGACTCATGCTTTAGGGGGCAACTGTTATAGACATTTTTGGGCCCTACAACCCCAGGCATGAAATGTCCATAAACCAAGGGCTCCTAAGTCCCTAAAAGTGTTGTTCTAACCCCTAAAGGAACAAGGTCAACAGATTATAGCTTCTCCCAGAAGTTCTCCATGAGAAATTGCTCAGAATTGGTCAAAACAGGATCATTGCAGCTGCTCCACTGGCTAAGTGCATTGCATCTCACCCAAATACACTGTGAGGGTTCGTTGCATTTCAAAATTCCCTTCTGTGGGGTGCGATGGGTGAGAAATGACAAATGGCAGTGTCATTCCGCGAGGTGGAGAGGTAATGGAAGCTTCCAGAATCTTCTCCCGTGACACTTGCCTCACTGAATTCGACCAAGGATGAGTAAGAGGCCATCAGTCTCCAAGTGGAAGCAACAACTATCAGATAGAAGACACTAATCAAATCACAAGCTGACTCATCCCCCTTACAGATATCTATATATGGATCCCTCATCCCAGAGATCCAGAGGCTGGAATTTTGCATATTGTAAGGAATTGCTGTTGGTTTCTTGAGACAAACATCAGATTGTTGGGTGATCTAAGCTTTGTTTGAGGTGAAGAGGGGCTTCTTTGCTGGGAGGTTGATGCTGGGTCAGAACAACTGGTTGTAACTCCTCTTAGCTCTTTTCTTGTTTATCAATAAAAGCTATTTGAGTTTTCCTCCATACTTTTGTGTTATTGATGCTTGTTACATTTTTATGGTCAATTTAAATCTGATCCTAGATTGTTTATGATTATAGATCCATGTCTTTGTATAGTGCTATGCTTTTGTGATCTTACAGGTACTTTGTGAAGCTGGGTGTGCAAGGGAGCAGGTAGCTGAGGACTATCAAAGAAGAGAGGGATCAAATCGGGAGATTAGCGCAAGACAGAGGTTGGTCTTTCTGTTCCTCTCTATCTATAATTCATAAAGGAAAAACAAAAGTAGCTTTTCTCTATTTGTTTCTAAGGCAGCTGTCACACCTTAGTGGGATAGAGCAGTTCTATATAGACACTTTTCCCTGTAACAGCCCCAGTGTCAAGATGGTGTAGGCCGCTGCATTAAGTGTTGTTAATAATGGTGATGTACACAAATATGATGTCTCGATCATACAAGGTAAAATTCCCTCACACAGGAGTGGCTCTAAGAGATGTTCCACAACTATATCTCTCAATCAAAAGACTCCTATCAGTATGATACAAAAACATGCATGATGAACATCCCACCAACATGGCACAAAAGGGATTTCATAAACAAAACATGCATGATGACAATAAGAGTATCCAAACAACATACAACAAGGGATATCAAAGCATAACATAAAGAGTTATGACAAAAAGTACATCACATAAAAGATTTCGCATAACATGAAGCAAGGAATCATGACAACATGTAATAAACAAGATACTGCATCAACATCAATCAAGGATCTGTGCAACATAATGCAGAAAGAATAAGTACATGAACACATCATATACCTCACAACCAAGGGCCATATGAAGAAGTGGATGTCACACTGATGAAGCTGCTCGGACCATTGATCTCAAGGCATTGATCGTATGAAGATGGCTGCTCGCACAAGAATGTGGACATCTGAACTGACACTTAGAAAAGTGACTAGAAGAAGAAATGAGAGAATAAGAAATATGAAGACACCATCAGAATTCTGGGCTCAAGGAATCTTTTAGATTCCCTTAGGATTCCTCGAAGATTCTACTCCATGGATGGACTGTAAATCTACAACTCAGATGGTGAATTTGATCTTGCCATTGTGAACCCTATGGAAAACCATGAAAAACAAGTATAAACTTGACTATATTCTGAAATGTCAAAATTTTACCTCCTTTGTAAAATTTCATGGCTCATGGTTCTGCTCCCTGTTTTTGTTGATATCATGGTTCCACATGTATTCTGGAAATGACTAGAAAATGTAGACCTCTGATGAAGAAACAAACAACACCATTGTGTTCGTGGCGATGAGAGGTGTAAAATCCATATACAAATTGTCAACTTCTGACAAAGTGAAAATTTTTCCCTCCTACAAAATTCATGGTGTCTGCATTAAAATATTAATTAATCTGCCTTCTGCCTCGAAATCTGTGCTTGCAGTCTCTCTCCTCCTCGAACTGCGTGCAGAGGTAAAAATGTGGTTTAAATACAAAAACCTTGGGTGGATTCACCAAGGTAGGTAGTTGGCGCATTGGTTAAAAGAGGCTTATGGTTAAGGAGAGGTTGGGGGATCAAAACCCACCTTTTCCCTTATATAACTTTTACAATCAACAAAGTATTTGAAATAGGGGGTTGGGTCTGCATTGGGTGGTCTGCCCCTGAAACCCTGCACTTAATACATTATTGGTGTTAATATATATACATATATCGGCTCATATATTAATCGCAATCGGCGGTCGGTAGGGATCGGCTCCGATAAAATCGGCGCAATATCAGGGGTTCCACCGATATCATTATCGATGATGTATCGAAATTGGTGATCGAAGCTTTTTATTAACGCATATGTCAGTGATCGACGTTCCAAATCGGTGCTTTAACGGATGTGTCAGCATAGACATCGATATGATTATTATGGGTCGGGGCGATATATATATATATATATATATATATATATATATATATATATATATATATATATATATATATATATATATATATATATATATATATATATATATCTATATATATCTATATCTATATCTATATCTATATCTATATCTATATCTATATATATATATATATATCTATATCTATATCTATATATATATATATATATATATCTATATATATCTATATATATATATATATATATATATATATATATATATATATATATATATATATATATATATATATATATATATATATATATATATATATATGGCTTCGGGGTGTGGGCCAGGTCCACTGTCGATGGCCGGTGCCTGCCCCTTAATACAACAATTTTGTTATATATATACGGTTGATATATATATGTGGGATATGTAGAGGAAGGTTCGGTGGGGATTATTGCTGCTGATCCTGAAACCATGTCTTAATGTGACTTGCGATAAGGTTGTTTAAAAGGGTTCGGTGGGGGTTGTTGCTGCTGATCCCGAAACCATGTGTTTTGATTGTTTTATATAGTTATTTTTAATAACTATATATTGAAACATTTCGTTGTATGGTTATTTAATAACCATTTTCCATGATTTTTGTCTCTTATGTAAGTTTTAGGGGACAAATGAGAGAACGCCAAGTGTTAATGGCCGATAGGCTGCCATGTGGGTCCCACCTGCTTACTGGGATGTCATGTGGCATACTGTGGGCCCCACTTTTCCCCTGTCATGTCAAACTTTGAAGAGCTCTATCTTTCACATACGAGCTCGGTTTGATGAGTCGTTTGCACCTCTACGATCACGACAACAAGATACTTAACATGAACCTATTTCAAGCATAATCCAAACACTTCAATTTTTGAGCCATCTTTGTCCTGTGTGTCTCTCTGGAGCCACCTGGATCAATTTTAGAAATATACTCTGACCCACTCAAACAATCCATCAAATCATCCATGCGTGGTGAATGAAATCTATACCTGATAGTAATCTTGCTTATGGCTCTGGAATCTATACACATACGCCATTCACCACCTTTCTTTGGACTGAGTGCTGTTTGTACAACACATGGACTAAGACTCCCTCTAATTAATCCCTTATCCATCAGTTCTTGTACTTATCTTCCAACTTTTGCATTCTCTTGAGGAGTTAATCTGTATGTTGCTTTGTTTGACAAACTTGCTCTAGGTATTATATCAATGTGATGACTAATACTCCTGATTGGTGGTAATGCATTTAGCAACTCATCCACAATAATACCAGCAAAGTCATTCAACAGAGTTTTGATTTATTTAGGTAAATCATCTAAGTTTGTGGAAGTTAAAATTAAATTAGGTCTCCCTATGACAACAAAATGCATTTCTTCACCTTTTCCAACTTCTTGCAACAATTATTTCCCACTCATCAACATAACGTTGTTTCCAGGTGCTTCTTTGCCTGCTTCATCCTTCAATGGAATCAATGTGTGTTTATTTCCATCCTCCTCCAGACTGTAAGTATTTCTCTCCCATCATGAATAGCTTTCCAATCAAACTGCCAAGGTATTCCCAGCAACACATGGCATACATCCATTGACATTACATCACAGAATACCACATCCTTATAAGTACCAATCTGTATCTCTACCTTGCATTGTTCTGTCACAATAATTTGATGTTCTTTTTGCAATCATGACACTTTGTAAGGAGTAGGGTGTACTATTTTCAGTATTCCTAACTTTTCCACCATTTCTGTAGAAACAAGGTTATCAATGCTTCCACTGTCAATTATCACTTTACAACATTTTCCCTTGGACTTGAATTTAGTTCTGAATAAACTCTTTCTCTGAGTTGGTTCTCCTGTCTCTTTCTCTGCCTTAAGCAATACCCTTTTCAACAACAAATATTCTCCTTCTTCAGGTGATTCTTCCTTGTATTCAATTTGAGGGTTTTCTTCCTTTACCTCAGCCACATTCACATTCCTCTGATTTGTTGCTTTATTATGAGGACAGTCCCATGATCCATGTCCCCATTCTCCACATGTATAACACTGAATATCTCTTCCTCAACCTCTTCCTCTAGGTGCAAATATTCCTCTATTAAAGTCTCCTCTCTGTGGTGGTCTACTACTTGAACTCCCTACTTCACTCTGATGTTGCTGAAATCTTGGTCTGGTAGTTCCTCTACCTCTTGCTGAACTTTTTCCTCTGTTCCTTTAATTTTGTTTCCTCAACATATTCTCTTCTACCTTCAAAGCTGATTGATAGGCATCTTCAATTGTCTTCAGAATCATCAAGCTGATCTCATCCTGTATGTCATACCTTAAGCCATAAATATACCTAGCTACCTTCTCTTCATCATCCTCTGCATGTCCTGCTCTAATGTTCAGCTTATAAAATTATTCTATATATTCTTTGACGGTCATCCCTTTTTGTCTCAATTTTTGTAATTGCCTAAAAAGATTTAACTGATAATCTTTTGGCATAAAATTAGCTTTGAATTTACCTACCATTTTATCCCATTGTTTGATCTTGGACTTCCATGTTCTTGCTCTCGATGTTTTTAATTCATCCCACCAGATAGCTGCATGACCCTTCAATCTGGTAGTTGCAAATTTCACCTTCTTTTTGTCATCAACCTCCTCCTCATAGTCAAAATACTTGTCCAATGAATTGATCCAGTCCATCAACTGTTCTACATTGAGATTCCCATCATACAAAGGTATTTCCATCTTCCTTCTTCTACTTGCTTTGGCCAACACCTTGATAACTTTGGCAGCTTCACTTTCAACCTCTTCTTCTTCCTCAGAAGATTCTTTTGTCGCACTGGCATCTCCTTCATTAGTTTCTCTCCTCTGAGCAGTCTCCATTATCTCCATCCTTGTACGCAGACTCCAGATCTCATCTAGCAGAACTGTATTTGCTACAAGTCTCCCTCGACCTATGCCAACTCCTCTCCTCAGTGGCATGTTTCCTGTAGCAAAACTTAATCTTTGGGCTCTGATACCAAATGCCGTAGGAGGTTGAAAAACAATGAGGTGGTAGTATTTAATTAGACTAATGGTTAACTTTATAACCAATCAGTTGCGCTTAAATAGGTTCTGCAAATGTGTTTACCTTCTAAGGGTCTCGCTTATCCTGAACAATCTCTGCTGGTCCCACTTTAACTCTTCCTCTGATTGAGTGCTTCAATCCGCACCGTCAATTTCACTCCTTTAGATCCAATGGCTATCACGTCGTATCACGTGCTAACTAGACGAACGATCACCACCGTTGATTAACCCTACTTGATCTAACAGTCGTTGTACAATCTTGCGCAGACTCTAGCATAGTCGTTATCATTTCGGAAGCACACAAGAAAAGCAGTTTTGGCATGCTACGTGTCGACCTCTAAGGCTAATCATGCGGACTTGTAACAATACCACTTACCACTTCTTAAGCACGCGATATACCACTTCCCACTTATCAAATACTAACCACGTGTTTAAATCAAACCTTTTAATAAAGGTGCTTAAGGAAAGTTTAACACTTAACCACAATATTAATGCTTAAGCTCAATATTAACCTTTAACACTTAATCGACTGTGATTTATGAATAAAATGTTTAAACAGAGGAAAATACCCAATTAAGTCTAGAATGCCAGTAAACAGATATGAATGAACTTCTGCACCAGGATTAACACGCAACACCACACATAATCATTTATTCAACAAAATATAAGTTACAGAGTCTTGGCCCTCTCGGCTTGATTACAATAGTTTGTCTGACCTTTGTTCAATTTCAAACCCTATCTCTCTCATTCAAACTCTCACTTACACACTCTATCTCTTAATCATCTAATCTCCTGTCATTACATTCTTTTCTCTTTTATGAATCAAATACTATCCTAACTGCATTAACAACTTGATCCCTATTTTAATCAGTCTAACAATTAAATCTCTATTCTCAAGCTTTGTTACACACTTATACTAACAACTTATCTCTTAGTCTAAAAATAATACAATATTCTAATTATTACAATAATGAAGTAAAGATCATTTTCGAGAGGTCCAACCCTCTCTACTAAAACTGACTTTAACCACTTAGGTCAAAGAAATTCATCTCTTGTTAGCCACAACATGTGAACATACAATCACATTGCTGGCTAATTCTAGATGCTCCCGCATCAGGTGTAATATTCATTTGAAATAACCTTGAGAGTATTTTTTAATCTACAATGACGATGTAACATTTATGCCACACAGAACCTAAAATCCAATTCCTTCTCCATCAGAGTCTCTTCTCCATCCTAGAGGAGACAAAGCATCATAACCAAAAAATTTAGAAGAGCTGTGAAATCACCAATTCCCCAAAATTCACAAAAAATGGACATGACTGAGATGAAGTAGTGAAATTGGGCCATGGGGAAATAATACACATATGAAATGAAGGACCAATAGATACAAGTAAACTACCATAGGGGATCCCACAAGACTACCTTAACACTAGACAATGGTTGCCAATCACAGAAAAGAAAGAACATAAGAGGTAGAGAGATATAATTGATACAAATGCACCATGGTCGAAGATATGGAATAGACAGACTCTTGGAGGCAAAGGTAGACACTATAAGAACCAAGCCAACTAACCTATCATAGATCTCCATCACCGACCTCCATGAATCACCATAATCTTTCCGTATACTGCCCTCAAAAAACAACATTATGTTATGAACCATTTTCCTCTCATATGATTCTTTCATCCTTTTCTAGGGGTACTAAAGAGTATATGGCCCAATTATCTTCACTGAAGTAGAGTGGTGGATCATTAGTCCTTAGAGTAGGGGAATGAGAATTCTAGAGACACCCCTTATGAATGATTATGGGGCAATAAATGTAAATCTTTCCGAAGTTGTCGGGTACCGACTTGAATTGATGACACATGTACACTCCATGATAGCGAGGAGAACACGTGGAGAGTGTTTCTTTTTTTTTCTTAAGCAAGAGTCGTGTCTTCTATTTCATTAAATCAAGCATAATTTACAAAATTTACACCAAGCCACCAAACTATGTGGTCTAAGGCTTGCAAGGAGCGTGCTCGATAGAAAATAAGCAAAAGAGTACATAAAAAAATAAACAACGGGAAACACAGGGTCTGAGGACCCTCACCACCAAGGCCGCGCCATAAAAAACCTAACATGCCTTTAAATCTCAACTGTCCAATCTTCTCAAGAAATCCGACGCCTGAGATCCTTTTCGCACCAAGAAGAAGCAGGATGGAAAACCCCCAAACCCCACCAAACCGCTCAATCAATCCAGATCGTTGATCGGCCGAAACCCATCGGACGACGGATCTGCATATCGCGCGGCCGAAGTGAACGAACATTAGCGTGTGATGAGGGTGGTTTTTTGGTCCAACCCTCATCCACGTGTTAAGATATGAATGGAATCGCTGCCCAAAATTTAATACTGCCTTCAGCTTGAAAGCGGTGCGATCACACCAAAACCATTTTGGAAGCGGTATTGTCTCCCGCCACTGAAAATTGAGAAATGGTGCCACCACGACAGGAGCTGTCGTTTGATACTTTCCACCTCCCTTCTGACCGAGATAACCGGAGATATTCAGGGAAGTGATTCCCATAGTTGCAGAGACCGACCCTGACCCGTCTTCCACCGTAGGCTTGTCAAACCATGAAAGTGAATCTTGTCATAATTTTCTCATTGTGAATTCGATTCCTTAGTATTGTTCTTATACACTGCTTTGTCCTCTTTCTCCTAGTTTTGGCAAAGATCTTTTAGGTTGCTTGGTGACATTGCGAGCCAATCCATCAAAAATCTGTTGTCCTCACAGCTGACACCTTGGTTGGCAAGAATATCAGCCAACTTGTTGGCCTTTCGACGCACATGGATAAATCTAAGTGTGCGCAGTCCCTGAAGATGTCCGTGGATTTTATGGAGAACCCGTAATAACCTCCAATGTTTTTTGACTTTCTCTATCCTTGTTCCATGACTAATTCTCTTGGTTGCGTTGATGACTAAATCTAAATCAGCTTCTATTATTACATTTTGGCAATTGTTCTGCTTAAGAAGTTCTAAACCTTGTTCCAAAGCCATTAATTCCACCATGTTATTGGTGGCTTTTCCTAGATGACCATAGAAGAGGGAGATGATGTTTCCATTTTCACCCCTTAGATCCCCTCCGAAGCTTACCCTGCCCAGGTTTCCCTTTGAAGCCCCATCGATATTATACTTTAAAAATCTTTTCGGGGAAGGATTCTAGAAATCTTTCACCGGTTCTCTCATGTTTATTTTCCTGTTTGTACTATGTGGAATCCGCCCCTGCATGCCTAACTACCTGAGAATTGATAACTCTGCTTCTGAAGGAGGATTTTTGGGGAGATCCCTTACTGTAGTGCTAATTTTCTCCTTAAGTTGTTTTGAGATTTTCTCCAACAAACGAAGAGAGGAATTATTCTCTTCTTTGAAGATTCTTGTGTTTCTCTCTTTCCACACATTCCATATGATGAAACTTGGCAACAGAGCCCAAGCAGAGTTAAGAACCTCATAATCCAAATAATTATTCCTCTAGTTGTTGAGGGTTTTAGTGATGCTTCCTTTATCTCTATCAGACTGTCTGAAGATGGTAGCAAAAAGATCCCTTAACCTGAAGGTGAAACTGTAGCTATTGTGAAGATGTTCAGTGGTTTCCTCTTGGACTTCACAGAGCTGGCATTTGGAGGGTCCCAACATACCTCTCCTTTTTATATTATCCCAGGCTAAGATTTTCCTGTGGTGAACCAGCCACATAAAGAGTTTGATCTTCATCCAGCCCTTGTGCCTCCATAGCTTCTGCCAAGTTCTATCTGTAGCTTGGGATTCCAGCCCAAGTAGAATACCTTTTGCTTCCTTAATGTTAAAGTTTCCCTCTTTGTTGCTGCCCCATCTTAGTTGATCCTTCCCTTCAGTAACTAAAATCATCCTCTGATCCAACAACCTCTTAAGGGTCTCTGCTCTACTGTTCAGGGTCCTGTTCTCTCTGCCATCTATTTTTTTCCATGATCTCCATTTTTCTGTATTGTGAGAACATTCCCAAAAGTCCTTTACTTTCACTGATCCTAGGTTGTCTGTCTCCTATTTGAGATCCAAAAATTCCTCTCTCAAAGGAGTTGGTTCTTGTTTCCATTTGTCCTCCCAGAATAGTGCCAGAACTCCATCTCTGATTTCCCAGAAACTGTTTTTTTGTACAACCTCTCTGTTCTCCCAGGCCTTGTTCCATATGGGAGAGCCCTTTATGTTTCCAGACATTCTTATGATATCATGAGAAAGCCAGGAATTGGCATACTTTTCCTTCCATATGCTTGCCCTTTGAGCCTTAGAATCCTTAACCCACCTCCACCAAAGTTTGCCCCCTAGAACCTTACTTAGAATCTCTATATCATCCAATCCCAGGCCTCCTTGGTTCTTGGGTTTACAAATATTTTCCCATGAGACTAAAGCCCATTTTTTCCTTGTTTCCTCTTTGCCCCAGAGAAAATCTTTTTGTATGTTTCTAAATTGTTGTAAAACTCCTTGTGGAGCTAGGAGAGCTGATAACATGAAGATAGGGATAGCTTGGAGCACTACCTTTGTGAGAACCAATCTACCTACCAGATTTAGAGACCTGATTGCCCATTTCCTGACCTTATCTTGCATCTTAATGATTAGTGGTTCCCATATGATTTTGAGCGTAGGTTTATCCATTAGAGGAACTCCCAAATACTTAGAGGGGAGAGAGTCTCTTTGAAATCCAAGGATTCTGGAGACACTTCTCTGGATGGCTATATGGCTATTAAAGAAAAATATTTTTGATTTGGAAAGATTAACTTCCATACCTGATGCTAAAGAAAAGTCCTTCAAAATCTGTTTGTATGCTAGCACTTCCTTAACCGTGGGAATTCCCTATAGCATGGTATCATCTACAAATTGTTTATGAGTCAGGACCTAACCATTCTCCGAAAGTTGGAGTCCTTGAATTTTTCCAGTTGCTCTAGCATGCTTAATGGAACGCCCCAACCCTTCCATCATGAGGATGAAGAAAAAAGGAGAGAGTGGATCTCCCTGTTTGAGTCCTCTAGAAGGAAGAAATATTTCAGAGGGAAAGCCATTAATTAAAATTGAAAAGCTGGAGGAAGTCACCAGGGCCATGACCCATCTGATTCAATTATGATCAAAACCAAATGCTGCAAGCACTTTCTTGATATATGTCCAATTCACTTTATCATATGATTTGGCTATGTCCAATTGCATGATTATACTTGATTTCCTTTCACTAGTTAATGAGTGGACCACCTCATGAGCTTGTATGATGTTATTTAGGATTTGTCTGCCTTCCACATAACCTGATTGTTCCCCTGAAACTAGCGAAGGCAACAAAGGTTTGAGTCTGTTGGCTACAACCTTGGAAATTATCTTATAAACTACATTGCATAAAGCGATGGGTCTATACCTATTTGGAGTTTGGGCATTATCCTGCTTTGGAATTAGGGATATAAAGGAGGTATTGAGAGTTTTCAAAATATTTCTGTTCAGCTTGGAGTCTTCCACTACCCTTATAATATCCTCTTTGACAATATTCCAACAAGCTTTGAAAATCTACATTGAAACTGTTCGGCCCTGGACCTTACCATTTTGCATTTCCTTGAGGACCTCACTGACCTCCTTTTCAGTTATAGGTCTGTTAAGATTACAGTTATCCTCTCTGGATACTAACTTGGGGATATGCTTAATGAGGTCCTTGATGAAAGGAACCCTATATAAAGTGTTTTCCTGAGCAATACCTCGGAAGTGCTTAACTAACACCACTTCTATCTCCTCATGAGATTGATGTACCTACCCATCCGTGTCCTTGATCGAAGAGATCTTGTTGTGAGTCCTATTTGCTACTGTGGATTTATGGAAAAATTTAGTATTTCACTCTCCTTTTAGCCATTGAATTCTTGATTTTTGTTTCCAAAAAATTTCCTCTTGTTTGCACAACTTTTCCCATTCTTGGTGATGTTTCTCTACTTGGTCATTTTTGTCCTTATCAAAACCTTCCTTGATCAAAGCTTGGTTGAGCTCCATAATTTTATTTTCCATAGCTTTCTTTCCTACAAAAATGTTACCAGATTCATTCTTGTTCTAGGCTTTAGGCTTCAGCTTGATGTGCTTTAATCTTTTTTGAAGCAGGAGCATTGTTGATCCTTGAGTTTGCAAATCCTCTGCCCACTATTCTTCAATGTTGCTGATGAATTCTGGGTGAGAAAGCCACATATTCTCAAATCTGAAGGGTCTATTTCTTGGGGTACCTATGCCCTTGATTTCCATTTGAACCAGCCAATGATTTGAACCTCCAAAGGGAAGAATTCCTGCTATTATTTCCTTGTCTAGAAGCATGAGTTCCTCAGAGATCATGAATCTATCTAACTTGGAGGCTACCTAAGAGTCCCCTTCTCTTTCATTGTTCCATGTACAGAGGCCATTGTTTGTCTCAATATCAACAAGCTTCATGCTTTTTGAAAAGATTTGGAAGGCTAAGGAATCTTTATTTAGAGCTTTTGTACCCACTTTTTTCTTCGAGAGAGATATGATCATATTGAAGTCTCCTCCTAGGACCCAAGGTAGTCCTGCATGTCTAACTCATAGATCCACCAAGGAATCGATGAACCTAATTTTGTCATATAACCTTTGAGGGCCATAAACATTCGTAACTAGGTAAGTGTCCATGTCTCCTACTGGTTGTATAACAACTGTTAAATAATTCCTTGATGCCTCTGCATCAATTATTCCAATTTTTTGGGGATTCTAGAGAGTGAGGATACCCCTGCTGTATTTTCTGCTTTAAGTTCTAGAAACTCAAATCTACTGAGCCATTTACTATGGATTCGCCTTAATTTCTGAATGGAGCATTTTGTCTCTTGGACAAAAATTATATCCGGAGCCGCCTGTTTCATTATATTATTCATCATTCTCTGTTTTCTCTTGCTACCAAGACATCTAATATTCCAAGTTGTGAAATTCATAATTAAAGATTGGTAAAGGAGTAACTGGTTAGGTCTTTCATCTTACCTGAGTCTACCATAAGCTTTCCACATTCCATCAGTAGTTCATTTTGTTTTTTCCTACCTCTTTTTTCCCCCTGGATTTCTCGGTGCTAACCCTGGAGTCATTTTTACTCTTTACCCCTTCATTGCTCTGTTTTTCAGTGTTGTTTACTCCCTCCAAACCTTTATCTAGGGTTTTCCATAAGAATAACTGTTGTATTGGATTGAGCTCTTCTTGTGGTAGTGATTCTACCCCACCAATTGTTCCCTGAGCCAAGAACCCTTCTAGATCCAGGTTTTCTCTATCAAGAATCCCCTGTAGCTCATTGTACTCCATGTCCATTTCACTCTGGGTCATTTCCTGATCCATTTCTAGCTCTGATTCATTTAGCATGATCCCCTTCTATTTTTCGTTTTCCTGTGTCTGATCTCTTTCTTTTTCCTTTTCCTTCTTCTCGTAGTCTTCATTCATTGTTTGATCTTCTACTGATATTTCTTCATCCTCTTCAAGAACTTGGAACTGGTTTTGATTAACCTTTTGTCCTTCAACTTGGTGTTGCTTTGGCCCTTTTTTTCTGCTTTTCCCTTTATGAACTACTTTGTGAAAGCTATCTGTGTCTTTCATTATGTTGATTTTGCTTTTGTGCTCTGCTTTACTGAGGGGGCAGCCTCTTAGAAGGTTCCCATGTTCATGACATCCGTGACATCTGAATGGAATATGTTCGTAGTCAACTGTTTGCACCCATTCCTCATCAAAAACCTCCAAGATGACTTCATTCGGAAGGGCTCTTGAAAGGTCCATCTCCACACAGATCCTAGCAAAAGAGGTGTATTTTCCCCTCCTTGTGGCTTCAGAGGCTTTGATAAACTGTCCTAATTTATTGCCTATGGCTGCAAGGGATTCAGTTTGCCAATAGTCAAGAGGTAGAGAATAGAGTCTTACCCATACCGGAACTAAAGTAAAAGTTTCCCTCTCTGGAACGAAGTTCATCATCCATCGCTGCATATAGAGCCCTGCTGCTACATAGAAGTAGGGCCCGCCTTCAAACACTCTATCTTTATCTTCAATGTTAGTGAACACCACAGTAAAGAATCCTTTGGATCCCAGATGTAGATCAATGCTTCCTTTGGGTTTCCAGTGGTATCTTATCCATGTTTGTAAAGCTTTTTTAGTGGGCCATAGCCCCATGAATTTGCATATGATTGTGTAAGTCTACATGTGATCTCTGTGCTCCTGCAACGCTGGATCATTTAAAACTACTCTAGGAGTAATTTCAGCTCTGGGTTTGCACTGACCCTTCTGATTTTTGTCTTTTTCTCCCTGTATTTTGTCATTTTCTTCCTTGTCTTTTGTGCCCTCCTTCTCCTTCGATTTGGTACTGTCTGATTCCTCCTCCCTGTTTTTTCTTCCTTCCTCCGCATCACTTCTTTCTTTTTCTGGAGGCTTCTTACCTTTGTTGGCCACCACTTCCTTGTAGGAGGGAGTGGAGCTCCCTCCTTTGCGCCGATCCATGGAGAGAAACCCACTGTAGAAGACTGTAACCCTAGTCGCCTTCGCTACCCGTGTTGGATCGCTCTACATTCGAGGTCAAGTTGCATCACGTGGAGAGTATTTCATTCGAGGAACCTTTATTATTTTATTCATGAGGGAAGTTAGGAGAGGGGAGCATTTGTGACCTGCCCTAGCCAATTCATCACCATTTGAACTATTTTCCCTTAATACATGGTAGAACTAAGATATTGGAATGAATTTCGGGGGATTAATTATTTTTTAATCTAATTAATTTAGTTTTAATGGATATTGATAATTTTCGTTAATGATAAATATGGTATTTACGGTGATAATTTAAACCTATGATCTCTCACAAAAAGACACATATTCTTAACCATTATATTTACTCTCAATATAAATCAACATAAAAGAAATATATAGCTTTTTCCATATATTTTTTTATAAAATTTTAAATAGCAAATATATATTAAAACCATAAATAAAATATTTTAAAATCTAATTTAAGTAAAATATTTTTATATTTGTATTTTTAAATTTTAATATAAAAAATATTTGTAACTTGTGAGGAGGTGCTTAAAATAAAATTAATGTATTTTAAAGAAATTAATAATTATTATTAATAAAATATTTAAATATTAATTATCTATCTATTTAATAAAAAACTAAGAAAAAATGTTATAACTTAAATATTTTAATGGTGCAGTGTGTAGTTTTGTAAATGTATAACTCATATATCAATATTAAAATAGAAGACTTTATATATATATATATTAAAAAAGAAGATGGATCAAATTTTTCCATTTGTTATATATATATATATATTTCAAGAATTTATTTCTTTTACTTAAATAAATTCAAAATTATAGAGTTATTGATTTAATTATTTTGTAATTAGATTAAGTCTAGACTCTATATTGGATGGTAGGACAATTTTTCCACACCGAGATGCTTGTGATTGTGAGAAGCTCAGTGTAACTTGAAATCGACTTGGAATAATTTAATCCTCTCAAAAACAATTTCCCTTCTCAATCCTCCCTATTTTTTAAAACATTTAAAAATATATATATTTAATATATTATTCAAAATAAAATATATGGTTAAAAAATGGATTATAATTTTAAATTTAATAAAATCTATTAGCATATCAATAATTATAAAAAATCTAATTAATATAAATATTGCAATTTCCAATATTAATAACTATCATAGAAAACAATATAATAAATATTAATAAATATCACCACAACCATATAAGAAAATTGCTTTTATATGTAAATAATAAATACTTTTATATAGGAAAAAAACAAAATCTAATTATTGTTGTAGTTTGTTTATTAAATGTTTGTTATTCTTTTATAATCTTTCTCTAGTTCTCCTTGTTAAAAGCACTTTGCTAATGGGAGGTTAAGAGGTCAATTTTCTTTGAGACCTTTGGGATTAGGCTCTAATAATAAATCAATGGGATATGATATGTTCGGGTAGATATGCCCAAATATTTCTTGAGAAAAAAAAAAGGTTTTAATTATTTTACTAAAATTTTGATCATACAATTTTAAAATACATTTTTAAATGTATAAACAAATTCAACATTTTAAAAAACATCTGAAATTTTTAAATTATACAAATTATAGATTCAAAATTACAATTCCAATCAATCTCTATTACATCATGAAAAAGAAAGAAAGAAATAGAGGAAGGAAGGAAAGAAGGAATTATTACCATCAATCTTGATAAACTACTTATTTATCTTCATCCTACACACTAATAAATCAATTTATGTAAAACATTGAGTCAACATGTAAGTGTAGGCAACCAATATATATTGTGTCATTGATCCATTAATGTGTGGGGGCAGTATATGCCACCCGTTGGATCATTTACTTGCTTAAATCCAACGGGTGACATATATTGCCTCGCGCATTAATGGAACAATGAAACAATATATAATGGTAATCATAAGTGGAACATGTCTTATTCAATGATGTTCAATAAAATTCATGTCTAGAAACACAAGTGGATATGGGTGAGTCCACCCTTGTGATTTAGTACTTAAATAAAATTCAATACTTATAGATATGGGTGAAGTCCAACTTAGAAACATGGAGATTTATTACTTGAAAGATTTGAGGATTAGATGTGAAAAGTGAAATCAATTACAAAATTGTTTAGTGAAATAACATTATTAGCCCTTGTAGCAATTGTTTCACGTTGACCGAGCATTAATTTCTTTTGAACTACCATGTGTTCCATGTTTTAACCAAATTAAAAAAAAATAAATTCTATCAACTTTCTTTTTATCTAAAGTTTCAATTTCGACCTCTTATTGCAGACAAGACTATAATTTTTGTGATTTTTATTAAAACATTGGATAAAAAGTTTTGAATTTCTAATCAATGGTATTTTAATGCTAGTTTCGAGTTAGCATTAATTCCAAAACATTTAATGTTTTTATATCTTCCATTCCATCAAAGCATAACAAAAACTTCCCTATCATCTAGTAACCCAAATGGTGTCAACCAATGTCATGTGATCGATCAGTTGTTGGGCATGTTAGCCATCTTCCGGGTTTCCCAAGATGCTAAAACAACACAAGCTCCCTCTGGCTACTTATTGTTTGTAGACTTTATAACCCTAAGCCTATCAAGGCTCGACATAGAAAAAATATATGTTTTATGTTTCATGGCCCTTCAATGCACTAGAATAGCAAAAATATATATCTCATTGCCCTTTAGTTTTTGAATACAGGTAAGGAAAAATCCTTCGATGAAGTCCTTGAACTTCTAGAGAAACTCCAAGGCAAGTATGAAGTCAATCGTAGTCTGAAAAAACAATGTGTAAGTCATTCAAACAATTCAAACAACTATGTATAGAAAGTTTTGATAAATTTGCAAAATTTCACTCTGTAACTCTATTTATTTGTAAAATTTCATATCTCTACATATCTCATAGCCCTATCCTTTAACCTTCATTTCCATTCTAAAGTATGTTCTTCAGGAATTCCATGGCAACATATTTGTCTCTCTTTCTGTATGTGTTTGTATTGCATTTGCTTACATAATTTTGCACGCATTGTTATTTTCTTGAAAATTCAGCATGTCCCTTTGGACAAGACTGGAATCAACAGAACTATCTAATTGTCCAAGCTCTTGTTGAATATCCCACTATCGACCAAAATATGTAAGGAAAAATTGAAAGGGTTCATACATAAATAACAGAAAAAAACCACTGTAATAATATAATTATATAAAGAATCATATTTATTTTTTTTATAAGGAAAGGCTTAGGGGTTTGCAAATAAAAAACAAAAAATATAGGTTGTTTCAATAATATAATTGTATAAAATAATTATATTTCTTTTTTTGGTTATTCCCATTCCAAATACTGACAAAAATACCCTTCAGTGTTTCCATAGACAACTAGCAGACTCGCCAAATGTTGAGACTCATCAAATAGCTCCATGAATTTTGTTATAGTTCTAGAATGGTGAATTACATACAAACTTGGCTTATATGGGTCTATGTTATTAACCTAAAAAAATAAAATGAAAACTACAATACCCAATTTCTAAAATATATATTGAGGTGCCTCTGGACAAAAACCCTGCTTCAAACATATAACTTTCATATACATTATAGAATTAAGAGTCCATTGTAGTGACTGCAACACCCTCTAAAATTTTGGCCTGCATCCAATTTCAGAGCCTTCTTTGATGATTGCAAGCAGTCGAGCTCATCCCATGAGCTCATGTCGAGTCTTTACACCCTGTTTGCTTGACCATTCATTGGTCATCTTTTAGCATGTTGGTTGCAATGTCATGCTTGCGGTCTTGTTATGGCTATGTTCAAGGTTCGTCTTTATGTGTACAAGTTGTGTTCACTATGTCAGAATCTATTTCACTCACACACAAAGTTGTATGCAACGTCGCGCAAGTGTCATCATAGTCGTTCAACGATCTATCTCAAGTGCCGCACTTATCACTCGCACCCTTTAGTCAGTCACACTGAGCATGTTGTCTAGTTGGTTTTAGGTGTCTTGTCGTCGAGTCATGTTGAATGTGTGTTCGCAAGGTCATGTATACACGAGTTCACTCAATCACACACTTAAACATTTTTTTGAAGATCTGTTCATCAGACCACCCTCCATCAACTGGACCCCCATTGAGCTACACTGTGCAGTCTTAGCCCTTAGTGACCAAGCATTGCTGCCCAAAATTGCGCAGAGCTTGAGGCTTCCTTCTAGGCAGTCTGCACTGCAAAATCCTGGAATCGACCTAGCTGAGTGTCACCCAAAACAACGTAGAAGTTTCCCAAGAAGCTATCTCAATGTGCGCTGCCTGCAAACATATCCATCAAGTCTCTTGCTGGTCAACTGGAGAATTTGACTGGGCAGTGACCCCGGGCTTTACTCTCCCAAAAATTGCACAGAAACTATTAGTTTGCCCACTTGCACTAAATGAATAAATTTCACATACAATAGGGACAGGAACCCACTGCCTGTCACTACAGTGCCTCTGAAAATTGTGCAGTTGTGTCAGTTAGTCCCCTTGCTAGCTGAGCTGTTGCTCCTCCTGAGCATTGCGTGGTTTTCTTGGAATTTCCATTAGATTCCCAACACCCCGCTCAGCCCAGAAACTATGCAGACATGTCTTGCATGACTGCCTCCCAGTTCTGCACATTTTTGGCCAGTAAGCTCTTGTAGCCCGCTCCCGGTCTCCTCTAAAAATTTGCGTAGTTTTCACTATCAATGCCTTCAGCTGCCCACATTTCCTTCCTTGGGAAAATTGTGCATTTCTACCTCCTAGTTGAGCCAGATCCCACAGATGTCATTATTTTCCCGGACTACACAAACCATCCTCTCAGTGACCTCTATGTATTTTTTCCCGACAGTTCCCCGGAGCCTTACATCCTGGCCTGAAACGTGCTTCACGCAGTTTCAGAGCCTTGTCCTCTCTCCTGGTCACTTGCACCCGAAAGAGAAATATGATGCATCATGGTATACTAGGGGAATTTTGGATTTGATGTCGTCTCGTCATGAGTGAATACAGATACAAGTACATGGATGAGACATGGTGCAACGGCGAACGTGATGAATAAGGAGCGCATACAAGGAGACTTGTTCGCGAACAAAGGAACACATGAAGCATGCCAAGTACCAGTGAAGGGGATACACACATGTGAAACATCAAGCGAACACTAAGACCATCGAAGACTCTGCACACTTTTTCATGTGGAGGTGAAGATATGATACACCAAGAGCACACTCATCATTCAGTAGCACCGCAGCTCGACATGGACACGACCATCAGCATGAGCATACCAACACTGTCATGTCGAGTCATGTCATGAGTTGCCTAGGCCACATCACTACTATGGACCATACTATTGCAATCAATGTAATGTAATGTGGAAGTCCAAGCAACCCACATACAAAGTTGAAGAGTCATGTAAGTTGAAGAGTCATGAGGGAATTCGAAGAGTCACAAGGGCTAGTTTCATCCTTGGCAATATATACCCCTCATTTGTACATGCAAATGAATTTTCACTTTGGCTCCTCCCACATAGCCTTGAGATTTTGTAGTCTTTTTTTTAGGAGCGAGCAGTGGCTCCAATGCCCTGCTATTGAGGTTAGTGATGTATGGTGTATGGATGTGTCTTGGAACTTTCTCTTAATTCAAAATCTTGTTAACATGTCAACACATTTTCACACATGTATTTTATTCATTTATAAGACTATTCTTTGGACGCTTGTAATGCATGTTGCTTTAACCTGTGTTAAGACACTTGAACTATTTCGGTTGTTTTAGTGCATATGTTGTTGGAAATGTGTTTATCAATTGTTAACATTGTCTCGTCCGTGTGGACTATTCTGCCTAACACTTGACAGATTCATTCTTCTAAACTTGTTATAACGACTTCCACACTTGTGTGGACTATTTTTTTGGGTGTTGTATGTGCTATCTATTCACTTTGTGTTTGTGACTGCCACATCCATGTAGACTAATTTGCAGAAAGTTTTGCATGTCCTGCTATGTTGTGTGTCTCTGACTGAGTTGGGACTATTCCCTTTCGACTTGAGATTCACTCTCAACCTCTCCCTCTGCAGTGAAAGAACTTAGACACAAGTTACACTAAGAACTCACCAGGCACACGAATCTTGTTGTTTGAAGACTAAGTATATCACTCTCATGTGCTAACAAGAAAGAGCTAAGGCATATCTTTAAGATAATGGCAACTGGGCCATCACACTGGATGAGACTCTTACACCAAACGATGTGAGGTCTAGTTGGGAATTCATACCGTCGAGATCCCTTGAATGTTGATGGGTCCAGCACTATCATCAGAGTCCTCAGACATGGAATTGGAAAATGGTTCTATGAAATCCCGAGTGGTGGGAAAGACCTCAACCTCGGGTCCTTCCTCGAGGATCAATGACTTTTGAAATGAGAGGCATATCGCAATGCCTAAGCCCAAATATAGCCTTATAGTATCGCCTCCCTCCTTGGATGTGCCTGTGCTCTTTTTAGATCAAAAAGTAGATCGAGACCCAACTCATAAATACCTAGTACCTAGTTACCACCCCATTAGCACTCAAGGCATACAAGAGCATTAGTGGTCCCTGTATAGCCTTACGCTGCAGCGTTACTGCTTGGATGCCACCAAGCTCAAGGAGGGTGCACATCATCTTATCTGAAACATAGCCGTCAAATCCATGAGGAGTTGGCCTGAGAAGCATGACCATACCCATGATTAGTTGATTGCGACTTCCATATCTATGACCAGTGGATTGATCCACCCATGACCAGGAGGTTGCGAGCTCTAACCAATCGGTGTGGATAAGCTAAACATTAACCTACTCAACCATTGTTGCAATTTAGAACAACCACCTTCCTTCCCTTTCCAATCAACAAGTTGATTATGCCGAAAAAGAAACACACAACACCTAGATAAATAATAAGGACTAAATATCCATGCACAATTCTATCTATTCTACGAATTTCCTCACGAAGCAGTGAGCCACTAAGAACAGTCTTACTAACCAAGGAGACTATTTTCATGGTTGTCTTCCACATCTTTCAATTGAGGTTAGAGTACAATAGAGCAATACCTAGGACCATATCAGTGGTTCCTTCATTAAAACCATCCAACACCAATTGTAAACACGTGGTTTAATAAATAGACACATGGTTTGTATTTTAAAATTAATAATGGCTCTTCAAAAGACGAGTTGTATAAAATTGCATGGGTATCTACGTGCCAACCAACAAGTAGATGCATGTAATCATTCACGTTGTGGGTTGGCCAGGTGGCCAAAATATGCTGAGTTGAATGATGTTGATATTAAAAAAAAAAAAAAACTTTACATTTTTTTTATCATATCAATAGTTGGAGTTTGGTAAACAAATTGTCTTGTAAACAATCAATTGCACTAAAGTGAAGCAATGTTTAGTAGTTAGTGATCAAGCAAAAAGCTTATGATGGGTAAATTAATATCCAAACATGCTTATATTTTATAATTAGCTATGTCAATAAAATAATTTAGATTGCTTGTCCTTCCGAGGGAAAATAGTTTGGAATTCGTATTCTCGAGGCTTGCTTCATCCATTGGTGTAGGAGCAAACTTAGAAAAGAGCACCAATCAGGGCTAGGCATTTGCATGCCATATTACCCTCATGATTCATAAGCAACTCTTAGAATCAACTTACTTAGTAGAGTATCAAGATGAGGCGAGGATAACCAATATACATGATGTGGCTATTATCTAGTGCTCAACAAGCCGATAATGAACCCATCACCAACACTAACACTTATTAATGCTTTGGCTATTCTTAATTTAGGGTTCCTCTCTGCCCCTTGCATTACAAAATGATGAAAAAGGGTAATCACAATTACAGTAAATTTATTCACTCTCCATATTTAGCAAATACATAGATGAAGCGCTCTATTTATTTGATGTGTTGATGGACATTACCAAGGGTTCTGAAAGAGGTACCTCGCTCTATCTGCTAGCTAGGTTGGACAATTATTTATTAGGTAATTTGTTTGGCATTAGCAATTATTACGCTGTAACGCGTTTCTCTCTTAAATCAACTCCCCTCTCTGCCCACCCATCATTGTTGTACGCCATAGGATTATATGTTAGAGGACTACAAAAGGAGGATCAGCTGTTAGAACAAAATGGTTACAAAATCGTTGCAGAAATGGTTTGCGTACTAGTTGGAAAAATTGAATACTGCGTGGTATCTTGAATTCATCATACATCGTGCCATCATGTTAATACTTCCTCCATGTTTCGGCCTTCAATTACATGCAACAACGTTTTTTCTTAATCGACAAGATCAGGAAAAATATTGCCTGTGTTTTTATTATAATTTGATCTGTAGGGAATGTTTATTCTCATGCTCACGGCTGTAATCCTGGGACTCTTGCCGTCTTCGTGCAGCGCAATGGACAAGAAGTTGAACAAATGCAAGAGGGCTTATGCGGGGGAAATTTGCGCTCCTGGTTTTCTTTTTTGCAGTCATGGCGGGTGGTTCTGCTGGGACAAAGCCGTCTACCATGGCCTTCGGGGCAGATCAGTTCAATCAGGGTGGAGATAGGAAGAAAAGACGGTTGCAGAGCTACTTCGCATGCCATGTCAGGTCGAAGGCAACGAAAGCGGTGGGGTTGTAACACAAGAAAATCCAGTTTAGATTCTTGATAAGGGCTGTTTAGGAGTGTTGTTTAGTAGTTCCCAAACGAAACTATTCATATTTAGAAACCTGTTTAGATTCTTGGTAAGGGCTATTTAGGAGCGTTGTTTAGCTGTTCCCAAACAAAAAACTATTCATATTTAGAAACCTGTGCAGATTCTTGATAAGGGCTATTTAGGAGTGTTGTTCAGCTGTTCCAGACACAGAACTACTCATTTTTAGAAACCTGTCTAGATCCATGAGATGGCTACTGTTACTAGTTACTATTAATAATAACAGTAATGGCAGGTTTTTAATGAAATCTATATAGAAATTTATGATTTATGATTATACATAGCTAATTCAAATGTATGCTTCTTTGATTCAGTTCATATTGACCAAAATATATATTTATAGTTCACATGAATATATAGATCAAAAAATTATAATTCCATCTCTGTGCTATGGTTGCACATCTTTCTACGTCTGAAGTAGACGAAATGACTAAATTCCTTTTCATATTGATAAGTGCCATATCATAGGATGATAAACATAATTGTGTTAAATTAAAAAAAAGTTAAATAAAAAATGTTTGCAATAAATTTAAAAATTATTATAAATAATAATAATAATTAAAAATATATAAAAATGTTAGTTCTTATATTTATTTATTAATTAATAACAACAAATGTATTAAGAAATCTTTTAATTTATTTTTTATTAATTTTGGATTAATCTTAATTTTGGGTCTATGAAATACGTAGAAGGATGAAATCTTTTTTTCACTTTGTAAATATTTTTTAAAGTTTTTTTCTAGATGTTTCATAAATTGAAAGCTAAGATAGATCTATCTTATTTGCGTTCTTCAATTTATACCTTACGACGTTTCTTTTGAGAATTATTACAAATAATAATAATAATTAAAAATATATAAAAATGCTAGCTCTTATATTTATTTATTAATTAATAATAATAAATTTATTAAGAAATCTTTTAATTTCATTTTTACTAATTTTAAATCAATTTTATGTATAGATTAGTTTGGATTAATCTTAATTTTGGATCTATGAAATATGTAGAGGGATGAAATCTTTTTTTCACCTTGTAAATATTTTTTTAAGTTTTTTTTTTTCTAGATGTTTCATAAATTCAATGTTAAGATAGATCTATCTTATTTGTGTTCTTCAATCTATACTTTACAACATTTCTTTTGCAACATCTGGTGTAAATGCTAGTTTATTCACCAATTTAGATCAGATTAACAAGGTATATTCAAACTTGCATCCAAGCAACAAAACATTTGTGTCATGAAATTGCAAGTTAGGAGAGATTACTGCTACACTAGTGCCCTTGTTTATTTCAATTGTATTAATATGATGAGGTGATAGTAGTATGATGAGGTGAAGTGTTTGTTTGCTGTTGTGATTTTCAATAGATTTTATCTTAAACCTAATTAGGAATTAGTAATATTGGAATATTAGATTGTTAAGTTTGTATAATTTAAATATTTCAATTTTTTTCTAAGAAGTTTAATTTATTTTTATATTAAAAAATGCAATTTAAATTAAAAAATATTATGATCTCACTACAAAAATCATGTCATTTTATTATGGTAAAAAAAACTAAAAATTTACCTCATTAAACTACATTATTATTTAATAAATTTCACAATTTGCGATGGGTGTCTTTTCAAAGTGACTACTCCATCTTCCATAACCTTTTTTTTAATTATGCAAAGTAACTCAAACTTAATTGATAACTATGTTGTTGCAAGTTTTGTGTAACACCTAGAATTGTAAAAGGGATCTATCAACATATAATTGTTTTCTTCATCTCAAGGTAGTAATTTTTTGAAATAATGTTTCTTTAAAATTTAAAGTTTGATTTCTTTTTACATGGATAATGTATGAATAAATTTGAGTAGATTTTAGGATAAGGGATTAATAATGTTTCTTTAAAATTTAAAGTTTGATTTCTTTTTACATGGATAATGTATGAATAAATTTGAGTAGATTTTAGGATAAGGGATTAGTTGAATTGGTTGTTCTCGATATTATTTGGTTCGTTGCAAAACCAAAGATATTTGACCTGACTATCTACAGGTTAGATGCTATTACTAGCAATGACATTAATAAATGTGGGAAAACATATCTTAAATTTCTCTATAAATTTTTTCTAAATTTTTTTTAATATATTTTAATATAATCTCTAATTTTCTGTAACATAAATGATATTATTTAATTTTCAACATTAAATTTTAAGGAGTTATGTAATTCATTTCATACTCAACCTGGAGTTGATATGTGGCATTTAAAAAAATCATGATGAAACAATATTTCAATCTTGACAAAAATAAATAAATAAATAAAATTCACTTTATATAAAATATTTTTGTATCAAACACACATTCTCTCTCTTGGAACCTTACACACAATCCCAATTTTTATTTATTTTAAAATACAAATATAAAATGTAATTACAAAAATATTATAACTTCAATACTCAATGTTCACTTTCACAATTAAAGCCTACAACAATTTTCAACCATCATTATACATGTAATACATTGAAGAAATCTCAATGTTTTAAATTCTATCTACGATACTATATATGATAGGGAAACCATTCCAAGAAAGTTTACAAATACTACATTGATAACTGCAATATTTTACAACATCCATAATATTAATATTCAAGTTATATATCTTCTAAATAGTCCATAAAACAATAAAAAGGTGTATCATTCACCCAAGGGAAGGTAGAATCCTTAATGCAGGTTGTCACAATCCTTGTTCCTTTCTTGGTGTGGTTCCCATGATCAATCTTCTATAATTCCCATTGTGCTTGACCAAAGTTACTAACCCACTCAGTTGTCCACCATACTGTTACACTAAAAAATGTCACCATCGATATTTACAGTTGGTATGGCTCTATCAACAGTCATACTACCCTCTTGAGCAAGTCTTATGCCTCTACTATTCATGTCAAACTCCAAGAAAGAGAGAAAGTCTTTATAAACATGTTTATCTCTGGGTACGCAGGTTCTCTCAAGCCTTGCCTGCGGGTACGCACCTTTTGTTCATAAGGTCTGCGTCCAAGGACACTCTGTATCTAAAGGGGCAGGTGCGTCCCTCTGAAAAGGTTAAAATGCGCAAGTTTTATCTTCAAAAACTTACTTGTGGTCATTTCTAGAGCATTCTAGAAGGTTGTTTGATGTGTATTGAGCGCCTCCAGATGGTTCATGCACTCCTATCAAAGAGGAACTTATCCCATCAATAAGGGAGTGATCCCATCCAAAGAGGGGGACTATCCCATTGATGGTGGACCTGATTAACTTCCTCTTGAGCACTATAAAAAGAAGCATTGAGCCAGAAGGAAGAGGGTTGAAAGCTATAGATTTCTAAGGGTAAATGCTGCAGGAATTAGGACTCCCATTTAGAAGCTTGTGAGGAGAGATTGTCATCTTTACTTGTTCTATTTGGAAGTGGGTGAGCTTTGTCAAAGTAGAGGAAGACTCTTGTGGACCCTAGAAGGAGCTTGCACAACACCAAGGCTCAAGTTGTAATGGTTCCTTTTGATTACCTTTAATGCAAATTGGTCCATTCTTCTCAATAACTTGTTGTTAATGGGTTATTTCATGTACTCGGTCTATGTGTTGAATATGCTTTGTTTTATGTTATAATCAGGTGCTATTTAATTGTTTGACTGTTGGTGATTGCAGGTTTTGGAGAAAAGGAGGAGCTCATCCATATCAACAAAGCTTGGACTTCTACAACAGCGTTTGGACAAAGGTAAGAACGAAACACTTGATTTCTCATATCATAATGTATGTTTAGAGAAGGATAGCTCCAGTTTGTTTTGTTTGTCATTAGAATGTCTTAGACTTCTAGGAAGGTCAGTTGTGTCCGCACCCTTGACTGATTCCGTGCGACAAATTGGCGACTCCGCTGGAGATAGATTCCATTGATGAGAAGAGTCTTTTCTTTTGTATGAACTTTGCTTTGAGAAAATTGGTTTATTTTTCTGGTTTTGGCTCTGTGACCTTGTCTCTGGGTGGGTTAGCTTAGGATTAGTTTTATTTTGGGTTTTCTTGAGTTTTTCAGTAGGACGCACCCTCTGAGTGCTGCACAGTGCGTCCCTGGACGCACTTTTGCTGTGTGCACAGAGCGGGCCCGCACCTGTGCTAACGGGTTGCCTGCGTCCCCTGCCAAAATTTGAGAAAAATCCACTTTTTGCCTTTTTTGCTCTTAGATTTTGTTTTTTCTTAGTTTCTTCTGCCCAGATTCATCAGTCCCTTGTCCAGAATCTTCACCTGAACTGGTTTCATTAGCATTGAGTGTTTTAGTGGATTTCGTCGAAGTGTAAGCCCTAGGGTTTGATTTTTGAGTAGGTCTTGTAGCGACTTTAGCGGTAGGAGTTGTCAAGCCTTAGATATCTCTGGTTTTGTCAACATCCTAAGAAGTCAGACCTGTTATAAAGTCTACCTGTAGGAGAAACTTACCATCAAGTTGTCTTTTGGGCCAATTTCGAAGTGCTTGTTGTTTAAGTCTTGAATTCCATTTTACGAAAAGAACAAAAAGATTTGAGTTTTGTTTTGACTAGTCTTTTGATTCTGCATTAGCTGGTTCTTGATTTGATTTTGATCAAGTAAAACATCCTAGAATCAACTTTGTGAGCTTTTGCCTTGTTAGGTTTTCTTAGAGTAGTCTCTCTTTTGGTTTGCTTGTGAGTCAAGTTTTCATAGTTTTGTAGCTTTTGAGATTGTTTTTTGTTAAAGATAGGTTTACATGCTTTATTAAAAAGAGAAAATACAAAAATATCTCCTTTGAAAAGTTTTGTTTCAAGTAGCTTTGAAAGTTTTGAAAGAAAAAGAGTTTTTCGTGCAAGTAAAGAGTGGTTATGTTTGTGTGCTTGAAAAGAAAAAGAGAATTGTTTCTTTGATTGTCTTTTCTAAGGAAGTTGTTTTCTTTAAAAATTGCATTCTCTCAACTCTCTTAGTTAAAGAATTTCATTGAAAAAGCAAAGTAGCATAGATCATCTTAGGTGCATCTTTGTAGTGGTTGGAGTCGAGTCTACACAGCATTGGTTTCACTTCCATTACCTTGTGACTTTAAAGAACAACCATAAAAGTAACGCTTAAAGTAAAATTGAACTAGTAACTTTTATTTTTTAGGGCTCTGAAGCATCAATTTAGATCAGGCTAGTGTCTTGGAGTAGGTGAGTACTTAACTCTCCAAGACAGTAAAACCAAACAAGTAGTCGATCTTGTGATAGAATCAAATCCAATTGTTACATTTACACTCTGGGAAAGCTCCTCTTAAAGGAGAAGCACGAGCTCGTGTCCGAACCAGTGAGGGGATCATTCCCCCCTCGTTGGGAACGACGCCAGACAGTACGTATTACAAACGGTAAACCTCGGATTAACCATTGTCGAGGAGCCAGGGGTCACTTATCGGTAAACCTTGGATTACTGTCAAGGAGCCGGTAAGGGGATTGAGCTTGCTACTCTGCCCTTGCGTGCTGTCGGAGTTTAGACTGTTCCCCCAGGTGTACTTGTGGCCGTTGGTAACCTTAGTGACCATAATCTCTAGGATTCTACCCAAGGTGACGGTGGAGGGAAGGTCCCACTGTACCTGGAGCAGACGTCGGCTATACTCACTTGGATTTTCTGGGGGGTTCACTTCACTCGAGACGGTTAAAGTGGAGGAACTTGGTCCAGTCTATTCATTAAGCAGGTTGTCGGCGTAACTGTTCCACCCGCCATTTCTGTACTGAATCCAGCGAGGTTGGGCCTAATCACCAACTAGCGTTTTTGGTCTGGAAGAATACTGTTTGTGTTTGGTTTGACGCCCTAGATTCTTTAGGCGTGTGATTCACATTTGTTTGGTTCTTTAGAGACTTTAGGTGGTTTGATTTGAAATTTTATTTTGTTTTCGTGTGTAGTAGTTAAAAGTTTTTAGCTTTGCCGGAATTACCGAGACAGTCCCGTAGACTTCGGGGCCAGTCTCCTGAAGTTGTTTCTGTGGCTGAATTGTTGAGAAGATCCCGTAGACTTAGGGGTGAACCTCCTCAAGACGAGTCTAGTCATTTAGAAGGTTTAAAGGTCCTTGTAACTCCTCCTAGTGGCAGTAGAGTAGGTTCACCTGAAGAAGGAGAATCTTCCTTGGTAGTCCATCCAGATTACCAAAGTTTAGAGACAGGTTATAATCCCGAAGCTGTTACAGTTTCTGAGCTTGTTGGTAGTTTTTCGTCTGCTAGTGATACAGGCGAAGAACCAGAAATATCCGAACCTGTTACTCCGACTCCTAGTGTTCCTGATTCACCGAGAATAGAAAGAATTATCACTGAAAATCTTCCTGTTGGTTTAATTGCTATAGAAGAACTTGTTCCAGAGGAAGAAATAGGCGTCTCTGATCCTGAAGATCAAATTACCCTTGATCTAAGGGAGCGTGAATCCATCTTTTACAGTCCTCCTAGAAGTACTACTTGGTACCTTTCGTTAACCAATTATTAAGACAACTTTGGGCTAGGTTTTTCTACACCTCGTACTCCTTTTCCACCTGGAGGTATTCATACTCCTGTAAATATGTCTGGTCAGTCATCTCTGTTTACACAAAGTCCTGAATCTTTTTTACATGGTGGTCCTTCTGTTCCTACTGGGTATCAATCTCTTTCTGGTACCTTTGCGGGAGCATCTCCTGAACCCGTTGATCATGGGTTATTAGTTGGAAACAGTG
Source organism: Pinus tabuliformis (assembly GCA_031772625.1). NCBI lineage: Eukaryota > Viridiplantae > Streptophyta > Pinopsida > Pinales > Pinaceae > Pinus > Pinus tabuliformis. The sequence continues at coordinate 659,438,585 of CM062804.1, forward strand.
GTAATGTACCATTGAGTGTAGGAGACATTTACATGATGTCAGGTTCAATTCCCGTTACCCAACCTCAAGGTGGCCAATTACCGCCTGGGGGGCAGCCTTCGTTAATGCCTGGGGGGCAACCTCAAGGTACTTCATTCGTGTCTGGGGGGAACCTCAAGGTCAGTACGCTCCTATGGGGCAATACATACCTCAAGGTCAACCCCAGCCTCAATATGTACCCCAAGGTCAACCTCAGTATCAATATCAACCTCAAGGATGGCAACCTCAAGGATGGCAACCCCAAGGGTATCAACCCCAAGGGTATCAACCTCAAGGATACCAACCTCAAGGTCAAGGTCAACCCCAATACCCGTATTTACCTCAAAATTATCAACCTCAAGGTCAATACTCAGGTCAAGGTTATCAACCACCTCAAGGGCAATCATATGGGACTGCACCTTACAATTATCAATCCTATCCTCAATCCGGCTATGGATCTCAGTACCCTCAACCTGTTATGGGTCAATACCCTGGAATGTTAGTGTGGGATCCGTCACAGGGTCAACAGATGTTGCAGCCAAGTATACAGTCGGTACCTCAAGCAGGACAACCTGTAGTTCCTGGTCCACCCTAGCAACCACAACCTGTCCAGTCAAGTGTTCAGACCTCTGTAACTTCGGTAGTTACTCAGCCGCCAATTGCACCTAGTACTCCATCTCAAACGACTGCTGCAACTACCGCCACATCTACCATACTTACTTCTGGAGTATCGACGGCTCCGGTTTCTACTGTCTCTGTAACCACTCCTCAGACATCTGTACTGTTGTCTGGATCTACGATTCAAACCACAGTCCAGATGCCTGTAGGCCAACCTGGTATAAGTACGGTTGTCACTACTCAACCTCAATTTGTTCAACCTCCGTACCAGGGACAGTATCAACCTGGGCAAGCTGTCCAACAACCGGTTTACCAGTATCAACCGTATCCTGGGTACACTTATCAACAACCTCAGCAACCCCAGTACGGTCCGGTTAATCCTGGTTTTCCAGGAGGATATAATATCCAAAATGCGACTCCTGTTCCTAGTTATCCTGGATATCCTCCTCCTGGGGCCGGTATTGTGACCCAGAGTTTTAGAGATCCTAACTGGCAGTTACTGTTTATCGCAACTTTGGATTTACCAGACTTGACGCGCCTAACGAACGATCCAATTCAATATCTTCCGTTCTGGCCGCCAATGCCAAATAAGTTGCCCAGCGATATACCCAAGTTCGAAGGTAAGTCTGGAGAGGATCCGTCCAATCACGTGATGACTTACCACCTCTGGTGTGCTTCAAATTCCATCTCGGATGATTCGATCCACTTACGTCTTTTCCAGCGTACACTCATTGGTCTCGCGGCCAAGTGGTACATTGAGTTACCACGGGCCTCTTTTTACAATTTTAGCCAGTTAGCGACCTCGTTCTTAACTCACTTTCAGTTACCGGTCAGATACGATAACGGTACGGAGTTATTAACTTCACTAAAACAATCAACCTCCACGTATATTTCAGATCACATTCATGAGTGGAGACGTCGAAGAAGGCTAGTGAAAGTTTTTTTCCCGGACCAAATCTTAGCTGAATGGTTTGTTAAATCATTATTACCAAGGATTACTGAAGATGTAGCTAAGGCCGGAGTAGTTACTGAGGAGCAAGTCATTGCTCAGGCACAATACCTTGACTTAGTTTACACGCAGTCGGGTACATTACACGAGAAGATTCCGGATCTTCCAAAGTCGAACCAAATCGCTGCTGCTCCTTCGGGATCTCATGCCGTTGATGGTATGATTGGTATCGTGAATACAAAGAGCAAGAAGAAGTCTTCCAAGGCTTCGACTACTCCTATTATCACTTTGCCCGATTCCCCGATAGGAGAGTCTTCTCCTGAACTTACCGCTGATATTCACGCTGTAGAGTCATCTACGGCCAAATCAAAAAATGGTGGAAAGAAGAAAGGAAAGAAGAAGGCTAAAGCAGACAAAGCTCCGAAGGAGAAAACTGAAAAGTCGGAAACCAATGACGAAAAGCGCAAACCTCGATATCCTTGTCTTATTTGTGAAGAGGATCATTTTACGAGAGATTGCCCTCATCGGGCCGAGGTAGTGAAAATAGTCAAAGGTTCTCCCACTCCTGCTGTGTTAAAAAATCCATTTCCGGAGCAGGAGAATAAGATGATAGGTTCTTCCTTGAATGCCAGTGAAGAACCCATTTTGATGATGTCTCATGTGAGGATTGCGACTCGATCGCAAGATTATGGTAGTAAGAATCCTGTTGATGGTAAAGAAGCAGAATCTTCTCACTCTAACCCATCAACCTCAGCTCCTGGTTCCGATCCACTACAGATCGAGAAACCTAACCCAGACTTAGTAATTAAACCGCCCGCCAAGGGTGTACTTCGAAGGTCTGCTTTCAATCCACATGCGAGAGCGGCCCAGAATTACAACATTGTTGAGGACTTAGCTGTTTCACCCTCAGCAATGTCGGCGTTAGAAGTGCTGCAATTATGCCCAGCACAACGAAAATTGCTTTTGTCGGCTATAGGAGCTGTTGACGTTCAGGATCCGAATCTAATGATCTTCGATCTAGAAAATAGTACACCACGACTCCCCCATCAAATGGCTTTCCAAATTCCAGTGATAGTCAAAAACAGGCCTATTCATCGAACTGTGATTGATGAGGGAGCTTCTACGTGTATTATGTCAATTCAATGTTGGAGATCCCTTGGTTCTCCTTCATTGAACCAATCCACCACCATCCTTAAGGCCTTTGATGGCCGTGGGTTCCGTCCGTTTGGTATTCTACAAGAATTGCCTATAGGGGTAGAAGGTAAAACCGTTAGTCTGGATGTGGAAGTGGTTGATGCCCCTCTAGACTACAACCTTCTTTTGGGTCGAAGTTGGTCATATGCTATGACAGCGGTTGTTTCATCGGTCTTCAGAGTAATTAAGTTTCCACATAATGGTAAGATCGTGACTATTGATCAACTGACATACTTTTCATCCGACCCAGCCTCTTCAGAGAGTATCCAGCATGTCGGTAAGACGACAATCCCTTATAGGGACGTTGGTGTAGGTTTAGTTAAGGATTCCGGTTTACTGGGAACTTTTCCTCTCCCTCCACTCAGCATAGAACCTTCATTTGCAACAATTCATATGATTACATCAGAAAACATTGTTTATGATGATCCTTGGTATGTCCCATCTGACTTTGAGATAGACTCATTCGGTAATGCTATGCCTTTGAGTCCATATGAAATTGCTTATGAAGCTCTCATGTCTTTTACCGATTTTCATTCAACTGAGGTCGACCAAATGAATGTGGTCAATGAAGAATCACTTTTCACCTCAACCTTAGAACGGATAGCGTTTCCCGAAGTCGTGTCATCTGACGAACAACTTCGCGAAATCCTAAGTGTAGACGATCTACCATGGGAAGATCTCCATCACAGATCTTCGTTTTTACCTAAGGATGATGCATTTGAAAATGATTTTTCATCTATCTTTACCGCTGAATATGTCAAAGACGCTCAGGATCCAACGAAACATTCTGATTCAGAGTTGAATTTAGGGAATATTTCTCGTACTATTCCCCTTGATATTTCAGTGAAGCCCGGAATTGAGGAGAACATTCATATAGGTGCCGCATGTACAGAAGAAGAAATCCAAACTTACAAGGCCCTATTCCAAGAATTCCGCGATGTGTTTGCATGGTCTTACGAGGAAATGCCGGGAATCGATCCTGCCATTGTTGTTCATGAAATCAAAACCTACCCGGATGCTAAACCCATCCAGCAACGGTTGCGTCAGATTCACCCTCGAAAAGCGGCTGCGATTAAAGCAGAAGTCGAAAAGCTGTTGAAAGCAGGTTTCATTTATCCGATCCCGTTAACGGATTGGGTATCGAATATTGTTCCGGTCAATAAAAAACAAGGAACAATAAGAATCTGTATCGACTATAGGGATATCAATCGAGCTTGTCCAAAAGACAATTATCCTACGCCTTATATCGATCAAATTATTGATGATTGTGCCGGAAGTGAAATTTTTTCCTTTATGGATGGTTTTTCGGGCTATAATCAAATCAATATTCTACCTGCCGACCAACCAAAAACGGCATTCATTTGTCCATGGGGGACATTTTCTTATTGCAAATTACCTTTTGGGCTTAAGAATGCCGGGGCCACTTTTCAACGGGCGATGTCTTACGCATTTCACGACATCAAGCACATTGTGCAACCGTATCTCGATGATTTGCCTGCTCATTCTTTACGACGAGCTGATCACCTTGACCACTTACGAGCAATCTTTATGAGGTATAGGCATTATCGAATTTGGTTGAATCCCCACAAGTGTGTTTTCTGTATAGAAACAGGTCGATTGTTGGGATTTGTTGTTTCAAAAGCCGGCATTCGCGTCGATCCCTCGAAAGTCGAGGCGATCATCAAATTGCCTCCTCCTTCGAGTTTGCGCCAACTCCAAAGTTTGCAAGGGAAAGCGAACTTTTTACGTCGATTCATCCCAAACTACGCCGAGGTCACTAAAGGTTTTACACGGTTGTTGAAACAGAACGTTCAATTCTTTTGGGACGAGATTGCCCAACAATCTTTTGATGCACTTAAACACGCGTTGACCCATGCACCGTTGTTGCATCCTCCCAACTACAACCAGGACTACTTCTTATACCTCGCAGCTTCACATTCCACCATTGGAATGGTGTTAGTTCAAGAAGATGAATCCGGAGCGGAACATGTGATATACTATCTCAGTCAAACCTTAAATCTCACTGAGTTAAAATATTCGCATGTGGAGAAATTGGCCCTGGCAGCCATTCAAGCTGTCCAGCGTTTTCGTCACTACATTCTTCTCCGTAAAACTACAGTTATTTCGGATTGCAACCCTATGATTTACATTTTGAAAAAACAATTGCTAGGGGGCAAGTACTCTAAATGGATCGTTATCCTGCAAGAGTTCGACTTGGAGTTTGAGAAGTCCAAGTCTAAGAAATCCTTAGTTTTTGCGGAATTGATGTGTGATTTCCCGCGTACTGACACAGAGACTGTGGCAGAAGAGTCCATTGCGGACAAATCTTTGTTTCTTATCAGTACTTTAGATCCGTGGTTCGGGGATATAATCATCTATCTCCAAACCCAAACCTTTCGGCCTGAAGCTTCAAAAGCAGAACATCGAAAAATTAGGTTTCAATCCCAGCAATACAAAATTATTGGAGATACACTTTATCGCCGGGGGGCAGACTTAGTTTTTCGACGTTGTCTAACTCACGAAGAGGTTGAGAGAGTTTTGAATGATTGTCACTCTGGAGCATGTGGCGGTCATATGTCTGGGTATGCCACAGCTCAGAAGGTGTTGCGCGCTAGTTACTTCTGGCCATCTATGTTTAAAGATTGTATCATTGCAGTCCGGAAGTGCCACAACTGCCAAATGTTTGATCGAAAGATGCGCGCACCACCTGCTCCTCTCCACCCTATAATTGCCATTGGTCCATTCGCCAAATGGGGTATCGACTTTATTACTTGTAACCCTCACTCGGCCGGGGGGCATGCATATATCATCCTCGCGGTTGATTATTTCACTAAATGGGCCGAGGCGATGCCTACATTCGACCCAAGCGGCAAAACAGCTGCAGTTTTCATATTCAATCATATAATAACTAGGTTTGGTGTCCCACAAGCAATTATTACTGACCATGGAAGCCATTTTCGAAACACCATGATGACTGAACTTACAAGCCAGCTTGGTTTGCGCCATGACAGCTCTACTCATTATCCGTAAGCCAACGGTTTGGTTGAGTCTATCAACAAAGTTCTGGTTATCATGATCCGACGAACCATTGGTATTCATCGGTCGAATTGGCATACCGAACCTCAGTGAAAACCTCAACAGGGTTCACTCCTTTCCAGCTAGTTTATGGCTTGGAAGCAGTGTTACCCATTGAATGTGAAATCCCATCACTTCAAATGGCTGTCGAATTACTTCCAGCTACTTCCGAAGAGGAGAAACGTTTATTGTACTTAGCCAAATTAGATGAGACTCGACGTGACGCTGCATTGGCAATCGAGACTCACGCGAAGCGAATGAAAGCTCAGTATGATAGAAATGTGACCCCTCGAAGTTTTTCGGAGGGAGACCTAGTCCTTTTATATGATCAAGCTAACGATAAGCTAGGTGCTGGAAAATTCGTTCCTATGTGGCATGGACCCTATATTGTAAAGCGAAAGCTAGCAAAAGGGGCTTATGAGCTAGTAGATTTTGATGGGGACTCTTTGGGTAAACCCAGAAATGGACTTTACCTAAAGAGGTATTATGCTTAAATGGTGGGTATGGAGATTTTTTAGTTAGGTTAGGTTTTCCTTCTAGCTAGTATGATTGTTAGTTAGTCAGTGTGCTTAGCTTAGTGAGTGTGTTTTTCGTCGTTATTCTGGCTTATCTTGGTTTTGCTCTTGATATTGTAGATGTCGACGCCCCTCCAAACATACATTGGATTTGCTGATGGTGCTTGTTGTAGTACACGGAATATCTCTTCCGCAGCTTGGGTTATCTATTCACCCTCTGACGAGTTAGTTTCTATGCATGGGGTAAGCCTCGGTCAAACAACGAATAACATTGCAGAATACAGTGCAGTGGTTGAATTATTATCCGAATCTATTTCATTTGGAATTCGACGTTTGATAGTGAGGTTAGATTCTGAACTTGTTGTATTACAGCTTAATAGAGTTTATGCCATTAGAAATCCTGTGTTATTAAGGTTGTTTTTGAGAGTGCGTCTCTTGGAACGTGAATTTGATTACATTGAATATCAGCATATTCCAAGGTCCTTGAATACATTAGCAGATGCAATTGCTTCTCGAGTGTTGGACAGACATTTACGATAATCATGCAAGTAAATTTAAAAAACATTTCATCATACATGTTGTTATCACAAAATCAGTACTAAGGGCTGCAGCCAAGCAAGATTTCATGTAACTCTTTCAACCAGACTTTAGACTAAGGATTAGCCTCCTTAGTCAGAGAGGGCTCTCTCACAGACTTTTGATAAAAATCAATCACAACAACAGATGGCTAACTCTTCACACATTTATGAAAACAAAGCTGGTTGGACACATATCAAATTAGTCTTCATTGGGCTATGGAGTCTCACACATTTAGTAAACAAAAGCACAGTCATTTCATGGAAGTCAAGGCTCTTTGCATCAGATGTTCAAACATACTTTACATAAACCACAGCTTGCCAAGCATACAGGAAGTCAGAGCATTAAACATGAATTCTGAGTGATTATGCTGTAACAAGGCTGTAAAAGAACATCAAGAAAACAACCACCATCACATTTGAACAATATAATCCATTGAGAATCTTGAGAAGAAACAACAGCTGTATTACTATTACTGTAATAAGTCTTTTACATTGGCCCAAATAAAACTCTGTTTTTGTATAAAATCTCCAACCCTACTTACATTTGAGTTTTCACTATATATAGGAAAACAAAACTACTACTACTTGAGACTCCTCCTCCAGCATGAGGGGAGCTTGAAATCCTATCATTAATTGCCTTATCTATATCTAAACAAACTTATTAAATACAAAGGTATTGTGCTGTGAATACATAGAGTCCCATTCCTATTGAAACTCTAATTCTATCTCCTCGTGTGCGTTGATGCTTTCTTGAACTTTGACACCTGTACCATTTCTGTAGTGGCCAAGACATGCTGGAGAAACATTCACTGAACGAGCAGCTTCAGATACTTGCTGTGTGGATTACTCATTAGTTGATGAGGATATGTGCCCTGTTTTCACGGTTCCTGCCTTCCATTAGTCTTCATGTACTAAAAGACTATGCTCCAAGCCATTTAATACCTTTAATAACCACGCATAATCCAATATGCCTCATGATCTAGATGCTTTGTGAACTGAACAGGTGTACCACCCAAAATTTCGGTAACCCTACCAAAACCCTAACAATTCGGTCATAAAGTAACTTTAGGAAGACTTTTAGCAAAAAACAAAAAGTTTCACCTTTTTCTTCAACACTCACACCTGTCACCCTTTGAATACCTGGATAGCTTTATATAGTCTCCTTACTGGCCTCGAGTCATCCTTTTCAAGATTTGCTGACCTCAGCATCAATTTCATTTTTTCTCATAAAACAGTCATCTACAGCAGTTTCGTAGCGCGCTACGAAACTGCTGTAGATAATCAAAACAGAACATATGAATCTTAAAGCACTGTTGACTTAACTTCATGATTTCTTCTGCTACTTTGTACAGGTGTTAGGGATCCAAAAAGGTTACAAAATGATGGAAATCAAAATTTACCAAAACTTGAAAAGCAACTTTCTCCTTGGATCAATGAGCTAGTTTACCTAGCTTCTTCTTCAAACTGCTAACCTCTTTCTTCAAAGCCTTGTTTTCTGCTCTTAGGCTTGTGTTCAGCTTTCTCATGATCTTTTCTTGCTTAAGGGCTGGTACTGTCCACAAATATGCATCAGACACTGAATCTTTTGTTTTCAATTCTAGTTTGAGATTGAATTATTTAGCTCCAGTTTCTACGAAACAGTTGTTCTGCCTGAAAAATGGGTCTCGGGACAGAGCTCATATCTTCTCACAGGAAACGTATTTGGAAAAACTAAAGGAGGTTTCTGTAAACCAATCCGTGTTTAAAAAAAACATCTTTTGGTTTTTTAAAACACTTCTCCAGCTGCCCAGAATCTGTCTTTGAAAAAGAGGTGTAACACAGGAAATTAAAAAACTGCACCTACAGCAGTTTCGTAGCGCAACTTTAGTCACTCGATTCTCCCAGCTCATAATCAATCTGAAGAAAATGAAAGAGGTTTTTCTAGTTCAGTATGTTAGGAATAAAAACCTCTTTCCATTTTCGAAAATATTCTTTCAGCCGCGCTAAATACCTCCTGGAAGCTAACTTCTTAAAATAGAGAAGTATGCCTGTAACAAACATCACCTACAGCAGTTGTAGCCAGTGTACCAGTATGGAGATCTCTCATTTTGAACCACACCACCTGAAAGTGGTCCTGTAATCAATGGATTACCATCCCCATCACCATTGCTCCTTCTATGCCCGGTTCATGCAATTCAACACAATTCCACAAGCCTGGGCTTTACTCTGGGCTAAATCATCAAGGCTTCCCGTCTCTAGAAATAAACCCAAGTGTGTTGGCCGCAAAAACCATTTTCTTTGACTGGAATCAATAGGCTGGCCCTTCCATAAAGAAAAGCAAGCTGGATCGTTTTCAAGATTGAGAAGTTTAAATGACAAATATGATGACTGTATAAAAATCAATCTTTCAACATGAAGTCTTGCTCTTGTGAAGCAGTTATCAACAATTTTGCAAATGTCTTGATCTAGCTTTGCTACATCTACCGGAATTGCATCAGAAGCAACTAGCACTTCAACATCTCCTCCTCTAAATGCATCCAACGCTTTACTTCGTGAATATTGATGTTGTAGGCTTGAATACTCAATCATCCTTAAGCCCAGCCCTTCGAAACAATTCAATAAAGTACATAACCTCTGGGTAGAAACAACAGAAGATGTGAAAACAATGGTCTGTTCCCCTTGCACTTGCAACAGTGCCAAAATAAATGATGTGATATCCACAGTCTGATCCCTTGTTTATCCACTGATTACCACAGAAGGCTTCTTCCAAGGAAAGAGTGCTCCAGATAAACCCAATGAAACACCATCTGCTGGGGTACTAAAAAACCTTACAAACTGACAACTGTTGATGCAGACCCAATGGATTTTGATAAACATGACAGCTGGGAAAGAATAACTATAGATCCGAACAAATCCCCAATTCCGTAGCGCAGCCAGTGCAAAATATGAATTATGCGCTACGAAATCACCTAAAACATGCTGCGCTGCGAAACTGCCAAAAGGATTTATGTGCTACAAAACACTTTGTCCTCAAGCTAGTGTGAGCTATTTTGGCAATCAAATTTTCAGTGATAACAGTGGCTCCACTTGGGATAGTGTGCCCTTGTGGTACACTAAGAACATGCAGCTCCAGTGCCTTATCCATTTGTGACAAACAGAAATTTGCTTGACAAGCATAACTGTAGGAGAAAGAAAGCTACATCTACTGAAAAAAGAAATGCTCAGTTAACCTTGAGCTTATTTGCATTTACCTCTACCTACCTACCCTATCAGCTGCAAGCTCCACTTGTAGCTCAAGCAACATGATATTTCCAATGTAGCCAATCATTTATCTTATCTGACATTTGATTTCTTTGGCTGTGCTTGAAACAAAAATAAATCAGATATTGAAGTAACCGAGGCAGCATGAGGTGTAACTGTTCTTCAACATGAAAATATAACTGGAAGTCGCCTGAACAGTTAATCTTTTCCATGTATTCAGCTATAGGGTCAAAAAACACATGGTTAGTTTGCTGATTCTCAAAACTTTCTGTATCTTTAGACAACTTATCTTCAGCCACACCAAATTTATTTGATTTGCTATCCAACTGCCTATCCAAATGATGCTCACAAACAATGTAATTTTCCTCACTACTATGATCATTATTTGAAGTAAGCTGCTGCAAGGAATTACAAAATTGAGCAAGCTTTTCCTCTGCCTGTGGGTCATAGAAAATTTCCTCCAATATTTCTTCTTGCTGTGTGCAATCGATTTCATAATCATGATGATCTGAAGCCAGACCAATTTGCTGCATCTTTACATCAATATCGAAGGATGAAACATGATTTTCACAAGTAAACTCCTGCTGCTCTTCATGCTGCGTTTCCTGAGATGATATACTTTCTCCTTGGTGCTGAAATGCATTGTTATGGAGAGCCTCTAAAATTTCTTCATCCATAAATTCATCATCACCATAACAATCCTCCAAGTATTGAATAAGATTTAAAGCATGCCTACAGCAATCTTTGAGTAGCAACAAAGAAGGATAACATTCTTTATACATTTCACAGAACACATCATGAAAATCAGCAAGAGAAGATAATGAACCATTTTCCAAACTTTTATACCAAGACCATGCTTTTCCTTCTAAAGTGGCCATAAACATCCTCATGAGACAATCCTCAGGAAAGTGAACCTTAAGACTGCGTACATGCATATGGAATTTAACCAAATGGAGAGCAGCATTATCCTTCTTTTCATCTTTGAATATTGGAAGATCATCTAACCAATCAACCTCTGGCATAGGATTTGGAAAACCAGGGATATGAGACCGATCCATAGGAGCATACCTGGCATTCTTTCTTGCAGTAGAATCCATCTTGAAACTTCATCAAGCTACTGATCTTCTAGCAGTGGAGTCACCTTCTAATTTGTTATTTGATGTGTGGAGTCGCCAAGGTAGTTTTGCAGCCTCAAAAACCACTTTGAACTCCTGCTACCTTCAGAAATTCAATCTTAAAACTTCGCAGCCTCAAAAACCACTTTGAACTCCTGCTACCTTCAGAAATTCAATCTTAAAACTTCGGGAATGAGTAATCATCAGGCTCCCGGCAGACGCACCAAAATGTTATCACAAAATCAGTACTAAGGGCTGCAGCCAAGCAAGATTTCATGTAACTCTTTCAACCAGACTTTAGACTAAGGATTAGCCTCCTTAGTCAGAGAGGGCTCTCTCACAGACTTTTGATAAAAATCAATCACAACAACAGATGGCTAACTCTTCACACATTTATGAAAACAAAGCTGGTTGGACACATATCAAATTAGTCTTCATTGGGCTATGGAGTCTCACACATTTAGTAAACAAAAGCACAGTCATTTCATGGAAGTCAAGGCTCTTTGCATCAGATGTTCAAACATACTTTACATAAACCACAGATTGCCAAGCATACAGGAAGTCAGAGCATTAAACATGAATTCTGAGTGATTATGCTGTAACAAGGCTGTAAAAGAACATCAAGAAAACAACCACCATCACATTTGAACAATATAATCCATTGAGAATCTTGAGAAGAAACAACAGCTGTTTTACTATTACTGTAATAAGTCTTTTACATTGGCCCAAATAAAACTCTGTTTTTGTATAAAATCTCCAACCCTACTTACATCTGAGTTTTCACTATATATAGGAAAACAAAACTACTACTACTTGAGACTCCTCCTCCAGCATGAGGGGAGCTCGAAATCCTATCATTAATTGCCTTATCTATGTCTAAACAAACTTATTAAATACAAAGGTATTGCGCTGTGAATACATAGAGTCCCATTCCTATTGAAACTCTAATTCTATCTCCTCGTGTGCGTTGATGCTTTCTTGAACTTTGACACCTGTACCATTTCTGTAGTGGCCAAGACATGCTGGAGAAACATTCACTGAACGAGCAGCTTCAGATACTTGCTGTGTGGATGACTCATTAGTTGATGAGGATATGTGCCCTGTTTTCACGGTTCCTGCCTTCCATTAGTCTTCATGTACTAAAAGACTATGCTCCAAGCCATTTAATACCTTTAATAACCACGCATAATCCAATATGCCTCATGATCTGGACGCTTTGTGAACTGAACAGGTGTACCACCCAAAATTTCGGTAACCCTACCAGAACCCTAACAATTCGGTCATAAAGTAACTTTAGGAAGACTTTTAGCAAAAAACAAAAAGTTTCACCTTTTTCTTCAACACTCACACCTGTCACCCTTTGAATACTTGGATAGCTTTATATAGTCTCCTTACTGGCCTCGAGTCATCCTTTTCAAGATTTAATGACCTCAGCATCAATTTCATTTTTTCTCATAAAACAGTCATCTACAGCAGTTTCGTAGCGCGCTACGAAACTGCTGTAGATAATCAAAACAGAACATATGAATCTTAAAGCACTGTTGACTTAACTTCATGATTTATTCTGCTACTTTGTACAGGTGTTAGGGATCCAAAAAGGTTACAAAATGATGGAAATCAAAATTTACCAAAACTTGAAAAGCAACTTTCTCCTTGGATCAATGAGCTAGTTTACCTAGCTTCTTCTTCAAACTGCTAACCTCTTTTTTCAAAGCCTTGTTTTCTGCTCTTAGTCTTGTGTTCAGCTTTCTCATGATCTTTGCTTGCTTAAGGGCTGGTACTGTCCACAAATATGCATCAGACACTGAATCTTTTGTTTTCAATTCTAGTTTGAGATTGAATTATTTAGCTCCAGTTTCTACGAAACAGTTGTTCTGCCTGAAAAATGGGTCTCGGGACAGAGCTCATATCTTCTAACAGGAAACGTGTTTGGCAAAACTAAAGGAGGTTTCTGTAAACCAATCCGTGTTTAACAAAAACCTATTTTGGTTTTTTAAAACACTTCTCCAGCTTCCCAGAATCTGTCTTTGAAAAAGAGGTGTAACACAGGAAATTAAAAAACTGCACCTACAGCAGTTTCGTAGCGCAACTTTAGTCACTCGATTCTCCCAGCTCATAATCAATATGAAGAAAATGAAAGAGGTTTTTCTAGATCAGTATGTTAGGAATAAAAACCTCTTTCCGTTTTCGAAAATATTCTTTCATCCGCGCTAAATACCTCCTGGAAGCTAACTGCTTAAAACAGAGAAGTATGCCTGTAACAAACATCACCTACAGCAGTTGTAGCCAGTGTACCAGTATGGAGATCTCTCATTTTGAACCACACCACCTGAAGGTGGTCCTGTAATCAATGGATTACCATCCCCATCACCATTGCTCCTTCTATTCCCGGTTCATGCAATTCAACACAGTTCCACAAGCCTGGGCTTTACTCTGGGCTAAATCATCAAGGCTTCGCGTCTCTAGAAATAAACCCAAGTGTGTTGCCCGCAAAAACCATTTTCTTTGACTGGAATCAATAGGCTGGCCCTTCCATAAAGAAAAGCAAGCTGGATCGTTTTCAAGATTGAGAAGTTCAAATGACAAATATGATGACTGTATAAAAATCAATCTTTCAACATGAAGTCTTGCTCTTGTGAAGCAGTTATCAACAATTTTGCAAATGTCTTGATCTAGCTTTGCTACATCTACCGGAATTGCATCAGAAGCAACTAGCACTTCAACATCTCCTGCTCTAAATGTATCCAATGCTTTACTTCGTGAATATTGATGTTGTAGGCTTGAATACTCAATCATCCTTAAGCCCAGCCCTTCGAAACAGTTCAATAAAGTACATAACCTCTGGGTAGAAACAACAGAAGATGTGAAAACAATGGTCTGTTCCCCTTGCACTTGCAACAATGCCAAAATAAATGATGTGATATCCACAGTCTGATCCCTTGTTTATCCACTGATTACCACAGAAGGCTTCTTCCAAGGAAAGAGTGCTCCAGATAAACCCAATGAAACACCATCTGCTGGGGTACTAAAAAACCTTACAAACTGACAACTGTTGATGCAAACCCAATGGATTTTGATAAACATGACAGCTGGGAAAGAATAACTATAGATCCGAACAAATCCCCAATTTCGTAGCGCAGCCAGTGCAAAATATGAATTATGCGCTACGAAATCACCTAAAACATGCTGCGCTGCGAAACTGCCAAAAGGATTTATGTGCTACAAAACACTTTGTCCTCAAGCTAGTGTGAGCTATTTTGGCAATCAAATTTTCAGTGATAACACATGTTAAACAAGATAAGCCGGTAATAGTGATATATATATAGATAGGAGTGTGTCAAAACATATACATCGTCTTCGATCATAGGTTGAAAAACACCTTATGATCGGCAAAATGATAAGTACAAAAAGTCAAAATGTCACATGTGTCTACAAAGTGACTAGCCAATCACTGGTGGTGCTCCCTATACGACACCACTGCACGGGCTACCTTGCGCAAAAATCTCCTCAACGGTCCAGGGACCGCGACTACGTAACGCTAAAGTCTGATAGGAATATCATCCATAGAAGTCTCCGGTATATCCGCCGTCAGACGCTGTAGATCATGCTCCAACTCAGTCAGTACCTCTGCAGCCGCCGCGTCGTGTGGGGCCGGTACCGGTGCAACTGGATGTCTCCTCTCGAAAGGCCGGAGGTTGGTTGGACGCTGTGGACCAACATCTGCATTTTGAAAATCTTACTGTCAGTTTTGAGATGATATATAAAAAAAAAAAAAAAAAATACATAATTTGAAAACTCGTGAAAAATAAAGTACCTCTGTCATCCCATTGTTCTCCCTGTGGAAGAACCATGTCCGGATCACCTCGAAAATCTATTCCGGCATACGGAAAGTCCTGAATCGCGAATACCTGGTCCTCTAACCAGTGAAAATAACTGTCAGTGAATCGAACAACTGCCGCACCCTCGTCTGGATGCCGGGCCATCACCGCAACCCATCGTACCAGCTTTGGCTCTTGAGGACCCGAAATATCAACAGTGAGATGCTGAGGGATCAGCATTGGAATCCTCTCTAAGGCAAAGCTCACGACTATAGGCCCATATCCAAAGGTCTTTAGTCTCCCGGTCTTTGCCTTGGTCATTTGGGCTTTCAAGTTAGCCAACAGCGCATCACACCAGTTGAAAATGGTGCCTTGGAGACAATCAATTGCCATCCGAAATTGAGACCCAGTAGCAATATGTAAAGTGGCTGAGCCACAAATCCTGGTCACAGTGAAAGCTAAGACCATGAGTTCACGTTGAGAGACATATTTGATCTCTATGCCTTTCTTATGCTCTCGATCAGGTAGGCACCAATCTGCTCGGAGACTATCAAGGGATTGGCCACCCGGCCTAGTCCCAGCCAGATTGAGTTGCTCACCTCTGTTCGGCAAGCCAGTGAGAAAGTAAATATCAGCAGGCTCCATCTCGAGTTGTTGCCCGCCGATATAAAAGCATTGCTCTTGAACATTCCATCTCTCAGCCAGCCACTCCAAGAATCTTACCTGAGCTCTCATACCGGGTATGGACCAGTATTTGTATAATCCACATCCTCTTAGGGCATCGAGGGAAGGTTGATGATTGATTGCAGCTTCATCAACCTCCTCATGCTCTCTTTCTCTCCAATCCAGCATGATAAGTGCCCTACACATGAATAAACAGGCATTAAAATTAGTTTTGGGAAATTTCAATGGTTAGTTTGGGAGTTTGGGGTTTCAAAACCCGTGTTTTGCGGAGGACGCACCCCGCGTTTGGCGCACAGTGCGCCGGGACGCAGGTGGCCTGAAGCTAACCTGCGTCCACCGACCTTTTCCCTGTGTAGGAAAAAGTCGGGGGACGCAGGCCAGCCTTTAGGAAACCTGCGTCCCCCGCAGGGCGGTTTCCAAAACCCAAAACCCCCCAAAAATAAAAAATGAAACCTAAAACAAAATTCTAAACGGATGAAATTGACAAGGAGGATGTTGTGAAATACCTGGAAGAGACGGCGTTCGATTCTAACGGTCGGATTTTCCGCAACGACCACGGGAAGTTTCTTGTCAAAAGCTCCTTTTTCAACCTCAACAGTCAAACGGTAAAAATGACATGGACAAAGGAACTTAGAGGGAAAATTGTAATTTTTTCACAAACAAAATATCAGAGTCATCTTTTAAGCCCTTTTCTGACTCCTAAAACATGAAAAGATTGCCGAGCGTTTCTTTTACACTCGTTAAAATGGAATTAAAAGACGGTCCCCTTATAGCTCTTTTCTGACCGTAAAATCAGGAAAAGATTGCCGTGTTTTTGTCGTTTCAAACTCGATACGGAAATAAAACGACGTGTCCTTGATCGCTTTTTACTTTTCAGGTCAGTGACACTAATTATGAAAGTACTCCTTGGTCGCAAGATCAAGCGGTTCCCCCAGGTATTATTTTATACTTTTTCGGGCTTGAGGGACACAAATTTACGAAAAAGTTCAACTTGGAGTTTCCTTAAGTTTTTCAGACTCTCTAAAATTGAAAAACGCCGAGTTTCTCCTATACTTGGCTCGTTAAACATTTCACAGTAAAGGACCTGTTCAATTACAAATAGGAACGAACCACTCCTTCCTAGGGTTCGAATCAAAACTAGGTTGGACTCATCCGAAGGATGAGCTTATAATCAAGCATATGTTATCCTCCTCAAGCTTGTTAAAAATAAAGAGGTACTTGCCAGAAATGGTGGGGGAAAAGAGAGAAGAATGAGCCTATTTGTTACCTTTTGTCTCAGAAGAAACTTTATTACCACTCTTGGACACGACACTTTTCATTCACCTGTGTTGGGAAATCTTTTACCTCACAGTCAATCAAACCACTTTTGAAAGTCTTCAACCGGGTTCCGGGGATTAACTTTGAGTTATTTAACACCAAACCATCTGTCGTGTCGTTATGTGTCCAAGAGGTCTGCAAACAAAACTTTCATCTGCAAAATACTTGTCATCCATTTGACCATCCTTGAGTCAGTCCTTACAACAATATTTCTTCAACTTGAACAATGATTTCGTGTTGTGGGCTTGCCCGCAACGGGTCACTTTCTATCAACATCAGCACATTATCTAGAGAGATGACTTAGAAATCGTCAGTGCCTTGAAGTCTGCATGCATCAATGGCAGGTTTCTCGCCTTTGACGTCAGTTTACATCATTGACTTTCGATCGAAGGATTCCGTGAAATGTTCGACATCAACTCATTCATTCACATCTCATGGATTGTACTGGGTACTTTGAGAACCATTGACATTACTGGTGGTCTCTCTCACGCTTGTTAACAGTTCACATCATTGACTGGTAATCAAGTGGTTTCTACCATGTTCGACATCGACTCATTTATTCGCATGGCTAGAATCGTACCAATTCGAGAAGTAGGAATGAAGACCCTGGATCAAATCTTTACCATCCAGGCTGCGAGGAGTTTTGTATTCATTATCTAAGTAGACTAATCATAAACAGATGGCTGCGCCCATACTGTGTCTACAAAAGTCTATGATTATGATGTACTGCAAAATCATTCCTGTATCAGAGTAGTTAGTCTGTTAGTTAAAGTTTTTATTTGAGTATGGGAATGCCTACCTCAGTGATGATATAATCTTATCCATGTATTTTGTGTTGAAAATTGTAGGTTCCAACCAGGTTCTCCACGAGATAATCCTCGAAATGATAAAGCGCTTCACCCTTCCTAGATAATACAAAACCCTAATCTATTCCAGGCTTCGCACTTTAGGGGGCAATCTGTTACACTAAAAAATGTCACCATGGCTATTTACAGTTGGTATGGCTCTATCAACAGTCATACTACCCTCTTGAGCAAGTCTTATGCCTCTACTATTCATGTCAAACTCCAAGAAAGAGAGAAAGTCTTTATAAACATGTTTATCTCTGGGTACGCATGTTCTCTCAAGCCTTGCCTGTGGGTACGCACCTTTTGTTCATAAGGTCTGCGTCCAAGGACGCTCTGTATCTAAAGGGGCAGGTGCGTCGCTCTGAAAAGGTTAAAATGCGCAAGTTTTATCTTCAAAAACTTACTTGTGGTCATTTCTAGAGCATTCTAGAAGGTTGTTTGATGTGTATTGAGCGCCTCCAGATGGTTCATGCACTCCTATCAAAGAGGAACTTATCCCATCAATAAGGGAGTGATCCCATCCAAAGAGGGGGACTATCCCATTGATGGTGGACCTGATTAACTTCCTCTTGAGCACTATAAAAAGAAGCATTGAGCCAGAAGGAAGAGGGTTGAAAGCTATAGATTTCTAAGGGTAAATGCTACAGGAATTAGGACTCCCATTTAGAAGCTTGTGAGGAGAGATTGTCATCTTTACTTGTTCTATTTGGAAGTGGGTGAGCTTTGTCAAAGTAGAGGAAGACTCTTGTGGACCCTGGAAGGAGCTTGCACAACACCAAGGCTCAGGTTGTAATGGTTCCTTTTGATTACCTTTAATGCAAATTGGTCCATTCTTCTCAATAACTTGTTGTTAATGGGTTATTTCATGTACTCCTTGGTCTATGTGTTGAATATGCTTTGTTTTATGTTATAATCAGGTGCTATTTAATTGTTTGACTGTTGGTGATTGCAAGTTTTGGAGAAAAGGAGGAGCTCATCCAGATCAACAAAGCTTGGACTTCTACAACAACGTTTGGACAAAGGTAAGAACGAAACACTTGATTTCTCATATCATAATGTATGTTTAGAGAAGGATAGCTCCAGTTTGTTTTGTTTGTCATTAGAATGTCTTAGACTTCTAGGAAGGTCAGTTGTGTCCGCACCCTTGACTGATTCCGTGCGACACATACCAATGCCAAGGTTATCTCCTTCCCTTTGGTCCACTGAACTACAGTGGGTCATCTGGTCAGCACTTATCAATGCCTACAAAGTTGTGAGAACATCTATCAGTATAATCCATATAAGCATACCTACTATCATCATCCATATCAAATATCAAAACATACATCACAATGTGACTCAAACCGTCGTGAGATGGGTTGTGTCCATAGTCCCCTATTCCTACCACACTCGGGATATAGTCAATAAAAGTTGATAACCATGATATAACTATCATTAATGTCACATATAAATGTCATAATCAACATCATTATCATCATAATGAAATTAAAACTTCATAATATCATTTTTTTTTTCCAAAGAAAAACCATAATTTTATTAGTATAACAAAATTTCATTCTACTTGTGCATTACACACTAAGAGAGTTCACCCATCAGTGGACCTGCCATGCTCCATTGTTCAAAATGGGCATAAAAAATGCAACATAAAAATGACAATGCATGTGATTCTTAATAGACAAAAATTTCATCATAAGCTGCCCATATAATGCTGTTCGAAATGGTCCTATATATAAATATGATATACGTATGTCCCCAAACCATGTCATAAAAATAGAAAAAATAAATAAAAAACCTGAGAGAGCTGGTGGTACCAAAAGCAAATGATCATTTTTTAAATGTCATTGATGCAAGGGTGATGATAATATTCTATTGTAATACCATTTATCTTCTCGTTGATCTTCCATGTGCATAGAGCTAGAGTAGAGACAACCTTTGAGAGTTAATATGCTGCATGGTTCCTTTCCCTGTAGATATATTTGTAGAAAATCATGTTAAAAAGATGCTGAAGGCAAAGAACCTCTTTGAGAATGGGACATAAAGTGTGAATATGACAGTGCTACACATCATTGAACCAATTTGTTATAAGAAAAGAGTCACCATAAAACTGAAGGGAGAGAACCCCTTTTTCAATAGCAAACAAAAGAAAAAGTTTTAGATCGAGTAGCACTACATGGTTATTAGAACCTCTACCAAAACCTCTCTGAATCTTGAAAACATGCTTTTCATTCATGTGAAGGACAACTCCACCTCCATATGAACCATATGTTGTAGCAGCATCGTCGAAGTAAGCCCAAGGGATAGATTTGTCATACTGTTCAACAACCACAATACAGGGGGGATGAGAGGATTCACTCGAAGAGAGAAGATAAAAATCATCCAAGACCTTTGCAGCTATTAGTTCAGGATGAAAGCATTTGTCCTTGAAGATTACGTGGTACCAAAAAAATTCATAATATCATGAAATACAAGTATCCTCAAAATACATAACATGTTCGGATCATTGTAGTAATGTCCTCAAAGAATAAGTCTAACACAAAACAAGAATAAATGGGCTCTCTCTCTCTCTCTCTCTCTCTCTCTCTCTTTCTCTCTCTCTCTCTCTCTCTATATATATATATATATATATTCTCTCTCTCTATCTCTCTCTCTCTCTCTCTCTCTCTCTCTCTATATATATATATATATATATATATAGAGAGAGAGAGAGAGAGAGAGAGAGAGGTGCTTTTCGCATCCCACTACGATGAAAATGTGTAATGTGGTTAATAATAATGACATTATTTCAATGTCAATCATAAATAAAATATTTTAATGCCCATCCCATCCCATGGTGGAACCCTTGGTGGTACAAATGATTGTATTATATAATCACCAATGTCCCCATGACAAATAGATAACAATAAAATAAAATCAAATATTTGAATCTCCACCTTAAACCAATTATTTCAATATCAACTATCTATTTATAACAATCGAAGTAAAATAATTATTATAGTTAAAATATTTTATGGTGTGTTACTTTGTATGAAGGAGAACTGTAATTCCTTTGTTTTCAACATGGAGTTCACATACACATACACACATATTAAGAATCATAGTAAATCCATCTTAACTCTGGATTTATCATGCACGAAGAGGGAACAAGTCAGTCAAGTTGAAAATTTAGTTGAAAAAACTTGAGGAAAGATTTGCACCTCCATTAATTTGATCACTATCTATGCATAATAAATTCAAATTAAAATGGATCTATTAAAACATTTCAATAACATATTCCTTAATATGAAAAAAATATGTAATTCTTTTCGTACTTCACATAAAGGGTATGTATATATAACTATTTCTAAATTAAAAAAATTGAGAAAATATTTACATAGACAAAAAAAAAAACATAAAATCTATTCAAACACAATAATTCCCATTTAAAGTATATTTATATTAATATAAAATATATTTATATTAATTTGTACCTAATATATTGTTAACTTATTATCAAATCTTTATAACAATTTCCTAATTTTTTGATTTCATTGTGCTCTTACTTTGCAAAAATCGCTAAGGTCATTCAACTTACTAGACATTCGTTGGCATTATTCGAAGAGTCTAGCATTATTGACTTTAATCGATGTGTTTTTAGCATCATTTAACTATCTTTACATAAGTTACACTTTTTCCTTGCGTAAGCTGTCACTTGACTTCACTTAATAAATTTTCCTTTTTTTTTTTTTCTTTTACAAAGATAGGTTCTCTACGGTTGTGTTAGAATGATGTAGATTAATTCGTTTGCCACTTTGTGCATATTCTCGTATTCTTGTTACAAATTGGTTTGTTAAGCCACAATTGATGTCTACACCCTTTGTGCACATTCTCATACTCTTGTTACAAAATGGTTGGTTAAGCCACGTTTGATATGGAACCAAGGTGAGATTTATTATATATACACAATGCTTTTAGCATCAATAAAAAAATGATTATAAGCATGACTTATATTGAAATAAAATGAAATGGCTTTCAATTACGTCCACAGGACCTTATGGTCTAAGGGACTACCCATTGTCGCTAAATCCATATTCGAATTTTTTCCTAGATTGATTCTGATGCTATGGATCTTGAGTAAGAAATTCGTTGTTTTGTGAAGCCTTGTTTCCTCAAAAAGTTCACTGAGATTGTTCACCTTTAGGTTGCTTTCAAATTGACGATGGATAACTTCATACATTGCACACTCTTTGATAAAATGTCATTTTATTTCTACCGCACCTCTTATTGCAAAAAATCAAGTTCATTCTTCCCAGTCTTCTTTAGGGACCACCCATCTACCAGTTTCACATCTTAGATGATGGGAGCTATTCCTCAACTGAGAAATTAAAATTTTAGTTGTTCCCTTAATTGAGGAACTCAAGCACTCTTTATCATGCTTCCATGTTGGGTTAAATTCTTTGACATAATATGCTTTCTTTTTGCTTACCTATTTTGTCCACATGGAAGTCCTAAATTTTTCTAACACCCACTTTTTTATCTCCTCCTTAGCGTGAGGGAAATCATGAAAATTTATGTCCCATTTGCCTAACCACTTTCTGTTTTGTTTCATCCATGTCTTTTTCCGACGGTTTATGTAAGAACCCACCCTAGGGTCTTCTAACAGATCTATATTCTCAGGGAATTAAATGCAATAAGAGCAAATAATTTACTTTCTTACTAGACATTTAAACAATGATAATTTAACCATTTACATTCTAATCCCTACAACTACAATAGTGAACATTTCATTTCAATAAATTACATGAGTAATCTATGCATAGAGGAATACCTGTACCGATGGCCCGATGGAGATGCCCTTGAGTTGCTGCTCCTGTTGGAACGCTCCTCTTGACTACCGACTAGATTTACCTCCCAGCCAACTAGGAAATACTTCCCAGCCCAGGAAACCTCCACAGGTTCCTTAGCCCTCCGAGCCCAAGTCCAACCAGATGTATTGTGTCCAAGATGAATAATCCAGACCAAGATAAACAATACTTCCTCCAAACTCCAAGCCCAGGAAACCTCCACAGGTTCCCTAAGCTCTCCAAAAATCATCGCCAATCCAAAACTAAAAGCAAGACCTAACATTCTCCCTTTCTCTCTTCCTCCTTCCATTTTTATGCCTCTCCTCTCCTCTCCACCTCAACCACCTCTTATTAATGTCATAACTTCTCCCTCATCCTTATAGTTTACTTCTATTCTCCTAAGTAAATCTGAGAGTACATTTGGGAATGTGATATGAATATATAAATTGGTAATTAATTGGAGAGGACCATGTCTTCTCCCAAGTAAATGTGAGAGTACATTTTGGGGATGAGAGATGAATACATAAATTGGTAATTAATTGGAGAGGACCATGTCTTCTCCAAAGTAAATGTGAGAGTACGTTTTGGGAATGAGAGATGAATATATAAATTCGTAATTAATTGGAGAGGACTATGTCTTGTCCCAAGTAAATGTGAGAGTAAATTTTGGGGATGAGAGATGAATATATAAATTGTAATTATTGGGAGAGGACCATGTCTTCTCCCAAGTAAATGTGAGAGTACATTTTGGGGATTTGAGATGAATATTTAAATTGGAATAAGGGAAGGAGACCATATCCTATCCAATATAAATTTTGAGAAGACAAGTTGATAATTTGAATAATAGAAATAATAAATTTTACATCAGTAACTAAAATTTACAATTTCCCAAATGAAGGTATTCACCAATATTTCTCAATATTTTCAGATAATGTAAACATTAACAAAATTTGCATGATAAGATTAAGTGGGGAATTACATACACCCCTCCTTTAGAAAACTTCATCCTGAAGTTAGAGTGAAAAGATACAAGGAGTTCGAAGGCATAACAAAATAGAGAGAGTTATAGTAGTAAAATTGATAAGTCAGACAATGACATTACTTTCCCCCAAGAATCTCCAACTGATCTATATCCTCCTATCCATCATGACCTACTTCCATTCCCACCCTATCCGTCCTCTGCTGCTTTATACGGTGGCATCGGATATACCAATCTAACCACTGATAAAACCAACATGGTGGGGGCGTCGACTACATCAACCTAACTTCCCCAGTAGGCAACTGACAATTGTCATCACACGTCTAGGGGAGCATGTCCACCACTACCCTTCCATGATTCCAGGTTTCGGAGGATACACGGTGGGAAATGCCTCCACCCCTCCTTACAACTACGGTCAGCACCCTAATACAGACCACACTACAGCACTGGTTGGACTTGTCAACGAATAATCCAGTCAGGTAGTCTTGCTACTTGTCATTTATATTTTATCTGTGTCATAAGAGTGTATATCAAGTAGATACCAAATGTAATAGAACAATGTACATCGTACCTTTCCTCATTGGCCATCTCGACCTTCCCCAATGGAATAGTAGATCTTGGTTATCATACAGTTCTTTCCAATATGTAGTTTAGTTCTCATCCATACATATATATAACCACAAAATAGATATAGATACATGATCTTAAACATCATGTTTATTAAGTCTAGTATCCACGTGTCAATTTTTGTTGTTCATACTGGAAATAAATCTTACATTAGATAAATCATAATTTCACTAAGTCATTGATTAGATAAATCATATCTACTTAAGCCTTATACGATGCAACAATAACTCTAACAAGTCATGCACTAGATAAATTGTAACCATGTAAGTCATACATTTGGTCATACATCCAACATTTCCATCATCAATACCAAATCCATCAATTGATTTTCATTTGTCCAACCAAATGTATATAATGTTCATAAATAAACAACATGGAACTGCAAAATAGAACCTTAACAAAGGTAGCTATCTACATCGAAATGGGCATCATAAATGTTCATGTGACATCCTAGTGGAACCCCTCGATAACAATTAGAGTTGAAACAGATTCAACTGTCCATCATGGAAAATAACATTTGAACCCAGATATGTTATAAGGTGGTAAGCAATGGATTAGTGTACTATCAATTCCACTAGAAGGTGTTAGAATAAGTTTCATGAATATAATTTCTTTAATACCTCAGTGAATATAAAAGTCCCACTCTTCCAATTCGCTGGTTTTTCAACTTCCAAATCAATTAGTTAACTTGAAAATAAAAGACTCAAAACTTTAGAAACTGTTTCTAGCATGATTTTCATATTTTTTTATTTTTATTTTTGTAAATTGAGAGAAATGTCCTCTAAATGTCAAAGGTTCAAATTTATTATATATTTAATCATTATTTGCTAGTACTAAAACAATTTCATGATATATATTGCAGCTCACACTATGACCAGACAAATGAGAAATAAATAAACGAATGGAATAATTGCCTTTGCCTTGCTGCTATTAGTATTTCCCCTCTAAATGGAACTGCATCTCTAAAGATGCCTACTCCTTTCACAAGTGGCCAATGACCACAAAAGTTGCGAAGAAAGTTGAGGGTCCTTTTATCCAAAGGTAGAGACACATTATTTTTCACAACATTTTTATTCAACACTAGAATAATGGTAAAAGTGTATTCTAATATTTTCACTGGTCTTATATTGACTAAATAAGCTTCCATTCTAAAATCCCAAATTCTATACGAATTGATCTTCTCATTTAATTTAAGGTCATTAAAAACAACTATCAAAGTAAGCCTTATATAAGTCCATGGTATTCAATCTATGTTTTCACTAGATAATTCCACCACCCATAGAATAATCATTAACGTGACATATAGGATATTTCATCACATCCTAATCTGAATTCCCGTGCATAGTCGTTTTACTTCTCAAACTTGAGATTTGTTATTATGACTTCCTCCGTGAAGAATGACAAATATACCATCCAAAAGATAATCCTACTATCTTAATGGAAAATCTACTATATCTTAAATAAGAATAATGATAATCTACTATTGTCAGAATTAAAAGCCACCCTCGTATGTAAAATATAACTTAATACATTCTTTAGATTGGGACATATTTTGGGTATAAATTACTGGCTCAAAACTGCAATTTACAGTGCAAATATTGCTCACACCATCCATATATTTAATAGACACTAAGGTTGGCATCAAAACAAGTCCTCAGGTACAAATTAGTGAGAACAAAACTGTAATTTTCAATGTAAATTATAGTTCACATCATTCTTCAATCAAAATTCTGAGACCATTACAGAGTTGTTCAAAACGTTTAAGTGACACATCCTTCAACGAAATTTAATCATTGTTATGTGGCAGACTTAACTACACAATTAATGAACTTGGGTTGCATGTTGAAATAGAATAGCTATATCTTCACAAACCAATCATAGCTTGACCATAGATCCCTTTGTATGTCGGGAAAGTGACCTTGCCCATAACCATAAACTATCGGCAGTCTACTAACTTTCCTATCATTAATTCTTCGGTTCATGTGCCACAGTCATCCAATCATAATCATATAGTTTCCATGCATCTTCTCAGATAACAGAGATATAACGAATCATCAGAGTCATTGGATCAACATCCTTCATCATTGGATTCCTTCATGTAATAATCATTAGGCAAGACGAGTCATCAAGTGTTATACCAGTGATTCTATAGTTCCCTTTGAAGCCTTACTTCAGTTGGTCATCTAGCCTTCATCAATATGCTCATTTTAAGATGAGACAATATCATGCTACAATTGTATCAACAAACTTCCAGTTACCAAATCCCAAAAATACATATGCATGGGAAATCTCTCTCACATGCTTTTCTTGTTTAACAACAACTTCTAAACAATAGTATATTCAACTGAAAAACATCAATAGCAATATCATACCTACATCAATAGTACCTTTAAATTACTGATATCACAAGTACTTCTGACTGTTTGAAGATACTAAGAGACTTGATCTGAATTTTGCCTTGGAATGATCTGCTCTGTTCCTTTTGATTTTTTTTCTTTTTCTTTGAGTCTGATTATGCTAAGGTGTCTTATGCAACACTGGTTTAGAGTCCTAGCCGTTATTAGCACTATTCCTAACAATTTCTACCACACTCTAGATAGTCCAAAGAGAACCCAAGCAATAGATCAATTCAAGTTAGGCCAAGTTACTTCTTGGCCACAAATTTAAACTTTAGAACATGTTATCATAGGCTAGTTTCATGAGGTCATCAATATTCTTGGAATATATATAATTTCTGATGTATTAGATTTCTTGAAAGATGTAGTGTTGTTGCAAAAGAATGTGGAAAATAGAGAATGCACTTTAAATTGTTGATGAATAATTGACATCTACCCTCAAGGTTCTGATACTTGCCAATGGTTGTTGAAGATGAAAAAAAATGTGAATGCTTGTAGTAGCCTAGGATCAGTGACATGATGTTCATCACATAGTGCAATACAACTTTGAGTTATTTCTCAAGCTAATGGAGGATTCAAACTACTTTAGGTTATCTTCTATATGATGTACGGTGAGAAAGAGAAGTGATTTCTGTCATAAATGAGGTCTGATCATAAAACAATCTTCAGATTTCCATAAATTTGTACACCTTCAGGACTGCTTCTTTCAATGATGTTACTATAAGGTTTCAAAATAAATTATTGTATAGAAGATTTCAAGGAGACTATTTCTTCTCAAAACAGAAAGAGGATTAAATTTGCTACAAAATATCAAATTCTTCTATTGCTTGATGCTTGGAGCTTTCCTTCTATCCAATGTGAACAAAGATTTACTGATGCCATTACTAATGAAAAATATCAAACCTCTGCTACTTCAAAGATAATTAGGCTTAGTCAAGATACCTCAGGTTCACTGCTTGAAGAGAAATTTCATGAGATGACAAGACCAAGAGATGTCTGTAAGTCTGATGCTACAAATGATAAAGGATGTATTTTACAAATATCTCCTTCAAACCCTAACTAATCCTTGAGAACAATCTTAGATCAATAACAATAGTGCACCAAGTCTGATATATCAATCAGGCTAGTGATATCAAATCTAAAAATGGCTTACAAAAATTTGTTCTATGAAGTGACTACTAAATTCATACCTTAATTCATTAATTAGAGCCATAGTGAGTACACGATATTAACTATAGGTATCTTAAAAAAAAAAACTTATGCATAGTTATTAGATAGGTATTGCAAAATGGAGCTGAAAATCTATGCAACAATTGAGTCCTCCTGCTTACACATGTATACTCTTATTTATTCTGGTAGTGACTACAAACATTGTCATACTTGGGGTGGAAAATATATGTATTGATGACCTCTAATTCAATCTAAAAAATGGATTGCATTAGTAGCTCAACTTCTTCTCACTTTGTTCTAGGGTCAAATCGAAATTGTATAGGAATGATTCCAGTGAATATTAAACTTCAATTAGGGCTCGTCTCCTAGCTTAGATAAATAGAAATACCAAGACGAAAAAAGACTAGATTTAGCTTGGATTCTCGAGACCAAAAATATTCCACAAGAATATTTGAACCTCAAACAACCAACCTCAAAGATGTCGAAGATTATGCCCTCACGAAATCGAAAATTTCTTGCTCAAAAACACGCAGAAGATTGCCCTAATCAGTGGGTTGAATTATCCTTCAGAAACTCGAGATGAACCTCTAATAAATGTGCCTCAAAGAAAAAACATTTTTCGCTAAAAAGGAGGGCTAAAACCTTTAGAATGTGCTACAAATATCATAGGCTAAAATGTATGCCTTATTAAACCTATCTTGAAGACCAAAATGATCCCATCCAATAGCTACAACCCAAAATGTAAGAAATTAACCCAAACATACCTCAAAATTTGACATCCTCTTGAGATAATTCATGAGAGTATTAGGACCAAATATCACAGAGAATAATACAAATTGATCCTTATTTCTAGCCCCCATTGAGACTCTAAGACACCACAAGTCCAAGAGGGGGTGGCCACTAAGGTTTACTGGGTTGACTTTTTGTTGCAAGCCCCATGGCATCCCTAGAGGGGGATGCAAGCACCTCCCAACTCTCTTGCATGTTTATAGTAGCATCCAGAAACTCCAAAGTAAAAACTTGACCAAAATCGAGCTACTAGGAAGCCATTCTCCGGGTTAAAGAATCTTAATGGAGAATTGGCCAAAATTGCAGAGAATCCATGCTACGTTGTAACCTCTAAGAAGGTTGGCAACTTCATTTAGGGGATGAACAACCACATGCTCATCTACGAGAAGCTAAACTCAAGAAACAACAAGCCACACAAGCATGGCAAGAGGAAATATTTTGGTCACAAAAATTAAGAATAAGGTGGCTTTAGATAGAAGATAGTAACACAATTTTTTGATCACTCATCCCGAGCTTGTCAAAACATAACATAATTCTAAACCTCGACACCATAGCAAGGGAAAAACTAGAAGAGTAAAAGGGGATTGAAGAGGAACTAGTCTCTTACTCCAAAGACTCACTTAGTGAACCTATTGCTCATGAAAATGAGGTGATGACTTGATAGTGAAACACATCCTCAAGTTGGTCACCCATGACCGGAGTCAAGAATTAATTAAAGAAGTCTCACCAAGAGAAGTTGAACATGCAGTGATGGAAACAGAAATAGGCAAATCACCTAAACCAGATAGCTTCCCTATGGATTTGTATCTAGAATGTTGGGATATTTATTGGGCTAGAGCTTTACTTACTATTGAGAAATATTGTCATAAGGGAGGGTCCCTTGAAGCTATCAATGTCACTTAACTCTCATATCTGAAGAAGGAAAAAATTGATACTGTCAACAAATTCAAACCAATTGATCTCTGTAATTGTTCCTACGAAATCATATCTAAGATCATTATTGATAGAATGAATCCCATCATGGACAAATTGGTCTAAAGAACAAGGAAGTTGCTTTAATGCTTGCAAAATCATGGATAGCGGCCCATGAGATGATACATTCTATTCACTATTGCTAATTTAGCGGGATTCCTAAAGTTTTTTTTTTTTGGATTTGCTTGGGGTGCTCTAAATCCATCTTTTAGCGTTTCAGAAGAAGTATCGTGATCGTATTTTCAGGATTTTGGCTTTCATTTTCTAGATCCTATAAGTTGATTACGGTGTAAGACTAAGTAGAATGGCAGAAGAAATGGAAGTTGTAGATTATCATAGTCTCTCTAGGAGAGAGCTTCAAAACCTATGCAAGAAACATGGAATACCTGCAATAGAACAAATTCTTACATGGCAGATGCTCTTATTTCACTCTCTAAGGTTAATCACCATAGTGGGTTTGGTTCAGTGAACTCTAGAACCTTATCCGAGGATGAAGGAAGTCAATCTGCCCCATCTCAAATAAAAGATGAGAATGAAATGGGTGATACTGTTACCTCAGCAGATACCAAGAAGAATTACCATTCACCTTCTAAAATTGGATCAAAAGGGATTGAACTAATGGAGGAAGATACTGCACCTGTAGTGAAGGATACTTATCTCGAAGACTTGGCTAGAAAAGATGCACACAGAGTAATGGGTTTAGGTGATGCAACTGGGACATCTAAAGGATAATGTTTGATGTTGCGTATTGAATCCCATGTTGATGGTGAGGATGATCTTGGTCAAGCGTATGAAGACGCTGATAAAAAAATTGCAGAGGGCTCACAAAATGACATATCTAGGTCCTCTCCATTCAATCAATTCAGTACTTCTTTTGACAAGAGGTCAATTCACATAGGTATGGACTCTTTGGATGTGTCTCCGGCTTTTTTAGAGCATGCATCTACTATGAATAAAGACGTCAGTGAAAACTTCAGGAATATTGTAATGGCACAATATATAAAGCAGCTTCTTTGGTATGGGATACAAAAGCTAATTCCTCCATTTGTCTAAATTGTCAAACACTGCAAAATTACAACAGTGATGAAGCTGAAAAGAAGCACCCAAGCCATATTTGCAGCAGTGATGGAATGATTTTGTTGGCAGAAGAAACAGTAGTTGATGATGCTGGGAAAAGAGATAGAGTTTACAGTGGACATGCAAGATTCAAAAAATGTCCAGTCAATAATCCTGCGGCCAAGAAATCTGGGAGATATTCTCAGCTCTTTATAGGGTGTGAGAATGGAATTAAACTATCTATTGACCTTACACAAGATAGCCCATTAAATTGGATGAAAACTTGTAATTACGAATTTTCATTACCTCAAGACCTTGATGATCACAAGCACGAAAGAGGTCACGCTCTCATGGAAAATACACTAAATGGTTCAGCTAGACTAGGTGATTTGCAACCACAGATTCCAGATATTAAGAGTGTATCAAGTCCAGTTTTATATAAATATATTCTAGATTGGTAGGCTATAAATAAATTTCAGATCCAGTCAAGATCAATCCGGAATTACATTAGAGCAGTTGTGGCCTTTTATCACGTGGTTTTACTTTGATCTACAAGTAGAGGTTGGTGACAACTTCTGTCTTTTGAAGGTTTTCCATAAACTAGAGAAGGAAGCCGAGGGTATTTTATAAATGAACTATTCCCTGAAGAAGGCTCAGAAAGAAAATGCTATAAAATATTTCCAAGCTGACGAGGCGAGGATTATTTCAAGGTACAAGGATTGCTACAAGAAATCTCCATTTACTAATAATTTACGAGGCATGAAAAGTTTGGCTAGAGAATATACCATGGGAATTGATATCCTGCCAAAAGAAGGGCTATGCCTTTTGCAGAAAGAGATTCTGCCCACTCATAGCCTTCAGTGCACTTGAGTCAAAATGTACATGAAATTCAATCTGAACATGCTACAGAGACTTCGGTAATCTCTCCCAGAGTATATCGCGAGAGAGATCTTTGTGTGTCTGGACTAAATCTGGGGAAGAACCCATCACAAAATGTTCCACATATGCTTGCAAATTCAACAATTTTGGTACTAAAAAAAACGGCTGATTTAACAGTGATTGGAAATGAGGACTCAAGCAAAAGTAGCACTGGTATTAGTGAATCATATCAGAAAGTGTCAGCTTTGCCCTTTAAAGCCTTTGCAAGGAGACGGTTCTTAGAGAGAGCGTTGGCAGAGTCGAGAGAAAGAATTCAGGCACAAAAGATGCAACACACTGGTAATAACAATTGCTTTTCCACAGAAAATATTTCTAGCAATATTGTATATGCTGGATGTGAAAACCAGAAGAGCGAATCTACATGCATTTTGCAGGAGTTAAATTCAACTAATTCTAACATCTTTGAGACTGAAAATGAGTACAATGAAAGGGTCACTGAATGTTGAAAAGGCATAGGGAACAGTTTAAGACACCTCTATTTTATTTTTTATTTTTAAACAAAGTATATGACAGTTTAACATGCCTATAAAACGCAACTATAAAATGCTTTTACTTTAGTTTTATTTCTTTTCATGGCAATAAGAGGGTATCATTTTCAATCTAAAACAAATTGTTATATGTATATATCAGGATTACAAGTCCTTATGAGGGTTACAAGCTCTTTATAGCAGAATTTGGGTTTAGTGGGTTTTCGATCTAGATTTTGAACCTAAGGCTTTGATACCATGTGTAAGAACCCACCCTAGGGTCTTCTAACAAATCTATATTCTCAGAGAATTAAATGCAATAAGAGGCAATAATTTACTTTCTTACCAGACATTTAAATAATGATAATTTTACCATTTACATTCTAATCCCTACAACTACAATAGTGAACATTTCATTTCAATAACTTACATGAGTAATCTATGCATAGAGGAATACCTGTACCAATGGCCCAGTGGAGATGCCCTTGAGCTGCTGCTCCTACTGGAATGCTCCTCTTGACTACTGACTGGATTTACCTCCCATCCAACTAGGAAATACTTCCTAGCCTAGGAAACCTCCACAGGTTCCCTAGCCATCTGAGCCCAAGTCCAACTAGATGTAGTGTGTCCAAAATGAATAATCCATACCAAGATAAAAAATACTTCCTCCAAACTCCAAGCCCAGGAAACCTCCACAGGTTCACTAAGCTCTCCCAAAATCACAAACAATCCAAAACTAAAAGCAAGACCTAACATGCTCCCTTTCTCTCTTCCTCCTCCCCCTTTTATGCCTCTCCTCTCCTCTCCACCTCAACCACCTCTCATTAATGTCATAACTTCTCCCTCATCCTTACAGTTGACTTCTCTTCTCCTAGGTAAATCTGAGAGTATATTTGGGAATGTGATATGAATATATAAATTGGTAATTAATTGGAGAGGAACATGTCTTCTCCCAAGTAAATGTGAGAGTACATTTTATGGATGAGAGATGAATATATAAATTGGTAATTAATTGGAGAGGACCATGTCTTCTCCCAAGTAAATGTGAGAGTACATTTTGGGGATGAGAGATGAATATATAAATTGGTAATTAATTGGAAAGGACCATGTCTTGTCCCAAGTAAATGTGAGAGTAAATTTTAAGGATGAGAGATGAATATATAAATTGGTAATTAATTGGAGAGGACCATGTCTTCTCCCAAGTAAATGTGAGAGTACATTTTGGGGATGAGAGATGAATATATAAATTGGTAATTATTTGGAGATGACCATGTCTTCTCCCAAGTAAATGTGAGAGTACATTTTGGGGATGTGAGATGAATATTTAAATTGGAATAAGGGAAGGAGACCATATCCTATCCGAGATAAATTTTGAGAAGACAACTTGGTAATTTGAATAATAGCAATAATAAATTTTACATCAGTAAATAAAATTTACAGTTTCCAAAATGAAGGTATTCACCAATATTTCTCAATATTTTCAGATAATGTAAACATTAACATAATTTGCATGATAAGATTAAGTGGGCCATTACAGTTTAACTCTTCTTCAACAACCAATTTAGGCCACCGGTGCTTATCCATATTTTCAACCTTCTTCAGATAACTTAGCAAATGAATGATCATTTATGACTTAATTGGAAACATACCAGTCGCAACTAAAAGGATATCATATGGCACCGCTGATTTGAATTTGAAGCTACTTGTGATCAGCTGCTTTTGAGTTCTTTCTAATTGACGCCATTTGTGGCTTGACATGTTGCTCCCCCATATTTCACAACCATATAGGATAACTGGCACCACTAATATACCAAAGAGGGTTTTCTTAGCCTTCCAATCCCATAGTTCTTCTTGTCTACACCTATTTTGGAGAAGGTAAGAAGATTTCCATCCCCCTTGGATTCTCTTTCCTCTATATGTATCCCAATTAAGCCTATAGTGAAAATAAATTCCTAAATACTTGTACTTATCTACCACCTCCAAGGGGTTGCCCTCAAAGAGAAAAGTAACCTGATGTTTATTTCTTTTCAATGAAAAAATCATGACTTTAGCTTTGGTGTATTTACTTGCATTCCCACCTCTTGACAAAAGAGTTCCAGAGATTTCAAGATTTCTCTCAAGCCTATTTCTAATTTAGCGATAAGAATAAGGTCGTCTGCATATAAAAGTAGTTTCACCACATGCCTTTCTAGCTGGATGTCTTCTCCTTTGGATTTTTTAGAAGAAGGTTGAAAATATAGATAAGCACCAGTGGCCTAAATTGGTTGTTGAAGAAGAGTTAAACTGTAATGGGCCACTTAATATTATCATGCAAATTATGTTAACGTTTACATTATCTGAAAATATTGAGAAATATTGGTGAATACCTTCATTTTGGAAACTGTAAATTTTATTTACTGATGTAAAATTTATTATTGCTATTATTCAAATTACCAAGTTGTCTTCTCAAGTTGAAATTATCTGAAGAAGGTTGAAAATATAGATAAGCACCAGTGGCCTAAATTGGTTGTTGAAGAAGAGTTAAACTGTAATGGGCCACTTAATCTTATCATGCAAATTATGTTAATGTTTACATTATCTGAAAATATTGAGAAATATTGGTGAATACCTTCATTTTGGAAACTGTAAATTTTATTTACTGATGTATTATTGCTATTATTCAAATTACCAAGTTGTCTTCTCAAAATTTATCTCGGATAGGATATGGTCTCCTTCCCTTATTCCAATTTAAATATCCATCTCACATCCCCAAAATGTACTCTCACATTTACTTGGGAGAAGACATGGTCATCTCCAAATAATTACCAATTTATATATTCATCTCTCATCCCCAAAATGTACTCTCACATTTAAGTGGGCCATTACAGTTTAACTCTTCTTCAACAACCAATTTAGGCCACCGGTGCTTATCCATATTTTCAATCTTCTTCAGATAACTTAGCAAATGAATGATCATTTATGACTTAATTGGAAACATACCAGTCACAGCTCAAAAGGATATCATATGGCACCGCTGATTTGAATTTGAAGCTACTTGTGATCAGATGCTTTTGAATTATTTCTAATTGATGCCATTTGTGGCTTGACATGTTGCTCCCCCATATTTCACAACCATATAGGATAACTGACACCACTAATATACCAAAGAGGGTTTTCTTAGTCTTCCAATCCCATAGTTCTTCTTGTCTACACCTATTTTGGAGAAGGTAAGAAGATTTCCACCGCCTTGGATTCTCTTTCCTCTATATGTATCCCAATTAAGCCTATAGTGAAAATCAATTCCTAAATACTTGTACTCATCTACCACCTCCAAGGGGTTGCCCTCAAAGAGAAAAGTAACCTGATGTTTCTTTCTTTTCAATGAAAAAATCATGACTTTAGCTTTGGTGCATTTACTTGCATTCCCACCTCTTGACAAAAGAGTTCTAGAGATTTCAAGAGTTCTCTCAAACCTATTTCTAATTTAGCGATAAGAATAAGGTCGTCTGCATATAAAAGTAGTTTCACCACATACCTTTCTAGTTGGATGTCTTCTCCTTTGGTATTGTTTATCGACTCTTCAAGCTTATCAATATATAAACCAAACAATGTGGGAGAAAGAGGACATCCCTATTTGACTCCTATGTCACTGCCAAAGTATTCAGGCATGCCTTCCTTTGTTATGATTCTGGCTCTAACTTGCTTATAAAGCTTATGAACAACTACCCTATATTTCTTTGGGACCTTCAATTCTTCCATTCTGTGCCATATTTTATCTGCAAGAACAATATCAAAGGATTTTTTGAAGTCAACAAAGAAACTAAATGCTTCCCCACCTTGGTTGTCCCAAATGTTTTCAATGAAGTGTCTTACAATTATGAAATGATCAATGGTAGAATGTTTAGGCTTGAAGCCAGCCTATCCTTTTCTCTTTTTCCATATTTTTCTGCCCACTCATTGATTCAACGCTCTATCATGCCCCCAAAAGGTTTTCCAAGAAGAGGGTTGATCATAATAGTACGATAGTTAGAAGGGTTATTGATGTCTATATTTTGTGAAGAGGTATGACAACACTAGTTGTCCACTCGAGCATAAAGCTATTTTGATTGAATCTGTTGAATATCTCCTTGATATGTTGGGCTAGAAGCTTCATTCCCCATTTTAAAAATTCTTCCTGTAAATTGTTAATGTCTTGTGCTTTTCCATTTTCCAGTTTCTTTATACCTTGTTAAATATCAGCAACCGAAAATAGCTTTGTTGAGGAGACAATTATGGGTGGCTTTTTCTCATTTGTCTACTCATATAGAAGTTTTTCATAGTCTAACCACTAAGCCTCTGTGATATTGTTTTCTATTTTCTTTTTCTTTTGCTGTAGTTCCTTCCAGAAACTCTTGGAATTATGTTTTCCCAAAGAAATTAATCCCTTCCTTCTTGAAATCACATAACTTTCTTTCTTTGATTTTATCAATTGTTTATATATAATCTTGTTTTCTTTGCTTGAATATCCTTTGAGAAATCTTTTCGCATCCTTTCATTCCTTATCATACCAAGGATTAGCCGGGAAGGTGTTTGAGATCTTCTTTAGAGGCCTAGATCTCTTAGATCCCTTTAAAGCTTTGTGTATTAATGCAATCAACATATTACTAGAAATATATCTTTTATCTCTTCTGTTATCCTTGAAGCCCCTATTGTTGTTTTTGGCCAACTGGAGGTGTTCTTTAAGAGAAGCCCAAAAGAGCTCTTGATTTTCTTGATTTAAGATAATTCTCCCATTGTCATAAAATTTCTTGTGTGAATGATGGGGATGTTCCCCCTTTTGATCTTCTGTATTTATATCAAGCTTAATAAGATGAGGAAAATGGTCAGGGTCTAGCTCTATAGGGAAACACCCAATATAATTTAAAGTTCAACAACTTGGAAATATGCCTTTGAGAGAATATAATATAGTCTACTGTGCTTTGCCCATTGTATCTTTTATAAGTAATACTATTGGACTTCGTCCAATTTTTCATGACATTACATATAACCATGCAATTTAGGCTAGAAAGGCCTAATAGTTATGCTCCAAATTGTGAAACCTTCCCTTTCCCATCTTGTGATATCCTCTTCCAAGGGTGCTCTTCATTCTCTCTAAGGCATAGTGGATTATTATCTTCTCCCATATCTCTACCCGACTAAATATATTGATTGTTTGTTGCTCTATCATTAAAATCACCAATTAGGAATATTTCTCCTTTAGTGCTAAAGTTTGAAATATCTTTTTTTAATGTTGCATATGGGTCTTCACTATCTAGGTTCCTTTTCTTGTAGAATTTTTATTTTTTTGGAGAAAAATAAAAAACAACCAGCCATATTTTTGCGTCCATATCTATTATTTTCAGTGACATAAATTGTTAGTTGGGTCTTCTTTCTCCAATTTTATAAGCCGGTCCATATTTCTTTTATTAGGACTCTTATTTCTCCATGTACTTTACCTGATTTAGTTTTTTCATTCCAAATAGAGATTTTAGTGTATCCTTAAAAGTATGGAATTATACAACCGTTGTGTTTGTTTGTTTCCATAAGGAAAATAATGTCTTTACCCTCAGCTATGGGCCCCAACCCTGGTCCCCTTATCCATGTATAACCTCTGCAATTCCATATTACCATGTTTAGGTACTCTTGTGGGGCCCCGAATGCCTATTTCTTGTGCATTAACCTATCAGTGACTTGGGCTTTCCCGTTTCCAACCATGCCCACTTTCCTGCCTCTCTTACTGACTTTACTTTATCCCATTATTTCCTCCTTTTTTCATGTTGGGTGAGTGTTAAGTCTTCCTCTAAGTATATATGAATGCCTTTAAGAAGCCCTCTATTCTTTAAGATCCTTGCCTTGTTCTCCATGCTTCTTAAAGTAACTCTCACATGTATATTCCTTCCTACTCCCATAGTATTTCCTATCCTATTTTCTTGTTGAATCCCGCATGTCCAGTGCATCTCATCCTTGAGAAAATTCCTTGCTAGAATATTTGTTCTCTCTTTTTACCCAAAGTCTTTCAAACCTTTGATGATGATATTTGTTCACTTTTCTTCTCTATCCCTTTCTTCTCTCATCTGTCTCTTGATTTATTTTTCTATAATTTCCTTTTGTTTACTTATTGATTATTTTACCACCCGGGCCCATGATTTAGCCTATTTTATTTGCTCCGTTAGCTTGTTTTCTCTTATTTCCATGTATGCCATTACTGACTAGAACTTTTCCATTTGAATTGTGTTAGTGCTCCGATAGGCTCTAAATGAATTTTTTATGTTGCTTTTATTTGTCCCATTTATTACTTTAAGTTGATTAACTCTTGCTGCCCTTAAACCATTTTTTTTTGTAGGCTTCTTACCTATTCTATTAAGAACTTGTTATCTCTTTAAATCCTCCCTCTAGCTTCTGTGATTTCCTTTATCTAGTTGTCTGCTTGTTGTACCTTGCCTCTAAAATTTCAATCTTATTTTTCACAGTCATGAACTCATTTACATATAATTCTCATGACCATACTAAAGGCGAGGTTGTGGCACTGTATAAGTCTTTGCTGCTTTGACGCCCATCCCTACTCTTCCCTTTTATTAATGCATAGATTTCAGTTCTGATTTATTTTGTCTTATATGTTTCTTGGGAAGATAGTGCCTCTTACTTTTTGCCTTTGTTACATCCATGTCCATTTTTCTTCACTATTGAATGGCCCCTTGTATCTACTTCCACATAGTTGTTTTTTGTTACTTTTGGTAGGATCATAATGAGTCTTTTTTCTTGCAACTATTTCCTTTTCCTAGCTTTCCTACACTTCAATATCCCCAAATATTGCTTCTCATTTATGAATATCCACTTATCGGTTGATTTGTTTTTGTTAACCTAATGAACCTATGGTAAAAGGGGTTTTCATTCTAAGTCATGATATGTCTCTGTGGGAATTTTCACCATCTCACAACAGTTTGGAGTCCATTTTACTAGTCCAACACCGTGAGGGTCTATGCTTTCCACTAAAATTTGGCTTTTACTAGCATCAAAACTAGAATCTCCTGTTTTAATACTGCCTTGGCCTACTTCAGGCATGGACATGGCTTTAAATGGATTTTTAATGTTGTCTACTCCCTCTATTTGTGGCACAAAATTATTTCTTCAACCGCAGCATGCAGTAAAAGTTAAAATTTATATTTAAAAGAAAAAGATACAGAAGAAAATGGGGCAGACCTGTTCCTGTCATTCTGTGCAATGGTCCCACAAAAAAACTCTCGGTCAAAAAAATCAGGAACCCTTACCTGTGGTTGTAGATCCATGTCCCCTTAGAAAACTGGGCCAAACTTACTTTGTAGCTTGTGTTCTCTCTGTTTTCTTGCTCATTTTCTACGTATCTTTTGCTGCTCGCTACTCAGTATAGTTTCTCCCTGTAAAAAATAGAATAGCAGTTCCCGCTCCCTGCAAAAACAGAATAGCAGAATCACTACTCACTTTTACTTGCTCGTTTCTTGCTGCTATTTGCCCACTACTCACTTCTACTTGCTCGTTGCTTGTTCTTCCAACCTATCACTAAATAACACCTTCTACTTCTCGTTGCTTGCATATCTATGCCCAACCACGATGAGTAGTGAGCTCCTCTAAGTAGATAATTTTTAAGGGTATCGAAAAGATTTGTGAATTAAGGGATCACCTATTTTGGGAAATGAAACTTGAAACAATGACGACTGAAGAGACAATGAATACCAACAAATATAATGCAAATCTATTGTGGTATAAAAGAATTAGGTGTAATGAATGGGAAGGATTAAGTAATATAACAAATTATATTAGAATTATTACTATTATAAGGTTTGGCATGATCATGTGAAAGAGATTTTTTTCATAAGAAAAAAACAAATTTATTCATTAAATAACAAAAGTAGCTACATATACAAATCTTTGATATCCACAAGCTCAAACTATGTCCATGAGAAATTGTCTGAGGGAAACTAGAGATACCAAAGGGATCAACCCCATAAATGAATTTCTAGACATAAAGCACCAACTCAAAGGAACAAAAACATCTATCTATTGAAACAATCAATACAAGAGGCATCTAAAGGGCCTTTCCATCAAATGCAAAAAGGGACACCAGATGCCAAAACAAACTTCTCTAGCATGAAGTAAAAGCCAACCCACCTCTAAGAAGAGGAAATAAAACAATAGATTGAGATATAAATAGAGGAAAAACATCTCTCCCTAGGAAGGAATCATTGGGAAAGGGAAAGGATAAGCCACCTAAAGGTCAAAAAAAGGCTTAGAAGCATAGTTAGAAAAAGAAGTTATCACTCCAAAAAAGCAATCAAGTCCCTCCTGTAGAAGATAAACTCCCCCAAACAACAGACCAAGCCAATAATAATATAATTGTAGCAGATCTAACTCGAATGGACTAAAGCACCTCTTTTAGAAATGATGCCTACCATCCAATTCTCACGATAAATATGGGACAAGGAAAGGTTCTTGAGTGATTTCATCAGGGCTTTAATTTGTTGTAACTAGTGGAATAAAGATGGAATTCCAAAAGAAGATCGACCATGAGCTCAATCAATAATTGATTTAGAATCACCCACAATCTCTACCTCCTTGATAGCCAACCAAGACACACAATGAAATACAACCCAAAGCATTAGAACCTCAGCTCTACTGTTGGTACCAAAACCCTGAGACCAAAAGAATTGATAAGTCTGGGAGGGTCTAATCATGATATAAGCTTCACATCCACATGCGCCACCCAACAATGCCCCATCAAATAATCCTACTAGAGAAGACTACCTAGGTGCCTTGTATAAACAAGCTCTCCTATGAAACTTAGGCCTCCATGGTCCAATCTCCTGAAAAAGGGCCAATATATTTAGATTAGTAATCCTCACATCAGGGGAAATATTCTCAAATATACAAGTGTTTATGCAACACCATATACCCCAAAAAATATACAACGAGATAATTCTATATTCTTTCTGACCTACCACCTATTTAATGAGACATGTTTCAATGGAAGACCTTTTCACCACCTCATTAATCTTAAGAGATTTAAAAACCTCATCCCATATATTGAGTGCAAAATGGAAATAAAAAAATAGGTGCACCACCTCTTCACTTGCCACACTACACAAAGGAGAAATCCTCGAACCCTGAAATCACTGCTTTGAGAGATTCTCCTAAGTGTGAATCAGGTTATGTATGAAAATCCATGTAAAACACTTCAATTTTAGTGGTGCTTGTTATAGATATATTTGGGCACTGCAAGCCCAATCACATATGTCCATAAACCAAGGGCTTCTAAATCCCTAAAAGTGTTGTTTCATACCCTAAAGGAGCAAGGTCAGTTGATTACATCATCTCCCAAAAGTTCTCCATGAAAAGCTACTCAGAACTGGTCAAAGTAGGACCATACAGACTACCCAGTGCTAAAGGTGCGATGCATCTCACCTGCCACATGCAAAAAGTGCGATGCATACTGGAAAACCCTTCTATAGGGTGTGATGAGTGAGAGCAGACAAATGTCATAAGCAGTTTGCTAGGTGGAAACCCCGAGAATCTTCTAGAAACTGCTCATTTGACACTTGCCTCTCTGAGTTCATCCAGGGATGAGTAAGAGATCTAAAATCTCCATGTGGAACTAATAAATATTAGAGAGATGACACTAATCGAAATCCCAGAAGCTGACTCACCCCCTTGCAAATATCTATAAATGGATCCCTCATCCAAGAGATCCAAAGGTTGGAATTTGGTAATTTTCAAAGAGGTGCTACTGGTTTCTCTTTGAAGAAACTGTTGGGTGATCTTGCTTTGTGTGAGGTGAAGAGGGCTTTCAATATGGGAGGATGGCGCTGGGTCAGACCAAGTCATTGTAATACTCTCTTCTACGACTTTTACTAATAAAGCTATTTGAGCTTTCCTCCATATTCTTGTGTATCTCTGAATATTGTGTTGTTATATGCATTTATATGGTAAATATATATATATATATGATCCTATATTTTTTACAATGAAAGATCTCTATTCTTTGATGATATTATGCTGTTGTGAATCTACAGGTGCTCTTTGAAGCTGGACAAGTAAGGAAGCAATGGTGAGATTCTATCAAAGGGGAAAGGAAACAAGCAAGGAGCCAAGCGGAAGACTGAGGTTGGTACTCTCTGCTTCTTTCCCATATCTCTCTTGTAAAGGAAAAACAAGTGACTTTAATCTGTTTGTTTCTAAGATAGCTACCCGTCTTAGTGGGACTAGCAACTCTGAATAGACACTAGATTTCCCGATAACAATGCTACCCATGTACGCATACTAGACAACCGATCAAAGCATCCATACATGTTCCTCTATGTGATGAATGAGTATGATTCATTATTTAAGATGTTCCCATCATGCACTAGACCAGCCCAAGTAAGCCTATCATCCTTCTCGATCAGCATAATCTCTGCTTGAAAGAGTTTGTAACAATATTGTTCCCATTCTACTTCGAATTCCACAGGGAGTGCAAGATCACAGGAGCGTGACCATTTAGTTGAGGATATGATAGAGTTTCGATGGCCACCAATATGAGCTAAGGAATAAATACCATGACCATTAATAAATAGAATAATTGTAAAAGAGAGGGTGTGATCCCTTGACATGCCTTTAATTACATCTAAACCAATAGAAATCTTATGGTCATGTCCAACCTCTCAACATACATTTCCATATAGCTGGGGTTTGGCTTTCATCAGCCTGTGCCAAATATATGAAGCATCATTCTTTTCTAGCACCCCTATTTAAACCCACTCTTCCAACTTTGAGTAATGAATATATTTCTCACTAATAATCTCATTCTATATACCAGGTTAAAAAACAATCTCCACGGATCCTTAGTAAGCAAGGTGAGGTTGAGTCTCCTGATATCTCTTATTCCCCAACCCCCTTCCTCTTCAAACCTGAAAATA
Source organism: Pinus tabuliformis (assembly GCA_031772625.1). Classification (NCBI taxonomy): domain Eukaryota; kingdom Viridiplantae; phylum Streptophyta; class Pinopsida; order Pinales; family Pinaceae; genus Pinus; species Pinus tabuliformis. Next base: position 659,481,691 of record CM062804.1, read on the forward strand.
GATTCAAGTTAGGACAAATGGAATTTCTTTTTATTTTATGCACCATTTCATAGGAAGTTACCTATGATAGAATAAATTTTGAGTATGATCGCCATGGGTAAGTGAAACAAGTGCATCCAATATAAAGTAATTCCTTGTAGCACTACCATGATCATTACCAATCTACCTCCTAATGATAGCCATTTATGTTCCCATGGGGCGAGCTTCTTTCCAAATTTGACAATTAGCCAGTTCCAATCCCTCTTCTCATAATTGCTTCGCTTCAACTAAAATCCCAAAATTTTGAACCCATATTCCAATGATCTAAATTTATCACCAATTTTTTTTGTAATATGTTTAATCACCACCTCATCCATCTCATCTGATATTAGCTCATATTTTTCCTTATTCATGTAGAGCCCCGAAGCTTGTCTACATTTGTTAATTATTTGATGAAAAAATTGTCATTCTAAGATCTTGGCTTCTCCTAGACAAAGAAAGTCATAGATAAACATTATATGTGACGTAGAAATATTTCTTGTGACCTTGCATCCAATAATATTTCATATCTAAGTATGGGGGATTTACGCAGTGCATTATATTAGATATCATTTTTGGGATTCAACTGCGTTAAGTAAGTCATTCAAACGTATGACCATTTCCATGAGAGGTAGTCGTAACTGACTAATTTCTCATGATTTTTGAATAGTTCACTTAGCACTCATTGCATCGGGTGATGCTCACAGGGGTGAAGAAGTGGGATTGAAACTAGTGAAATGTGGAGAACGAATCACATAGCATCAATCATCACTTCCGGGGCTTGCACCCGGTAACCAGGACTTCCCAGGAGGTCACCCATCCCAGAACTCCTCTGGCTCAAGCGCGCTTAACTGTGGAGTTTTTCCCCACAATCAAGCCCACTTAGCTTGTGACCTCCTGGGAAGTCCTGGTTACCGGGTGCAAGCCCCGGAAGTGATGATTGATGCTATGTGATTCGTTCTCCACATTTCACTAGTTTCAATCCCACTTCTTCACCCCTGTGAGCATCACCCGATGCAATGAGTGCTAAGTGAACTATTCAAAAATCATGAGAAATTAGTCAGTTACGACTACCTCTCATGGAAATGGTCATACGTTTGAATGACTTACTTAACGCAGTTGAATCCCAAAACTGATATCTAATATAATGCACTGCGTAAATCCCCCATACTTAAATTCAAAAAGAGTCAAGGGATCTCTACTTGAATGGTTCATGAGGCACAATACTTGCTAAGGTTTTGCAAATGGGGTAGCAAGCTAAGTGGGCTTGATTGTGGGGAAAAACTCCACAGTTAAGCGCGCTTGAGCCAGAGGAGTTCTGGGATGGGTGACCTCCTGGGAAGTCCTGGTTACCGGGTGCAAGCCCCGGAAGTGATGATTGATGCTATGTGATTCGTTCTCCACATTTCACTAGTTTCAATCCCACTTCTTCACCCCTGTGAGCATCACCCGATGCAATGAGTGCTAAGTGAACTATTCAAAAATCATGAGAAATTAGTCAGTTACGACTACCTCTCATGGAAATGGTCATATGTTTGAATGACTTACTTAACGCAGTTGAATCCCAAAAATGATATCTAATATTTCATATCGTCATATCATATCTTATCCCTCTACTTAACCCTTCAATCACCAATATAAATATTAAGGGTGAAAGCACACATCCTTGACACAACCCTCTAGAGATCCGAAAGAAATAATTCGAAAAACCATTTATTAACATATCTAAATTCATTGAAGTGACACATGGCATGATCCATTTAATATGTCTGTAAGGAAAACCTATTTTATGGAGAATCAACCCGAGGAAGTCCTAGTCGACCCTTTCATAATCTTTTATGAGGTCAATTTTCATCAAGCAAGTCTTTAATATGCAGGATTTAATAGAATGGGCATTCTTGTGTGGTAACCACAACATCCTGAATCTTGAATTGTGAGAAAGATATTGCGACAACATATGTAAAGAGTTCACAACAAAATATATGTACGATAATTTATAATATGTAGATTTATATATTAAATATAGAATTAATATTGTGTAGATTTCTTATTAATGAAATTTGTGTTGTTATGTTGCTTAAAGAATAATGTACAACTTGAATGGGTTTAATGGTTAAGGGTATGTGTTTTCTTCAAAGAGGTCATAGGTTCAAATCTAGAGGGGGTAGAGTATGTACACATTTGTAGACTTTGTAGTCAAATTGTTGCATGGATGTAGGTCAATTGTCCCACAAACAAGGGGGTCTTATACACCAATTTGGTGTTTGGTTGTGACCTTAAATATGAATGATTTAGGTTGTGGTTGCAATTAAAATTGTAAGGAATAAGAGTATGTTGTACTAGATCATATTATTAGCACTTATCTTTTCATAACTAAATTTGTTTAACGACAATCACAATCTAGAGTTAAATAAAATCATAAACTACGAGCACCCCATGTTACCCCATTTTGGGGTAACCCTAGAAATTTATCTAAGAAAACCCTATATGGTGCCTAATCTATATATATTTTAGGCCACAAGTGTTTAATCGTCCTAGTATGGTTGAAAAAGGCTAGTTTCATAAATAGTTTATTCTCTATTCAAGTCATGCCACATAATGTCTTGTCATTCAAATGAATCCTATATGCCATTAGGAAACTCCTATGTATAGAGAATGACATTGTGATGAAGGCTTTTGTGTGAAAGGGAGGTTTGGATTTGTTAAGCTTACATCAAGTATGAGTTAGTTTAGAATAAATTATTATTAGGATACACTAAAGGGAATGTGCAATTTTTATACATACCTTGTCACCTAGGCCTTGTCCTTAATTAGAAAAATTTAAAAGGCCATAAATCACTCATTTTAAGTCTATTTTAAGTGATTTTTAAATTTATTTTAGATTTGTATTTTTTTTTTTGCATTGATTCCATCTTTTCAATCATATTTTAATTAATTTTGTGGTCTTTATCTCAAGTTTGTTTTTGCATCATCAAAATAATTTCTAAGTTGGTTAATGGTTTTTTTTCAAACTATAATTGAATATATTGTATTGATAAAATATGTATTTATGGGTGCAATGCTACATCAAAGCTACAAAAATTAGCTCGTAGGCCAATCAAATTCCAATTATTCATAGTGCTAATAATAGTGACAAAAATTTAAAATGAAATACTACGTTGTATATCTGAGTAGTATATACATGGAAAAAGACCCCTAACATCAGACATAATAGAAATTCCATGTAGTCATTATAATCAAGTAGAAGGATATCCTTTTGCTTCGGAGGCAAATTACTCAAAAGTAGGAGATGAGACATTTAGATCCAGAAGGAAAACCCCAAAATCATTGATATAATGAACTAGAGAGATATAATAATGGTTATCCATAATAGTATCATGTTGCATCTCTTCAATTTGAAATCAAAGGATACTAATTTCATCTTCTTATCTCTAAAGATGAATTCATGCTTAATTAAGATTCCCATAGTTGAAGTGATGCCAACAACCAGTTGGTTTTTCCTGAGTTTTCTTGAATCATACTTGTAGTAGAAGTTCGCTTTCTTGGGTCCTTGATAGAGAGGCACACCCAAATATCTTTCTTGAACCAAGAAACAAAGACCGTAAACAATGCTTGAATATAGAGCAATGATGCCAAATTCCCACACCAAGAAGAGGGGAAGCAAACCCTTTATTAACAACCCCTAAATATTCTAAAGAAAACACCTCCACCCCTATTAATATCCCTTATCAACACCTGGATAATACCTTGTGTGAATGGTGGTGTCTCTTCACAAGTGGATGTGAAATTTACCCCTAGTGATAGCAAGGTGGTGTTGTGAAGACAATCCCTTCTGTGGACATAAGTGATCTCTCTAGTCCAATAAAAGGATCTAGCAACAAAATAGACAAACACGTGCAAACATGTTTAGTTTATATCAGAAAGTACAATGTAAGATAGATGACCTACCTCACTCTGATGTTAAACGCCTGTTGATGTCATCCTTGATCTTCTCACTTCCAATTTCAATCCTCTTTATGACATTGCGGACAAGGAAGATCAAACAAAAGAGACAAGATCATACATAACATAATTCATTCTAACATAAACCATATGACAGATCAAGGAATATCATACTAAGTGAATAATGATTTATACTCTTATGGAAAGTAAACACCTAATTTATTTATTAATATAAAATGAGGGAAGCATACAATCATATGAGCCTTGATGTTGGATGCCTCTTTTGGATGAGCTTCCAAGTCCAAGCCAAGTCCTTCAAGCACTCCTCCTTAGTAATATGAGCAACATTAGGCATAGTTTTAGCATAGGAGTGCAACCAAGCAATGACAAACCAGTTGGGGATAGAAGGGATTTCATTTATAAGAAAGGAGAGGGAGTTAGGGATCCACAAAAGGGGGAAGAAGATCCACATCTTAAGGGGAATATCCCTAAAGGTAGGATCATGGACTCAAAATGAGAGAACTCAACCATATCCTTATTCAACAATATCCATCTCGCCGTTCTCGAGGCTTATAGTAAGAAAAGCTTCTCCTCCACTTTAGGAAAAATTGGCAGAAGAGGTTCAGTGCAGGATTTCCTATCAAAATCCACGCTGGTAGTGCTAGGTTAGTATGCTGCAACAAGCCATGAACATGGGCCAATAGTGGTACAAAAAGCGTTGATCCTAAAAACAAGGTTTTTAGGAAAACTTCTTCAGAACTTTCTTAAGGCAACTTTTATTATCTTCTGCAGGGATGCTTCTATATGTGTTTCATTGTGAATACACTAACATATTTCATCATTTTTAAATTTCATGATATGGGATGGGAAGTGTGACAAAATACTGTATAAAAAATGCCCTCTAAAGCATGAAGGCAGAACTGGGAGTGATGGGTGAAATGCTTTACAAGTCAAGGCAAGGACTCGGAAAAACACCGTCAGGAGACCTACAAATCAAGCATGATACAATATATCTGACATCTATGATGTAAATATGTCTAATAATACATCTTTGAATAGGAATCTAACAATATATGAATCCACAACATGGGTGCAACCATCTAAATAGAAGGGATCATGTGTATGGATCCACGACATGGATGCAACCATCTGAATAGATGCGATCATATGTATGGACCCACAGAATGGACACAACCATTTGTATAAAAGGAATCATGTGTACAATCATGAATGGCTAATAACTCCACACAACTTGGATTTATCAGATGAAACCCAGGGTCTTCATCTCTGTCTCGATCCAACCAAAGTATGAATTCTACCATGTGAATAGATGTGTCAAAGTCGAATATGATAGAAAACCACCTGATTACCAGTCAATGATGTGAACCGTTAATAGGCATTGGAGAAACCACCAATAATGACAATGGATATCAAGGTACAACAACACAATCCATGAGTGTGAATAAGGAGGATGAAGTCGAACACCCGCAGAATCACCCGGTCAAAGATCAATGATGTGAACCTATCGCCAAATGTGAAGAAGTTTCCATTGAGGCATGCAAGCTCCAAGGTACTAAAAGGGAGTTTGTAGATCATCTTCCTTGATAATGAGCTGAAGTCAATAGGAAGTGATCCATCGAAGGAGGGCCATAATGTTTCCCACATCGTCGACATGAAAAAAAATTGGAATATAGTAGGTAAGTGTGATTCAGGATCGTTGCAGAAAGGTCAGACAAGGTATATGTGGTAAAAATGCATATGGGACTTCTCTTGAACGTATCAGCGACACAAATATGTGGTTTGGTAGCATTTGACTCAATCATAGGATCATATTTCATGATGACAACAGGATATAATCAGATGAAAGGAAAATGAATTTCCAAAACCCAGGAAGGCAAGTGAGAAAGTGAGGATAACCCAAACCCAACATGAGTGATATATAAGTGTCATGTTCAAGAGTGACATACTGCCTTTACACAAAATATAAGACATGTTCACTTCCATTTTCCCCACTATTTCTAGCGAGTACCTTATTATTTTTTATCACAAGATTGAAAAGGATAGCATATGCTTTTCCTATAAGCTCATCCCTCGGATGAATCCATCTTAGTAAGTTTAACGAGCCCTAGGAAGGAGTAACTCGGTCTCTTCATGCTGACAAGTATTGCGGCGTTTACATTTTACAAGTCTGACAAAGGGATAAATCGACATCTTTTTCATGTTTAGAGAGTTTGAAAAAGAGGCAAAAAGGAAACTCTAGAGGTCCCTTTTCGTAGATAGTCTTTTGAACCCAAAAAGGTAGAAAAAAATATTCAAGAGAACCTCTTAGTCGCGTGTGACCAAGGTATTCCTTTTTCATACAATAGTCTATAATAGTCTGGAAAAGGGTTAAACTTATACTGAGTAGAAATAATTTCATTTACTTTAACTAGTTCGAAATGGAAAGTAATCAATAATCATTTCATATTTTGAGAGTCAGAAAAGAGTCAAAAGATGACTCAAGGGGGTTCCTTTTTCATTTATTTTTTACGAGTCTGAAAAAGTGATCAAATAAAACTCGCTTGTTCAGTCAAAATTAATCACTGTCACCATTTATCCATGGTTTGTCACTGCAAAAGCCAATGCACATTACCCGTTTCGAGAAAAAATATTAAAATATAAGCAAAAATGTGCCCTAAATGGTAAAAATATTTCAAAAAACTTATAAAAACTAAAAAAGTAAAAACACATTTACTATTTCACATTTGGTAATTTGGAGAGCACTTTTTATCCTAATTTTCCCTGATATTCAAGCGAGGAGTGCAACCAATATAGGACACCGTTCAATGATCCGTTTGCTGCAATTAAGAGATCTATCCTTCCTCTACTTTTTGGTTGTGTTTTTATCCATATAATAGATGCTAAGGAGGGTTGGAAAATTTTTTCTACCAAGGGAGATCAGCGAGCGTTTTACCCATTTGACCTGCATTGCTTGTTAGAAAATTATATATTACGGAGCAATGGAACACATAAAATATTGCAGAAATATAAACACAGAAAACACACAAAACAAGAGAGACACAGATATACGTGGTTCACCCAGTTTGGGCTACGTCCACCCCGAACAGCCAGTCCTTCCTTTCTATTATCCAGCAAAATGTAGAGATACAACCTACAGCAAAACCGCTGTAATATCCTCTGTTTTCTCTCACAGTCTCACCTCTATGTTTCTCGCTCACCGAATACACCTATATCACAGCCTCAAATACAATGCCCTCATATAAAGAGAGGGGTTGCCTTCTAGGGCAAAAAACCCTAAACTAAACATAAGTTCTACCGTCAGATCATCCGCCTAATGAACGGCCCAGATTGACTAGAAATTACTATACTTTTACAAGGCAATTTTACAGCTGTTTTTAGCTTCGGGGGCGCTACCCCCGAAACCCCCCGCTAGGGGGGGCCCCCACAGCAGCGATTATTTTACGGGTGGCGTTGTCGTCCCATTTTGAACTGGGGTCCAATATGCCGGTACTATAGAAGATAATCAGGCTCCACACCCAACAATCTCCCACTTGGAGACTAATTGTAGCAACTCCACCGCTGCTCCATTTGCTGGACAATGACTCCTCTTTGGACCTGGCTGTTTCTCATCTTCATCGTCATCCTTGAAGACCAACTGAAACTGAGCATATTCTCAGTTTCTCCCTGGTTACAACTTTTGTTAGCATATCTGCAGGGTTCTGGCTAGTGTGTATCTTTTCTAGCTTCAACTCTCCATCTTCCAACACTGATCGTATGGAATGGTACTTGAGCTGTATGTGTTTTGTCCTGGAATGAAATGCCGAGTTCTTTGCAAGATGAATGGCACTTTGACTATCACTGTATAACGTGCCCATATCATGCTCCTTACCCAATTCACCCATAAACCTTTATAACCAAATCATTTCTTTACTAGCCTCTGTAGCAGCAACATACTCTGCTTCTGTTGTTGAGAGTGCAACAACACTTTGGATTTTTGAAACCCAACTGACAACTGTTCCTCCGACAGTAAATACATATCCTGTAGTGCTCCTCCTATTATCTCTGTCACCTGCCATATCTGCATCAACATATCATTGTAGGGATATGTTTGAACCACCAAAGCATAATGCCTGATTTGTGGTACCTCTCAAATATCTGAGAATCCATTTCACTGCCATCCAATGTTCCTTTCCTGGATTGTTCATGTACCTGCTTACAACTCCCACTGCATGTGCAATATCAGGCCTTGTGCAGACCATTGCATACATTAAACTTCCAACTGCTGATGCATATGGAACTTTAGACATATAATCCATGTCTTCTTGGGTCTTTGGGCACATTTCTTTGCTAAGTTTGAAATGGCTAGCAAAAGGTGTACTAACTGGTTTTGCATTTTGCATGTTAAATCTTTTCAACACCTTTTGTATGTACTCATTCTGAGACAATGTTAATTTTCTATTTTTCCTGTCTCTAGTTATTCTCATACCAAGGATTTGTTTTGCAGCACCCAAATCCTTCATTGCAAATGAATTTGCCAATTTTCTTTTGAGCACATTTATTTCCTGCATGTTAGATCCTGCAACAAGCATGTCATCTACATACAATAACAATATAATATAGCTGCCATCATTTTGCTTTTTCAGATAAACACAATGATCAGAGTGACATCTAGTATAACCTTGTTCAGACATAAACTTGTCAAATTTTAGATACCACTGCCTTGGAGCCTGTTTTAAACCATACAAGCTCTTCTTCAACCTGCACACAAGTTTCTCCTTCCCTTTCACCTCATATCCTTGTGGCTGCTGCATATATATCTCTTCCTCCAAATCCCCATGGAGAAAGGCTGTCTTTACATCTAACTGCTCAAGATGCAAATCTTCAGCTGCTACAAGACTTAAAATAGTTCTGATTGAAGTCATTTTAACAACAGGAGAAAATATTTCATCAAAATCAATACCTTTATTCTGTGCAAACCCCTTCACCACAAGTCTAGCTTTGTACCTTTGCTTTCCTCCATCTTCTTCCTTCAACCTGTAAACCCATTTATTCTTCAATGTAGTTTTTCCTACAGGCATCCTGACTAAATCCCAAGTCTGGTTATGCATTAAGGAGTCCATCTCTTCTTCCATGGCTACCTCCCACTTCTTCTTGTTTTCAACCTGCATTCCTTCTTCATAACATTCAGGTTCACCGGAGTCAGTCAACAATAAATAATATAATGAAGGGGAGTATCGTTCAGGAGGTCTACCTATCCTGGTAGATCTTCTAACACCACTTTCAGGTGTTTGGGGTGCCTGTTGCTGTTGTGGTGGTTGCTGTTGTTGTGGTTGTTGATTATTATTATTTTCAGGCACCTTTACTTTTTCAGTGATTTCATCAAGGACTGCGTATTCCTTGTTTTCCTTTTCATGTTTCTTTTCCTGCAACTGATTCTTATACAAGACCTTTTCATTGAATATTACATCTCTGCTCCTAATCATTTTGTGATTTTCGTAATCATATAAGCGATAACCAAAATCATTAACACCATATCCAATAAAGGTACATTTCTTTGACTTTGCCTCAAGCTTTGTTCTATTTTCTTTATCAATATGGACAAAGGCCTCACAACCAAAAGGCTTTAAAATAGAGTAGTTTACCTTTTTACCTGTCCATGCTTCCTCTGGAACACCACCATCCAAGGAACTTGAAGGCCCTCTGTTTATTAGATAAATAGCAGTATCTACAGCATCTGCCCAAAACTGTAAAGGCAATCCTGCATGCAATCTCATGCACCTTGCACGCTCCATGATTGTTCTGTTCATCCTTTCTGACACACCATTTTCTTGTGGTGTTCTTGGAACTGTCTTCTCTCTGCGAATTCCATGCTCTGAACAGTACCTATCAAACTCTTTGCTGCAATATTCACCTCCATTGTCTGATCTAAGACACTTCAATTTCTTTCCTGTCTCAATCTCAACCAAAGCTTTCCATTTCTTGAAAGTATCAAATACATCAGATTTATTCTTAATACAATAAATCCAAGTTTTTCTAGTTGCATCATCAATAAAAGTAACATAATAACGAGAGCCACCAAGAGATGATACCTGAGCAGGTCCCCATACGTCTGTATGCACAAGCTCTAATTTTTCGTTCTTCTTTTCTTTCCCAACTCTGAGAAATCTGACTCTCTTTTGTTTTCCATAAATGCAGTTCTCACAGAAGTCCAAATCAACATTCTTCAAACCTGGCAACAAATTCCTTGAGTGAAGAATCTTCATCCCTTTTTCACTCATGTGTCCGAGCCTATGATGCCATAATGCTGCATCTGCTCCTTTGGAAGTCAAAGCATTAACAGAGTTAGAAATACCATTGCATAAATACAATGTACCAACCTTTTCACCTTTTGATATTACCAGGGCTCCTTTTGTGACCTTCCAAGCTTTATCTGTGAAAGTTGTCACACAACCTTCACTGCCTAAGTGCCCTGTTGAAATCAGATTTTTCTTTAGATCTAGAACATGCCTTACCTCCTTTAGTAGCCATTGGTTTCCATTCTGCTGTTTTACAAGAACCTTACCCATTCCAACAATTTTACAGGGTTTGTCATCACCCAGACGAACTTGTCCAAAATCTCCTTGAACATAGTCATAAAAGTATTTCTTTTCAGGTGTGGCATGGAATGAGGCCCCTGAATCTACCACCCAGGAATCAGTAATATTTTCGAAAGAAAGAATCAAAGCATATTGTAACACCTCACCTGTCACATTTGCTTCATGATTGTTTTCTTGTTGTGCATCTCCTTCTTTTCCCTTCCGAGATCTACAATCTTTCTTTAGGTGTCCTTTCTTTCCACATTTCCAGCACACTATCCCCGATCTGGACTTGGATCTGCCTTTCCTTGATTTACTGCGATATCCTGAGCTCTTTCCTCTTTCCATTTTTCTTCCTCTAGACTCTGCACTCAAAGCATTTCCCGATGTCTCACCGGAGCTTTTCCGTCACATTTCCTCGCTAAGGATAGCACCGACAACATCATCAAACTTTAAAGTACTAGATCCAGAAACGAAGTTACTAATGGCCATTACCAAACCATTCCAACTTTCTGGTAATGAGCACAAGAATAACAGAGCTCTAACTTCATCATCAAAGTTTACCCCTACAGAACTTAACTGGCTTGTAACTGTATTAAAATCATTTAAATGGTTTGCAACAGATCCACCTTCCGACATATTCATATTAAATAACCGTTTCATAAGAAATACCTTGTTTGAGGCTGAGGGTTTTTCATATAGTTTCGACAACGTCTGCATCAAACCCTCTGTCGTGGTTTCCTTCGAAATGTTGAAGGCGACTGACGCAGCAAGACACAACCGTATTGTTCTGAGTGCCTTTCTATCGAGAAGGTTCCATTCTTCGTCTTTCATACCCGTCCGCATCTTTGTTTTTCCGCCCAATGGTAGGTATAGATCTTTCTGATACAGATAATCTTCCATCTGCATCTTCCACAGCGAGAAGTTTTGGCCGTTAAATTTCTCGACCCTAAACTTACCATCTTCCGCCATTGCTCCCACTCGAACCAGGAACCCTTCTTTCCTACGAGTTTATCAGCCAAATAGACCTTCGGCTCTGATACCAGTTGTTAGAAAATTATATATTACGGAGCAATGGAACACATAAAATATTGCAGAAATATAAACACAGAAAACGCACAAAACAAGAGAGACACAGATATACGTGGTTCACCCAGTTTGGGCTACGTCCACCCCGAATAGCCAGTCCTTCCTTTCTATTATCCAGCAAAATGTAGAGATACAACCTACAGCAAAACCGCTGTAATATCCTCTGTTTTCTCTCACAGTCTCACCTCTATGTTTCTCGCTCACCGAATACACCTATATCACAGCCTCAAATACAATGCCCTCATATAAAGAGAGGGGTTGCCTTCTAGGGCAAAAAACGCTAAACTAAACATAAGTTCTACCGTCAGATCATCCGCCTAATGAACGGCCCAGATTGACTAGAAATTACTATACTTTTACAAGGCAATTTTACAGCTGTTTTTAGCTTCGGGGGCGCTGCCCCCGAAACCCCCCGCCAGGGGGGGGCCCTCACGGCAGCGATTATTTTACGGGCGGCGTTGCCGTCCCATTTTGAACTGGGGTCCAATATGCCGGTACTATAGAAGATAATCAAGCTCCACACCCAACATTGCTCACCTTGAGCTCAACTGTGAAGCTTGGAAAAATTTAGAAACAGTCACGCTGGAGCAAAGACATGATTTGTTTTTTTAAATTCTCCAAGATTAATGATTTTTTCTCAAATTTTCTTCCATAGAAACTAATAAAATATTTTTTTTATGGATGTTCCATAGGTTATTCACTAAAAAAATGGTGATTGAATGGAAGGAAAGATGGCATGAAGTAGAAGATCATTGGGCATCCCAATATACAAATTGCATAAGGGCTCTTCGGGATTGTGGACTACTTAAATTCTTTTGTATCCCTGGGATCAGGACCCAGATTGAGTTACTACAACATTTGGTTGGATGGTGGGATGTAGACCACCAACTATTTATTATAGGAGAGAAAAAACTCGAGATACACATTGCAAACATCTATTTCATTACAAGTTTTTCCAGAAGGGGACAATGGATTTAGATGTCTGGTTCTAGTACTGGGGGAGAGAGTATAGATATGATGATAGTGAGACATTGCCCGAGCTCTCAGAAAAAAAAGAGTGGGAAAATAGACATAAAATTATCACAAATCTCTCGCTCAGAACAATTCTTCATACCATGCCTCGAATAGCTGGAGCTCAAGCCCTACACAAAGCAACTAAGTCTCACTTCCAATATGCCATAGACTGTCTTAGTCCCACAATATTTAATAGGAGTGAAGTGTTGTTGGTCAACATGATAGACCAACTCTCAAAATGTAAGACAAGGAAATTGAATCAATTTGGCTATGGATCTATCTTGGTGAATTTCTTCCTATAATGTGCACTGTTGGGCTAATTTATTGGATAAATTAACACAAGTATTTCATTATCAATCCAGGTTTTTAGAACTTAGAAGCATGTCCAAAATGCATGGATATCAGATGTAGTCAAGGTTAGAAGATGAAATATAAAGAGTTTAAGAAATACATACTATAAATATAAATCTAATTAAGTAATTTCTAATTCACTTATGTAATATGTGTAAGATGAAGTGGCTCCTAACTTAGGAGAACCAATTGTGTCCTTCTTCTAAAATATTACTTCATGAATAGAAATCGAAAGCCACTAATTGACAATAGCTTAAGATGCATAAATAAATAATGAAGGAGGCTCCTAACTAAGGATGTCCTTGCTTTTCTTCATCAAAAATTCATTCATCATAATGCCATTGTTAGAAAACTAAAAACTCAAAAAATTACTTGAAAGCAAGAAAGATGAATTTTACTTTTTATTTATGAATCCAATAGAAGGAGGATTCAACTTGAACACTGGGTTGTCCCTTCACATAAAGATGATAAATAAACCAAGATTCATTAGCAAACATAAATCATCATACATCAAATCAAATAAACAAATATGAAGAAAAACTAGTTTATGAAAATCAAGCTAGATTAACCATGAAGTGTACTTAGCTTGGAGTGGGGGCCCTCCACCCTTGTCTTGCACACTTGAAGAGATTATCAACTACTACAAACTCAGTCAATAATCCACACCCTTGAACAGAAAAATGAAGGTAGAACAAGTTCCTCAAATTAACTCAAAGTATTCAGAAGTCGAAATTTAAAATTATACAAATTCTACATATCATAAGACTTCAATGTTTTGGATTAAATAGAATATTAGGAAACAAACTGATCTAAAATGTCTCTAACAACTATATCTATCCATATTCCATCTATCCAAGTCTAACTCATGCATCCTATCATTAAAAATATGGAAAATCCCATGAAATCATAAAACTGCCATATTTCCTAGAGATTTCCTGAATGACTAGTCCTGTTTGACCAGTTTTGGTTGGGATTGTTTAAGATTGGTTTAACTGAACCAATAGGAGTTAGTTCAATCCTAGCTCCCAAGCTTTCTAGAAATCTGTCCAACTCATGCCCAAGTGTCCTACAAATATGACATCCATGAAGCCATTACGGGAATTTCTTATTCTGTCCAAAAATTCACTAAAAATTCAATTTTCATAAAAAAATCTAAAAACGAGGGCCAACATTTACCGTTATTCAGGTATCAGTGGATAGAGGTGGAGGCTCATGGGCCCAGGGATCCACAACTATTGAAGTGGGGTGAGCTGATGCATCACCATGGATGTGGTCAGCAGATGTCTTTTCCCCCATTGTTCTTTGGATGGATGTGACAATAGCTTATAATGGTAGATGATTGGGCTTATGATGGTACAAAATTTCGAGGAGATCCTGACCTCCCACTTCCACCTAGCACACAATGGACTAATGCAAGTAAAAACTATTTTTTAAAGTTTTTTTCAACCTTTTTTAATGTTTTTGTTTTATGTGCACTAAGATTTGATACTTATGATGTTTAAAGATTTTGGACCAGAAAGTCCTCCAGGGGTTTCTCTGATAGCTAAGAGGGTGGCTCAACAGGTCGAGGATGCACCCTATGAGGAGGGAGTTGATCCGATAGTAGAGGTAGAACACAACTTGGAAGCCTTGATACGAGGCATTACAGTGTATGCATCTATTGATGAGGTGCCACTGCCGATCTAGGAGGATCTTGTCAGATCAATTGCACAGGTTTAGTTTCGTCATCATCATTTAGTGTCTGATGTCTTCAGCTTCAAAAATGATGTTTATGGTTCAGGTTGTCACACAATGTAGGTGGTTTTCATGGTGTTCGGTGAATATGGTTTGGTACCTGGTTGTCATCAATTCCACTGGGGTTTGGTTGTCGAAAAAGGAATAGGTATCATCATGTGGGGTAATGTTACATTGTGACATTTTGTTGTAAATGGGTTTTAGAATTAAAATCAAAGTGATGTGAGTCTAACTGTAAATCATTAATAAAACCTATGTTACAAAACCTAATGTAAAACCCTAACACATTAAACCTAGAACCTCAATTTATGCATTAAAAATCAAATGCATTAACCAAACACTTAACCTAAGATCTACAAGACTTAACACCTAAAACCCTAAACTATACCTAAACCCATGTATTTGAAATGCATTAAAAAATCCATAACCCTAAGTCTAAAACCCATTTCAGACCATTGTAAACATTACAATACATACATAACAGTTCTTAGCAGTTGTGTCAGAAACACAGGGCATGTGACAAGTTGTGGTAAACGACATAGGTTAAATAGTTTATGACTGTGGTAGGCAGGTTAACCGGGTGGAGATTGTAACGAAATTAGCATGTGAACACAACCTCTATCCATTATCGGAACCGCTAGAGGGTAAGCTGTAACTGCACTAGTAACTATCACATACAACTGCCGAAGCACACTGCAAGCTAGAACCGCCAGAGGGTGACGAAGAGGTGGTAGCCTGTGGTTAGCCCACAGCCTATTCACATGGGCGTTAGCCAGTGCGCACAGTTTTGATAAGCGCCAGCGGGTTCTAGGATAACCTATGGTCTATTTTGGGTCTTTGGTTGTTTTTTGGCATTCAACTAATTCGAAGACCATGTAACCTTATCCCTCGGTGTCATTGTGTGACAAGGCCGAGACTCATGAACCATTCTTGCTAGCTACTCATGCCAAGTTTAGTCAAAGGAGTTTGAATGAACCTACTAAGCATATAAATTCATCCTTTTACTCATGGAGAAAGGGAGGAGTGGTTTTGAGTTTTATGTGTAGATTTTGAAGGATATAGGTTGCTTTTGTTTTTAGTGTAATAGGAGCATCGAGAGTCAGAATTGGGAACCGTGATAGGCGTTGTAAAGATATTTTAGAGATATTTCTTGTGACAGTGACCAGAAGTGCTTGCATGCACATTCAGTCTAGTTAATTTGTTGTGTAATCGACGTCCTCAGATTCAATCCTAATAAAGTGATCACCCATCTTGAAAGCAGACATAGAGTCTATCGTAAAGTCTTTCTTCTCAAGTAGTTCTCATAGTTTAAGAACTTTAAGTTAACATTCAGTTCACTGTTGGCATTAATAAGCTCTATTTTAGTTTAACATATCATCATTTCAGATCATATAATTTGGTATCAGATCAGGTTTCTTTTGTAGAATTTGTTAGTGAATGTTAAATAGGTCAAAGTCACAATGTGGAGAAGGAATCCTCGAGGAGATTAATCCAGAGATTGGAAAGTCAACCATGACAAGATATGATGTAGGTGAAACTCTAGAAACTAAGCTGAGCAAGGAATAGTTTCAGAAAGAATTCTTGAGTATGTAGCAGATGTTGGGAGAACTTTATGAAGATAAGAAGGCGAGAGATGCAGATTCTTCTTCAAAGACATCGAAGAAGGAAAAAGGTAAAGGCAAGGATGATAAAACTCCTTCACATCCATCATCTCCATCATCATCATCATCTTCTTCTTCTTCTTCCAGTGCAGAATCTAAAACAAAAAAGAAACCTAAGAAAACATCTCTTTTGAAACTTGATGTAAAAGTTGAGTTACATATTTATGATGGCGAAATGAATCCTGAAAAGCTAGATAACTGTATTAAGCAGTTAGAAGTGTATTATCATATTTAGAACATTTTTGATGATAAAACGAAAATTCAGTTAGCTACACTTAGAATGGGGGGAACAACTTTAATCTAGTTGGAAAGTAAAACTCAGATAGATGTAAAGTGAAAAGGTAAAGTCATCTCTTCATGGTCTAAGTTTTTAAAAGATCTTAAGAAGCAATTCTATTCTTTAGGATACATGCAACAAGATGTTATTGATTGGCCACATTTAAGGCAAGGTAAAGGGCAGAGTGTTTGGGAGTTTGCTCAAGAGTTTAGAAAGAAAGCATTGGTGCTTGATATTTCATTGGATACGCGTGAAACTTTACTAAAATACATCGGTAGTTTACATTCATATTTGCAACATACATTAGTGATGTTTAATCATTATGATTTTGATGAAGTGTGTGTTCAAGCCATACATACTGAATCATGTGGCAAACCATTCAAGTTTTCATCGAAAGCATCCAAAGAGTTGGAAATCAAGGATTCCAATGATAGTAAAGGGGGGAACAATTCGATGAGAAAAAAATCAGCGATAGCTCATAAGGAAAGACCTACTTGTTCTCATTGCCATAGAATCAGTCATGATGAATCTAAGTGTTGGAAAATTCATCCAGAACTTAAGCCCAAAAAGTTCCTTAAAGAGAAGGATGAAAATAAAGAAATTGCAATAGTCCAACAAGATCTGGGTTCTGATTCAGGTGATGAAAGGAGGATAAGTGCCATAGTTTCGACATGTAAAACTTCTGACACTGGTTAAAGGTCGAATACTATTGCATCTTCATCAAACATAAATCCTTCAAATGAGGATAAAAGAGTTGAATTATTTAGCATAAGGATAACTTCTAAGCACACAAAGATAGATACAATGTTTAACAATTGATCACAGGCAAATTTAATATCTGAATATTTAGTTAAGAACTTGGGTTTGGAGACACAAAATCATCCAATACCTTACCCATTAGGATGGCTAAATAAATCAAATCAGATAAAAGTCACAAAACAATGTCAATTAAGATTTTCCATTACAACTAATTACATTGATGAAGTGGAATTAGATTTGGTTCCAATAGACATATGTGGAGTTGTCTTAGGAAGTACTTATCTTTATGATTGTGATGCAATACTTTATAGAAGAGAGCATAAATATTAACTTAAGAAAGGTGGGGTTGAATTTATTATCAGGGCACATCAAAGTAAAAATCACTTGAATTTAGTTGTTTCTAATTAGATGAAGTGATTAATAATTTTGAATAAGAGATTTGTCATCATGTGTGTAAAGGAACAACATAAGAATCGACATGATGTTTATTCAAGTATGAGTCTTAGCTTAAAGGTAGTTTTATCAAAGAGGTAGAAACTTTTTCAGTTATATTTAAAGAAACCAAACATCTTACTCATAAGCAGGGAATAGAACATGAATTACAGTTGATGTCCGAATCTCCTTTTCCTAATTTTAGAATGAATTAATTCAGTCCAAGTTTGGAAGATATCAGTTATAGGGATGTAGGTCAGTATTGGGGAAATTCAGTGTTAAATTTCTCTTGTATTGTGTCACCATTTCATGTTTCAAATAGTTTGGAAGCCTCTTTTCAAGTGGAGAGCAAACCCATTTGTTTTCATATCAAAGCCTTTTCTAAAGTAGTATCAAAGTTGTTGGCATTATGATTCAGGTGTTGTACTTGATGGCAAACGCCTTCAGGTGGTAAATCAAGAAGGACGCAGGAAATTTTGTTTAGCAAGCGCGTCCCCGCAGGTATTCCATACAGAACCCGCGTCTAGGGACGCCGGCCAGCCATTCAGAAGGTGCGTCCGCCCAGTGCACACATTTCAAGGTAGAGAAAAACTCGTGGGGGCTTCTTGTGTGGTATCTAGCCGACGGTTGCGTGTTTCTCTGGTGTCGGCTCGTGGTATTGTTCCACGCTTTGGGGAGAAGCTTGCCTATATAAAGCAAAGGAGTTCATTTGGATTAGGCATCATCTGGGTTGATCATCTCTTGGTGTGATCTAGTCCATATCTTTAAGGGTAAATCTTCTAATGGACTACGATCTATATGGCGCATGATCAGATCTGTGGATCTGAGTGTTTGGGTTGGTTCTGAAGTCCTCTTATCTTCTATATCTAAAGGGACGCAGATTCAGTGAAGGGAAAGTGCGCCGGGACGCAGTACAGTAAAGGATCAGGTGCGTCTCTGTAGCGAAGGACGCGGCGCGACTGTGGTATTGGGTGCGTCTCTGAAGCGAAAGACGCGGCGCGATAGTGTTGATGTGTGCGTCGGTCGCAGACAAGAAAAAGGAACAGTGCGTCTGCACGCAGAACAGCATAAGGTACACTGCGTCCAGTCGCAGGCCACAGAAATAAAATATGCGTCCCTGTCTCAAGATGATCTGTTAACTGTATATTTCTGTTCATAAGGTGTTCTGGGTTGTTTCTGTAATTACTGATCTGATATCTGTAGTAGACTGTATCTGTTGTATACTTGTTGATCATTTTGAAAAAGAAGTAGGGGGTTGTAGCTCCCTTCCAGGAGAAGTCTGGAAAACAAGAAAGAGTTGTAGCTCTTTGCAGGTTGCAGCCTGCGTGCTGGTAAAGGACTGCACCAGTACAAAATCATTGTAAAAAGAATTTCTTGAAAGAAGATAGAGACATTATTGCAGCAGGTGGTTTTTCTCCCGCATTGGGTTTCCACCTTACATCTTGTGTTCTTTGGTGTGACTGTCTATTTTCTTTATTCATGCTCATTGTTTTATGGTACTGATATGCAAGAATATTTCAAAAGATCAAATAAGGAAGATTTGGTAAATTGCTAGATAATACTGATTCCCCCCCCCCCCTCAGTATTATTTCCAACAATTGGTATCAGAGCAGGTCCTTCAGAACAGCTTGATCGCTTGAAGGTAGATCGTTCATCATGAGCAACTACGAGAGAGAAGCATCAATCAGGCCACCCGTCTTCGATGGAACAAACTTCAATTATTGGAAGGTAAGAGTTACTGCATATCTTCAATCTCTTGGTACAGAAGTTTGGAACATTGTAGAATCAGGCTATGCCTTTCCTTCAGTTACTCCTACAGATCCAGCTGAGAAAAAGCAGTATGAAACAAATGCAAAAGCAGTCAGCACTCTATTAGGAAGTATATCTCAAACAGAGTTCATGAAGGTCATGCACTTCAAATCAGCAAAAGAGATATGGGACAAAATGATCACTAGCTATGAAGGAGATGAACAGGTAAAAGAAGCTAAACTTCAAACTCTCAGGATTCAATATGAGACTCTCAAGATGTATAATGATGAAAGTGTGGCTAATTATTTTCTTCGAGTAGATGAGATTGTTAATTGTATGAAAAATTTGGGTGAAGAAATAAAAGAGACTATAGTAGTTCAAAAGATTCTAAGATCTTTATCTCCCAAGTTTGAATCTAAAGTATCTGCAGTAGAAGAAAAGGAAAATCTCCGTGTTCTCACTATGTCTCAGCTGCATGGAATTCTAACTGCTTATGAAATGAGAAAGGGAGGTCCATCAGATAGAAGGGAAGCTGCTTTTAAAGCATCAGGCAAAGAAGATCACTATGAAGCATGTCATGTTCCAGAAGAAGAGGAAGAAGAATCAAACTTTGTCAGAAATCTTCAAAGGGGTTCTGGAAGGTTCAGAGGTAAGCTACCTTTCAAATGTTTTGCTTGTGGAAGAGTAGGTCATTATGCTGCAAAATGCTCTTATAAGGATAAAGGAAAGGAACCAGTTAGATGGAACAAGAAACAGGGTACAAATAAGAAAAGCTACTACACCCATGAAGATAGCGATGGCTTATCAAACAGTGATGAAGATGAACAAGGTAACAAATATAGATTGTTAATGGCATTTGAAGATGACAATTATGAGGATGCTATAGATGTGGATAACCTTTATGATGAAATTACTAGACTCAAGAGATGTATAGAAGAAAAGAACATGATTATTGATACTCTACAATTTCAGATTGATGAAAAGGAAAAACATCTTGAAAAATTAGAAGGTGAAATTGTTGGTCTTAGAAAAGAAATTGAGAAAACAAAAACTATTAATCTCAAGTTTGTCAAAGGATCTGAAACGTTGAATGAGATTATCAGTGTGCAGCGATCTCCTCTAAATAAGACAGGTCTGGGCTACAATGGAGAAACTTCTCAAGCTTCCACTTCAAAAAGTTATCTTGATGCCGCAAGAAGAAATGAGCAAGAACACAAGGAAGATCATCAGGTAAAGCAGGGACAAACTTCAAACTATCAGGGGCAATCCAGCTTAAGGGTGAACAAAAGCCACAACCAGCCACAGGTAAAACCTTCTCAATTTGGTTCAAGAGTAGATGAAAATAGAAATTACAATCAGTCGGCTGGTAGATTCAATAATCGCAGAAACTTCTTCAATGGACAATGCTTTTCTTGCCATAACTTTGGTCACAAAGCAGCCCAATGTGTTGCGTATAAAACAATCATGACTAGGGAAGCTCAAAAACAAAGAAGCATGACAGGGAATACAAAAAGGACCTATAACAATTTTTCAGCTCTTGAAAATGAAGTTGAATGCTCTATTTGCAATAATTTTGGACATGAAGATGTTGAATGCAGAAGCAGGTTTCCGGAAAGAAAGGTACAAGAACAAAAAAGGGAACAAACCTCAGGCACCAAAACATGGAAAATAAAGGAACCTCAAACAGAAAGATGTGGGATAGCATTCTATGCAGAAGGACAAGAAAATCTATGGTACATTGACAGTGGATGTTCAAAGCACATGACAGGTGATAAAGAAAAACTTGAATCTTATTCTAATTTAGAAAAGGGAAAGAAAGTCTCTTTTGGAAATGATACTCCTGCAACTATAAAAGGAAAAGGTATTGCTCCTTTAAAAGAAGATGTTAAGGCTGGAAATGTTTTGTTTGTTGATGGACTAAAGCATAATCTTCTAAGTGTAAGCCAGATGTGTGATCAAAGAATCGAGGTTATATTCAGATCAAATGGATGTCTTGTTCGTGATCTTGATACAGGTAAAACAGTTCTCAAAGGAAAAAGAACTTCAAATAATCTATACATTTTTGATGAAGAACAACAACAATGCTATTTAAGCAAGGATGAAGAGCACTGGTTATGGCATCGAAGATTGGGACATCTAAGTTTCTCACAAATAAGGAAAGCTTGCAAATATCAGGCAGTTCGCGATCTTCCAGATATCAAAGTTCCTGACAACACCATGTGCAGATCATGTCAGTTTGGAAAACAGACTAGAACTAACTTTCCAGAGAAAGAAGGATCAGCCAGTATGCCTCTGGAGCTAGTACATACAGATGTATGTGGACCATTCAGAAAAAGAACACCTAGAGGAGAGGAATACTTGATATTATTTATTGACGATTTCTCCAGGTTTGTTTGGTTGGGACTTATGAAGCACAAAGATGAAGCTTTCGAAAAATTCAAATCCTTCAAAGCCTTGGCTGAAAATGAATCAGGTCACAAGATTAAGTGCCTCAGATCCGACAGAGGTGGAGAATTTACTTCAAATGAATTTTTCGATTTCTGTGATGAACATGGAATAAGGAGAGAATTTTCTACAGCTAGAACTCCTCAGCAAAATGGAGTAGTGGAAAGAATGAACAGAACAGTCCAGCAAATGGCTCGTGCTATGCTTGATGAATCAGGAACTCCTGCAACCTTCTGGGGTGAAGCTGCACATGCGGCAGTTATTATTCTCAACAAGACAAATGTTCGAGTGAACAGCACTCAAACTCCTCATGAGCTCTGGAGTGGTAAAACTCCTTCAGTAAAGCACTTCAAAATCTTTGGGAGCAAATGCTATATCAAAAATACTGAGGAGCAGCTTGGCAAACTTGATCCTAGAGCAGATGAAGGAATTCTTCTTGGTTACTCTCCACATAGCAAAGCATACAAATGCTACAATAAAAGACTTGGCAGAATTGTTGAAAGCATTGATGTAGTGGTTGATGAGAAAGGATACATTCCTAGGCAAATACATCGTGAAGACATTGAAGAAGATGAAAGCTACCCTCAAAGACAGAATGATGAAGAAGAAGAACCACAAGAACAATTTCAAGACGGACCTCACGAAGAAGCAGAAGAAAGAACAAGAATAGAAGAAAAGACTCCATCCAGATATGTTCAAAAGAACCATCCAGAATCTCAGATCATGGGACAAAAGGAAGCAGGTATACAAACTAGAAGAACAGTTGCAGAAGCTTCAAGTTATTTGGCATTACTCTCCTCTACTGAACCACAAAATGTGAAAGAAGCATGCAAAGATGAATGTTGGGTGAAAGCAATGGATGAAGAACTTGAGCAAATCGAAAAGAACAATACTTGGGAGCTGGTTCCTAGACCAAAGGATAAGAATGTTATCGGAACAAAATGGGTGTTCAAAAATAAATTGAATGAAAATGGAGAAGTAATTAGAAACAAAGCCAGACTTGTTTGTAAAGGGTATGCACAGCAAGAAGGAATAGACTTTGAAGAAACTTTTGCTCCTGTTGCAAGACTTGAGGCCATCCGAATGTTTCTTGCTCTCTCAAGTTGTCAGAACTTCAAAGTATTTCAAATGGATGTGAAATCAGCTTTTCTGAATGGAGACTTGGATGAAGAAGTGTACATTGAACAGCCAGATGGTTTCATTCTTGGAAACGATCCAAATCTTGTATGCCGATTAAAAAAGGCTCTCTATGGTCTCAAACAAGCTCCAAGGGCTTGGTACTACCGGTTGGACAAATATCTTCATCAACAAGGTTTCTCAAAAGGTTCAGCAGATAGCAATCTTTATATAAAAGTTGAAAATGACAAATTACTAATACTTGTTGTGTATGTAGATGACATTATTTTTGGCAGTAATGAAGAAGCTATGAGTCAAAGCTTTGCCTCAGTCATGCAGAAAGAATTTGAGATGTCCTTGCTAGGAGAACTGACATACTTTCTTGGTTTGCAAATCCAACAAAAGAAAGGAGGAATCCTTTTATCTCAAACCAAGTATCTCAAGCAGATTTTGAAGAAATATGGCATGGAAGATGCAAAACCAGTATGTACACCCATGGTCACAGGATGTAGTCTCAGTGCAAATGACGAATCTGCAGCAGTTCATCAACCAACCTACAGATCTATGATTGGAAGTCTACTATATTTGACAGGTACCCGACCAGACATCATGCATGCAGTTGGAATAGTTGGAAGGTTTCAAGCAAATCCAAAGGAGACTCATCTTCAAGCAGTAAAGAGAATCTTCAAATATCTTCAAGGGACTCAAAATTATGGCCTATGGTATCCTAGAGATCCAGATCTCACTCTTCATGCTTATACAGATGCAGATTGGGCCGGAAGCGTAGATG
The DNA here is from genome assembly GCA_031772625.1 of Pinus tabuliformis. Classification (NCBI taxonomy): domain Eukaryota; kingdom Viridiplantae; phylum Streptophyta; class Pinopsida; order Pinales; family Pinaceae; genus Pinus; species Pinus tabuliformis. The sequence goes on from CM062804.1 coordinate 659,505,643, forward strand.
ACAGGAAAAGCACAAGTGGTGGTGCATTCTTTATGGGTTCTAGACTGGTATCTTGGTTCAGCAAGAAACAGAGTTCAATTGCCTTGTCTACAGCTGAAGCGGAATATGTTGCGGCTGCATCTTGTTGCACCCAACTTCTTTGGATGATGCAGACTTTGCAGGATTATCAAATCACTTGTACACCTCCTATTCCTATCTTATGTGACAACACAAGTGCAATCAGCATCTCAAAGAATCCGGTTATGCATTCAAAAACCAAGCACATACCAATCAAGTACCATTTTCTCCGGGAACAAGTACTTGAACAGAAGGTCAAGTTGGAGTATGTTCCTTCTAAGGAACAAGTTGCTGATATTTTCACCAAACCGTTGCCCAGGGACACTTTTGAATACCTCAGGCAAAAGCTGGGGGTTGTTGATGCATCATCTCACTGTTGACCATCTTCCTATTGATGGTATAGGCTCAGGGGGAGCACATAATGCATTGTTGGCATTATGGAGAAGGAGATCTTGGAAATAGCTGCAATATGTCTCTGTCTTCTTCATGATGGATTTCTGGTTACAATTCTGGAGAAGCATGAGCATAGGGGGAGCATACCCTTTGCTCTTGATGTCAAAGGGGGAGAATGATGAAGCTGAAAGTTTATGTGGTTGCCATCAAGTCCAAAGGGGGAGTTTGTTGGCATTATGATTCAGGTGTTGTACTTGATGGCAAACGCCTTCAGGTGGTAAATCAAGAAGGACGCAGGAAATTTTGTTTAGCAAGCGCGTCCCCGCAGGTATTCCATACAGAACCCGCATCTAGGGACGCCGGCCAGCCATTCAGAAGGTGCGTCCGCCCAGTGCACACATTTCAAGGTAGAGAAAAACTCGTGGGGGCTTCTTGTGTGGTATCTAGCCGACGGTTGCGTGTTTCTCTGGTGTCGGCTCGTGGTATTGTTCCACGCTTTGGGGAGAAGCTTGCCTATATAAAGCAAAGGAGTTCATTTGGATTAGGCATCATCTGTGTTGATCATCTCTTGGTGTGATCTAGTCCATATCTTTAAGGGTAAATCTTCTAATGGACTACGATCTATATGGCGCATGATCAGATCTGTGGATCTGAGTGTTTGGGTTGGTTCTGAAGTCCTCTTATCTTCTATATCTAAAGGGACGCAGATTCAGTGAAGGGAAAGTGCGCCGGGACGCAGTACAGTAAAGGATCAGGTGCGTCTCTGTAGCGAAGGACGCGGCGCGACTGTGGTATTGGGTGCGTCTCTGAAGCGAAAGACGCGGCGCGATAGTGTTGATGTGTGCGTCGGTCGCAGACAAGCAAAAGGAACAGTGCGTCTGCACGCAGAACAGCATAAGGTACACTGCGTCCAGTCGCAGGCCACAGAAATAAAATATGCGTCCCTGTCTCAAGATGATCTGTTAACTGTATATTTCTGTTCATAAGGTGTTCTGGGTTGTTTCTGTAATTACTGATCTGATATCTGTAGTAGACTGTATCTGTTGTATACTTGTTGATCATTTTGAAAAAGAAGTAGGGGGTTGTAGCTCCCTTCCAGGAGAAGTCTGGAAAACAAGAAAGAGTTGTAGCTCTTTGCAGGTTGCAGCCTGCGTGCTGGTAAAGGACTGCACCAGTACAAAATCATTGTAAAAAGAATTTCTTGAAAGAAGATAGAGACATTATTGCAGCAGGTGGTTTTTCTCCCGCATTGGGTTTCCACCTTACATCTTGTGTTCTTTGGTGTGACTGTCTATTTTCTTTATTCATGCTCATTGTTTTATGGTACTGATATGCAAGAATATTTCAAAAGATCAAATAAGGAAGATTTGGTAAATTGCTAGATAATACTGATTCCCCCCCCCCCCCTCAGTATTATTTCCAACAAAAGTATCTAATACATCTAAGGGAAACTTATGCATCAGGGGAAAGTGCTAATCAATGGAAACGTCATTTAATGAATGAAGAAACAATGATTCAAACAAATCAACAGCCACTTCAATACCTTCACAATCAAACTAGGTTGCTGTAGTTTTTACATTACAGTTTGATGGGTTTATTGTAGCAAGTTCACTTAGTAATCAAGAATGAGGAAAGTATCTCAAGTCGAGTAGATGATATGATGTCAAGAATATCTTTGAATGTCTATGTCATTCCACAAAATATATTGTTAATACATGTCAATAGTATTGAACAATATCCTATAGAGACTGTTTTCAAAGATGTTTATGAATCACTAATTCATGGTATTTCATGGAAATAAGTCAATTTCCATGTTCATAATAGGTTGTTTGACCATCTTCGCAAGTTGCGATACTGCAGATGGATGGAATAGGTCATAGATTTAAAATGTGCCATTATCAACATCATCAGGGTAATCAATTTCAGGTGTTTGATCGAATGTATTGGTACATCATCAGGGCAAGGTGGAGAGTGAGGGAGCTCTACCCTCATTTACTATCTGTTTGAGTCAAACTTTTTCTGTCCAAAAGCTTTCAAGTGGAGAGGATTGATCCAAGAGGATCTTGTCAGGTTAGTTACACAAGTTCAGTTTTGTTGTTAGCATTTAGTGTATGGTGTCTTCATCTTCGACAATGATGTTTATGGTTCAGGTTATCTGGTAATGTAGATGCTTTTCATGAAGTTCGGTGAATATGGTTTGGTACCTGGTTGTCGACATGTGGTTGTCGTCAGTTCCACCAGGGTTTGGTTGTTGAAAAAGGAACATGTATCATCATGTGGGGTAATGTCACATTGTGACATTTTGTTGTACATGGGTTTTAGAATTAAAATCAAAGTGATGTGAGTCTAACTCAAAATCATTACTAAAACCTATGCTACAAAACGTAATGCAAAACCATAACAAATTAAACCTAGAAGCTAGATCTATGCATTAAAAATCAAATGCATTAACTAAACACTTAACCTTAGATCTACAATACCTAACACCTAAAACCCTAAACTATACCTAAACTCATGTATTCAAATTGCATTAAAAAATCCATAACCCTAAGTCTAAAACCAATTTTGAACCATTGTAAACATTACAATACATACATAACAGTTCTTAACCGTGGCTGCTAAGCCACGTCAAAACCGTGGGGCATTTGAGCAATTGTGGTAAACGACATAGGTTACACAGTTTATGGTTGTGGTGGGCAGGTTAATCGGGCAAAGATTGTAACAAAATCAATATTTTAACACAACATCTATCCGTTAGCGGAATCGATAGAGGGTAAGCCATAACTGCGCTAGTAGCTGTCACATACAATCGTCATAGCACACCGCAAGCCAGAACAGCCAGAGGGTGACCAGGAGGTGGCAGCCTGCAGTTAGCCCATGATTTGTTCACAAGGGTAGTTAGCTATCGTGCATAGTTTTCATAACCGCCAGCAGGTTCGGGGATAACCTATTGTCTATTTTGGGTTTTTGGTTGTTTTTTGGCATTAAACTAATTCGAAGACCATGTAACCTTATCCCTAGGTGTCATTGTGTGACAAGGTCGAGACCCGTGAACCCTTCTTGCTAGCCATTCATGCCAAGTTTAGTCAAAGGAGTTCGAATGAACCTACTAAGCTTGTAAATTCGTCCTTTTACTCATGGATAAGGGGAGGAGTGGTTTTGAGTTTTATGTGCAGATTCTGGAGGATATAGTTTGTTTCTATTTTAAGTGTAACAAGAGCATCGAGAGTCAAAATTGGGAACCATGACAGGCGTTGGAAATCTATTTCAGAGATATTTCTTATGACAGTGACCAGAAGTTCCTACATGCACATTCAATTTGGTTAATTTGCTATGTTTTAGACCTCCTCAGATTCAATCCAAATAAAGTGATCGCCCATCTTGAAAGCGGACCCAGAGTCTGTCATAAAGTATTTGTTCTCAAGCAGTTCTCATAGTTTAAGCACTTTAAGTTAACATTCAGTTCACTGTTGGTATTCATAAACTCTACTTTAGTTTAACATATGATCATTTCAGATCATATAATTTGGTATCAGAGCAAGTTTCTTTTGTAGAATTGTTTAGTGAATGTTAACCAAGTCAAAGTCACAATGTGGAGAAGGAATCCTCGAGGAGATTAATTTAGAGATTTGAAAGCGAAGAGTCACTCATAAGTCGACCATGACAGGATCTAATGCAGGTGAAACTCTAGAAACTAAGCTGAGCGAGGAATAGTTTCAACAAGAATCCTTGAGTATGCAACAGATGTTGGGAGAAATTTACGAAGATAAGAAGGCGAGAGATGCATATTATTCTTCAAATACATCGAAGAAGGACAAAGGTAAAGGCAAGGTTGATAAACCTCCTTCACCTCCATCATCTCCATCATCATCATCATCATCTTCTTCTTCCAGTGCAGAATCTAAAACAAAAAGAAACCTAAAAAAACATCTCTTTTGAAACTTGATGTAAAATTTGAGGTACCTATTTATATAGTGAAATGAATCCAGAAAATCTAGCTAACTAGTTCAAGCAGTTAGAAGTGCATTATCGTATTCAGAACATTTCTTACGATAAAATGAAAATTCAGTTAGATACACTTAGAATGGGGGGAACAACTTTAATATGGTGGGAAAGTAAAACTCAGATAGATGTAAAGTGAAAAGGTAAAGTCATCTCTTCATGGTCTAAGTGTTTAAAATCTCTTAAGAAACAATTATATCCTTTAGGATACATGCAAAAAGATGTTATTGATTGGAAACATTTGAGGTAAGGTAAAGGGCAAAGTATTCAGGAGTTTGCTCAAGAGTTTAGAAAGAAAGCATTGGTGCTTGGTATTTCATTGGATATGCAAGAAACTTTATTAAAATACATTGGTAGTTTACATTCATATTTGCAGCATACATTATTGATGTTTAATCCTGATGATTTTGATGAACTGTGTGTTCAAGCCATTCATATTGAATCTTGTGGTAGACCATTCAAGTTTTCACCGCAAGCATCCAAAGAGTTGGAAATCAAGGATTCCAGTGATAGTAAAGGGAAGAACAATTCGAAGAGAAAGAAATCAGTGATAGCTCATAAGGAAAGACCTACTTGTTCTCATTTCCAGAGAATTGGTCATGATGAATCTAAGTGTTGGAAACTTCATCCAGAACTTAAGCCCAAAAAGTTCCTTAAAGAGAATGATGAAAAGAAAGCAATTGCAACAGTCCAGCTAGATCTAGGTTATGATTTAGGTGATGGAAGGAGGATAAGTGCCATAGTTTTGACAGGTAAAACTTCTAACACTGGTTCAAGTTCAAAACCTATTGCATCTTCATCAAACATAAATCCTTCAAATGAGGATAAAAGAGTTGAATTATTTAACATAAGGATAACTTCTAAGTACACAAAGATAGATACAATGTTTAACAGTGGATCACAGGAAAATTTAATATCTGAATATTTAGTTAAGAACTTGGGTTTGGAGACATGGAATCATCCAAGACCTTACCCATTAGGATGGCTAAATAAATCAACTCAGATAAAAGTCACAAAATAGTGTCGATTAAGATTTTCCATTACAGCTAATTACATTGATGAAATGGACTTACATGTGGTTCCAATAGACATATGTGGAGTTGTCTTAGGAAATCCTTATCTTTATGATTTCGATGCAATATTTTATAGAAGAGAGCATAAATATAACCTTAAGAAAGATGGGGTTGAATCAGTCATGGTGAATCTAAGCGTTGGAAACTTCATCTAGTACTTAAGCCCAAAAATTTCCTTAAAGAGAAAGATGAAAAGAAAGAAATTGCAACAGTCCAACAATATCTAGGTTCACATTCAGGTGATGAAAGGAGGATAGGTGCCATAGTTTCGACAGGTAAAACTTCTGACACTGGTTCAAGTTTGAATACTGTTGCATCTTCATCAAACATAAATCCTTCAAATGAGGATAAAAGAATGAATTATTTAACATAAGGATAACTTCTAAGCACACAAAGATAGATACAATGTTTAACAGTGGATCACAGGAAAATTTAATATCTGAATATTTAGTTAAGAACTTGGGTTTGGAGACACGGAGTCATCCAAGACCTTACCCATTGGGATGGCTAAATAAATAACCTCAGATAAAAGTCACAAAACAGTGTCGGTTAGATTTTCCATTACAGCTAATTACATTGATGAAGTGGAATTAGATGTCGTTCTAGTAGACATATGTGGAGTTTTCTTAGGAAGTCCTTATCTTTATGATTTTGATGCAGTATTTTATAGAATAGAGCATAAATATCAACTTAAGAAAGATGGGGTTGAATTTATTGTCAAGGCACATCAAAGTAAAAATAACTTGAATTTAGTTGTTGCTAATCAGATGAAGTGATTAATAAGTTCCAATACGAGATTTGTAATCATGTGTGTAAAGGAACAACGTAAGAATCGACATGATGCTTTTTCAAGTTATGAGTCTCAGCTTAAAGATAGTTTGATCAAAGAGGTAGAAACTTTTTCAATTATATTTAAAGAAACCAAACATCTTACTCATAAGCAGGGAATACAACATGAATTACAGTTGATGTCCAAATCTCCTTTTCCTAATGTTAGAATGAGTTAATTCAGTCCAAGTTTGGAAGATATCAGTTATAGGGATGTAGGTTAGTATTGGGGAAGTCAGTGTTAAATTTATCTTGTATTGTGTCACCATTTCATGTTTGAAATAGTTTGGAATCCTCTTTTCATGTGGAGAGGAAACCCATTTGTTTTCATATCAAAGCCTTTTCTAAAGTAGTATCAAAGTATCCAATACATCTAAGGGAAACTTATGCATTAGGAGAAAGTGCTAATCAATGGAAACATCATTTAATGAATGAAGAAACAATGATTCAAACAAATCAACAACCACTTCAATACCTTCAAAATCAAACTAGGTTGCAACAGTTCTTACATCACAGTTTGATGGGTTTATTGCAGCAACTTCACTTAGTAATTAGGAATCAGGAAAGTATCTCAAGTCGAGTAGATGATATGATGTCAAGAATATCTTTGCATGTCTCTATCAATCTGCAAAATATATTGTTAATACATGTCAATAGTATTGCAAAATATCTTGTAGACATTGTTTTCAAAGATGTTTATGAATCACTAATTCATGGTATTTCGTGGAAATAAGTCAATTGCCATGTTCATAATAGGTTGTTTGACCATCTTCACAAGTTGTGCATACTGCAGATGGATGGAACATGTCAAAGATTCAAAATGTGCCATGATCAGCATCATCAAGATCATCACTTTTAGGTGTTTGATCGAATGTATTGGTACATCATCAACGCAAGGTGGAGAGTGAGGGAGCTCTACCCTCATTTACTATCTGTTTGAGTCAAACTATTTCGGTCCAAAAGTTTTCAAGTGGAGAGGATTGATCCAGGAGGATCTTGTCAAATTAGTTGCACAGGTTCAGTTTCGTTGTTAGCATTCAGTGTTTGGTGTCTTTCAGCTTCGACAATGATGTTTATGGTTGTGGTTGTTCGGTAATGTAGATGGTTTTCATGGTTTTCGGTGAATATGTTTTGGTACCTGGTTGTCGTCAGTTCCTCTAGGGTTTGGTTGTTGAAAAATGAACATGTATCATCATGTGGGGTAATGTCACGTTGTAGCATTTTGTTGTACGTGGGTTGTAGAATTAAAATCAAAGTGATGTGAGTCTAACTCTAAATCATTACTAAAACCTGTGTTACAAAACCTAATGTAAAACCCTAACAAATTAAACCTAGAACGTGGATCTATGCATTAAAAATCAAATGCATTAACTAAACACTTAACCTAAGATCTACAAGACCTAACACCTAAAACCCTAAACTATACATAAACCCATGTATTCAAAGTGCATTAAAAAATCCATAACCCTAAGTCTAGAACCCATTTCGGACCATTGTAAACAATACAATACATACATAAAACTTATGTAGATTATCTTCCAGATACATCGCATTATATTTCTTTCTGATCGACGCTTCGAACCAACAACAATGGTTCATCTTTAGGATGTGAAATATTATTGAAAGGCTGTTCTCATTTTTCGAAATATATAGAGATGAGATGCTTCGCTGATAGATATTAGAATTTAAAATTGTTTTAATTTATTTTAATTATAATTTTAATTGTTTTATTATATTTTGTTAATTTAATTATATTTGTGATATTTAGGGATTTTAAATTAATTATCAAATTATTATTTTCATTAGGGTTATGGTTATATTAATTCCATTAGGTTTATATTAATTGTATTTGTATTAATTTATAATTAATTTTATAATTATTTTAATTATATTTATTTTAATTATTAATTTTAATTAAAAGAAATAGAACACCTTATTAAAGTTTTCCTAAAAAACGGATACAACAAACATCAAGCCATCAAAGCCATAAATAAGGCAAACACTCGACCTAACAAAAATAAAAACTTTGATAATATAATAGGAAAAGTCAACCTCCCTTACATACTAGGAACTACAGACAAAATCTCCCGCATCCTGAAAAATAATGGAATTCTAACCACTTTCAAACCCTTAAACACTATCCGTAACTGCCTTAATCCAGTCAAAGACAAAATTGATCCAAAATGCCATAAAGGGGTCTACTTAATTCCCTGCTCATGCGGCAAACCCTATGTAGGTGAGACGGGGAGATCCTTTAACACAAGAATCCAGGAACACTCAGCTGACATTAAACACAATCGATCCAAATCCTCAGCTCTAGCTGAACATTCTGATAAAACTAAGCACCAAATCTGTATAGAAGATACCCGTATCTTAGCTAGAAGTGATCACTACTTCATAAGGAAATTCAAAGAAGCCATGGAAATTAGCAAATACCCTAATAGCCTCAATAGAGACGACGAATGGACCATAAGCGAAAACTAGATTCCAATCCTATCATCTAAATCGACCCCTACCTAACTATAATCCTCCAATTAACCTAAAACATACATAAAATATCTAATCCATTATAATTAAATAACACACTACCTTAATAAAATAAACATCAATTGAAAATATCTTAACTATAATAACTCCACAACCTAGGAAAATAGATAATAAACCTTAACAAATAATCACGACATATAATTAAAATGAATATGCTTAAAATTAATACAAAATCAAAATAAAACAATTACAATAAAACATAAAACCCTAATAAAATAATAATAACAATTCATTAAAAAAAATAATTAAAGTAAAACATAAGAAAATATTTAATGAAAACGAATAGAATAAGAAAAATGGATTAGCCATCATAAATAATTAAAAATAAATAAAATTAATAAATAAATAGTAAATAAATTGAAATAATTACAATTACAACAATTAAAATTAATAATTAATTAAAATTAATAATTAAAATAAATATAACAATTATAACAATTATAATTAATAATTAATTATAATAAATATAATTGAAATAATTATAAAATCAATTATAAATTAATACAAATACAATTAATATAACCCTAATGGAATTAATATAACCATAACCCTAATGAAAATAATAATTCGACAATTAATTTAAAATCCCTAAATATCACAAAATATAATTAAATTAACAAAATGTAATAAAACAATTTAAATTATAATAAAATAAATTAAAAAAAATTTAAATTCTAATATCTGTCGGCTAAACATCTCATCTCTATATATTTGGAAAAATGAGAACAGTATTTCAATAATATTTCACATCTTGAAGATGAACCACCATTGCTGGTTCGAAACATCGATTACAAAGAAAGCTAATATGCTGTATCCAGAAGATAATCTACATAATCATGAAACTCGCAGAAACCTCAAAGGCAAAATACATAACAGTTCTTAACCGCAACTGCTAAGCTGCGTCGAAACCGTAGGGCACTTGAGTAGTTGTGGTAAACCACATAGGTTACACAGTTTATGACCATGGCAGGGAGGTTAACCGGGTAGAGATTGTAACGGAATCAACATGTGAACACAATGTCTATCCGTTAGCGGAACCGCCATAGGGTAATCCGTAACTGCGCCAGCAGCTGTCACATACAACCGTCGGAGGTTGATCAGGAGATGGCAACCTACAGTTAGCCCATGGCCTGTTCACATGGGTAGTTAGCTAGTGTGCACAGTTTTCATAACCTCCAGCAGGTACGAGGATAAACTATGGTCTATTTTTGGTTTTTGGTTGGTTTTTGGCATTAAACTAATTCGAAGACTATGTAACCTTATCCCTAGGTTCCATTGTGTGACAAGGTTGAGTCCCGTGAACCCTTATTGCTAGCCATTCATGCCAGGTTTAGTCAAAGGAGTTCGAATGAACCTACTAAGCCTATAAATTCATCCTTTTACTCATGGAGAACGGGAGGAGTGGTTTTGTGTTTTATGTGCAGATTTTGGAGGATATACATTGTTTTTGTTTTCAGTGTAACAGGAGCATTGGGAGTCAAAATTGGGAACCGTGATAGGCGTTGGAAAGCTATTTAAGAGAGATTTCCTATGACAATGACTAGAAGTGCATGTGTGCATATTTAGTCTCGTTAATTTTCTGTGTAATCTACCTCCTCAGATTCAATCCTAATAGAGTGGTTGCCCATCTTGAAAGCGAACCCGGAGTTTTTCGTAAAGTCTTTATTCTCAAGCAGTTCTCATAGTTTAAGCACTTTAAGTTAACATTCAGTTCACTGTTGGCATTAATTAACTCTACTTCAGTATAACATATGATCATTTCAAATCATATAATTTGGTATCAGAGCAGGTTTCTTTTGTAGAATTTATCAGTGAATGTTAACCAGGTCAAAGTCACAATGTGGAGAAGGAATCCTCGAGGAGATTAATCCAGAGATTGGAAAGCGAAGAGTTGCTCATAAGCTGACCATGACAGGATTTGATGCAGGTGAAACTCCAGAAACTAAGCTGAGCGAGGAATAGTTTCAACAAGAATTCTTGAGTATGCAACAGATGTTGGGAGAAATTTATGAAGATAAGAAGGTGAGAGAGGCAGATTATTCTTGAAAGACATCGAAGAAGGACAAAGGTAAAGGCAAGGCTGATAAACCTACTTCACCTCCATCATCCCCATCATTAGCTTCTTCTTCTTCTTCTTCCAGTGTAGAATCTGAAACAAAAAAGAAACCAAAGAAAACATCTCTTTTGAAACTTGATGTAAAATTTGCATTACCTATTTATGATGGTGAATCGAATCCTCAAAATCTAGATAACTGGATTAAGCAGTTAGAAGTGTATTATCGCAATCAGAACATCTTTTATGATTAAAAAAAAGTTTAGTTAGCTACACTTAGAATGGGCGAAAAAACTTTAATCTGGTGCGAAAGTAAAACTCAGATAGATGTAAAGTGAAAAGGTAAAGTCATCTCTTCGTGGTCTAAGTTTTTAAAAGCTCTTAAGAAACAATTCTATCCTTTAGGAAACATGCAACAAGATGTTGTTGATTAGCAACATTTGAGGCAAGGTAAAGGGGAGAGTGTTTAGGAGTTTGCTCAAAAGTTTAGAAAGAAAGCATTGGTGCTTGGTATTTCATTGGATACGTGTGAAACTTTATTAAAATACATCTATGGTTTACATTCAAATTTGCAGCATACATTATTGATGTTTAATCCTGATGATTTTGATGAAGTGTGTGTTCAAGCCATACATATTGAATCATGTGGCAGACCATTCAAGTTTTCACCGCAAGCATCCAAAGAGTTGGAAATCAAGGATTCCAATGACAGTAAAGGGAAGAAAATTCAAAGAGAAAGAAATCAGCGATAGCACATAAGGAAATACCTACTTGTTCTCATTGCCAGAGAATCTGTCATGATGAATCTAAGTGTTGGAAACTTCATCCAGAACTTAAGCCCAAAAAGTTCTTTAAAGAGAAGGATGAAAAGAAAGCAATTGCAACAGTCCAGCAAGACTCTAGGTTCTGATTCAGGTGATGAGAGGATAAGTGCCATAGTTTCGACAGGTAAAACTTCTTACACTATTTCAAGTTCGAACAATATTGCATCTTCATAAAACATAAATCCTTCAAATGAAGATAAAAGAGTCGAATTATTTAACATAAGGATAACTTCTAGGAACACAAATATCGATACAATGTTTAATAGTGGATCACAGGAAAATTTAATATCTAAATATTTAGTTAAGAACTCGTGTTTGGAGACACGGAATCATCCAAGACCTTACCATTAGGATGGTTAAATAAATCAACTCAGATAAAAGTCACAAAATAGTGTCGATTAATATTTTCCATTATAGCTAATTAAATTTATGAAGTGGAATTAGATGTGGTTCCAATAGACATATGTAGAGTTGTCTTAGGAAGTCCTTATCCTTATGATTGTGATGTAGTATTTTATAGAAGAGAGCATAAATATCACCTTAAGAAAGATGGGGTTGAATTTGTTGTCAGGGCAGATCAAAGTAAAATTCACTTGAATTTAGTTGTTGCTAATCAGATGAAGTGATTAATAAGTTCAAATAAGAGATTTGTAATCATGTGTGTAAAGGAACAACATAAGAATCAACATGATGTTTGCTCAAGTTATGAGTCTCAACTTAAAGATAGTTTGATGAAAGAGGTAGAAACTTTTTCAGTTCTATTTAAAGAGAGCAAACATCTTACTCATAAGCAGGGAATACAACATGAATTACAGTTGATGTCCAAATCTCCTTTTCCTAATGTCAGAATGAATCAATTCAGTCCAAGTTTGGAAGATATCAGTTATAGGGATGTAGGTCAGTATTTGGGAAATTCAATGTTAAATTTCTCTTGTATTATGTCACCATTTCATGTTTCAAAAAAATTGGAAGCCTCTTTTCAAGTGGAGAGGAAACCCATTTGTTTTCATATCAAAGCCTTTTCTAAAGTAGTATCAAAGTATCCAATAAATCTAAGGGAAAATTATGCATCAGGGGAAAGTGCTAATCAATGGAAACATCATTTAATGAATTAAGAAACAATGATTCAAACAAATCAACAACCAATTCAATACCTTCAAAATCAAACTAGGTTGCAACATTTTTTACATTACAGTTTGATGGGTTTACTGCAGCAAGCTCACTTAGTAATCAGGAATCAAGAAAGTATCTCAAGTCGAGTAGATGATATGATGTCAAGAATATCTTTGAATGTCTTTGTCATTCCGCAAAATAGATTGTTAATACATGTCATTAGTATTTAACAATATCCTGTAGAGACTATTTTCAAAGATGTTTATGAATCACTAATTCATGGTATTTCGCAGAAATAAGTCAATTGCTATGTTCATAATAGGTTGTTTGACCATCTTTGCATACTGCAGATGGATGGAACAGGTCATAGATTCAAAATGTTCCATGATCAACATCATCAGGGTCATCACTTTTAGGTGTTTGATAGAATGTATTGGTACATCATCAGGGAAAAGTTGAGAGTGAGGGAGCCCTAACCTCATTTACTATCTGTTTGAGTCAAACTTTTTCGGTCCAAAATATTTTAAGTGGAGAGGATTGATCTAGGAGGATCTTGTCAGATTAGTTGCACAGGTTTAGTTTCGTTGTCAGCATTCGGTGTCTAGTGTCTTTAGCTTCGACAATGATGTTTATGGTTCAGGTTGTCTGGTAATATAGATGGTTTTCATGGTGTTTGGTGAATATTGTTTGGTACCTGGTTATCAACATGTGGTTGTTGTCAGTTCCAGCAGGGTTTGGTTTTTGAAAAAGGAACAGGTATCATCATGTGGGTTAATGTCACAATGTGTCATTTTTTTGTACATGGGTTTTAGAATTAAAATCAAAGTGATGTGATTCTAACTCTAAATAATTACTAAATCCTATGCTACAAAACCTAGTGTAAAACCCTAACAAATTAAACCTAGAACTTGGATCTATTCATTAAAAATAAAATGCATTAACTAAACACCTAACCTAAGATCTATAAGACCTAAGACCTAAAACCATAAACTATACCTAAACCCATGTATTCAAAGTGCATTAAAAAATCCATAACCCTAAGTCTAAAACCCTTTTCAGACCATTGTAAACATTACAATACATACATAATAGTTCTTAACCGCGACTGCTAAGCCACGTCTCAACTGCAGGGCATTTAAGCAGTTGTGGTAAATTGCATAGGTTACATAGTTTATGAGTGTGGGGGGCAGGTTAACTGGGCAGAGATTGTAACAACATCAACATGTGAACATAATGTCTATCCATTAGCGGAACCACTAGAGGGTAAGTCGTAACTGTGCCAGCAGCTATCACATACAACCGTCAAAGCACACCGCAAGCCGAAACTGCCAGAGGGTGACCAGGAGGTGGCAGCCTGCAGTTAGCCCACGGCCTTTTCACATGGTTCGTTAGTAAGCGTGCATAGTTTTCATAACCGCCAGTAGGTTCGGGGATAACCTATGGTATATTTTGGGTTTTGGTTGTTTTTTGGCATTAAAATAATTTGAAGACCATGTAACCTTATCCCTAGGTGTCATTGTGTGAAAAGGTTGAGACCTGTGAACCCTTATTGCTAGCCATTCATGCCAAGTTTAGTTAAAGGAGTTCGAATAAACCTACTAATGAGCTGTGAGATCTTAGATTAATATTAAGGTATTACAGACTCATGTGCAAGATTTTCCTATATTACTTAGTGCAATTGATCGAAAAGATTGTGAATAATATAGACAATGTGTAGTTAGAGAAACATAACAGACACACACACATAACAAAGCAAATAATCGAGTTCACCCAAAACTTTTCAGCTACGTCTCCTGGTCCAGATTTCAACGATGAGCTCTCTATTATGTCTTCAAGAGCAAAGTTTTTATAAATGTGAGCTCAAATTGAGTCTTAACACAACATCAACAAACAACACAGCTTTGCTTGAATCCCTCAAGTCTTTCTAAATACACAGACTCTCCCTCTCGCTCTCTGTCTCTATTTTCTCTCTGTCTCAGCACTGCCTATCTCTGTCTCTAAAACTGAGTGGCTTTTAAGCCTATCGGCGCTTGTCTATTCATTTTCCTTTTTGGGCTCTCTGGCTCCCCGCCTCTATTTTCTCAAAACCCCTCTGAGTGTTAAACAATAATTGTTAAATGCCTTTATGTATGGTGGCCACCTATTATGAAACAGAAAGGGCCACTGGCGCGTTGAAATCCCAAAAAATATCATTTCTCTGTTTACACAGAGAAACACATAGAAACACTAAAAAATCCACCAAAATGCTTTCTATCAGACTTCAGATATTATTGAATCCACCCTAAAACTCCACCGAGTCCACCTTTATATCACTATCACAAGTCACGGGCCTTGGTTTTCCTTTGTATTTGGGTTTGTAATGAAAAACCCCAAATACACAGGAAAAATCATCAAATGGCTGCCTATCGGACTTCAAATATTATATATTTGCATCTATAAATCCCATCAGGTCCGGTTATATCACATGTCGCATCTCCTTCTGGATCTCTGATCGTTGATTGCACGAATTAGCGTTATTGGCGATTGGCACATCGCTATCACATGATTGTTGGCCTCTTAGAATCACCCCTTATACAATTGCGATGCGATACATCATAATCGCATACCTCTGAACCATCGAGCCATGGGTTAAGTCCTTCCATGTGTTATATTAGCGAAGCGATATTGCGCGAGTAGATCTGGATCATTGATCTGCGCGCTTGATCAATGGCCCTCGTTTAATTGCACTTATCTCTATCACGATTTCCATAAGGCCGCTTCTGATTAACTCCACTTGCAACCTCTGATTGCGATATGTCGATTAGATCTAGACCGTTGATCGGACAGATTCGATGGCTCCTGTGCAACGTTGCTTTAGCCTTCGATAGACTCTGTTTTTGCAACTTCTTCAGGTTTTTCCTGTTGGATAGTGTTTTCCGCCATTCTTGAAGGTTTATCCTTTGCAATAGTGTTTAAGTACAAAAAGACTTAGAGGGTTTCAGGATCCATTTTGGATCATGCCTTCCCACTGAAAAGCTTTTGGACCACCAAAAGTTGGTTTTTAGTCATCGATCAAGTGAGGATACAGCTTCGTCACTTGCCCAATTTCTATCCATCGTGCACTACTTGGTTTTGAGCCTTTGATTTTGATTCTCAGGTACTCAACATCCCTCTGCGCGTAGTTATCACCATCCTGCCGAGAACTGTGTCTTCCTGCAACTCATTGAGATATTGAGGCAACATATCATCAATAGAAGGCAATTGAATTTTCTCTTCGGGATCTTCAATCAATGAAGGTTCATACAGTCTCAAGTTTTCTACAGTAATGACTGAATAGATGTGCACATAAGCTGGCAAATGAAGGTGAAAATTGTTTTCACCAATTTTCTCAAGTATCTTAAAAGGCCCATACCTTATTGGTTTCAGCTTCTTACCTTCGCCTTGCATTCTATCTTTGTTGATGTATAGCCAGACTTGATCACCAACTTGGAAACTATGCTCAATTCGATGCTTGTCATGCCTTGCTTTGTACTTGTCCTAGCTTCTTTCCAGCTGTTCTTGAACTGCCTGGTGAATTTCTTGGATCTTTTCAATGAACTTGGTTGCTTTGTCCACATCACTGTGCCCATCAACTGCTATGTCTTTACCAAAGACAAAATCTAAGGGAGACTTTGGTATAAAACCAAAACAAGTCTCAAAAGGAGATCTCTGAGTAGAAGAGTGCTTGGAACGGTTGTAAGCATGTTGCACATAACACAAATGTTCATCCCAAAGCTTGGGATGCTTGCTACAATAGCCTTTGAGCAACTGGATCACTGTCCTACTGACCACCTCTGTTTGACCATTTGTTTGTGGATGGAATGTTGCGCTCTTCTTCAATCTGGTGTCCATCAAATCCCATAGACTTGACCAAAACTTCCCAACAAATCGGGAATCTCGATTAGATATAATAGAAGTGGGTAACCCAAAATGAACCCATACATGCTGAAAGAATAACTTCGTTGTTTCTTCAGCTGTAACCTTCTTGTTACAAGGTATCAAAATACACATCTTGCTGAACCTATCCACAATAACATACAAATAATCATGACCTTTTCTAGATTTTGGCAATCCCCCAACAAAGTCCATGGAAACACTTTCCCAAGTATGAGAAGGAACTTGAAGTGGGGTGTACAAGCCTAATTTTATATTACTGGGCTTGTTTTTAGCACACATAGTACACCCTTTAATATATCTAGAAACTATTTCATGCATTCTTGGCCAATAATAAAACCTTTGCAACTGTGCAACTCTTTTACTTACACCAAAGTGACCTAATATGAGAGAAGTATGTGCTTCTCAGATTATGTTAACTCTTTCATTTTGTGGAATGCATAACTTTCCCAAATGATATAAGAGTTGGTCCTTAACATACTAATCCAATTCTTCTACTTTCTTTCCATGACTTAAAGTTGCATATACATCTTTAAAATCTACATCTTGAGCATATTGTTCAATGTAACTTTCATGCATTACTGAGTTATGCTTAAGTATAGTAGATGCATTTATGATTGGTCTTGATAGCATATCTGCAACCTTATTGTGTATGCCCTTCTTATATCTGATGATAAGATGAAATTGTTGTAGGAAACCCATCCACCTATGATGTCTTGATTACTGTAGTTTAGTTTGTGAGTGAAAATATTGAAGTGGTTGATGATTTGTATGCATGATTGTTTCTTTGCCCATTAGGTAATGTTTCCACTTTTTCACACTCTGTACTAATGCATACAATTCTTTATCATATGTGGGATAATCAACTACTGCAGAATTAAATGTCTCAGAATGATAGCATATGGGTTTACCGTGTTGCATCAACACTACTCCCATGGTATAGTCACTGGCGTCTATTTCAATCTCAAATGTTCGTTGAAGATCTGGCAGTGCTAGTATTGGTGCTATACTAATTTTTTCTTTTAAGGTGTCGAAGGCTTTCTATTGTTTGCCTCCCCACTGAAACACCTTGTTCATTCATGTTAAAGCATGTAATGGAGCTGTAATCAAGGAAAAGTTAGCAATAAACTTTCTCCAATATTGTGCTGCTCCTAGGAAACTCCTAACTTCCATAGCAAATTTGGGTTTAGGCCAGTTCATAATGACTTCAACCTTAGAGGGATCTATCTTCAATTCACCACCCCCTACAATATGACCCAAATAATTTAAATATGTTTTGCCAAATTCACATTTTGATAACTTCACATAGAGATTTTCTCTTTTCAAAACATCCAAAGTTTTCTTTACATGCTTCAAATGGTCTTGCCATGTTTTACTGAAAATATACAATTACAAAATCATCAATAAAAGGTTTGAGTACATCATTAATAACTCTGATGAAAGTGGCAGGAGCATAAGTTAAGCCAAAAGGCATAAGCAGCCATTCATACAACCCTTGCTTTGTCTTGAAAGTAGTCTTCCATGCATCTTGTTCTGCAACTCTGACCTGATGATAGCCGCTACACAAGTCTAACTTGGAAAAGTAAACTGCTTCTTTCAATTGATCTAATAGATCGTTAATGTAAGGAAGAGGATAACGATTCTTGATCGTTATTTTATTCAGTGCTTTATAATCAATGCACATCCTCCACAAACCAGCTTTTTTTCTCACCAGTGCGATTGGAGATCCACATGGTGATGTGCTTGGACTTATGAACCCTTTATCGAGCAGCTCTTGTACCTGCTTCTTGATCTCTACATTCTCTAAAGCGGATAACCTGTACATTTCGATGTTAGGTAATGGAGCATCTTGTTGCAAATGAATATCGTGTACTATTTCCCTTTTGGGTGGTAGACCTTTAGGTTCTTGAAATAAGATATCATATTCTGAAACAACTTTAACTAAATTAGCTTTCTGTTTAGCATCACAACCTTCAAATACATTGTCTTTATCAGGGTTCTTTTCCTTTACAACCATTAGTAAAAATTGCTTGCATGAATTTACAATTATTTTCATCTACCCTGAGTTTATGAGAGAATAGTTATTTTTGAGTTTTTGAGTTTTTGGTGCTTGGTAATAACTCTAATATGAAAAAGCTCATGTCTTTTCCTCTCATTATCTTCATCATCAATAGATTGTGCAGAATTACTTGTAGATGCTTCAGAATTTTTACCTTTTATAGCTGTGGCTATGACTGTTGTTTCATCACCTAAGTCTGACCCCAAGTCTTTCTGAATAGCAGCAACAATCTTCTTCTTCTTACCACCAAACTTCTTAGGTTTTAGCTCCGGATGCCAAGACCAACAGTGTGCATCATCGTGTCCATCCTTCTTACAATGAGTGCATGAAGGTGTGTCCTTATGTACAATGTTTGTCTTCCTCTCCTTCCATTTCAACTTCTTCTTTTCCTTGTTCTCGCTTGTAGAGTGTTTAGATGATCCCCCAACCTCTGGGTTCACATTCTTGCCTCTAGCTTCTATATGTGTAGCCTGAACTAATACATCATCTAGGGTAGTGGGATTAAACATGAGAATGGCGTGCTTCAAATAGCTATGCAGACCACCTATATGCTTCAACAAAGTTTCAGGTGAGTCCAGAGATATGCCTAGAGTTAAAGCTCTTTTTCTAAATTCCTCGGTATAACTTTGTACACTTTGGCCCTTTAATTGGCAAAGAGTTTTCCAACTCATCATTGCTTGCTACATATAAGCTAGAGGATAGAATTGATTTTGGATGGAAGAAACAAATTCATTCCAGGTAGAAATAATTTTACCATGTCTCTTCAGATCAGCTTATGTCTTGCCTTCCCACCACACTAGTGTAGTTCCTCCAAGGCGAAGGCTAGCCAACTAAATCTTTCTCTTTTCTAAATCAACGTTTTGCACCCTGCAATATACATCAATCTGTCTAACCCAATTATCTAGCTTTTCTGCATTTAGTTCTCCATCATAAATTGGCAAATCAAACTTTACATCTAATTTAATCAAAGATGTTTTCTTCTTTTTCTTATTAGGGCTAGGAGATGAGGATGATGAAGGTGATGGTGGAGGAGACGAAGGAGAAGGTATTTACCCTTTACATTTTCCCTCTGGAGGGTCAAATAGAGAAGGTTCCTTGACTCCTTTGTCTTGTTTGGGTGTTGAAGTGCTTTCACCTTGACCTTTCTTAAATTCCTGATACATCTCTTCCACCATGGCTCGCATAACTAAGATCCTAATTCCAATGGAGCTTCTTCTACCATTCTCCTCTAAGGATTGACTCTTCCAACCTCTAGATTAGCCTCAACAAGTTCTCCTTCTCCTAGTTTGAGCTTTGACCTAGTTAGCATATAAAATCTAGCACAAGCTTGTCTAACCTTAAAAAAACCAAAACTAAAAGCTCTGATACCACTGGATCTGTGAATGAGATCCTAGATTAATATTAAGGTATTATAGAATCATGTGCAATATTTGCCTATATTACTTAGTGCAACGGATTGAAAAGAATGTGAATAATATAAACAATGAGCAGTTAGATAAACATAGCAGACACACACACATAACACAACAAATAATCAAGGAGTTCACCGAAAACTCTTGGGCTACGTCTCCTAGTCCAATTTTCAGTGTTGACCTCTCTATTATGTCTTCAAGAGCAGAGTTTTTACAAATGTGAGCTCAAATTGAGTGTCAACACAATAGAAACAAACAACAGGGTTTTTCTTGAATCCATCATGTCTTTCTGAATACACAGACTCTCCCTCTCATTCTGTCTCTATTTTCTCTCTGTCTCAGCACTGCCTATCTCTGTCTTTGACACTGATTGGCTTTTAAGCCTATCAGTGCTTGTTTGTTAATTTTCCCTTTCGGGCTCTCTAGCTCTCGGCCTCTATCCACTCAAATCCCCTCTGAGCATTAAACAATCATTGTTAAATGCCTTCAGCTATGTTGGCCACTTGTTATGAAGTGGAAAGGGCCACTGGTGCATTGAAATCCCAAAAAATATCATTTCTCTATTTACACAGAGAAACACAGAGAAACGCTGAAAAATCTGCCAAAATGCTTTCTATCAGACTTCAGATATTATTGAATCCACCCTAAAACTCCATCAGGTCTACCTTTATATTTCTATCGCAAGTCACAAGTTGCAAGTCGCGGTTTTCCTTTGTATTTGGGTTTATAATGAAAAACCCCAAATACATAGGAAAACTCATCAAATGACTGCCTATCGGACTTCAAATATTATGTATTTGCATCTATAAATCCCATTGGGTCCAGTTATATCACATGTCACGTCTCCTTCCAGGTCTCCGATCGCCGATTTCACTGATCGGACTTATCGGCGATCAACGCATCACTATCGCATGATCACTGGCCTCCTGGCATCACCCCTTATATAGTTGCAATGTGATACATCGCAATCGCATATCACCAAACCTTCAGGCCATGGGTTAAGTCCTTCCTTGTGTTATATTAGTGATGTGCTATTGCGTGAGTAGATTTGGACCGTTGATCTGCACGCTTGATCAATGACCCTCATTTAATCATGTTGATTGCTATTGCGATTTCCATAAGGCCGCTTCCGATTAACTCCGCTTGCCACCTCTGATTGCGATATGCCGATTAGATCTGGACAATTGATCGACCAGATCGAATGGCTCCTGTGCAATGTTGCTTTAGCCTCCGATAGACTCTATTTTTGCCATTTCTTCAGGTTTTTCCTGTCCGATAGTGTTTTCCACCATTCTTGAAGGTTTATCCTTTGTGATAGTGTTTAAGAACATAAAAAATTAGAGGGTTTTAGGATCCATTTTGGATCAACTAAGCCTAAATTCATCCTTTTACTCATGGAGAAGGGGAGGAGTGGTTTTGAGTTTTATGTGCAGATTCTAAAGGATATAGGTTGTTTTTGCTTTCAGTGTAACATGAGCACCAGGAGTCGGAATCGGGAACTGTGACAAGCATTGGAAAGCTATTTCAGAGAGATTTCTTGGGATAGTGACCAAAAGTGCCTACATGCACATTCAGTCTGGTTAAATTTCTGTGTAATCGACCTCCTCGGATTCAATCCTAATAAAGCGGTCGCCCATCTTGAAAGCAGACCCGGAGTCTGTCGTGAAGTCTTTCTTCTCAAGAAGTTCTCATAGTTTAAACACTTTAAGTTAACATTCATTTCACTGTTACCATTAATGAACTCTACTCCAGTTTAACATATGATCATTTCACATCATATAATCTGTAGAATTTGTCAGTGAATGTTAATCAGGTCAAAGTCACAACGTGGAGAACAAATCCTTGAGGAGATTAATCCAGAGATTTGAAAGCGAAGATTCGCTCATAAGTCGACCATGACAAGATCTAATCCAGGTGAAACTCCAGAAACTATGCTGAGTGAGGAACAATTTCAGCAAGAATTCTTGAGTATGCAATAGATGTTGGGAGAACTTTACGAAGATAAGAAGGCTAGAGATGATGATTCTTCTTCAAAGACATCGAAGAAGGACAAAGGTAAAGGCAAGGCTGATAAACCTCCTTCAACTCCATCATCTCCATCATCATCATCTTCTTCTTCTTCTAGTGGAGAATCTGAAACAAAAATGAAACCTAAGAAAACATCTCTTTTGAAACTTGAAGTAAAATTTGAGTTACCTATTTATGATGGCGAAATGAATCCTGAAAAGCTAGATAACTGGATTAAGCAGTTAGAAGTGTATTATAATATTCATAACATTTCTGACGATTAAACAAAAATTGAGTTAGCTACACTTAGAATGGGAGGAACGACTTTAATCTGGTGGGAAAGTAAAACTCAGATAGATGTAAAGTGAAAAGGTAAAGTCATCCCTTCATGGTCTAAGTTTTTAAAATATCTTAATAAACAATTATAGCCTTTAGGATACATGCAGCAAGATGTTATTGATTGGAAACATTTGAGGCAAGGTAAAGGGCAGAGTGTTCAGGAGTTTTCTCAAGAGTTCAGAAATAAAGCATTGGTGCTTGATATTTCATTGGATACGTGTGAAACTTTATTAAAATACATTGGTAGTTTACATTCATATTTGCAGCATACATTATTAATGTTTAATCCTGATGATTTTGATGAAGTGTGTGTTCAAGCCATACATATTGAATCATGTGGCAGACCATTCAAGTTTTCACCGCAAGCATCCAAAGAGTTGGAAATCAAGGATTCCAATGACAGTAAAAGGAAGAACAATTCGAAGAGAAACAAATCAGTGATAGCTCATAAGGAAAGACCTACTTGTTCTCATTTCCAGAGAATTGGTCATGATGAATCTAAGTGTTGGAAACTTCATCCAGAACTTAAGCCCAAAAAGTTCCTTAAAGAGAATGATGAAAAGAAAGCAATTGCAACAGTCCAGCTAGATCTAGGTTATGATTTAGGTGATGGAAGGAGGATAAGTGCCATAGTTTTGACAGGTAAAACTTCTAACACTGGTTCAAGTTCAAAACCTATTGCATCTTCATCAAACATAAATCCTTCAAATGAGGATAAAAGAGTTGAATTATTTAACATAAGGATAACTTCTAAGTACACAAAGATAGATACAATGTTTAACAGTGGATCACAGGAAAATTTAATATCTGAATATTTAGTTAAGAACTTGGGTTTGGAGACATGGAATCATCCAAGACCTTACCCATTAGGATGGCTAAATAAATCAACTCAGATAAGAGTCACAAAATAGTGTCGATTAAGATTTTCCATTACAGCTAATTACATTGATGAAATGGACTTACATGTGGTTCCAATAGACATATGTGGAGTTGTCTTAGGAAATCCTTATCTTTATGATTTCGATGCAATATTTTATAGAAGAGAGCATAAATATAACCTTAAGAAAGATGGGGTTGAATTTATTTTCAGGGCACATCGAAGTAAAAATCACTTGAATTTAGTTGTTGTTAATCAGATGAAGTGATTAATAAGTTCAAATAATAGATTTGTAATCATGTATGTAAAGGAACAACATAAGAATCAACATGATGTTTTTTCAAGTTATGAGTCTTAACTTAAAGATAGTTTGATCAAAGAGGTAGAAACTTTTTCAGTTACATTTAAAGAGAGCAAACATCTTACTCATAAGGAGGGAATACAACATGAATTACAATTGATGTTCAAATCTCCTTTTCCTAATGTCAGAATGAATCAATTCAGTCCAAGTTTGGAAGATATCAGTTATATGGATGTAGGTCAGTATTGGGGAAAGTCAGTGTTAAATTTATCTTGTATTGTGTCACCATTTCATGTTTCAAATAGTTCGGAAGCCTCTTTTCAAGTGGAGAGGAAACCGATTTGTTTTCATATCAAAGCCTTTTCTAAAGTAGTAACAAAGTATCCAATACATCTAAGGGAAACTTATGCATCAGAGGAAAGTGCTAATCAATGGAAACATCACTTAATGAATGAAGAAAAAATGATTCAAACAAATCAATAGCCACTTCAATACCTTCAAAACCAAAATAGGTTGCAGCAGTTTTTACATTACAGTTTGATGGATTTATTGTAGCAAGTTCACTTAGTAATCAGGAATAAGGAAAGTATCTCAAGTCGAGTAGATGATATGATGTCAAGAATATCTTTGAATGTCTCTGTCATTCCACAAAATAGATTGTTAATACATGTCAACAATATTGAACAATATCCTGTAGAGATTGTTTTCAAAGATGTTTATGAATAACTAATTCATGGTATTTCATGGAAATAAGTCAAATTCCATTCCATATTCATAATAGGTTGTTTTACCATCTTCGCAAGTTGTGCATACTGCAGATGGATGGAACAGGTCATAGATTTAAAATGTGCCATGATCAACATCCTTAGGGTCATCACTTTCAGGTGTTTGATCGAATGTATTTGTACATCATTAGGGCAAGGTGGAGAGTGAGGGAGCTCTACCCTCATTTACTATTTGTTTGAGTCAAACTTTTTTGGTCCAAAAGCTTTCAAGTGGAGAGGATTGATCTAGGAGGATCTTGTCAAATTAGTTGCACAGGTTCAATTTTGTTGTCAGCATTTAGTGTTTGGTGTCTTCAACTTTGACAATGATGTTTATGGTTCAGGTTGTCCGGTAATGTAGATGGTTTTCATGGTGTTCGGCGAATATGGTTTGGTACTTGGTTGTCGACATGTGGTTGTTGTTAGTTCCACCGGGGTTTGGTTGTTGAAAAAGGAACAAGTATCATGATGTGGGGTAATGTCACATTGTGACATTTTCTTGTACATGGGTTTTAGAATTAAAATCAAAGTGATGTGAGTCTAACTCTAAATCATTACTAAAAGCTATGCTACAAAACCTAATGTAAAACTCTAACAGATTAAACCTAGAACCTAGATCTATACATTAAAAATCAAATGTGTTAACTAAACACTTAACCTAAGATCTACAAGACCTAACACATAAAACCCTAAACTATACCTAAACCCATGTATTCAAAGTGCATTAAAAAGGCCATAACCCGAAGTCTAAAACCCATTTTAGACCATTGTAAACATTACAATACATATATAATAGTTATTAACTGCGGTTGCTAAGCCGTGTCAAACCGCAGGGCATTTGAGCAGTTGTGGTAAATGACATAGGTTACACAGTTTATGACTGTGGTGGGCAGGTTAACCGGGTAGAGATTGTAACAACATCAACATGTGAGAACAACATTTGTCCATTAGCGGAACCGCCAGAGGGTAAGCTGTAACTGCGCCAGTAGCTTTCACATACAACTGTCGGAGCACACCACAAGCTAGAATCGCTGGAGGGTGACCAGGAGGTGGCAGCCTGTAGTTAGCCCACGAACTGTTCACATGGGCAGTTAGCCAGCGTGCACAATTTTCATAACTGCCAACAGGTTTGGGGATAACCTATGGTCTATTTTGGGTTTTTGGTTGTTTTTTGGCATTAAACTAATTCGAAGACCATATAACCTTATCCCTAGGTGTCATTGTGTGACAAGGTCGAGACCTGTGAACCCTTCTTGCTAGCCATTCATTTCAAGATTAGTCAAAGGAGTTCGAATGAACCTACTAAGCCTATAAATTTGTCCTTTTACTCATGGAGAAGGGGAGGAGTAGTTTTCACTTTTATGTGCATATTCTGGAGGATATAGGGTGGTTTTTTTTTTTTTTTTTTTTTTTTTTTTTTTTTTTTTTTTTTTTTTTATTTTTATTTATTTATTTATTTTTATTTTTATTTATTTATTTATTTTATTTATTTATTTTTTATTTTTTATTTATTTTTTATTTTATTTTATTTTTTATTTTTTATTTTATTTTATTTTTTATTTATTTTTATTTTTTATTTATATTTATATTTATATTTATATTTATATATTTTATTTTTTATTTTTTATTTTTTATTTTTTATTTTTTATTTTTTATTTTTATTTTATTTTTATTTTTTTTATTTTTTTTTTTTTTTTTTTTTTTCAGTCTAACAGGAGCATTGGGAGTCAGAATTGGGAACCGTGATAGGCATTGGAAAGCTATTTTGGATAGATTTCTTGTGATAGTGACTAGAAGTTCTGGCATACAAATTCAGTCTAGTTAATTTGCTGTGTAAATGACCTCTTCGGATTCAATCCTAGTAAAGTGGTCACCCATCTTGAAAGTGGACCCAGAGACACAGTCCATCAGGGATGAACTTCGTAATCAATCTTGCTGTCTAGTATCACTATTTTTTTTGTTGATTTTCACTTCATTTTTACATCTTGCTTATGTTTCTCATCTGTCGTTAAGTATTTCTTCTTAAGTAGTTCTCACGGTTTAAGCACTTTAAGTTAACATTCAGTTCACTGTTGGCATTCATAAATTCTACTTCAGTTTAACATATGATCATTTCAGATCAACTGCGATATTATAGCCAACTGTAGGTTTGTCACCCAAATTTCATCAATTGTTGAACCGAGTTATCAGAGTTGTTTTGTGCTACCATGAGCACCATGTTGGTCGAGAGCCCTATCTCTAGTTTTCATTTTTTGCACTTATGTAGGCTCGAGAAACCATGTGCCTCAAAACACAAATTTTAATATTTTGATGTAACAGACATTTTGTAAACTCTCTCTGTATATGTCTAGATATATACATAGATATATATGCATGTTTTACTTGTTATATCTATTATTCCTACTATGTGAAGGTTTGCTTTTTACATGCATTGCAGATGTCTATCTAATACATGATTTTCCAATGTGTCTGTTAATGTATTTAAATGTCTTAGAATATTTTGATGGGTGATGCAATCAAAATGTCTTTCCAAGATATGAACACGTAAGTACATCCTTAAAATATTAGGGTTTCTAATAGAATAAGGTCCATTTAATTGTAATACAATGAGTTGTGAGTCATTTTTAATAACTAACACCCTAATACCAAGAGTAATATCTTTCGATAATAGTTTGAAAACCAAACTATATTTGGAAATATTGTTAGTAAACATTGTTAGTTGTAAGACCTAGACATATGCCTTGTAAAGTCACTAACTCACCGTTGGGAGCATAGAGTGCCCACACAGTGGAAGAAAGATTTGTGTACTACGGAAAGCACCATTAGCGAAACCGATATGAGGAAGAAGGTTCATTGACATCTTCAAACCAAGCGGAACACACGGAAAGTAGGGAAAACATGTTCACAAAAATGCAAACATTCACACCAAAAGCTACGCAGTAATGAAACATACACTAATGTACAAGGTATCTACGCAAAATCTACGCATAATATTTTTTGAGGTAGAGCCCATTGCGGGGCTCAGACAATTGATTACCATGATAGTCAACTAACTCATATGCACCCTTTTGTAAAACATGTTTAATGATATAGGGTCCATGCCACATGGGTTCTAATTTCCTCGCTCCTAATTGGTCATTAGCCTAATGATATAACAAGACTAACTCACCTTTTGCATATGCACGAGGGGTAACAGTTTTGTCATACTGAATTTTAACTCATTTTTTCTGAGACTCAATTACCAATGTGGAAATTTGACGAGTCTCGTCAAGACGTTCTAAATAAAGTATCCTTTCTTCCTCAAGTGAAGTACCATGGAGTAATTCGACAACTAGTTTTAAAGATGGGATTTCTCATTCGACAGGTAGGGTTGCTTCCAAGCCATAAAATAATTGAAAAGGTGTAAATATGTTCGCCATTTTGGCCATAGTTTGATATTCCATTAATGCCAAAAAAAGCATGAGGTGCCAGTTCTTTTTGTGACTCCCAATGGTTCGCTGAAGCATTGTGACCAAAACTTTGTTAACAACTTCAACTTGGTCATTGGCCTGTGGGTAGTAAGGAGTTGAGATATTGTGATGTAAGGCCAACTAAGCAGTGAGTTCTATCCTCATGTGATTTCAGAAATGGGAGCCATGGTCAGTGACTATGGTTAGCGGTATACTGAACCGATCTATGGCATTGTAGAATAGAAACAAAGTAGTAGATTCATGTCAGCATTGTAGGTAGGCATCACCTCGGCCCATTTTGTAAAATAATCAACAACAATGATGATGTATCCATGCCCTCCCCCCTTGATGAGTGAGGGTTACAAGTCATAAAATCAATGCCCCATTTGGAAGATGCGCCAATGGTGATAACTGGGTGTAAAGGAGTAGGTGGGGATTGTTGTTTCTGGTTGTAAATCTGGAAAGCATGACATTTTGGGACTATAAGAATGCAATCTTTGGAAATAGAGGGCCAAAAATAACCAGCATGAAGGATCTTTTGAGTGGTAGCATATGCTGACATATAACCACCACAGGCACTAGAGTGGCAGTCATTCAAATCTTTCTCAGCTTCCTCATGTGTCAGACACCATCGAAGGACTGAATCTATGCAAAGTCAGTATAAGGTATCCCCAATAATGTGAAAGGGTTAGGACTGCTACTGGATTCGGTGTCGCTTAGAGCGAGATAAATCTGTTCCAAAGGTTTGAGTTTGGAGATATATGATGATATCTCCATATCAGGGATTGTGGGTGCTAATAAGGAAGAGTGATTCGTCAGGAATTATCTCATTAGATTCAACAATCATGTTTGCAGAGGGGAAGTCACAAATAAATCTAGCAAAAACAATTGATTTCTTTGACTTAGCCTTGTTGAAATCTAAGTCAAACCCCTGCAGGATGAAAATCCATTTGGAATATTTTACCCCCAACAACTAACTTGACAAAATATAGGTAATGGGGTTGCAATCAGATATCACTACAATTTTTCATAAGAGAATATAGTGTCGAAAACATTGGACAACATGAATTGCTGCCAATTCCAACTTTTCTACATATGCATATCGAGTCTCAGCATCGAAAAGGTTACAAGTCAAGTAACATATAAAATGATCATTTCTGTCATCATCATCCTGAACTAACACCATACCAATGGTATTGTCAATAATGACCAAGTATAAGAGATAATCGTGATGCTAATTCGAAGGATGCAACAAAGGTGCACTAATGAGTCTGGCCTTTAAAGCATCAAAAGACTTCTGATAAATGCCATCACAAATGAATGGGACTCCTCTCTTCAGAAGGTGAGTAAAATCCTTGGAAAGCTCGACATAATTTGGGACGAAATGACGAAGAAAGTTTTCCTTTCCCTGCAAACTCTGGAGGTTATGTAAGGAAGATGGAGGCAGAAAATTGACAATGGCCTCCACCTTGAGAGGATCAATGCGGATGTCTTCTTTGGAGACTATGAAGCCTAAGAGATGACTTGATTCAATGCAAAAGACACACTTATGAGGATTCAATCGAATATTGTAATGTCGAGAGTGAAGAAAAATCGCTCGAAGGTGAGCTTGATGGTCTTAACATTTAAGTGAGTGTGCAGGTAAATCGTCAAGATATGGATGAAAGATATTTTTAATATCATTAAGGCATAAGGCATGGCCATTTAGAAGGTTGCACTGACATTTTTCAGGCCAAAAGGAAGCTTTTTGTAGGATAAATTCCCCCAAGGATAGATAAAGGTAGTCTTGTGTTGATCAACAAGAAGGATATTAATCTGATTATATCCAGCGAATCCGTCCATGAAGGAGAAAATTTCACTCCCGGCACATTCATTGATAATCTGGTCAATGAAAGTAGTAAGGTAATTGTCCTTTGGATAGGCTCAATTGATATCTTGATAGTCAACAATGACTCATATTGTTCCCTATTTCTTA
The DNA here is from genome assembly GCA_031772625.1 of Pinus tabuliformis. Lineage (NCBI taxonomy): Eukaryota > Viridiplantae > Streptophyta > Pinopsida > Pinales > Pinaceae > Pinus > Pinus tabuliformis. Next base: position 659,535,628 of record CM062804.1, read on the forward strand.
GTTACCATAACAATGTTGGAGACCCAATTTGTCAATAGGATGGGATAAATAAAGCCATACTGTAGAAGTTTTTCAACTTCTCCCTTAATGACATTTGCCTTCCTTGGGTGAACTGGATGAAGACGTTGTCGCACAGGTTTCGTGTCCGCATAGGTGGGGATCTCATGAACCACAATACTAGGATCGATGTGAGGCATCTCTTCATAAGACCAAGTGAAGACATCACGAAATTATTTGAACAGGGTTGTATAAATCTTAATCTCATCATAAAAACAAGAAGCTCCTATGTGAATGATTTTGACAATCCCAGGTTTAACCCAGATGTCGATGGGCACGGTTGCCGTAATGTTCCCTAAATTACCTTCAAACAACACTTCATGAACCAAGATAGGTGTCTGAAACAGAGTAGTAATTTGAGGAGAAACTAAAGTACCCAGACAAGTAAGACTTGACCCAAAGCTAGAAGGAAAAGATGAACAATGGTCAATATCATTCCAAGGGGATTCTTCTATAGACATGACTTCAACAATGCTTTCATTAGTCCGCAACATCTCATTCATAGGATCTTTGGAATCAGAAGAACCAAGCCAAGGAGTTTGTAGATATAAGTCTAGGGAAAATATCAATCGATCATGAGTTGTATATGTAGCCGTAGAAGTCATAAGGACAATTTGATAAGCTTTCTCAACTCGGCTAAGTGGCATGGAATCACCAAAATCATCGATCTGGTTAGGACTAGGAATGATCCATTGGTCATAATTAGATGAGATCATGTTAATTGAGGCAACGTTGGAGGGAGGAGGAAAGGAAAAATTTCCCATTAAGGAAGGGTCCTTGAAAAGTCCTGCTCCAACACTTTCATAAGGAATGTTGGTTTTCCCAACATAAGGCACATTCCCTTCTAAAGAATCAGAGGAAAAGAAAGCCGATTTATCAATAGTGATAATTTTCCCTTGGTGGGGAAAACGAAGTATGCGGAAAAGAGATGATACCACACAAAACATTACATGATTCCAGCTTTGACCAAGTAAAAGGTTGTAGTTAATATTAGTGTCAACAACCTTGACTTCTAAATTGACTGTCTTTCCCTCCAACTGAATGGGTAAGGAGTTTTGAATACCATATAAGTGAAAACCTCGACCATCGAAAGATTATAAATTGTTCGAAGACAGGTTGAGAGAAGGGGAACTAATGGATTTACAACACAATATGGACATGATACACACGTAGGATCCTTCATCAACAACAATTCGGTGGATGGTATTGCCCGTAAAAACAACTTTAGTGAGAGAATCAAGTTGAGGTGGCAAGCGAGGAACATGGTTTTCAAGATCATAAGTAATCAAAATAGAATCTGTAGGATCAATTCCTCCGATTGTGGACAACAAAGCCTTCCTTTGTGATGGCCATGTTTGAAGGACTTCCAAAGCTGACATCACCGAGGGTGCTTGAGCCAAGTATTCTACAATGTTGCAGTGTTGGGAAACTTGTGCACTTAGATGATAAGATGATTTAAAAGAACACCTTTAGGGGGTGGTTGGATTATGGAATCAGTGCTAGGTTTCTCAATATGGAGAGGACCAAAACTGGGTGAAAGGGAGGAAGAGGGTACATCAGTGGTATATTTATCCACTACAAGTTTCTCAGGAGGAAATCTTTCAATTGCGTGGCCACAAAAAAAAAATTCAAGCCGCTCATAAACACTTAAGAGCTTTTGAAGGTTTGAGCATGGGGTTGGTCTAGCAATTGTGCCTACTGAGACGTGAAAGGTTCCTTCAACATAGTTGGCATCCCTATAGTTCCTTTAAAAAGAGGACTTACTTCGGCACGTTGGGAGAAATCCTTAGTGTAATGATCTTCATAAAAAATAAGGCAAGGATATTTAGCCTTTCAATTGGGTGTGTCATAAACTAACAATTTTTGGGAATCCTATTTAGGGGTATCTTGTTTAGTTTTCCCCTTACCCTTCTTCTTTCCTTTCGGGGATTTATCTGATGTGGTAAACTGGACATCATTTACCTTTTAGGCTTTACTAGGATTCTTAGGATATCAACTGTTGGGTGTGGAGTTTGATTATCTTCTTTATTCAGAGGTATCTCCGTATTAGACCCCAATTCTTCCCGTCTGATTTACGGCAGGGGGGTCCAGGGGGGGCGATGTAAAATTGCCTTGTAAAATATTTTAATTTCGTAGCCAATCTGAGCTATTCATTAGGCAGATGATCTGATGGTAGAAGTTATGTTTAATTTAGGGTTCTTTTCCCTAGAAGGAAACCACTTGCTATATATGAGGGAATTTTATTGTGACTATGTATATGTGTATTCTGAGTGAGAAAGACAAAGCAGTTTGTGTGAGAGTGAAGAGGGAATTACATTAGATCTATTATAGGTTGTATCTCTTCATTTTGCTAGATAATATAAAAGGAAGGACTGGTTGTTTCTCCATGGGCGTAGCCAAAATTGGGTGAACCACGTATATTTGTGTCTCCCTTTTTTTATTCGTTTTCTATGTTTATGTTTCTGCAATATTTTATGTGTTCCATTTCTCTGTAATACATAATTTTCTAACATCAGCAATATTAGGAGTTTAGGCCTACCCCCATGGTGGTGGATTTTTTCCATAAGGCGATTGACCATATGGAGGTTGACCATAAAGAGGCTAATCATAAAGAGGTTGACCATACTGAGTCTAGTGACCATATTGGACGTATGGATTTTGCGAAGAAAATTGGTCATACTATTGTTGGTAAGGTCCTTGTTGCATCTGTCGCGACTTTGGAAACAGTTGTTGGTAAGATCCTTGTTGGGATTGGTAAGGAATTTGCTGTTGTGGATGTGAGTAAGGTCCTTGCTGGGATTGAATAGGAATTTGTTTTTGTGGTTACTGATAAAGTCCCTGTTGGGATTGGTAAGAAATATGTGGTTGTGGCTACAGGTAAGACACCTACGACTATGGATGTGGGTAGGACACCTGGGATTGTGGCTGCGAGTAGGACACTTGCAACTGTGGATGTGGGTAAGGTCCCTGCTGTGGTTGTGTAGGAATTTGTGGCTACAGAGGAGGATTACCAGTGACATAAGCATATTTCATTTGAGGACCATACTGCATTTGAGGACCTCCCCGCTGATACATATTTTGGAGTTGTTGAGAGCTTGTAGGAGTATCAGGCTACTGATGGGAAGTTTGAGTCAAAGGGACTCCCTATAACGTTTCCTAACAAGATGGAATTGATGTTCCACCTAGGTTAGAAACAATGCCAATGGGTTGACTTTCCCTCGGAGGGTCTGTATAGCTTCCACTAGAAGCATGAGGTATTTAGGGTGGAAGATATTACCCCCAAACATTGGAACAAATGAATTTGTATGGTGTCCACTCAAATTAGGAACATAAGTTAATGTGGCTACAGTTGGAGGAGCAAAAAGATTAAGAGGAACGTGTGTTTCACTTACCGACATTTTAGGTTGGTTAGGGGTCTGGGTAGTTACCGACATGTTTGGGATAAACGAGTTGGTACTAGGAGTGACACCAGAGGACCAAATTAGATTGTGAAACATTGAAGTGGATCTATAATTTTCTAGAAAAGCATCACCGAGAGAGTTATAACCCAACAAAACCAAGGACATACTATAAGGAGGAGGTGTATACCCTGCCATCATGTAGGGAGCGAAAACATAAGGAAAAAATTAAGGAGGAAGAAGTGACAAAGGATCAATCTTCGTACAGGGAATGTGAGTTCCAAAAGTTTCCACTAGAATACCTTGGGGTGTTAACCCTATAGGTGGGTTATCACCTTCTATTGTCCTGATTGGAAACAACTCTCAGTTGGGAATCTGATTTTTTCTAGGAGAAGGACTCAAAGGTACGTTGGGAGTATCAACCAGACTACACTGAAATGGAGGGGATAAATACACAGAGGAATCTAATTCAAAGAGTAGATTAAAAGGAAAAAGTAATAAATCTGAAATAGGGGTGGGACTAGACGAAGGAGAGTCTTGGGATGAGCCTACCGACTCTGGAGATGGTTGGGAAGCAAGGGTATGGATGCTTAGGACAAGACCAAGTTCAACTCCTTGGTTCTCAAGGGATTCAGGCTCAACGTTATCATAGCTTAAAACTCTAGGTGAATTGGGTGCATTAGTATTTCCATAGATATATGTGGTCTCGTTTGGAACTATTAGTACAACTTCCATGATGTCTTTCTAGAAAATGAATTAGAAATGTGTGTTGGTGAATGCTTTGGGTTTAAATCCAATTTTTCAATTAACCGTTAATGTTGAGGACAAATAGAGGTTTTTGTGTCACAAGTAATTGGTGATTTTGTGGTCGATTAATTTTATTATCAAAAAATAAATAAATCAAAAAGGGGTAAAATTAGGCATGAGGGTTTACCAAGCAACCATGAATTGCAATAAACACCTTGGTGGAACCAAGGACTTAACGTATGAAAAAAAATCTCCTCGAATGTTGTGTTCAATGTATCATGGTATACAAGGCAATAGACTCAGTTACCTATGGTTGGATAACAACCTATAGGGGGTGCAATGATACGTGGGAGTTTAGTCCATAGTAGTGTTGTCTAATTTGTGTAACCATTCAATGAGAGCATTCCTATATACTTAGCATGTGTGGAGCACCTCCAATATACGTGAATGTACCAGAGAACATTCATATACACTTGAGTACGTTGAATGAGATTTCACCCCCGAGATACAACGCTAGCAAACAACGACGACTACTACGTTTAATGACACCAGAGCACATCTTTAGCCTAGACCTATAAATGTTTTTCGTTAATTAAAAATACTCATTAGATTATGTTAGAATTTAAGCTTGTGTGGTAGTTTTTTGGAGTAGCATCATCTGGATTATCCACAGTATTATGTTCATTATGTCGACGTTTCGAACCCCAAAGGGGGTCCATCATCAAGACCAAAATTGATAGAATATGAATGATAGTTTCTTGAGAGAAGAATCTTCCGTCCAGAGTATATATTATAAACCTAGAAAATGATAAATTTTATATATAAGCCGACCCTTACATATATGAATTCTTTAATTTTAATTTTATTTGTTATATTTATTTTAGTTTAATTATTTTAGTTTTCATTATTCTAGCTTTAATTATTTTAATTTATTTGATTTTAGTTATATGTTAAATAAATTAATTATTAATCCCTAATAAGTACAATTGATTAAAATAATGAGAAACTAATTGTAATAAGTTTATTTTTATAACGTAATATTCTTTTTATTATTTTTATAATTAGTTTTATTTTATCTATTTTATTTTAATTAAAATTAATTTTTATTTATTTCTAGATTAATTAATTAATTAATTAATCAATTAATCACTTTAATTAAGCTATGATCCCTAAGTATTTAATTAATAAAGATGTAAACTTTAATCCTATTTATTCCATTGATTATAGATTAGTTTTATTATTTAATTAATTTTATTATTTCTATTTAACCTAAGTATCTAAGAAGAAAATAATTTAATTAATATAATTAATTAATAAATTAATTTAAATAATTAATTAATTTATAATTCTTTTTCTTAAAATGTTAATTTATTTTATTTTAGTTAATTAATCTTAAGTATCTAATTAATAAAGAAGTATTATTTAATTATTTAATTGATTCAATTAATTAATTAATTAATTAATTTAAATTTAATTGATTAATTAATTAATTTAATTTAATTAATTTATAATTTCTATTTTTCTTCCAATGTTAATTTTATTTAACCCGAAGTATCTAATTGATAAATAAGAAAATTATTTAATTTATTTGATTAATTTGATTAATTAATCAATCAATCAATCAATCAATTAATTAAATTAATTTATAATCTTAATAATTTCTTTTATCAAATGTTAATTTTTAAAAACTATTGTTACTATAAAATAGAATAAATTTTCAATTATGTTATATTGGTTATTATTTAATTAATTTCCAATTTTAATTAATTGTTTAATTAATTAATTGATTAATTTTATTAATTTTGGGGAAAACAATGATACTATCCTTCTAAAGGTTTGGAGGGATTTATCTATCTAATCAAGGGAGGCCAACTTCCACTAATCTCACTCCCATTGTCCTTGTTGAGGTTTTAAGGAAATTTTATAATTTCGATGGCCTCTTTGATTTTTCTCTTTTGATAATGATTCTCTCTTGAAATTATTTTGGCATGTTCTAAATACACATGATGTTTGGTTTTGGATGAGTGTTCCACAAGGGATGATGTACGGGATCTCCCATTCTTAATATTAGCTCCGTGCTCTTTAAGTCTTATTTTTAGAGATCGTCCTGTTTCCCCAATATAACTCTTGCCACACGAGCAACCAATCTTGTACACACCCTTGAGTTGTTGATTATCTATGTTATCCTTTACTGATCTCAACATTTTCCTTATTGTTTCACATGTTGTAAACTGAGTGTTTATATCCTTCTTTCTTAAAATTTTTGCAATCTTATCCATAATCCCCTAGATGAATGGGAGGTATACTTTCCCACAATTTTCTTTCCTGTTTTCCCAAGGACCCCTAGAGAGGGCCTTATCTTGAGCTCTTTTTATAGATTTCTTAATACTAAATCCTTTGTATCCTAGTTTTTGAAGACAGAGGTTAAGTGTTCAATTTCTTCTTTTAGGTGATCAGAGTTAGAAATTCTAAGAGCCCTAACAGTTAGAGTGTTTAAGATGCCAGATTTTTGCGATGGATGATGGTATGAGTTAGCATGTAGATAGCTCTCAGTATGTGTTTTCCTCCTATAGACCTGGTGTCCCAAAGTACCATCCTCTTTTCTATTGATTAGGACATCTAAAAAGGGGATTTTACCATTTTCTTCAAGCTCCATAGTAAACTTGATTTTGGAAGATATAGAGTTAAGATGATTGAAGAACTTCTACAGTTCAGCCTTGCCATGAGTCCACTTTAAGTTGGTATCATCAACAAATCTTTTCCACCATGTTGGTTTCAAAGGGTATGAATCAAGGGCTTTTCTTTCAAACTACTCCATGTATAAGTTGGTGACAATGGGTGAGAGCGGGGAACCCATGGCGACTCCTGATATTTGCTCATAATAATGGTCTTGAAAGCTGAAAAAGGTGGACCGTACACAAATTTCCTCAAGTTTTGTTGTTTCAAGATCGGTGGCTATCTTTATAACATGAACAACTTCATCTAGAGGAATCTTTGTAAACAAAGAAACCACGTCAAAAATTACTAGAATATCATCCTTATCCAACCTTTCATTCCTAATAAGTTTTCAAAATCATTTGAGTCTTTTATAAAAGAGTTAGTGTTACCAAATAGAGGCTTCAAGATCTTAGCTACATACTTAGCTAATTCATAGGTAGGGGAACCAATGGTGTTAACTATTGGTCTAAGAGGGACCCCCTCCTTATGAATTTTTGGTAATCCATAGATTCAAGGTATAACCTCATAGGATGGGACCGGCCTTATTTTATCTTCAAGGTTTGTTTCCATGATGGATTCCTTGACCTAATTTATAACCCTAGGAATAGGGCTAGAGTTGATTCTTCTATAACTCCCACAATTTAAATGCTCATTCATCTTATGAATGTAATCTTCCTTATCTAACACAACAGTTGCCCCTCCTTTATCAACCTTAAGTACAACTATCTTATCATTATTACGAAGAGATCTTAGAGCATCTTGTCCCTCTTTATTTAAATTACTCTGTGGCTACGTAGATTAATTCAGGTAAATTTTAATTTAATCTTCAATCAAGTTTTGGTTTTAATTCTCAAAGATTGATGTCACCTATGTTGATCAGTGGTTATCATTGATGTCAACCGAAGCAGCACCAGGGGCTACCTCGATCTTGCATGGGAATTTTTACTTGACAACTTATTCTATTTTGAGTCAAGGATCTTCTAGATGGATTCTACTCGTCAATATATTTCCATTTATATATGGCACACCACGTAATTCTTCACGTTTTGAGAGATAGTTGTGTTTGAAGTTAGTAACCCCAGATAGTGGGCTAAAACCCTATGAGATTTGGCATGGCACTCATAATTGGTTGTGTTCATTGAATAGTCAATAATTAATAATGTTTTTTTTGCTCCTAAAATACCTCCAATTTTCACTTGTTGAGGACCTTGTCAACTCAAGAAATTCATATAAATAGTGACCCTCATATCCTCGTCTAATAGGTATTTTGTGGCTTCAAACAGGTCATAATGGAATTTTCACTATAATGTGTTTTCGGTGAAGCTTCAAAAGCTGAAATTAAAACACATTTGAGCCAAAATCATGATGAACCTTGTGACTAAATTTCAGATCTTGTTTCACTATATTTTCGGAGATATGATCTGAGGAAGTTAGAGTTTTTACAGGCTCCCGAATTCCATGTCAAATAGGTGACGTTGGGAAAATCATCATAACTTTCGCTTTGAGAATTCGATTCAAATTTCGTAAATAGTGGAAGAAACATGATGGACTTTAGTTTGTTGGGTATCATTTTTAGGGCTGAATGTTGTAACAGTGACACGGGGCACTTCATTCACGTTCACTCTACTGAACCAACCTATAATCAGGCCATCGTGGGAGATTGGGCATAAATCTTTCTTGAAGAATCCAATATTGATCAGACCTGTTGTATTGGAAAGAGGACTCAGAGGGATACCACAAGATGAAATTTCAGACCTTGGAGATCCAAAATTATATAGATAAAACGTATTCAGTATCAAACTCCTAGAAAGCAAGAAAAATCATGCATTCAAGGATCACTGCAGTAAAGACCACACATCAATAGTCAAGGGTAAGTCTCTTATAGAAAAGTGTGTATGATTAGTGTTTACATTTTAATTTTGAGTATCGTCTCTAACATATGTTTTAGCAGGACAACGTAATTATATAAAGGGTCTTGGTTATATCTCTATGTCTCTATATGCCACAATTAGTTTTGATGCCACATTTCGGATGTCCTATTCTTGATACTATACATTTGATGTTTTACATATTCTTGATGCTACACCAAGTCTGCTAAACCTATATGATGTTGAAAGTTCATATTACTTTTCTTGTCATAGTTGATAGAATGGTCTCTGTTGTTGTACTTAGAACGTGGTCCATCACAAGTCTAGGGTATGTCATCAGTTTTTATTGTATATATATTTAGGTCAATTTCGGATATAGTCTTGCATAGAGTCCAGGGCTATATCAAGAGTGGGAGTCTTTGTCTATTGCTACAACAAGTCAAAAACAAAAGTGACAAGAACACTATAGGTATGCATTATAATTTTAATTTGTATTTATTCATTATTATGCACCTACATGTGTTTTGCAGGAAGAGATCAGTTGAAGGGTATTTTGTTTTTTTTTTGGATTGGTTTTTTCAAGAAAATTTTGCATGCAGATAGTGTTGGGTTGTGATATACTCTTCCCATAAGTAGCCCCAGTAGTTAAGTTTGGGGGTTAGAGAGGGGGTCATAGGGGGATCTACAACCCCCCCTGTCAGGGGGTTTCTGGGGGGCGGTATCGCCCCTCTACATGGTCTAGGGCAGTGCCCCAGGAATTTTTTTTAGACCCTATATTAGGTGGGAAAACCAACCTATGGTTTTGTGCATGGATTTTGCACATGGTTTTGGGCGCAATGGTTTTTGGTCCATGGTATTTTGTAGATCCGATCAAGGGAACTATGGTTATGTTCTAATCTAGGGTTAATGGATTGGGGTTTATGGATGCTTCGACATGTATATATATATGTATTGTAACATTGAAAGGAATATAATGGAAAATCAATCTGGTAGTCCCGATTTTGGGATCCAGGAGGAAATCTCTGTGTATATTTGTTTTATGTGTTATGCTCTCACAATTGTTTATTTTCTATTTTTAGAATTAGTATGCAGGTAATTTCTGTACGGGATTAAAACCTGCAATTGGTATCAGAGTTGTTTTGGCATTAAAGAGATGCGTTTGTTGCTGAGGGGTTTTTCTTGGGCCTGTGGTAGACCCTGTTTAGTGTGAGATCTATGGGATCAATTCTTGTGTTGAAAGAAGATGGCGAGTAGTAGAAAGATAGATATCAAGAAAATTAATGGTCAGAGTTATGAGTTATGGAAACTTAATATGGAGGATCTATTGGTGGATAAATATCAGTGGACCGCAGTAGATTTGGATACTAAACCAATAAAAATGTCTAATGAAGACTGGAGGAAGTTGGATTGGAAGGAAAAAATCACAATACAATTGTGTGTCTTAGATTCAGTATTGCTGAATATATCAGGGGAAGCTACGTCAAAGGCTTTGTGGGACAAGTTAGGGACTTTGTACAAATCTAAGTCTTTTGTGAATAAACTATTCCTATGAAAAAATTTGTATAACCTGAGGATGAAAGATGGAGACTCGATGAAAAAGCATCTGAATGCATTTAATACTGTGTTAGGCTAGTTATTATCTGTTGATATTAAAATTTCAGATGAAGATAAGTGCATTAGTTTGTTTTGTTCTCTACCATATTCGTGGGATAGTCTAGTTGTTGCAATAGGTAGCAATGCAACTGCCTTGTAGTTTGATGAAATAGTGTCATCCTTACAGGCAAAGGAAATGAGACAGAAAAATATGGAGGGCCAAAATGGTGATGCCTTGTCTGTATGAGGACGGTCCCAAAACAAAAACAAAAATAAGTTCTCGAATGGGAGACCTAAATCTAAAGGGAGATATAAATCTTGAGGAAAACCTATAAAGGTGTATTGGAAATGCAGAAAGGAAGGGAACTACAAGAGGGACTATAAATCTAAAGCTCCAAAGAAAGGAAAAGGATATGATAATGCTCCTTCCACTGAGGTGAAAACAACCTTAGATGAAGGTGGGTATGTGTGCTTGGCTTCTTCTTCAAGTACACATGTAGATCATGAGGCATGGTTGATTGACTTAGGTGCATCCTTTCACTTCACTCCCCATAGAGAGTGGTTCTGTGAGGATGAGAAATATGATGGTGGTGATGTCTTCTTAGGGGATGAAATGAAGGCTAGAATCATTGGTTGTTGAAAAGGTAAGTTGAAATTACTAGGTGGAAACATTAGAACACTTCCAGGTGTTTTGCATATTCTTGAATTAGCTAGAAATCTGATTTTTGTAAGAAAGATGGATGATGTAGGTGTAAAAACAGTGTTCAAGAAAGATACCTGCAAGATGGTTTGGGGATCACTGGTATTGATGCGGGTAGTTCGGATTGGAACTCTATACAAGCTGCAAGGTAGCACTATTATTGATGGGTGCAATAGTTCTGTGGTTCCTGAAAGTGGAGCAAAAACTGTAGTGGTCTTTGGAGAAAAGACCATGCTATGGCATCAAAGGTTTGGAGATATTGGAGAGAAGGGACTTCGAATACTTCATGGTAAAGGTATGGTAGAAGGTATGTCTAATAGCTCTTTGGATTTTTATTTCTATGAAAATTGTGTATATGGGAAGCAAAATCGAGTGAGTTTCCCCTCTGGTGGTAAGAGGGCGAAACATATATTAGAGCTTGTGCACAGTGATGTGTTTGGAACTTTGTTGGTTCCAAAATTGGGTAAGTATGTGTACTATGTATCATTTATATATGAATTCTCAGTGAATAGATTGATATATTTCCTCAATGAGAAATCTGAATTTTTTGACAGGTTTAAATAATTTAAGTTTCTGGTTGAAAACCAGACAGAGAATAAGATAAAGGTGTTGAGGATAGATAACAGTGGAGAGTTTTCCAAGAATGAATTTGAAGAGTTATGTAAGAAGTGTGGTATAACACAGTAGAATACTACTCCATACACACCTTAAAAAAATGGAGTTGCAGAAATAATGAACACGACGTTGATGGAAAGAGAAAGAAGCATGCTCAGTGGTTTCAGGTTAGGACAAGAATTTTGGGTAGAGGCGGTGGAGACTGCATGTTACCTCGTTGACAGATCACCTTCATCAATGTTGGAGGATAACAATCCACAAGAGGTATGGACTGGTAAGGAACATTCTCTTTCACATATGAGGGTATTTGGATGTGATGCATATGTACATGTTCCAAAGGAGAAAAGAGCAAAGTTGTATTGTAAATCTGAAAAGTGCATCTTTATTGGGTATCAGGATGGCTTAAAAGGTTATAAGATTTGGAACCCAGTAACAAGGAAGGTTGTGTACAGCTGAGATGTGGTGTTTATAGAGGTGAAATATGTTATTAAACATGAATTCCTACCAAAGTAACCTTAGAAGATAGAGTTTGAGCTAAAGGAGGAAGAATCAAACTCTACAACCGAAGAGGAATTAGAAGATGAAGAGCCAAAAACTTCGGTTGTGAGAAGATCAGTTCAAGATCAGCTACAGAGGTAGAATACATTGTAGCCACTCATGCAAGGAAGTAAATTATTTGGTTGTAGAGATTGTGTTCAAGTATGGGGTTAGTACAACGAGCGATAAGGATAGACTGTGACAACCAAAGTGAAATTTTCTTGGCAAAGAACCCTGCTTATCATTCAAAGACAAAGCACATTAATGTTCAGTATCACTTTGTGAGGGATATGGTAGAAGACAAAAAGGTGTTGGTGGTAAATGTGGGCACTTTGAAGAATATTGCGGATGCATTGACAAAGTATGTGAGCACTAATAATTTCTCTTGGTGTAGAGAAACAATGGGTGTTGTAGGGTTGGATCAATGACTAAGCTGTCATGTGGAAAGAAAACAACAAGTGAGAGAATGTTGGGTTGTGCTATATTCTTTCCATGAATAGCCCCTATAGTTAAGCGGGGGCGTTAGAGGGGGGGTCATAGGGGGGTTTGAGGGGGGTGGTAGCCCCCCTTTATAGGGTCCGGGGTAGCGTCCCAGGATTTTTTTTGGTGGACCTTATATTTGGTGGGCAAACCTACCTATGGTTTTGTGCATGGATTTTGCACATGGTTTTAGGCACGATGGTTTTTGGTCCATGGTATTTTGTAGATCTGGTTAAGGGAACTAGGGTTATGTTCTAATATAAGGTTAATGGATTGGGGTTTATGAATGCTTCGGCATGTATATATATGTATTGTAACATTGAAAGGAATATAATGAAAAATCAATCTGGTAGTCCCAGTTTTGGGATCCAGGGGAAAATCTCTATGTATATTTGTTTTATGTGTTATGCTCTCACCATTGTTTATTTTCTGTTTTTAGAATTTGTATGCAGGTAATTTATGGATGGGGTTAAAACCTACAGGTAGCAGAAGATTCAAGTACAACATCAAGCAATAATTCAAGAGAAGAAGTATCAAATCAAAGGAAGCATTGCAGCGGGACATCCTTAAAGACATGACAACCATCTAGATATCTATTGGTCGCCACAATTGTCCTTCTTTTAACCCTATCTTTGTCCTAACTACACTACCTAAGCCTCTGTTTTACAATTAAAACTAAACCTTTACACATGATTTTCGGTCTCTTTCTATGATTTTATTGAATATCAATCATAGGGGCTTATTCGTTATTAAAAAGGCTAAATAGATTTAAATTCCTTTGTAACTTAATTTTTCATATTTCCTTAAGGCATGGTGAGTAAATGTCATTAATATAAAGTGAAGTTCGATTGGTGCAGGATCCACAGTCCCTATACCGCCCGCTATTCCTGTACCAAGTGGACAACTGGATGATTCTATCGTAGCAGCTACAACCACCCTCCAAAATTTTGCCTTAGCTTCATTTTCGAGCCTCCCTACCAACCATCCTAGCAGCATGTCTTGCACTATCAAGTACATAGGCTTCATTAGTTTTTCAGCAACTTGTCATCCTGTGCATGATAGCTTGCTTCACTCCCCTCATAGGCTGCCATTCCAAACATAGGTCAACTACTGGCTGAGAAGCTCCCTCAGAAAATTGTGCAATTCTGGAGGGGAACCAACTTTCCCTCCAGAAATTGCGCAAATCTATTAGGCAGCCTGCTAAGCTCAGAAATTGCGCAATGCAGTCGAACAACCTCCCTTAGGAGAATTGCACAGTCTGACCTAGCACTGCAACTCTACCCAGAAATTGTGCAATTCTGGGTAGCAATCACTTGCTCCTTCTAGAAATTATGCAATCCCTCTAGGACAGTCAACCCAACTCCTCCCAGAAATTGCACAAAATTCCCACTTAGTCAAGCACACTGTTTGGATTAATATTAATTTTAGTTCTATGAAATACATAGAGGGATGAAATCTTTTTCACCTTGTAATATTTTTTTAAGTTTTTTTTTCTAGATGTTTCATAAATTGAAAGTTAAGATAGATCTATCTTACTTGCATTCTTCAATCTATACTTTACGACATTTCTTTTGCAACATTTGGTGCAAATGCTAGTTTATTCACCAATCTAGATCAGATTAACAAGGTATATTCATACTTGCATCCAAGCAACAAAACATTTGTGTCATAAAATTGCAAGTTAGGAGAGATTACTGCTACTCTAATGCCCTTGTTTATTTCAATGGTATTAATATGATGAGGTGATAGTAGTATGATGAGGTGAAGTGTTTGTTTGTTTTTGTGATTTTCAATAGATTTTATCTTAAACCTAATTAGGAATTAGTAGTATTGGAATATTAGATTGTTAAGTTTGTATAATTTAAATATTTCAATTTTTTTCTAAAAAGTTTAATTTATTTTTATATTAAAAATGCAATTTAAATTAAAAAATATTGTGATCTCTCTACAAAAATCATGTCATTTTATTATTGTAAAAAAAACTAAAAATTTACCTCATTAATCTACATTATTATTTAATAAATTTGACAATTTGAGGTGGGCGTCTTTTCAAAGTGACTACTCCATCTTCCATAACTTTTTTTTAATTATGCAAAGTAACTCAAACTTATTAATTGATAACTATATTGTTGCAAGTTTTGTGTAACACCTAAAATTGTAAAATGGATATCAACATATAATTGTTTTCTTCATCTCAAGGTAAAACGGAAATCAACATATAATTATTTTCTTCATCTCAAGGTAGTAAATTTTGTGAAATAATGTTTATTTAAAATTTAAAGTTTGATTTCTTTTTACATGGATAATGTATGAATAAATTTGAGTAGATTTTAGGATAAGGGATTAGTTGAATTGGTTGTTCTCGATATTATTTGGTTCATTGCAAAACCCAAGATATTTGAACTGACTATCTACAAGTTAGATGCTATTACTAGTAATGACATTAATAAATGTGGGAAAACATTTCTTAAATTTCTCTATAAAATTTTCCTAATTTTTTTTACGTATATTTTAATGTAATCTCTAATTTTATGTAACATAAATGATATTATTTAATTTTCAACATTAGATTTTAAGAAGTTATGTAATTCATTTCATACTCAACATGGAGTTGATATGTGGCATTTAAAAAAATAACGATGAAACAATATTTCAATCTTGACGAAAATAAATAAATAAATAAAATTCACTTTATATAAAATATTTTTGTATCAAACACACATTCTCTCTCTTGGAACATTACACACAATCCCAATTTTTATTTATTTTTAAATACAAATATAAAATGTGATTACAAAAAGATTATAACTTCAATACTCAATGTTCACTTTCACAATTAAAGCCTACAACAATTTTCAACCATCATTATACATGTAATACATTGAAGAATTCTCAACGTTTTAAATTCAATCTACGATACTATATACGATAAGGAAACCATTCCAATAAAGTTTACAAATACTGCATTGATAACTGCAATTTTTTACAACATCCATAATACTAATATTCAAGTTATATGTCTTCTAAATAGTCCATAAAACAATAACAAGGTGTATCATTCACCCAAGGGAAGGTAGAATCCTTAATGCAGGTTGTCACAATCCTTGTTCCTTTCTTGGCGTGGTTCCCATGATCAATTTTCTATAATTCCCATTGTGCTCGACTGAAGCTACTAACCCACTCAGTTGTCCACCATACCAATGCCAAGGTTATCTCCTTCCCTTTGGCCCACTGAACTACAGTGGGTCATCTGGTCAACACTTATAAGTGCCTACAAAGTTGTGAGAACATCTATCAGTATAATCCATATAAGCATAGCTACTATCATCATCCATATCAAATATCAAAACATAAATCACAATGTGATTCAAACTGTCATGAGATGGGTTGTGTCCATAGTCCCCTGTTTCTGCCACACTCAGGATATAGTCAATAAAAGTTGATAACCATGATATAACAATCATTAATGTCACATATAAGTGTCATAATCAACATCGTTATCATCATAATGAAATTAAAACTTCATAATATCATTTATTTTCCGAAAAAAAAAGCATAATTTTAGTAGTATAACAAAATTGCATTCTACTTGTGCTTTACACACTAAGAGAGTTCACCCATCGGTGGCCCTGCCATGTTCCATTGTTGAAAATGGGCATAAAAAATGCAGCATAAAAATGACAATGCGTGTGATTATTAATAGACAAAAATTTCATCATACCTGCCCATATAATGCTGTTCGAAATGGTCCTATATATAAATATGATATACGTATGTCCCCAAACCATGTCATAAAAAAATAGAAAAAAAAAAAAAAAAAAACTGAGAGTGCTAGTGGTACCAAAAGCAAATGATCATTTGTTAAATGTCATCAATGCAAGGGTGATGATAATATTTTGTTGTAATACCATTTATCTTCTCGTTGATCTTCCATGTGCATAGAGCTAGAGTGGAGACAACCTTTGAGAGCTAATATGCTTCATGGTTCCTTTCCCTGTAGATATATTTGTAGAAAATCATGTTAAAAAGATGCTTAAGGCAAAGAACCTCTTCGAGAATGGGACATAAAGTGTGAATATGACAGTGCTGTACATCATTCAACCAATTTGTTATAAGAAAAGAGTCACCAAAGAACTGAAGGGAGAGAACCCCTTTTTCAATAGCAAACAAAAGAAGAAGTTTTAGATCGAGTAGCGCTACATGGTTATTAGAACCTCTACCGAGACCCCTCTGAATCTTGAAAACATGCTTTTCATTCATGTGAAGGACAAATACACCTCCATATGAACCACATGTTGTAGCAACATTGTCGAAATAAGCCCGAGGGATAGAGTTGTCATACTGTTCAACAACCGCAATACAGGGGGGATGAGACAATTCACTCGAAGAGAGGAGATCAAAATCATCCAATACCTTTGCAGCTATCAGTTTAGGATGAAAGCATTTATCCTTGAAGATTGCATGGTACCAAAAAAAATCATAATATCATGAAATACAAGTATCATGAAAATACATAACATGTTCGGATCATTGTAGTGATGTCCTCAAAGAATAAGTCTAACACAAAACAAGAATAAATTGGGTCTCTCTCTCTCTCTCTCTCTCTCTCTCTATATATATATATATATAGAGAGAGAGAGAGAGAGAGAGAGAGGTGCTTTTCACATCCCACTACGATGAAAATGTGTAACGTGGTTAATAATAATGAAATTATTTCAATGTCAATCATAAATAAAATATTTTAATGCCCATCCCATCCCATGGTGGAACCCTTGGTGGTACAAATGATTGTATTATATAATCACCATTGTCCCCATGACAAATAGATAAAAATAAAATAAAATATTTGAATCTCCACCTTAAATCAATTATTTCAATATCAACTATCTATTTATAACAATCAAAATAAAATAATTATTATAGTTGAAATATTTTATGGTGTGTTACTTTGTATGAAGGAGAAGCGTAATTCCTTTGTGTTCAACATGGAGTTCACATACACATACACACATATTAAGAATCATAGTAAATCCACCTTAACTCTGATTTACCATGCACGAAGAGGGAACAAGTCAGTGAAGTTGAAAATTTAGTTGAAAAAACTTGAGGGGAGATTTTCACCTCCATTAATTTGATCACTATCAATGCATGATAAATCCAAATTAAGATGGATCTATTAAAACATTTCAATAACATATTCCTTAATATGAAGAAAATATGTAATTCTTTTCGTACTTCACATAAAGGGTATGTATATATATAACTTTTTTTAAATTAAAAAATTGAGAAAATATTTGCATAGACAAAAAAAAACATAAAATCTATTCAAACACAATAAATCCAATTTAAAGTATATTTATATTAATATAAAATATATTTATATTAATTTGTACATAAAATATTGTTAACTTATTATCAAATCTTTATAACAATTTCCTAATTTCATTGTGCTCTTACTTTGCAAAAATCGCTAAGGTCATTCAACTTACTAGATATTCGTAGGCATTATTCGAAGAGTCTAGCATTATTGACTTTAATCGATGTGTTTTTAGCATCATTTAACTATCTCTACATAAGTTACACTTTTTCCTTGCGTAAGCTGTCACTTGACTTCACTTAATAAGTTTTCCTTTTTTTTACTTTTACAAAGATAGGTTCTCTACCGTTGTGTTAGAATGATGTAGATTAATTCGTTTGCCACTTTGTGCATATTCTCGTATTCTTGTTACAAATTGTTTTGTTAAGCCACAATTGATGTCTACACCCTTTGTGCACATTCTCATACTCTTGTTACAAAATGGTTGGTTAAGCCACGTTTGATATGGAACCAAGGTGAGATTTATTATATATACACGATGCTTTTAGCATCAACAAAAAAATGATTATAAGCATGACCTATAGTGAAATAAAATGAAATGGCTTTCAATTACGTCCACAAGACCTTATGGTTTAAGGGATTACCCATTATCGCTAAATCCATATTCGGATTTTTTCTTAGATGGATTCTGATGCTATGGATCTTGAATAAGAAATTCGTTGTTTTGTGAAGACTTGTTTCCTCAAAAAGTTCATTGAGACCGTTCACCTTTCGGTTGCTTTCAAATTGACGACGGATAACTCCATACATTGCACACTCTTTGATAAAATGTCATTTTATTTCTACCGCCCCTCTTATTACAAAAAATGCAAGTTCATTCTTCATAATCTTCTTTAGGGACCACCCATCTACCAGTTTCACATCTTAGATGATGGGAGCTAGTCCTCAACTGAGAAATTAAAATTTTAGTTGTTCCCTTAATTGAGGAACTCAAGCACTCTTTATCATGCTTCCATGTTGGGTTAAATTCTTTGACATAATATTCTTTCTTTTTGCTTACCTGTTTTGTCCACATGGAAGTCCTAAATTTTTCTAACAACCACTTTTTTATCTCCTCCTTAGCGTGAGGGAAATCGTGAAAATTTATGTCCCATTTGCCTAACCACTTTCTATTTTGTTTCATCCATGTTTTTTTCCGACGGTTTATGTAAGAACCCACCCTAGGGTCTTCTAACAGATCTATATTCTCAGGGAATTAAATGCAATAAGAGGCAATAATTTACTTTCTTACCAGACATTTAAACAATGATAATTTTACCATTTACATTCTAATCCCTACAACTACAATAGTGAACATTTCATTTCAATAACTTACATGAGTAATCTATGCATAGAGGAATACTTGTATCAATGGCCCGGTGGAGATGCCCTTGAGCTGCTGCTCCTGCTAGAATGCTCCTCTTGACTACCGACTGGATTTACCTCCCAGCCAACTAGGAAATAATTCCTAGCCCAGGAAACCTCCACAGAATCCCTAGTCCTCCGAGCCCAAGTCCAACCAAATGTAGTGTGTCCAAGATGAATAATCCAGATCAAGATAAACAATACTTCCTCCAAACTCCAAGCCCAAGAAACCTCCACAGGTTCCCTAAGCTCTCCCAAAATCACAGCCAATCCAAAAATAAAAGCAAGACCTAACATGCTCCCTTTCTCTCTTCCTCCTTCCCTTTTTATGCCTCTCCTCTCCTCTCTACTCAACCACCTCCCATTAATGTCATAACTTCTTCCTCATCTTTACAATTTACTTCTTTTCTCCCAGGTAAATCTGAGAGTACATTTGGGATTGTGATATGAATATATAAATTGGTAATTAATTGGAGAGGACCATGTATTCTCCCAAGTAAATGTGAGAGTACATTTTGGGGATGATAGATGAATATATAAATTGGTAATTAATTAGAGAGGACCATGTCTTCTCCCAAGTAAGTGTGAGAATACATTTTGGGGATGAGAGATGAATATATAAATTGGTAATTAATTGGAGAGGACCATGTCTTCTCCCAAGTAAATGTAAGAGTACATTTTTGGGATGAGAGATGAATATATAAATTGGTAATTATTGGAAGAGGACCATGTCTTCTCCCAAGTAAATGTGAGAGTACATTTTGGGGATGTGAGAAGAATATTTAAATTGGAATAAGGTAAAGAGACCATATCCTATCCAAGATAAATTTTGAGAAGACAAGTTGGTAATTTGAATAATAGCAATAATAAATTTTACATCACTAAATAAAATTTACAATTTCCTAAATGAAGGTATTCACCAATATTTCTCAATATTTTCAGATAATGTAAACATTAACAAAATTTGCATGATAAGTTTAAGTGGGGCATTACATACACCCTCCTTCAGAAAACTTCATCCCGAAGTTAAAGTGAAAATATATAAGGAGTTCAAAGGCATAACAAAATAGAGAGAGTTATAGTAGTAAAATTGATAAGTCAGACAATGACATTACTTTCCCCCAAGAATCTCCAACTGATCTATATCCTCCTATCCATCATGACCTATTTCCATTCCCGCCCTATCCATCCTCTGTTGCTTTATATGGTGGCATCAGATATACCAATCTAACCACTGATAACACCAACATGGTGGGAGCATTGACTACATCGACCTAACTTCCCCAGCAGGCAACTGGCAATTGTCATCACATGTCTAGGGGAGCGTGTCCACCACTGCCCTCCCACAATTCCAGGTTTCAAAGGATACACAGTGGGAAATGCCTCCACCCCTACTTACAACTAGGGTCAACACCCTAATACGGACCACACTACAACGCTGGCTGGACTTGTCATTGAATAATCCAGTGAGGTAGTCTTGCCACCTGTCATTTATATTTTATCCATGTCATAAGAGTGTATATCAAGTAGATACCAAATGTAATAGAACAATGTACATCATACCTTTCCTCATTGGCCGTCTTGACCTTCCCCAATGGAATAGTAGATCTTGGTTATCATACGGTTCTTTCCAATCTATAGTTTGGTTCTCATCCATGCATATATATAACCACAAAATAGATATAGATACATGATCTTAAACATCATGTTTATTAAGTCCAGTATCCACATGTCAATTTTTGTTGTTCATACTGGAAATAAATCTTAGATTAGATAAATCATAATTTCACTAAGTCGTTGATTAGATAAATCATATCTACTTAATCCCTATACGATGCAACAATAACTCTAACAAGTCATGCACTAGATAAATTGTAACCAATTAAGTCATACATTTGGTCATACATCCAATATTTCCATCATCAATACCAAATCTATCAATTGATTTTCACATGTCCAACCAACTGTATATAATGTTCATAAATAAAAAACATGGAACTACAAAATAGAACCTTAACAAAGCTAGCTATCTATGTCAAAATGGGCATCACAAACGCTCATGTGACATCCTTGTGGAACCCCTCAATAACAATTAGAGTTTAAATAGATTCAACTGTTCGTCATGGAAAATAGCATTTGAACTCAGATATGCTATAAGGTGGTAAGAAACAGATTAGTGTACTATCAATTCCACTAGAAGGTGCTAGAATAAGTTTCATGAATATAATTTCTTTAATACCTTAGTGAATATAAAAGTCCCACTCTTCCAATTCACTGGTTTTTCAACTTCCAAACCAATTAGTTAACTTGAAAATAAAAGACTCAAAACTTCAGAAACTGTTTCTAGCATGATTTTTATACTATCCTCTAAGTGTGAAAGGTTCAAATTTATTATATATTTAATCATTGTTTACTAGTACTAAAACAATTTCATGATATATATTGCAGCTCACAATATGACCAGACAAATGAGAAATAAATAAATAAATGGAATAATTTCCTTTGCCCTGCTGCTATTAGTATTTCCCTTCTAAATGGCACCGCATCTCTAAAGATGCCTACTCCTTTCACAAGTGGCCACTGAACACAAAAGTTGCGAAGACAGTTGAGGGTCCTTTTATCCAAAACTAGAGACTCATTATTTTTCACGGCATTTTTATTCAACACTAGAATAATGGTAAAAGTGTATTCTAATATTTCCACTAGTCTTTTTATTGACTAAATAAGCTTCCATTCTAAAATCCCAATTCTCTACGAATTGATCTTCTCATTTAATTTAAGATCATTAAAAACAACTATCACAGTAAGCCTTACATAAGTCCATGGTATTCAATCTATGTTTTCACTAGATAATTCCACCATCCATAGAATAATCATTAATGTGACATATAGGTTATTTCATCACATCCTAATCTGAATTCCTATGCTTTATTGTCATTTTACTTCTCAAACTCAAGATTTGTTATTATGACTTCCTCCATGAAGGATGACAAATATACTATCCGAAAGATAATCCTACTATCCTAATGGAAAATCTACTATATCTTAAATAAGAAGAATGATAATCTACTATCATTAGAATTAAAAGCCACACTCGTATGTAAAATATAACTGACTACATTCTTTCGATTGGGACATATTTTGGGTATAAATTACTGGCTCAAAACTGCAATTTCCAATGCAGATATTTTTCACACCATCCATATATTTAATAGACATTGAGGTTGGCATCAAAACAAGACCTTAGGTACAAATTAGTGAGAACAAAACTGCAATTTTCAGTGTAAAATATAGCTCACATCATTCTTCAATCAAAATTCTGAGACTATTACAGAGTTTGTTCAAAACGTTCAAGTGACACATCCTTCAGTGAAATTTAATCATTGTGATGTGGCAGACTTAACTATACAATTAATGAAATTGGGCTACATGTTGAAATATAATAGCTATATCTTCACAAGCAAATCATATCTTGACCATAGATACCTCTGTATGTCGGGAAAGTGACCTTGCCCATAACCATCGATCTATCGAAAATCTGCTAACTTTCCTATCATTAATTCTTTGGTTCATGTGTCGCATTCATCCAATAATAATCATATAGTTTCCATGCGACTTCGTAGATAATAGAGATATAACGAATCATCAGAGTCATTGGATCAACATCCTTCATCATAGGCTTCCTTCATGTAATAATCATTAGGCAGGATGAGTCATCAAGTGTTATGCCAGTGATTCTATAGTTCCCTCTGAAGCCTTACCTCAGTTGGTCATCTAGCCTTCATCAATCTGCCTATTTTAAGACGAGACAATATCATGCTACAATTGTATCAACAAACTTCCAATTACCAAATCCCAACAATACACATGCACAGGAAATATCGCTGAAATGCTCTTCCTGTTTAACAAAAACTTCTAAAAAATAGTATATTCAACTGACAACATCAATAGCAGTATCACACCTACATCAATAGTACCTTTATATTACTGATATCACAAGTACTTCTGACTGTTTGAAGATACTAAGAGACTTCATCTGAATTTTGCCTTGGAATGATCTGCTTTGTTCCTTTTGATTTTATCTTTTTTGCTTTGAGTCTGATTATGTTGAGGTGTCTTATGCACACTGGTTTAGAGTCCTAGCCCTTATTAGCACTATTCCTAACATTTTCTACCACACTCTAGATAATCCAAAGATAACCCAAGCAATAGATAAATTCAAGTTAGGCCAAGTTACTTATTGGCCACAAATTTAAACTTTAGAATGTGTTATCATCGACTAGTTTCATGAGGTCATCAATATGCTTGGAATATATATAATTGATGATGTATTAGATTTCTTGAAAGATGCAGTGTTGTTGTAAAAGAATGTGGAAAATAGAGAATGCACTTTAAATTGTTGATGAAGAATTGACATCTACCCTCAAGGTTCTGATACTTGCCAATGGTTGTTGAAGATGAAAAAAATGTGAATGCTTGTAGTAGCCTAGGATCAGTGACACGATGTTCATCACACAGTGAAATACAACTTTGACTTATTTCTCAAGCTAATGGAGGATTCAAACTACTTTAGGTTATCTTCTATATGATGTACAGTGAGAAAGAGAAGTGAGTTTTGTCATTAATGAGGTCTGATCATAAAACAATCTTCAAATTTCCACAAATTTGTACAGCTTCAGGACTGCTTCTTTCAATGATGTTACTACAGGGCTTCAAAATAAATTATTGTATAGAAGATTTCAAGGAGACTATTTCTTCTCAAAACTGAAAGAGGATTAAATTTGCTACAAAATATCAAATTCTTCTATTGTTTGATGCTTGGAGCTTTCCTTCTATCCATTGTGACCAAAGATTTATTGATGTCATTACTGATGCAAAATATCGAACCTCTGCTACTTCAAAGATAATTAGGCTTAGTCAAGATACATCAAGTTCACTGCTTGAAGAGAAATTTCGTGAGATGACAAGACCAAGAGATGTATATAAGTCTGATGCTACAAATGATAAAGGATGTATTTTACAAATATCTCATTCAAACCCTAACTAATCCTTGAGAACAATCTTAGATCAATAACAATAGTGCACCAAGTCTAATCTATCAATCAGGCTAGTGATATCAAATCTGAAAATGGCTTACAAAAAATTGTTCTATGAAGTGACTACTAAATTCATATCTTAATTCATAGTGAGTACACGAAATTAACTCTAGGTATCATAAAAAAAACTTACACATAGTTCTTAGATAGGTATTGATAATGGAGCTGAAAATCTATGCAACAATTGATTCCTCCTACTTACACATGTATACTGTTATTTATTCTAGCATTGACTGCAAACATTGTCATACTTGGGGTGGAAAATATATGTATTGATGACCTCTAATTCAATCTCAAAAATGGATTGCATTAGTAGCTCAACTTCTTCTCACTCTGTTCTAGGGTAGGATGGAAATTGAATAGTAATGATGCTACTGAATATTAAACTTAAATTAGGGCTTGTCTTCTAGCTTAGATAAATGGAAAAACCAAGAAGAAACAAGACTAGATTTAGCTTGGATTCTCGAGGCCAAAAATATTCCACAAGAATATTTGAACTTAAAACGACCAACCTCAAAGATGTTGAAGATTATGCCCTCACGAAATCAAACATTTCTTGCTCAAAAACATGCAGAAGATTGTCCTAATCAGTGGGTTGAATTATCCTTCGGAAACTCGAGATGAACCTCTAATAAATGTGCCTCAGAGAAAAACAATTTTAGCTATAAAGGAGGGCTAAAAACTTTAGAATGTGATACAAATATCATAGGCCGAAATGTATGCCTTATTAAACCTATCTTGAAGACCAAAATGATCCTAGCCAATAGCTACAACCCAAAATGTAAGAAAATAGCCCAAACATAACTCAAAATTTGACATCCTCTTGAGATAATTCATGAGAGTATTAGGAAAAAATATCACAGAGAATGAGTATAAATTGATCCTTATTTCTAGCCCTCTCTGAGACTCTAAGACACCACAAGTCCAAGAGTGGGTGGTCACTAAGGTTTACTGGGTTCACTTTTTGTTGCAAGCCCCATGGCATCCCTAGAGGGGGATGCAAGCACCCCCAACTCTCTTGCATGTTTATATTAGAATCCAAAAACTCCAAAGTAAAAACTTGATCAAAATCGAGCTACTAGGAAGCCATTCTCCAGGTTAAAGAATCTTAATGGAGAACTAGCCAAAATTGCAGAGAATCCATGCTACGTTGTAACCTCTAGGAAGGTTGGCAACTTCATTCAGGGGATGAACAACGACATGCTGATCTGGGAGAAGCTAAACTCAAGGAACAACAAGCCACACAAGCATGGCAAGAGGAAATATTTTGGTCACAAAATTAAGAAAAGGTGGCTTTAGATAGAAGATAGTAACACAATTTTCTGATCACTCATCCTGAGCTTGTCCAAACATAACAAAATTCTAAACCTCGGCACCATAACAGGGGAAAAACTAGAAGAGTAAAAGGGGATTGAAGAGGATCTAGTCTCTTTCTCCAAAGATTCACTTAGTGAACCTATTGCTGATGAAAATGAGGTGATGACTTGATAGTGAAACACATCCTCAAGTTGGTCACCCATGACCAGAGTCAAGAATTAATTAAAGAAGTCTCACCAAGAGAAGTTGAACATGCAGTGATGGAAATAGAAACATGCAAATCACCTAAACCAGATAGCTTCCCTATGGATTTGTATCTAGAATGTTGGGATATTTATTGGGCTAGAGCTTTACTTTCTATTGAGAAATCTTGTCATAAGGGAGGGTTCCTTGAAGCTATCAATGTCACTTAACTCTCATACCTGAAGAAGGAAAACATTGATACTATCAACAAATTCAAACCAATTGATCTATGTAATTGTTCCTACGAAATCATATCTAAGATCATTGTTGACAGAATGAAGCCCATCATGGACAAATTGGTCTAAAGAACAAGGAAGTTTCTTTAATGAATGAAAAATCATGGATAATGGACCATGAGATGATACATTCTATTCACTGTTGCTAATTTAGCGGGATTCCTAAAGATTTTTTTTTTTTGGATTTGCTTAGGGTGCTCTAAATCCATCTTTTTGTATTTCAGAGGAAGTATCGTGATTGTATTTTCAAGATTTCGGCCTTCATTTTCCAGATCCTGTAAGTTGATTATGGTGTAAGACTAAGCAGAATGGCAGCACAAATGGAAGTTGTAGATTATCATAGTCTCTATAGGAGAGAGCTTTAGAACCTATGCAAGAAACATAGAATACCTGCAATAGAACAAATGCTTACATGGCAGATGCTCTTAGTTCACTCTTTAAGGTTAATCACCACAATGGGTTTGGTTCAGTGAACTCTCGAACCTTATCCGAGGATGAAGGAAGTCAATTTGCCCCATCTCAAATAAAAGATGAGAATGAAATGGGTGATACTGTTACCTTAGAAGATACCAAGAAGAATTACCATTCACCTTCTAAAATTGGATCAAAAGGGATTGGAATAATGGAGGAAGATACTGCACCTGTAGTGAAGGATACTTATCTCGAAGACTTGGCTAGAAAGGATGCACACAAAGTAATGGGTTTAGGTGATGCAACTGGGACATTTGAAGGAAAATGTTTGATGTTGCGTATTGAATCCCATGCGGATGGTGAGGATTATCTTGGTGAAGCGTATGAAGACGGTGATAAAAACATTGCAGAGGGCTCACAAAATGGCATATCTAGGTCCTCTCCATTCAATCAATCCAGTACTTCTTTTGACAAGAGGTCAATTCACACAGCTGTGAACTCTTTGGATGTTTCTCCGGGTTTTTCAGAGCATGCATCTACTATGAAGAAAGAGGTTGGTGAAAACTTTAGGAATATTGTAATGGCACAATATATAAAGCAGCTTCTTTGGTACTGGATACAAAATCTAATTCTTCCATTTGTCTAAATCGTCTAACACTGCAAAATTACGACAGTGATGAAGCTGAAAAGAAGAACCCAAGCCATATTTGCAGCAGTGACAGAATGATTTTGTTTGCAGATGAAACAATAGTTGATGATGCTGGGAAAAGAGATAGAGTTTACAGTGGACATGCAAGATTCAAAAAATGTGTAGTCAATAATCCTATGGATAAGACATCTAGGAGCTATTCTCAGTTCTTTATAGAGTGTGAGAATGGAATTAAATTGTCTATTGACCTTACACAAGATAGTCCATTAAATTGGATGAAAACTTGTAATTACAAATTTTCATTACCTTAAGACCTTGATGATCACAAGCACAAAAGAGGTCATGCTCTCATGGAAAATACAACAAATGGTTCAACTAAACTAGGTGATTTGCAACCACGGATTCCAAATATTAAGAGTTCAGCAAGTCCAGTTTTGTATAAATATATTCTAGATTGGTAGGCTATAAATAAATTTCAGATCCAGTCAAGATCAATTCGGAATTACATTAGAGTAGTTGTGGTCTTTTATCACGTGGTTTTACTTTGATCTACAAGCAGAGGTTGGTGACAACTTCTGTCTTTTGAAGGTTTTTCATAACCTAGAGAAGGAAGCCAAGGGTATTTTATAAATGAACTACTCCTTGAAGAAGGCTTAGAAAGAAAATGCTATAAAATATTTCCAAGCCAACGAGGCGAGGATTATTTCAAGGTACAAGGATAACTACAAGAAATCTCCATTTACTAAGAATTTACGAGGCATGAAAAGTTTGGCAAGAGCATCTACCATGCGAATTGATATCCTGGCAAAAGAAGGGCTATGCCTTTTGTAGAAAGAGATTCTGCCCACTCATAGCCTTCAGTGCACTTGAGTCTATATGTATAGGAAATTCAATCTAAACATGCCACAGAGAATTTGGTAATCTCTCCCAGAGTATATCACGAGAAAGATCTTTGTGTGTCTGGACTAAATTTGGGGAAGAACCCATCGCAAAATGTTCCACATATGATTGCATCTTCAACAATTTTGGCACCAAAAAAAAAAACGAATGATTTAACAGTGTTTGGAAATGAGGACTCAAGCAAAAGCAACACTGGTATTAGTGAATCATATCAAAATGTGTCAACTTTACCCTTTAAAGCCTTTGCAAGGAGACGGTTCTTAGAGAGAACCTTGGCAGAGTCGAGAGAAAGAATTCAGGCACAAAAGATGCAACACACTGGTAATGACAATTGATTTTCCACAGAAAATCTTTCCAGCAATATTGTACATGCTGGATGTGAAAACTAGAAGAGTGAATCTGCATGAATTTTGCAGGAGTTAAATTTGAGTAATTCTAACATCTTTGAGACTGAAAATGAGTACAATGAAAGAGTCACAAAATGTTAGAAAAGGCACAGGGAACAGTTTAAGATGCCTCTTTTTTTTTTTTTTTTTAAACAAAGTATATGACAGCCTAACATGCCTGTAAAACGCAACTATAAAATGTTTTTACTTCAGTTTTATTGCTTTTCATGGCAATAAAGAGGGTATCATTTTCAATCTAAAACAAATTGTTATATGTATATATCAGGATTACAAGTCCTTATGAGGGTTACAAACTCTTTATAGTGGAATTTGGGTTTAGTGGGTTTTGGGTCTAGATTTTGAACCTAAGGCTCTGATACCACGTGTAAGAACCCACCTTAGGGTCTTCTAACAGATCTA
Organism: Pinus tabuliformis; assembly: GCA_031772625.1. Lineage (NCBI taxonomy): Eukaryota > Viridiplantae > Streptophyta > Pinopsida > Pinales > Pinaceae > Pinus > Pinus tabuliformis. The sequence continues at coordinate 659,564,720 of CM062804.1, forward strand.
TATTCTCAGAGAATTAAATGCAATAAGAGGCAATAATTTACTTTCTTACCAAACATTTAAACAATGATAATTTTACCATTTACATTCTAATCCCTACAACTACAATAGTGAACATTTCATTTCAATAACTTACATGAGTAATCTATGCATAGAGGAAAATACTTGTACTGATGGCTCGGTGGAGATGCCCTTGAGCTGTTGGTCTTGCTAGAATGCTTCTCTTGACTACTGATTGGATTTACCTCCCAGCCAACTAGGAAATACTTCCTAGCCCACGAAACCTCCATAGGTTCCCTAAGATCTCCCAAAATCACAGCCAATCCAAAACTAAAAGCAAGACCTAGCATGCTCCCTTTCTCTCTTCCTCCTTCCCCTTTTATGCCTCTCCTCTCCTCTCCACCTCAACCACCTCTCATTAATGTCATAACTTCTCCCTCATCCTTACAGTTGACTTCTCTTCTCCCAAGTAAATTTGAGAGTACATTTGGAAATGTGATATGAATATATAAATTGGTAATTAATTGGAGAGGACCATGTCTTCTCCCAAGTAAATGTGAGAGTCCATTTTGGGGATGAGAGATGAATATATAAATTGGTAATTAATTGGAGAGGACCATGTCTTCTCCCAAGTAAATGGGAGAGTACATTTTGGAGATGAGAGATGAATATATAAATTGGTAATTAATTGGAGAGGACCATGTCTTGTCCCAAGTAAATGTGAGAGTAAATTTTGGGGATGAGAGATGAATATATAAATTGGTAATTAATTGGAGAGGACCATGTCTTCTCTCCAGTAAATGTGAGAGTATATTTTGGGGATGAGAGATGAATATATAAATTGGTAATTATTTGGAGAGGACCATGTCTTCTCCCAAGTAAATGTAAGAGTACATTTTAGGGATGTGAAATGAATATTTAAATTGGAATAAGGGAAGGAGACCATATCCTATCCAAGATAAATTTTGAGAAGATAAGTTGGTAATTTGAATAATAGCAAAAATAAATTTTACATCATTAAATAAAATTTATAGTTTCCCAAATGAAGGTATTCACCAATATTTCTCAATATTATCAGATAATGTAAACATTAACAAAATTTGCATGATAAGATTAAGTGGGGCATTACAGTTTAACTCTTCTTCAACAACCAATGTAGGCCATCGGTGCTTATCCATATTTTCAACCTTCTTCAGATAACTTAGCAAATGAATGATCATTTATGACTTAATTGGAAACATACTGGTCACAACTAAAGGATATCAGATGGGACTGCTGATTTGAATTTGAAGCTACTTGTGATTAGATGGTTTTGAATTCTTTCTATTTGATACCATTTGTGGCTTGACACGTTGCTCCCCCATATTTCACAACCATAGAGGATAACTGGCACCACTAATATTCCAAATAGGGTTTTCTTAGTCTTCCAATCCCATAGTTCTTCTTGTCTACACCTATTTTGGAGAAGGTAAGAATATTTCCGCCCCCCTTGGATTCTCTTTTCTTTATATGTCTCCCAACTAAGCCTATAGTGAAAATCAATTCCTAAATACTTGTACTCATCTACCACCTCCAAATGGTTGCCCTCAAAGAGAAAAGTAAGCTGATGTTTCTTTCTTTTCAATGAAAAAATCATGACTTTAGCTTTGGTGTGTTTACTCGCCTTCCCACCTCTTGACAAAAGAGTTCTAGAGATTTCAAGTGTTCTCTCAAATCTATTTCTAATTTAGTGATAAGAATAAGGTCATCTACATATAGAAGTAGTTTCACCACATACCTTTCTAACTGGATGCCTTCTCATTTGGTATTGTTTATCCACTCTTCAAGCTTATCAATATATAAACCAAACAATGTGGGAGAAAGAGGACATCCCCATTTGACTCCTATGTCACTGCCAAAGTATTCAGACATGCCTTCCTTTGTTAAAATTCTAGCTCTCACTCGCTCATAAAGCTTATGAACAACTGCCCTATATTTCTTTGGGACCTTTAGTTCTTCCATTCTGTGCCATATTTTATCTGCAGGAACAATATTGAAGGCTTTTTTGAAGTCAACAAAATGCTTCCCCACCTTGCTTGTCCCAAACTTTTTTAATGAAGTGTCTTAGAGTGATGTAATGATCAATGGTAGAATGTTTAGGCTTGAAGCCAACCTGTCCTTTTCTCTTTTTCCGTATTTTTCTGCCCATTCACTGATTTATCGCACTATCATGCTCCTAAACAGTTTTCCAAGAAGAGGGTTGATCATAATAGTACAATAGTTAGAAGGGTTATTGATATCTGGACTTTGTGAAGAGGTGTGGCGACACTAGTTGTCCACTTGACCATAAAGCTATCTTGATTGACTCTGTTGAATATCTCCTTGATATGTGGGGCTAGAAGCTTCATTCCCCATTTTAAAAATTCTTCCTGTAAATTGTTAATGTCTTGCGCTTTTCCATTTTCCAGTTTCCTTATACCTTGTTCAATATCAACAACCAAAAATAGCTTCGTTGAGGAGACAATTATGGGTGTCTTTTTCTCATTTGTTTGCTCATATAGAAGTTTTTCATAGTCTAACTACTAAGCCTCTGTGATATTGTTTTCTATTTGCTTTTTCTTTTGCTGTAGTTCCTTCCAGAAACTCTTGGAATTATGTTTTCCCAAAGAAATTAATCCCTTCCTTCTTGAAATCACATAACTTTCTTTCTTTGATTTTATCAATTGTTTATATATAATCTTTTTTTTTTTTTCTTGACTCTCCTTTGAGAAATATTTTCGCATCCTTTCATTCCTTATCATACCAAGGATTAGCTGGGAAGGTGTTTGAGATATTCTTTAGAGGCCTAGATCTCTTACATGCCTTTAAAGCTTTGTGTATTAATGGAATCAACATACTACTGGAAATATATCTTTTATCTCTTCTGTTATCCTTGTTTTTGGCCAACTTGAGGTGTTCTTTAAGAGAAACCCTAAAGAGCTCTTGATTTTCTTGGTTTAAGATAATTCTCCCATGGTCATAAAATTTCTTGTGTGAATGATGGGGATGTTCCCCCTTTTGATATTCTATATTTATATCAAGCTTAATAAGAAGAGGAAAATGGTCAGAGTCTAGCTCTATAGGGAAACACTCAATATAATTAAAGTTCAACAACTTGGAAATATACCTTTGAGAGAATATAATATAGTCTACTGTGTGTTGCCCATTGTATCTTTTATAAGTAATAATATTGGAATTCATCCTATTTTTCATGACATTACATATAACCATGCAATTTAGGCTACAAAGTCCTAATAGTTATGCTCCAAATTGTGAAACCTTCCCTTTCCATCTTGTGATATCCTCTTCCAAGGGTGCTCTTCATTCTCTCTAAGCCATAGTGGATTGTTATCTTCTCCCATATCGCTACCCAACTAAATAGATTGATTGTTTGTTGCTCTATCATTAAAATCACCAATTAGGAATATTTCTCCCTTAGTGCTAAAGTTTGAAATATCTTTTCTTAATATTGCATATGGGTCTTCCTATCTAGGTTCCTCTTCTTGTAGAATTTTGATTTTTTTTGTAGAAAAATAAAATGCAACCAGCCATATTGTTGCGTCCATATCTGTTTTTTTTTCTCTGCAAATACTAACTTCTATTAACTGAAAGGCAAAATATCTTTACATATTATCGAGGCTTGGAAGCACTCGACAGAACAGAACTGCCCCATTATAGACATAAGTTGGGGAAACCAGTTACAAAGAGCAAGAAACCAGATAACAGACATAAAGAGAGACATTTGTTGCCGAGAAGGAGAAATGAGCCAGCACAGAAACACAAAAACATTGCAACCCAGCATATAAAGAGTCACCAAATACCCATCTGGGAGCCAAAAAACAGTAGGACAATTGCATAGAAACTTGACCACGAGCCTGAAACAGAAGCCGAAACAAAAAGAGACAGTCCCAAGTGGCGCTACTTCTCCTTTGCCGGGCCATGGTCCTTCTTCTCATCCAGACCTATATCACCAGTCTTCAGACCTTCATTGCCGCTCAAATCGCTGCCAGGGATTGCCATGGCATGATCTGCCTTGCCATGAGTCCTGTCCTCAGCTACAGCTCCTGTATCTCCAAGGGGAGGAAGATTTTTGAGAAAATCCTCCTGTTCAGCTTTCTCTTTTTTCCAATTCTCCATGCTGTCTTTGTCTGAGGAATGCTCACTGCTTGGAGAAGGATCAGGGGCGATGCAGGCCAAAGGGGAGACAAGGTTTTCCTCTTCCGAGAGAATAATGGTGATGTGAGCAGTGACCAGGGGCCTATGCAAATTACTTTGAAATTTAAAGTGCGTGGTTTGGAAAGCACTGTTCGGGATAGGTTTACGACCAGAACCTACAGAAGGCCCAGCTTCATGGACGGGGGAGGGATTGAAAGGTTGTGGCGCCGTTTCCATGGCATGACCGACTGGAGGATGCAAACGACTGTCATGATGCCCCCCTAAACGATTCCTCTTGCCCGAGAGAACCATTATGACAGACAGGTGGTAGGGCACAAATGGATTATGGACGAGATGACCAACAGGATGGAGTTGATTGAGGCAAGAGGGATGCCCAACAGAGCTTGAGACCGACACAACAATATAACAGAACTTACATACGACCACAAAACTTGTAGACAACAACACAGAGCATGAATCCAGAACAGGGGAAAAATTACCGTTGATAGAGTTGGCTTGGAGCTCGCGGCAGTGAACCAGATTTAAACCATCACCAACAGCCTCCGCAAACTAGGTTCCATTACCACACGACTGAGCACAAGGCATGGTGAGAGAACGATGGAGCAGCATGATTATAACAGAAGGAATGTTGCGTCGATCAACGCAGAACATAAATGCGAATCCGCCAACCGATCCAACATTAATACTCTTTCCCTGCTCGCATGAGTTTACGTCCCGGGAGGCCACGCTGCTCTGCAGCTGGCAGTACTGGGCATTAAATCCTTGCATGGAGAACAGTGAGGTCGGTGATGCCACCCGAATCCGGGAGTTGCGTCCATATCTGTTATTTTCAGTGACATAAATTTTTTATTTGGGTCTTCTTTCTCCAATTTTATAATACCGATCCATGTTTCTTTTATTAGGACTCTTATTTCTCCATGTACTTTACTTTATTTAGTTTTTTTCATTCCAAATAGAGATTTTAGTGTATTCTTAAAAGTATGGAATTATACAGCCATTGTGTTTGTTTGTTTCCATAAGGAAAATAATGTCTTTACTCTTAGCTATGGGCCCCAATCCCGGTCCCCTTATCCATGTATAACCTCTGCAATTCCATATTACCATGTTTAGGTACTCCTGTGGGGCCCCGAATCCCTATTTATTGTGCGTTAACCTATCAATGACTTGGGCTTTCCTTTTTCCAACCATGCCCACTTTCCTGCCTCTCTTACTGACTTTACTTTCTCCCATTCTTTCCTCCTTTTTTCATGTTGGGTGAGTGTTAAGTCTTCCTCTAAGTATATATGAATGCCTTTAAGAAGCCCTCTATTGTTTAAGATCCTCGCCTTGTTCTCCATGCTTCTTAAAGTAACTCTCACGTGTATATTCCTTCCTACTCCATAATCTTTCCTATCCGATTTTCTTGTTGAATCCCGCATGTCGAGTGCATCTCATCCTTGAGAAAATTCCTTGCTAGAATATTTGTTCTCTATTTTTACCCAAAGTCTTTCAAACCTTTGATGATGATATTTGTTGACTTTTCTTCTCTCATTTGTCTCTTGATTTATTTTTCTATAGTTTCCTATTGTTTACCTATTGATTCTTTTACCACCCGGGCCCAGGATTTAGCCTATTTTATTTGCTCCATTAGCTTGTTTTCTCTTATTTCCATGTATGCCATTACTGACTGGAACTTTTCCATTTGAATTGTGTTAGTGCTCCTATTGGCTCTAAATGAATTTTTTATGTTGCTTTTGTTTGTCCCATTTCTTACTTTAAGTTGAATAACTCTTGCTGCCCTTCAACCATTTTTTTTGTAGGCTTCTTACCTATTCTATTAAGAACTTGTTATCTCTTTCAATCCCCCCTCTAGCTTCTGTGATTTCCTTTATCTAGTTGTCTTCTTGTTGTACCTTTGCCTCTAAAATTTCAATCTTATTTTTCACAGTCATGAACTCATTCACATATAATTCTCGTGACCATACTAAAGGCGAGGTTGTGGGACTGTATAAGTCTTTGTTTCTTTGACAACCATCCCTACTCTTCCCTTTTATTAATGCATAGATTTCAGTTCTGATTTATTTTTTCTTATATGTTCTTGGGAAGATAGCGCCTCTTACTTTTTGCCTTTGTTACATCCATGTTCATTTTTCTTCACTATTGAATGGCCCCTTGTATATACTTCCACATAGTTGTTTTTTGTTACTGTCGGTAGGATCATAATGAGTCTTTTTTCTTGCAACTATTTCCTTTTCCTAGCTTTCCTACACTTTAATATCCCCAAATATTGCTTCTCATTTATGAAGATCCACTTATCAGTTGATTTGTTTTTGTTAACCTACTGAAACTATGGTAAAAGGGGTTTCCATTCTAAGTCATGATATGTCTCTATAGGAATTTTCACCATCTCACAATAGTTTGGAGTCCATTTTACTAATCCAAGACCGTGAGGGCCTATGTTTTCCACTGAAATTTGGCTTTTACTACCATTAGAACTAGAATCTCCTGTTTTAATACTGCCTTGGCCTACTTCAGGCATGGACATGGCTTTAAATGGATTTTTAATGTTGTCTACTCCCTCTATTTGTAGCACAAAATTATTTCTTCAACCACAACATGCAGTAAAAGTTAAAATTTATATTTAAAAGAAAAAGATACAGAGGAAAATGGGGCAAACTTGTTCCTGTCATTCTGTGCAGTGGTCCCACAAAAAAATCTCGGTCAGAAAAAGCATGAACCCTTACCTGTGGTTGTAGATCCACGTCCCCTTAGAAAACTGGGCCAAAATTACTTTGTAGCTTGTGTGCTCTCTATTTTCTAGCTCGTTGTCTGTGTATCATTTCCTACTCACTGCTCGCTATAGTTTTTCCCTATAAAAAATAGAATAGCAGTTCCTGCTCCCTGCAAAAACAAAATAGTAGAATCACTGCTCACTTTTACTTGCTCGTTTCTTATTGCTACTTGCCCACTAGCTTCTACTTGCTTGTTGCTTGCTCCTCCAACCTATCGCTAAATAACACCTTCTACTTTCTTGTTGCTTGCATATCTATGCCCAACCATGATGACTAGTAAGCTCCTCTAAGTCGATAATTTTTAAGGGTATTGAAAATATTTGTGAATTAAGGGATCGCCTCTTTTGGGAAATGAAACTTGAAACAATGATGACTGAAGAGACAATGAAGACCAACAAATATAATGTAAATCTATTGTGGTATAAAAGAATTAGGTGTAATGAATGGGAAGGATTAAGTAATATAACAAATTATGTTAGAATTATTACTATTATAAAGTTTGATATGATCGTGTGAAAGAGATTTTTTTCATAAGAAAAAAACAAATTGATTCATTAAATAACAAAAGTAGTTACATATACAAATATTTGATATCCACAAGCTCAACCTATGTCCATGAGAAATTGTCTGAGGGAAACTAGAGATACCAAAGGGATCAACCTCATAAATGAATTTCTAGACATAAAGCACCAACTCAAAGGAACAAAAGCATCTATCTACTGAAACGGTCAATACAAAAGGCATCTAAAGGGCCTTTCCATCAAATGCAAAAATGGACATCATATGCCAAAACAAACTTCTCTAGCATGCAGTAAAAACTAACCCACCTCTAAGAAGAGGAAATCAAACAATAGATTGAGATATAAACAGAGGAAAAACATCTCTCCCTAGGAAGGAAGCATTGGGAAAGGGAAAGGATAAGCCACCTAAAGGTCAAAAAAAGGCTCAGAAGTATAGTTAGAAAAAGAAGTTATCACTCCAAAAAAATAGCAATCAAGCCCCTCCTCTAGAAGATAAACTCCCCCGAACAACAGACCAAGCCAACAATAATATAATTGTAGCATATCCAACGCGAATGGAATAAAGCACCTCTTTTAGAAATGATGCCTACCATCCAATTCTCACCGTAAATATGGGAGAAGGAAAGGTTCTTGAGCAATTTCATCAGGGCTTTAATTTGTTGTAACCAGTGGAATAAAGATGTAATTCCAAAAGAAGATCGACCATGAGCTCAATCAATAATTGATTTAGAATCACCTGAAATCTCTACCTCCTTGATAGCCAACCAAGACACACAGTGAAATACACCCCAAAGCATTAGAACCTCAACTCTACTATTCGTACCAGAATCCTGAGACCAAAAGAATTGATAAGTCTAGGAGGGTCTAATCATGATATAAGTTTCACATCCACATGCACCACCCGACAATGCCCCATCAAAGAATCCTACTAGAGAAGACTGCCCAGGTGCCTTGTATAAACAAGCTCTCTTATGAAACTTAGGCCTCCATGGTCCAATCTCCTGAAAAAGGACCAATATCTTTAGACTAGTAATCCTCACATTAAGGGAAATATTCTCAAATATACAAGTGTTTATGCAACACCATATACCCCAAAAAATATACAATGGGATAATTCTATATTCTTTTTGACCTGCCACCCATTTAATGAGACATGTTTCAATGGAATACCTTTTCACCACCTCATTAATCTTAAGAGATTTAAAAACCTCATCCCATATATTGAGTGCAAAAGGGAAACAAAAAAATAGATGCACCACCTCTTCACTTGCCACACTACATAAAGGAGAAATCATTGGATCCTGAAATCACCTCTTTGAGAGATTCTCCTAAGTGTGAATCAGGTTATGTATGAAAATTCACGTAAAACACTTCAATTTTAGTGGTGCTACCCCTGTACGCATAATAGACAACTGATCAGAGCATCCCATACATGTTCCTCTTTGAGATGAATGAGTATGATTCATTATCTAAGATGTTCCCATCATGCACTAGACCAACCCAAGTAAGCCTATCATCCTTCACGGTCAGCGTAATCTCTGCTTGAAAGAGTTTGTAACAATATTATTCCCATTATGCTTCAAATTCCACCAGGAGTGCAAGATCATAGGAGCATGACCATTTAGTTGAGGATAGGATAGAGTTCTGATGACCACCAATATGAGCTAAGGAATAAATACCACGACCATTAAGAAATATAATAATTGGAAAAGAGAGGGTGTGATCCCTTGACATGCCTTTAATTACATCTAAACCAATAGAAATCTTATGGTCGTGTCCAACCTCTCAACATATGTTTCCATATAGCTGGGGCTTGGCTTTCATCAGCCTGTGCCAAATATATGAAGCATCATTATTTTCTAGCACCCCTATTTAAACCCATTCTTCCAGCTTTGAGTAATGAATATATTTCTCACTAATAATCTCATTCTATATACCAAGTTAAAAAAACACTCTCCATGGATCCTTAGTAAGCAAGGCGAGGTTGAATCTCTTCATATCTCTTATTCCCCAACCCCCTTTCTCTTCAAACCCGAAAATAGATTCAAGTTAGGACCAATGGAATTTCTTTTCATTTGACGCACCATTTCATAGGAAATTATCTATGATAGAATAAATTTTGAGTATGATAGCCATGGGTAAGTGAAACAAGTGCATCCAATAGACAATAATTTCTTGTAGCCCTACCGTGATCATTACTAATCTACCTCCTAATGATAGCCATTTATGTTCCCATGGGGCGAGCTTCTTTCCAAATTTAACAATTAGCCAGTTCCAATCCCTCTTCTCATAATTTCTTCGCTTCAACTAAAATCCCAAATATTTGAACCCATATTCCAGTGATCTAACTTTATCACCAAATTTTTTGTAATATGTTTAATCACCACCTCATCCATCTCATCCGATATTAGCTCATATTTTTTCTTGTTCATGTGGAGCCCCGAAGCTTGTCTGAATTTGTTAATTATTTGATGAAAAAATTGTCATTTTGAGATCTTGGCTTCTCCTAGACAAAGAAAGTCATCGATAAACGTTATATGTGACATAGAAATATTTCTTATGACCTTGCATCCAATAATATTTCATATCGTGATATCGTCTCTTATCCCTCTACTTAACCCTTCAATCACCAATATAAATAGTAAGGGTGAAATCACACATCCTTGACACGGCCCTCTAGAGATCCGAAAGAAATAATTCGAAAAGCCATTTATTAACATATCTAAATTTGTTGAAGTGACACATGGCATGATCCATTTAATTTGTCTGTAAGGAAAACCTATTTTATGGAGAATCAACGCGAGGAAGTCCTAGTCGACCCCTTCATAATATTTTATGAGGTCAATTTTCATCAAGAAAGTCTTTAATATGCAGGATTTAATAGAATGGGCATTCTTTTGTGGTATCCACAACATCCTAAATCTTGAATTGTGAGAAAGTGATTGCAACAACATATGTAAAGAGTTCACAACAAAATATATGTACGATAATTTATAATAAGTAGATTTATATATTAAATATAGAATTAATATTGTGTAGATTTCTTATTAATGAAATTTGTGTTGTTATGTTTCTTAAAGAATAATGTACAAATTGAATGGGTTTAATGGTTAAGGGTATGTGTTTTCTTCAAAGAGGTCATAGGTTCAAATCCAGAGGGGGTAGAGTATGTACACCTTTGTAGACTTTGTAGTCAAATTGTTGCATGGATGTAGGTCAATTGTCCCCAAACAAGGGGGTCTTATACACCAATTTGGTGTTTGGTTGTGACCTTAAATATGAATGATTTAGGTTGTGGTTGCAAATAACATTGTAAGGAATAAGAGTATGTTGTACTAGATCATATTATTAGTACTTATCTTTTCATAACTAAATTTGTTTAAGGACAGTCACAATCTATAGTTAGATAAAATCATAAACTAGGAGCACTCGATGTTACCCCATTTTGGGGTAACCCTAGAAATTTATCTAAGAAAACCCTATATGGTGCCTAATCTATATATATTTTAGGCCACAAGTGTTCAATCGTCCTAGTATGGTTGAAAAAGGTTAGTTTCATAAATAGTTTATTCTCTATTCAAGTCATGCAACATAATGTCTTGTCATTCAAATGAATCCTATATGCCATTAGGAAACTCCTATGTATTGAGAATGACGTTGTGATGAAGGTTTTTGTGTGAAAGGGAGGTTTGGATTCATTAAGGTTGCATCAAGTATGAGTTAGTTTAGACTAAATTATTATTAGGATACACTAAAGGGAATGTGCAATTTTTATACTTACCTTGTCACCTAGGCCTTGTCCTTAATTAGAAAAAATTAAAAGGCAATAAATCACTCATTTTAAGTCTATTTTAAGAGATTTTTAAATTTATTTTAAATTTCCTTTTTTTTTGCATTGGTTCCATTTTTTCAATCACATTTTAATTAATGTTGTGGTCTTTATCTCAAGTTTGTTTTTGCATCATCAAAATAATTTCTAAGTTGGTTAATGGTTTTTTTTCAAACTCTAATTGAACATATTGTATTTATAAAATATGTACTTAGGGGTGCAATGCTACATCAAAGCTACAAAAATTAGCTCGTAGGCCAATCAAATTCCAATCATTCATAGTGCTAATAATAGTGACAAAAATTTAAAATGAAATACTACATTGTATATCTGAGTAGTATATACATGGAAAAATACCCATAACATCAAACATAATAGAAATTCCATGTAGTCATTATAATCAAGTAGAAGGATATCCTTTTTCTTCAGAGGAAAATTACTAAAGAGTAGGAGATGATACATTTAGATCCAGAAGGAAATCCCCAAAATCATTGACATAATAAACTACAGAGATATAATAATGGTTATCCATAATAGTATCATATTGCATCTCTTCAATTTGAAATCAAAGGATACTAATATCATATTCTTATCTCTAAAGATGAATTCATGCTTAATTAAGATTCCCATAGTTGAAGTGATGCCAACAACCAGTTGGTTTTGCTTGAGTTTTCTCAAATCATACTTGTAGTAGAAGTTCACTTTCTTGGTTCCTTGATAGAGAGGCACACCCAAATATCTTTCTTGAACCAAGAAAAAAAGATCATAAACAATGCTTGAATATAGAGCAATGATGCCAAATTCCCACACCAAGAATAGGGGTGGCAAACCCTTTATTAACAACCCCTGAATATTCTAAATAAAACACCTCCACCCCTATTAATATCCGTTATCAACACCTGGATAATACCTTGTGTGAATGGTGGTGGCTCTTCAAAAGTGGATGTGAAATTTACCCCTAGTGATAGTAAGGTGGTGTTGTGAATACAATCCCTTCTGTGGAAATAAGTGATCTCTCTAGTCCAATAAAAGGATCGAGCAACAAAATAGACAAAAACGTGCAAACTTTTTTGGTTTATATCAGAAAGTACAAAGTAAGATAGATGACCTACCTCACTCTGATGTTAAATGCCTGTTGATGTCATCCTCAATCTTCTCGCTTCCAATTTCAATCCTCTTTATGATGTTGTGGACAAGGAAGATCAAACAAAAGAGACAAGAGCATACATAACATAATTCATTCTAACATAAACTATATGACAGATCAAGGGATATCATACTAAGTGAATAATGATTTATACTCTTATGGAAAGTAAACACCTAATGTATTTATTAATATAAAATGAGGGAAGCATACAATCATATGAGCCTTGATGTTGGATGCCTCTTTTGGATGAGTTTCCAAGTCCAAGCCAAGACCTTCAAGCACTCCTCCTTAGTAATTTGAGCAACATTTAGGCATAGTTTTAGCATAGGAATGTAACCAAGCAATTACAAACCAGTTGGGGACAGAAGGGATTTAATTTATAGGAAAGGAGAGGGAGTTAGGGATCCACAAAAGGGGGAAGAAGGTCCACTTCTTAAGGGGAAGATCCCTAAAGATATGATCATGGATTGAAAATGAGAGAACTTTACCATATCCTTATTCAACAATATCCATCTCGCCGTTCTCGAGGCTTATAGTAAGAGAAGCTTCTCCTCCACTTTAAGAAAAAATGGTAAAAGAGGTTCAGTGCAGGCTTTCCTATCAAAATCCACACTGGTAGTGCTAGATTAGTATGCTGCAACAAGCCATGAACATGGGCCAATAATGGTGCAAAAAGTGTTGATCCTAAAAACAAGGTTTTTAGGAAAACTTCTTCAGAACTTTCTCAAGGCAACTTTTATTATCTTATTTAGGGATGCTTTTATATGTGTTTCATGGTGAATACACTAACATATTTCATCATTTTGATGCTTCATGATATGGGATGGGAAGTGTGACAAAATAATGTGTAACAAATTCCCCCTAAAGCATGAAGGCAGAACAGGGAGTGATGGGTGAAATGCTTTACAAGTCAAGGCAAGGACCCGAAAAAACACTGTTAGGAGACCTGCAAATCAAGCATGATACAATATATCTGACATCTCTGATGTAAATATGCCTAATAATACATCTCTGAATAGGAATCTAACAATACATGAATCCACAGCATGGGCACAACCATCCGAATAGAAGGGATCATGTGTATGGATCCACAACATGGATGCAACCATCCGAATAGAAGGGATCATATGTATGGACCCACGACATGGACACAACCATTCATATAGAAGGAATCATGTGTACAATCATGAATAGCTAATAACTCCACACAACCTGGATTTATCAGATGAAACCCAGGGTCTTCATCTCTGTCTCGATCCAACCAAAGTACAAATCCTACCATGTGAATAGATGTGTCAAAGTCAAACATGATAGAAAACCACCTGATTACCAGTCAATGATGTGAACCGTTAACAGGCATGGGAGAAACCACCAATAATGACAATGGATCTCAAGGTACAAAAACACAATCCATGAGTGTGAATAAGGAGGATGAAGTCGAACAACCACAAAATGACCCAGTCAAAGACCAATGATGTGAACCTATTGCAAAATGTGAAGAACATTCCATTGAGGCATGCAAGCTCCAAGGTACTAAAAGGGATTTTCTAGATCATCTTCCTAGATAATGAGCTAAAGTCAACAGGAAGTGATCCATCAAAGGAGGGCCATAATGTTTCCCACATCATCGACACAAAAAAAACATGGAACATAGTAGGTAAGTGTGATTTAGGATTGTTGCAGAAAGGTCAGACAAGGTATATGTGGTAAAAATGCATATGGGACTTCTCTTGAACATATCAGCGACACAACTCTATAGTTTGGTAGTATTTGACTCAATTATAGGATCATAGTTCATGATGATAGCAAGATATAATCAAACGAAAGGAAAATGGATTCCCAAAACCCAGGAAGGCAAGTGAGAAAGTGAGGATAACCCAAACCCAACATGAGCAATATATAAGTGTCATGTTCAAGAGTGACATCCTGCCTTTACACAAAATATAAGATGTGTTCACTTCCATTTTTCCCCACTATTTCTAGCGAGTACCTCATTATTTTTTATCACAAGATTGAAGAGGATAGAATATGCTTGTCCTATAAGTTCATCCCTCAGATGAATCCATCTTAGTAAGTTTAACAAGCCCTAGGAAGGAGTAACTCGGTCTCGTCATGGTGACAAGTCTTGTGGCATTTACGTTTTACAAGCCTGACGGAGGGATAACTCAACATCTTTTTCATGTTTAAAGAGTTTGAAAAAGAGGTAAAAAGGAAACTCTAAAGGTCCCTTTTCGTAGATAGTCTCTCGAACCCGAAAAGGTAGAAAACAATATTCAAGAGAACCTCTTAGCTGTGTGTGACCAAGGTATTCCTTTTTCATACAATAGTCTATATTAGTCCGGAAAAGGGTTAAACTTGTACCGAGTAGACATCATTTCATTTACTTTAATGAGTTTTAAATGGAAAGTAATCAATAATCATTTCATATTCCGAGTGTCAGAAAAGAGTCGAAAAATGACTCAAGGGGGTTTCTTTTTCTTTTATTTTTTACAAGTCTAAAAAATCGATAAAATAAAACTCACTAGTTCAGTCAAAATTAATCACTGTCATCATTTATCTGTGACTTGTCACTACAATAGTGAATGCACATTACTCGTTTCAAGAAAAAATATTAAAATATAAGCAAAAATGTGCCCTAAATGGTAAAAATATTTCAAAAAACTTATAAAATATCAAAAAGTAAAAACACATTTACTATTTCACAATTGGTAATTTGGAGAGCACTTTTTACCCTAATTTTCCTTGATCTTCAAGCGAGGAGTGTGACCAATATAGGACACCGTCCGACGATCTGTTTGCTACAATTAAGAGATCTATCCTTCCTCTACTTTTTGGTTGTGTTTTTATCCATAGAATAGATGATAAGGAGGGTTGGAAAAATTTTTCTGTCAAGGGAGATCATTGTGGGTTTTGGCCATTGGACTCGGGTTGCTCACCCTGAGCTCAACTGTGCCATCGCGTTAGAAGCGTGGAAAAATTTGGAAACAGTTGCGCTGGGGCAGAGACATGATTTTTTTTTTTAAATCCTCCAAGATTAATGATTGTTTCTCAAATTTTCTTCCATAGAAGCTAATAAAATATTTTTTTATGGATGTTCCATAGGTTATTCACTAAAAAAATGGTGATTGAATGGAAGGAAAGATGGCATGAAGTAAAATATCATCAGGCATCCCAAGATCCAAATTGCATAAGGGCTCTTTGAGATTGTGGACTACTTAAATTATTCTGTATCCTTGGGATCAGGACCCAAAGTTACTGCAACATTTGGTTGGATGGTGGGATGTTGACCACCAAATATTTATTATAGGAGAGAAAAAACTCAAGATAGACATTGTAGACATCTATTTCATTACAAGCTTTTCCAAAAGGGGACAATGGATTTAGTCATCTAGTTCTCGTTCTGGGGGAGAGAGTATAGATATGATGATAGTGAGACATTTCCCGGCCTCTCAGAAAAAAAAGAGTGGGAAAATAGACATAAAAACTATCACAAATCTCCCGCTCAGAACAATTATTCATACCATGGCTCAAATAGTTGGAGCTCAAGCCCTACACAAAGAAACTAAGTCTCACTTCCAATATGCCTTAGACTGTCTTAGTTCCACAATATTTAACAGGTGTGAATGGTTGTTGGTCAACATGATAGACCAACTCTCAAAATGTAAGACAAGGAAACTGAATCAATTTGGCTATGGATCTATCTTGGTGAATTTCTTCCTATAATGTGCACTGTTGGGCTAATTTATTGGATAAATTAACACAAGTATTTCATTATCAATCCAGGTTTGTAGAACTTAGAAGCGTGTTCAAAATGTATGGATATCAGATGTAGTCAAGGTTAGAAGATTAAATATAAAGAGTTGAGGAAATACATATTATAAATATAAATCTAATTAAGTAATTTATAATTCACTTAGGTAATATGTGTAAGATGAAGTGGCTCCTAACTTAGGAGAACTAGTTGTGTCCTTCTTCTAAAATATTACTTCATGAATAGAAATCGAAAGCCACTAATTAACAATAGCTTAATATGCATAAATAAATAATGAAGGAGGCTCCTAACTAAGGAGTTCCTTGCTTTTCTTCATCACAAATTCATTCATCATAATGCCATTGTTAGAAAACTAAAAACTCAGAAAATTACTTGAAAGCAAGAAAGATGAATTTTAGTTTTTATTTATGAGTCCAATAGAAGGAGGGTTCAACATGAACACTGGGTTGTCCCTTCACATAAAGATGATAAATAAACCAAGATTCATTAGCAAACATAAGTCATCATACATCAAATCAAATAAACAAATATGAAGAAAAACTAGTTTATGAAAATCAAGCTAGATTAACCATGAAGTGTACTTAGCTTGGAGTGGGGGCCCTCCACCCTTGTCTTGCACACTTGAAAAGATTATAAAATACTACAAACTCAATCAATCATCCACACCATTGAACAGAAAAATGAAGGCAGAACAAGTTCCTCAAATTAACTCAAAGTATTGAGAAGTCTTAATATAAAATTATACAAATTCTACATATCATAAGCCTTCAATGTTTTGGCTTAAATAGAATATTATAAAACAAACTGATCTAAAATGTCTCTAACAACTATATCTATCCATATTCCATCTATCCAAGTCGAACTCATCCATCCTATCACTAAAAATATGGAAAATCCCATGAAATCATAAAACTTCCCTATTTCCTAGGGATTTCTTGAATTACTGGTCCTGTTTGACCAGCTTTGATTAGCTTGGTTTAACCGAACCAATAGGAGTTAGTTCAATCCTAGCTCCCAATATTTCTAGAAATGTGTCCAACTTGTGCCCAAGTGTCCTACAAATATGACATCCATGAAGCCATTATGGGAATTTCTTATTCTGTCCAAAAATGCACTTAAAATTCAATTTTCATAAAAATATCTAAAAATGAGGGCCAACATGTACCGTTATTCAAGTATTAGTGGATAGAGGTGGAGGCTCCAGGGTCTAGGGATCCAAAATTATTGAGGTGGGGTGAGCTGATGCATCGCCATGGATGTGGTCAACAGATGTCTTTTCCCCCATCGTTCTTTGGATGGATGCGACAACAACTTATAATGGTAGATGATTGGGCTTATGCTGGTATAGAATTTCGAGGAGATCCTGACCTCCCACTTCCACCTAGCACACAATGGAATAATGCAAGTAAAAACTATTTCTTATGTTTTTTTCAATTTTTTTGATGTTTTTGTTTTATGTGCACTGAGATTTGAGACTTATGATGTTTAAAGATTTTGGACCAGAAATACCTCCAGGGTTTTCTCCGATAGCTAAGAGGGTGGCTCAAGAGGTCGAGGATGCACCCTATGAGGAGGGAGTGATCCGATAGTAGAGGTAGAACACAACTTGGAAGCCATTATAAGAGGCATTACAATGTATGTATCTATTGATGAGGTGCACTGCTAATCTAGGAGGATCTTGTTAGATCAGTTGCATAGGTTCAGTTTCGTCGTTAGCATTCAGTGTTCAATGTCTTCAGCTTCAAAAATGATGTTTATGGTTCAGGTTGTCACATAATGTAGATGGTTTTCATCGTGTTCGACGAATATGGTTTGGTACCTGGTTGTCATCAATTCCGCTGGGGTTTGGTTGTCAAAAAAGGAATAGGTATCATCATGTGGGGTAATGTCACATTGTGATATTTTGTTGTACATGGGTTTTAGAATTAAAATAAAAGTGGTACGATTCTAACTCTAAATCATTAATAAAACCTATGCTACAAAACCTAATGTAAAACCCTAACACATTAAACCTAGAACCTCAATTTATGCATTAAAAATCAAATGCATTAACCAAACACTTATCCTAAGATTTACAAGACCTAACACCTAAAACCCTAAACTATATCTAAACGCATGTTTTCAAAATGCACAAAAAAAGCCATAACTCTAAGTTCTTAATCGCAGCTACTAAGCTATGTCAGAACCACAGGGCATGTGAGAAGTTGTCATAAACGACATAGGTTACGTAGTTTATGACCATGGTGGGTAGGTTAACCGGGTGGAGATTGTAACGAAATCAGCATGTGAACACAACCTCTATCCATTAGTGAAACTGCCAGAGGGTAAGCCGTAATAGCACCAGCAACTATCACATCCAACTGCCAAAGCACACCACAAGCTGGAACCATCGAAGGGTGACTAAGAGGTAGTAGCCTATGGTTAGCCCATAGCTTGTTCACATGGACAGTTAGCCGGCATGCACAGTTTTGATAGCCACCAGCAGGTTCGGGGATAACCTATGGTCTATTTTGGGTTTTTGGTTGTTTTTTGGCATTAAACTAATTCGAAGACCATGTAACCTTATCCCTAGGTGTCATTGTGTGACAAGGCCAAGACCCATAACCCTTCTTGCTAGCTTTTCATGAAAAGTTTAGTCAAAGTTGTTTGAATGAACCTATTAAGCCTATAAATTCATCCTTTTACTCATGAAGAAGGGGAGGAGTGGTTTTGAGTTTTATGTGCAGATTCTGGAGGATATAGGTTGTTTTTGTTTTCAGTGTAACAGGAGCATCGGGAGTTAGAATTGGGAACCGTGATAGGCATTGGAAAGCTATTTCAGAGAGATTTCTTGTGACAGTGACCAAAATTGCCTGCGTGCATATTCAATTTGGTTAATTTACTGTGTAATCGACCTCCTCGGATTCAATCCTAATAAAGCGGTCACCCATCTCGAAAGCAGACCCAGAGTCTGTCGTAAAGTCTTTATTCTCAAGAAGTTCTCACAGTTTAAGCACTTTAAGTTAACATTCAATTCACTATTGGAATTAATAAACTCTACTTCAGTTTAACATATGATCAATTCAGATCATATAATTTGGTATCAGAGCAGGTTTCTTTTGTAGAATTTGTCAGTGAATGTTAACCAGGTCAAAGTGACAACGTGGAGAAGGAATCCTCGAGGAGATTAATCTAGAGATTGGAAAGAAAAGAGTCGCTCATAAGTTGACCATGACAGGATCTAATGCAGGTGAAACTCCAAAAGCTAAGCTGAGCAAGGAATAGTTTTAGCAAGAATTATTAAGTATGCAGCAGATGTTGGGAGAAATTTACAAATATAAGAAGGTGAGAGATGTATATTCTTCTTCAAAGACATCGAAGAAGGACAAAGGTAAAGGAAAGGATGATAAAACTCCTTCACCTCCATCGTCTCCATCATGTTCTTCTTCTTCTTCCAGTGCAGAATCTGAAACAAAAAAGAAACCTAAGAAAACATCTCTTTTGAAACTTGTTGTAAAACTTGAGTTACCTATGTATGATGGCAAAATAAATCTTGAAAAGCTAGATAACTGTATTAAGCAGTTAGAAGTGTATTATCCTATTCAGAACATTTTTGACAATAAAATGAAAATTCAGTTAGCTACACCTAGAATGGGGGGAACAAATTTAATCTGGTGGGAAAGTAAAACTTAGATAGATGTAAAGTGAAAAGGTAAAGTCATCTCTTCATGGTCTAAATTCTTAAAATCTCCTAAGAAAAAATTATATCCTTTAGGATACATGCAACAAAATGTTATTGATTGGAAACATTTGAGGCAAGGTAAAGGGTAGAGTGTTCAGGAGTTTGCTCAAGAGTTCAGAAAGAAAGCATTGATGCTTGGTATTTCATTGGATATGCATGAAATTTTATTAAAATACATCGGTAGTTTTCATTCATATTTCAAACATACATTATTGATGTTTATTCCTGATGATTTGGATGAATTGTGTGTTTAAGCCATACATATTGAATCATGTGGCAGACCATTCAAGTTTTCACCGCAAGCATCCAAAGAGTTGGAAATCGAGGATTCCAATGACAGTAAAGGGAAGAACAATTCGATGAGAAAGAAATCAGTGATAGCTCGTAAGAAAAGACCTACTTATTCTCATTGTTAGAGAATCGGTGATGATGAATATAAGTGTTGGAAAATTCATCCAGAACTTAAGCCCAAAAAGTTCCTTAAAGAGAATAATGAAAAGAAAGAAATTGCAACAGTCCAGCAAGATCTAGGTTCTGATTCAGGTGATGAAAGGAGGATAAGTGCCATAGTTTCGACAAGTAAAACTTCTGACACTCGTTCAAGTTCGAATACTATTGCATCTTCATCAAGCATAAATCCTTAAAATTAGGATAAAAGAGTTGAATTATTTAACATAAGGATAACATCTAAGCACACAAAGATAGATACAATGTTTAAGAGTGGATCACAGGAAAATTTAATATCTGAATATTTAATTAAGAACTTAGGATTGGAGACACAAAATCATCCAAGGCCTTACCCATTAGGATGGCTAAATAAATCAACTCAGATAAAAGTCACAAAACAGTGTCGATTAAGATTTGCCATTATAGCTAATTACATTGATGAAGTGGAATTAGATGTGGCTCTAGTAGACATATGTGGAGTTGTCTTAGGAAGTCCTTATCTTTATGATTGTGATGTAATATTTTATAGAAGAGAGCATAAATATCACCTTAAGAAAGATAGGGTTGAATTTATTGTCAGGGCACATCAAAGTAAAAATCACTTGAATTTAGTTGTTTCTAATAAGATGAAGTGATTAATAAGTTCAAATAAGAGATTTGTAATCATGTGTGTAAAGGAAAAACATAAGAATCGACATGATGTTTTTTCAAGTATGAGTCTCAGCTTAAAGATAGTTTGATCAAAGAGGTAGAAACTTTTTCAGTTATATTTAAAGAAACCAAACATCTTACTCATAAGCAGGGAATACAACATGAATTATAGTGGATTACCAAATCTCCTTTTCCTAATCTTAGAATGAATCAATTCAGTCCAAGTTTGGAAGATATCAGTTACAGGGATGTAGGTCAGTATTGGGGAAAGTCAGTGTTAAATTTCTCTTTTATTGTGTCACCATTTCATGTTTCAAACAGTTTGGAAGCCTCTTTTCAAGTGGAGAGGAAACCCATTTGTTTTCATATCAAAGCCTTTTATAAAATAGTATCAAAGTATGCAATACATCTAAGGGAAACTTATGCATCAGGTGAAAGTGCTAATCAAGGGAAACATCATTTAATGAATGAAGAAACAATGATTCAAACAAATCAAAAACCACTTCAATACCTTCAAAATCAAACTAGGTTGCAGCATTTTTTACATTAGAGTTTGATGGGTTTATTGCATCAAGTTCACTTAGTAATCAGGAATCAGGAAAGTATCTCAAGTCGAGTAGATGATATGATGTCAAGAATATCTATGAATGTCTCTATCATTCTACAAAATAGATTGTTAATACATGTTAATAGTATTGAACAATATCCTGTAGAAATTGTTTTCAAAGATGTTTATGAATAACTAATTCATGGTATTTCATGGAAATAAGTCAATTTCCATGTTCATAATTGGTTGTTCTACCATTTTCATAAGTTGTGCATATTGCAGATGGATGGAACAGGTCATAGATTCAAAATGTGCCATCATCAACATCATCAGGGTCATCACTTTTAGGTGTTTGATTGAATATATTGGTACATCATCAGGGCAAGGTGGAAAATGAGGGAGCTCTACCCTCATTTACTATTTGTTTGAGTCAAACTTTTTCAGTCCAAAAGCTTTCAAGTGGAGAGGATTGATCCAGGAGGATCTTGTCAGATCAGTTGCATAGGCTTAGTTTCATTGTCAACATTCAGTGTCTTGTGTCTTTAGCTTTGACAATGATGTTTATGGTTCAGGTTGTCCAGTAATGTAGATAGTTTTCATGGTGTTTGGGGAATATGGTTTGGTACCTGGTTGTCAACATGTGGTTGTCATCAGTTCCACAGAGGTTTGGTTGTTGAAAAAGGAACAAGTATCATCATGTGGGGTAATGTCACATTGTGAAATTTTGTTGTACGTGGGTTTTAGAATTAAAATCAAAGTGATGTGAGTCTAACTCTAAATCATTACTAAAAGCTATGCTACAAAAAATAATGTAAAAACATAACAAATTAAACCTAGAACTCGATCTATGCTTTAAAAATCTAATGCATTAACTAAACACTTAATCTAAAATCCACAAGACCTAACACCTAAAACCCTAAACTATACCTAAACCCATGTATTCATTGCATTAAGAAAGCCATAACACTAAGTCTAAAACCAATTTCAGACCATTGTAAACATTACAATACATACATAACAGTTCTTAACCGTGGCTGCTAAGCCGCGTCAAAACCGTGGGGCATTTGAGTAGTTGTGGTAAACGACATAGGTTACACAGTTTATGTCTGTGGCGAGTAGGTTAACCAGGCAGAGATTGTAACAACATCAACATGTGAACAAAACATCTACCTGTTAGCAGAACTGCCAGAGGGTAAGCCGTAAATGTGCTAGCAGCTGTCACATACAACCGTCAGAGCAAACCGCAAGCCGGAATAGCCGGAGGGTGACCAGAA
Source organism: Pinus tabuliformis (assembly GCA_031772625.1). Taxonomy (NCBI): domain Eukaryota; kingdom Viridiplantae; phylum Streptophyta; class Pinopsida; order Pinales; family Pinaceae; genus Pinus; species Pinus tabuliformis. The sequence goes on from CM062804.1 coordinate 659,587,591, forward strand.
GGTGGTAGCTTGTAGTTAGCCCACGACTTGTTCACAGGGGTAGTTAGCCAGTGTGCACAGTTTTCATAACTGCCAGCAGGTTCGGGGATAACATATGGTCTATTTTGGATTTTTGGTTGTTTTTGGCATTAAACTAATTCGAAGACCATGTAACCTTATCCCTAGGTGTCATCGTGTGACAAGGTCAAGACCCGTGAACCCTTCTTGCTAGCCATTCATGCCAAGTTTAGTCAAAGGAGTTCGAATGAACCTACTAAGCCTATAAATTCATCCTTTTACTCATGGAGAAGGCGAGGAGTGGTTTTGAGTTTTATGTGCATATTCTTGAGGATATAGTTTGTTTCTGTTTTCAGTGTAACAGGAGCATCGGAAGTCAAAATTGGGAATCGTGATAGGCGTTAGAAAGCTATTTCAGAGAGATTTCTTGTGACAGTGACCAGAAGTTCCTGCATGCACATTTAGTCTGGTTAATTTTATATGTAATCAACCTCCTCAGATTCAATCCTAATAAAGCAGTTGCCCATCTTGAAAGCGGACCTGGATTCTGTCGTAAAGTAATTCTTCTCAAGCAGTTCTCATAGTTTAAGAACTTTAAGTTAACATTCAGTTCACTGTTGGCATTCATAAACTCTACTTCAGTTTAACATATGCTCATTTCAGATCATATAATTTGGTATTAGAGCAATTTTCTTTTGTAGAATTTGTCAGTGAATGTTAACCAGGTCAAAGTCAAAATGTGGAGAAGGAATCCTCAAGGATATTAATCCAGAGATTGGAAAGTGAAGAGTTGCTCATAAGTCAACCATAACAGGATCTTATGCAGGTGAAACTCCAGAAACTAAGCTGAGTGAGGAATAGTTTCAGCGATAATTCTTGAGTATGCAGTAGATGTTGGGAGAACTTTACGAAGATAAGAAGGTGAAAGATGCAGATTATTCTTCGAAGACATCGAAGAAGGACAAAGGTAAAGGCAAGGCTGATAAACCTCCTTCACCTCCATCATCTCCATCATCATCATCATCTTCTTCTTCTTCTAGTGTAGAATATGAAACCAAAAAGAAACCTAAGAAAACATCTCTTTTGAAACTTGATGTAAAATTTGAGGTACCTATTTATGATGGCGAAATTAATCCTGAAAATCTAGATAAATGGATCAAGCAGTTAGAGGTGTATTATTGTATTCAGAATATTTCTGACGATAAAATGAAAATCAAGTTAGCTACACTTAGAATGGGGGGAACAAATTTAATCTGGTGGGAAAGTAAAACTTAGATAGATGTAAAGTGAAAAGGTAAAGTCATCTCTTCATGGTCTAAGTTTTTAAAATCTCTTAAGAAACAATTATATCCTTTAGGATACATGCAACAAGATGTTATTGATTGGAAACATTTGAGGTAAGGTAAAGGGCAGAGTGTTCAGGAGTTTTTTCTATAGTTCATAAAGAAAGCATTGGTGCTTGGTATTTCATTGGATACATGTGAAACTTTATTAAAATACATCGGTAGTTTACATTCATATTTGCAGCATACATTATTGATGTTTAATCCTAATGATTTTGATGAAGTGTGTGTTCAAGTCATACATAATGAATCCTGTGGCAGACCATACAAGTTTTCACCGCAAGTGTCCAAAGAGTTCGAAATCAAGGATTCCAATGAGAGTAAAGGGAAGAACAATTCGAAGAGAAAGAAATCAGTGATAGATCGTAAGGAAAGACCTACTTGTTCTCATTTCCAGAGAATCAGTCATGATGAATCTAAGTGTTGGAAACTTCATCTAGAACTTAAGCCCAAAAAGTTCTTTAAAGAGAAGGATGAAAAGAAAGCAATTGCAATAGTCCAGCAATATCTAGGTTCTGGTTCAGGTGATGAAAGGAGGATACGTGCCATTGTTTCGATGGGTAAAACTTCTGACACTGGTTCAAGTTCGAATACTATTGCATCTTCATCAAACATAAATCCTTCAAATGAGGATAAAAGAGTTGAATTATTTAACATAAGGATAACTTCTAAGCACACAAAGATAGATGCAATGTTTAACAGTGGATCACAGGCAAATTTAATATCTGAATACTTAGTTAAGAACTCGGGTTTGGAGACACGGAATCATCCAAGAACTTACCCATTAAGACGACTAAATAAATCAACTCAGATAAAAGTCACAAAATAGTGTCGATTAAGATTTTCTATTACAGCTAATTACATTGATGAAGTGGAATTAGATTTGGTTCCAGTATACATATGTGGAGTTGTCTTAGGAAGTCCTTATCTTTATGATTGCGGTGCAGTATTTTCTAGAAGAGATCCTAAATATCACCTTAAGAAAGATGGGGTTGAATTTATTGTCAGGTCACATCAAAGTAAAAATCACTTGAATTTAGTTGTTTCTAATTAGATGAAGTGACTAATAGTTCAAATAAGAGATTTGTAATCATGTGTGTAAAGGAACAACATAAGAATTGACATGATGTTTTTTCAAGTTATAAGTCTCAGCTTAAAGATAGTTTGATCAAAGAGGTAGAAACCTTTTTAGTTATATTTAAAGAAACCAAAAATCTTACTCATAAGTAGGGAATACAACACGAATTACAGTTGATGTTCAAATCTCCTTTTCCTAATGTTAGAATGCATCAATCCAGTCCAAGTTTGGAAGATATCAATTACAGGGATGTAGGTCAGTATTGGGGAAAGTCAGTGTTAAATTTCTCTTTTATTGTGTCACCATTTCATGTTTCAAATAGTTTGGAAGCCTCTTTTCAAGTGGAGAGGAAACCCATTTGTTTTCATATCAAAGCATTTTCTAAAGTAGTATCAAAGTATCCAATACATACAAGGGAAACTTATGCATCAGGGGCAAGTGCTAATCAATGGAAACATCATTTAATGAATGAAGAAACAATGATTCAAACAAATCAACAACCACTTCAATACCTTCAAAATCAAACTAGGTTGCAGCAGTTTTTACATTACAGTTTGATGGGTTTATTGCAGCAAGTTCACTTACTATTCAAGAATCAGGAAAGTATCTCAAGTCGAGTAGATGATATGATGTCAAGAATATCTTTGAATGTCTCTGTCAATCCGCAAAATAGATTGTTAATACATGTCAATAGTATTGAACAATATCCTATAGAGACTATTTTCAAAGATGTTTATGAATCACTGATTCATGGTATTTTGTTGAAATAAGTCAATTGCCATGTTCATAATATGTTTTTTGACCATATTCGCAAGTTGTGCATACTGCAGATGGATGGAACAGGTCATAGATTCAAAATGTGCCATGATCATCATCATCAAGGTCATCACTTGTAGTTGTTTGATCGAATGTATTGGTACATCATCAGGGCAAGGTGGAGAATGAGGGAGCTCTACCCTCATTTACTATCTGTTTGAGTCAAACTTTTTCGGTCCAAAAGCCTTCAAGTGGAGAGGATTGATCTAGGAGGATCTTGTCAGATCAGTTATACAACTTCAGTTTCATTGTCAGCATTCAGTGTCTGGTGTCATCAGCTTTGAAAATGATGTTTATGGTTCAGGTTGTCCGGTAATGTAGATGGTTTACATGGTGTTCGGCGAATATGGTTTTGTAACTGGTTGTCGACATGTGGTTGTCCTCAGTTCCACCAAGGTTTGGTTGTTGAAAAAGGAGCAGGTATCATCATGTGGGGTAATTTCACATTGTAACATTTTGTTTTACATGGGTTTTAGAATTAAAATCAAAGTGATGTGAGTCTAACTCTAAATCATTACTAATACCTATGTTACAAAACCTAATGTACAACCCTAACAAATTAAACCTAGAAACTAGATCTATGCATTAAAAATCAAATGCATTAACTAAACACTTAACCTATGATCTACAAGACCTAACACCTAAAACCCTAAGCTATATCTAAACCCATGTATTCAAAGTGCATTAAAAAATCGATAACCCTAAGTCTAAAACCCATTTCAGACCGTTGTAAACAACACAATACATACATAACAATTCTTAACCGTAACTACTCAGCCGCGTCGAAACTGCAGGGTGTTTGAGCAGTTGTGGTAAACGAAATAGTTTACACAGTTTATGACCATGGTGGGCAGGTTAACTGGGCAGAGATTGTAATGGCATCAACATGTGAACACAACCTCTATCCGTTAGTGGAACCACCAGAGGGTAAGCTGTAACTGCACCGGTAGCTGTTACATACAACTGTCAGAGCACACCACAAGCCAGAACTACCGGAGGTTGACTAGGAGATGGCAGCCTACAATTAGCCCACGGCCTGTTCACATGGGCAGTTAGCTAGCGTGCACAATTTTCATGACCACCAGCAAGTACAAGGATAACCTATGGTCTATTTTGGGTTTTTGGTTGTTTTTTGGCATTAAACTAATTCGAAGACCATGTAACCTTATCCCTAGGTTCCATTGTGTGACAAGGTCAAGTCCCGTGAACTATTATTGCTAGCCATTCATGCCAATTTTATTTAAAGGAGTTCGAATGAACCTACTAAGCCTATAAATTCATCCTTTTACTCATGGAGAAGGGGAGGAGTGGTTTTCAATTTTATGTGCAGATTCTAGAGGATATAGGTTTTTTTTGTTTTCGGTGTAACAAGAGCATTGGGAGTCAGAATTGGGAACCGTGATAGGTGTTGGAAAGATATTTTAGAGAGATTTCTTGCGACAAAGACCAAAAATGCCTGTTTGCACATTCAGTTTGGTTAATTTTCTGTGTAATCGACCTCCTCGGATTCAATCCTAAAAAAGCGATCTCCCATATTGAAAGCGAACCTGGAGTCTATCGTAAAGCCTTTATTCTCAATTAGTTCTCATAGTTTAAGCACTTTAAGTTAACATTCAGTTCAGTGTTGGCATTCATAAAATCTACTTCAATTTAACATATGATCATTTCAGATCATACAATTTGGCATCAGAGCAGGTTTCTTTTGCAGAATTTGTCAGTGAATGTTAACCAGGTCAAAGTCACAACATGGAGAAGGAATCCTTGAAGAGATTAATCCAGAGATTGGAAAGTGAAGAGTCACTCATAAGTCGACCATGACAGGATCAAATGCAGGTGAAACTCCAGAAACTAAGCTGAGCGAGGAACAGTTTCAACAAGAATTCTTAAGTATGCAACAGATGTTGGGAGAAGTTTATGGAGATAAGAAGGTGAGAGATGCATATTATTCTTCAAATACATCGAAGAAGGACAAAGGTAAAGGCAAGGTTGATAAACCTTCTTCACCTCCATCATCTCCATCGTCAGATTCTTCTTCTTCTTCTTCCACTACAGAATCTGAAACAAAAAAGAAACCTAAGAAAACATCTCTTTTGAAACTTGATGTAAAATTTGAGTTACCTATTTATGATGGCGAAATCAATCCTAAAAAGCTAGATAACTGGATTAAGCAGTTATAAGCGTATTATCATATTCAGAACATTTCTGACGATAAAACACAAATTCAAGTAGCTACACTTAGAATGGGGGGAACAGATTTATTCTTGTGTGAAAGTAAAACTCATATAGATGTAAAGTGAAAAGGTAAAGTCATCTCTTCATGGTCGAAGTTTTTAAAATATCTTAAGAAACAATTCTATCCTTTAGGATACATGTAACAAGATGTTGTTGATTGGAAACATTTGAGTCAAGGTAAAGGGTTGAGTGTTCAGGAGTTTTCTCAAGAGTTCATAAAGAAAGCATTGGTGCTTGGTATTTCATTGGATATGCGTGAAACTTTATTAAAATACGTCGGTAGTTTACATTCATATTTGCAGCATACATTATTGATGTTTAATCCCGATGATTTTGATGAAGTGTGTGTTCAAGTCATACATATTGAATCATGTGGCAGACCATTCAATTTTTCACTGCAAGCATCCAAAGAGTCAGAAATCAAGGATTCCAATGATAGTAAAGGGAAGAACAATTCGAAGAGAAAGAAATCAGCGATAGCTCATAAGGAAAGACCTACTTTTTCTCATTTCCAGAGAATCAGTCATGATGAATCTAATTGTTGGAAACTTCATCTAGAACTTAAGCCCAAAAAGTTCCTTAAAGAGAAGGATGAAAAGAAATCAATTGCAACAGTCCAATTGATGAAAGGAGGATAAGTGCCATAGTTTTGATAGGTAAAACTTCTGACACTGGTTCAAGTTCGAATACTATTGCATCTTCATCAAGCATAAATCCTTTAAATGAGGATAAAAGAGTTGAATTATTTAACATAAGGATAACTTCTAAGCACATAAAGATGGATACAATTTTTAATAATGGATCACAGGCAAATTTAATATCTAAATATTTAGTTAAGAACTTGGGTTTGGAGACACGGAACTATCCAAGACCTTACCCATTAGGATGGCTAAATAAATAAACTTAGATAAAAGTCACAAAACAACGTTGATTAAAATTTTCCATTACAGCTAATTACATTTATGAAGTGGAATTAGATGTGGTTCCAGTAGACATATGTGGAGTTGTCTTAGGAAGTCCTTATCTTTATGATTGTGATGCAGTATTTTATAGAAGAGAGCATAAATATCACCTTAAGAAAGATGTGGTTGAATTTATTGTTAGGGCACATCAAAGTAAAAATAACTTGAATTTAGTTGTTGCTAATTAGATGAAGTGATTAATAAGTTCAAATAAGAGATTTGTAATCATGTGTGTAAAGGAAGAACATAAGAATCGACATGATGTTTGTTCAAGTTATGAGTCTTAGCTTAAATATAGTTTGATCAAAGAGGTAGAAACTTTTTTAGTTCTATTTAAAGAAACCAAACATCTTACTCATAAGCAGGGAATACAACATGAATTACAGTTGATGTAAAAATCTCCTTTTCCTATTGTTAGAATGAATCAATTCAGTGCAAGTTTGGAAGATATCAGTTACAGGGATGTAGGTCAGTATTGGGGAAAGTCAATGTTAAATTTCTCTTGTATTGTGTCACCATTTCATGTTTCAAACAGTTTGGAAGCCTCTTTTCAAGTGGAGAGGAAACCCATTTGTTTTCATATCAAAGCCTTTTCTAAAGTAGTATCAAAGTATCTAATAAATCTAAGGGAAACTTATGCATCAGGGGAAAGTGCTAATCAATGGAAACATAATTTAATGAATGAAGAACAATGATTCAAACAAATCAACAATCAATACCTTCAAAATCAAACTAGGTTGCAACAGTTTTTACATTATAGTTTGATGGGTTTATTGCAGCAAGTTCACTTAGTAATCAGGAATCAGGAAAGTATCTCAAATCGAGTAGATGATATGATGTCAAGAATATCTTTGAATGTCTCTGTCATTCTGAAAAATAGATTATTAATACATGTCAATAGTATTGAACAATATCCTGTAGAGACTGTTTTCAAAGATGTTTATGAATCACTAATTCATGGTATTTCGTGGAAATAAGTCAATTTCCATGTTCATAATAGGTTGTTTGACCATCTTCGCAAGTTGTGCATACTACAGATGGATGGAATAGGTCATAGATTCAAAATGTGCCATGATCAACATCATGAGGGTCATCACTTTTAAGTGTTTGATAGAATGTATTGGTACATCATCAGGGAAAAGTTGAGTGTGAGGGAGCTATACCCTCATTTACTATTTGTTTGAGTCAAACTTTTTTGGTCCAAAAGCTTTGAAGTGGAGAGCATTGATCTAGGAGGATCTTGTCAGATCAGTTGCACAGGTTCAGTTTTGTTGTGAGCATTTGGTGTCTGGTGTCTTCAGCTTCGACAATGATGTTTATGGTTCAGGTTGTCTGGTAATGTAGATGGTTTTCATGGTGATCAGTGAATATTGTTTGGTACTTGGTTGTTGACATGTGGTTGTCGTCAATTCCACTGGGGTTTTGTTGTTGAGAAAGGAACGGGTATCATCATGTGGGGTAGTGTCACATTGTGACATTTTGTTGTACAAGGTTTTTAGAATTAAAATAAAAGTGATGTGATTCTAACTCTAAATCATTACTAAAACCTATGCTACAAAACCTAATTTAAAACCCTAACAAATTAAACCTATAACTTGGATCTATGCATTAAAAATCAAATGCATTAACTAAACACTTAACCTAAGATCTACAAGACCTAAAACCTAAAACCATAAACTATACCTAAACCCATGTATTGAAAGTGCATTAAAAAAGCCATATACCTAAGTCTAAAACCCATTCAGACCGTTGTAAACATTAAATACATACATAATAGTTCTTAACCGCGACTGCTAAGTCGCGTCAAAGCTGTAGGGTATTTAAGCAGTTGTGGTACTTAGCATAGGTTACACAGTTTATGACTGTGGCGGGTAGGTTAACCGGGCAGAGATTGTAACAAAACCAACATGTGAACACAATGTCTATCCGTTAGCGGAACCGTTAGAGGGTAAGTCATAATTGCACTAGCAACTGTCACATACAACCGTCAGAGCACACCACAAGCCGGAACCGTCAGAGGGTGACCAAGAGGTGGCAGCCTGCAGTTAGCCCACGACTTGTTCACATGGGTAGTTAGGAAACGTGCATAGTTTTCATAACCGCCAGTAGGTTCGGGGATAACCTATGGTCTATTTTGGGTTTTTGGTTTTTTTTGGCATTAAAATAATTCGAAGACCATGTAACCTTATCACTAGGTGTCATTGTGTGTCAAGGTTGAGACCCGTGAACCCTTCTTGCTAGCCATTCATGCCAAGTTCAGTCAAAGGAGTTCGAATGAACCTACTAATGATCTGTGAATGAGATCTTAGATTAATATTAAGGTATTATAGACTCATGTGCAGGATTTGCCTATATTAATTAGTGAAACAGATCAAAAAGATTGTGAATAATATAGACAATGTGCAGTTAGAGAAACATAATAGACACACACACATACACAACAAATAATCAAGTTCATCCAAAACTCTTGGGCTACGTCTCCCAGTCCAGCTTTCAGTGGTGACCTCTCTATTATGTCTTCAAGAGCAGATTTTTTACAAATGTGAGCTCAAATTGAGTCTCAACACAACAGAAACAAACAACAGGGCTTTACTTGAATCCGTCAAGTCTTTCTGAACACACAAAATTTCTCTCTCACTCTCTGTCTCAGCACTGTTTGTCTCTATCTCTGACACTGAGTTGTGTTTAAGCCTATCGACGCTTGTCTGTTCATTTTCCCTTTCGGGCTCTCAGGCTCCTGATCTCTGTCCACTCAAATCCCATCTGATTGTTAAACAATCATTATTAAACACCTAGGTATGGTGGCCACCTGTTATGAAATAGAAAGGGCCACTGGTGCATTGAAATCCGCAAAAATATCGTTTCTCTGTTTACACAAAGAAACACACAGAAACACTGAAAAATCCACCAAAATGCTTTCTATCAAACTTCAGATATTATTGAATCCACCCTAAAACTCCATCAGGTCCGCCTTTATATCGCTATCGCAAGTCGTAAGTCACTGGCCGCTGTTTTCCTTTGTATTTGGTTTTATAACTAAAAACCTAAAATACATAGGGAAACTCATCAAATGGCTACCTATCAGACTTCAAATATTATGTATTTGCATCTATAAATCCCATCAGGTCTAGTTATATCGCATGTCGCATGTCCTTGTGGATCTCAGATTGCCGATTGAATCGATTGGCCTTATCGGCGATTGGCATATCGCTATTGCATGATCGCTGGCCTCTTGGCATCACCCCTTATAGAGTTGCGATGCGATACATTGAAATGCATATCGTCAAACCTTTGGGCCACGGGTTGAGTCCTTCCCTGTGTTATATTAGTGATGCGATATTGCACGAGCAGATCTGGACTATTGATCTCCGTGCTTGATCAATGACCCTCGTTTAATCATGTTGATTGCTATTGTGATTTCCATAAGGCTGCTTCCGATTAACTCCGCTTGCCACATCCAATTGTGATATGCTGATTAGTTCTGGACCGTTGATCGGACAGATTTGACGGATCCTATGCAATGTTGTTTTAGCCTTCGATAGACTCTGTTTTCGCCATTTCTTTAGGTTTTTCCTCTCGGATAGTGTTTTTTTCCATTCTGAAGGTTTATCCTTTGCGATAGTGTTTAAGTACAGAAATACTTAGAGGGTTTTAGGATCCATTTTGGATCACACCTTCCCACTAAAAAGCTTTTGGACAACCAAAAGTTGGTTTTTAGGCATCCATCAAGTGAGGATACAACTTCGTCACTTTCCCAATTTCTATCCATCGTGCACTGCTTGGTTTTGAACCTTTGAGTTTGATTCTCAGGTACTCAACATTCCCTTTGCGCGTAGTTCTCACCTTCCTGTCAAGAACTGTGTCTTCCTGCAACTCATTGAGATATTGAGGCAACATATCATCAATAGAAGGCAACTGACTTTGCTCTTCGGGATTTTCAATCAATGAAGGTTCATATAGTCTCAAGTTTTTTGCATTAACGACTGAATAGATGTGCATATAAGCTAGAAAATCAAGGCGACAAGCGTTTTCACCAATTTTCTCAAGTATCTTGAAAGGCCCATACCTTATTGGTTTCAGCTTCTTACCTTCACCTTGCATTCCATCTTTGCTGATGTACAACCAGAATTGATCACCAACTTTCAAACTATGCTCAATTCGATGCTTTTCATGCCTTGCCTTGTATTTGGCCTGACTTCTTTCCAGCTGTTCCTGAACTTCCTAGTGAATTTCTTGGATCTGTTCAATGAACTTGGTTTCTTTTTCCACATCACTGTGCCATCAACTACTATTTCTTTATCAAAGACAAAATCTAAGGGAGAAGAGTGCTTGGCATGATTGTAAGCATGTTGCACATAACACAAATGTTCATCCCAAAGCTTGGGATGCTTGTTGCAATAGCCTCTGAGCAACTGGATCACTATCCTATTGACCACCTCTATTTGACCATCTGTTTGTGGATGGAATGTTGCACTCTTCTTCAATCTGGTGTCCATCAACTCCCATATACTTGACCAAAACTTCCCAACAAATTGGGAATCTCGATCAGATAGAATAGAAGTGGGTAACCCAAAATGAATACATACATGCTGAAAGAACAACTTCGCTATTTGTTCAGCTGTAACCTGCTTGTTACAAGGTATCAAAATACACATCTTGCTGAACCTATCCACAATAACATACAAATAATCATGAATTTTTCTAGATTTTGGAAATCCCCCAACAAATTCCATGGAAACACTTTCCCAAGTACGAGAAGGAACTGGAAGTGGGGCATACAAGCCTAATTTTTTATTACTAGGCTTGCTTTTAGCACACATAGTACACCCTTTAATATATCTAGAAACTGTTTCATGCATTCTTGGCCAATAATAGAACGTTTGCAAATGTGCAACTGTTTTACTTACACCAAAGTGACCTGATATGAGAGAAGTATGTGCTTCTCGGATTATGTTAACTCTTTCAGTTTGTGGAATGCATAACTTTCCCAAATGATATAAGGGTTGGTACTTAACATAATAATCCAATTCTTCTACTTTCTTTCCATGACTTAAAGTTACATATACATCTTTAAAATATACATCTTGAGCATATTGTTCAATGTAAATTTCATGCATTACTGAGTTATGCTTAAGTATAGTAGATGCATTTATGATTGGTATTGATAGCATATCTGCAAACTTATTGTGTATTCCCTTCTTATATCTGATGACAAGATGAAATTGTTGTAGGAAACCCATCCACCTATAATGTCTTGATTGCTGCAGTTTAGTTTGTGAGTGCAAATATTGAAGTGGTTGATGATCTGTATGTATGATTGTTTCTTTGCCCATTAGGTAATGTTTCCACTTTTTCACACTCTGTACTAATGCATACAATTTGTTATCATATGTGGGATAATTAACTACTGTAGAATTAAAAGTCTCAGAATGATAGTATATGGGTTTACTGTGTTGCATCAACACTTCCCCCATGGTATAGTCACTGACATCTGTTTCAATCTCAAATGGTCGTTGAAGATCTTGTAGTGCTAGTACTGGTGCTATAATAATTTTTTCTTTTAAGGTGTCGAAGGCTTTTTGTTGTTTGCCTCCCCACTGAAACACCTTGTTCAATCCTGTTAAAGAATGTAATGGAGCTGCAATCAAGGAAAAGTTAGCTATAAACTTTCTCCAATTTGTGTAGCTCATAGGAAACTCTTAACTTTTGCAGCAGATTTGGGTTAGGCCAGTTCATAATGACTTCAAACATAGAGGGATCAATCTTCAATTCACCACCCCCTACAATATGACCCAAATAATTTAAAGATGTTTTTCCAAATTCACATTTTGATAACTTCACATAGAGATTTTCTCCTTTCAAAACATCTAAAGTCTACTTTACATGCTTCAAATGGTCTTCCCATGTTTTACTGAAAACAAGAATGTCATATAAATATACAATTACAAAATGATCAATAAAAGTTCTAAGTATATCATTCATAACTCTCATGAAAGTGGTAGGAGCATTAGTTAAGCCAAAAGGCATAACCAACCATTCATACAGCCCTTGCTTTTCCTTGAAACCAGTCTTCCATGCATCTTGTTCTGCAACTCTGATCTGATGATAGCCACTGCACAAGTCTAACTTGGAAAAGTAAACTGCTTCTTTCAACTGATCTAATAGATCATTAGTGCAAGGAAGAGGATAACGATTCTTGATTGTTATTTTATTCAGTGCTCTATAATCAATGAACATCCTCCACGCACCATCTTTCCTTCTCACCAGTGCAATTGGAGATCCACATGGTGATGTGCTTGGTCTTATGAACCCTTTATCGAGCAGCTCCTCTACCTGCTTCTTGATCTCTACATTCTCTAAAGCGGATAACCTGTACATTCTGATGTTAGGTAATGGAGCATGTTGCTGCAAATGAATATCATGTACTATTTCCCTTTTGGTGGTAGACCTTTAGGTTCTTGAAATAGGATATCATATTCTAAAACAACTTTAACTAAATCAGCTTTCTATTTAGCATCACAACATTCAAATACATTATCTTTATCAGGGTTTTTTTCCTTTGCAACCATTAGTAAAAATTTATTGCATGAATTTACAATTCTTTTCATCTTCCCTGAGTTTATGAGAGAATAGCTATTTTTTAGTTGATGAGCCCTTACAATATATTCTATTCCATTTTTATTTAGTTAATACTTATTTTCATCTCTATAGAAAATGGATTTTCTATCATACAAGTAAGGACTTCCTAAAACAATACCACATATATCCAAGGGAACTATATCTAACTCAACCTCATCTACAAATGTTGACCCAATAGCAAACCTAAGTTTACATTGCCTTGTCACTTGTAGATTTGCTTTATTACATACCCAACCTAATGGATATGGCTTCTTGTGAGGTGTTGTTAGTAATCCCAACTTCTTTATAGTTGTTTCAGAAATCAAGTTTACTTGTGATCCACTATCAAATAAAGTATCAATCTTTTGGTGCTTGGAAATAACTCTAATATGAAAAAGCTCATGTCTTTTCCTCTCATTATCTTCATTATCAATAGATTGTGCAGAATTACTTGTAGATGCTTCAGAATTTTTACGTTTTATACCTATGGCTGTGACTATTGTTTCATCACCTGAGTCTAACACCAAGTCTTTCTGAATAGCAGCAACAACCTTCTTCTTCTTACCGCCAAACTTCTTAGGTTTTAGCTCCAGATGCAACGACCAGTAGTGTGCATCATCATGTCCATCCTTCTTGCAATGAGGGCATGAAGGTTTGACCTTCTGTACAGTGTTTTTCTTCCTCTACTTCCATTTCAGATTCTTCTTTTCATTGTTCTCGCTTGCAGAGTGTTTAGATGATCACCCAACCTCTCGGTTCACATTCTTGCCTCTAGCTTCTAGATGTGCAACCTGAACTGATACATCATCTAGGCTAGTAGGATTAAACATGAGAATGGTGTGCTTCAAATAGCTATGCAAACCACCTATATACTTCAAAAAAGTTTCAGGTGAGTCCAGAGATATGCCTAGAGTTAAAGCTCTTTTTGTAAATTCCTGGGTATATCTTTGTACACTTTGGCCCTTTAATTGGTGAAGAGTTTGCCAACTCATCATTGCTTGCTGCATATAAGCTAGAGGATAGAATTTTTTTTGATGGTAGAAAAAAATTTATTCCAGGTAGAAATAATTTTACCATGTCTCTTCAGATTAGCTTATGTCTTGCCTTCCCACCACACTAGTGCAGTTCCTCCAAGGTGAAGGTTAGCTAGCTGATTATTTCTCCTTTCTAAATCAATGTTCTACACCCTGCAATATACATCAATCTGTCTCATCCAATTATCTATATTTTCTGCATTTAGTTCTCCATTATAAATTGGCAAATCAAACTTTACATCTAATTTAATCAAAGATATTTTCTTCTTTTTCTTATCAGGGCTAGGAGATGAGGATGATGAAGGTGATGGTGGAGGAGATGAAGGAGGGGGTATTTCCCCTTTACCTTTACCCTCTAGAGGGTCAAATAGAGAATGTTCCTTGGCTCCTTTGTCTTGTTTGGGTGTTGAAGTGCTTTCACCTCGACCCTTCTTAAATTCCCGATACATCTCTTCGACCATGGCTCGCATGGCCATAAAAATATTCATGAACTAAGATTTTGATTCCAATGGAGCTTCTTCCACCATTATTCTCTGAGGATAGACTCTTCCAATCTTTGGATTAGCCTCAACAAGTTCTCTTTCTCCTAGTTTGAGCTTTGACCTAGTTAGCATACAAAATCCAGCACAAGCTTGTCGAACCTTAACAAAACCAAAACCAAAAGCTCTAACACCACTTGATCTGTGAATGAGATCTTAGATTAATATTAAGGTATTACAAAATCATGTGCAGGATTTTCCTATATTACTTAGTGCAATGGATCGAAAAGAATGCGAATAATATAGACAATGAGAAGTTAGAGAAACATAACAAACACACACACATAACACAACAAATAATCAAGGAGTTCACCCAAAACTCTTGGGCTATGTCTCCTAGTCTAGCTTTCAGTGGTGACCTCTCTATTATGTCTTCAAGAGTAGAGTTTTTGCAAATGTGAGCTCAAATTGAGTCTCAACACAACAAAAATAAACAACAGGGTTTTGCTTGAATCCCTCATATCTTTTTGAATACACAGACTCTCCCTCTTGCTCTCTATCTCTGTTTTCTCTCTATCTCAACCCTACCTGTCTCTGTTTTTGACATTGAGTGGCTTTTAAGCCTATCGATGCTTGTCTGTTCATTTTCCCTTTCGGGCTCTCTAGCTCCCGGCCTCTGTCCGCTCAAATCCCCTCTGAGCATTAAACAATCATTGTTAAATGCCTTCAAGTATGGTGGCCACCTATTATGAAACCGAAAGGGCCACTGACGTGTTGAAATCCCCAAAAATATCATTTCTCTGTTTACACAGAGAAACACACAGAAATGCTGAAAAATCTTCCGAAATGATTTCTATCAGACTCTAGATATTATTGAATACACCGTAAAACTCCATCAAGTCTGCCTTTATATTCCTATCGCAAGTCACAAGTCGTGGGCCGATGTTTTCCTTTGTATTTGGGTTTATAATGAAAAACCCAAATACACAGGAAAAATCATCAAATGGTTGCCTATTGAACTTCAAATATTATGTATTTGCGTCTATAAATCCCATCGAGTCCATTTATATTGCATGTCGCATCCCCTTCCAGGTCTTCGATTGCCGATTGTGCCGATCGGCATTATCGACGATCGCCGCATCGCTATCGCATGATCACTGGCCTCTTGGCATCACCCGTTATACAGTTGTGATGCGATACATCACAATTGCATATCGCAAAACCTTTAGGCCATGGGTTAAGTCCTTCCCTGTGTTATATTAGCGATGCGATATTGCACGAGTAGATCTGGACTGTTGATTTGCATGCTTAATCAGTGATCCTCATTTAATCATGTTGATCGCTATTGTGATTTCCATAAGGCCACTTCCAATTAGCTTCGATTTCCACCTCCGATTGCGATATGCCAATTAGATCTAGACCGTTGAGTGGCTAGATTCGACGGCTCATGTACAATGTTGTTTTAGCCTCCGATAGACTTTGTTTTCGCCATTTCTTCAAGTTTTTCCCATCTGATAGTGTCTTCCTCCATTCTTCAAGGTCTATCCTTTGCTATAATGTTTAAGTACAGAAAGAATTAGAGGGCTTTAGGATCCATTTTGGATCAAATAAGCCACTAAATTAATCCTTTTACTCATGGAGAAAGGGAGGAGTGGTTTTGAGTTTTATGTGCAGATTCTGGAGGATATAGGTTGTTTTTGTTTTCAATGTAATAGGAGCATCGGGAGTAAGAATTGGGAACCGTGATAAGCATTGGAAAGATATTTTAGAGAGATTTCTTGTGATAGTGACCAGAATTTCTTGCATGCACATTCAGTCTGGTTAACTTTCTGTGTAATCGACCTCCTTGGATTCAATCCTAATAAAGCGGTTGCCCATCTTGAAAGTGGACTCAAAGTCTATCGTAAAGTATTTCTTCTCAAGTAGTTCTCATAGTTTAATCACTTTAAGTTAACATTTAGTTCACTATTGGCATTAATAAACTCTACTTCAGTTTAACATATGATCATTTTAAATCATATAATTTGGTATCAAAGAAGGTTTTTTTTGTAGAATTTGTCAGTGAAAGTTAACCAGGTCAAAGTCACAACGTGGAGAAGGAATCCTTGAGGAGATTAATCCAGAGATTGGAAAGTGAAGAGTCACTCATAAGTTGACCATGACAGGATCTCATACAGGTGAAACTCCAGAAATTAAGCTAAGTGAGGAATAGTTTCAATAAGAATTCTTGAGTATGCAATAGATGTTGCGAGAACTTTACAAAGATAAGAAGGCGAGAGATGCAGATTCTTCTTCAAAGAAATCGATGAAGGACAAAGGTAATGGAAAGGATGATAAACCTCCTTCACCTCCATCATCTCCAACATCATCATCATCATCTTCTTCTTCCAGTGGAGAATCTGAAACAAAATAGAAACCTAAGAAAACATCTCTTTTGAAACTTGATGTAAAATTTGAGTTACCTATTTATCATGGCGAAATGAATCCTGAAAATCTAGATAACTGGATTAAGCAGCTATAAGTGTATTATCATATTCAGAACATTTCTGATTATAAAACAAAAATTCAGTTAGTTACACTTAGAATGGGGGGAACAACTTAATCTAGTGGGAAAGTAAAACTCATATAGATGTAAAGTGAAAAGGTAAAGTCATCTCTTCATGGTCTAAGTTTTTAAAAGTTCTTAAGAAACAATTCTATCCTTTAGGATACATGCAACAAGATGTTATTGATTGGCAACATTTGAGGCAAGGTAAAGGGCAGAGTGTTGAGGAGTTCGCTCAAGAGTTCAAAAGGAAATTATTGGTGCTTGGTATTTCATTGGATACGTGTGAAACTTTATTAAAATACATCGGTAGTTTACATTCATATTTGCAGCATACATTATTGATGTTTAATCCTGATGATTTTGATGAAGTGTGTGTTCAAGCAATACATATTGATTCATGTGGCAGACCATTCAAGTTTTCACTACAAGCATCCAAAGAGTTGGAAATCAAGGATTCCAATGATAGTAAAGGGAAGAACAATTCGAAGAGAAAGAAATCAGCGATCGCTCATAAGGAAAGGCCTACTTGTTCTCATTGCCAGAGAATTGGTCATGATGAATCTAAGTGTTGGAAACTTCATCCAAAACTTAAGCCCAAAAGGTTCCTTAAAGAGAAGGATGAAAAGAAAGCAATTGCAACAGTCTAGCAAGAGCTACATTCTGATTCAAGTGATGAAAGGAGGATAAGTGCCATAGTTTTGACAGGTAAAACTTATGACACTGGTTCAAGTTTGAAAACTATTGCATCTTCATCAAACATAAATCCTTCAAATGAGGATAAAAGAGTTGAATTATTGAACATAAGGATAACTTCTAAGCACGCAAAGATAGATACAATGTTTAACAGTAGGTCACAAGCAAATTTAATATATAAATATTTAGTTAAGAACTTGGGTTTGGAGACATGGAATCACCCAAGACCTTACCCATTAGGATGGCTAAATAACTAAACTCAAATAAAAGTCACAAAACAGTGTCGATTAAGATTTACCATTACAGCTAATTACATTTATGAAGTGGAATTACATGTGGTTCTAATAGACATATGTGGAGTTGTCTTAGGAAGTCCTTATCTTTATGATTGTGATGCAGTGTTTCATAGAAGAGAGCATAAAGATCGCCTTAAGAAAGATGGGGTTGAATTTAATGTGAGGGCACATCAAAGTAAAAATCACTTGAATTTAGTTGTTGCTAATCAGATGAAGCGATTAATAAGTTCAAATAAGAGATTTGTAATCATGTGTGTAAAGGAACAACATAAGAATTGATATGATTTTTGTTCAAGTTATGAGTCTTAACTTAAAGATAGTTTGATCAAAGAGGTATAAACTTTTTTGGTTCTATTTAAAGAAAGAAAACATCTTACTCATAAGCAGGGAATACAACATGAATTAGAATTGATGTCCAAATCTCCTTTTCCTAATGTCAGAATGAATAAATTTATTCCAAGTTTGGAAGATATCAGTTACAGGGATGTAGGTCAGTATTGGGGAAATTCAGTGTTAAATTTCTCTTGTATTGTGTCACCATTTCATGTTTCAAATAGTTTGGAAGCCTCTTTTCAAGTGGAGAGGAAACCCATTTGTTTTCCTATCAAATCCTTTTCTAAAGTAGTAACAAATTATCCAATACATCTAAGGGAAACTTATGCATCAAAGGAAAGTGTTGATCAATGGAAATATCAGTTAATGAATTAAGAAACAATGATTCAAACAAATCAATAGCCACTTCAATACCTTCAAAACCAAACTAGGTTGCAACAGTTTTTACATTACAGTTTGATGGGTTTATTGCAGCAAGTTCACTTAGTAATCATGAATTAGGAAAGTATCTCAAGTCGAGTAGATGATATGATGTCAAGAATATCTTTGAATGTCTCTGTCATTCTGCAAAATAGATTGTTAGTACATTTCAATAGTATTGAACAATATCCTGTAGAGACTGTTTTCAAAGATGTTTATGAATCACTAATTCACGGTATTTATTGGAAATCAGTCAATTTCCATGTTCATAATAGGTCGTTTGACCATATTCGCATGTTGTGCATATTGCATATGGATGGAACAGGTCATAGATTCAAAGTGTGCCATGATCAGCAACATCAAGGTCATCACTTTCAGGTGTTTGATTGAATGTATTGGTACATCATCAGGGCAAGGTGGAGAGTGAGGGAGCTCTACCCTCATTTACTATTTGTTTGAGTCAAGCTTTTTTGGTCCAAAATCTTTCATGTGGAGAGGATTGATTCAGGAGGAGGTTGTCAGATCAGTTGCACAGGTTCAGTTTCGTTGTCAGCATTCAGTGTCTGTTGTCTTTAGCTTCGACAATGATGTTTATGGTTCAGGTTGTCTGGTAATGTAGATGGTTTTCATGGTGTTCGACAAATATGGTTTGTTACCTAGTTGTCGACATGTGGTTGTCATCAGTTCCACCAGGGTTTGGTTATTGAAAAAGGAACAGGTATCATCATGTGGGGTAATGTCACATTGTGACATTTTGTTGTACATGGGTGTTAGAATTAAAATCAAAGTGATGTGAGTCTAACTCTAAATCATTACTAAAACCTATGCTACAAAACCTAATGTAAAACCCTAACAAATTAAACCTAGAGCATGGATCTATGCATTAAAAATAAAATGCATTAACTAAACACTTAACTTAAGATCTACAAGACCTAACATCTAAAACCCTAAACTATACCTAAACTCATGTATTCAAAGTGCATTGAAAATCCATAACCCTAAGTATAAAACCCATTTCGGACCATTGTAAACATTACAATACATACATAACAGTTCTTAATTCTGGTTGCTAAGTTGTGTCGAAACCGTAGGGCATTTGAGCAGTTGTGGTAAACAACATAGGTTACATAGTTTATGACTGTGGCGGGCAGGTTAACTGGGTAGAGATTGTAACAGCATCAACATGTGAACACAACGTCTATCCGTTAGCAAAACCACCAGAGGGTAAGCCGTAACTACACCAATAATTGTCACATACAACCGTCGAATCACACCACAAGCCGGAACCGCCAGAGGGTGACCAGGAGGTGGCAAACTGCAGTTAGCCCACGACCTGTTCACATGGGAAGTTAGCCAGCGTGCACAACTTTCATAGCCGCCAGCAGGTTTTGGGATAACCTATGGTCTATCTTGGGTTTTTGGTTGTTTTTTGCCATTAAACTAATTCGAATACCATGTAACCTTTTCCCTAGGTGTCAATGTGTGACAAGGTCGAGACCCATGAACCCTTCTTGCTAACCATTCATTTCAAGTTTAGGAAAAGGAGTTTGAATGAACCTACTAAGCCTATAAATTTGTCCTTTTACTCATGGAGAAGGGGAGGAGTAGTTTTGAGTTTTATTTGCAAATTCTGGAGGATAATAGGCTATTTTATTTTTTTCCAATGTAACAGGAGCATTGGGAGTCAGAATTGGGAACCATGATAGGCGTTGGAAAGCTATTTCAAAGAGCTTTCTTGTGACAGTGACCAGATGTTACTGCATGCACATTCAGTCTAGTTAATTTTCTGTGTAATCGACCTCCTCGGATTCAATCCTAGTAAAGCAGTCGCCCTTCTTGAAAGTGGACCTGGAGACGTAGTCCATTAGGGACAAACTTCTTAATCAATCCTGTTGTCTAGTATCACTATCTTTTTGCTAATTTTCACTTCAGTTTTACATCTTGCTTATGTTTCTCATCTGTCGTAAGTATTTCTTCTCAGAAGTTCTCACGGTTTAAGCACTTTAAGTTAACATTTAGTTCACTATTGTCATTAATAAATTCTACTTCAGTTTAACATAAGATCGTTTTATATCAACTGCAGTATTAGATACAACCGTAGGTTTGTCAGCCAAATTGAATTAGTTGTTGAACTGAGTTATCAAAGTTGTTTTGTGCTACCATGAGCACCATGTTGGTGGATAGCCCTATCTCTAGTTTTCATTTTTTGCACTTATGTAGGCTCGAGAAGCCATGTGTCTCAAAACACAAATTTTAATATTTTTATGTAACAGACATTTTGCAAACTCTCTCTGTCTATGTCTATATATACACATAGATATATATGCATGTTTTACTTGTTATATCTATTATTCCTACTATGTGAAGGTTTTCTTTTTACATGCATCACAGAGGTCTATCTAATACATGATTTTCGGATGTGTATGTTAATGTATTTAAATGTATTAAAATATTTTGATGGGTAATGCAATCAAAATGTCTTTCCAAGAGATGAACACGTAAGTACATGCTTAAAATATTAGGGTTTCTAACAAAATAAGGTCCATTTAATTGTAATACAATGAGTTGTGAGTCACTTTTAATAACTAACACCCTAATACCAAGAGTAATATCTTTCAATAATAGTTCAACAACGCACTATATTTGGAAATATTGTTAGAAAATATTGTTAGTTGTAAGACCTAGACATATGCCCTATAAAATCACTAACTCACTGTTGGGAGCATAGAGTGCCCACGCAGCGGAAGAAAGATTCTGTGTACTACGGCAAGCGCCATCAGTGAAACCGATATGAGGAAGAAGGTTCATTGACATCTTCAAACTAGGTGGAACACACAGAAAGTAGGGAAAACATGTTCGCAAAAATGCAAACATTCACACCAAAAACTACGCAGTAATGAAACACACACAAATGTACAAGGTATCTATGTAGAATCTAGGCATAATATTTTTTGAGGTAGAGCCCATTGCGGGGCTTAGACAATTTATTACCATCATAGTCAACTAAAACATATGCACCCTTTTGTAAAACATGTTTAATGATATAGGGTCCATGCCACATGGGTTCAAATTTCCTAGCTCCTAATTGGTCATTAGCCTAATCATATAACAAGACTAATTCACCTTCTACATATGCATGATGGGTAACAATTTTGTCATACTGAATTTTAACTTGTTTTTTCTGAGACTCAATTACCAATGTGGAAATTTGACGAGTCTCATCAAGATGTTCTAAATAAAGTAACCTTTCTTCCTCAGATGAAGTACCATGGAGTAATTTGACAACTAGTTTTAAAGATGGGATTTCACATTCAATAGGTAGGGTTGCTTCCAAGCCATAAAACAATTGAAAAGGTGTGAATTTGTTCACAATTTTGGCAAAAGTTCGACATGCCCATAATGCCAAGAAATGCATGAGGTGCCAGTTCATTTTGTACCTCCCAATGGTTCGCTGAAGCATTGTGACCAAAACTTTGTTAACAACTTCAACTTGGTCATTGGCCTGTGGGTAATAAGGAGTTGAGATATCATGATGTAAGCCCAACTTAGCATTGAGTTCTATCCTCATGTGATTTCAGAAATGGGAGCCATGGTCGGTGACTGATGAGCCCTGAATTAGGTAACTTATTGGGCTCATTTTGCCTAATTGTCCTTGTTCAATCCTCCATTTTTCATAGATTATGCATGTTTTTTTAGTATGTTTATGTTATTTGAACGAATAAGGGTGGTCACTCTACCAAGGAGGCTAATACGTGGTTATTTTGGGTTTTTTGGACAAATTTTGGAGCAAAACCAAGCAATTATGGGCCAGGTGACAGCCAAGCTTGAGGTGAGGATTCGTAGGGAGGTTGTCTCTGGCATTAAATGGCCTTTCCTCAAAATCTCCACCCTCAACTCCGAGCTCAACAGGCCACCAAAATGAGTTCTAAAGGTAGCCGAGCAGCTTTGGGAAGAGTGACATTTTACTAGCAGTTGGAACAGCCGAGTCCCTTGAATTTAGGAGGGCTGCTAGGCCCCTCGTAGTGTATAAATAGGAAGGCCTTAGCCTTCGTAGTTTACTTTTGGAACTGTTGGTATTTGCCCTATAGTGCTGTCCTTTGCTCAGCTTATTTTCTTGTAGCTATTGTTGTACAACTTTCTTGTGATGACTATTTTTGAGTAATGAGAAGCAACTTTACTTGGCATCAGATCTGAGTTCTTTATAGGAGCCGGCAGCTCTCGGGGTTGGGCCCAACCTGGGTGCCAAGGCCTCCTTTATGTATTGTTATTGTTCTTTATGTATTTGCAAAATCATTTCTATTAAGTAGATTAAATCTTGCTGATTAACTAGGTCATTGTTGATGATTATAAAGACTTTTGATTTTCAGATTGAGTTGATAGGTTATTAACAGGGAAAAGCTTCAGAAAAGGGCCATCAAGCACCTCTGATTTCATCTCTCCCTCAGTGGGATCAGGAGCTGGGATCAAGGTGACCTTGCTGCCCAAAAAAACACTAACTTTGCTTTGCCATGCAATCATTAGTGTTTGATTTTCATTTGCAGAAGTTAGTTACGTGTTCAGATTCTTGATTGCTTAGTTGCATAGTTAGTATACATGGTTTCCTTGCGATTAAAACTATTGGTCATTCTATTTACTGTTAACTAGATCAGATTAGGTCAACGTAACTAGGTCAATGTACAAAGGTCGGTGCTAGTCTAAGTTTGTTTTTTGTTTTTCCTTAGAGTCTAAGTCTTAGGGGGTCTTGAGTCAAGTATGCATTCTCCTTCATCATTGGTCATTCTCATTCATCACCAGTCTCATAGCCATGTGCCAGTTTGGTTTAAAAATTACTATGTACCACAAAGCCTTTTAGGTGATTTCGTAGCGCATGTAACCATTCTGAAGTGATTTCGCAGCGCATTAATCCTTTTTAGCAGTTTCGTAGCACAAAAGTCCTTTAGGTGATTTCGCAGCGCGATACGTTTTAGGTGATTTCACAGTGCATAATTCAAAATTTACACTGACCGCGTTGCGAAATCGGAGATTCGTGCATTCCGCAGTGAATCTTTCCCAACTGTCAAATCTGTCAAGTTAATCTATGGTTGCATCATTCATTGTCAGTTTATGCACTCCACATATCATGTCCAACCGCTTATCTCCATTATTACAACCACTAGGTACATTGGTACAAACGGAATACAAGTTCCAAGAAAGGCCAGGTATTCACAGTCTTAATGATGATTGTATGTCTTGCATGAGAAACAAGTCTGCAAGATTTCAATTTGAAAATATTGTCATCAAGCGAGGCAGCTATCAAGCAAGGCAACCATTCAAGCAAGGTAGAGATTGGAGTTTGAGCAGCGCTAGCATTTCCAACCTCGATTACACTGAATCTTCATGGATGGATTGGCAGAAAGGAAAGATCACAGGTCAGGCAAATGTTTAAGAAATGAGCTTGAAGGTTTAGACATAACCTTGAAGAACAAAGAAGTCGAGCATACATTTAAACAAGTTGGATGTTGGAATTTTTGCAAGAAGCTCCAGGGAGGCCATGCACAAGTTACTAAGGAATTGGCCCTGAATTTCACAGGACTAAACTCAAAGGTTGGTATGCTGGAATTGCAGGTCTCACCAGACATGATATCCACAGTTATAGAGATTCCAAGAGGGCAAGAAAATTGTTTTAAGAATTTCAAATCTGACATGAACCCATGCAAAGAATTTCTAAAGCAGGAGTTCATTAACTCAGATTTGAGCAAGTCTGTTCCTAGAAGTTATATCAAAGAATCATATGCCCATTTTCTTACCTATATACAGAAGTACCTGACCTGTGAAGGGAGATATAACAAAGTGTATCCATACCATTTTAAACTTCTGTTGCATTTCACAGGGAAAACATCTATTGATCTACCTTTTTACTTATTCCGCAGCTTAAGTAAAATGTGTGACAAGGTGCAACTAAGAAAAGAAGCCAGTGAGACTTCATTGTTCCACCATGGCTTGGTTAAGTTGATTGTTCTGCATGAACTCCAGAGGGTAGGCAGAGACTGGGACACATTCATATTCATGTTTGGTTTCAAGAGCAAGACCGGTCTCAGCCCTCAAGCTGCAAAAGATCTTTCAACAACAATCGTTCCTCAAGGAGAAACAAGAGCCAAGAGGTTTTCAAAGTTAAAGGCAAGGAAACAAGTAAGAGAATCTACCAGGCCACTGGCTATTCAGGATACACCCCAACAGTCCATTAAAGAGAAAACTCAGGTCAAAGAAACTGCACATGAATCAAGCACAGGTGAAGGAATTCAAAGAAGAAGGACTAGGAGCCAGGTGGCTAAAGAAAAAGGTAAGTCAGTGAGTATTGAAGAAAGCCCTGTTTCAAAGGGAGACTTAAATGATTTATTGCAAGCAATTGACATTGAAGAGTCCCCACTAGTTCAAGCTAATTTGATACAGTCAAGAAAAGAGAAGGCTAAGAGGGTCAAAACCTCAAAGAAACTCAAGTTTGATGATCAAGTTGATCAATTTGTTTTTAAGTCCAGGAGACCCATAACAAGGAAGTTCAAACAAGTACAGGAGGTGCCGCCAAGAGCAGATGAAACAGGAGAGGTGACATGACCTCATGAAAGAAAGGATAAAGGCAAAATAGTTGCCACTCAAGAAGAAGGTAATGTGGAAGACTTGAAAAAGAGATTGGGATTGGCCAACTTTGTAATTGCTAGACTAAAAAAGGCTGCCAGAAAATTTGCACCTAAGGAAGCTTATTTTAACCAAATGCAAGCTCGGTGGGAGGACCAAACATTTCAAATTCCTGAAGTGGTTGATTTTAGTGTTCAATTCCGTAGCTGGACTACTCCTACAATAAAGGAAGCTCAATTTATCAGAAAATTCAATACAAACCTCAGGTCTGGGATCAAAGTAACGAAGAAACAAATTAAAGACTTAAAGATACAGTTGAGCCAGCGAAAAGAATCTCCATAAAGAAATCTCGCTTCAATTAAGGTTATGTTTCAAAGTTATGATGGTTTTGCTTGGTATAATCTTTATTGAAGAATCAAACATTCCCATTCAGTTTTGAAAGGTCTTGGAGCTGTTGAAAGAATGCTTAAATAGTAAAAGGCTCAAAATGGCAAAATTTTGGGTTGAAACTGTGATTTTTGAAACAACACAGCAGTTTCGTAGCGCGCTACGAAACTGCTAAAGCTACACAATCTAATCTCAGTCAACCGGTTTTGAAATATAAGTGGGAATTTTGAAAAGGGAATATCTACAAGGCATACAAGGCATCATCTGAAGCTATCAACATTCAACCAGGTCAAGACAGGTGGAGAAAATATGTATTCGAATCCAATTTTAAATTTTTGTCATAAAGTGAACACATTTACCACAGTTCAAGATATATCAAAAAAGCTTGGAATAAATTTTGCCTTCACACACGAAAATGGTGGATAACATATCAAGGATGTGGCAATCTGTTCTATTTTGGATAATCAAAGATAAAGGGCATGCTTCTTTGGATTCTAACATTTTGAGGCAAACCAAAGACCGATAAACAGGGGTAGTTTCCTATGTTTCAGGGCAATGAAAAAGATGTGACATTGAAGACCAACATGGAGCCTTGAACATCCATCACAGCCAAACTAAAAGGGGAACAGATGTCAAAGAACAAGAATGATTCTAATCAAGGCTATTATTAGCATAATATGGAGTTAGAATCTTACTTGATTTAGATCTGTAAAAAGTCTAGTTGAAGTTTGTTACATTAAATAGGCAGGTAAAAGTTAAACATGTGTCATTAGAAGTAGATTTCGAGTTCCCCTAATGTTTAAGGAGGAATCTCAGTCAGGTCTATATATAGGAGAAAGGGAAATGTAATAGGGGTTGGAAGTTTATGTAAAAAGCTCTGTTATTAAGCTTATGTAAAAACTCTGTTTCTTTGGTAATACAGTACTGGCTTCTGCTGCTCAAGAATCATAGAGATTTCAATGTATGTGTTCTTATTGTTGTCTTTTCATGTTGCCTACAGTCTTATGAGTATTTGATTACTTAGAAATCACTTGCAGTGTTCTAATTTCCTTCACATACTTGTAAACTGTCCTCTTTGTGTTTGGTGTACTATAACTATATTGAAATTTGAATGCCTTGATTTTATTGCAAAGCCAATTCTACTGTTAATGCTAAAGGACATATGACTCCATAAGCCCAATGGATACTTGTCAATTTTGATTCCACCACCTTCATTCCTATTTGTTTCACAAAGAGTTATCCATCTTAATCATAATTGAAAACCTTCAATCCTTTGAGAGAGCCCTCTCAGGCTAAGGAGGCTAATCCTTAGCTAAAAGATTGGTTTGAAACAGTTACTTGAAGTCTTCCTGGTCTG
Organism: Pinus tabuliformis; assembly: GCA_031772625.1. Taxonomy (NCBI): domain Eukaryota; kingdom Viridiplantae; phylum Streptophyta; class Pinopsida; order Pinales; family Pinaceae; genus Pinus; species Pinus tabuliformis. The sequence continues at coordinate 659,614,796 of CM062804.1, forward strand.
CAGCCTTCCAGGGCTTGATTTTGAGATAACATTTTGGTGCGTCTACCGGGAGTCTGAAGATTATTCATTCCTAAAAACGAGACTGAACTTCTGAAGGTAGCAGGAGCTCAGAAGACTTTTCGAGGCTGCATTCTCCCTTGGTGACTCCATACAATTTCAAAGTTTAAAAGGTGGCTTCGAGAGGGAGATATACACGGAGCAATCCTGACCCAGATCCACCTACTCCTGTGGACAATCTAAACACCATTTCAAGGAGCAGACAAAGATTTACTGAAACACCAGGTACTCCATATTTTTCAAAATCTTTGCTCTCTGAATTTTCAAGAAGTCCTGAGGATAAAATTGTTGATGATAAAATTCATGAGGTGTTGTCGAGGTCTGGGAACAAAGAAGAACTTATTGGAATTATTTTAGATTTACAAAAAAGAGGTATTGATACTTCATCCTTAGTGTCACAAAAAGATAAGGAGGAATTTTGGGAGGTTGTTACTTCAGAATTATTTTTAGAAGAGGAAGAGTTAAACAAACTAAAAGAGCTTGATCCTTTTGAAGTCTTACTCAAATCTAAAATTGGTCTAACCATTCCAATTTGGAGTAACTTTGTTAGTGGTTTGCAAAGTCCAAATAGTCCTTTTCGTATCAGAACTTTATCCTCTGCCTCTGCTAGTCCTAGTGGTTCTCAGACACTAGGAAACCCACCTCATATCAGTTCTGGTTCCACTGTTCATACAGTACCTGCCATCACTGCTCGTCCATTCGTTATGGTCGTACCTGCTAGGTATGCTCCACTAGCCCTCCCTGCTGTTTTACATGACCTTCCCAGCAAATATGTTGCTAGAATTCCAACATGGGGTGGAGATGAAGACATTACAACAGAAGAACATGTAGACAGATTCAATGATTTTGCTGACAGAGAGGAAGTTGATGATGAGGATGTAAAGCTAAGATTTCTTTCTCAAACTTTCATTGGAGAGGTTAGAAAATGGTTTAAAGCTCTTAGAGCTGGAAGCATTCATAGTTGGGCAGAGTTTGAAGACAGTTTCCTAAGGAAATGGGGAAACAGAACTAACCCTATCCAAGCTCTTACTGAGTACAACAATCTTAGAAGTTCTCCTGATGAAACTGTCCAAAACTTCTCCAAGAGGTTTAATAAAATATACAATTCCATCCCAGCTCATTTGAAACCTCCTGGGGCCTTGGCACAACTGAGATATGTCGAAGCATTTGATTCTGATTTCTCCCTGTTACTTAGAGAAAGGGATTCTGCTACTCTTGCTGATATGCAAAATGATGCAATTAAAGTGGAAGTAAACATGATTGCTGCTAAGAAATCAAAGATGGAAAAAGCCAAACTAAAAGAAGAAGAGAAACCTTCTACATCAATTCCAGAGGATAAGTTTGAAACGATGATGAAGACCATGGAAAAAATGATGGATCGGTTGGCTCTTGGGAATACCTCTGCTCCCCCAGCACAGAAGGAACCTCAATTTAGGAATCCTCAGTTCAGAAGACCTCAAAATCAGCAAAGGCCAAGAGAGAACAAAAATCAACAGCCAGATCCTCCAATAAGACCTCCTTTCCAACAAAATTTGGTGGATGAAGAAGATGAACCTGAAATTCCTGAGGAGTCCATCGATTGTCTTGATGAAGAAGTGTCAGGGATTTTCTTGACTAAGGAAGAACATGATGAGTCTAGTATGACCAAACCTGGAGAAGAGCCTTCAAACTATTTAAAGGGCTATCAGCATGCTATTTTTGAGATGCAAAAGAAATACAATCTCAAGAATAGAAACGTGCCTATTACAGCAAGCAAAGCACAACCCAAGAAGGATGCTTCAAAGGTAGTTGAAGATAAGAAGTACAACTCAAAGGTTTCTGAAGGTAAGAATGATTCTCCACCTGGAAAAAAGAATATTCAAGCTCCATCACCTACTAAAGAAATTGAAAAGACTGTTTTTGTTTTTAACCTTGAGAATGAGATTGCAAAAATCAAGATATCAGTCCCCTTTAGTGAAATCCTCAAGGTAGACAAATACATAAATAAGATTGTTCAAATGCTCAATTCACAACCAGGAGTAGCTGATATCCTAAATGTACAAGAAGATAATCCTATTATTTTCTTGGGTCCAAGACTTGAAGATGAACAGAATGAAGAGTTCCCTCCTTTCTACATAAGCATTAGTATTCACGACATGACTTTACATAATGCTATGTTAGATTCAGGGGCATCTCATAATCTTATGCCCAAGGTGATCATGGAAAGACTGGGATTAGAGGTAACTAGACCATATAAGGATTTATTTTCCTTTGATTCAAAAAGAGTTCAATGCATTGGTTTGATTAAAGATGTTGTTGTGGGTCTTACACAAATTCCAGCAAAAACAATTGTCATGGACATTGTTGTGGTTGACATTCCACCCAAGTTTGGGATGCTTCTTTCAAGATCGTGGGCAACAAAAATCAAGGGCACAATGCAGATGGACCTTACCTATGCTACTATCCCTGTTTTTGGTGAGCAAAGAAGACTGTATCGGGAGACCAGAATGGCTTATATGGTAAGCAACAAGGATAAACCTCAAAACTTTCCCATTTATTCATGTGACACTGGTCTCGGATCAGCCATCCTTTTCAATGAGTCAGCTGAAGAGGAATCAGAGGATAAGTTTTCAGAAAACCAGTGCCAAGGAGATCAGCAAAAAGATGAAAATGAGACAGCAGGTTGGTGGTCATTATATTTTGATGGATCAATAGGAAGAGAGGGGGCAGGAGCTAGAATTTGGATCACAAGTCCTGGTAAAGAAAGTAAGTTTCTCTCACACAAGTTGAATTTTGATTGCACTAACAATATGGCTGGGTATGAATCTCTGATTTTGGGATTAGAAGCTTTGTTAAAATTGAAAGCTAGAAATATTGTTGTTTGTGGAGATTCTGAATTGGTAATAAAACAAGTGGAAGGTGCTTACCAAACCAAGGATGTAAGGATGAGGGCATATAGAAACTTAGTGTTGGATATGTTGGAAAAGTTTCAGGCTCATACTTTCAGTATCAAAACCAGAGACCAAAACTCTATTGCAGACTCTCTTGTTGTTTCAGCTAGCCTTTTTATTATTCCTACATACTCTTCTGAAAAATATGAGGTGGAATTCCGTCACAGACCAGTTATACCAAATAACATCATTAATTGGCAGGTCTTTGTGGATGATCAGCAAGTGAGGAATTTCATTGAGTTAAAAGAAGAATTTCAGAGCACTCAAATGGATCAGCAAAATATGTTTGTGGAATCAAAGGAAAAGCCTGAAGTCTTACAATTAAAAAACAACTTGATTCCAAAAGGTATCATCCCCTTGAGGAATTGTTTAATCAAAATGATGTATTCAAAGCACCAAAATTACAAGCTGATGAAGAAGAAGTGGAAAGATGCAATTTAGGAGATTCACTGGTGCCTAAGATGGTCAAAATTTCAAAATTTCTTTCAGCTGATATGAAGACTAAATATGTGGAGATGATGAAAAGGTTCATTGATGTCTTTGCATGGAGCTATGCTGACTTGAAACAATATGATTCCTCAATTATACAGCATACCATTCCTATTAAGGAGAATGAAAAGCCTTTCAAGCAGAAGTTAAGAAGAATTAATCCTCTTCTTATGCCATTGATTGAAAAGGAAGTGAAAAACTCTTTGATGCTAAGATTATTGTTCCAATCAGATTCTCAAATTCGCTTGCTAATTTGGTCCCAGTTAGGAAAAGAATGGAGAGATCAGGATTTGTATAGACTTCAGAAATCTGAATAAATCTTCATTGAAAGATAATTATCCTCTTCCCAAGATGGATTTGATTCTGCAAAACATTGTTGGTTCACAAAGGATGTCTATGCTTGATGGTTTCTCAGGGTACAATTAGATTCTTTTTCATCCAGATGATCAAGAGAAAACAGCCTTCACAATGCCATGGGGAACATTCATGTACACCAAGATACCTTTTGGTCTCATGAATGCAGGAGCCACCTTCCAGAGAGAAATGGATATTTCTTTTGCTGAAGAAAAGGACAAATCAGTGGTGGTTTATCTTGATGACATCACAATTTTTTCAAATAGAGAAGAAGATCATTTGAAGCACCTTGAAAGAGTTCTGCTGAAGTGTAGAAGGTTTGGTATTTCTCTTAATCCAACCAAAATTATTTTTGCTTTAACCTCTGGAAAACTTCTTGGTCATATTATTTCTAAAGAATGGATTAGGATTGATCCTAATAGAGTTAGTGCAATTCAAAAGCTAGATTTGCCAAGAAGTAGGAAAGAGATTCAATCCTTCCTTGTAAAAGTTAACTTTGTTAGAAGATTCATTCCTAACTTTGCTGAAGTTGTCAAGAGTATAACAAAGATGTTAAAAAAGGGAGTGGATTTCAAGTGGACAACTGAAGCAAAGAAATAGTTTGAGGAGATCAAGAAGGCACTCACACAAGCACCAGTGCTTATCAGCCCAGATTTTACCAAGGAATTCCTTATTTTTACATTTGCTTCTGAGGACACAATTGTTGGAGTTCTGTTGCAGAAGGGATGCCAAGGTACTGAACAACCTATTTCTTTCTTTAGCAAGACATTAGCAAATGTTGAATTGCAATATAACATCCTAGAGAAGCAAGCCTATGCTTTGGTGAAAGTAATAAAGGATTTCAGAATTTATGTTTTGCATTCTCACATTGTTGCCTACGTTCCAAGTGCTGTTATAAAGGATATTCTAACACAGGCTGATCCAGATGGAAAAAGGGGCAAGTGGATAGCAAAATTGTTAGAGTATGACATTGAGATTAAACCCACAAAGTTGGTAAAGGGTCAAGGCTTAGCCAAGCTGCTGACACAATCAAATTTGGACTGTCTTGATATTAACTTGAGTACAGAGATCTCAGAAATTTCTGAAAATGAAGAGGAATTGGTCCAAATAAATGAAAAATTCTTGTTGTCAGAATGGTACAAGGATGTAGCATTTGTTTTGCAGCATAATAAAGCCCCTGCTAATCTTTCAAAATCCAAAGCCTGGTTTGTCAAGCTGAAATCTCTAAGATATTTTTTGTATGACCAAAATTTGTTTTGGAAAGATGCAGGAGGGATATTGTTAAATTGCCTCATTGAAGAAGAAGCTGATAAAGTAATTGATGAATTCCATAAGGGAGATTGTGGAGGACATCACTATTGTAAAGCTACTGCAAATATGATCTTGAGGGCTAGTTATTTTTGGCCAACTATGTTCAGAGATATCTATAAAAAGATCGCTACATGTCATGAATGTCAAGTGTTTGAAGGAAAGAGGAAGCTTGTGCCACTGCCTTTGGTTCCTATATATGTTGAAGCGCCCTTCCAGCAATGGGGATTAGATTTCATAGGGGAAATCCATCCTCCTTCATCAGGTCAGCATCACTAGATTCTCACAGCCACTGATTACTTTACCAAATGGATAGAAGCGGTCCCAACAAGGCAAGCAAATGATTCAGTGATTATTTCTTTCTTAGAAAATAATATATTATCAAGATTTGGTTGTCCAATGAAAATTATAACTGACAATTCTCAAGCTTTTAAGTCCAAGAAGATGATTAATTTTTTCCATCAGTATCACATTTCTCTTGGGCATTCCACTGCTTATTATCTACAAGGAAATGGCCTTGCTGAATCATCAAACAAGAGCCTTGTAAGAATCATCAAGAAGCTGCTGCAGGAAAATAAGAAAGCTTGGCATTTGAAATTAAAGTATGCTTTGTGGGCTGACCGGATTTGTACAAAGATATCCATTGGAACATCGCCATATGAGTTAGTATACGGTGCTGAAGCCATATTTCCAACATCCCTTGGAGTGCCTGTGATGAAGCTAATTCAAGGATTAGAGGAGGAACCAAATGCTGTACAAAGAAGAATCAATTAGCTGATAGCCTTGCAGGAGAAAAGAAATCAGGTGTTTGACAATCATCAACAAAGTCAGAACATAATCAAGAGAACATTTGATAAAAAGATCAAAGAAGTTACCTTTCAGATCCATGATAGAGTGTTGAAATGGGAAGCTAGAATTGAAGAAAAAGGTAAGCCTGGTAAATTTGAAAATTTGTGGAAAGGGCCATAACGAATTTCTGCTTTTCATGGAAATAATACTTACATTCTGCAAGAGATTGATGGAAAAGCATATGCTGGAGGACCTGTCAATGGCAGGTTCCTAAAGCATTATTATTGATCAAAGTTCTGCCAGTTTCTCACAACATTGTATATACCCATTTAATCAGTTTTTCTTTTGTTGCAAATAATGACAAGCTGAACAGAAAGCTCAAGCCCAAGGTGAAGGCCCAAGAAGCTGGAAAGAAATGCTCGTCAAGAAAATCTGTGTTTTTCATAAAATGGACAAAGCACTGGAGCTCCAAGTTCTTAGTGTACTACAGGAGCACACTATCCCAAGTGGAGCCACTGTTATCACTTAAGAATTCTAATGCCAAAATTTCTCATACTAGCTTGATGACAAAGGTTGGTGCTAGTCTAAGTTTGTTTTTTGTTTTTCCTTAGAGTCTAAGTCTTAGGGGGTCTTGAGTCAAGTATGCACTCTCCTTCATCACTGGTCATTCTCATTCATCACCGGTCTCATAGCCATGTGTCAGTTTGGTTTAAAAATTACTATGTACCACAAAGCCTTTTAGGTGATTTCGTAGCGCATGTAACCATTCTGAAGTGATTTCGCAGCGCATTAATCCTTTTTAGCAGTTTCGCAGCGCAAAATTCCTTTAGGTGATTTCACAGCACGATACGTTTTAGGTGATTTCGTAGCGCATAATTCAAAATTTACACTGACTACGCTGCGAAATCGGAAATTCGTGCATTCCGCAGCGAATCTTTCCCAACTGTCAAATCTGTCAAGTTAATCTATGGCTTCGTCATTCATTGTCAGTTTATGCACTCCACATATCATGTGCAACCTCTTATCTCCATTATTACAACCACTAGGTACGTTGGTACACACGGAATACAAGTTCCAAGAAAGGCCAGGTATTCACAGTCTTAATGATGATTGTATGCCTTGCATGAGAAACAAGTCTGCAAGATTTCAATTTGAAAATATTGTCATCAAGCGAGGCAGCTATCAAGCGAGGCAACTATCAAGCGAGGCAGCCATTCAAGCAAGGCAGAGATTGGAGTTTGAGCAGCGCTAGCATTTCCAACCTCCATTACACTGAATCTTCATGGAGGGATCGACAGAAAGGAAAGATCACAGGTCAGGAAAATGTATAAGAAATGAGCCTGAAGGTTTAGACATAACCTTGAAGAACAAAGAAGTCGAGCATGCATTTAAAGAAGCTGGATGTTGGAATTTTTGCAAGAAGATCTAGGGAGGCCATGCACAAGTTACTAAGGAATTTGCCCTGAATTTCACAAGACTAAACTCAAAGGTTGGTATGCTGGAATTGCAGGTCTCACCAGACATGATATCCACAGTTACAGAGATTCCAAGAGGGCAAGAAAATTGGTTCAAGAATTTCAAATTTGACATGAACCCATGCAAAGAGTTTCTAAAGCAGGAGTTCATTAACTCAGATTTGAGCAAGTCTATTCCTAGAAGTTATGTCAAAGAATCATATGCCCATTTGCTTACCTGTATACAGAAGTACCTGACCTGTGAAGGGAGATATAACAAAGTGTATTCATACCATTTTAAACTTCTGTTGCATTTCATAGGGAAAGCATCTATTGATCTACCTTTTTACTTATTCCGCAACTTAAGTAAAATGTGTGACAAGGTGCAACTAAGAAAAGAAGCCTGTGAGACTTCATTGTTCCACCATGGCTTGGTTAAGTTGATTGTTCTGCATGAACTCCAGAGGGTAGGCAGAGACTGGGACACATTCATATTCATGTCTGGTTTCCAAGAGCAAGACGGATCTCAGCCCTCAAGCTACAAAAGATCTTTCAACAACAACCGGTCCTCAAGCAGAAACAAGAGCCAAGAGGTTTTCAAAGTTAAAGGCAAGGAAACAAGTAAGAGAATCTACCAGGTCACTGACTATTCAGGATACACCCCAGTAGTCCATTAAAGAGAAAACTCAGGTCAAAGAAACTGCACATAAATCAAGCAGAGGTGAAGGAATTCAAAGAAGAAGGACTAGGAGGCAGGTGGCTAAAGAAAAAGGTAAGTCAGTGAGTATTGAAGAAATCCATGTTTCAAAGGGAGACTTAAATGATTTATTGCAAGAAATTGACATTGAAGAGTCCCCACTAGTTCAAGTTGATTTGATACAATCAGGAAAAGAGAAGGCTAAGAGGGTCAAAGCCTCAAAGAAACTCAAGTTTGATGATCAAGTTGATCAATTTGTTTTTAAGCCCAGGAGACCCATAACGAGGAAGTTCAAACAAGTACAGGAGGTGCCTCTAAGAGCAGATGAAACATGAGAGGTGACACGACCTCATGAAAGAAAGGATAAAGGAAAAATAGTTGCCACTCAAGAAGAAGGTAATGTGGAAGACTTGAAAAAGAGATTTGGATTCGCCAACTTCGAAATTGCTAGACTGAAAAAGGCTGCCAGAAAATTTGCACTTAAGGAAGCTTATTTTAACCAAATGTAAGCTCGGTGGGAGGACCAAACATTTCAAATTCTTGAAGTGGTTGATTTTAGTGTTCAATTCCGTAGCTAGACTACTCCTGCAATAAAGGAAGCTTAATTTATCAAAAAAGTCAATACAAACCTCCAGTCTGGGATCAAAGTAATGAAGAAACAAATTGAAGACTTAAAGATACAGTTGAGCCAGTGAAAATAATATCCATAAAGAAATATCACTTCAAGTAAGGTTATGTTTCAAATTTTTGATGGTTTTTTTTGGTATAATCTTTATTGAATAATCAAACATTCCCATTCAGTTTTGAAAGGTCTTGGAGCTGTTGAAAGAATGATTAAATAGTAAAAGGCTCAAAATGGAAAAAATTTGGGTTGAAATTGTGATTTTTGAAACAACACAGCAATTTCGTAGCGCACTACGAAACTGCTGAAGGTGATGACTAAAGCTCAGCAGTTTCGTAGCGCGCTACGAAACTGCTGAAGCTACACAATCTAATCTCAGTCAACCAGTTTTTAAATATAAGCAGAAATTTTGAAAAGGGAATATCTACAAGGCATACAAGGCATCATCTGAAGCTATCAACATTCAACCAGGTCAAGACAGGTGGAGAAAATATGTATTCGAATCCAATTTTAAATTTTTGTCATAAAGTGAACACATTTACCACAGTTCAAGATATATCAAAATAGCTTGGAAGAAATTTTTCTTTCACACATGAAAAGGGTGGACAACACATCAAGGACGTGGCAATCATTTCTATTTTGGATAATCAAAGATAAAGGGGATGCTTCTTTGGATTTGAACATTTTGAGGCAAACCAAAGACCGATAAACAGGGGTAGTTTCCTATGTTTTAGGGCAATGAAAAAGATGTGACATTGAAGACCAACATGGAGCCTTGAACATCCATCACAGCCAAACTAAAAGGGGAACAGATGTCAAAGAACGAGAATGATTCTAATCAAGGCTATTATTAGCATAATATGGAGTTAGAATCCTACTTGATTTAGATCTCTAAAAAGTCTAGTTGAAGTTTGTTACATTAAATAGGCAGTTAAAAGTTAAACAGGTGTCATTAGAAGTAGATTTCGAGTTCCCCTAATGTTTAAGGAGGAATCTCAGTCAGGTCTATATATAGGAGAAAGGGAAATGTAATAGGGGTTGGAAGTTTATGTAAAAAGCTTTGTTATTAAGCTTATGTAAAAACTCTGTTTCTTTGGTAATACAGTACTGGCTTCTGCTGCTCAAGAATCATAGAGATTTCAATGTATGTGTTCCTGTTGTTGTCTTTTCATGTTTCCTACAGTCTTATGAGTATTTGATTACTTAGAAATCACTTGTAGTGTTCTAATTTCCTTCACATACTTGTAAACTGTCCTCTTTGTGTTTGGTGTACTATGACTATATTGAAATTTGAATGCCTTGATTTTATTGCAAAGCCAATTCCACTGTTAATGCTAAAGGACATATGACTCCATAAGCCCAATGGATGCTTGTTAATTTTGATTCCACCACCTTCATTCCTATTTGTTTCACAAAGAGTTAGCCATCTTAATCATAATTGAAAACCTTCAATCCTTTGAGAGAGCCCTCTCAGGCTAAGGAGGCTAAGCCTTAGCTAAAAGATTGGTTTGAAACAGTTACTTGAAGTCTTCCTGGTCTGCAGCCTTCCAGGGCTTGATTTTGAGATAACAGGAATAGAGATAATACCGGAAAATTCCTACCCAACACCCCCACCACTTCACTAAGTCACCCTTCTCTCTTCTTTGGTGGAAGTGACCCAGAAGAACCTATAGGTGAACCTCCTGAGATATACAAAGATCCTATAACAAAAGAAGAGCAAGAAAACATTCCTTGTGAGACCATGGCTGAAAACAAAAACGGTAGAGAAGATTATGAGAGAATAGAAGGTACCTTCCCCATCCGAGAGACCAACGGGGACATGAAGATGAAGAACATAAGTCCCTCAGCCTTACCTCATTTCCATGGATTGACCACTGAAGACCTTGATACCTTCCTGTTTGAGTTTGCTATCCTTTGTCGAACTTATGACTATACAGAAGACGAGCAAAAGTTGAAACTCTTTCCCTCTACCCTCAAGGATGCAACATTACACTGGTTCATGGGGTTACCTAGAAACAGTATCACCACTTGGGCTTAGATGCAGCAAGCCTTTAACAACAAATACCGGGACTACTGTAGGTCAAAGGAAACAAAGGGAGAAATCTTTCGGATGACCATGGGAAATGATGAGTATTTAGAAGACTACGAGGAAAGGTTCCAACTTAGCTATAAACGGGCCAGGTGCACACTTGACCCTGAATCTCTAAAGTTGGTTCTCCTCTGAGGAGTCCCTGAAGACCTTCGAGATACCCTTCACATGCTCGCTGGAGGAGACATCTACCAACTACCTTATGAGGACATAAAGACTGTGTTTAGAAACCACTCTAGGGCAGCCCGGAAAAGAGGTAAGGGGAACCCACTTTCAGCTAGTACTACCTTCTCCAAGCATGAGTTTGCTAATCAGATGGAAGACCTCAAAAGTGAGATGAGACAGACCATTGCCATGCAACTCGATACCTTCTGAATCCAACAAAAGAAAGAGGAAGCTGAGAGGGCTTTGGCCATTTTTTGTCCTAGATGTATGAGGAAGCACCCTAAGAACGAGTGTCCATTGCACTGTGTAGAAGTATGTTTCGTTTGTAAGGAAAACCACCCCACAAACCAATGCCCAACCTTACCCAGATTCAAAGCCATGTACCAAGGGACTGAGGCACCCACTGAACCTCTCTACTTCCTCAACCAAAGGAGGCTGCATGGACCCAGACCTTACCAACAGGGGATGCCAGGGACATCCCAAGCTTATTATAGCCCCAACCAATCTGCTCACATGCCTTCTTGGGGTCCCCCTGCTCATCCTTCCTAGTCCGCACCACCTCCGTGGTCTTATCCACCTCAATACCATACTCAACCCACTGCTCATTCGTTTCACTCACATGTCTAGCTGCAACCTCAGTGGAATGCACCTCAACCGGGTTGGAGGCCCCAATACAACTCTCCTCCCGCCATTTTTCCTCCACCACCGGCTCCTCCAAGACAACCCCAGATGCCTGCTCAACCGAACCTGAACCCCAACAACCGACAGCCTCAGCAGGTATACACTGGGGAGACACACATGCCCTACCTATGCTGGGAGATCTAGGAGATCAACCTGCGATCCGGGAAGACCCTTCCAGATCGCCAACCTCCTCCCCCAGAGGACGAGGAAGAGAAATAGGAAAGTGAACCCAAATCCATTCCACCCTTTCCTGAGCGACTAACAGTAACCACGCAACCAAACCCAGAGAAGACTGAACTTCTGGGAGAACTTAAACAGTTGTGTGTGAAAATACCACTTCTCCAGGCCATCAAAGATGTACCAATATACAACAAATTGATTAAGGAGAAGTGTTTCAGTCACCCAGGTAGGCAAAAGAGAGATGCCTTGACTATCAATGTCATAGGACAACTATCCGATCTAATGCTGGGGCAAGTAATCTGTCCAAAGTATTTGGACCCTGGGAGTCCTGTAGTTGATGTCCACATCAATGGCACTATAATCCCCCATACCTTGATCGATCTAGGGGCTGCCATTAATGTGATGACCAGGGACACCATGCTTAAACTCAACCTTCAGAGTTCCTTAAGGAAGACCTCGACAATCCTGCAGCTGGCAGATCGCTCCACCGTGACTCTCGAGGGGATTGTGGAAGATGTCTTGGTCTCTGTTGACTCTTAGGAGTACCCTGCGGACTTCTTGGTCCTTCAGCCAAAGGCAAAGCTCACTGGATACCCCCTCATTTTGGGAAGTCCTTGGTTAGCCACTGTGGATGCTTACATCAGTTGCTGAGCTGGAAGCATGACCATCAAGAATGGGCCTATGTCCAAGTAGGTAGTCCTATACCCTCCTGCCCAACCTCTACTAGAACTTGACTTACCACTCTGGTTTGAAGAAGGAGATGAGTATGAGGTCTACTCTCCACCATTGTGCATAGTAGAAACCACTAGGGGAGGCCCTCAAACAGAGGATGATTTGATTGAGACTTTGATTCAAAATCCACCTCCCAGTGCACTGTCCTTAGAGTAATTGGTGGAAGATACCCAAGCCAACACCTTAGTGGACCTCTATGTGATTGATCCGACCTCTACCAGAATTAAGAATGTGGAGTTTGGTCCTGAGAGAACTTTAAAGATCAGCTCCTCCCTATCTCCTTCCCAGGAGAAGCAACTGTGTAGCTTACTGAATAGTCATTTAGATGCTTTCGCTTGGAGCTATAAGGAGATGAAAGGAGTCCATCCTTCGGTCTGTACCCATAAAATTTACATTAAAGAAGATTGTAAACCAGTCAGGCAGCCACAGAGGAGAATGAATCCAGCCCTTAAAGACATTGTCAAAGAAGAATTTCAAAAATTGTTGGATGCAGGATTCATCTACCCTATCTTTGATAGTGATTGGGTCTCACCTCTATTGCTTGTGCCCAAGAAGAACAGGAAGTGGATAATCTGTGTAAATTACCGAGAACTTAACAAAGCCACCAAGAAAGACCATTTCCCTTTTCCTTTCATAGATCAAGTGTTGGATGGACTGGCAGGGAAGAAGTTCTTCTCTTTCCTAGATGGGTTCAGTGAGTATAATCAAATCCAAATAAGCTCGGAGGACCAAGATAAAACCACCTTCACTTGTCCATGGGGTACCTTTGCCTACCGAGTCCTTCCCTTTGGGCTATGCAACGCTCCTGCCACTTTCCAGAGAGCGGTATTGAGCATCTTTTCTGAGTTGGTCCATGATTCGGTAGAAATATATATGGATGACTTTACTCCTTATGGGTCCAACTTCCAAGAAGCATTGAATAATCTGGGAAAAGTTCTAACCAAATGCATTGAGATGAACCTGTCCCTCGGTCCCGAAAAATGTGAATTCCTGATGACTAAAGGGACCGTGCTAGGTCATACCATTTCTCGGCAAGGGTTACAAGTGGATCCTAACAAGATTGCTATCATCCAAAAGGTCCCACCTCCTCAAAAGGTAAGAGATGTTCGGAGTTTTCTAGGCTTAGTGGGATATTATCGAAGATTCATTAAAGATTTCAGTAAGCTAGCCTTGCCATTGTTTGGCCTCTTAGAGAAAGATTTTGAGTTCAAATGGACTGACGACTGTCAGGGGGCACTGGAGGAGTTGAAAGATAAGCTGGTGTCCGACTCGATCTTGAGAGGTCAAAACTGGGCCCTACCTTTCCACATCCACACTGATGCCTCGAAAAAAGCCATAGGGGAAGCCTTAGGACAAGTTGAGGAGAAACTGCCATATGCCATATACTTTGTCAGTAAAAACTTGTCCAACGCAGAAATGAACTATACTGTAACCGAGAAAGAGTTCCTGGCTGTTGTCCATTCCCTAAACAAGTTCAGACACTACATCACTGATTATCAAACATTTGTACACACTGATCATGCTGCGATTAGATTTTTAATGAATAAGCCTGATGTAAATGCTCGTATCGTTAGATGGTTACTTTTTTTGCAACAATTTGATTTGACTATTATCGACAAGCCAGGTAACGAAAATGTTGTTACTGACTTCTTGTCTAGATTGGATTTTCCTGCAGGTGAAGAATGAACAAGTGGATGACCAGATGCTAAATGAACATCTGTCTGCTATCTCAGTACTCTCTCCATGGTTTGCTAATATAGCAAATTACTTGGCCTCAACACAATTCCCTCCGCACTATCCTCAAAGGAGAAGAGCAGAATTGTAAGGAAGAGTGCCCTGTTCACTTGGATCGGGGGCAACCTGTTTAAACTTGGCCCAGATTAGATCTTGAGGTGTTGTGTTAGGGAGGAGGAAGTCTTTGAAATCCTCCTAACCTGTCATGACGGACCTTGTGGAGGCCACTTTGCAGCAAAAGCGACTATCTTCAAAATTCTACAGGCAGGCTACTATTGGCCTACTCTTCATCAAGATGTCAGAAGATACATCAACCAGTGCGACCAGTGTCAGAGGATGGGGAAACCAACTCCAAGGGATGAAATGCCTCTCCAACCTCAAGTGACCTTCAAGCCATTTGAGAAGTGGGGCATGGATTTTGTGGGTCATATCAACCCTCCTTCAAAGCAAAGGTCTTACATCATTGTGTGCACTGACTATCTAACCAAGTGGGCAGAAACAAAGGTAATCAAAGCAGCGATAGAAGAAAAGGTGGCCGAGTTTTTAAGGGAAATATCTTCTACAAGTTTGGCTACCCAAGAGAGTTAGTCACCGATCAAGGAATCCAGTTCACCTCCAGCCTAATTGAAGACTTGCTTGCTCATCACAAGATCAAGCACAGGACTTCCACCCCATATAATCCTCAAGCAAATGGGCAGGTGGAAGTCACTAATAGAGCATTGGAAGGTATTTTGACTAAGGTGGTGAGCAACCGCAGAAAGGATTGGGCAGATTGCTTGGTTGAGGCCACATGGGCCTACAACACCACTTTGAAGACTACAACAGGTTTCGCACCTTATGAGCTGGTCTACGGGAAGAAAGCTTTGTTGTCAATAGAGTTCGAGTACAAGACATTGAGGGTGGTAGCTCAGCTGGACCTAGATCTTAGCCATGCTCAACATGAAAGATTATTGCAGCTAAATGGATTAGATGAACACAGAATGCAGGCCCTCCTCCACTCAGAAGTAGTTCAACTCCAGAGGAAGATATTTCATGACCGACACCTTAATGAAAAGAAATTCCAGCCGGGAGATTGGGCGCTGCTGTATGACTCAAGATACAAGGATTTCAAAGGAAAGTTGAGGACAAGATGTTTAGGACCATGTACAGTGGAGAAATGCAATGACAATGGTTTAGTCCTTATCAGGACCATTGATGAAGAAGCCATCCCCATGCTTGTCAACGGGCATCAATTGAAAATCCACAAGAAACCCCTTTCGAGGCAGGAGTTCATTCAAACTGTGGAAAAATCAGTGCTGGTAGTAGAGCAGGGTTCTGCCTATATTCTGGCCACACCTTGATCATAAAAAAAAAAGGAATAAAAATATCTCTGGGTGAAAACCTCTCTGAGGCGCCCAGGGCAGACAGTGAGGGTGAAAACCTCATGGAGGCGCCCCAACTGTCTCTTAGAAAATAAAGAAATGGAATAAAAAAAGATCCTTGTGTGAAAACATCTCTGAGGCACCCAAGGCAGATAGTGGGGGTGAAAACCTCATGGAGGCATCCTGCTGTCTCTCAAAAAGAAAAAAGAAAAAAGAAAAAGTAAAAAAAACAGGTCTAATCTTTGGAATTATTGCAGGTTGCAGGGAATACAGTGCAGATAAGGAAGGTCGCGCAAAACAAGGAAATGGGTCCTTACCAAGCTACCAAACATCCTCACAGACACCCCCTCCATGGCCACTCACTTTTTCCAGGATTTGAACACATTCAGGTCGAGATTCAACCTCCTATAGGAAGTTCTGAGCTTTCTACAGGAATTTTTGGGGCTTTCTATAGGAAGTTCCGCATTTCTACAAGAAACATCCTTTAGAGCCTTTGGGCAGGCCAAAATTGATTCTGGAAATGGATTTAAATCTTGAAGTCTGTTGAAGAGGCCTGCAACCACCCCTCTCTTCCATCCATCACCGGTTTCATCTCTTTCCACCGCCATTACAACAATCTGGTCCTGTATTCCTGCACAGTCATGCAAAGAGTCCTGTTTTCCTCAGATTGAATTTTTTTTCCCAAGGGACAAATAAAGCACACAAAGGCTCGCACACTCTACTCGTCAAAGCTCCATCAGGACCCTTCATCCGTGAATAAAACCTTTCTCATTTCAGCATGCATCCGAGGAGGAGAAGCAGACAAACTTTGCTTGGACTTGAACACCTCCTTGACAGCTGAGAAAAGACAGATCCGTGCATGTAGCGTTCACAACCAAAGGATCAGGTCCCGAAGCCTTGAATACCCCATCAGCCAATGAAAGGAGGAGTTCCAGTGCCTGTGCATGAAGCAGCAGTGAGCAAAGCCATCATTCCACATCCCAAAGTCTGCAGAACATGTCCACGACCACCCAGGTAAGTGTCTAACCTTATTCATCAAATTGCATAGACTATACTCTGAAAACTGCATGTATGTGAAATGGTGCAGATTGAATGAATTCGGTGGCCAGTCAACTAGCCACCCACAGTCAGTCGAAAAGCCTCGTGGGATTCGAACGAGCTCGGTTACGCTCGAATCCACCAAAGGGACGAAGAGCTGACACATGGGAAGTGTCCAGTCAGGGAGAATCGGTGGATTGGCAGTGATGGCGGCGGTTAATGGCAGTCAGAGACATGCCAAAGCATGATGGCTGTGACGTTGGCTAATGGATCGGCCAGGACACCTCACCCCCTCGCCATGAATTGCGCCGTATTTCAAATTTCTCGGCCGAAGAACTTGCGATGAACCACTGTCATTTACACTTGCAACCATTTTTCAGCAAAGTACGCGTCCTCCTCCTCTGCAGTTCATTAGCCCAAGCTTCTCGGCCGTTTCAAAATCCTCCTGCATCCCAGGCTCATTCAGAAGCACCGTGATGCCCTCCAGAAGCTGGCAAATCTCTCTACAGGAAGGAGCTCTACAGGAAACACGGCACATCTTCCCGGAGTAGAAAAGCCTGGACTTTCTGTGTCGAAATTGGAGTTTCGAAGAGAGGTAGGCCCGAAAACACCATTCCCATGCATGATATTTCGAAAGGTGGTGAATTAAAACTGTCTGGAGTAGGAGAATTAGAAGCAAATCTTCCTGTGGGTCAAGAATGGTAGTTTGCCTATGTGATACACGGAATTTTTTTCAGTTGGTTCTGCATCACATTCTCCTCCACAGTTCCTATTAACAAATTTCTCCTGTAGAAACAATTAACCACTGTAAGGGCTAACCCGTGCATGAAGAATGTGACTTTTATGTGGTTGGGGATGAAAATTAAGCTCTACACTCTGTCTATGGGAGCCTAATTCCCTTTTAACAGTCGAGTTGTGGGCAGCAACAACATTATAACCAGGGAATTGGTGCAAAGTGGAATATAAACACCTGAGGGATACTGTCTTCAAAGTTATGGGGAGGAAACCATACACATAATTCCCCTTCTGATCAGAGCACAAGCCAAAACAGAGCATTTTCACCATGCCAGGAGGGTTTATCAGAAAGGAACCCTCTGATTCCAGGAAATTGCGAGAAACTCCCAAAGTGGTAGACCTATTTACCTGTGCCAATTGGATGAACTTCTGTGACAGAATTCAAGGTCATGATGATGAGGTCACAGAAGAGTTATTAATGTCCCTGCAGCCTAAATTCAAGATACTGACCACTGTAAATTTTAGAGGGTTGACCTTAAAGCTTACCCCACAACTCATTAGTCGAGTCACTGATCTGCCATTGGGGATACCCTAGAGCAAAGAGGAGAGGGCATTGGGCCAAAAAGCCAAAAAGGAATTCTTCCTACTAGAGGAACAGTTTTCAGAGGATAAAAATGGGGTTCGGAGAGCCATCTTACATCCATTTTGGAGCGAGGTCAGCCTTTAGATCATGAAATACATTACCTGTGAGGGGTGGTTCAGTATTGTATATGGTTATCACTTCCGGTTGCTAACTGAACTCAGACATAAGATGGATTTACCCATAGAACAAAAGTTAAGCATCCCCTATTTCCTCCTACAATCATTAATTGAGTGTGGCACAAAATTGAAGGAAGGGACACTGGACCAGCTGGCCCATCATGGGCTTATCAAGCTTCTAGTAGAAGATGCCCTCCATACCTATATTGTCCCTCTCTCTTGGGAGATTTTCCGCAATATGTCCAAGGATGATGATATCCGAATTCTAGCCGAGGAACTCACTTCATCTAGCAGTGAGGAAAGGGAGCATATTGAGGTAGAAGAGAAAGCCAAGGGTAAGGAAACCCAAGACAGACCACCACAGAAAGAGCAAGAAGAGAAACAAGAGAAAGGCCAAGCTGTTGAGCCCAAAACTGTGGGTGGAATAAAGGCACAAACGCCAAGGGAAAAACGATTGCAAATCAGGGCAGAGAGGACTGAAAAAGTCCAAGCAAGTGAGGGCACACCCAAGGAAACCACAACAAAATTAAAAGAGAAGGCACCCCCAGCGAAGCAGGCCAGAATAATGAAAACCGGTTCTACAGGAAGCCAGAAGACCATTTCTACAGGAAGCTAGAAAATCGTTTCTACAGGAAGACAGAAACAGTCAGCACAGGACTTTCTACAGGAAGTCTGGAAACAGGGCAATAGAAGGAAAAAACGCCTGAGATTTTAGCCAGGGAGGCAGCAGCTGTGCTGGCCACCCTAAGCACATCTCCCAAGAAGAAGGGGAAGTGAAAGAGGGAGCCTTCCTTGTATTTTAAGGCAAAAAGGAGCATGAGGATAAAGACTGGCAGACCCCAGCCACCGTCAAAAGAACCAATCACGATTGTAGACACCCCAGCTACACAAAAGGAGAGGTCTTCCTCAAAGGCATCCATCACTTATGAATGGGGGAGCCCAAAGACATCCACCTGGAGAGAAAGAATGAAAATGTTGGACACAAAGGCCTCTCTACAGGATGCTGAGACTATTCTACAGGAAACACTGGCTAGGCTAAAGGAGACTGAGGAAATGGAATGTGAGGCAGCTAAATCACCACAGGAGGAAGAAAAGGTGGAGAACATTGTGGAACCTAGCCCCCAACCCAACTTGGGCTCCTACTATAACTTCTTAGAGGTCGGAAAGATCATTCCTCAAAAATTCACAGTGCCACTTTTCCTTGCACTAGAAGAAGAGAGAGTGAGAACCCACACTTGGATGAAAATCACTAAGTCCAAGGGTGTGCCAGATATAGGTCCTCTAGAGGAACAACTCAAAGAGGAAAGAAGGGAATTGGCTATGGTACGACATGTGGAGAGCAGCTAGCTGGTCAAGCTACAGGAAGAAAATGAGCTGCTTAGACAGCAGCTACAGTTACAAGGATAAAGGAAGGAAGACAGGTCTCACATCTTGGGAGAACAACAACAACAGGAGGAGCCCACAACAGTCAAAGATACCACTGATAAATAGAAGAGAAGGGAATGGATGCAGGCTAGAATGGAGACACTGAATCAACAGCTACAGGAAAAATAATTGCAAGCAGGCCTGGAGATATAGTCTCTGAAACAGCAGGTACAATAAAAGGAGGCCCAACTGGCCTGCAGGGCCAACTGGACAATGCAAGCTCTGCAGTGTAGGCAGCCTACCAAATCCTATGCCCTATACCTCAAGGAACAGTGGTTATAGTTTCAGATCAATACCTTGGCCCAAAGGGGCATCACCCCATTCCAAAATTATCATCAGTTTGCAGCTCTATGTGGCAGTAGTTCATCAAAGGATAGGGCAAAATTATCAGAGTTCTACTTGCACAACTTCGCCGTTCTGAACATGAATGCATGGGATCCCAACATTGTGATAGGAGATGTCCAACTTATGGCCATGGCCTCTTGGATGAGTCATGAGGAGAAGAGAGCAGCCGAGGTCTGTAGCATCATAGGCAGAGAACTCAGTGAGCCACTGATGATCAGAGCAGAGCCGGATGACCCCTCAGCAGTGATAAGCACCCACCAGCACTTGGCCAACAACCCTCAGGATCTACCGGAATACATTGAGCAACATGCTCAAGCTATTGTCCACTTTGAGGACATGGGGAGACTGTTGGGAGAAAACTGCCTACATGCCTACACAAGGCAGTTGAACACACTACCTCACAGCTTGAAGATAAAGGAATACCACTCTCCCACCAGGATGAGGGAATCCTTGGCAAGAATACCTCTCTACAAACAGTTGATGCAAAATCTGCAGGCCAATTGGATTGACCTGAAATTCAGTCCTCCTTTGCTTTTGGGACTGCTAGAAGGAGTTAAGGAAGAGGAGGAAGGTAGACAGTGGGAGGAAGTGGAAAGGAAAGTAGGATTCCTCGACTGGGAAGAAGATATCACCGCAGAGGCCTGGGACGTGAGGGAGGCGATCAAAGCCATGAAGGATGATGAGCTGGACTATTTTCTCATAGGATGAGCAACCCATTTAGCAGGGGGGTGAAGATGAGCCGCAAATTGGGTAACTTATTGGGCTCATTTTGCCTAATTTTCCTTTTTCAGTCCTCCATTTTTCATAGATTATGCATTTTTTTTAGTATGTTTATGTTATTTGAACGAATAAGGGTGGTCACTCTACCAAGGAGGCTAATACGTGGTTATTTCAGGTTTTTTGGACAAATTTTGTAGCAAAACCAAGCAATTATGGGCCAGGTGACAACCAAGCTTGAGGTGAGGATTCATAGGGAGGTTGTCTTTGGCATTAAATGGCCCTTCCTCAAAATCTCCACCCTCAACTCCGAGCTCAACAGGCCACCAAAACAAGTTCTAAAGGCAACCGAGCAGCTTTGGGAAGAGTGACTGTTTACTAGCAATTGGAACAGCCGAGTCCCTTGAATTTAGGAGGGCTGCTAGGCCCCTCGTAGTGTATA
This sequence comes from Pinus tabuliformis, assembly GCA_031772625.1. Taxonomy (NCBI): domain Eukaryota; kingdom Viridiplantae; phylum Streptophyta; class Pinopsida; order Pinales; family Pinaceae; genus Pinus; species Pinus tabuliformis. Next base: position 659,635,899 of record CM062804.1, read on the forward strand.
AATAGGAAGGCCTCAGCCTTCATAGTTTACTTTTGGAACTGTTGGTATTTGCACTATAGTGTTGTCCTTTGCTCAGCTTGTTTTCTTGTAGCTACTGTTGTACAACTTTCTTGTGATGATTATTTTTGGGTAATGAGAAGCAGCTTTACTTGGCATTAGATCTGAGTTCTTTATAGGAGCTGGCATCTGTCGGGGTTGGGCCCAACCCGAGTGCCAAGGTCTACTTTATGTATTATTATTTGTTCTTTATGTATTTGCAAAATCATTTCTCTTAAGTAGATTAAATCTTGTTGATTAACTAGGTCACTGTTGATGATTAGAAAGAATTTTGATGTTTAGATTGAGTTGATAGGTTATTAACAGGGAAAAGCTTCAGAAAAGGGCCATCAAGCACCTCTGATTTCACCTCTCCCTCAGTGGGATCAGGAGCTGGGATCAAGGTGACCTTGCTGCCCACAAAAACACTGACTTTGCTTTGCCATGCAATCATTAGTGTTTGATTTTCATTTTCAGATGTTGGTTACATGTTTAGATTCTTGATTTCTTAGTTGCATAGTTACTATACATGGTTTCCTTGCGATTAAAACTATTGTTCATTCTCTTTACTGTTAACTTGATCTGATTAGGTCAACGTAACTAGGTCTCTACTTTTACAAGTCATCGTTGGTTAAGTTTGAAAAACAACTTGCAGAGCACCTGTACCACTTCTCTGTCTGCCCATACTCCATCAATCCCATCTGCTCCATCCCCTAATTCGGATTCTTGCCTTACGCTTGCCATTTGTTCACATAACCCTAATTTTTGTGCAACATTGCTTCAGTCCTCCTTGAACAAATCCAGCCATCTACATCTTTCCTCAACTCCATCCACCTAGTCCTGGACCATCCCAAACCCTTATCCTACCTCCATACCCACTCCTTCACCTTTCTATCTCCATCCATCCTCCAAAATCCCATTTCTAAACAACTTGTAGAAAATTACAGACATCCTGTAGAACCCCTGCAGACTTCCTGTAGAGGCTCACGAATGAGGTTTCCTCATAGCCAAACTCTGTGAAACTCTCTAGAAGGGTGTTAGGGACCCCTTAGGCCCTCTCTAAACCTTATTGATCTCCTCCAAGCATTTCCTTTCACCAATCCACCTCTGCACAATCAAAAACAGTCAAATCGCATGCATGATAATTCTCGCAACTTATTCAAAAATACAAAAAGATGTTTTTTTTTTCTTCAGATGTTACTGTAGAAGTAGCTTAGATACATGTATTTAACTTCCTAGAAGTCAATGGCATCTCTTTCAGTAGCTTGCATCCTCTTTCTTGCATCAGTAGGGCTAGCTGGTAAAATTAGGTTTGGTAGGGTTTATGTTTCCTTTCAGCTTTCCAGTTTCCTTCTGCAAGTACAACAACCTTCTTTGAGTTAGCTTTAGTCCATCAGTTAAAAAGCTTCTTCTCAGAGCTCAGAGAAGTTGGCTTAAGCTCCTAGTAGACTTGTTCCATCTGACCAAGTGACAATTGCGGCAAGAGCTAGTACTTGTGCATACAACACCGACACTTCCAAGTATGTTACGAACTACCGAGTTGATAAAAGTAAAGAAGGGAGTCCCAGGAGTTGCAGCAGTATTGCTGCAATACTGGAACTCACCAGTGACTATGGCTAGCAGTATACTGAACCAATCAATGGCATGGTAGAATAGAAACAAACTAGTAGTTTCACGTCAGCATTGTAGGTAGGCATCGCCTCAGCCCATTTTGTAAAATAATCAACAACAATGATGATGTATCCATGCCCCCCCCGATGAGTGAGGGTTACAAGTCATAAAATAAATTCCCCATTTGGAAAATGCACCATTGGTGATAACTGGGTTAAAGGAGTAGTTGGGGATTGTTATTTCTGGTTGTAAATCTGGAAAGCATGGCATTTTAGGACTGCAAGAATGCAATCTTTGAAAATAGAGGGCCAAAAATAACCAGAGTGAAGGATCTTTTGAGTGGTAGCATATCCTGACATATGACCACCACAGGCACTAGAGTAGCAGTCATTCAAATCTTTCTTAGCTTCCTCATGCGTCAGACACCATCGAAGGACTGAATCTATGCAAAGTCAGTATAAGGTATCCCCAATAATGTGAAAGGGTTAGGACTGCTACCGAATTCGGTACCGCTTAGAGCGAGATAACTCTGATCCAAAGGTCTGAGTTTGGATATATATGATGATATCTCCATACCAGGGATTTTGGGTGCTAATAAGGAAGAGTGATTCATCAAGAATCATCTCATCAGATTCAACAATCATGTTTGTAGAAGGAAAGTCACAAATTAATCTAGCAAAAACAAGTGCTTTCTTTGACTTAGCCTTGTTGAAATCTAAGTCAAACTCCTGCAGGATGAAAATACATTTGGAATATTTTACCCCCAACAACTGACTTGACAAAATATAGGTAATGGGGTTGCAATGAGATATCACTACAATTTTGCATAAGAGAATATAGTGTCAAAATCATTGGACAACATGAATTGCTGTCAATTCCAACTTTTCTACATATGCATATCGAGTCTCAACATCAAAAAGGTTACGAGTCAAGTAATATATAAAATGATCATTTCTGTCATCATCATCCTGAACTAACACCATACCAATGGTATTGTCAACGATGACCAAGTATAAGAGATAATCGTGATGCTAATTCGAAGGATGCAACAAAGGTGCAGTAATGAGTCTGGCCTTTAAAGCATCAAACGACTTCTGAGAAATGCTATCACAAATGAATGGGACTCCTCTCTTCAAAAGGCAGGTAAAATCCTTGGCAAGCTCGACATAATTTGGACGAAATGACAAAGAAAGTTTGCCTTTCCCTACAAACTCTGGAGTTGATGTAAGGAAGATGGAGGCAAAAAATTGAAAATGGTCTCCACCTTGATAGGATCAATGCAAATGCCTTCTTTGGAGACTATGAAGCCTAAGATATGACTCAATTCGAAACAAAAGACACACTTATGAGGATTCAATCAAAGATTGTAATGTCGAGAGTGAAGTAAAATCGTCGGAAGGTGAGCCTGATTATCTTAACGTTAAGTGCATGTGCGAGCAAATCATCAAGATATGGATGAAAAATATTTTTAATATCATTGAAGGCATAAGACAAGGCCATTTAGAAGGTTTCACTGACATTTTTGAGGCCAAAAGGAAGATTTTTGTAGGAAAAATTCCCCCAAGGACAGATAAAGGTAGTCTTGTGTTGACCGACAAGAAGGATATTAATCTGATTATATCTAGTGAATCCATCCATGAAGGAGAAAATTTCATTCTCGACACATTCATTGATAATTTGGTCAATGAAAGGAGTAGGGTAATTTTCCTTTGGACATGCTCAATTGATATCTTGATAGTCAACACAAACTTGTATTGTTCCATATTTCTTAGTTACCATAGCGATGTTGGAGACCCAATCTATCAATGGGATGGCATAAATAAAGCCATATTGTAGAAGTTTTTCAACTTCTCCATTTATGGTAGCTGCCTTCCTTGGGTGCACTGGACAAAGAAGTTGTTGCACAGGTTTCGTGTCCGCATAGGTGGGGATCTCATGAACCACAATACTAGGATCAATGTGAGGCATCTCTTCACAAGACCAGGTGAAGACATCACGAAATTCTTTGAACATGGTTGTATAAATCTTAATCTCATCAGAAAAACAAGAAGCTCTTGTGTGAATGTTTTCGACAATCCCAGGTTTAACAGAGATGTTGATGGGCATGGTTGTCAAAATGTTCCCTAAAGTACCTTCAGACAACACTTCATGAACCAAGATAGGTGTCTAAAACAGAGTAGTCATTTGAGGAGAAAGTAAAGTACCCAAACAAGTAAGACTTGACCCAAGGCTAGGAGGAAAAGAGGAATGATGATCAATATCATTCCAAGGGGATTCTTCTATAGACACGACTTCAACAATGCTTTCATTAGTCTAGAACATCTCATTCATAGGATCTTTGGAATCAGAAGAACCAAGCCAAGGAGTTTGTAGATACAAGTCTAGGGAAAATATCAATCGATCATGAGTTGTATATGTAGCCGTAGAAGCAATAAGGACAGTTTGATAAGCTTGCTCAACTGGGCTAAGTTGCATGGCATCACCAAAATCATAGATCTGGTCAGGACTAAGAATGATCCATGGGTCATAATTAGATGAGATCATGTTGATTAAGGCAATGTTGGAGGGAGGAGGAAGGGAAAAGGTTCCCATTAAGTCAGGGTCCTTGAAAAGGCCTGATCCAACACTTTCATAAGGAATATTGGTTTTCCCAACATAAGGCACATTCCCTTCTGAAGAATCAAAGAAAAAGAAAGCCAATTGATCAACAGTGATAATTTTCCCTTGGTGGGGAAAACGAAGTGCACAGGAAAGAGATGAGACCACACAAAACATTACGTCATTCTAGCTCTTACCAAGTAAAAGGTTGTAGTTAAGATTAGTGTCAACAACCTTGACTTCTAAATTAACTGTCTTTCCCTCCAAATGAATGGGTAAGGAGTTTTGAATACCATATAAGCGGAAACCTCGACCATCGAAAGATTATAAATTGTTCGAAGATAGGTTGAGAGGAGGGGAACCAATGGATTTACAACATAATATGGACATGATACACATGGAGGATCCTTCATCAACAATAGTTTGGTGGATAGTATTGCCCATAAAAACAACTTTAGTGAGAAAATCAATTTGAGGTGGCAAGAGAGGAACATGGTTTTCAAGATCATAAGTAATCAAACTGGAATCTGCGGGATCAATTCCTCTGATTGTGGATAGCAAAGCCCTCCTTTGTGATGGCCACATTTGAAGGACTTCCAAAGTTGACATCACCGAGGGTGCTTGAGCCAAGTATTCTACAATGTTGCAGTGTTGGGTAACTTGAGCACTTAGATGATAAGACAAGGGTGGTTGGATTATGGAATCAGTGCTAGGTTTCTCAATATGGAGAGGACCGAAACTGGGTGAAGGGGAGGAAGAGGGTACATTAGTGGTATATTTCTCCACTACAAGTTTCTTAGGAGGCAATATTTCGATCACATGGCCACAAAAAAAATTCGAGCCACTCATAAACACTTGAGAACTTCTGAAGGTTTGAGCATGGGGTTGGTCTAGCAATTGTGCCTGCTGAGACGCGAAAGGTTCCTTCAACATAGTTGGTGTCCCTATAGGTCCTTTCAGAAGAGGACTTACTTTGGCACGTCGGGGAAATCCTTAGTGTAATGATCTTCATAAAAGTAAGACAAGGATATTTAGCCTTTCGATTGGGTGTGTCATAAGCTGATGATTTTTGGGAATCCTATTTAGGGGTATCTTATTTAGTTTTTCCCTTACCCTTCTTCTTTCCTTTTGAGGATTTATCTGATGTGGTAAATTGGACATCATTTACCTTATAGGAGTTACTAGGATTCTTAGTATTATCAACTGTTGGGTGTGGAGTTTGATTATCTTCTTTATTCATAGGTATCTCCGTATTAGACCCCAATTCTTCCCGTCTGATTTATCACAGGGTGGTCCAGGGGGGGCGATGTAAAATTGCCTTGTAAAATATTTTAATTTCGTAGCCAATCTGAGTTGTTCATTAGGCAGATGGTCTAATGGTAGAATTTATGTTTAATTTATGTTTTTTCCCCTAGAAGGAAACCACTTGCTATATATGAGGGAATTGTATTGTGACTATGTATATGTTTATTCTGAGTGAGAAAGACAGAGCAGATTGTGTGAGAGTGAAGAGGGAAATACATCAGATCTGCTATATGTTGTATCTCTTCATTTTGCTAGATAATATAAAAGGAAGGACTGGTTGTTTCTCTGTCGACGTAGCCAAAATTGGGTGAACCACATATATTTTTGTTTCTCTTTCTTTATTCATTTTCTATGTTTATGTTTCTGAAATATTTTATGTGTTCCATTTCTCTATAATACACAATTTTCTAACATCAACAATATTAGGAGTTACAGTGTCTGGAGTAGATTTAGGTTTTGAAGAGGTAACCAGAGTACTACTAGACTATTGAGCCACAAATCCAATGATGCCATCGATAGGTGGTGAATTTGTGTGTTTAGAAGAGGCAAGGTTAGTCAAAGGTCATTGGGAACCTGGTAAGAGTTCATATAATGTGCCACATTGTGAATAAACCAAATCCAAATAGTGGGCACAAGGGATATCTTGTTCCTCAATCACACAACCACCCATGGCTATGTATTTATCAATAGGAGGGATGAATGATTTAGTGAACCATTCAGTCAAAAGTTGATCCGGGATATCGAATTTGATGAGAAGATGCCTACACCTCCATTCATGGATATGATCAGAGATATGAGTAGATGTCATCTATTACAAAGACGTTAGGAGGTGGGTTCCAGTCTCATACCAGACAGGAAACTGAAAATGGGTGAGGAAATCCATGGCTAAAGTATTCAATCTTGAAAAGCACCACGAGGGAGCTCAATATACAATTTGGTGTAAGCACCCATTAGAGTGCACTGGAAAAGACGTAATTGGATATAATCATCGACCCAAGAGTTAGAGGAACACCATAGGTGGTAAGTCATAATGTGTGCTTGAGGGTCTTCTCTAGATTCACCTTTAAATTTGGGGCAATCACTAGGAACTTTGGTTGGTACCAGAGGCCAATACGGTAAGTGAAGTTTTGGGTCATTCATAAGCCTTGATACATCCAACAATTACAATGTTGTCAAAAATGGAAATTGTGTGTTGTATGGAGTATAAGGTCTTTGGTATGTGCCAAACTGAGTATTCCAGCCTTTCTAAGTTTAGTCCTACCCCCATGGTGGTGGATTTTTTCCATAAGGCGGTTGACCATATGGAAGTTTACCATATGGAGGTTGACCATAAAGAGGCTGACCATAAAGAGGTTGACCATACTGACTCTGGTGACCATATTGGATGTATGGATTTTGTGAAGAAAATTCATCATACTATTGTTGGTAAGGTCCTTGTTGCATCTGTCGTGACTCTGGAAACGGTTGTTGGTAAGATCCTTGTTGGGATTGGTAAGGAATTTGTTGTTGTGGATGTGAGTAAGGTCCTTGCTGGGGTTGAATAGGAATTTGTTTTTGTGGTTACTGATAAAGTCCCTGTTGGGATTGGTAAGAAATCTGTGGTTGTGGCTATAGGTAAGAAACCTACCATTTTGGATGTGGGTAGGACACCTGAGATTGTGGCTATAGGTAGGACACCTGCAGCTGTGGATGTGGGTAGGGTCCCTGCCATGGTTGTGTAGGAATTTGTGGCTACATAGGAGGATTACCAGTGACATAAGCATATTGCATTTGAGGACCTCCCTGTTGATACATATTTTGGAGTTGTTGAGAGCTTGTAGGAGTATCAGGCTACTGATGGGAAGGTTAAGTCAAAGGGACTCCCTATAACATTTCCTAACAAGATGGAATTGATGTTCCACCTAGGTTAGAAACAATGCCAATGGCTTGACTTTCCCTTGGAGGGTGTGTATAGATTCCACTAGAAGCAAGAGCCATTTAGGGTGGAAGATATTACCCCCCAAACATTGGAAAAAATAAGTTTGTATGCTATCCACTTAGATTAGGAACATAAGTTACTGTGGCTATAGTTGGAGGAGAAAAAAGATTAAGAGGAACATGTGTTTCACTTACTGAAATTTTAGGTTGGTTAGGGGTCTGGGCAGTTACCGACATGTTTGGGTCAAATGAGTTGGTACTAGGAGTGACACCAAAGGACCAAATTAGATTGTGAAACATTGAAGTGGAGCTAGAATTGTCTGAAAAAGCATCATCGAGAGAGTTATAACCTGACAGAACCAAGGGCATATTATAAGGAGGAGGTGTAATTTACCCTGCCATCATGTAGGGAGCAAAAACATAAGGAAAACCTTAAGGAGGAAGAAGTGACAAAGGATCAATCTTCGTACTGGAAATGTGAGTTCCAAAAGTTTCCACTAGAATACCTTGGGGTGTTAACCCTACAAGTGGGTTATCACCTTCTGTTTCCATGATTGGAAACAACTCTCGGTTGGGAATTTGAGTCATTCTAGGAGAAGGACTAAGAGGTATGTTGGGAGTATCAAACAGACTACACTGATGTGGAGGTGATCAATACACAGAGGAATCCAATTCAAAGAGTGGATTAAAAGGAAAAAGCAATAAATCCGAAATAGGGGCGGGACTAGCCGAAGGAGAGTCCTGGGATGAGCCTACCGACTCTGGAGATGGTTGGGAAGCAAGGGGATGGATACTTAGGACAAGACCAAGTTCAACTCCTTGGTTCCCAAGGGATTCAGGCTCAATGTTATCATAGCTTACAACTCTAGGTGAATCGGGTGCATTGGTATTTCCATAGATATACGGGGTCTCATTTGGAACTATTAGTACATCTGCCATCATGTCTTTCTAGAAAATGAATTAGAAATGTGTGTTGGTGAATGCTTTGGGTTTAAATCCAATTTTTCAATTAACCATTAATGTTGAGGAAAAACAAAGTTTTTTGTGTCACAGGTAATTGGTGATTTTGTGGTCGATGAATTTTATTATCAAAAAAGAAATAAATCAAAAAGGGGTAAAATTAGACATGAGGGTTTACCAAGCAACCATGAATTGCAATTAATGTATGATAGAAAATCTCCTCGAATGTTGTGTTCAATATATCATGGTATACAAGGCAATAGACTTAGTTACCTGTGGCTGGATAACAACCTATAAGGGGCACAACGATACGTGGAAGTTTAGTCCATAGTAGTTTTGTCTAATGCGTAACCATTCGATGAGAGCGTTCCTATATACTTACCATGTGTGGAGCACCTCCGATATACCCGAATGTACCCGAGAACAATCATATACACTTGAGTACGTTGAACGAGATTTCACCCCCGAGATACAACGCTAGCAAACAATGACTACTACTGCGTTTAACGACGCCGGAGCACTTCTTTAGCCTAGACCTATAAATGTTTTTTCATTAATTAAAAATACTCATTAGATTATGTTAGACTTAAGCTTCTGTGGTAGTTTTTTGGAGTAGCATAATCCAGATTATCCACAGTATTATGTTCATTATGTCGACGTTTCGAATCCCAAAGGGGGTCCATCATCAGGACCAAAATTGATAGAATATGAATGATAGTTTCTAGAGAGAGGAATCTTCCGACCAGAGTATATATAAACCTAGAAAATGATAAATTTTATCTAGAAGCCGATCCTTACATATATGAATTCTTTAATTTTAATTTTATTTATTATATTTATTTTAGTTTTAATTATTCTAGCTTTAATTATTTTAATATATTTGATTTTAATTATATGTTAAATAAATTAATTATTAATCCCTAATAAATACAATTGATTAAAATAATGAGAAACTAATTGTAATAAGTTTATTTTTATAATGTAATCCGATTCCTTATATTATTTTTATAATTAGTTTTATTTTATTTTAATTAAAATTAATTTTTATTTATTACTAGATTAAATAAATAAATAACTAAATAATTAGTCAATTAATCACTTTAATTAAGCTATGATCCCTAAGTATTTAGTTAATAAAGATGTAAATTTTAATCCTATTTATTCAATTGATTATAGATTAATTTTATTATTTCTATTTAACCTAAGTATCTAAGAAGAAAATAATTTAATTAATTTAATTAATTTAATTATTGTTTTGAGGCTTCTGCGATCCGTGCTTTGTGTGTAGTTTTCTTTCGGAGTTGTGCATCCATGATTGTTTGTATCTACGTTTCAAGCCATCCACTGTGGCTCATCATCAGGATAGATCAGAAATTGTGTAAGATAGATCTCATTAGACTTTGAATAAATAGAGTTAAAATGTTAATTTGTTTTATTTTAGTTAATTAATCTTAAGTATCTAATTAATGAAGAAGCATTATTTAATTATTTAATTGATTCAATTAATTAATTAATTAATTTAAATTTAATTGATTAATTGATTATTTTAATTTAATTAATTTATAATTTATAATTTCTTTCTACTTTTCTATTTTTCTTCCAATGTTAATTTTATTTAACCCTAAGTATCTAATTGATAAATAAGTAAATTATTTAATTTATTTGATTAATTAGTCAATTAATTTAGTTAATTCATAATTTTAATAATTTTTATTTTATCAAATGTTAATTTTTAAAAACTATTGTTACTATAAACTGGAATAAAATTTTAATTATGTTATATTGGTTATTATTTAATTAATTTCCAATTTTAATTAATTGATTAATTTTTAATTAATTAATTGATTAATTTTATTAATTTTGGGGAAACCAATGATACCATGCTTCTAAAGGTTTGGAGGGATTTATCTGTCTAATTAGGGGGAGCCAATTTCCACTAATCTCACTCCCATTGTCCCTATTGAGGTTTTGAGTAAATTTCATAATTTCGATGGCCTCTCTGATGTTTCTCTTTTTATAATGATCCTATCTTGCAATTATTTTGGAATCTTCTAAACACACATGATGTTTGCTTTTGGATGAGTGTTCCATAAGGGTTGATGTATGAGATCTCCCATTCTTAATATAAGCTCCATGCTCTTTAAGTCTTATTTTCAGAGATCATCCTGTTTCCCCAATATAACTCTTGCCACATGAGCAATCAATGTTGTACACACCCTTGAGTTGTTGATGATCTATGTTATCCTTGACTGACCTTATCATTTTCCTTATTGTTCCACATGTTGTAAACTGAGTGTTTATGTCCTTCTTTCTTAAAAAATTTGCAATCTTAGCCGTAATCCCCTGGATGAATGGGAGGTATACTTTCCCACAATTTTCTTTCCTATTGTCCTGAGGACCCCTAGAGAGGGCCTTATCCTGAGCTATTTTTATAGCTTTCTTAATACTTTAGTATAGCCCTTGACTCATACCCTTTGTACCCTAGGCTTTTGAAGAGAGAGGTTAAGTGTTCAATTCCTTCATTTGGGTGATTAGAGTCAAAAATTCTGAGAGCCCTAACAGCTAGAGTGTTTAAGACGTTACAATTTTGCAATGGATGATGGTATGAGTCAGCATGTAGATAGCTCTCAGTATGCGTTTTCTTCCTATAGACATGGTGTCCCAAAGTACCATCCTCTTTTCTATTGATCAGGACATCTAGAAAGGGGATTTTACCATTTTCTTCAAGCTCCATAGTAAACTTGATTTCGGAGCATATAGAGTTAATATGATTGAAGAACTTCTCGAGTTTAGCCTTGCCATGAGTCCATTTTAAGTTGGTTTCATCAAAAAATCTTTTCCACCAAGTTGGTTTCAAAGGGTATGAGTCAAGGGCTTTTATTTCAAAGTACTCCATGTATAAGTTGGAGACAATGGGTGAGAGCGAGGAACCCATGGCAACTCCTGATATTTGTTCATAATAATGGTCTTGAAAGCTGAAAAAGGTGGACCATAAACAAATTTCTACAAGTTTTGTTGTTTCAGGATCAGTGGCTATCTTTATAACATGAATAGCTTCATCTATACGAATCTTTGTAAACAAAGAAACCACATCAAAACTTACTAGAATATCATCCTTATCCACCCTTTCATTCCTAATAAGTTTTACAAAATAATTTGAGTCTTCTATAAAAGAGCCAGTGTTACCAACTAAAGGCTTCAGGATCTTAGCTACAACTTAACTAATTCATAGGTAGGGGAACCAATGGTGTTAACTATTGGTCTAAGAGGGACACCCTCCTTATTAATTTTTGGTAATCCATAGTTTCGAGGTATAACCTCACAGGATAGGATCAACCTCTTTCTTATTTTATCTTCAAGGTTTGTTTCCAGGATGGATTTCTTGACCTGTTTTATAACCCTAGGAATAGGGTTGGAGTTGATTCTTCTATAACTCTTGCAATTTAAATGCTCATTCATCTTATGAATATAATGTTCCTTATCTAACACAACAGTTGCCCCTCCTTTATCAACCTTAAGTACAACTATCTTATCATTATTACGAAGATATCTAAGAGCATCCTGCCCCTCGTTATTTAAATTACTCTTTGGCCGCTTAGATTAATTCAGGTAAATTTTAATTTGATCTTCAATTAAGTTTTGGTTTTAATTCTCAAAGATCGATGTCACCTATGTTGATCAGTGGTTTGTTGTGGGGAAAAGTATCCGATGCGGATGACCCTATCCCTACTCTAAAGGTGACAGTCTTTAGCAACAACTGAAAGTAAAGCTTTGATGATTTCCTTTATGAAAGTACAGAGGGAAGGAAAAGAAGGTCAACCAACCTGGTGTCTTTCGCTTAGTCGATCCTTGTCCTCTCTCTTTTGTCTCTTGTTCCCAGCTCCTTGCTCTCTTTGCCAGTCCAGCTACACACAGATCCTGCACAAAACAAGAGAGGAAACTACAAGATACATGTACTCATAACTGATGCATGGATTAGGGTGAATCAAATATACAAGTAAATAAAATACATCAATGCAATACAAGTATATAGGAGAACATGCAAAACTTTATTGATAGAAGTAACAGGGTTCTGAGAAGGTTACAACCAATGATGGCTCCAATCCAGCAGCACCTCCCCAACAGCAAGAACTCTCCTCTTCACCTCTAGTAAAACAATCACCCAATAGCTCTAACTGTAATCCAATAGCACCTCCTTGCTTAACACAAAATTCCAGCCTCCTTAGACCTCATAGAAGAGCTCTATATATAGGAGAGAAGAAGAGAGGATGAGTCAGCTTGAGGCTGGCATAGAGCTGACTAGTGTCCTCTCCCTCTTCAGTTAAACTTCAGTTCTTGAGTCCACTTGGATATCCTTGCTTACACATGGTGATCAAGTACCTCTTACTCATCACAGGGCGAATCTCATGAACCAAGTGTCAGTTTGGAAGCTTCCTGGGCAGTTGAAACCTTGCAGGATGACTGTGCCACTTGGCCAATCTCGCCCAGCGCAGGTAGCCTTCATTAATCTTGACTTCCAGCGCAGGTACAAGGAGGGACAGTTGCATTCCAGCGCAGAAGCTCAGTGGAGCAGCTGACATGATCCAAAATAAGCCTGTTTTGAAGTGTTTTCAGGTGGAGAACTGATTGGAAGTGCTGTTGTTTGATGACCTTGTTCTTTTAGGGGTAAGAACAACATGTTTAGGGACTGAGGATCCCTGTAATTATTGACATTTCATGCTCCATGGTGCGAGGCACAAAAATGTCTGTAACAGTTGCCCCCTAAAGTATGAGGCCGTTTATCGGGTGAAATGCTTTATCTAGAGGGTCCGAAGTTCATTCCAGTGCTGAGGAGGCGCCCTGTAATACAATACAATACAATACATTATTTTTCATTCTATTTTCATGATCTAGCTGAGGCGGGCATTCCCATGCTCAGCTTTTATAAATACATTTTGGTACATATGACAGACGATCGTCTGAAGGTAGACTGATAATTTTCTGCTGAAATTATCATCCTTTGAATAGGATGATCATCTGCTGCAATGATGTACATGGCAAATGCTTTTATATTTCCTGAATATATATAGCAGCCGGGATGGATGAAACTAGATCCGGGGTCTTCAAACTCGTTCGATCTTCACTCTAAGTACAAGTCGATCCATGTGAGGATTTCGCTGAAGTCGAACATGGAAAGACATCGCCTGATTACCGGTCAATAATGAAAACCGTTAACAAGCGCGAGAGGAATCACCAATAATGACGATGACCCTCAAGGTACTGCAGTACAATTCACGTGGCGTGAATAAAGGACTTGGCGTCGAACGCCACGCAAAATCTTCTGGTCGAAGGTCATTGATGTATACCTGTCGCCGGAAGTGAGAAACTTGCCATTGAGGTATGCAAGCTTCAAAGTACTGATGGGGGTGTTCCTAGATCAACTTCTTGGATAATGAGCTGAAGTCGACAAGAAGCGATCCGTCAAAGGAGGGCCTTAATGAATCCCACATCAATGACACGGAACGGAGCTAATGATTTTAGTGGAGGTGAAAACAAACTGTGACATATGATTCAGGGTGGCGATCATGAATGGATGAAGGATAATGTATGGCAGTGGATGGGACACGGTTGACACTTTCAGAATGACCCCTCTTGAACATATAACGACACTGATGCGATGGATCGGTAGCATTACCCCAAATGTGGATGGTTTGGCGAGGACCATGGCGGTGAGACCGGTGAATGAAACAAACCAACCCGATGTGGTACGGAGAAAAAGTGTCATGTTCAAGAGTGACTTGCTACCATTAAACTTTGATGTTCTCCCAATTTTTCCCCAGTCATTTCTGACCAGTACCTCTTTATTTTTGTCAAGCTTGAGGAGGATAACATATGCTTGTTCTATAACCTGCCCTTCGGGCAAGCCCATCGCTATGATTTAACGAGCCTAGCGATAGGGAAACTCGTTCTCGTCTAAAGACAAGTTTGTCGCTATTTAATCATTTTAACGAGTCTAACGACAAGGAAAACTCGGTCCTTTTCATTTTTAGAGAGTCTAAAAAGGTACAGAAAGTTAACTCCATAATTCCTTTTTCGTCAGCTAATCCCTTAAGTCCGAAAAAGTATAAAACAATACAGAAGGGATGGCTGTTCGGTACTTTTAACGAGCCGAACAAGACAAGCGCTCGATCCTTTTGTGCAATAATCCCTCAGGTCCAAAAAGATTAAAATTTAGAGGAGGGATAGCATTCCGGTCATTTAACGAGCTGGAAGGCCAAAACTCGGCAATATTTTCATATTTTACGAGTCAGTGAAAAGAGCTGAAAGAAGACTCGTCTTTTGAGGAACGAGTGATAAACAGGGATAGCTACAGATTCCAGGTACAGGTTGGAATTTTCCAATCACGGCAGTGTCACAAGGATGGCTAGGTGAAATCACTCTTCGCAGCTGTTTCTCAAAAGAGGTAAACACACAAATGGAAGTGAATGATCGGCCAAATGAACAGTGGAGGTGATGGATGAAAACACGATCAAGGTTCTTATGGCTGATGAATTTACGATCTCAAAAGGTTATTTACCGGTTCATTTTTTCCATGAGCTTGAACTCTGGGGGAAACTTTTGCTCACACTTTTCTATTTTTTAACGAGCATAAATTCAGTCATAAAACTGCTCGAATTTGCGTTTATTTTTTAACGAGCATGAACTATATGCTAAAACTGCTCGATATACCAGTCATAAAAAGAACGCCTCCCGTAAGGACCAATTTTTATAGAGCTTATGCCTTACCACAGCTATGCTCACTTTTGGCAAATTTTACTTTTGCCCCACAGGCTTCTTTCATGCAAGTTTGGAAACGGCTAATCTTAAAACCAGATAAATAACCGCCCCTAGCTTGCACTCCAGAAGGTTTGCATGCCCCCAGGTATAGGATAGAATTTCGAGGCTGCCCCTCCTCTCCCCTACCTCTGCTTTTCTTTGGGTGTTCACAGTTACTTGTCATCTTGCCAATCTAATGTTAACGATACTTGTCTTCTCGTTATTCTAAGGGGTTTTATGCAGTACTCAGGCTTCCCGTCGGCCCACTTTTAACAAACAGCTATTTGTGACAATGGAAGAACACTACTCAAAGACAAAACATTGGTATTATTGAGGGAGGCTTGCCTCTTTCTTATTATTCCAAAGACGGTTCGATTTGCTGCCGCAAATCAATCTCTTTCTTTGGCGGTGTCTATCATTGGGTTGTCCAAAGACGGTTACCTTCTTTCAAAACAATATAGTCCCCTTCCTTGTAGGCTGCCCCTGCTTATCCTTCAAAACATATGTTTCGATGGGCGAGGCTTGAATTCAAGGATGTTTACTATCTGTTGCAATAAGGAAATTCCCACTCGGGCATTGCCCACTTTTTAGACAAAGGTGAATGACTCTTTGGTCAAACACATAACTTTAACAAAAGATTATTATTCCAGAACAACCCCACTTCCTACGGACGGGGTACGGACTAGTCATATTCTTCTGCGGAAATTCTTCCTTATACCCGGAGTTTCTTCTGCCCGAAGCAGACCAGGGTGCATGCCCCCTGGGTCCTAGTCTTTCTTTCCGAATCACTCGCATTCATCGGGAAGGAGGACCGGGGGTGGAGGCGTATCTTGAGTGAACAGACCATTTAGGAATGGTATTTGACTATTTGCGATGCGAGATCCTGGAAACGAAAGTTGGTCTACGAGCTTGACCACCCTTCCTTCGTGTGGAAAACACATTACTCTAAAGAGTGAGGAGACTATCGCTCCCATGCAATAAATATAGTCACGTCCAAGGAGTAGGTTATAATCCAAGGGTCCTTGGACGACCATCACGTTCATCTCGACGGTCTTCCCTTTCAATGTAACAGGTACATTGGGGAGGATCCCTAATGGTCGACTGGTTCCTTTATCAAAACCTGAGAGATTTCTCAACTCAGGTAAAAGCGCTGGGGAACCCAGTGCTTTCCAAGCAACAGAGGAAAGGATACTCACAGACGCCCCTTCATCAATGATAGTACCAGCCATAATCATTCTATAGATCTGGACAATGATTCTGAATGGTGTACTGGCTGGTAACCGGGGTCTGCCTAGTTGATTCCAATCAAAGGATACAACCAGGTTGCTTGGCGGTGGGACCGAATATACGGCCGGATATGACTCTGATGATGTTCCTTCCTGCGATAAAGGAATGGGCGCATTGCCCTGACGCTCATCGGAGTCGGTGCTGATGAAAAGAACCTGGATGGTGTCATCCTTATTCTCTTCAGTGAGGGTGTCGCATGAAGATGACTCTTCGGCGACGGTGTCATTTGAAGACGGGTCTTCAATGACGGAGTCATTGGACGACAGAACCTCTGAAGGAAGAACCGGGCCAACTGCCGTATCGACCTTTAGACTTTCGTCTGGTCTGGATTCAGTAGGTTCATTCTCAACGACCGACACTTCAGCTGACCACTTGAGCGGGTCAACTGGATTCTCAACTATCGAGGGATTAGGCGCGAGTTTTCGGTATCCAGGAGGAAGTTGCAACGGTGAAACCGGGCGATATTCCAAAACTCTCTTTGCCTCATCTAAGAATGGACATTTGTGGATGGCATGATTGCCTTCACACAATAGACAGGGTGATCTTGGTCCCCTTCTTTGTCCTTCACTCTCGCTAGTTGATGGAATGCAATCAACATGACAACCAGAGGTTGATGCTACCGGATTGTGCAACCTTGGGGACCAGTCCTTTAGTATCCGGGGAATACAAGGACAATCACGATGAAAGTGGATCCCTTTGCAAATGACACATGGCGATTTAGGCCCGGTCGGTGCAGTGTGTGGGTTTTTGTCAGCTTTCTTCTGCTTGCCCCCAGTCGCCTTCGCCAGAGGCTCCTTCTGCTTCTTTTCTCTCTTCTTCTTTTCCTTCTTCTCCTTGGGAGGCTGACTTTTGCCGGCTCTACCTTGCGAAGATGAAGGATCAGAGGAAGTATCATAAGAAGTGGAAGGCTGGTGGGTAGTTCTAGATTGTTCTGACTGTTGATTCGACTGCTCAGGATTAGTGGCGATCTGGACTACATTAGTTGAAAAGAGCCACACAGGGAGGCCGATTGTCAATCCTGGAAGTGACAATGTAGCCATATGAGGCGCACCAACATCTCCCCAAGAGGAGAAGGGATTTGGACTTCCGCCAGGTTACTTCCTTGGTTGGTGGGCTCCATACTTTTCAACTGAAAGATCAACGTGGGAATAACAGGTGATTATGTTCCGCTTAAAATAAATTTTATTAACGACGCTTTTAGACACAAACTTGCTTTTTCATGTTTTAACAGTCGAGAGAAAGCTAAAGATGACTCTAGTCGCCTTCGATGTATTAACGAGCCCGAAGTGACAAATGCTCGGTTGGACTTTTTCAGTTATAGAGTTTGAAAAAGGCCAAAAGAAACTGCTCTGGAGATCTAGGCAGAGGGTGTGCCAAACCTTTGGCGAAACCACAGAATACGTTTTACGGTACGGGTGGTCGATCTTCGTGAATGCTGTGTTCACTGCATCGCGATCAGTAGGGCGGCCGACACGGTTTCCTAAGGATAAAGGATAAAAGCCTATAGGGGTCTCCCAATATACGCGACGGTACGCGGGAGCTCAAGTCCGTGTTAGTGCCACCGACTCTCAGGAGGAATCACCCACCTTCGTAGAGATCGACAGTCACTATGTTTAACGACGCCGGAACACGTCTCTACCTAGACCTCTAGATGTTTGCGTTAAATTCCAAAGCGTTGTTATGTAAATTGAGTTTATTTTAATGTTGATCTTTTTTAACAGTTTGCCTTTCAGGTTCGCCACGAGATGTATATATACAACTTCCTATATGCAATCTAAGAATGAGAAGCAAATCTTTTCAATCTTTCAACTTTGAAAACCTTAATCTACTGAGGGAAAAGAAAGACACAACTTTTTCCACAGATCAAAGAACACACACTAAAATGCACATTTTTCCTAAATCGTCAAGTACACAGTCAAATGCAAAATGCACAATGCATGTATTTCTTTTCGTTATCCTTAATGTTGATGTAAGACAAAAAGGAAACTGTTGTATAATTTTGAATCTAATTTCAAGTAGAAATAAACAAGCTTGTCCAATAATCAAAAAGACACCTTATGATCGACTTGTTTAAACACAGGAAATGTATAGATTCAAACCATAAAATGAAGAGCAAACAAACTCAAACAGCCATGAACAGTAATAAAACTAGCTCTTAAGATCACAAAGACACTTTTACAGTTTAGGATCTAAGAGGCCACAGCTATACTGGTTCGCTTTTCACAATGGGAAACTGTAACTGAAACAAGAAATACTGAAAGAACATTCACAGTTTCATCACACAACTGAGGCGGAATAATGTCAAGGAGAAGGGTTTACAGCAAGTACAATGACCAGCAAGCAATCAGCAAAAAATCAGTGAAAACAAGGCCAAGACACAAAAGGAAAGCTGAGCAAGACAATGGCTAACTGGACCAGCGCAGGTTCTAGTCTGCCAGTTTGACTCTCAGCGCAGTTCCCGAAGGGAGCACCTGTGCTGTAATGCAGACTGCCTGTGGACAGCCTGCACTGACACACGAGAGTTTCGTCTACAAAGTTTTCCGGGTCATAAAAAGCTCAAAAATGCACTGTTTTTGCTGAAATAAAAAGCTATAGGTCAAGTACAGGCTAAGGGATGATCAAGAGGATGAAGATCTATCACAAAGAGTAAAGAGTCTTTTGTAGATAAGCTCTTCAAATCTTGAATTTGCTCAGAAAATGAGCAAGAGTAGCAGTCCCTCTACTTCGCTTTTGATATAGTCAAAAGCTTTTCGATTTGGTACTCTTTTCTTCAAGAAATGAATAGCAAAATACTACAAATACCAACAAGATACTAGGCTCCCCAGCGGAGTCGCCAGTTTGTTGTGGGGAAAAGTATCCGATGCGGATGACCCTATCCCTACTCTAAAGGTGACAGTCTTTAGCAACAACTGAAAGTAAAGCTTTGATGATTTCCTTTATGAAAGTACAGAGGGAAGGAAAAGAAGGTCAACCAACCTGGTGTCTTTCGCTTAGTCGATCCTTGTCCTCTCTCTTTTGTCTCTTGTTCCCAGCTCCTTGCTCTCTTTGCCAGTCCAGCTACACACAGATCCTGCACAAAACAAGAGAGGAAACTACAAGATACATGTACTCATAACTGATGCATGGATTAGGGTGAATCAAATATACAAGTAAATACAATACATCAATGCAATACAAGTATATAGGAGAACATGCAAAACTTTATTGATAGAAGTAACAGGGTTCTGAGAAGGTTACAACCAATGATGGCTCCAATCCAGCAGCACCTCCCCAGCAGCAAGAACTCTCCTCTTCACCTCTAGTAAAACAATCACCCAATAGCTCTAACTGTAATCCAACAGCACCTCCTTGCTTAACACAAAATTCCAGCCTCCTTAGACCTCATAGAAGAGCTCTATATATAGGAGAGAAGAAGAGAGGATGAGTCAGCTTGAGGCTGGCATAGAGCTGACTAGTGTCCTCTCCCTCTTCAGTTAAACTTCAGTTCTTGAGTCCACTTGGAGATCCTTGCTTACACATGGTGATCAAGTACCTCTTACTCATCACAGGGCGAATCTCATGAACCAAGTGTCAGTTTGGAAGCTTCCTGGGCAGTTGACACCTTGCAGGATGACTGTGCCACTTGGCCAATCTCGCCCAGCGCAGGTAGCCTTCATTAATCTTGACTTCCAGCGCAGGTACAAGGAGGGACAGTTGCATTCCAGCGCAGAAGCTCAGTGGAGCAGCTGACATGATCCAAAATAAGCCTGTTTTGAAGTGTTTTCAGGTGGAGAACTGATTGGAAGTGCTGTTGTTTGATGACCTTGTTCTTTTAGGGGTAAGAACAACATGTTTAGGGACTGAGGATCCCTGTAATTATTGACATTTCATGCTCCATGGTGCGAGGCACAAAAATGTCTATAACATGGTTATCATTGATTTCAACCAAAGCAGCACCAGGGGCTACCTTGATCTTGCATTGGAATTTTTACTTGACAACTTATTATATTTTGAGTCAAGGATCTTCTAGATGGATTCTACTCGTCAATATATTTCCATTTATATATGGCATTGTTACATAGTAATTTGTCACTGTCTTCATCCCAGTCTTCCTACTGTGTCATGAGTCCAAAATCATTCATGCTCATGCTCTCTGATGTTGCCAAATGACCCACTTTGCCAAAGTTTCTACCTCATCACGTCTGTTGGCCAAATAAACGCACTGATGAGCGCTCCAAAATAGACCATACGCACTGCCATCGCGGAAGTACACGTGATTCCCGTGATGGTCGAATTTCATGAGCCAGCGCGACTGTTTCTTTTATTTTCCCATGATGACATGACCTTCTCCATTATATAGCAGTGATGTCAGCGTGGCATAACAGTTATGTACTCGCGATGATCCAGTTTGGGTGAGTTTGTTCTAACAGCCGGCCTTCCAGATGACTCCAGACCTGGTTGTTGGCCTTGTTTATGTCGCCCTCCCTTCTCTGGCATGGCTGTTTTGTCATTTGTGCTACCTTCCTTGGAGATAATCTCATCTTCCCACCATTCATGGAGGCTCCTCCTCCTATTTAAGCTTTCACCATTACTATGAGCTGCTAGTTTGGAATTCTTAACCTTTGGAGTGTTGCTGATAGTGTTGTGAGCTTGATAGGTAGCTGGTGTGACAAGTGTGGGATTGTTTGAGAGCTTGAGGAAGGTTGTGAAGTGCTTTTGATCTTGTGTGGAACTTGTGAGTGAGAGAAAGACTTGTATTGGGAGATCCATCTTCAAGGGTGAATGCTTGAGGAACATGCTGGCTGGACCCTCCTGAGAAGGCTTGTGACGTCAAGACCTGGGTTGTAAGCTTACTCTATTTTATATTTAATACAATCACTGATGTTTTCCTATGTCTCATATGCAATGTACTAGATAGCTCATGATTTCTTGACTTTATGGGTAAATAGTTCTTTGTAGTATCCGGTTATGTGCTTTGCTGTATTTCCTTACTTTGTTTCAGTTTGATTGCTCTCTAGGAGAAAGAAGCAGAAGCTGGAGCAGCGCAATGGAACTCCATCGACCACCAGTTGAGGTAGGCTTCCAACTTGAACTATTTAAGGAGAACTGTTGTTGATTTTTTCTTGTTTGTGACTAGACCCACTCTAAGGCTAGAGGGGTTGCCTCTGTCTGCAGAGGGAACACTTTCCTGCTTCACAGGCACACCACGTAATTCTTCACGTTTTGAGAGATATTTGTTTTTGAAGTTAGTAAACCCAGTTAGTGGGCTAAAACCCTATGGGATTGTGGCATCACACTCATAATTGGTTGTGTTCATTGAATAATCAATAATTAATAATGTTTTTTTGCTCCTAAAATACCTCCAATGTTCACTTGTTGAGGACTTTGTCAACTCAACATATTCATATAAATAGTGACCCTCATATCCTCCTCTAATAGGGATTTTGTGGCTTCAAACAAGTCATAATGGAATTTTCACTATAATGTGTTTTCGGTGAAGCTTCAGAAGCTGAACTTAAAACACATTTGAGCCGAAATCGTGGTGAACCTTGTGACTAAATTTCAGATCTTGTTTCACTATATTTTCGAATATACGATCTAAGGAAGTTAGAGTTTTTACAGGCTCCCGAATTCGATGTCAAATAGGTGAAATTGGGAAAATCATCATAACTTTCGCTCTAAGAATTCGATTCAAACTTCATAAATAGTGGAAGAAACAGGATGGACTTTAGTTTGTTGGATATCATTTTTAGGGCTGAATGTTGTAACCGTGACACGGGGCACTTCATACATGTTCGCTCTACTGAACTGTCCTATAATCAGGCCATCGTGGGAGATTGGGCATAACTCTTTCCCGAAGAATCCAATATTGATCAGACCTGTTGGATTGGAAAGAGGACTCAGAGGGATACCACACGATGAAATTTCAGACCTTGGAGATCCAAAATTATATAGATAAAACATATTCAATATTAAACTCCTAGAAGGCAAGAAAAATCATGCATTCAAGGATCACTGTAGTAAATACCACACATCAATAGTCAAGGGTAAGTCTCCTATAGAAGGGTGTGTATGATTAGTTTTTACATTTTAATTTTGAGTATCATCTCTAACATATGTTTTCGCAAGACAATGTAATTATATAAAGGGTCTCGGTTATATCTCTATGTCTCTATATGCCACAGTTAGTTTTGATACCACATTTTGGATGTCATATTCTTGATACTACACATTTGATGCTCTACATATTCTTGATGCTACACCAAGTCTGCTAAATCTATATGATGTTGAAATTTCATGTCATAGTTGATAGAATGGTCTCTAGGGTATGTCATCAGTTTTTATTGTATATATCTTTAGGTAAATTTTGGATATAGTCTTGCATAGAGTCCAGGCCTATATCAAGAGTGGGAGTCTTTCTCCACTACTGTAACAATTCAAAAACAAAAGTGACAAGAACACTGCAGGTATGCATTATAATTTTAAATTGTATTTATTCATTATTATGCACCTACATGTGTTTTGCAAGTAGAGGTCAGTTGAAGGGTATTTTGTTTATTTTTTGGGATTGATTTTGCTAGGCAAATTTTGCATGCAGATAGTGTTAGGTTTTGTTATATTATTTCCATAGCTAGCCCCAGTAGTTAAGTTGGGGGGTTAGAGGGGGGGGGGGTGGGTTACAGCGGGCTCGGCAGCCCCCCTTATCGGGGGGTTTCTGGGGGGCGGTAGCCCCCCTCTATAGCGCTCGGGGCAGTGCCCCAGGAATTTTGTTTGGACCCTATATTAGGTGGGAAAACCAACCTATGGTTTTGTGCATGGATTTCACACATGGTTTTGGGTGCGATGGTTTTCGGTCCATGGTATTTTGTAGATCCGGTCATGGGAACTATGGTTATGTTCTAATCCAGGGTTAATGGATTGGGGTTTATGGATGCTTCAACATGTATATATATGTATTGTAACATTGAAAGGAATATAATGGAAAATCAATCTGGTAGTCCTGATTTTGAGATCCATGAGGAAATCTGTGCGTATATTTGTTTTATGTGTTATGCTCTCGCCATTGTTTATTTTCTTTCCTTAGAATTCATATGCTGGTAATTTCTGTACTAGATTAAAACCTACATTTGTTGTCAAAGTTATTTTGGCTTCATGGGGATGCCCTTTTTGCTGAGGGGTTTTTCTTCGGCCTATGGTAGACCCTGTTTAGTGGGAGATCTATGGGATCAATCTGTGTTGAAAGAAAATGGCGAGCAGTGGAAAGATAGATATCAATAAACTTAATGGTCAGAGTTATGGGATATGGAAACTTAAGATGGAGGATTTGTTGGTGGATAAATATTAGTGGATCGTAGTAGATCAGGATACTAAACCAATAAAAATGTTTGATGAAGACTGGAAGAAGTTGGATTGGAAGGAAAAAATCACAATAAGATTGTGCGTCTCAGATTTAGTATTGCCGAATGTATTAGGGGAAGCTGCGATGAAGGCTTTGTGGGACAAGTTAGGGACTTTGTACCAATCTAAGTCTTTTGTGAATAAATTATTCCTACGAAAAAATTTGTATAACCTGAGGATGAAAGATGGAGACTTGATGACAGAGAATCTAAATGCATTTAATATTGTGGTAGGCTAGTTATTATCTACTGATATTAAAATTTCAAATGAAGATAAGTGCATTAATTTGTTTTGTTCTCTACCATATTCATGGGATAGTATGGTTGTTACAATAGGTAGCAATGCAACTGCCTTGCAGTTTGATGAAATAGTGTCATCCTTGCACGCGGAGGAAATGAGACGGAAAAATATGGAGGGCCAAAATGGTGATGCCTTGTGTATATGAGGATGGTCCCAGAACAAAAACAAAAATAAGTTATCGAGTGGGATATCTAAATCTAAAGGGATATATAAAGCTCGAGGAAAACCTATAAAGGTGTACTAGAAATGCAGCCTCGGGGGGGGTCACAGCGGGGTCGGCAGCCCCCCTTGTCAGGGAGTTTCTGGGGGGCGGTAGCCCCCCTCTACAGCGCCCGGGGCAATGTCCCAAGAATTTTTTTTGGACCCTATATTAGGTGGGAAAACCAACCTATGGTTTTGTGCATGGATTTCGCACATGGTTTTGGGTGCGATGGTTTTCGGTCCATGGTATTTTGTAGATCCGGTCAAGGGAACTATGGTTATGTTGTAATCCAGGGTTAATGGATTGGGGTTTATGGATGCTTCAACATGTATATATATGTATTGTAACATTGAAAGGAATATAATGGAAAATCAATTTGGTAGTCCTGATTTTGGGATCCAGGAGGAAATATCTGTGTATATTTGTTTTATGTGTTATGCTCTCACCATTGTTTATTTTCTTTTCTTAGAATTCATATGCTAGTAATTTCTGTACTAGATTAAAACCTACATTTGTTTTCAGAGTTATTTTGGCTTCAAGGGGGTGCCTTTGTTGCTGAGGGGTTTTTCTTGGGCCTGTGGTAGACCCTGTTTAGTGGGAGATCTATGGGATCAATTCTTGTGTTGAAAGAAAATGGCGAGCAGTGGAAAGATAGATATCAATAAACGTAATGGTCAGGGTTATGAGTTATGGAAATTTAAGATGGTGGATCTATTGGTGGATAAATATTAGTGGATCGTAGTAGATCTGGATACTAAACCAATAAAAATGTTTGATGAAGACAGGAAGAAGTTGGATTAGAAGGAAAAAATCACAATAAGATTGTGTGTCTCAGATTTAGTATTGCTGAATGTATCTGGGGAAGCTACGATGAAGGCTTTGTGGGACAAGTTAGGGACTTTGTACCAATCTAAGTCTTTTGTGAATAAACTATTTCTACAAAAAAATTTGTATAACTTGAGGATGAAAGATGGAGACTTGATGACAGAGAATCTGAATGCATATAATACTGTGGTAGGCTAGTTATTATCTGTTGAGATTAAAATTTCAGATGAAGATAAGTGCATTAGTTTGTTTTGTTCTCTACCATATTCGTGGGATATTCTGGTTGTTGCAATAGGTAGCAATGCAACTTCCTTGCAGTTTGATGAAATAGTGTCATCCTTGCAGGTGGAGGAAATGAGACGGAAAAATATGGAGGGCCAAAATGGTGATGCCTTTTCTATACGAGGATGGTCCTAGAACAAAAACAAAAATAAGTTCTCGAGTGGGAGATCTAAATCTAAAGGGATATATAAAGCTCGAGGAAAACCTATAAAGGTGTACTAGGAATGCAGAAAGGAAGGGCACTACAAAAGGGACTATAAATCTAAAGCTCCTAAGAAAGGAAAGGGATCTGATAATGCTCCTTCCATTGAGGTGAAAACCACCTTAGATGAAGGTGGATATTTGTACTTGGCTTCTTCTTCAAGTACACATGTAGATCATGAGGCATGGTTGATTGAATTAGGTGCATGATTTCACTTCACTCCCAATAGAGAGTGGTTCTGTGAGTATGAGAAATATGATGGTGGTGATGTCTTCTTAGGGGATGACAGAAAGGTTAGAATCATTGGTTGTGGAAAAGTTAAGTTGAAATTACAAGGTGGAAAGATTAGAACACTTCCAGGTGTTCTGCATATTCTTTCACTAGCAAGAAATTTGATTTTTGTAAGCAAGTTGGATGATGCAGGTGTAAAAACACTGTTCTGGAAAGATACCTACAAGATGGATTGGGGATCATTGGTATCGATGCGGGGAGTTCGGATTGAAACTCTGTACAAGCTGCAAGGTAGCACTATTATTGATGGGTGCAATAGTTCTGTGGTTCCTGAAAGTGGAGCAAAAAATGTAATGGTCTCTGGAGAAAAGACCATGCTATGGCATCAAAGGCTTGGACATATTAGAGAGAAGGGACTTCGAATACTTCACGGTAAAGGTATGGTATAAGGTATGTCTAATAGCGCTCTGGATTTTGATTTCTATGAAAATTGTGTATATGGGAAGCAGAATCGGGTGAGTTTCCCCTCTGGTGGTCAGAGGGTGAAACATATATTAGAGTTTGTGCACATTGATGTGTTTGGACCTCTGTCAGTTCCATAATTGGGTAAGTATGTGTACTATGTATCATTTATAGATGACTTCTAAATGAATACATTGATATATTTCCTCATTAATAAATCTGAATTCTTTGACAGGTTTAAAGAATTTAAGTTTCTAGTGGAAAATCAGACAGAGAAGAAGATAAAGGTGTTGAGGATAGATAACGGTGGAGAGTTTTTCAAGAAGGAATTTGAAGAGTTATTTAAGAAGTGTGGTATAACATGGTAGAATACTACTCCATACACACCTGAAAAAATGGAGTTGTAGAAATAATGAACAAGACGTTGATGGAAAGGGAAAGAAGCATGCTTAATGGTTTCAGGTTAGGACAAGAATTCTGGGTAGTGGCGGTGGAGACTGCATGTTACCTGGTCGACAGATCACCTTCATCAGTGTTGGAGGATAATAATCCACAAGAGGTATGGACTGGTAAGAAATGTTCTCTTTCACATCTGAGGGTATTTGGATGTGATGCATATGTACATGTTCCAAAGGAGAAAAGAACAAAGTTGGATTGTAAATATGAAAAGTGCATCTTTATTGTGTATAAGGATGGTTTAAAAGGTTATAAGATTTGGAACCTAGTAACAAGAAAGGTTGTGTACAACTGAGATGTGGTGTTTATAGAGGTGAAAGATGTTATGAAACATGAATTCCTATAAAAGGAATCTTAGAAGATAGAGTTTGAGCTAAAGGAGGAAGAAACAGACTCTACAGCAGAAGAGGAATTAGAAGATGAAGAGCCACAAACTTCGGTTGTGAGAAGATCAGTTCCAGAAAGAAGGTATCCAAAGAGGTATAGTCCATATTCTTTCCATTAAAATTTTGCTTTATCTATTACTGATGATGATCCCTGACTGTGAAGGAAGCAATAGATTTAGAGGATGGAAAACTCTGGAAAGAGGCCATGGTTAATGAAATGACATATTTGCACAAAAATGAGGCTTGGGATCTGGTTGAGTTGTCGGCTGGAAGGAAACCCATTGGCAGCAAATGGGTGTTCAAGAAGAAGATGAATGCAAAAGGAAAGGTGGAGAAATACAAAGCTCAATTGGTAGAGAAAGGTTATTCCGAGGTGCCGAGAATTGATTTTGGTGATATTTTTTCTCCTGTTGCCAAGGTAGCTTCTATTAGATTACTTTTATCTGTTGCTGCTAATTTTGATTTTGAGGTAGAAAAGATGGATGTGAAAACAACATTTCTTCACGGGGATCTGGAAAAAGAGATCTACATGAAGCAACCTTAAGGCTTTGCAGTGAAAGGTGAGAAAGAACATGTATGCAAGTTAAAAAAGTCTTTGTATGGGTTAAAACAGTCACCAAGGATGTGGTATCAGAAATTTGATACATTTATAAGGGAACTTGGCTTCACCAGAAGCAAAGAAGATCACTATGTGTATTTTAAATTAATTGGTGACCATGTTATTTATTTGGTCTTGTATGTGGGTGATATGTTGCTGGTTGGAAATGACAAAGAAATTATGCAGAATTTGAAGACCAAATTATCCTCCAAATTCGACATGAAAGATCTTGGTGTTGTAGGAATATATTTTTGGCATCGAAATTAAACGATATCGGGCAAAGAGGAATCTCTGGTTAAACTAGAGGAAGTATGTTAAGGCGATACTGCAGAGGTTTAATATGCAGGATAGTAAATCGGTGAAGGTTCCTATTCTTGTAAGTGTAAAGTTATCTGCTGAATAGTGTCCCAAGACATAAGAAGAGGAAGAGGAAATGTCCTGTGTTCCATATGCAAGTGTAGTTGGTAGCCTGATGTATGTGATGGTCTTTACTAGACCAGAGATTGCACATGCAGTGGGAGTATTAAGCAGGTTTATGTCAAAACCAGGGAAGGAGCATTGAACAACAGTGAAGTGGGTTTTTAGGTATTTGTGTGGCATTAGTGATTATGGTTTGTGCTACCAAGGAATATCAAGATTGGAAAGATTTTTGGACATCCATAGTTTTGTTGATGCAAACTGGGTTTGAGATCTCGATCAAAGAAGATCTACAAGTGGGTATGTATTTAACCTATTTGGAGGCGTAGTCAGTTGGATGAGTAAAAGACAATTTATGGTGCCACTGTCAGCTACAGAGGCATAATATATTGTAGCCACTCATGCAAGAAAGTAAATTGTTTGGTTGTAGAGATTGTGTTCAAGTATGGGGTTAGTACAACGAGTAATAAGGATAGACTGTGACAACCAAAGTGCAATTTTCTTGGCACAGAACCCTGCTTATCATCAAAGACAAAGCACATTAATGTTTAGTATCACTTTGTGATGGATATGGTAGAAGAAAAAAAGGTGTTGCTGGTAAATGTGGGCACTTTGAAGAATATTGCAGATGCATTAACAAAGTATGTGAGCACTAATAATTTCTCTTGGTGTAGAGAAACAATGGGTGTTGTAGGGCTGGATCAATGACTAAGCTCTCATGTGGAAAGAAAATAATAAGTGGGAGAATGTTGGGTTGTGTTATATTATTTCCATGACTAGCCCCTATAGTTAAGAAAGGGGGTTAGAGGGGGGGTCATAGGGAGGTTTGAGGCAGGCGGTAGCCCCACTCTATAGGGTCTAGGGTAGCGCCCCAGGAATTTTTTTTGTGGACCCTATATTTGGTGGGCGAAGCTACCTATGGTTTTGTGCATGGATTTCGCACATGGTTTTAGGCACGATGGTATTTGGTCCATGGTATTTTGTAGATCCGGTTAAGGGAACTAGGGTTATGTTCTAATATAGGGTTAATGGATTGGGGTTTATGGATTCTTTGACATTTATATATATGTATTGTAACATTGAAAGGAATATAATGAAAAATCAATCTGGTAGTCCCAGTTTTGGGATCCAAGGGAAAATCTCTATGTATATTTGTTTTATGTAAAACTTCTGACACTGGTTCAAGTTCGAATACTATTGCATATTCATCAAACATAAATCCTTCAAATGAGGATAAAAGAGTTGAATTATTTAACATAAGGATAACTTCTAAGCACACAAAGATAGATACAATGTTTAATAGTGGATCACATGAAAATTTAATATCTGAATACTTAGTTAAGAAATTGTGCTTGGAGACACAAAATCATCCAAGACCTTACCCATTAGGATGGCTAAAAAAATCAACTCAGATAAAAGTCACAAAATAGTGTCGATTAACATTTTCCATTACAGCTAATTACATTGATGAAGTGGAATTAGATTTGGTTCTAGTAGACATATGTGGAGTTGTCTTAGGAAGTCCTTATCTTTATGATTGTGATGCAGTATTTTATAGAAGAGATCATAAATATCACCTTAAGAAAGATGGGGTTGAATTTATTGTCAGGTGACATCAAAGTAAAAATCACTTGAATTTAGTTGTTACTAATCAGATGAAGTGATTAATAGTTCAAATAAGAGATTTGTAATCATGTGTGTAAAGGAGCAACATAAGAATCGACATGATGCTTTTTCAAGTTATAAGTCTTAGCTTAAATATTGTTTGATCAAAGAGGTATAAACCTTTTTAGTTATACTTAAAGAAACCAAACATCTTACTCATAAGCAGGGAATACAACATGAATTACAGTTGATGTTCAAATCTCCTTTTCCTAATGTTAGAATGAATCAATTCAGTCCAAGTTTGGAAGATATCAGTTACAGGGATGTAGGTCAGTATTGGGGAAAGTCAGTGCTAAATTTCTCTTGTATTGTGTCACCATTTCATGTTTCAAATAGTTTGGAAGCCTCTTTTCAAGTGGAGAGGAAACCCATTTATTTTCATATCAAAGCCTTTTCTAAAGTCATATCAAACTATCCAATACATATAAGGGAAACTTATGCATTAGGGGAAAGTGTTAATCAATGGAAACATCATTTAATGAATGAAGAAACAATGATTCAAACAAATCGACAGCCACTTCAATACCTTCAAAATCAAACTAGGTTGCAGCAGTTTTTACATTACAATTTGATGGGTTTATTGCAGCAAGTTCACTTACTATTTAGGAATCAAGAAAGTATCTCTGGTTGAGTAGATGTTATGATGTCAAGAATATCTTTGAATGTCTCTGTCAATCTGCAAAATAGATTGTTAATACATGTCAATAATATTGAACAATATCCTATAGAGACTGTTTTCAAAGATGTTTATGAATCACTAATTCATGATATTTTGTGGAAATAAGTCAATTTCCATGTTCATACTATGTTGTTTGATCATCTTCGCAAGTTGTGCATACTGCAAATGGATGGAACAGGTCATAGATTCAAAATGTTCCATGATCAGCATCATCAAGGTCATCACTTGCAAGTGTTTGATTGAATGTATTGGTACATTATCAGGGCAAGGTGGAGAGTGAGGGAGCTCTACCCTCATTTACTATCTATTTGAGTCAAAAAATTTCGGTCCAAAATATTTCAAGTAGAGAGGATTGATCCAGGAGGATCTTGTCAGATCAGTTGCACAGGTTCAGTTTCATTGTTAGCATTCAATGTTTGGTGTCTTCAGCATCGACAATTATTTTTATGGTTCAGGTTGTCCGGTAATGTAGATGGTTTTCACAGTGCTCGACGAATATGGTTTGGTAACTAGTTGTCAACATGTGGTTGTCGTCAGTTCCACCGGGGTTTGGTTGTTGAAAAAGGAACAGGTATCATCATGTGGGGTAATGTCACATTGTGACATTTTGTTGTACATGGGTTTTAGAATTAAAATTAAAGTGATGTGATTCTAACTCTAAATCATTACTAAAAGCTATGCTATAAAACCTAATGTTAAACCCTAACAAATTAAACCTAGAATGTGGATCTATGCATTAAAAATCAAATGCATTAACTAAACACTTATCCTAAGATCTACAAGACCTAACACCTAAAACCCTAAACTATACCTAAACCCATGTATTGAAAGTGCATTGAAAAATCCATAACCCTAAGTCTAAAACTCATTTCGGACCATTGTAAAAGTTACAATACATACATAACAGTTCTTAACTATGGTTGCTAAGCCGCGTGGAAACTATAGGGCATTTAAGCAGTTGTGGTAAATGGCATAGGTTACACATTTTATGACAGTGGTGGGCAGGTTAACTGGGCAGAGATTGTAACAACATCAACATGTGAACACAACATCTATCCATTAGCGGAACCGCCAAAGGGTAAGTCGTAATTGCGCCAACAACTGTCACATACAACCGTCGGAGCACACCGCAAGCCAAAACCACTGGAGGGTGACCAGGAGGTGGAAGTCTATAGCTAGCCCATGGCCTGTTCACATGGGCAGTTAGCCAACGTGCACAGTTATCATAACCGCCAGCAGGTTTGGGGATAACCTATGGTTTATTTTGGGTTTTTGGTTGTTTTTTGGCATTAAACTAATTCGAAGACCATGTAACCTTATCCCTAGGTGTCATTGTGTGATAAGGTCGAGACCCGTGAACCCTTCTTGCTAGCCATTCATGCCAAGTTTAGTTAAAGGAGTTGGAATGAACCTACTAATGATCTATGAATGAGATCTTAGATTAATATTAAGGTATTACAGACTCATGTGCAAGATTTTCCTATATTACTTAGTGCAACGGATCAAAAAGATTGTGAATTATATAGACAATGCGCAGTTAGAGAAACATAACAGACACACACACATACACAACAAATAATCAAGTTCACCCAAAACTCTTAGGCTACGTCTCCTAGTCCAGCTTTCAATGGTGACCTCTCTATTATGTCTTCGAGAGTAGATTTTTTACAAATGTGAGCTCAAATTGAGTCTCAACACAACATAAACAAACAACAAGGTTTTTCTTGAATCCCTCAAGTCTTTCTAAATACACAAACTCTCCCTCTCACTCTCTGTCTCTGTTTTCTCTCTGTCTCAACACTGTCTGTCTCTGTCTCTGACACTGAGTGGCTTTTAAGCCTATCAACGCTTGTTTGTTCATTTTCCCTTTCGGGCTCTCTAGCTCTCGACCTCTGTCCTATAAAATCCCCTCTGATCATTAAATAATAATTGCTAAATGCCTAGGTATGGTGGCCACCTGTTATGAAATAGAAAGGGCCACTGGCGCGTTGAAATCCACAAAAATATCGTTTCTCTTTGTACATAGAGAAACACACAGAAACGCTGAAAAATCCACCAAAATGCTTTCTATCGGACTTCAGATATTAGTGAATCCACCCTAAAACTCCATCCGGTCTACCTTTATATCGCTATCGCAAGTCGCAAGTCACGGGCCGCAGTTTTCCTTTGTATTTGGGTTTATAACGAAAAACCCCAAATACATAGGAAACCTCGTCAAATGGCTACCTATTAGGCTTCAAATATTATGTATTTACACCTATAAATCCCATCGGGTCTGGTTATATCGCATGTCGCATCTCCTTCTGGATCTCCGATCACTGATTACGCCGATTGGCCTTATCGGTGATCGGCGCATCACTATCGCATGATCGCTGGCCTCTTGGAATCACCCCTTATATAGTTGTGATGCGATACATCACAATCGCATATCGTTGAACCTTCGGGCCACGGGTTAAGTCCTTCCCTATGTTATATTAGCGATGCGATATTGCGCAAGTAGATCTGGACTGTTGATCTGCACGCTTGATCAACGAACCTCATTTAATTGCGCTGATCGCTATTGCGATTTCCATAAGGCCGCTTCTGATTAACTCCACTTTCCACCTCCATTTGCGATATGCTGATTAGATATGGACTGTTGATTGGACAGATCTGACGAATCCTGTGCAATGTTGCTTTAGCCTCCGATAGACTTTGTTTTCGCCATTTCTTTAGGTTTTTCCCGTTAGATAGTGTTTTTTGCCATTCTTGAAGGTTTATCCTTTGTGATAGTGTTTAAGTATGGAAAGACTTAGAGGGTTTTAGGATCCATTTTGGATCACCCCTTCCCACTGAAAAGCTTTTGGACCACCAAAAGTTGGTTTTTAGGCATCGATCAAGTGAGGATACAACTTCGTCACTTTCCCAATTTCTATCCATCATGCACTGCTTGGTTTTGAACCTTTGAGTCCGATTCTCAAGTACTCAACATCCCCTCTGTGCGTAGTTCTCACCTTCCTATCGAGAACAGTGTCTTCCTGCAACTCATTGAGATATTGAGGCAACATATCATCAATAGAAGGCAACTGACTTTTCTCTTCAGGATCTTCAATCAATGAAGGTTCATACAGTCTCAAGTCTTCTGCATTAACAACTGAATAGATGTGCATATAAGCTGGCAAATCAAGGCGAAAATCGTTTTCACCAATTTTCTCAAGTATCTTGAAAGGCCCATACCTTATTGCTTTTAGCTTCTTACCTTCACCTTGCATTCTGTCTTGATGTACAACCAGACTTGATCACCAACTTGGAAACTATGCTCAATTCGATGCTTGTCATGCCTTGCCTTGTATTTGGCCTGGCTTCTTTCTAGCTATTCCTGAAATACCTGGTGAATTTCTTAGATCTATTCAATGAACTTGGTTTCTTTGTCCACATCATTGTGCCCATAAACTACTATGTCCTTATCAAAGACAAAATCTAAGGGAGACTTTGGTATAAAACCAAAACAAGTCTCAAAAGGAGATCTCTGAGTAGAAGAGTGCTTGGCATGATTGTAAGCATGTTGCAAAGAACACAAATGTTCATCCCAAAGCTTGTGATTCTTGCTGAAATAGCCTCTGAGCAACTAGATCATTGTCCTATTGACCACCTCTGTTTGACCATTTGTTTGTTGATGGAATGTTGTGCTCTTCCTCAATCTGGTGTCCATCAACTCCCATATACTTGACCAAAACTTCCCAACAAATCAGGAATCTCGAACAGATACAATAGAAGTGGGTAACCCAAAATGAACCCATACATACTAAAAGAACAACTTCGTTGTTTGTTCAGCTGTAACCTGCTTGTTACAAGGTATCAACATACACATCTTGCTAAACCTATCCACAATAACATACAAATAATCATGACCTTTTCTAGATTTTGGCAATCCCCGAACAAAGTCCATGGAAACTCTTTCCCAAGTACGAGAAGGAACTGGAAGTGGGGTGTACAAGCCTAATTTTCTATTACTAGGCTTCCTTTTAGCACACATAGTACACCCTTTAATATATCTAGAAACTATTTCATGCATTCTTGGCCAATAACAGAACCTTTGCAACTGTGCAACTGTTTTACTTACACCAAAGTGACCTGATATGAGAGAAGTATGTGCTTCTCAGATTATGTTAACTCTTTCAGTTTGTGGAATACATAACTTTCCAAAATGATATAAGTGTTGGTACTTAACATAATAATCCAATTCTTCCACTTTCTTTCCATGACTTAAAGTTGCATATACATCTTTAAAATCTACATCTTGAGCATATTTTTCAATGTAGCTTTCATGCATTACTGAGTTATGCTTAAGTATAGTAGATGCATTTATGATTGGTATTGATAGCATATCTACAACCTTATTGTGTATTCCCTTCTTATATCTGATGACAAGATGAAATTGCTGTAGGAAACCCATCCATCTATAATATATTGATTGTTGTAGTTTAGTTTGTGAGTGAAAATATTGAAGTGGTTGATGATTTGTATGTATGATTGTTTCTTTGCCCATTAGGTAATGTTTCCACTTTTTCACACTCTGTACTAATGCATACAATTATTTATCATATGTGGGATAATTAACTACTACAGAATTAAATGTCTCAGAATGATAGCATATGGGTTTACCATGTTGCATCAACACTACTCCCATGGTATAGTCATTGACATCTATTTCAATCTCAAATGGTCGTTGAAGATCTGGTAGTGCTAGTGCTGGTGCTATAATAATTTTTTATTTTAAGGTGTCGAAGGCTTTCTGTTGTTTGCCTCCTGACTGAAACAGGTTGTTCAATCTTGTTAAAGAATGTAATGGAGATGCAATCAAGGAGAAGTTAGCTATAAACTTTCTCCAATATTGTGCTGCTCGTAGGAAACTCTTAACTTCTGTAGCAGATTTGGGTTTAGGCCAGTGCATAATGACTTCAAACTTAGAGGGATCTATCTTCAATTCACCACCCCCTACAATATGACCCAAATAATTTAAATATGTTTTGCCAAATTCACATTTTGATAACTTCACATAAAGATTTTCTCTTTTCAAAACATCTAAAGTCTGCTTTACATGCTTCAAATGGTCTTCCCATGTTTTAATGAAAACAAGAATGTCATCTAAATATACAATTACAAAATCATCAATAAAAGATCTAAGTACATCTTTCATAACTCTCATGAAAGTGGCAGGAGCATTAGTTAAGACAAAAGGAATAACCAGCCATTCATACAGCCATTGCTTTGTCTTGAAAGCAGTCTTCCATGCATCTTGTTCTGCAACTCTGACCTGATGATAGCCACTATGCAAGTCTAACTTGGAAAAGTAAACTACTTCTTTCAACTGATCTAATAGATCATTAATGGGAGGAAGAGGATAACGATTCTTGATCATTATTTTATTTAGTGCTCTATAATCACTGCACATCCTCCACGAACCATCTTTCTTTCTCACCAGTGTGATTGGAGATGCACATGGTGATGTGCTTGGTCTTATGAACCCTTTATCGAGTAGCTCGTGTACCTGCTTCTTGATCTCTGCATTCTCTAAAGCGGATAACCTATACATTCTGATGTTAGGTAATGGAGCATCTTGCTGCAAATGAATATCATGTACTATTTCCCTTTTGGGTGGCAGACCTTAGGTTCTTTAAATAGGATATCATATTCTAAAACAACTTTAACTAAATCAACTTTCTATTTAGCATCACAACATTCAAATACATTGTCTTTATCAGGGTTCTTTTCCTTTACAACCATTAGTAAAAATTTCTTGCATGAATTTACAATTCTTTTCATTTGCCCTGAGTTTATGAGAGAATAGCTATATTTGATTTTATGAGCTCTTAAAATATATTATATTCCATATTTAGTGAGTTGATACTTATTTTTAGCTCTATAGAAAATGGATTTTCTATCATACAGGTAAGGACTTCCTAAAACAATACCACATATATCCAAGGGAACTATATCTCACTCAACCTCATCTACAAATGTTGACCCAATAGCAAACCTAAGTTTACATTGTCTGGTCACTTGTAGCTTTGCTTTATCACATACCCAACCTAATGGATATGGTTTCTTGTGAGGTGTTGTCAGTGATCCCAACTTCTTTACAATTGTTTTAGAAATCAAGTTTACTTGTGATCCACTATCAAATAAAATATCATTATTTTGGTGCTTGGAAATAAATCTAATATGAAAAAGCTCATGTATTTTCCTCTCATTATCTTTATTATCAATAGATTGTGCAGAATTACTTGTAGATGCTTCAAAATTTTTACCTTTTATACCTATGGCTGTGACTGTTGTTTCATCACCTGAGTCTAACCCCAAGTCTTTCTGAATAGTAGCAGCAATCTTCTTCGTCTTACCACCGAACTTCTTAGGTTTTAGCTCCGGATGCAAAGACTAGCAATGTGCATCATCATGTCCATCCTTCTTGCAATGAGTGCATGAAGGTTTGTCCTTTTGTACAATGTTTATCTTCCTCTCCTTCCATTTCAGATTCTTCTTTTTCCTTGTTCTCGCTTGCAGAGTGTTTAGATGATCCCCCAACCTCTGGGTTCACATTCTTGCCTCTAGTTTCTAGATGTGCAACCTGAAATGATACATCATCTAGGCTAGTGGGATTAAACATGAGAATGGTGTGCTTCAAATAGCTATGCAGACCACCTTTATACTTCAAAAAAATTTCAAGTGAGTCCAAAGATATGCCTAGAGTTAAAGCTCTTTTTCTAAATTCCTGGGTATAACTTTGTACACTTTGGCCCTTTAATTGGCGAAGAGTTTTCCAACTCATCATTGCTTTCTGCATATAAGCTAGAGGATAGAATTGTTTTTTGATGGCAAAAACAAATTCATTCCATGTAGAAAGAATTTTACCATGCCTCTTCAGATCAGCTTGTGTCTTGCCTTCCCACCACACTAGTGTAGTTCCTCCAAGGCGAAGGCTAGCCAGCTGATTATTTCTCCTTTCTAAATCAATGTTCTACACCCTACAATATACATCAATCTGTCTAATCCAGTTATCTATCTTTTCTGCATTTAGTTCTCCATCATAAATTGGCAAATCAAACTTTACATCTAATTTAATCAAAGATATTTTCTTCTTTTTCTTATCAGGGCTAGGAGATGAGGATGATGAAGGTGATGGTGGAGAAGACGAAGGAGGAGGTATTTCCCGTTTACCTTTGCCCTCTGGAGGGTCAAATAGAGAAGGTTCCTCAGCTCCTTTATCTTGTTTGGGTGTTGAAGTGCTTTCACCTTGACCCTTCTTAAATTTCGGATACATCTCTTCCACCATGGCTCAAATGGCCATAAAAATGTTCATGAACTGAGATTTTGATTCCAATGGAGCTTCTTCCACCATTCTCCTCTGAGGATAGACTCTTCCAATCTTTGGATTAGCCTCAACAAGTTCTCCTTCTCCTAGTTTGAGATTTGACCTAGTTAGCATACAAAATCCAGAACAAGCTTGTTTAACCTTAACAAAACCAAAACCAAAAGCTCTGATACCACTTGATCTGTGAATGAGATCTTAGATTAATATTAAGTTATTACAGAATCATGTGCAGGATTTTCCTATATTACTTAGTGCAATGGATCGAAAATAATGTGAATAATATAGACAATGAGCAGTTAGAGAAATGTAACAGACACACACACATGACATAGCAAATAATCAAGAAGTTTACCCAAAACACTTGGGCTATGTCTCCTGGTCCAGCTTTCAGCAGTGAACTCTCTATTATGTCTTCAAGAGCATAGTTTTTGCAAATGTGAGCTCAAATTGAGTCTCAACACAACAGAAACAAAAAACAAGGTTTTTCTTGAATCCCTCATGTCTTTCTGAATACACAGACTCTCCCTCTCGCTCTTTGTCTCTGTTTTCTCTCTGTCTCAGCACTGCCTGTCTCCGTCTCTAACACTGAGTGGCTTTTAAGCCTATCAATTCTTGTCTGTTCATTTTCCCTTTCGAGCTCTCTGGCTCCCAGCCTCAGTGTGCTCAAATCCCCTCTGAGCGTTAAACAATCATTTTTAAATGCCTTCAGGTATGGTGGCCACCTATTATGAAACAGAAAGGGCCACTGACGCATTTAAATCCCCAAAAATATCATATATCTATTTTCACAGAGAAACAATGAAAAATATGCCAAAATTCTTTCTATCAGACTTCAGATATTATGGAATACGCCGTAAAACTCCATCAGGTCTGCCTTTATATCGTTATTGCAAGTTGCAAGTCACGAGCTGTTGTTTTCCTTTGTATTTGGGTTTATAATGAAAAACCCCAAATACACAGGAAAACTCGTCAAATGGTTACCTATCAGACTTAAAATATTATGTATTTGCATCTATAAATCCCATTGGGTCCAATTATATTGCATGTCACATCCCCTTTTGGGTCTCGAATCGTCGATTGTGCCAATCGGCCTTATCAGCGATCAGTGCATCGCTATCACATGATCACTAGCCTCTTGGCATCACCCATTATACAGTTACAATGTGATACATCACAATTTCATATTGCCGAACCTTCGGGCTGCGGGTTAAGTCCTTGCCTATGTTATATTAGCGATGTGATATTGCGCGAGTAGATATGGACCGTTGTTCTGCACTCTTGATCAACAACCCTCGTTTAATCATGTTGATCACTATCATGATTTACATAAGGCTACTTCCGATTAAATCCGCTTTCCATAAGGCTGTCTCCGATAGACTCTGTTTTTGCCATTTCTTCAAGTTTTTCCCATATGATAGTGTTTTCCTCCATTCTTGAAGGTCTATCCTTTGTGATAGTGTTTAAGTACAGAGAGACTTAGAGGGCTTTAGGATCCATTTTGGATCAACTAAGCCTATAAATTCATCCTTTTACTCATGGAGAAGGGGAGGAGTGGTTTTTAGTTTTATGTGCAGATTCTCGAGGATATAGGTTGTTTTTGTTTTTAGTGTAACAGGAGCATCAAGAGTAAGAATTGGGAATCGTGATAGGCATTGGAAAGATATTTCAGAGATATTTCTTATGAAAATGACCATAAGTGCTTGCATGCACATTCAGTCTTGTTAACTTTCTGTGTAATCGACCTCCTCAGATTCAATCCTAATAAAGCAATCACCCATATTGAAAACAGACCTAAAGTCTATGGTAAAGTCTTTCTTCTCAAGAAGTTATCATAGTTTAAGAACTTTAAGTTAACATTCAGTTCATTGTTAGAATTAATAAACTCTACTTCAGTTTCACATATGATCATTTTAAATCATATAATTTAGTATCAGAGCAGGTTTCTTTTGTAGAATTTGTCAGTGAATGTTAACCAGGTCAAAGTCACAACGTGGAGAAGGAATCCTTGAGGTTATTAATCCAAAGATTGGAAAGTGAAGAGTCACTCATAAGCCGACCATGACACGATCTGATACAAGTGAAACTCTAGAAACTAAGCTGAGCGAGGAATAGTTTTAGCAAAATTCTTGAGTATGCAACAGATGTTGGGAGAACATTACGAAGATAAGAAGGTGAGAGATGCGGATTCTTCTTCAAAGAAATCGATGAAGGACAAAGGTAAAGGAAAGGCTGATAAACCTCCTTCACCTCCATCATCTCCATCATCATATTCTTCTTCTTCTTCTAGTGGAGAATCTGAAACAAAAAAGAAACCTAAGAAAACATCTCTTTTGAAACTTGATGTAAAATTTGAGTTACCTATTTATGATGGCGAAATGAATCTTGAAAAGCTAGATAACTAGATTAAGCAGTTTGAAGTGTATTATCATATTCAAAACATTTCTGACGATAAAACAAAAATTCAGTTAGCTACACTTAGAATTGGGGGAACAACTTTAATTTGGTGGGAAAGTAAAACAAAGATAGATGTAAAGTGAAAAGGTAAAGTCATCTCTTCATGGTCTAAGTTTTTAAAAGCTCTTAAGAAATAATTCTATCCTTTAGGATACATCCAACAAAATGTTATTGATTGGCAACATTTGGGGCAAGGTAAAGGGTAGAGTGTTCAGGAGTTCACTCAAGAGTTCAGAAAGAAAGCATTGGTGCTTGGTATTTTATTGGATACGCGTGAAACTTTATTAAAATACATTGGTAGTTTACATTCATATTTGCAGCATACATTATTGATGTTTAATCTTGATGATTTTGATGAAGTGTGTGTTCAAGCCATACATATTGAATCATGTCGCAGACCATTCAAGTTTTTACCGCAAGCATCCAAAGAGTTGGAAATCAAGGATTCAAATGACAGTAAAGAGAAGAATAATTCGAAGAGAAAGAAATTAGCGATAGCTCATAAGGAAATACCTAGTTGTTCTCATTGCCAAAGAATCGGTCATGATGAATCTAAGTGTTGGAAACTTCATCCAAAACTTGAGCCCAAAAAGTTCCTTAAAGAGAAGGATGAAAAGAAAGCAATTGCAACAGTCCAGCAAGATCTACGTTCTGATTCAGGTGATGAAAGGAGGATAAGTGCCATAGTTTTGAAAGGTAAAACTTCTGACACTGGTTCAAGTTCGAAACCTATTGCATCTTCATCAAACATAAATCCTTCAAATGAGGATAAAAGAGTTGAATTATTTAACATAAGGATAACTTCTAAGCACGCAAAGATAGATACAATGTTTAACAGTGGATCACAAGAAAATTTAATATATGAATATTTAGTTAAGAATTTGGGTTTGGAGACATGGAATCATCCAAGACCTTACCCATTAGGATGGCTAAATAAATCAACTCATATAAAATTCACAAAACAGTGTCAATTAAGATTTTCCATTACAACTAATTACATTGATGAAGTGGAATTACATGTGGTTCCAGTGGACATATGTGGAGTTGTCTTAGGAATTCCTTATCTTTATTATTGCGATGCAGTGTTTTATAGAAGAGAGCATAAATATCACCTTAAGAAAGATGGGGTTGAATTTATTGTCAGGGCACATAAAAGTAAAAATCACTTGAATTTAGTTGTTGCTAATCAGATGATGTGATTAATAAGTTCAAATAAGATATTTGTAATCATGTGTGTAAAGGAACAACATAAGAATAAACATGATGTTTGTTCAAGTTATGAGTCTTAGCTTAAAGATAGTTTGATCAAAGAGGTAGAAAATTTTTCAGTTCTATTTAGAGAAAGCAAACATCTTACTCATAAGCAGGGAATACAACATGAACTACAATTTATGTCCAAATCTCCTTTTCCTAATGTCAGAATGAATCAATTTAGTCCACGTTTGGAAGACATAAGTTACAGGGATGTCGATCAATATTAGGGAAAGTCAGTGTTAAATTTCTCTTGTATTGTGTCACCATTTCATGTTTCAAACAGTTTGGAAGCCTCTTTTCAAGTGGAGAAGAAACCCATTTGTTTTCATATCAAAGCCTTTTCTAAAGTAGTAACAAAGTATCCAATACATCTAAGGGAAACTTATGCATCAAAAGAAAGTGCTAATCAATGGAAACATCACTTAATGAATTAAGAAACAATGATTCAAACAAATCAACAACCACTTCAATACCTTCAAAACCAAACTAGGCTGTAGCAGTTTTTACATTACAGTTTGATGGGTTTATTGCAGCAAGTTCACTTAGTAATCAAGAATCTGGAAAATATCTCAAGTTGAGTAGATGATATGATGTCAAGAATATCTTTGATTGTCTTTGTCATTCTGCAAAATAGATTGTTAATACATGTCAATAGTATTGAAAAATATCCTGTAGAGACTGTTTTCAAAGATGTTTATGAATCACTAATTCATGGCATTTCATGGAAATAAGTCAATTGCCATGTTCATAATAGGTTTTTTGACCATCTTTGCAAGTTGTGCATATTGTAGATGGATGAAACAGGTCATAGATTCAAAATGTGCCATGATCAACATCATCAAGGTCATCACTTTCAAGTGTTTGATCGAATGTATTGGTACATCATCAGGGCAAGGTTGAGAGTGAGGGAGCTCTACCATCATTTACTATCTGTTTGAGTCAAAATTTCTTGGTCCAAAAGCTTTCAAGTGGAGAGGATTGATCCAAGAGGATCTTGTCAGATCAGTTGCACAGGTTCAGTTTCATTGTCAGCATTCAATGTTTGGTGTCTTCAACTTCGACAATGATGTTTATGGTTCAAGTTGTCCGGTAATGTAGATGGTTTTCATGGTGTTTTCCGAATATGGTTTGGTAACTGGTTGTCAACATGTGGTTGTCTTCAGTTCCACCAGGGTTTGGTTGTTGAAAAAGGAACAGGTATCATCATGTGGGGTAATGTCACATTGTGACATTTTTTTGTACATGGGTTTTAGAATTAAAATCAAAGTGATGTGAGTCTAACTCTAAATCATTACTAAAAGCTATGCTACAAAACCTAATGTAAAACCTTAACAAATTAAACCTAGAACTTGGATCTATGCATTAAAAATCAAATGCATTAACTAAACACTTAACCTAAGATCTA
Source organism: Pinus tabuliformis (assembly GCA_031772625.1). Lineage (NCBI taxonomy): Eukaryota > Viridiplantae > Streptophyta > Pinopsida > Pinales > Pinaceae > Pinus > Pinus tabuliformis. The sequence continues at coordinate 659,678,954 of CM062804.1, forward strand.
CAAGACCTAACATCTAAAACCCTAAACTATACTAAACCCATGTATTCAAAGTGCATTGAAAAATCCATAACCCTAAGTCTAAAACCCACTTTGGACCATTGTAAACATTACAATACATACATAACAGTTCTTAACTGCGATTGCTAAGCCATGTCGAAACCGCAGGGCATTTGAGCAATTGTGGTAAATAACATAGGTTACATAGTTTATGACCTCGGCAAGCAGGTTAACCAGGTAGAGATTGTAACAGCATCAACATGTGAACAAAACGTCTATCAGTTAGCGGAACCGCTAGAGGGTAAGTCGTAACTGCACCAGTAGCTGTCACATACAACCATCAAAGCACACTGCAAGTCTGAACCACCGAAGGGTGACCAGGAGGTGGTAGCCTGCAGTTAGCCCACGACCTGCTCACATGGGCAGTTAGGCAGCACGCACAGTTTTCATAACCGCCAACAGGTTTGGGGATAACTTATGGTCTATTTTGGGTTTTTGGTTGTTTTTCAGCATTAAACTAATTCAAAGACCATGCAACCTTATCCCTAGGTGTCATTGTGTGACAAGTTCAAGACCCGTGAACCCTTCTTGCTAGCCATTCATTTCAAGTTTAGTCAAAGAAGTTCGAATGAATCTACTAAGCCTATAAATTCGTCCTTTTACTCATGGATAAGGGGAGGACTAGTTTTGAGTTTTATGTGCAGATTCTGGAGCATATAGGTTGTTTTTTTTTTCTAGTGTAACATGAGCATCGGGAGTCAGAATTGGGAACCATGATAGGCATTGGAAAGCTATTTCAGAGAGATTTCTTGTGACAGTAACCAAACGTTACTGCATGCACATTCAGTCTAGTTAATTTTCTGTGTAATCGACATCCTCAGATTCAATTCTAGTAAAGCAGTCACCGATCTTGAAAGCGGACCTGGAGATGTAGTCCATCAAGGACAAACTCCGTAATCAATCTTATTGTCTAGTATCGTTATTTTTTTGTTGATTTTGACTTCAGTTTTACATCTTGCTTATGTTTCTCATCTGTCGTAAAGTATTTCTTCTCAAGCAGTTCTCACAGTTTAAGCACTTTAAGTTAACATTCAATTCATTGTTGGCATTAATAAATTCTACTTCAGTTTAACATAAGATCATTTCAAATCAATTGCGGTATTAGAGAAAGTTGTAGGTTTGTCAGCCAGATTGCATCAGTTATTGAACCGAGTTATCAGAGTTGTTTTGTGCTACCATGAGCACCATGTTGGTGGATAGCCCTATCTCTAGTTTTCATTTTCTGCATTTATGTAGGCTCGAGAAGCCATGTGTCTCAAAACACAAATTTTAATATTTTGATGTAACAGAAATTTTGCAAACTCTCTTTGTCTATGTCTATATATATACATAGATATATATGCATGTTTTACTTGTAATATCTATTATTCCTACTATGTGAAGGTTTTATTTTTACATGCATCAGAGATGTCTATCTAATACATGATTTTCGGATGTGTCTGTTAATGTTTTTAAATGTCTTAAAATGTTTTTATGGGTAATGCAATCAAAATGTCTTTCCAAGAGATGAACGCGTAAGTACATCCTTAAAATATTAGGGTTTCTAACAGAATAAGGTCCATTTAGTTGTAATACAATGAGTTGTGAGTCATTTTTAATAACTAACACCCTAATACTAAGAGTAATATCTTTCGATAATAGTTCGAAAAATGCACTATATTCGGAAATATTGTTAGTAAATATTGTTAGTTGTAAGACCTATACTTATGCCCTATAAACTCACTAACTCACCATTGGGAGCATAGAGTGCCCACACAGCGAAAGAAAGATTATGTGTACTATGGCAAGCGCCATTAGTGAAACCGATATGAGGAAGAAGGTTTGTTGACATCTTCAAACCAGGTGGAACACATGAAAAATAGGGAAAACATGTTCACAAAAATGCAAACATTCACACCAAAAACTACGTAGTAATGAAACACACACTAATGTAAAAGGTATCTATGTAAAACCTAGGCATAATATTTTTTAAGGTAGAGCCCATTGCGGAGCTCAGATAATTGATTACCATCATAGTCAACTAACTCATATACACTCTTTTGTAAAACATGTTTAACGATATAGGGTCCATGCCACATGGGTTCGAATTTCCTGGCTCCTAATTGGTCATTAGCCTTATCATATAACAAGACTAATTCACCTTCTGCATATGCACGAGGGGTAAAATTTTTGTCATACTAAATTTTAACTCGTTTTTTCTGAGACTCAATTACCAATGTGGAAATTCGACGAGCCTCATCAAGATGTTCTAAATAAAGTAACCTTTCTTCCTCAGGTGAAGTACCATGGAGTAATTCGACAACTAGTTTTAAAGATGGGATTTCACATTCGATAGGTAGGGTTGCTTCCAAGCCATAAAACAATTGAAAAGGTGTGAATTTTTTCACAATTTTGACAATAGTTCGTTATGCCCATAATGCCAAAAAAAGCATGAGGTGCCAGTTCTTTTTGAACCTCCCAATGGTTCGCTGAAGCATTGTGACCAAAAATTTGTTAACAACTTCAACTTGGTCATTGGCCTGTGGGTAGTAAGGAGTTTAGATATCATGATGTAAGCCCAACTTCTCAATGAGTTCTATCCTCATGTGATTTTAGAAATGGGAGCCATAGTCAATGACTATGGCTAGTGGTATACTGAACCAATCTATGGTATGGTAGAATAGAAACAAAGTAGCAGTTTCACGTCATCATTGTAGGTAGGCATCACCTCGGCCCATTTTGTAAAATAATCAACAACAACGATGATGTATCCATGCGCCTCGCCGATGAGTGAGGGTTACAAGTCATAAAATCAATGCCCCATTAAATGCACCAATGGTGATGACTGGGTGTAAAGGAGTAGGTGGGGATTGTTGTTTCTAGTTGTAAATCTAGAAAGCATGACTTTTGGGGATTGCAAGAATGCAATCTTCGAAAATAGAGGGTCAAAAATAACCAGAGTGAAGGATCTTTTGAGTCGTAGCATATCCTGACATATGACCACCACAGGCACTAGAGTGGTATTCGTTCAAATCTTTCTCAGCTTCCTCATGTGTCAGACACCATCGAAGTACTGAATCTATGCAAAGTCAGTATAAGGTATCCCCAATAATGTGAAAGGGTTAGGACTGCTACCAGATTCGGTGCCGCTTAGAGCAAGATAACTCAGATCCAAAGGTCTGAGTTTGGAGATATATGATGATATCTCCATACCAAGGATTGTGGGTGCTAATAAGGAAGAGTGATTCGTTAGGAATCATCTCATCAGATTCAACAACCATGTTTGCAGAGGGAAAGTCACAAATTAATCTAGCAAAAACAAGTGATTTATTTGGCTTAGCCTTGTTGAAATCTAAGTCAAACTCCCGCAGGATGAAAATCCATTTGGAATATTTTACCCCCAACAACTGACTTGACAAAATATAGGTAATGGGGTTGCAATGATATATCACTACAATTTTGCGTAAGAGAATATAGTGTCGAAAACATTGGATAACATGAATTACTCTCAATTCCAACTTTTCTACATATGCATATCGAGTCTCAACATCAAAAAGGTTACGATTCAAGTAATATATAAAATGATCATTCCTGTCATCATCATCCTGAACTAACACCATACCAATGGTATTGTCAATGAAGACCAAGTACAAGAGATAATCGTGATGCTAATTCGAAGGATGCAACAAAGGTGCGCTAATGAGTCTGGCCTTTAAAGCATTAAACAACTTCTGAGAAATGCCATCCCAAATGAATGGGACTCCTCTCTTCAGAAGGCAAGTAAAATCCTTGGCAAGATCGACATAATTTGGGATGAAATGACGAAAAAAGTTTGCCTTTCCCTACAAACTCTGGAGTTGATGTAAGGAAGATGGAAGCGGAAAATTGACAATGGCCTCCACCTTGACAGGATCAATGTGGATGCCTTCTTTGGAGACTATGAAGCCTAAGAGATGACTCGATTCGACACAAAATACACACTTATGAGGATTCAATTTAAGATTTTAATGTCGAGAGTGAAGAAAAATCGTCGGAAGGTGAGCCTGATGGTCTTAATGTTTAAGTGAGTGTGCGGGTAAATCATCAAGATATGGATGAAAGATATTTTTAATATCATTGAAGGCATAAGACATGGCCATTTAGAAGGTTGCACCGACATTTTTCAGGCCAAAAGGAAGCTTTTTGTAGGAAAAATTCCACCAAGGACAGATAAAGGTAGTCTTGTGTTGATCGACAAGAAGGATATTAATCTGATTATATCCAGGGAATCCATCCATGAAGTAGAAAATTTCACTCCCGCCACATTCATTGATAATCTGGTCAATGAAAGGAGTAGTGTAATTGTCCTTCGGATAGGCTCAATTGATATCTTGATAGTCAACACAGACTCATATTGTTCCCTATTTCTTAGTTACCATAATGATGTTGGAGACCCAATCTGTCAATGGGATGGGATAAATAAGGCCATATTGTAGAAGTTTTTCAACTTCTCCCTTAATGGCAACTGCCTTCCTTGGGTGCAATGGACAAAGAAGTTGTTGCGCAGGTTTCGTGTCCGCATAGGTGGGGATCTCATGAACCACAATACTAGGATTGATGTGAGGCATCTCTTCATAAGACCAAGTGAAGACATCACGAAATTCTTTGAATAGGGTTGTATAAATCTTAATCTCATCAGAAAAACAAGAAGTTCCTGTGTGAATGATTTCGACAATCCCAGGTTTAACAAAGATGTCGATGGGCATGGTTGCCGAAATGTCCCTAAATTACCTTCAGACAACACTTCATGAACCAAGATAGGTGTCTGAAACAGAGTTGTCATTTGAGGAGAAAGTAAAGTACCCATACAAGTATGACTTGACCTAAGGCTAAGAGGAAAAGAGGAATAATGATCAATATCATTCCAAGGGGATTCTTCTAGAGACATGACTTCAACAATGCTTTAATTAGTCTAGAACATCTCATTCATAGGATCTATGGAATCAAAAGAACCAAGCCATGGAGTTTGTAGATAAAAGTCTAGGGAAAATATCAATCGATCATGAGTTGTATATGTAGTCGTAGACGTCATAAGGACAGTTTGATAAGCTTGCTCAACTAGGCTAAGTTGCATGGCATCACCAAAATCATCAATCTGGTCAGGACTATGAATGATCCATGGGTCATAATTTGATGAGATCATGTTGATTGAGGCAACGTTGGAGGGAGGAGGAAGGGAAAAAGTTCCCATTAAGGCAGGGTCCTTGAAAATGCCTGTTGTTATCAGGAAAACTAGTGTCCATTCGGAGCTGCTAGTCCCACTAAGACGGGTAGCTATCTTAGAAACAAACAAACTAAAGTCACTTGTGTTTTCCTTTATGAGAGATAGATGAGAGAGAAGCAGAGAGTACAACCCTTAGTCTTTCGCTACTCTCCTTGCTTTTTTCCTCTCTCCCTTGATAGAGCTTTTGCCACTCCTTTCTCACTTGTCCTGCTTCAAAGAACACCTGTAGAGTCAAAGCAGCAAAATACCATCAAAGCATAGAGATCTATAACCATAAACAATGTAGGATCAAATGTACATTAACCATATAAATGCATATACAAATACAAGATTTAGAGATATACAAGCATATGGAGGAAAACTCAAATAGCTTTATTGAGGATTACAACCAAGCTATCTGATCCAACATCATCTTCCCAACATGAAAGCCCTTTTCACCTCATACAAAGCAATATCGCCCAACAATGTCTTCAAAGAGAAACCAACGACACTTCCATGCAAATTACAAAATTCCAGCCTTTGGATCTCTTGGATGAGGGATCCATATATAGATGTTTATAGGAGAGTGAGTCAGCTTCTGGGATTTTGATTAGTGTCATTTCACTGATAGTTCTTGGTTCCACTTGGAGATTTTAGATCTCTTACTCATCCCTAGGCGAATTCAGAGAGGCAAGTGTCATATGAGCAGTTCTAGAAGATTCTCTGGGTTTCCACCTAGCAAACTGCTTCTGCCATTTGTATGCTCTCACTCACTGCACCCTACAAAAGGGCTTTTGAGTATGCATCGCACCCCCCGTGTGGAATAGGTGAGATGCATCACACCCTATGCATGGAGCAGTCTGTATGGTCCAGTTTTGACCAGTTTTGAGTAGTTTTTCATGGAGAACTTATGGGAGATGATATAATCAGTTGACCTTGTTCCTTTACAGTATGAAACAACACTTTTAGGGGTTTAGAATCCCTTGTTTTATGGACATATGTGATTGGGGTTGCAGTGCCCAAATATGTATATAACAGTTTCCCCCTAAAGCATGAGGTCGTAAGTCTTTTGATGTCAGGTGAAATGCTTTATAATGAGGATCCTAGGTTTTTCGAACTAGAAGGTGACAATATTTTCATGATCTAGTTGAGGCGGGCATTCCCATGCTCAACTTTATAAATTCATATTCATGTACATAAGATAGACAATCGTCTGTGTGGCAGACCAATGATTCTGGTAGAGCAATCATCCTTTAGTTTGCATGATTATCTGTGCAGCTGTGATGTACATTGATGTCTTTATTTTCTTGAATATATCATTGCTCGGATAGATGAAACTAGATCTGGGTTCTTCAAACTCATTCAATCTTCGCCGGAAGTACAAGTTGATCCATGTGAAAAGATGTTCTGATGTCGAACATGGAAACACATTGCTTGATTACCAGCCAATGATGTAAGCTATTAACAGGTGCGAGAGGAATAACCGATAATGACAATACCCTCAAGGTACTACAGTACAATCCATGTGGTGTGAATGCATGATTTGATGTCGAACACCACGTAAAATCTTTCGGTCGAAGGCCATTGATGTAAACCTGTCATTGGAAGTGAGAAACTTGCCATTGAGGCATTGAAGCTTCAAAGTACTGAAAGGGTTGTCCCTAAGTCAACTTCTTGGATAATGAGTTGATGTCAACAAGAAGTGACTCGTCGTAGGAGGGTCTTAATGAAACCCACATCTATGACAGGGAACAGAGAAAATGATTTTGTGGAGGTGAAAACGATCTGATGATACAAGGTTTAGGGTGGCGGTCATGAAAAATGGAGAGTGAAGGTATTGCAGTGGATGAGACGTTAGCTAGGTTGGTGAATTCTCTGAGCGACTTCTCTTGAAAATATTGGTGATAATGAAATGGATTGGTAGCGTTAACCCCAAAAATGGATGGTACGGTGGACCAATGGTGATATGACCGGTGATCGGAATAACCCAACCCAACTCAATCATGGTGATGGAGTGAAAGTGTCACGTTCAAGAGCGACCTGCTACCAATGAAGCTATTCAAGTTTTTCTTCCCTTTTTCCCGAGTCATTGCTGACCAATACCTCTTTATTTTTTTCAAGCTTGAGGAGGATAATATATGCTTGTTCTATAATTTTCCCTTTAGGCAAACTTGTCACTGTGTTTTAACAAGCCTAGCGACAGTGAAACTCGCTCTTGTATGCATGGACAAGTTTGTCGCTATTGTTTTAACGCGTTTAATGACAAAGATAACTCAGTCCCTTTCAATTTTAGAGATTCTAAAAAGGGACGGAAAGGCAACTCCAGTAATCCTTTTTCGTAATGTATTCCCTTAAGTCCGAAAAAGTATAAAATAATACGAAAGGGATGAATTTTTGATAGTTTTAACGAGCCGAACAAGACAAGCACTCAATCTTTTTGTGTAATAATCCCTCAAGTCCAAAAAGATTAAAATCTAGAGGAGGGATGGCACTTCCAATCGCTTTAATGAGCTGGAGAGGCCAATTGCTCGACAATCTTTTCATGTTTTACAAGTCAGATGAAAAGAGCTTAAAGGAGACTCATTTTTTGAGGAATGAGTGATTTTTTTGGATAGCAATTGGTTCCAGGTAAGGTTTGGAGCTTTTCAATCACGGCAATGTAAAGAAGGTGGCTAATAGAATCACTCGTCGCAGCTGTTTCTAAAAAGGGTAAACAATCAAATGGAGGCATATGATCAGCTAAAAAAGAGTGGAGGTGATGGTGAGAACACGACCAAGGTTCAAAAGTTGATAATTATGCAATTGCAATGGTTATTTACCGAAGGTGGGGTTCATTTTTTAATGAGCTTGAACTCTATGGGAACACTTGTTCATTGCTAGGTTTATTTTTTAACAAGCTTGAACTTCACGTAAAACTACTCATGGTGAGGTTAATTTTTTTAACAAGCTTGAACTTTACGTAAAACTACTTATGCTAGTCGTATAATAGGGACATCTTATCAGTAGGTTCATTTTTTAGGGAGCTTGCCCCATGCGCAACTTTTCTCTTGAGCCTTTCATTATGCAAGCTAGGAACGACCAACCTACGATTTTAAAGGGTTAAGAGTCTACAAAATAAGAAAATAAATGGTCTCTTTTCACTTGCATGCCAAAAGGTTTGCATCCCCACAGGTATAAAGTAGAGTTTCCAGGTCAACATATGGAAGTTCTTACATTAGCGAGATTGCTCCATCCGCGTCACAGACAAAACACTTCCTTGGCGATGTCCATCGAAATGGACAAAGGTGACTGTTGTCAGTCCCAATCACATAACCTTTGACAGGGGAATCGTTTTCCAGTCCAAATCCATTTTCCTAAATGGACAGGGGTATCAGACGAGTCATATTCCTACGTGGAAACCTTCCTTATATCCGCGGTTTTCCTGCCAAAGCAAACCAGGGCACGTGCCTCTTGGGTTTCAGTGACAATCACTGAATCACTCGTGATCATCAGGTGGATGGACTGGAGATTGATTAGACATTCCTTGTGTAAAAATACCAATTAGGGATGGAATTTGACTACTAGGTATGTTTTAACCAGGGAATGAAATCTGATCAACTAGGTGGACCCCTCTGCCTTCATGTGCAAAACACATCACTCGGAAGAGTGAGGAAATGATAGCCCCCATGCTATAAATGTAGTCACATCCAAGGAGTAGATTGTAATCTAGAGGTCCTTGGACTACCATCACGTTTAGATGAACGATTTTCCTTCTCAAAGTTATAGGAAAATTTGAAAGGTTCCCTAACGGTTGACTGGTTCCTTTGTTGAAGCCTGTTAGATTTTGAATCTCAGGTAGAAGCGATGGTGAGCCAAGAACTTTCCAAGCAGTCGAGGAAAGGATACTCACAGAAGCCCCTTCATCTATAATAGTACTAACCATGATCATTCTGTAAGCTTGTACTATGATTTGGAATGGTACATTAGATGGTAGGCGAGGTCTTCCTAGTAGATTCCAATCGAAGGAAACGACTAGGTTGCTTGGAGGTGGGACCGAATAAACAGCCGAATACATCTCTAACGAACTTCCTTCCTGTGGTAAAGGAATCGGTAGATTGCCCCCATGTTCATCGAAGTCTGTGTTTATGAAGAGAATTTGAATGGTGTCATTCTCATTCTCCTTGGTGATAGTATCATCTAAAGGTGGACCCTCTGAAGACAAGATTGGGTTGACTACCGTCTCGACCTGTTGACTTTGGTCTGGTGTGGACTCAAAGGGTTTATCTTCAATGATAGGTGCTTTGACCGACAACAAAGGTGTGTCAGTCGTATTTTCAACTAGCGATGGACTCGACAAGAGTTTTTGTATCCAGGAGGAAGTTGCTGCGGTGAAGCAGGATGGTTATCCAAGACTCTCTTAGCTTCATCTAATAAGGGACAATGGTGGAGGGAATGATCGCCTTCACACAGTCTACAAGGAAATTTGGCTCTTCCTTTTTGTCCATTTGACTTCGTTTTCACTAGTTGACGGTGTGCTCTCAACATGATCATCAAGGGTTGAAGACACTGGATTGTGCAAGCGGGGAGACCAGTCCCTCAAGATCTGTGGGATGCAGGGACAATCTCGATGATAGTGGTCTCCATTACAAATGACACATGGAGATTTAGGTTTGGAAGGTGCAGTGTGTGGATTTTCACCAGATGATGTACGGTTGCACCCTTTTGCTGTTGGATTCTTCTTCTTCTTCTCCTTCCCTTTCTTCTTCTTCTCAGTTAATTGGCTTTTAGCATGACTAGCTTCACCAAGCAAAGAGGAAGAAGGAGAGGGAGAAACAAATGAAGTAAAAGGTTGGGGAGCAACTTCATCTGGTTGTTGATTGGATTACTGAGGAATTGCGGTGTTTTGAATGACAGAGGTCGAGAAAAGCCATACTGGTAGGCCAATTGTGAGTCTTGGAAGGGACAATGTTGCCATGTGTGGAGCACCAACATCCCCCCAAGAGGAGAAGGGACTAGGATTTCCCCCAAGGGGAAATCCTTGATTGGTAGACTCCATTTTCTCAACCTAAGAACAATGAGGGAACAATGGCGTTATTCCGATTAAAATAAATTTTATGACGCTTTGACACAAATTTCTTTTTCAATTTTTAAGAGTTGAGAAAAAGCTAAAGATGACTCTAGTCACCTTCGATTTTAATTAGCCTGAAGTGACATGTGCTCAGATGGACCTTTTCTTTTAGGGAGTTTGAAAAGGAACGAAAGTGACTACTCTGGAAATCTAGATAGAGGGGATTACCAAATCAATCGCAAAACCATAGAATACCTTTTACGGTATGACAGTCAATCTTCCCAAATGTTGTGTTCAGCGCATTGTGATCGATAAGGTGGCAGACACGGCTTCCTAAGGGTAAAGGATGGAGCCTATTGTGGTCTCCCAATATATACTCGACGGTACGTGGGAGCACAAGTTCGTACTGGCACTTGTTGTCTCAAGGAGGAGGAATCACCCAACCTACAATGAAAGCGATAGTTACCAAGATTTACGATGCCGGAATACGTCTCTAGCCCAGACTTCTAGATGTTGTGCGTTAGGTTCCAAAGAGTTTTTATGTTCATTGAAGTTTATTTACAGTTGATCTTTCTTAAGAAGTTTTCCTTTAAGGTTCACTGCATGATGTAGGTATACAATTCCTAAATATGCAATCTAAGATGATAAACAGTCGTTTACTTTCTTTTTGCAATGAAAATCCTAGCTACTAAGGAAAGAGAGATGAAATTATTTCAAAATAGAGTAGAGAGCACACGCTAGATGCATTTTTCCTAAATCAACTTCAGCATGAAGTCTTAATGCAAATGCACATGCATGTATTGTTTTTCAGTTTCCTTTATGTGAGAATGACAAAAATAAAACTAAGTATAGATCTAAAATATCTTTTTTCAAAGCGACAGTACTTACAATTTTCTCTTCAAAAAACGAAAGTAGAGCCAAGACGACACTTTGCAATTTTGAATTTAAAATTTCTTTCAACACTTGAAATACTATTAATTCAAATAAAATACAATGGAAAAAGTGTAATCGACTATCTAAAAGAGGAATGCTTTGTGACACTCTTTTTCTTGACTGAAAACAACACTTGCGACACTTTCAAATCAAAGGACGACAGTTCGATTAAGCTACTATTTGCAAAGGAGAACTGTAAATGATGAAAAATACATAAAAAACATTCACAATTCCTTCTAATGGAGGCTAAAATAATGCAAAGGAAGATGGTTTCAACCGACATATATTGATCATAGACAACAAAACTACTAAATAAAGCTGAAGACAATGAAGAGAAAACCAAAATCTGGAGGCGGAAACAGTCTTAGTCAATCATCACACCTGTAACATAGGGAAACAAGGATGCATCTCACCTGCAACACACAAGAGGTGCGATGCATCCAAACTTCCTAGAAGAGACAGTATGATGGACCAGGCACGAGACTAAGCTTGGTTTTTACTCACAGTTTGCACTTGAGTTCAGGGATTTAGGCTGAGCTAATGATTGTCAGTGAACACAAAGTATAGGGGTTGATCTAATGAGGTTATTTGAGCTACCACTAGGTCACTAAGGATGTTTGCAACCTATATGTTCAATTCATAAACCAACCTAGAGATTGACTGAAGCATCACTGATCTACTTTTCAGTTGCATAGCAAAAGCAGTTCGAAGGCTAGCTGGCTTAACTTCAGGCTCTCTCTGTGGTTTATAAAGAAAACAACAGTAACAAAACAAACAAACTATTCGCTCCCCAACGGAGTTGCCATTTTTTTATTGGGAAAACTAGTGTCCATTCAGAGCTGCTAGTCCCACTAAGACAGGTAGCTATCTTAGAAACAAACAAACTAAAGTCACTTGTGTTTTCCTTTATGAGCATGGAAAATTTTAGGGGCTAATGTTCGCCCAGTGGGCTAATTTTCCATGATTTTTCCAAAAAATGATTCGCCAATTTCCAATTTTTGTAAAAGATGATTCGCCCAAATTTTAGAATATAAAATTATTTTAACTTAAAAATTGCCAACATTATATAGAGAGTATATATAAAATCATTATAAATTTGAATAATTTTGCAAATATATCATTAAAAATTTTATAGTTTGCATATTAGGGATTAGTGAGATTCGCCAATGTTTTTAAACTTCAAGAAAATTTTCCATCCTTAAAATTTTCCTTGTTTATGAGAGATAGATCAAAGAGAAGCAGAGAGTACCAACCTTAGTCTTTCGCTAGTCTCCTTGCTCATTTCCTCTCTCCCTTGATAGAGCTTTCACCACTCCTTTCTCACTTGTCCCGCTTCAAAGAACACCTGTAGAGTCAAAGTAGCAAAATACCATCAAAGCATAGATATCTATAACCATAAACAATGTAGGATTAAATGTACATTAACCATATAAATGCATATACAATACAAGATTCAGAGATATAAAAGCATATGGAGGAAAACTCAAATAGATTTATTGATAGAAGTAGTAGAAGAGAGGATTACAACCAACCTGTCTGATCCAACATCATCCTCCCAGCATGAAAGCCCTCTTCACCTCATACAAAGCAAGATCGCCCAACAATGTCTTCAAAGAGAAACCAACAACACTTACTTGCAAATTACAAAATTCCAGCCTTTGGATCTCTTGGATGAGGGATCCATATATAGATGTTTATAGGAGAGTGAGTTAGGTTCTGGGATTTTGATTAGTGTCATTTCACTAATAGTTCTTGGTTCCACTTGGAGATTTAAGATCTCTTACTCATCCCTGGCCGAATTCAGAGAGGCAAGTGTCATATGAGCAGTTTCTAGAAGATTCTCTGGGTTTCCACCTAGCAAACTGCTTCTGTCATTTGTCTACTCTCGCTCATCACACCCTACAGAAGGGCTTTCCAGTATGCATCACACCCCCCGTGTGTAATAGGTGAGATGCATTGCACCCTATGCATGCAGCAGTCTGTATGGTCCAGTTTTGACCAGTTGTGAGTAGTTTTTCATGGAGAACTTCTGGGAGATGATGTAATCAGCTGACCTTGTTCCTTTAGGGTATGAAACAACACTTTTAGGGGTTTAGAAGCCCTTGGTTTATGGACATATGTGATTGGGGTTGCAGTGCCTAGATATGTCTATAACACCTTCTCAACACTTTCATAAGGAATGTTGGTTTTCCCAACATAAGGCACATTCCCTTTTGAAGAATTAGAGGAAAAGAAAGCCAATTGATCAACAGTGATAATTTTCCCTTGGTGGTGAAAATGAATTATGTGGAAAAGAGATGAGACCACACAAAACATTAAATGATTCCAGCTCTTACCAAGTAAAAGGTTGTAGTTAAGATTAGTGTCAACAACCTCAACTTCTAAATTGACTATCTTTCCCTCCAATTGAATGGGTAAGGAGTTTCGAATACCATATAAGCGGAAACCTCGACCATCGAAAGATTATAAATTGTTCGAAGATAGGTTGAGAGGAGGGGAACCAATGGATTTACAACAAAATATGGACATGACACACGTGGAGGCTCCTTCATCAACAACAATTCGATGGATAGTATTGCCCATAAAAACAAATTTAGTGAGAAAATCAAGTTGAGGTGGCAAGTGAGGAACATGGTTTTCAAGATCATAAGTAATCAAACTGGAATCTGCGGGATCAATTCCTCCATTTGTGGATAGCAAATCTTTCCTTTGTGATGGCCACATTTGAAGGACTTCCAAAGCCGACATCACCGAGGGTGCTTGAGTCAAGTATTCTACAATGTTGTAGTGTTGGGCAACTTGTGCACTTAGATGATAAGACGATTTCTGAAGAACACCTTTAGCAAGTGGTTGGATTATGGAATCAGTGCTAGGTTTCTCAATATGGAGAGGACCGAAAATGGGTGAAGGGGAGGAAGAGGGTACATCAGTGATATATTTCTCCACTACAATTTTCTCAGGAGGCAATCTTTCAATCGTGTGGCCACAAAAAAAAATTCGAGCCACTCATAAACACTTGAAAACTTTTGAAGGTTTGAGCATGGGGTTGGTCTAGCAGTTGTGCCTGCTAAGACACGAAAGGTTCCTTCAACATAGTTAGTGTCCTTGTAGTTCCTTTCATAAGAGGACTTACTTTGGCACATTGGGGGAAATCCTTAGTGTAATGATCTTCATAAAAAATAAGGCAAGGATATTTATCCTTTCGATTGGGTGTGTCATAAGCTGACGATTTTTGGGAATCCTATTTAGGGGTATCTTGTTTAGTTTTTCCCTTACCCTTCTTCTTTCCTTTCGATGATTTATCTGATGTGGTAAACTGGACATCATTTACCTTTTAGGCATTACTAGGATTCTTAGGATTATCAACTGTTGGGTGTGGAGTTTGATTATCTTCTTTTTTCATAGGTATCTCCGTATTAGACCCCAATTCCTCCCGTCTGATTTATGATGGGGGGTCCGGGGGGGCGATGTAAAATTTCCTTGTAAAATATTTTAATTTCGTAGCCAATCTGAGTTGTTCATTAGGAAGATGATCTAATGGTAGAAGTTATGCTTAATTTAGGGTTTTTTTCCCTGGAAGGAAACCACTTGCTATATATGAGGGAATTGTATTGTGACTATGTATATGTGTATTCTGAGCGAGAAAGATAGAGCAGATTGTGTGAGAGTGAAGAGGGAAATACATTAGATATGCTATATGTTGTATCTCTTCATTTTTCTAGATAATATAAAAGGGAGGATTGGTTTTTCTCTGTGGATGTAGCCAAAATTTGGTGAACCACGTATATTTTTGTTTATCTTTCTTTATTCATTTTCTATGCTTATATTTCTGTAATATTTTATGTGTTCCATTTCTCTGTAATACACAATTTTCTAACATCAACAATATTAGGAGTTACAATGTCCAGAGTAGATTTAGGTTTTGAAGAGGTAGCCAGAGTACTGCTAGACTGTTGAGCTAGAAATCCAATGATTCCATCAATAGGTGGTGAATCTGTGTGTTTATAAGAGGCAGGGTCAGTCGAACGTCGTTGGGAACTAGGTAAGAGTTCATATAATGTGCCAGATTATGAATAAACCAAATCCAAAGACTGCGCACAAGGGACATCTTGTTCCTCAATCACACAACCACCCATGGCTATGTATTTATCAATAGGAGGGATGAATGATTTAGTGAACCATTCACTCAAAATTTGATCTAGGATATCGAATTTGATGAGACGATGCCTACACCTCCATTCATGGATATGATCAGAGATATGAGTAGAAGTCGTCTGTTGTAAAGATGTTAGGAGGTGGGTTCCAGCCTCATACCAAACAAGAAACTAAAAATGGGTGAGGAAATCCATGGCTAAAGTATTCAAGTCTTGAAAAGCACCACGAGGGAGCTCAATATACAATTTGGTGGAAGAACCCATTTGAGTGCACTGGAAAAGACGTAATCAGATATAATCATCAACCCAAGAGTTAGAAGAACACCATAGGTGGTAAGTCATAATGTGTGCTCGAGGATCTTCTCCAGATTCACCTTTGAATTTGGGGCAATCACTAGGAAATTTGGTTGGTACCAGAGGCCAATATGGTAAGTGAAGTATTGGGTCATTCATAAGCCTTGACACATCCGACAATTACAATGTCATCAAAAATGGAAATTGTGTGTTTTATGGGGTATAAGGTCTTTGGTATGTGCCAAACTGAGTATTATAGCCTTTCTAAGTTTAATCCTACCCCCATGGTGGTGGATTTTTTCCATAAGGTGGTTGACCATATGGAAGTTTACCATATGGAGGTTGACCATAAAGAGGTTGACCATACTGAGTCTGGTGACCATATTGGACGTATGGATTTTGTGAAGAAAATTGTCCATGCTATTTTTGGTAAGGTTCTTGTTGCATCTGTCGTGACTCTGGAAACGGTTGTTGGTAAGATCCTTGTTTGGATTGGTAAGGAATTTGTTGTTGGGGATGTGAGTAAGGTCCTTGTTGGGGTTGAATAGGAATTTGTTTCTGTGGTTACTGATAAAGTCCCTGTTGGGATTGGTAAGAAATCTGTGGTTGTGGATACAGGTAAGACACCTACCATTGTGGATATGGGTAGGACACCTGGGATTGTGGTTGCGGGTAGGAAACATGTAGCTGTGGATGTGGGTAGGGTCCCTGCTATGGTTGTGTAAGAATTTGTGGCTACAGAGGAGGATTACCAGTGACATAAGCATATTAAATTTGAGGACCTCCCCGTAGATACATATTTTGGAGTTGTTGAGAGCTTGCAGGAGTATCAGGCTACTGATGGGAAGGTTGAGTCAAAGGGAATCCCTATAACATTTCCTAACAAGATGGAATTCATGTTCCACCTAGGTTAAAAACAATGCCAATGGGTTGACTCTCCCTCGGAGGGTGTGTATAGCTTCCACTAGAAGCAGGAAACATTTAGGGTGGAAGATATTACCCCCCAAACATTGGAACAAATGCATTTGTATGCTATCCACTCAGATTAGGAACATAAGTTATTGTGGCTACAATTGGAGGAGAAAAAAGATTAAGAGGAACGTGTCTTTCACTTATCGATATTTTAGGTTGGTTAGGGTCTGGGAAATTACCGACATGTTTGGGACAAACGAGTTGGTACTAGGAGTGACACTAGAAGACCAAATTAGATTGTGAAACATTGAAGTGGAGCTAGAATTGTATGAAAAAGCATCACCAAGAGAGTTATAACCCTACAGAACCAAGGGCATATGATAAGGAAGAGGTTTACTTTACCTTGCCATCATGTAGGGAGCGAAAAAATAAGGAAAATTTTAAGGAGGAAGAAGTGACAAAGAATCAATCTTCGTACTGGTAATGTGAGTTCCAAAAGTTTCCACTAGAATACGTTGGGGTGTTAACCCTACAGGTGGGTTATCACCTTTTTTTGCCATGACTGGAAACAACTCTCGATTGGGAATCTGAGTCATTCTAGGAGAAGGACTCAGGGGTACGTTGGGAGTATCAAACAGACTACACTAATGTGGAGGTGATAAATATACAGAGGAATCCAATTCAAAGAGTGGATTAAAAGGAAAAAGAAATAAATCTTAAATAGGGGTGGGACTAGCCGAAGGAGAGTCCTGGGATGAGCCTACCGACTCTGGAGATGGTTGGTAAGCAAGGGGATGGATGCTTAGGACAAGACCAAGTTCAAATCCTTGTTTCTCAAGGGATTCAGGCTCAATGTTATCATAGCTTACAACTCTAGGTGTATCGGGTGCATTAGTATTTCCATAGATATACGGGGTCTCGTTTGGAACTATTAGTACATCTGCCATGATGTCTTTCTAGAAAATGAATTAGAAATGCGTGTTGGTGAATGCTTTGGGTTTAAATCCAATTTTTCAATTAACCATTAATGCCGAGGACAAACAGAGGTTTTTGTGTCACAGGTAATTTGGTGATTTTGTGGTCGATTAATTTTATTATCAAAAAATAAATAAATCAAAAAGGGGTAAAATTAGGCATGAGGGTTTACCAAGCAACCATGAATTGCAATAAACACCTTGGTGGAACCAAGGACTTAACGTATGATAGAAAATCTCCTCGAATGTTGTGTTCAATATATCATGGTATACAAGGCAATAGACTCAGTTACCTGTGGCTGGATAACAACCTATAGGGGGCACGACAATATGTGGGAGTTTAGTCAATTATAGTGTTGTCTAATGCGTAACTATTCGATGAGAGCATTCTTATATACTTACCATGTGTGGAGCACCTCCGATATACCTGAATGTACTGGAGAACAGTCATATACACTTGAGTACGTTGAACGAGATTTCACCCCCGAGATACAATGCTAGCAAACAACGACTACTACTACATTTAACAACGCCGGAGCACGTCTTTAGCCTAGACCTATAAATGTTTTTTTGTTAATTAAAGATACTCATTAGATTATGTTAGACTTAAGCTTCTGTGGTAGGTTTTTGGAGTAGCATGATTCGGATTATCGACAGTATTATGTTCATTATGTCGACATTTCGAACCTCAAATGGGGTCCATCATCAAGACCAAAATTGATAGAATATGAATGATAGTTTCTTGAGAGAAGAATCTTCCGACCAGAGTATATATAAACCTAGAAAATGATAAATTTTATATAGAAGCCGACCCTTACATATATGAATTCTTTAATTTTAATTTTAATTATTATATTTATTTTAGTTTAATTATTTTAGTTTTAATTATTCTAGCTTTCATTATTTTAATTTATTTGATTTTAATTATATGTTAAATAAATTAATTATTAATCCCTAATAAATACAATTGATTAAAATAATGAGAAACTAATTGTAATAAGTTTATTTTTATAATGTAATCTGATTCCTTTTATTATTTTTATAATTAATTTTATTTTATTTTAATTAAAATTAATTTTTATTTATTATTGGATCAAATACATAATTAATTAATTAGTCAATTAGTCAATTAATCACTTTAATTAAGCTATGATCCCTGAGTATTTAATTAATAAAGATGTAAATTTTAATCATATTTATTCCATTGATTATAGATTAATTTTATTGTTTAATTAATTTTATTATTTCTATTTAACCTAAGTATCTAAGAAGAAAACAATTTAATTAATATAATTAATTAATTAATGAATTTAATTATTGTTTTGAGGCTTCTGCGATCCGTGCTTTGTGTGTAGTTTTCTTCCGGAGCTCTGCATCCCTCATTGTTTGTATCGACGTTTCGAGCCATCCACCGTGGCTCATCGTCAGGATAGATAAAAAATTGTGTAGGACAGATCTCATTAGACTTTGAATAAATAGGGTTAAAATGTTAATTTATTTTATTTTAGTTAATTAATCTCAAGCATCTAATTAATAAAGAAGTATTATTTAATTATTTATTTGATTCAATTAATTAATTCATTTATAATTTTAATCATTCTTCTTTTATCAAATGTTAATTTTTAAAAACCATTGTTACTATAAACTGGAATAAATTTTAATTATGTTATATTGGTTATTATTTAATAAATTTCCAATTTTAATTAATTGATTAATTTTTAATTAATTAATTAATTAATTTTATTAATTTTGGGGAAACCAGTGATAGTATGCTTCTAAAGGTTTGGAGGGATTTATCTATGTAATTAGGGGGAGCCAATTTCCACTAATCTCACTCCCATTGTCCCTCTTGAGGTTTTGAGGAAATTTCATAATTTCGATGGCCTCTCTGATTTTTCTCTTTTTATAATGATCCTCTCTTGCAATTATTTTGGTGTCTTCTAAACACACATGATGTTTGGTTTTGAATGAGTGTTCCACAAGGGCTGATGTACGGGATCTCCCATTCTTAATATCAGCTCCATGCTCTTTAAGTCTTATTTTCAGAGATCGTCATGTTTCCCCAATATAACTCTTGCCACACGAGCAATCAATATTGTACACACCCTTGAGTTGTTGATGATCTATGTTATCCTTGACTGACCTCATCATTTTCCTGATTGTTCCACATGTTGTAAACTGAGTGTTTATGTCCTTCTTTCTTAAAAATTTTGCAATCTTATCCGTAATCCCCTGGATGAATGGGAGGTATACTTTCCCACAATTTTCTTTCCTGTTTTCCTAAGGACCCCTAGAGAGGGCCTTATCCTAAGCTCTTTTTATAGCTTTCTTAATACTTTAGTATATCCTTGACTCATACCCTTTGCATCCTAGGCTTAGACAGAAGTTAGTTGTTCAATTTCTCTATTTAGGTGATCAGAGTCAAAAATTCTAAGAGCCCTAACAACTAGAGTGTTTAAGATGCCAGATTTTTGTGATGGATGATGGTATGAGTCAGCATGTAGATATCTCTTAGTATGCATTTTCTTCCTATAGACATAGTGTCCCAAAGTACCATCCTCATTTCTACTGATCAGGATATCTAGAAAGGGGATTTTACCGTTTTCTTCAAGCTCCATAGTAAACTTTTTTTTGGAAGACATAGAGTTAAGATGATTGAAGAACTTCTCCAGTTTAGCCTTGCCATGAGTCCATTTTAAGTTGGTTTCATCAACAAATCTTTTCCACCAAGTTGGTTTCAAAGGGTATGAGTCAAGGGCTTTTCTTTCAATGTACTCCATGTATAAGCTGGAGACAATGGGTGAGAGTGGGGAACCCATGGCGACTCCTGATATTTGTTCATAATAATGGTATTGAAAGCTAAAAAAGGTGGACCGTAAACAAATTTCTACAAGTTTTGTTGTTTCAGGATCCGTGGCTATCTATATAACATGAATAGCTTCATCTAGAGGAATCTTTGTAAACAAAGAAACCACATCAAAACTTACTAGAATATCATCCTTGTCCACCCTTTCATTCCTAATAAGTTTTACAAAATCATTTGAGTCTTCTGTAAAAGAGTCGGTGTTACCAACTAAAGGCTTCAGGATCTTAGCTACATACTTAACTAATTCATAGGTAGGGGAACCAATGGTGTTAACTATTGGTCTAAGAGGGACCCCCTCCTTATGAATTTTTGGTAATCCATAGATTCGAGGTATAACCTCACAGGATGGGATCAACCTCTTTCTTATTTTATCTTCAAGGTTTGTTTCCATGATGGCTTTCTTGACCTGTTTTATAACCCTAGGAATAGGGTTGGAGTTGATTCTTCTATAACTCCCGCAATTTAAATGCTCATTCATCTTATGAATATAATCTTCCTTATCTAACACAACAGTTGCCCCTCCTTTATCAGCCTTAAGTACAACTATCTTATCATTATTACGAAGAGATCTAAGAGCATCTTGTCCCTCTTTATTTAAATTACTCTTTGCCCTCTTAGATTAATTCAGGTAAATTTTAATTTGATCTTCAATTAAGTTTTGGTTTTAATTCTGAAAGATCGATGTCACCGATGTTGATCAGTGGTTATCATTGATGCCAACCAAAGTAGCACAAGGGGCTACCTCGATCTTGCATGGGAAATTTTACTTGACAACATATTCTATTTTGAGTCAAGGATCTTCTAGATGGATTCTACTTGTCGATATATTTCCATTTATATATGGCACGCCACGTAATTCTTCACGTTTTGAGATATATTTGTGTTTGAAGTTAGTAAACCCATTTAGTGGGCTAAAACCCTATGGGATTGTGGCATGGAACTCATAATTGGTTGTGTTCATTGAATAGTCAATAATTAATAATGTTTTTTTGCTCCTAAAATACCTCCAATGTTCACTTGTTGAGGACCTTGTCAACTCAAGACATTCATATAAATAGTGACCCTCATATCCTCCTCTAACGGGGATTTTGTGGCTTCAAACAAGTCATAATGGATTTTTCACTATAACGTGTTTTCGGTGAAGCTTCAAAAGCTGAACTTAAAACACATTTGAGCCGAAATCATGGTGAACCTTATGACTAAATTTCAGATCTTGTTTCACTATATTTTTGGAGATATGATCTGAGGTAGTTAGATTTTTTACAGGCTCCCGAATTCCATCCCAAATAGGTGACCTTGGGAAAATCATCATAACTTTCACTCTGATAATTTGATTCAAATTTTGTAAATAGTGGAAGAAACAGGATGGACTTTAGTTTGTTCGGTATCATTTTTAGGGCTGAATGTTGTAACAGTGACACGGGGCACTTCATACACGTTCTCTCTACTGAACCAACCTATAATCAGGCCATCGTGGGAGATTGGGCATAACTCTTTCTTGAAGAATCCAATATTCATCAGACCTGTTGGATTGGAAAGAGGACTTAGAGGGATACCACAACATGAAATTTCAAACCTTGGAGATCCAAAATTATATAGATAAAACATATTCAATATCAAATTCCTAGAAGTCAAGAAAAATCACGCATTCAAGGATCACTACAGTAAAGAACACATCAATGGTCAAGGGTAAGTCTCATATAGAAAGGTGTGTATGATTAGTGTTTACATTTGAATTTTGAGTATCATCTCTAACATATGTTTTTGCAGGACAACGTAATTATATAAAGGGTCTCGGTTATATCCATATGTCTCTATATGCCACATTTAGTTTTGATACCGCATTTCGGATGTCCTATTCTTGATACTACACATTTGATGCTCTACATATTCTTGATGCTATACCAAGTCTGTTAAATCTATATGATGTTGAAATTTCATGTTAATTTTCTTGTCATAGTTGATAGAATGGTCTCTGTTGTTGTACTTAGAACTTGGTCCATCACAAGTCTAGGGTATGTCATCAGTTTTTATTGTATATATCTTTAGGTCAATTTTGGTTATAGTATTGCATAGAGTCTAGGCCTATATCAAGAGTGGGATTCTTTGTCTACTGCTGCAAAAAGTCAAAAAAAAAAGTGACAAGAACACTGAAGGTATGCATTATAATTATAATTTGTATTTATTCATTATTATGCACCTACATGTGTTTTCCAGGTAGAGGTCAATTGAAGGGTATTTTTATTTTTATTTTTTGGGATTGGTTTTGCTAGGAAAATTTTGCATGCAGATAGTGTTGGGTTGTGTTATATTCTTTCCATAACTAGCCCCAGTAGTTGAGTTGGGGGTTAGGGGGGGGAGGGGTTCACAAGGGGGTCGGTATCCCCCCCTGTCGCGGGGTTTCTGGGGGCGGTAACCCCCCTCTACAAGGTCCGGGGCAGTGCCCCAAGAATTTTTTTTTGGACCCTATCTTGGGTGGGAAAACCAACCTATGGTTTTGTCATGGATTTCACACATGGTTTTGGGTGCGATGGTTTTCGGTCCATGGTATTTTGTAGATCCGGTCAAGGGAACTATGGTTATGTTCTAATCCAGGGTTAATGGATTGGGGTTTATGGATGCTTCAGCATGTATATATATGTATTGTAACATTGAAAGGAATATAATGGAAAATCAATCTGGTAGTCCTGATTTTGGGATCTAGGAGGAAATCTCTGTGTATATTTGTTTTATGTGTTATGCTCTCGCCATTGTTTATTTTCTTTTTTTAGAATTCGTATGCTGGTAATTTATGTACTAGATTAAAACCTACATTTGGTGTCAGATTTATTTTGGCTTCAAGGGGACACCTTTGTTGCTGAGGGGTTTTTCTTGGGCCTATGGTAGACCCTGTTTAGTGGGAGATCTATGGGATCAATTCTTGTGTTGAAAGAAGATGGCGAGTAGTGGAAATATAGATATCAATAAAATTAATGGTCAGAGTTATGAGTTATGGAAACTTAAGATGGAGGATCTACTGGTGGATAAATATCAGTGGATCATAATACATCTAGATACTAAACCAATAAAAATGTCTGATGAAGACTGGAAGAAGTTGGATCAGAAGGAAAAAATCACAATACGATTGTGTGTCTCAGATTCGGTATTGCTCAATGTATCAAGGGAAGCTACTACAAAGGCTTTGTGGGATAAGTTAGGGACTTTGTACCAATCTAAGTCTTTTGTGAATAAACTATTCCTATGAAAAAAATTGTATAACCTGAGGATGAAAGATGGAGGCTCGATAACATAGAATCTAAATGCATTTAATATTGTGGTAGGCTAGTTATTATCTATTGATATTAAAATTTCAGATGAATATAAGTGCATTAGTTTGTTTCATTCTCTACCATATTCATGGGATAGTCTGGTTGTTGCAATAGGTAGCAATGGAATTGCCTTGTAGCTTGATGAAATAGTGTCATCCTTGCAGGTGAAGGAAATGAGACGAAAAAATATAGAGGGCCAAAATGGTGATGCCTTGTCTGTACGAGGATGGTCCTACAACGAAAACAAAAATAAGTTCTCGAGTGGGAGATCTAAATCTAAAGGGAGATATAAATCTCAAGGAAAACCTATAAAGGTGTACTGGAAATGCAGAAAGGAAGGGCATTACAAAAGGGACTATAAATCTAAAGCTCCTAAGAAAGGAAAGGGATCTAATAATGCTCCTTCCACTGAGGTGGAAACCACCTTAGATGAAGGTGGGTATGTGTAATTGGCTTCTTCTTCAAGTACACATGTAGATCATGAGGCATGGTTGATTGACTTAGGGCCATCCTTTCACTTCACTCCCCATAGAGAGTGGTTCTGTGAGTATGAGAAATATGATGGTGGTGATGTCTTCTTAAGGGATGATAGGAAGGCTAGAATCATTGGCCATGGAAAAGTTAAGTTGAAATTACAAGCCGGAAACATTAGAACACTTCCAGGTGTTCTGCATATTCTTGCACTAGCCAGAAATCTGATTTTTGTAAGCAAGCTGGATGACGCAGGTGTAAAAACAGTGTTCTAGAAAGATACCTGCAAGATGGTTTGGGGATCATTGGTATTGATGAGGGGAGTTCGGATTGGAACTCTGTACAAGCTGCAAGGTAGCACTATTATTGATGGGTGCAACAGTTCTGTGGTTCCTGAAAGTGGAGAAAAAAGTATAGTGGTCTCTGGAGAAAAGACCATGCTATAGCATCAAAGGCTTGGACATATTAGAGAGAAGGGACTTCAAATACTTCATGGTAAAGGTATGGTAGAAGGTGTTATCACAAAACCAGTACTAGGGACTGCAACCAAGCAAGGTCTCATGTAACTGTTTCAGACCATACTTTAGATTAGGAATTAGCCTTCCTAATCAGAGAGGGCTCTCTCACAACTCTTGACAAAATCCTTCAAACACTAGATGGCTAACTCTTTATTTACTTATGAAAGCATAACTGGTTGGAAACACATCAAACTAGCTCTCATTGGGCTATGGAGTCTATAATATCAAGTAAACAAGGAAAACACAGTGACCTCATAGAAATCAAGGCTCTTAGCATTACATGTCAAACATATTTCACCAAAACATAGCTTGCTGTATACACAGGAAGTCAGAGCATATATTTATGAATTCTGAGTGATTGCATACAACAAAACCATAAAATAACATAAAGTACCACACATCATCATCTACATTTGACCATGACAATCCTTCGAGAATCTTGAGAAGAGAATAACTCTGTTTTACTATTACTGTCAAAAAAGGTCTTACAATGGCCCAAAACAACACTGTTTTTCTATTAAGTATCCAACCTTTTTTACATAGAAGTTATTCCTATATATAGCCTATCAAAATACTACTGCACGAGACTTCCCAACGAGCATGAAGGGAGCTCGGAATTTTGATATTAATGACCTTAACTACATCATAAACAAACTGATTGATTACAAGAGATATGGTGTTACGAAAACAGGGGATTCCATCATATTGGCACTTTAAGTCTTTATCCTCGTATACTTTGCTGCATTCTTTGGAGCTTGCCACCTGTAGCATTACAATAATAACCACATCCAAACTGAAAGCAGATTCAATGTATGAACAGCTCCGGATACCTGATGCATAGATGATTCAACAACCAATAAGAAAATGAAGCCTATATTCTCGGTTGCTGCCTCCCATCGGTGTTCATATATTAATGATCCATCTTTAAGCCATTTAATCCTTGGATAGTCCCGTGTGACTGAAGAAAACTCATGATCTGGCTATCCCATAACTAGACAAGTGTATCACTTAACACCTCAGCAGCTCTATCAAAACCCTAAAAATTCGGAGATAAAGTGACTTTCAACAAAAGACAAAACTTTACCTTTACTTCGAATATTTACACCTGGCCTCCTTTTTAAATATCTGACTGATCTTCTATAACCTCCATGCTGGCATTAAATCATCTCTTTAAATAATTGCTGACCTCAGCATTCCAACTCAAGTTTTCAACATAACCAGTCACCTACAGCAGTTTCGTAGCGCGCTACGAAACTGCTGTAGGTCATCAAAATTAAATACATGAACCTTAAAACAGCAATGACTCAAGTCTGTGATTTCTTCAGTCATTCTATACAGGTGTGAAGACATCAAAAAGTCTCAAAAAACTTTAAAAAGACGGTGGCCCCAAAATATATCAAAATTTGAAGAAAACACATTCCTCCTTGAATCATTTAGCTAGCTTGTCTAGCTTTTCTTTCAGGCTGATGACTTCTTCCTTCAACTTCTTGTTCTCTGCTCTTAGACCTGCATTCATTTGTTTCATAGTCTTTGCCTGCTTTAGAGCTGGCACTGTCCATATATAAGCATCTGATACTGAACTAGCTTGACTGATCAAACTTGTTTTACCTTTCATTACAGCTTTCTTGTAGCTTGTGTATCTTACTGCCTTTTCTTTAAAAACATTTTGAACCTGAGGTATTTCCTTGCTTGCTCCAGCTTGTTTCTTAATGGCAATCACATTTCCACTTTGACTAATAACCACCTTATTGTCCTTGTTCTTGTTTTTAGCTGCTTGGAGTATTTCAGAGAAGATTTCAAGTGCCTCTGTCCTAGGCATCTCTGAAGGTACTTTCTCTTTTTGAGCCTTTTCTACTTCTTTCATTTGCCTTCTGGTCATTGGCCTGCGAGGTTTAAAGGCATACTCTTCACTTGGTTCTTCAAACTTTAACCTTTTAGAAGCCTTTGACTTCTTAGAACTTTCAGGTGAAGATTGTGTTAGATCAATATGCATTGGTGATACCAATTGATCTTGCTCAATCTCAAGTGGTTCAATTTGAATTGGATGCTCTTGTTCTAATTCAATGGCTTCCAACAAGTCATTTAAACTACCCTTAGAAACAGGACTCTCTTCCACAGGGGCTGACTTTCCTTTTTCTTTGCTTAGCTGGCCTCTAGTTCTCACCCTTGAAACCCTTTCAACTTCACTAGACTTAATTTCATCTTTTCTTTTGTGAGTCTTCTGTTTTGATGATTGAGGTGTTTCTTTAGGAGATAACTTAGAAGTTTCCTTTTCAGATACTCTAGATGATTTTGAAGTTTTGTCCACTGATGCTTCAGGTGTTTCTTTAACTGCTGACTTGGGAGTTTTCTTCATTGATGCTTCAGGTGTTTCTTTGACTGTTACAGACCTCTCTGGCTTCTTTGTTTTAGCTTTGGGCTTCTTATGGTCTGTTATTTCCTTCCTAATCTCAGCCAAAGTAGTTTCCTCACTCCTATCTTCTCTTTCTCTTGCAGGTAATGGAGTGAGGCCCGTTTTACTAGGGAAACCGGCCATGAACACAAACGAATCCCAGTCCTTACCAATTTTATGTAGGCTATCCAACACCAGTAATTTAACCAGACCATGATGAAAGAGAGATGTTTCATAAGCTTCCTTTTTCAACTGAATCTTGTCACACATCTTACTAATACTCCTGAATAAGTAAAAAGGTATGTCTATTGAGCTCTTACCAGTGAAGTGTAGCAGCAGCTTGAAATGGTATGAGTAGACTTTGTTGTACCGACCTTCACATGTCAAGTACTTCTGGATACATGTCAATAGCATAGCATAATTCTCCTTTAGATAGCTCCTTGGGACAACTTTAGTGAGATCTTCGTCTACATATGGTGCCTTTAAGAACTCCTTACATGGACCCATGTCAAACTTGAAATTCTTGAACCACTCTTGGCCACCCCTCGGGATTTCTGTGACAGTAGAGATGACTTCAGGGGATACCGGAAACTCCAACATAGCCACCTTCGAATTGAGTCCAGTGAAGTTCAATGCAAATGCCTTGGTCACTTCTGCATGTCCACCCTTTAGTTTTTCACAAAACCGCCAACAACCAGCACTTCTGAATGCCTTTGCTACTTCCTCATCCCTGAGGGTTACATCTAATCCCTCCGGCTCTGTTCTCACACATTTTCCCGAACGGTGCTCCTTTCTTTCCATGCTTCTTTGCGCAATTCTACACAAGGGAATGACAGAGGTTTGCAGCACCAAAACACTCTTTAACTGTAGAGAACAGGCTCGCTTGCAGTAGTCTGTTTAGAACAAAGCTCAAGCTTTTCATAGAGAAAAAGCATTCATTATGTTATGAAAAACACATTATGGAATGACCACCTCCTATAACGTCCTCCAAACTGACACCTAACTCTATGACTTCGGACCAGATGGCAAAGTAATGGCTAATCATGAAATAGAAACGGTGTGAAGAAACAATTATGACCGGATTCGTGACTCATTACTTCTCGGATTAGACATTCAGGGAAAAACGCTGCACAAAAGCCTGAAACCGCGATTTCGTAGCGCGGGCAGTTCAAATTTAAGGGAATGTGCTACGAAATCGCTGACAAACGGGGCGCTACGAAAACACGCAAACATTATTTCGCAGCAGAACTGACCAATCACACTCGCGCTGCGAAACTGCGCAAGTACCTAAGACATCATACCCGCGCTGCGAAACTGCGCAAGTACCAATGACATGACATGACATAACTAACAATGACGGAGGATGACTAATACCCTTGCCTTTACACGAATTTCATCCATAACTCTTGAATTTCAAATTTTGAAATTGACAAAAGCAAACAAACCTATTTACAAGACCTCAAGACCTGAGAATAAACTTATGGACAATTATCATATACATGAACTATAGATTCTAGTGATAACAGTGGCTCCACTAGGGATAGTGTGCCCCTGTGGTACACTAAGAACACGTAGTACCAGTGCTTCATCCATTTATTACACTCACATCTGGCTGACAAGCATTCCTCTCAAACTTTGTGGGCCTTCTCCTCGGGCTAAAATCTGCTAGTTCAGCTTGTCACTTATTGCTATCACAAAACACTTCAAAAACAATGATTATTCACAATGATCATGAACTACTTGGCAGACTTTTCACTGATAATAATGCTTTAAGAACCTGCCATTGACAGGCCCACCAGCATACTGTGATCCATCAACTTCTTGCAAAATATAAGTATTGTTTCCATGGAAGGCAGAGATCAAATATGGCCCCTTCCATAAATTCTCAAACTTACCATGTTTGCCCTTTTCCTCAATCTTGGCTTCCCATTTCAAAACCTTGTCATCAATTTGAAAGGTCACATCTTTAATCTTCTTGTCAAAAGCCCTCTTGACTCTATTCTGATTTTGTTGATAATCTTCAACCACTTCATTCCTTTTTTCTTGTAATGCAATCAATTGATTAATCCTCCTCTGTATGGCATTGGGCTCTTCTTCAAGTCCTTGAATTAATTTCATAACTGGGACACCAAGAGATGTTGGAAAAATAGCTTCTGCTCCGTACACAAGTTCATAAGGAGAGGTTCCAATAGATCTTTTAGTGCATATGCGATCAGCCCATAATGCATACTTCAGTTTTAAATGCCAAGTTTTCTTGTTCTCTTCCAGCAATTTCTTGATAATCCTCACAAGACTCTTATTTGAACTTTCAGCTAGACCATTGCCTTGTGGATAATAGGCTGTTGAGTGACCAAGAGAAATATGATATTGGTGACAAAAGTTTATCATTCTCTTAGACTTAAATGCTTGAGCATTATCTGTGACAAGCTTGAGTGGACATCCAAACCTTGATAAAATATTGTTCTCTAAAAAGGAAATAATGACTCCATCATTAGCTTGTCTAGTTGGCACTGCCTCTATCCACTTTGTGAAATAATCAGTGGCTGTAAGTATCCACCGATGTTGGCCTGATGAAGAGGGATGTATCTCACCTATAAAATCTAGCCCCCACTGCTGAAAGGGCGCTTCTACATAAATAGGAACTAGAGGCATAGGCATGAGCTTCCTTTTACCTTCAAACAACTGACATTCATGACAGGCTGCAACCTTTTTGTAAATATCTTTGAACATGGTGGGCCAAAAATACCCAGCTCTCAATATTTTATTAGCAGTCGCCTTCCAATAATGGTGACCTCCACAGTCTCCTTTATGAAATTCTTCAATCACCCTATCAGCCTCCTCTTCAATCAAGCAACTTAGTAGAATCCCTCCAGCATCCTTCCAAAATAAATTCTGTTCATAAACAAAATATTTAAGAGATTTCAGCTTGATGAAACGAGCTCTAGACTTGGGAAGATTGTCAGGGGCTCTGTTGTGCTGTAGTACAAATGAGACATCCTTATACCATTCAGATATCAGAAATTTTTCATTGATTTGAACCAACTCTTCCTTTTCTTCAAAAATTTCCGATATTTCTGCATTAAAATTAATGTCACTGCAGTCTAGATTTGAGTGAGTTAGCAATTCTGCTAACCCTTGACCCTTCACCAATTTAGTTGGCCTAATTTCAATATCATATTCCAACAATTTGGCTATCCATTTCCCTCTTTTACCATCCGGGTCTGCTTGTGTGAGAATTTCTTTAATAACAGCACTTGGCACAAATGCAATAATATGAGAATGAAGCACATAGATTCTAAAATCTTTGATTGCCTTTACCAAAGCATATGCTTGCTTTTCTAAAATATTATACTTTAATTCAGCATTTGCCAATGTTTTACTAAAGAATGAGATAGGCTGCTCAGTACCTTGATTCCCTTTCTGTAAAAGAACTCCAGCGATTGTATCTTCAGAGGCATAAGTGAATATTAAAAATTCCTTGGAGAAATCAGGACTAATAAGAACCGGTGCTTGAGTGAGTGCTTTTTTAATTTCTTCAAATGACTTTCTTGCCTCAGCTGTCCACCTAAAGTCTGCTCCCTTCTTTAGCATTTTTGTGATGTGCTTAACCACCTCTGCAAAGTTAGGAATGAACCTCCTAACAAAATTGACTTTACCAAGAAAAGACTGAACTTCTTTCTTACTCCTTGGCAAATCCAGCCTTGAAATAGCACTAACTCTGTTTGGATCTATTTTAATGCCTTGTTGAGAAATGATATGCCCAAGCAACTTACCAGAAGTCAATGCAAAGATACTTTTAGTTGGATTCAAAGAAATGCCGAACCTTCTACACTTCAATAATATCTTTTCCAGATGCTTTAAATGATCTTCCTCTCTCTTTGAAAAGACTGTGATATCATCAAGGTATACCACAACTGATTTATCTTTCTCCTCTGCAAAAGCAATGTCCATAGCCCTTTGGAAAGTCGCCCCTGCATTCATGAGGCCAAAAGGCATCTTAGCATACATAAAGGTGCCCCATGGTGTAGTAAAGGTTGTCTTCTCCTGATCCTCTGGATGAACAAGAATTTGGTTGTATCCTGAAAAGCCATCTAACATTGACATTCTTTGAGAACCTACAATATTCTGTAACATAAGATCCATTTTAGGAAGAGGGTAATTGTCCTTGAGTGAAGCCTTGTTCAAATTCCTAAAGTCTATGCAAATCCTTATTTCTCCGTTCTTTTTCCTCACTGGAACCAAGTTGGCTAACCAATTTGAAAATCTGATAGGAACAATGATCTTTGCATCAAACAACTTCTTGACTTCTTTCTCAATTAATGGCATTAGCAGAGGATTTATTCTTCTCAATTTTTGCTTAAAAGGTTTCTCATTTGGCTTGATGGGGATTGTATGTTGTATGACTGAGGAATCATATTGTTTGAGATCAGTATAATTCCAAGCAAACACATCAATAAATTTCTTCATCAGATCAATGTACTTAACCTTTAGATCAGCTGATAAAAATTTTGAGATTTTGATCAATTTAGGCGCTACTAAATCACCTAGATTGCAGTTTTCTATCTCCTCTTCATTTGCTTGCAACCTTGGCGCCTTAAAGACATCATTCTGATCAAAAAGCTTCTCAAGTGGAATCAGACCTTTAGGGATGAGATTATTTTGGAGCTGTAATACCTCAGATTTTTCTTTTGTTTCAACTAACATGTTTTGCTGATCAATTTGACAATGCTCAAATTCTCCTTTCAATTCTATGAAAATTTTCACCTGCTGGTCATCTTCAAAGACTTGCCAATTTAATATATTATCAGGGATTACTGGCCTATGGCGGATTTTGACTTCATAACTGTCAGAAGCATGTTTAGGAATGACAAAAAGACTAGCTGCTACAGCAAGGGAATCTGCCATGGAATTCTGCTCTCTGGTTTTGACATTGAAAGTGTATGATTGAAACTTTTCCAACAATTCTAACACCAAATTCCTATAAGCTCTCATTCTTGCATCTTTTGTTTGGTAAACACCTTGAACTTGCTTTATAACTAGCTCAGAGTCCCCATAAACAGCAATGTTTTTTGCCTTGAACTCAATCAAATTTTCTAGGCCTAAAACCAAGGACTCATACTCGGCCATGTTATTTGTGCAATCAAAATTAAGCTTATAAGACAGAAACTTACTCTCATCAGCTGGACTCATGATCCAAATTCCAGCGCCAGCTCCTTCCTTCCCTGCTGCTCCATCAAAATACAAAGACCAGCAACCAGAAATGTCTTCTTCATTACTTTGCTGCAACTCTTCACACTGATTTTCTGCTTTTTCTTTCTGTGATTCTTCTCCCACTGATTCATTAAATAGAATGGCTGATCCCAAGCCTGTGTCACAAGAATAGATAGGAAAATTTTGTGGTTTATCCTTACTACTCACCATATATGCCATCCTTGTTTCCCGGTATAACCTTCTCTGCTCTCCAAATACTGGAATAGTAGCATAAGTCAAATCCATTTGCATAGTACCTTTAATTTTAGCTGCCCATGATCTTGAAAGCAATATTCCAAATTTAGGTGGAACATCAGCCACAACAATATCCATGACAGTGGTTTTGGCTGGGATTTGTGTAAGAGCCACAACAACATCCTTAATTAACCCAATACAATGCACCCTCTTAGAATCAAAAGAAAATAAATCTTTATAAGGTCTGGTCACTTCCAATCCTAACCTTTCCATAATGACTTTGGGCATAAGATTATGAGATGCTCCTGAGTCCAACATGGCATTATGAAGAGTCATTTCATGTATATTGATGCTTATATAAAAAGGAGGAAATTCATCATTCTGCTCATCTTCAAGCCTTGGGCCCAAACAAATGATAGGATTGTCTTCTTGCAGATTTAAAATATCAGCTCCTCCTGGGGGAGAATTAAGCATTTCCACAATCTTGCTTCTATACTTGTTTACTTTCAAAAGTTCATTAAATGGGACTGATATTTTGATTTTAGAAATCTCATTTTCTATATTGAATCCTGAAGTAGACTTCTCAACTTCCTTAGGAAGAACAAGAGCTTGATTATCTTTCTTTTCAATAGGAGCATCACCTTTTTCTTCAGCTTGTTTTGGCTTTTCTTTTTTATCTTCCACTGCTTTTGGAATATTCTTCTTAGGCTGACCCTTGTTTGCTGTAATGGGGACATCTCTATTTCTGAGGTTATATTGCTTTTGAATTTCAAATATGGCATGCTGATAACCCTTTAGGAAATCTGAAGGTTCTTCTTCAACTTTTTGTTGACTAGACTCATCATGTTCCTCTTTTGTTAGAAAGATCTCTGAATCTTCTTCACCAAGACAATGAATAGATTCTTCAGGATCCTCAGATTCTTCTTCTCCATCTACCATATTTTGCTGAAACGGAGGTCTAACAGGAGGATCAGCTTGTTGATTTCTATTCTCCCTTGGCCTTTGTTGATTTTGTGGCCTTCTAAACTGGGGGTTTCTGAACCGAGGTTCTTGTTGTGCTTGAGGAGCAGCAGTATTCCCAAGTGCTAATTGGTCCATCAATTTTTCCATAGTCTTTATCATGGTTTCAACTTTATCCTCTTGAGTAGAAGTAGAAGGTCTTTCCTCTTCCTTTATCTTGGTCTTAGCCATCTTAGACTTTTTAGCAGCAAGTATATTCACCTCTACTTTGATAGCATCATTTTGCATGTCAGCCAATGTAGCAGACTCTCTTTCTCTGAGTAAAAGAGAGAAGTCAGAATCAAAAGACTCAGCATATCTTAATTGTGCTAAAGCTCCAGGAGGTTTCAAGTGAGCTGGAATGGAATTATAAATCTTGTTAAACCTCTTAGAAAAATTTTGAATAGTCTCATCCGGAGTTCTTCTTAAATTATTGTATTCAGTGAGGGCCTGAACTGGATTAGTTCTATTTCCCCACTTCCTCAGAAAGCTATCTTCAAACTCAGCCCAACTGTGAATGCTACCAGCTCCCAAGGCCTTGAACCATTTCCTAACCTATCCAATGAAAGACTGAGCAAACAATCTCAATTTGACATCTTCATCATCCACTTCATATCTATCAATAAAGTCATTGAATCTATCCACATGCTCTTCAGCTGTAATGTCCTCATCTCCTCCCCATGTTGGGATCCTAGCAGCATATTTATTTGGTAAATCATGTAGAGCAGCAGGAAGAGCCAAAGGAGCATACCTAGCAGGTACGGCCATAATGAAAGGAGGAAGAGTGACAATAGGTATGTTATGACCAGAACTAGTATGAAATGTGGGTTGAGGGCTATTTGGACTTGCAGAAGCAGAGGACAAAATATGAGTACGAAAAGGACTATTAGGACTTTGTCGACCACTAACAAAAGAACTCCAATTTGGAAGCGGTAAACCAATCTTTGAGTTGAGCAAAATTTCGAAAGGGTCAAGCTCCTTGAGCTGTTTTAAATCTTCCTTCTCTAATAATAGCTCAGAAGAAACAATTTCCCAAAACTCCTCTTTATCTTTATGTGAAATTAGAGAAGAAGTATCAATACCTCTCTTTTGTAGATCCAAAATGATACCAATTAATTCTTCTTCATTTTCAGACCTTAATATGACTTCTTGAACTTTATCATCCACAAGTTTATTCTCAGGACTTCTAGAAAACTCAGTAAATAATGACTTTGAAATACTTGAAGTACCTGGTATGTCAGAAAATCTTTGTTTACTCCTTGAGATGATATTCGGATTTTCCACAGGACTAGGTGGATTTGGATCAGGGTTACTCCTTGTGTACCTTCCTTTCGAAGCCACCTTTAAACTTTAAAATAACAAATGGAGTCACCAAGGTAGAATGCAGCCTCGAAAATCATTTGAACTCCTGCTACCTTCAGAAATTCAATCTTAAGCTCCCGGCAGACGCACCAAAATGCTATCACAAAACCAGTACTAGGGACTGCAACCAAGCAAGGTCTCATGTAACTATTTCAGACCATACTTTAGATTAGGAATTAGCCTTCCTAATCAGAGAGGGCTCTCTCACAACTCTTGACAAAATCCTTCAAACACTAGATGGCTAACTCTTTATTTACTTATGAAAGCATAACTGGTTGGAAACACATCAAACTAGCTCTCATTGGGCTATGGAGTCTATAATATCAAGTAAACAAGGAAAACACAGTGACCTCATAGAAATCAAGGCTCTTAGCATTACATGTCAAACATATTTCACCAAAACATAGCTTGCTGTATACACAGGAAGTCAGAGCATATATTTATGAATTCTGAGTGATTGCATACAACAAAACCATAAAATAACATAAAGTACCACACATCATCATCTACATTTGACCATGACAATCCTTCGAGAATCTTGAGAAGAGAATAACTCTGTTTTACTATTACTGTCAAAAAAGGTCTTACAATGGCCCAAAACAACACTGTTTTTCTATTAAGTATCCAACCTTTTTTACATAGAAGTTATTCCTATATATAGCCTATCAAAATACTACTGCACGAGACTTCCCAACGAGCATGAAGGGAGCTCGGAATTTTGACATTAATGACCTTAACTACATCATAAACAAACTGATTGATTACAAGAGATATGGTGTTACGAAAACAGGGGATTCCATCATATTGGCACTTTAAGTCTTTATCCTCGTATACTTTGCTGCATTCTTTGGAGCTTGCCACCTGTAGCATTACAATAATAACCACATCCAAACTGAAAGCAGATTCAATGTATGAACAGCTCCGGATACCTGATGCATAGATGATTCAACAACCAATAAGAAAATGAAGCCTATATTCTCGGTTGCTGCCTCCCATCGGTGTTCATATATTAATGATCCATCTTTAAGCCATTTAATCCTTGAATAGTCCCGTGTGACTGAAGAAAACTCATGATCTGGCTATCCCATAACTAGACAAGTGTATCACTTAACACCTCAGCAGCTCTATCAAAACCCTAAAAATTCGGAGATAAAGTGACTTTCAACAAAAGACAAAACTTTACCTTTACTTCGAATATTTACACCTGGCCTCCTTTTTAAATATCTGACTGATCTTCTATAACCTCCATGCTGGCATTAAATCATCTCTTTAAATAATTGCTGACCTCAGCATTCCAACTCAAGTTTTCAACATAACCAGTCACCTACAGCAGTTTCGTAGCGCGCTACGAAACTGCTGTAGGTCATCAAAATTAAATACATGAACCTTAAAACAGCAATGACTCAAGTCTGTGATTTCTTCAGTCATTCTATACAGGTGTGAAGACATCAAAAAGTCTCAAAAAACTTTAAAAAGACGGTGGCCCCAAAATATATCAAAATTTGAAGAAAACACATTCCTCCTTGAATCATTTAGCTAGCTTGTCTAGCTTTTCTTTCAGGCTGATGACTTCTTCCTTCAACTTCTTGTTCTCTGCTCTTAGACCTGCATTCATTTGTTTCATAGTCTTTGCCTGCTTTAGAGCTGGCACTGTCCATATATAAGCATCTGATACTGAACTAGCTTGACTGATCAAACTTGTTTTACCTTTCATTACAGCTTTCTTGTAGCTTGTGTATCTTACTGCCTTTTCTTTAAAAACATTTTGAACCTGAGGTATTTCCTTGCTTGCTCCAGCTTGTTTCTTAATGGAAATCACATTTCCACTTTGACTAATAACCACCTTATTGTCCTTGTTCTTGTTTTTAGCTGCTTGGAGTATTTCAGAGAAGATTTCAAGTGCCTCTGTCCTAGGCATCTCTGAAGGTACTTTCTCTTTTTGAGCCTTTTCTACTTCTTTCATTTGCCTTCTGGTCATTGGCCTGCGAGGTTTAAAGGCATACTCTTCACTTGGTTCTTCAAACTTTAACCTTTTAGAAGCCTTTGACTTCTTAGAACTTTCAGGTGAAGATTGTGTTAGATCAATATGCATTGGTGATACCAATTGATCTTGCTCAATCTCAAGTGGTTCAATTTGAATTGGATGCTCTTGTTCTAATTCAATGGCTTCCAACAAGTCATTTAAACTACCCTTAGAAACAGGACTCTCTTCCATAGGGGCTGACTTTCCTTTTTCTTTGCTTAGCTGGCCTCTAGTTCTCACCCTTGAAACCCTTCCAACTTCACTAGACTTAATTTCATCTTTTCTTTTGTGAGTCTTCTGTTTTGATGATTGAGGTGTTTCTTTAGGAGATAACTTAGAAGTTTCCTTTTCAGATACTCTAGATGATTTTGAAGTTTTGTCCACTGATGCTTCAGGTGTTTCTTTAACTGCTGACTTGGGAGTTTTCTTCATTGATGCTTCAGGTGTTTCTTTGACTGTTACAGACCTCTCTGGCTTCTTTGTTTTAGCTTTGGGCTTCTTATGGTCTGTTATTTCCTTCCTAATCTCAACCAAAGTAGTTTCCTCACTCCTATCTTCTCTTTCTCTTGCAGGTAATGGAGTGAGGCCCGTTTTACTAGGGAAACCGGCCATGAACACAAACGAATCCCAGTCCTTACCAATTTTATGTAGGCTATCCAACACCAGTAATTTAACCAGACCATGATGAAAGAGAGATGTTTCATAAGCTTCCTTTTTCAACTGAATCTTGTCACACATCTTACTAATACTCCTGAATAAGTAAAAAGGTATGTCTATTGAGCTCTTACCAGTGAAGTGTAGCAGCAGCTTGAAATGGTATGAGTAGACTTTGTTGTACCGACCTTCACATGTCAAGTACTTCTGGATACATGTCAATAGCATAGCATAATTCTCCTTTAGATAGCTCCTTGGGACAGCTTTAGTGAGATCTTCATCTACATATGGTGCCTTTAAGAACTCCTTACATGGACCCATGTCAAACTTGAAATTCTTGAACCACTCTTGGCCACCCCTCGGGATTTCTGTGACAGTAGAGATGACTTCAGGGGATACCGGAAACTCCAACATAGCCACCTTCGAATTGAGTCCAGTGAAGTTCAATGCAAATGCCTTGGTCACTTCTGCATGTCCACCCTTTAGTTTTTCACAAAACCGCCAACAACTAGCACTTCTGAACGCCTTTGCTACTTCCTCATCCCTGAGGGTTACATCTAATCCCTCCGGCTCTATTCTCACACATTTTCCCGAACGGTGCTCCTTTCTTTCCATGCTTCTTTGCGCAATTCTACACAAGGGAATGACAGAGGTTTGCAGCACCAAAACACTCTTTAACTGTAGAGAACAGGCTCGCTTGCAGTAGTCTGTTTAGAACAAAGCTCAAGCTTTTCATAGAGCAAAAGCATTCATTATGTTATGAAAAACACATTATGGAATGACCACCTCCTATAACGTCCTCCAAACTGACACCTAACTCTATGACTTCGGACCAGATGGCAAAGTAATGGCTAATCATGAAATAGAAACGGTGTGAAGAAACAATTATGACCGGATTCGTGACTCATTACTTCTCGGATTAGACATTCAGGGAAAAACGCTGCACAAAAGCCTGAAACCGCGATTTCGTAGCGCGGGCAGTTCAAATTTAAGGGAATGCGCTACGAAATCGCTGACAAACGGGGCGCTACGAAAACACGCAAACATTATTTCGCAGCAGAACTGACCAATCACACTCGCGCTGCGAAACTGCGCAAGTACCTAAGACATCATACCCGCGCTGCGAAACTGCGCAAGTACCAATGACATGACATGACATAACTAACAATGATGGAGGATGACTAATACCCTTTCCTTTACACGAATTTCATCCATAACTCTTGAATTTCAAATTTTGAAATTGACAAAAGCAAACAAACCTATTTACAAGACCTCAAGACCTGAGAATAAACTTATGGACAATTATCATATACATGAACTATAGATTCTAGTGATAACAGAAGGTATGCCTAATAGGTCTCTGGATTTTGACTTCTATGAAAATTGTGTATATGGGAAGCAGAATCGGGTAAGTTTCCCCTCTGGTGGTAAGAGGGAAAAACATATATTAGAGCTTGTGCACAATGATGTGTTTGGACCTCTGTCAGTTCCATAATTGGGTAAGTATGTGTACTATGTATCATTTATAGATGACTTCTCAGTGAATACATTGATATATTTCCTCAATAAGAAATTTGAATTCTTTGATAGGTTTAAAGAATTTAAGTTTCTGGTGGAAAACCAGACAGAGAAGAAGATAAAGGTGTTGAGGATATATAACGGTGGAGAGTTTTTCAAGAAGGAATTTGAAAAGTTATTTAAGAAGTGTGGTATA
The DNA here is from genome assembly GCA_031772625.1 of Pinus tabuliformis. Lineage (NCBI taxonomy): Eukaryota > Viridiplantae > Streptophyta > Pinopsida > Pinales > Pinaceae > Pinus > Pinus tabuliformis. The sequence continues at coordinate 659,718,298 of CM062804.1, forward strand.
ACACAGAAGAATACTACTCCATACACACTTGAAAAAAATGGAGTTGCAGAAATAATGAACAAGGCATTGATGGAAAGGGAAAGAAGCATGCTCAGTGGTTTTAGGTTAGGACAAGAATTATGGGCAGAGGCTGTGGAGATTGTATGTTACCTGGTCGACAGATCACCTTCATCAGCGTTGGAGGATAAGAATCCACAAGAGGTATGGACTGGTAAGAAACGTTCTCTTTCACATCTAAGGGTATTTGGATGTGATGCATATGTACATGTTCCAAAGGAGAAAAGAACAAAGTTGGATTGTAAATATGAAAAGTGCATCTTTATTGGGTATAAGGATGGTTTAAAAGGTTATAAGATTTTGAACCCAGTAACAAGGAAGGTTGTGTACAGCTGAGATGTGGTGTTTATAGAGGTGAAATATGTTATTAAACATGAATTCCTACCAAAGGAATCTTAGAAGATAGAGTTTGAGCTAAAGGAGGAAGAATCAGAGTCTACAACAGAAGAGGAATTAGAAGATGAAGAGCCACAAACTCCGGTTGTGAGAAGATCAGTTCGAGAAAGAAGGCAGCCAGAAAGGTATAGTCCATCTTCTTTCCATTGAAATTTTGCATTATCTATTACTGATGATGATCCCCCACTGTGAAGGAAGTAGTAGATTTAGAGGATGGAAAACTCTGGAAAGAGGCCATGGTTAATGAAATGACATATTTGCACAAAAATGAGGCTTGGGATCTAGTTGAGTTGTCAGCTGGAAGGAAACCCATTGGCAGAAAATGGGCGTTCAAGAAGAAGATGAATGCAGAAGGAAAGGTGGAGAAATACAAAGCTCGCTTGGTAGAGAAAGGTTATTCCGAGGTGCCAAGAATTGATTTTGGTGATATTTTTTCTCTTATTGCCAAGGTAGCTTCTATTAGATTACTTTTATCTGTTGCTGCTAATTTTGATTTTGAGGTAGAAAAGATGGATGTGAAGACAACATTTCTTCATGGGGATGTGGAAAAAGAGATCTACATGAAGCAACCTTAAGGCTTTTTGGTGAAGGGTAAGAAAGAACATGTATGGAAGTTAAAAACGTATTTGTATGGGTTAAAACAATCACCAAGAATGTGGTATCAGATATTTGATACATTTATAAGGGAACTTGGCTTCACTAGAAGCAAATCAGATCACTATGTGTATTTTAAATTAATTGGTGACATTGTTATTTATCTGGTCTTGTATATGGGTGATATGTTGCTTGTTGGAAATGACAAAGAAATTATCCAGGATTTGAAGACCAAATTGTCCTCCAAATTCGACATGAGAGATCTTGGTGTTGTAGAATATATTTTGGGCATGGAAATTAAACGAGATCGTGCAAATAGGAAGCTTTGGTTAAACTAGAGGAAGTATGTTAAGACAATACTGCAAAGGTTTAATATGCAGGATAGTAAACCGGTGAAGGTGCCTATTTTGTAAGTGTAAAGTTATTTGCTGAATAGTGTCTCCAGACACAAGAAGAGGAAGAGGACATGTCTTGTGTTCCATATGCAAGTGAAACTGGTAGCCTGATGTATGCGATGGTCTTTACCAGACCAGAGATTGCACATGCAGTGGGAGTATTAAGCAGGTTTATTTCAAAACTAGGGAAGGAGCATTGGACAAAAGTGAAGTGGGTTTTCAGGTATTTGTGTGGCATTAGTGATTATGGTTTGTGCTACCAAGGAAGATCAATATTGGAAATATTTTTGGGCATCCGTAGTTTTGTTGATGCAAACTGCGTTGGAGATCTCGATTAGAGAAGATTTACAAGTGGGTATATGTTTAACCTATTTGGAGGTGTAGTCAGTTGCATGAGTAAGATACAATTTGTGGTGCCACTGTCAGCTACAGAGGCAGAATACATTGTAGCCACTCAAGCAAGCAAGTAAATTGTTTGGCTGTAGAGATTGTGTTCAAGTATGGGGTTAGTACAACGAGCGATAAGGATAGATTGTGACAACCAAAGTGAAATTTTCTTGGCACATAACCTTGCTTATCATTCAAAGACAAAGCACATTAATGTTTAATATCACTTTGTGAAGGATATGGTAGAAGACAAAATGGTGTTGCTGGTAAATGTGGGCACTTTGAAGAATATTACAGATGCATTGACAAAGTATCTGAGCACTAATAAGTTCTCTTGGTGTAGAGAAACAATGGGTGTTTTAGGGTTGGATCAATGACTAAGCTCTCTTGTGGAAAGAAAAAAAAAAGTGGGAGAATGTTGGGTTGTGATATATTATTTCCATGACTAGCCCCTATAGTTAAGCGGGGGGTGGGGGGGGGGGGGGGTTTAGAGGGGGGGTCATAGGGGGGTTTGAGGGGGCTGGTAGCCCCACTCTATAGGGGCCTAGGTAGCATCTCAGGAATTTTTTTGTGGACCCTATATTTGGTGGGCGAACCTACCTATGGTTTTGTGCATGGATTTTGCACATGGTTTTAGGCACGATGGTCTTTCGTCCATGGTATTTTGTAGATCTGGTTAAGGGAACTAGGGTTATGTTCTAATATAGGGTTAATGGATTGGGGTTTATGGATGCTTCGACATGTATATATATGTATTGTAACATTGAAAGGAATATAATGAAAAATCAATCTGGTAGTCCCAGTTTCGGGATCCAGGGGAAAATCTCTATGTATATTTGTTTTATGTGGTATGCTCTTGCCATTGTTTATTTTCTATTTTTAGAATTCTTATGCAAGTAATTTATGTACAGGGTTAAAACCTATAGGTAGAAGAAGATTAAAGTACAACATCAAGCAAGAATTCAAGAGAAGAAGTATCAAATCAAAGGAATCATTGCAGCAGGACATCCTTGAAGACATGACAACCATCTAGATATCTATTGGTTGCCACAATTGTCCTTCTTTTAACCCTATCTTTGTCCTAACTACACTACCTAAGCCTCTATTTTACAATTAAAATTAAACCTTTACACATGATTTTGGTCTCTTTCTATGATTTTATTGAATATGGATCATAGGGGCTTATTCGTTATTAAAAAGGTTAAATAGATTTAAATTCCTTTGTAACTTACCTTTTCATATTTCCTTAAGGCATGGTGAGTAAATGTCATTAATATAAAGTGAATTTTGATTGGTGCAGGATCCATAGTTCCTGTACTGCCCGCTATTCCTATACCAAGTGGATAGCTAGACGATTTGTTGTAGCGCCTACAACCACCCTCCAAAATTTTACCTTAGCTTCATTTTCGAGCCTCCCTACCAACCATCCTAGCAGCATGTCCTGCACTGTCAGGTACATAGGCTTCCTTGGTTTTTCAGTAGCTTGTCACCCTGTGCATGATAGCTTGCTTCACTGCCCTCACAGACTGCCATTCCAAACTTAGGTCAACTACTGGCTGAGAAGCTCCCTCAAAAAATTATGTAATTCTGGAGGGGAACCAAATTTCCCTCCAGAAATTGTGAAAATCTATTGGGCAGCCTACTAAGCTTAGAAATTGCACAATGCAGTCAAACAACCTTCCTCATGAGAATTGTACAATCTGGCCCAACACTGCAGCTCTACCCAGAAATTGTGCAATTTTGGGCAGCAGTCACCTGCTCCTCCTAGAAATTATGCAATCCCTCTAGGACAGTCAGTCCAACTCCTCCCAGAAATTGCACAAAATTCCCTCTCAGTCAAGCAGGTTGTTGGATGTACCTTCATTTTGACAGTTCCACCTGGGACCCAGCAAACTTGACTTGAATACATGGGCTACTTTTTCCCAAAATATCAAAAATCAACATGCAAAATCATCCCTGCATTTTAGGGAACTATTTTTAGTAGTTGGAGGTTACATGCAAAGATTGTTTTAGAAACTTTCCTCCATGTGTCACTTTTTCCTAGATTTGTGGCATGTGCATCATGAGCCTCAAAATTATTTATTTGATGGTTCATATCTCATTCTTCACATCTATCTTGGAGCTATGACATCCCACAACACATCCAGGAGTCTTCGGCACATCTAGCTCAGTATTTCTAGGTAAGTGCACTCTACTTGTCTTTTGCAGCATTTCTGTCACTTTTTCTATTTTGACTTGTGTGAGTGATGTCTTCTTGATTTTTTTGAACAATTGTTGTCGTTTGCATGCATGTTATCTTGTACAAGCACTATTTCAATTTCGTTTGCATCTCACTGTTGTCGCATGAATGACACTGTTTTGCACGAAGAGTCGTCGATTCGGTAACTCGATTCACACACATGCATGTTTTTCCATTTTTTGAATTTTGCATTTGTTGTTTGCATGCATGATCATTCACTCATTATTACACTTAGTATCTCCTTACATTCACATCTTCATATGCTTTCAGTTGCCCGTCGACTAGTCTAGGAAACCTTGGCCCGAACTTTGCCTTGCCCAGACAACATTGTGCACCTCTGAGAGGGAAGGATCTGCCTTCCTCCCAGAAAATGCACAAATCTGGCCAGTCAGTGGCCTCTAGTCTTGCTTTGCACAATTCTAAGAGGCAATGTCTGTTGGCCCAAAAAATTGCACAATGTAGTCCCTGGGCCTGCATGACTTGAGAGCTGAAATTATGCATTACACAATCTCAGCACCCAGTAGGCCAATCTAGATTGCACATTATGTAATTCTAGTAGTCAACCAGCCTCCTAATAGTCCGGGCTACCTTTTGCACAATTTCGGCAGTCAGTCTCCCAATCTCGAAGAGAAAATTGCACAATCCTTACTAGCAGTCTCCTGGGTATGTTGCATGTCAGTGATTAAGTTTGGTTTGGTTTTAAATAACAGATTTCTTGCCATGCATGTCTCCATGTCTCCAGATATAGCAAGTGTTCATCTGACTCTCAAAAGTTTAGGATCAATGGCCTCAAAGAGAGCAGGGTCAAAGCACACTGACGGAAGCGCAACTGGAGATGTAGTTGAGTGAGTGTCTCTGAGTTTTTCGATTTACAAAGACACCAAGCTGATCATAGACAAAGACATCACACTAAAATGGTAGGAGGTAAGTGATGCATTCTCAGGCACATTTGGGGAAGGTCTTGAATACTGAAAAGTCTACATGAACATTCTCAAGTCCATCTTGTACCAGATTGCATTCAGGCATCCCACGTTTCCATGTGCGGACATGATACATTGGATCGTCTCTCATGGTGATCCCGAAATGATGATATTGAGTAATATCAGCTAGACAAATATTGCTACCTTCAGGGAACATGACTATCAACAGATGTACCACTTCCGAAGCTAGTGATCATCATGGAGACACCCTTCAGCATACCTAGTAGTAATGCCAACTCTAGGGATATCTTGAAGAACTGAGTGAAGGATCCAACAAAATTCAAGATGACACCCTATTGTGGCCACAACCACCACTCTACTAAAACCTTCTTTGGTAGCAAATTTGAATGGGTCCCTGGAAGTTTGATCCTACACTCTCTAAATGATTTGTTTTTTAACTTTGTACTGAGTCAAAGCTTCAATTCTTAATGGTCAAGACCCCCTTTTATAGATCTCTGTTGCACGGTTCATTCATGACCCACCCTATCCCTTCAATCATTTCCTTCATCAAGACTTTTCAATCCCCATAAACCTTCACAGTGCTCTATGCTTACGCATATAACCAACCCCCACTCTTTATTATGGTTGTATTTGGATTCAACCCACATAACCTTCTATCGCACCTTTATTCCCATTATAACACTTTATAGTGGAAATGCTTCGCAAAACATGCATAACTCACCCTTTTTCACTTATCACAATCAACATTGGCACACAACATGTACCATGATACACCGGACCTAACAGCATTATTAACCATAATTATATATTTTCAGGTCTGGAGCCTTCCGCATATCATAATCAGCAGGATTCAAAGCCGAGCCATAAGGCCGATGCGATATAGCGGACCCAACAAGACTATCAAGTATAATACATACATTATCGGGTCCGCTTCCCCAATCGCATATCGCAATCGGCAGGACCCAAGGTTATATATAAGGTGTGATGTGATATACTGGACCCGCCGATAACTATGAATTCAAGTATATATTATTTTAAGTCCGGCCTTATGGTCAGATGCGGGTTTTTCCCATGTATTCCCATGTTTTCAATAAAGTGTTGTGGTCTGGTAATTAAAATGAAAAGTCCATAGGACGGACCCGTAAGGACTATTAAGCACCGCATATATATATTTTGGTTCTAGAGCCCATCGCATATCACAATCGGGCTTCGATGAAACCCAAGGTCCATTCACTCGCCATTGAAGCATTGCAATGCGATATGTTGGACCTGGCAGTAGCTATAGGCTAGGGTGTATATCATTTGAAGTCCGGCCTTATGGTTCGGCCATGAGTTTTCCCATGTTTTCCCTGTGTTTTTGATAAAGTGTTTCGGTCCAGGTTTTCAAAGGAAATCTTATATTGTGGACCCGAGGGGATTATGAACCACGACACATATATATTTTGGGTCTGGCCAATCGCAAGTCACAATTAGCAGAGCCCAAAGCTTAAACATAAGGAGCAATGTGATTAGCGGACCTGATAGGGTATGGGTTCCCGTCTATAATATTTCAAGTCTGGATCTCATATCTGGTTCTATGTTATGCGATCATTTTTAGTGGAAATCGAGTTTACGCTTGTAGGACTTAATCAATGTGTGAATTAAAAAGCAGGGGCCGATTCTTTCACATTTGTTTCTTTTGATGTTATAAACATTTAATGAAGGCAAGACTTGTGTTTTTTAACCATTTCTATCATATTTTCATAAGCATAGCTGATGTCTGTTATCTTTGCAGGCAAGGATCAAGAGAAGGAAAGCGAGTTCAAAGAATGGATGTATAAGCATCAAGTATGGCTCCAGATAAAAGATGCATGAGTAGATCCGAAGAGTTTATCTATGCAGATATGTTTTATTTAAAGATTTGGCTTTAGGTGTTGGCGGTCATGTTTCCCATGTGTTACCTGTGTGTTCCGAAGGTTATGCGGTCTCGGGCCTCATCATGAAGAAATGACACGCATACCTCCTCCTTTCAATTGGCATCCATTCATTTCCCCAGGAAACGAAATGCTCCAACAGATGTGGCCTTCACGTATCAGTTGTTTCACCGATCGATTCGATGCCTGTATATTTTAATTTGTATATTGAAAAGAGGAGGGAGGGGAAAAGTCAGGGGAGATCAAGGGTCAGGGGCTTCTGCATAAGTATTACCTCGGAAGATGAGAGAAAGGCCTTTTGTTTGGGTGGCAGCTTTGATTTATTATGAATAAAGAAGACTATTTGGTTGCGAAAGAGCCTCTTTTAGATTCATTTGCCTCTCCTTTCATGTGGTTAGAATCAAGATGTTGTTGCTGGTATAAATACAAATGTGATTTGTTTTGTGCATACTGATAACAAACGGTTCGTGACTAGTCTTGGTTATTCAAATATGATTTGTTACCATGGTTAATTCATGAGCGATTGTTGATTCATGACCTTGTTAAACATCAGTTGCAAGTTTTATTTGTACGGAAAGGAATGTGTATTCCTGTATAAGTAATTAGATTCCAATTAAGATTTAATACAGCCTTGTTCATATATGAACTAGTGATTGATTCATTCGGACTTGGAATCTATATATGATATTTAATCTCTTTTATTATGCTTCTGCAGGATAGCTTAGAATAGTTAGGATTAGCATAAGTAGTTAAAATTAGAGTAGATATGATTTGATACTTATAGGTTAACTGTTTCTCTTTGTTGATTTAATTGAAGTCTTCCTCCAAGAAGCAATCTTTCAACATGTATAACAGTTTACGAGGCCCTTTAAAACCCGTCAGAACTAGCCATTCCAAACAAAAATAGATCTAATTGGGGTCTGCAATCGGGTTAGTTCCCCTTTTTGGCATAGCGAACATTTTCCCTATCAACAAACTGGCACAAGAAGGAGGGCCTAAACCACCATCCACAGCTTTTTACGACTTCATCTATAAATGTCGCGCATGGAATCGAAAAGATTAATGCATGGATCGTGAAGGTCGAAAAGACCCTTCCTCCCATTTGGAAAAGCCTCATTTTGAAGAAGAGACATTGTGGGAGTATCCTGTCACTCAAGAACAACCAGTCATAGTACTTACTCAGGCTTATGCTCGTTCCCTCTCTCAGCTCCCCATATTTCACTCTTTACCTCTGACAACTGAAAGAAAACCAAGGATATTTTCCATAATTGAAGGGACATCTACAGCCTCATCTCTTGAAGATATTTTGCTAGAGTCCTTGAAAAGTATTGACACTCCCTGGGAAAAAATTCCAGAATATCCACTCTCTGAAGGTAACCCCTGGCCCAATCTGGGAAATCCTAATAAAGAAAGCCTCGAAGAAACCTTCAACCAGAACATCCCTATCCATAATATGGCTAATGTTCCTCTTCTAGGTGGGAACCAGCTTCAACCGGGTGGGAACCAACTCCCACCTCCTCCGGGAGCACTCCCTCCCTGGCTCACTCAAGATGCCATAGCAATACCTGGGTGGCAGCATCCCTTACCCAAGAATGCAGAAAGAGTACTACCTAAATTCGACCCTAAGAGGGGAGACTCCACTGATAACCATATTCACTCTTTCTTCCTGGTCGTGCGCATGTTGGGGGAAGTCGATGAAGATATAGTATGTCGCCTATTCCCTTTTACCCTGATTGATGCGGCTTCCACATGGTACTTTAGCTTGAGAACAGGATCGATCATCTCATGGGATGCCTTTCAATAGGCCTTTTTAGACAAGTATGGCGATGAAAAAACACATGTGGCCCTTAGTTTAAGAACTATCCCATTTGAAAATGGAAACCAAAGAAAAGTTCAAGGATTTTAACATGCGGTTCAACACTTTGTTCAATAGAATCCCGACTAATGCTAGACTTACTGAGGAGGTGCTCATGGAATTCTACATCACTACTCTCCCTGTCCCTACTGCGATGTGGGTCAAAAGGAGTAATGCACAAACCTTACAGGGTGCTATCGATGAAGCAGTAAAAGTCGAGAATGAAATTATCAGTCTCACATCATGCCATCATACAACTAGAGAAAAGAAAGCCTCTCAAGCATCCAAGAAGAATAATGGTGGTGATAACAAAGGGGATAAAATCAAAGAAAGGGACACCACATATGTGGAAGGTTTGCATCAGATCATTAAGAAATTGACAAACACAGTCATCGATATGAGGAGATTATAACAACAGAAAACCTTTCCAACCTTTCTATTGTAAGAAGACAGAAGGTGGTCATGGTTAGCATGCGTTGCCTGCTCCACCCAATGAAGGGAATTTAAATATGGAAGAGCTGGCTCTTATTGGATCGCTCCTTAACAAATAAGAACCTATAGTGGAGCCGAAGCCATAACAAGAAAGTGAGGAAGAATACCAAGTAGAAGAGCCCTTGGAAGAAGAATCTCAAATCAATGTACTGTGGGATTTCTATACAAATCAGAACAATGACAATGAAGGAGATAGTATGACAGAAATCCACACTAATGAAATCCATACACGAAGTAAAGGACCACTTGTGGGCGTGATGAAGCCTATAGACCAGACAAAGAAAGATGTTCTCCCTGTGAAGGCATCTGCTCCCAAAGTCCTTGTTGAGAAGGGTAGACCTAGTGATAAGTCCAAGAATACTCCAGTTGCAAAATATCCAAAGAAAGAGAATACATCTCCTATTGTAACGAAGGTGACTCAAAATGGTAAACTCCCCCCTAAGAATGGAAAAACTAGTATGTTTACTCTACCCTACCCTATTTATAACATTGATTACAATATTGTGGATGATCTTAAGAAATCTCAAGCCAATATCACATACTTCGACTTGTTGAAGCTAACGCAGCAAAGAGATTTGTTGTTGAAAGCTATGAATGAATGGAATTGCAAAACCCCCACCATCCTGAGCATCCAAACCAAGAAGTCAGTTTCCAAACTTGTCAATGGCTCCAGTAAAACCCAAACCCCATTAGCTATGGAAGCCACTCTGTCCAAAATGAATCGAAACCCTCAAGATGTCAGTGTGGCCATGATAGGAAGGAAATAAAAATCCATGACTCCCCCTTTCGTTATCACATTTGAAATCTTCAACATGAACGTCCACAATTGCTTGGTAGACTCAGGTGCCTCATCCACTGTGATGCCTTACGCTGTCGCTAAAAGACTTCATGTGATACCCGAGAAAACTGGAACTCGAATTATGCAATGGGACAGGAAAAATGTGAAAGTAATTGGGGAATTGAAAGATGTGTTGATTTAGATGACTACTAAACCACAATACACACAAGTCATTGATATAGTTGTAGTCGACATACTCGAGGCTTATGGAATGCTACTTAGTAGGGGCTAGTCAGCAAAACTGAATGGATATTTCTCAACTGATTGGTCTCATCTCTTGCTGCCTCAGAAGGGAAAAGGTGATATGCTGAGGGTTGATCAAGAAAGATACATGAAGTATGTGGTGACGGAACTAAATGGCCCCAATGAACCTGTAATGTTTAGGAACTCTATCCTTGGGAATTATAGTTTCGACATTTGTGCCATCGAAACCTGTTTCGAAGAATTCCATGCAGGGACAGTTTAAGAAACTGTGACAAACACACAGTTGGAAGCTCTTCCCTGCAATCCAACTGATGAATTATCCTGTATTATAGTAGGTGATAGGACTAATTTCGTAGAAAGCAGTTCAATTGATGTAACATTAGATTCTATATTTTGGACACTCTATTTTGATGGATCTAACTGCCTTGAAGGTGCAGGTGTTGGGAGCATTCTCATTGATCCACAAGGGAACCAACATTTGATGGCCAGCAGGTTGGAGTTCGCGTGCACCAACAACATGGCAGAATATGAAGGCTTACTGCAGGGCTTGAGAAAAGCCATTGATATTAATGTAAAAAATCGTAAAGCTTTTCGTGACTCATAAATAATTATGGACCAGGTAAGGAAAAGGATACACTGCAATTCGCCACACCTGGTAAGGTACCAACATGAGGTATGGAGCTTAATTGACTATTTTGATTCTTTTAATATCACATACATACCTCGAGGGAAAAACCAAGATGCCGATCTGATGGCTGGTATGGCTGCAAAACTTTTTCTTGATTTTAGATTAAAGAAGAATAAATGTTATGTTGAATTGATTTTCAGACCATCCATCCCTGATAACATCTCAAATTGGCAGGTGTTCGAAGATGACGAGTAAATCCTTGAGTTCTTGCACTCCGAGAAGACATTCAAGAATGAAATCATTGATGAAAAGGAGCATGACAGGCTTATGAATGGGAGTGAAGATGAGGAAAAGGAGCAACCCAATATAATTCCCAACTTAGTTGTCAAGATGGAGCACTTGTATGACCTTCATGATAAATTCAAGAAGCCGAATAACTACAAAATGCATAGCTCATCCACGAAGTATGAATCGATCAACCTTGGAACCAATGAAGACCCAGAAAATGTCAATTTGGGCTTGGGGTGCTCTCCACAAGAGAAGGTTGCATTTGTTAAGCTATTTAAAGAGTACAAGGACGTCTTTGCATGGACATATGGCAGCTTAAGAACCTTTGATACCAATGTTATGCAACATGTAATTCCTCTGGAAAAGGAGGCTAAGCCCTACCAACAAAAGCTTCACAAGATGCATCCAAGCCTAGAACCGTTGGTGAAGAAAGAATTAAACAAAATTTTGGATGCTAAGATCATCTTCTCGATTAAACACACCTGCTGGGTAGAAAATCTCATGCCAATAAGAAAGAAAAATGGAGACATCAAGCTATGTATCAAATTCAAAAACCTGAACAAAGCATCGCAAAAGGATAACTATCCTGTCCCTTCTATGGAACACATTCTTCAGTGCATTTCTAGGTCTGAAATGTTGTCCCTATTAGATGGGTTTTCAGGATATAACCAAGTGTTGGTGTCTAATGGGGATCAACTTAAAACAACCTTCAACACTAAATGGGGCACTTACGCATATCGAAAAATGCCTTTTGGACTTATTAATGCAGGTGCCACATTCTAGAGAGCTATGGACATAACTTTCCGAGGGTTGATTAACAGATCAATAGTGGTTTACATGGATGACATCACTGTGTATTCATATCACAAAATGGATCATATTTATCGCTTGAGACAGATTTTCAAAATATGCCAAAGATATAGAATATCGTTGAATCACAAAAAGAGCATCTTCGCAGTTACAAAAGGAAAACTACTGGGTCATATCCTCTCCAAAGAAGGGATTGTTATTGATCCTGAAATAATATAGACCATCATGAGAATACAACCCCCTGCAAATAAAAGGGAAATGTAATCTTTCTTCGGGAAGATTAATTTCCTTAGGAAATTTGTCTTAGGTTTCGCAGAAATAGTGCGGCCCATGCAGCTAATGGTGAAGAAGGACGTTGCGTATAAGTGGAGCTCTGAAGCTAAGAAATCATTTCAGTGAATTAAGGAGGCCATCACAGAAGCTCATGCATTGATCAGTCCCAATCTTGACAAGGAATTCTTCTTGTACATGTTTGCTTCTGATGTTTCATATGCCACAATCCTCACTCAAAAAAATGATGATGGCAACGAAGTCCCTGTTTCTTATATGAGCTCTAATCTTCAGGGAGCAGAACTGAACTACCTAGACATGGAGAAACAAGTCTTTTTAGTTTTTAAAGCCATAAAACACTTCCACCCTTATTTATTAAAGGCCAGGACTAAAGTAATCTTTCCCCATCCTGTCGTAAGAGCCCTCTTTGTGTAGAAAGAAATGGGTGAATGGGGAGGGAATTGGATAACCGAACTTCAAGAATTTGACCTCGAGATTAAGTCGAAAATGATAGTTCTAGGGTAGGGATTGTGTAGGCTATTAGCAGAAGCCTTGGTGGATAAAGAAGGGGCATCCGAAGAACCAGAAGCGGAGAGCATGAAAAATGCACAAGTAGAATTCAGGGAGGAGCCCCTATGGATTAATGAGTCGCTAATGTATGAGCGCGAAACATCAAAAGCCCTTTTGGATCCTGAGTCATGGTATTATGAGATACGCTTTTATCTAACATGGGGAGCATGTACTAAACACATGGATGTATCAACAAGGAGAGCGCTCAGATTGAAATCTAATCAGTATCACTTGGCCAATGGCACATTATACAGAAAAAATTATGATGGAATCTGGCTGAGGTGTTTGGAAAAGGATGATGCCAATCATATCTTGAAAGAAATGCATGATGGCCCAGTAGGTGTTCACTATGGTGGAGAGACCACTACTCACAAAATATTAAGAGCTAGATATTATTGGCACATAGTATTCAAAGACTCGCATGCCTACGCTCGGAAATGCAAGGTATGTAAAACTGCTACAGGACAAGAAAAAAAGCCAACCGTTCCCCTCAGGCCCATTATGATTTATCGCCCATTCCAACAATGGGGCCTAGATGTCATAGGCAAGATCACTTCAAAATCTTCACAGTAGCATAAGTATATACTCACAGCAACCGACTACTTCACCAGATGGACCAAATCCATCCCACTTCAAAAGTTAAACGAAAACGAGGTAATATCATTTATTGAGAAATTCATTATCAATAGGTATGGAATCCCTAACACTCTCATATTTGACAATGCTTCTTACTTTTCATCACTAAAATTGACTAAATTTGCTATTGATAGATCAATTCACATAAGGTATGCATCAAACTATTACCCCCAGGGAAATGGAGTTGCAGAATCCTCAAATAAAAACCTCATCTGCATAATCCATAAATCTGTCGTCGACAACCAGAGGAATTGGTACAACGCTCTAACAAATGCCCTTTGGGTCGAAGGGTCACCCCAAAAGTGGCCTTATGAAACTCCCCATACTTCCTCGTCTATGGACAGGAAGCCATCTTGCCTCCCAACATTACCCTTCCCTCTTTACAGCTCTCCCAAGCTTCGAGAGGAACCCCTTCATCCTTACCTCAAAACAGGATCAACCAACTGGCAAGGTTGGAGGAATTGAGAGATAAAGCTAGAAATGAATTTAGAAATCATCAAATGATTGTGAAGACATGGTTTGATCGCCATCTAGTAGGAGATAAAGATTACCAAATAGGAGAGCTAGTCCTGAAATGGGACAAGTTGAATGAGCCAAAGTGTAAACACATGAAATCCCAACACTTATGGCTGGGCTCATTCCAAGTTGAGGAGAAAATTGGTCAGGGAACTTACAGATTGAAAACTTTATAGGGAGAAACTGAAAAACTACCTATTAATGGCCAGCATCTACCACATGATGGTTACCTCCTGAGTAGGTTACGATTCATTTTATTTTAGCTGATTATCTTAGTTACATTTTCATCCTGTCCTTTCCTATTTTACGCAAAGTTTATTTTTCTTTGAATTGCATTTCTTTTCAACCAATGGATTTCAGTCCTCCACTCTCGTTTTCACCTTTTCAAATCTCTTTAGATTACCTTCATTCACCGCCTTTATCTTTTGCACCCCTCATTAACCTATTGATGAGTCTACTGATCCTAAATCCATCGTTACCTTGCAAATCTAACAAACTTTCAATGATCCCATGAGAACTTGAAAATCAGCTGTGGAATTTGAATTGAAGCCACTCATTAGCATCTGTTGGGAACTAGGTAAGATCTATTGATAACCTAGATACCTGGAGCATGTAGCGGCATCTTTATAAAACAAAAATGTGTAACTACAGCTGGATTGGCATGGAGGAACGCTACATTTCTAAATAAATCCCACTCAGACCTAGCCTATGCTTTCCTGTAAGGTTTGCAGTTATTCTCCATTGGTCCCATCCACCACACTAAATTCTCCAATACCTGTCATCTACAAGTATACCTCCTTTCATGGGCTAAGCTCACTGTCATACACCCTATGGAAAATCCAATTTTGCTCTAGTCCTTGTGCCTAAAACTGGAAGGACTTATTTAAAAGAAACTGAAATGTCAAGTCCTTGTGCCAATCTAGAAGGACAGGTTGTTTTGGAAGCCAATTAGAGTAGGGACTATTGTTGGGCTTAGAGTATCAGTTGGCACAGCAAGCCCAACCTCACTTAAGTGGTTTAAAAATATGGCATGATCCATTACTGCGCCCCATTCAATCATACGAAAATATAGCACTGAAATTATTTCATAAAGTGAAAATAAACATATCTACATCAAGTTTGATGATGCAATAAAGAGCTGAGGTACACACCTAAACAGGAATTGGAAAACCAGTGATGGCCCTGAAAGGAATTTGAAAGTAGAAAAAAAGTAAAGGAAGGTCAATAAATCCCATAATACTACCATTGGAGAATGCCTGTCAAAACCCTATTAGTAAGTTGAAGCTATTTTTCTTTATCCCACCTAAAGCAATTAATGTTGAAGTGGAACCCATGCCATTCCATATATACAGTTTGAATTTAATGTTTATCTTAACATCTCGATGTTCTATTGATCCAAGGTTTATTTGGAAAAAGAGATAATTGGTTCGCCTAGAGGTTCACCATTTGTTGTGGCCACAACCACCACACTATTAAAACCTGCTCTGCCAGCAAATTTGAATGGGTCCCTGGAAGTTTGATCCTACACTCTCTGAATGATTTGTTAACTCTGTGCTGAGTCAAATCTTCAATTTTTAATGGTCAAGACCCCCTTTTATAGATCTCTGCCGCATGGTTCATTCATGACCCAACCCAACCCTTCATTCATTTCCTTCATTGGGACTTTTCAATCCCCGTAAACCTTCACGGTGCTCTATGCTCACGCATATAACCAACCCCCACTCTTTATTATGGTTGTATTTGGATTCAACCCACAAAACCTTCTATCACACCTTTATTCCCATTATAACTCCTTATAATGGAAATGCTTCACAAAACATGCATAACTCACCCTTTTTCGCTTATCACAATCAACATTGACACACAATGCGTACCATGATACACCAGACCTAACAGCATTATTAACCATAATATATATATTTTCGGGTCTGGAGCCTTCTGCATATCGCAATCGGTGGGATTCAAAGCCAAGCCATAAGGCTGATGCGATATAGCGAACCTGATAGGACTATCAAGTATAATACATACATTATTGGGTCTGCTTCCCCAATTGCATATCGCAATTGGCGGGACCCAAGGGTTATATATAAGGTGTGATGTGATATACCAAACCCGCCGATAACTATGAATTTGGGTATATAGTATTTCAAGTCTAGCCTTATGGTCAGATGCGGGTTTTTCCCATGTATTCCCATGTTTTCAATAAAGTGTTGTGGTCTAGTATTTAAAAGGAAAAGCCCATAGGACGGACCCACTGGGACTATTAAGCGTTGCACATATATATTTCAAGTCCAGAGCCCATTGCATATCACAATTAGGCTTCGATGAAACCCAAGGTCCATTCACTCGCCATTGAAGCATTACAATGCAATATGGCAGACCCGATGATAGCTACAGACCCAGGTGTATATCATTTGAAGTTAGGCCTTATGGTACGGTCGTGGGTTTTCCCGTGTTTTCCCTGTGTTTTCGATAAAGTGTTCCAGTCTCGGTTTTCAAAGGAAATCTTATATGGTGGACTTGAGGGGATTATGAACCGCAACACATATATATTTCGGGTCCGGCCAATCGCAAGTCGTAACCGGTAGACCCCAAAGCTTAAACATAAGGCGTGATGCGATTAGCGAACCTGATAGGGTATGGGTCCCTGTCTATAATATTTCAAGTCTGGATCTCGTATCTAGTTTTGTGTTATGCGATGATTTTCAATGTAAATCGAGTTTACGCTTATGGGACTTAATCAATGCATGAATTAAAAAACAGGGGCCAATTCTTTCACATTTGTTCCTTTTGATGTTATAAACGTTTAATGAAGGCAAGACTTGTGTTTTTTAAGATTTTCTATCATAGTTTCATAAGCATAGATGATGTCTGTTATCTCTGCAAGCAAGGACCGAGAGAAGGCAAGTGAGTTCAAAGAACGGATGTATAAGCATCAAGTATGGCTCTAGATAAAAGATGCATGAGCGGATCCGAAGAGTTTATCTATGCGGATATGTTTTATTTAAAGATTTGGTTTTAGGTGTTGGCAGTCATGTTTCCTATGTGTTACCTGTGTGTTCTGAAGGTCATGTGGTCTTGAGCCTCATCATGAATAAATGAAATGCATACCTCCTCCTTTCAATTGGCATCCATTCATTTCACTGATCAATTCGATGCCTTTATATTTTAATTTGTATATTGAAAAGAGGAGGGAGGGGAAAAGTCAGGGGAGAGTGAGGGTCAGGGGCTTCTGCATAAGTGTTGCCTTCGAAGATGAGAGGAGGGCTTTTTGTTTGGAGGACAGCTTTGATTTATTGTGAATAAAGAAGACTGTTTGGTTGATAAAGAGCCTCTTTCAAATTCATTTGCCTCTCATTTCATGTGTTTAGAATCAGGATGTTGTTGTTGGTATAAATATAAATGTGATTTGTTTTGTGCATATTGATAATAGACAGTACATGACTAGTGTTGGTTATTCAAATATGATTTGTTACCATGGTAATTTCATGAGCGATTACTGATTTGAGACCTTGTTAAACATCAGTTAAAATTTTTATTTGTATGGAAAGGAATGTGTATTCCTGTATAAGTAATTAGATTGCAATTAAGGTTTAATACAACCTTGTTCATATATAAACCACTGATTGATTCATTCGGACTTGGAATCTATATATGATGTTTAATCTCTTTTGTTATGCTCCTACAAGATAGCTTAGAATATTTAGGATTAGCATAAGTAGTTAAAATTAGTGTAGATAGGATTTGATACTTATAGGTTAGCTATTTCTCTTTGTTGATTTAATTGAAGTCTTCCTCCAAGAGGCAATATTTCAACACATATAACAGTTTACAGGGTCCTTTAAATCCCATCAGAACTAGCCATTCCAAACGAAAGTAGATCTAATTGGAATCTACAATCGGGTTACTTCCCCTTGTTGGCATAGCGAAAATTTGCCCTGTCAACACACCCAACCATATTTACGAGACAAAGATATTGCGGAAGTCGTATTAGTACTTGGTCATCTTTGCATGTTTCTTGTATGGCCAAGAGAGCACAGAGACCTTGCCGTAGAGTTGGGTGATCGCGTTGGACCAATTGGCCAATGAAGGCAAAGCATGCAACTGGTATGAAATTTTAGCTCACAAGTTGAAGGAACAGGTAATAGGAGCTCGGCAGTCGCCCAAAGGTCAACAAGTAGAATTATACTTGTCCACTTACATCTTGGATGCAATATATTCCTATCAGCAGTTCCTAGGCTTGAAGTGGGATGGACATCAACAGAAACCTCTGTGAACACTTATTGTAAATTTTTTTTCCGAATGCAGCTTTTGCAGGGTAATCACATAGTTTTCAGATCGTTTTGTCACCCCGGTGTACAAGATGATATTTGAGTAGGCTCCACCTTGCATGTTGAAGGAAACAATGGACGCACTGGTCGACATAGTGGATTGGTATGCCTCACCTTTTGGCACCTTCATACGGATGTACAGCGCGGAGAATCCTCTGTATGTTTTTCCAAAGTTTGCCATGGACAAGCTCGTCATGCATCTGGGCAATATTGTTAGCTCGGCTACACTGGAAGAAGAAGGCACCTTGGCCCAATCTTCCATTGCGGATCGAGTTGTACGAGATACGAAATCTCAAGCATGCAGATGCCGAAATAGAAGAGTTCAAGAAATTTACTTTTGGCACCAGACGCTTCAATCTGTATGACCTGCATTGATTTGTGAAGGATCACTGCATGAGAGTGAAATTTCCATGGATCCACGGGGTGTGTCATTGGACTGAGGAAGACCCATGGAGATATTGTCACAGCTTCTCCAAGCCCAATGAACCGGTCAACATCGATATGAAATGGTTAGCAAAGCAGCATCTAGGAGGGCAAAAACAAAGGTTAACATATCGGCACATGACAAAGGCAAGAGGAAGATTGTCGATAATGTAAAGGTAGAACAAAGCTGCAAGTTCAGTGTAGACCCACTTGTGCAGAAAGAAACTTTGACAATAGAGGCAAAGGGGCAACATCACGACAAGAGGACTGTGCAAAGGCAAACAAAAAAATAGAGGATGGAGGAAATATTGGAGTTGCAAGAGCTTAAGGAGAAACTATGGAAGGAATAGGAGCTGTGCAGACAAGAGAAGGAAGTGCAGTAGGGACAGTCGCAGCATAGGGTGCAACATGCATATATTGATGAAACTGCATCAATACAGGTGGTAGACTCATCTAAGCAGCCAGCGCAAAGCAAACAGGTTGAGCAGTTGAAGGAGCAGAACTTCGCTCAGGAGATTGAACGAGTACTTGAGTAGATGGATACAGAGATCAAGTAACCAGAGTTAGAGCGAGACATCAACCTCATGCCTTAACCCCAAGAGTTTGATCCATTGGCTTCACCAGATCTGAAAGCAAAGCAAGTCCTAAGCGAACAAGGAGATATTGAGATCCTTGGAGACAATCCAGAAGAAGAGATGCACAACATATCATTCGGTGAGTCGCGACATCAAGTTGTGCAATCACACAGAGTGTCTAGTCTGGATGATCACACATCTCTTGTGCAATTTGAGGAAAGAGTGATCATATCTGACGTGCACAAGCATCCAACAACATTGGTCGATGCTACCAGAGCTTATGCCAAAGCCACTAGCTCGAGTGTTCGCTTCTTGATAGCAGAGAACACACAAAAAATGAGCGAATGGCTAAGGAGTTAAATACGTCCAAGCAGGGATGAGAACTGGTTACAGCATCCGCCCGAGTAGAGTTAAAGAAGGTGATACTAGATGAAGAATCATCCCTTGAGAAATTCATGTGGGCATTGTATTCCAGATTTGGTACCATGCATAAGGCAGTTGTCCATCTCAACGGTTGGCAGTAGCGATGTGCTAAGAGATCACGTATCTTGTCAAACTTTCATATTGTTGTTGACCGCATGCAAATATGGACAATGAGATACAAGGGAGCCTCATTACACTTGCTCAAGATGATGAAGCCCAAAGCGGTCGAGTTGAACGCACACATCCAAAGTTAGATCCAAAACTATGAAGAACTCCCGCAGCTCATCACTAGTTTACAGGCTTCCCATGAACGAGTGTTAAGTATGGATGTTGTTGTTCATGCACCTGTGATCCCATCTATTGGGACACTCACTGAGGCAAAGACAAAGGGACAAGTCTAACTAGAGCTAAACTCGTACTTTGACAAGTTGATATGCATAACCACCATTGCAAACTTGGATATCAGTGTAGACACTATGCATTAGTATGTCACTGGTCCAGCCGCACTCAAGACAATGATGCACATGTTATCAAATGAGTTCGATAGAGGAGCCAAAGTAGTGTACCCAGATGCATTAGAGGCAAGAGTTCATTTCCAGAAAGATGTCACCATAGAGTACATGGAAAACATCGCGGACTACCAAGCTTGGCATCAGTGTTTTACCATCATGAGGATGTCAAAGAGTTGGTCTTCCTACAGTTTTCCATGTCATAGTGATATCTTGCATGGCTGACTCAAGCCTATTTTGTCTCACATGGGTACATGTGAATATTGTATGTAACATCTTGTCAAGTGGAAGTAAAAACGTCGATAGTTGAATGTAACAATCATAGAGTAGTTGAAGAGTCATGAGGGTAGATGAACAGTCACAAAGGGGAATGTCAAGGGTCACCCCACTCTTTGATATATATAGTACCTCATAACTCATTGTATATGATTTTGGTCAGCCAAGCGTCTAATAGGAGTATCTTAGAGAAAGATTGGGGAGTATTGTAACAAGCCTTAGCTTCTCCATAGTGTAGAGCTAGTACATCTCTTTGGAGGTGGAGGCGGCAGTGACTGGAACGTTCTATTATCAGGACTAGTGGTTGTTAATGGTTGTACTCTATGATTGGAACTTTTACTTCTTAATATAACAGAGCCAATGCATTTCATGGATATGTTGTTATTGTATTTCAATTAACTTGTTTACTCTAATGATATATGTATATGTTTTTTTACACATGTGTGTATAGATTCTTTCTATATATGTATGTATGAATCTTACTGAAATGTGTTGTTGGTTTAACCATCACTTTGGATTGTTGGTTCACTTTCCTTCTAGTTTGTGATGCATAGTTGCTCATGTGTTCCCTTCTAAGCTATGTGTTTACACAGGTTTCCAAAGGGCGCACTCATTCCACCTTCTGTGTGTTAGAACCATTCATGCAACTTCCTTGGCTTGCTGCACATGTCACGCCCTTGCTACTAACAGGGACATCTTACTTGCCTCTGTGTGCAACCACGGTCAAGGCGATATCGTACGACCCACTACTAGGACTCCTACACCAAATAGTTTGAGGTCTAGTTGAGACTTCTTACCGGGGAGATCCCATAACATGTTGGTGGGTCCAACACCATCAACAGATTCATTCCGGATTGACTCCAAAAATATCATATTTGTTAAGGAATGGTGCGTACCTACTGTTGAGAGTTTGTTCCATTTTCTGCATCAATATTGGGGTGTTATGGATGTGATAAAGATGTAGGATCTAAATTTCTTGTACTATCCACCGTTCCTGTATCGTTTGTCATTCCTGTACCGACCACCGTTCCTGTATCATACGCCATTACTGTACCAGGTGGATAGCACCGATTCATTCTGGATTGACTCCATAAATATCATATCTGTTAAAGATTGGCATACATCTCTCATCAAGGGTTTGTTCCATTCTCTGCATTAGGCTTGGAGTGTTATGAATGCACTAAAGAGGGAGGTTGGTCATTGTTCAATCCTAATTTTCTGTTAAGTTTCATTACGATCGAGAGCAGAGTTTTATGTATAAATTAGGGATTCTAGGGTAGACCAAGAGGGCAATACTCTAGTGAAATTTTGGATCATACTGTAATTTTTGTGATGGCATAATTCTGGGTTGGATCCAGTAATCCACGTTGTACAATTGAAATTACTGAGTTTAATATAAGGATCTATGCTAGTTAGTCATTCCTTGTTCCAATATTTTATGTGATGCGTTACTTGAGCAGTTGATTTTCTAGATCTTGTAATAGGGAAATGAGTTGGTTGGCTAGGGCCCAACCAACCCATATCATTCTCCCTCTTTCATAAGGTGTGTTAGATGTATTTTCATGTGTAGGGTTGGAGAAAGAAGTATTTCATTTCTTTTATATAGCTAACCGATTTTTTCCTTCTTCATAAACTGTGTGACTCAGATCCGAAGTGTGAAGGTGTGGGCATGTTCATTTACTAAAGATTATAGTAGCATTTATTTCCTTTGATGAGTAGTTTTCTTTATGAAAAAGGTGCATTTCGGTTTACTTGCATCAATGTGTTTTATTTCTACAAGGGTTGCTTATGCAAGTGGATTTATTCTCCTTATGCAAGTGCATTTCATTCCTTAGTATGCAAGTGAATTTTCCTTTAACTTGGGGTTAATTTATTTGTATTTCCCTGAGCATTAATGAAATGTTGTCTATTATGAGGATATGTGATTATGCTTATTTTCTTGTAGGAATAGTTCAGTTTAAGGCTGGAATTTAGTGAAGGAACCTTTGAACTGAAACTTCTATTCGGTAAAAGTACATATATGGTTAATATCAGCACAATCATCTAGGAAATATGGGGTTCTTTGTATTTAGAGTAGATGATCATTTTCACATGAAGAAGCTTTATGTTATAGTAAATATTTCCTTTGGCTTTTGAAGTACTTTTCACTTTCGAATGAATGATTAGATAAGGAGTATTTTTTATTATATGCAATTATTTATCTGCCCTAGTTTTCCTTTTAAGTTAATTTCTAGTTAGCACACCCTACATTTCATGCAAGTGGTTTGAAAACTCAGTATAAGAATACTGATTTCTTAGTACAAGAATCTCTATTTCAATACAGGAATTGATACCCTGGTACAAGAACAGAGTACCCTGGTACAGGAACCCAAAATACTCAGTGAAGGAACAAAACATACTTCCAGTATAGGAACATCACTTTAGTACAAGAATATCGTTCCAATGCATGAACTATGTTCCAGTACAGGAACATTTTTATGGTGTAGGAAAGATTATTTATACTAGGAAGGAAAACTTGTAACAAAGAAAAATGCACTTCACAGCCTAATTATTTCTCTATCTTATGATTGCACTGGCATTTAGTCTCAGATATATACTTTTCTTTCTTTCATTTATCAGGATTGTTCATGCTGATTTGAATTTCCTTTTATTGAGTTTTTGTAAAGTATTTTCCTTTTTATTCTGGCACAAGAATCCTTTTGGTGCTATTTTCTTTCCATACTTTTGATTCCACAAGTGTAATGAGGAAAGATACAAGTAGGTTTTGTAGCCTGTTGAACTCCTTCTCTATCATTTCCAATGTTTCACCTCCAAGTTTATGAACTCCCGAATTGGCAATTAAATGTTGGTCCATTAATGTGCCCTATATTACACCCAACAATATCGTAAAGTATTGTTAATGCCAAGAGTCATCATTGTAAAGTTGTAAAAGAGTCAGCATTATAAAGTTGTAAAAGAGTCATCATTGTAAAGATTGTAAAAGAGTCATTTGTGACAGAGTCATTCTGCATAGAGTCAAAGAGGTAGTGTTGGGAGGTGTAGGAGTCACTATTGGGATGATGTCATGGAAGTTTTAAAAGAGTCATCATTGTAAATATTGTAAAAGAGTCATTTGTGATAGAGTCATTCTGCATAGAGTTAAAGAGGTAGTGTTGGGAGGTGTAGGAGTCACTATTGGGATGATGTCATGGTTGGGTTGCAGGTCATAGAGTGATTGGGTATTTGGTTCAGTATAAGAAAATCATTGTACATCTTATTGTATCATGGATTATTGTCCTTGGTTTGGGAATCCACAATATTGTCTTATTTCAGTCATTATAGGGTGGCAGGTAGGTGCTAGAAAGGTGTATGAAGTCGCCTACAGGTTGGGGCCTATGAACACTTCAGGGTGGTAGGGTAGTTCTAGGGTGAGTTGTGGCTTGCTAGGGTGTTGGGGCATCCATTCAGTTGATTACTAAAGAAGCCAAGGCGTTGGGGTGTCCTTCCAATGGGAGCTGGAGAAGAATGATTTTCTAAAATTCTAGGAAGTTGTTGCTTTCATTTTAGTTGGGGCTGAAGATTAAAGAATTTATTAGAAAAGAATTTGGTGTTTTTTGAACCGAAGGGGGTTTTCCACCTAAAATTCTTATGCCTATTGTGTTATTTTATTTAATGTTATTACTGCATAAAAATTAATAATAATTGAATATTAACTAATGATCTGAAAAGATTTAAAAGTGTTAATTTCTAAGGAATATTGATTCACCCCCCCTTAGTATTTCCAACAATTGGTATTAGAGCATGGTTCCTTCAATATAAGTCTAACAACTGAAAGGAGATCATGGAGTATATTAAGAACAAAGTTCCTTTGTTCAACGGAAATAACTATGCACTTTGGAGTGGAAGAATGCAAGTTCATTTACTGGCGCAAGGATACAAAGTATGGGAAATCATTGACAAAGGCTTCACACCGACCCAGGATGAATAAGGTAAGAAAAATATGGTATATGATGCAAAGGCTAAAGATCTTATTATCAGTGGACTTATCAAATCTATTTATCTTAAGGTATTGAGTTGCAAAACTACTAAATAGGTATTGGGCAAGCTTGAAAATATATATGCAGGTGACTAAAAGGTGAAAGAATGAAAGCTTCAAATTTTTTAGGGAAAAATTTGAGCAACTCAAAATGAGGGAAGATGAAGATATTTCTGCATACTTTCAATGTGTTGATGAAAAAAAAATACATTGGAAGGTTTAGGAGAACCTATTGAAACAAAAATTGTTGTCTGAAAGATCCTCAAAACCTTTCCCTCAAGATTTAACCCTAAGGTATCTGTCTTGGAAGATAGATCGAATCTGACCAATCTCAGTATGATGAATTTCATGGAATTGTTATGGCATATGAAATGAGGATTGAAGAGGAGGATGACACATCTCACTTATAAACAACATTTGTTGCATCCAAGAACAATAGTAAGGACAAGCAGACTCCGAAAGAAAAAACTTGGAATTGTAAGAATGAGGAAAAGGAAGAAGATGAAGAAGAATTCTCAGATAAATAATTTTACTACTTCATGTGGAAAATGAGAATAGGTACGGGAAAATTCAAATGTAAACTTCCATTAATATGTTTTGACTATGTTGAGGTTGGGAATTTTGCAGGAAAATGTCCTCACAAAAATGAGGTTGTTATGAATGGAATGAAAGGTCCTAGGAAGTTCAACAAGAAAGGAAAGAAGAAATGGTCTAAGAAAGGTTTCTTCACCAAAGAAGATAGTCATCTGAAGAAGACAGTGATAACGAAGAAGAATTCAATGGAAGAGTATTGTTTATGGCCAAGCATAATAAGCAAGAGTCACCTGACAAAGGAGACGAAGAATGAGAAATTATTGAGGTTGAATTTCAAAATGAAGTGATCAAGGTTATAAAAGAGCTCAAAGCCAAGAAGAAGCATGTCAATAGTCTTGAAGATGAATTGAAGACAGAAAGAGAATAGGTCATCAACCTTCAAATCAAGGTTGAATAATACAAGTGAATTGAAGAATCTCTCAGGAAAGAATTAAAGGAAAACAACAAGGAAAGAGAAGCATTGGAAGTTGAAATAGTTGCTCTACATAAAGAAGTAAAAAATGGAAAAAAATTTCAAACCTACGATAATAGTTCAAAGACTTTGGATGAACTCATCAGCAACCAACAATCATACAACAACAAGACTGGTCTGGGTTACAAATAAAAATTCGAAAAGAGATCAAGTCCTTCTATGAAAATTAAAGAAGATTGATATGCAAAATCTACCAACCTATCTTTTATGGTCATTGCTATTCATGTGGAAGGTTTGGAAAGAGCTGCAGATTGTCACATGTATGTTTGGAATGAATATAATTCCAGGAGATCCATCAAAAATGGATATTCTAGAACTCAGCATAATATCAACAAATTTTATCATTTGATAGATCATGTCGAATGTCACAAATGTAACAATTTTGGACATGTGGCTAGAGATTGTGAAGTTCCAGACATGTACGACTATCATCAACAAAATCTTGGAAGAAAATTTGCAGGATTACGAGATAGACACCAAATGGGATCTTCTATTAATAACATCAAATTTTACAAATGTCATAACTATGACACATAGCTCGTAATTGCATGTACAAGATGGAATCAACTATGAATGAAAAGCTTGACGACAAGAATAATAAGGTTTGGAAAGGAAAAAAGGTATAGGATGAACAAGTACAATGTAAGAAAGAAAAGGAACAAGGAAATAAGGTCCCAATAGAATGTGAGAAATCAACAGCTACTTTGGTTAATGACTCGAGTCAAGGCAATCCATTAAATGACACACTATTCTGAACAATTCAGCTTATTGACTTCTAGAAATTTGAAGATGAAGAGTCTATGCAACAGTATATGACACAAGTCTATGATTGACAGACAAGTAGTTTGAACAAGATGGTAGTTTCATTACATGTTCAGGGGGAGAAGAATACTTGAAGTATTATAGATTCAAGAAAGGAAACGTTGACACACAATCTTTATGGGAAAGTGGATCAAGACAATCTAATGATTATCGAGATATCTCAGCAGGATAAAGGAATATTCATATATCAAATCAAGTACATCAAGGAAATGCTCAAGAAATTCAAGATGGAAGATTGCAAGACTATCCCTACCCCCATGGTAATAGGTTACAAGAATATTCGTCAACGGATGTGGACCAAAGGTTGTATAGATCCATGATTGGTAGTCTCCTATATGTGACAGTCTCCCTACCAGATGTCATGCAGGCAATTAGACAAGTAGCATGATTCCAAGAAGCACCAAAATAATCTCATATTATTTCCGTCAAAAGAATTCTTCGTACCTTAAGGGTATAATGGAATATGGTCTATGGTATCCCAAAGGAAATGATCTGGTTATCCAAACTTATACAAATGCAGATTGGGCAGAAGTGTTGATGATCGTAAGAGTACCAGTGGAGCAACGTTCTATCTAGGTGGTTTCCTTGTCTTATGGTTAAGTAAAAAGTAGTCTTCAATCTCATTATCCACAGCGGAAGAAAAATACATTACGGAAGCAACTCGTTGTACTCAAGTTCTATGGATGAAGAAAAACTTGCAAGATATTCAAGTTAAGTATGATGAGCCTATTCCCATCTTCTATGATAGCATCAATGCCATAAGTATCTCCAAAAATCTTGTGATTAATTCCAAATCAAAAAGCACATTCTAATCAAATATCATTTCGTTAGAGAGCAGGTCGCCGAAAAGAATATCAAGGTTGAATATGTTGGCACAAAGGAACAAATTGCTAACATCTTTACCAAACCATTACCTCATGAAGCATTTGATTATCTTTTCCAAAACTTTTGGAATATCCCACGTTCTCATTATAATCTTTCTCTTATCTAACTAAGTAGAAAGGGGGAGTGGAGGTGTGTACAGGTCCACAGGATGACAGTTTGTCAGGGGGGGTTACCCTTTGCCATTGATGAAAAAGGGGGAGAGAAGGAAGTAGGGAGAGGTTTAATGATCGCAAAGGGAGTAATTTTGTTGCCATAAATGCCAAAGGGGGAGAATTTTTATCAGTGGCTGTCATTGATGTTAACCCAAGAAGCACCATGGGCTACCCCGATCTTACGTGGGAATTTTGACTTGAAAAGGTTACTCTATTCCGATTCAAGGATCTTCTAGATAGATTCTACTCATCAAGATGTTTCCGTTGATTTATGGCACACCACGTAATTCTTCATGGGGATATTCATGTTTGATGTTAGTAACCCCAGTTAGTGGGCTAAAACCCTATGGGGTTGTGGCATGGCACTTATGATTGGTTGTGGTCATTGAATAGTCAATAATTAATAATTTTTTTTCTCCTAAAATCCCTGCAACATTCACTTGTTGAGGACCTTCTCAACTCAAGACATTCATATAAATAGTGACCATCATATCCTCCTCTAGTAGGGATTTTGTGGCTTCAAACAGGTAATTGTGGAATTTTCTCTATAACGTTTTTTCTGCGAAGCTTCAGAAGCTGAAATTAAAACCCATTTGAGCCGCAATCTCGATGAACCTCGTGACTAAATTTCAGATATTTTTTGACTATATTTTCGGAGATATGATATGAGGAAGTTAGGGTATTTGCAGGCTCCCAAATTCCATGTCAAATAGGTGATGTTGGGGAAATCATCATAAATTTATATCTGAGCATTGGAATAAAATTTCATAAATAGTGCCAGAAAGAGGACAAAATTTAGTTTGCTTGGTATCGTTTTCAAAGCCAAAGGTGGCAACAGTGACACATGGCACTTCATACAAATTCGCTCTACTGAATCAGTCTATAATCAGGTCATATGGGAGATTGGGTATAACTATTTCTTGAATAATCCAATATTTATCAGACCTATGGGGTTGGAAAGAGGACTCAGAGGGCTACCACAACATGAAATTTCAGACCTTGGAGATCCAAAATTACATAGATACAACATATTCAATATAGAGCTCCTACAAGGCAAGAAAAAACATGCATTCAAGGAACATGGCAGTAAGGACCACACATCAACAATCAAGGGTAAGTCTCCTACAAAAAGGTATGTATGGTGTTTACATTTGAATTTTTAGTATCATCTCTGACATATATTTTTTTAAGACAACGTAAGCGTATACAAGGTCTCAGTTATATCTCTGTCTTTATATGTCATAGTTAGTTTCGATACCACATTTCGGATGTCCTATTCTCGATACTACACATTTGGTGCTACATATTCTTGATGCTACACCAAGTATACTAAATCTATATAATGTTGTAGGTTCATGTTACTTGTCTTGTCATAGTTGATAGAATGGTATATGTTGTTGTACTTAGAACTTGGTCCATCACAAGTCTAGGGCCTGTCATCAGTTTTTATTGTATATATCTTTAGGTCAGTTTTGGATATAGTATCGCATAGAGTCCAAGCCTATATCAAGAGTGGGATTCTTTTTCTACTATTGTAACAAGTCAAAAAAAAAAGTGACAAGCACACTTCAGGTACGTATTGTAATTTTAATTTGTATTTATTCATTATTATGCACTTACATGTGTTTTGCAGGCAAAGGTAAGTTGAAGGGTATTTTGTTTTGTTTTGGGATTGGTTTCACCGGGAAAATTGTGCATGCAGGTAGAAGAAGATTCAAGTACAACATCAAGCATGAATTCAAGAGCAGAAGTATCAAATCAAACAAAGCATTGTAGCTGGACATTCTTGAAGACATGACAACCATCCAGATATCGTGAAGTACTGTTAGGGCCAAGAGTCATCATTGTGAAGTTGTAAAAGAGTCATCATTGTAAATGAGTCATTTGTAAAAGAGTGAGCATTGTAAAGTTGTAAAAGAGTCATCATTGTAAAGTTTGTAAAAGAGTCATTTTGCCTAGAGTCAAAGAGGTAGTGTTGGGAGGTATAGGAGTCACTGTTGGGATGATGTCATGGTTGGGTTGCAGGTCATAGAGTGATTGGGTATTTGGTCAAGTACATAAAAATCAATGTACATCTTATTGTATCATGGATTGTTGTCCTTGGTTTGGGAATCCATATTCTTTTCTTCTTTCAGTCATTATAGGGTGGCAGGGAGGTGCTAGGCAAGTGTATGAATTCACCTACAGATTGGGACCTGTGAACACTTCAGGGTGGTAGGGTGGTGCTAGGGCGAGTTGTGGCTTGCTAGGGTGTTGGGGCATCCATTCAATTGATTACTGAAGAAACCAAGGCGTTGGGGCGTCCTTCCAGTGGGAGTTGGAGAATAATGCTTTTCTAGAATTCTAGGACATTGTTGCTTTCATTTCAAGTGGGGCTGAAGATTAAAGAATTTATTAGAAAAGAATTCAGTGGTTTTTGACCCAGAGGGGGTTTTCCACCTAAAATTCTTGTGCCTACTGTGTTGTTTTATTTATTGTTATTACTGCATAAACATTAATAATAATTGAATATTAACTAATGCTACGAAAACATTTAAAAGTTTTAATTGCTAAGGAATATGAATTCACCCCCCCTCTCTGTATTTCCAACAACCTGAACACCTATGATGTAACTAGCATGAAAAAAATGATTCCTTTCAATTCAATGAAATGTATCTAACATAGGGAAGAGGTTCACACACTAATGTAACAATCAAGTATGCAACAAACAAATTCTTCTAACTAGAGATTTCACCTTCACTATTTCAATGATCCCAACAAAAGAAAAATGAGATTCAATTCATTAACATGCAACTATATGAATCTTTCACTTTCCTTTTCAATGCACTCACCAAAATAAAATGGAATGCAATTCAAATGCACCTACATTATTTTTTTTCACTTTTTTTTTTGAATGAATGATCATGCACTTCTTTAAGCTTTCATAATCAAGCAATGTGATCTATGCTCAATTATAAACCAAAAATGACTTTTCAATGAAAATTAACCTACTGCAATTCGAAAAGTAAATCTTGAAGTAAAAGTTAAAAAAAAATGCAAATGTTGTTTCTTTATGATTTCCAAAAGAACAAACAATGCTTAATCAACAACAAAATCGGTATCCCAATGGAACAAACAAGTAGTAAGAAATAAATCCAATTGATCTAAAACCCTAAGGACTTAGTCAAACTTCACTTCCACTAGTCCAAAGCAACGAGATGGATTTTTTATATCAACAAGAAAATAAGTCACAATTAGTCAAAATACTGACAAATCCAAAGCATAGAGAATGGGAGGATACCTCAAAGGTCAAGACACACTGGACCCTACTCACAAAAACCCTAAAATTCCTCAGGTTTCAAGGATCGACGTGACTATGACAGTGAAAATCCATGCTAACAGGGCTTTCAACGCTACTGTTATGGAAAAAGCGGCGTTGGACTAAAAAAACTTAGAAAAATAAAAAGAATTTCAAAAGGAAGTCCAGAATTAACACTCTAAAGGACTGATTACTCAAGATGCAAACCTATACATAATCTAAATGACTGATGACTAAATAGTTGGCCAAACTAATCAAGTAGACCAAACACAAAAAGGAGGTTGAAAGGGCTATAGGCTCCCCAATAGAGTCGTCATTGTTTTGTGAAGGCAATCCCTTCTGCGCACAAAATCAATCTCTCTAATCCAATAAAAGGATCTAGCAACAAACTAGACAGAAACGTGCATACTTTCCTGGTTTATATCAGAAATTACAAAGTAATATAGATGACCTACCTCACTCGGATGCTAAATGCCCATTGACGTCCTCCACGATCTTCTCGCTTCCAATTTCAATCCGCTTTACATTCTGGATGAGTACCTGCAAGGAAGATAAACAAAAAGAGACAATAGAATACATAACATAATTCATTCTAATATAAACTATACGACAGATCAAGGAATATCATACTAAGTGAATAATTATGTATACACTTATCGAAATTAAACACCTGATGTATTTATTAATAAAAAATGAGGGAAGCATACAACCATATGAGCCTTGATGTTGGAAGCCTATTTTGGATGAGTTTACAAGTCCAAGCCAAGGTGTCCAAGCACTCCTCCTTTGTAAGATGGGCAACATTTAGGCATAGTTTTAACATAGGAATGCAGCCAAGCATTGATAAACCAGTTGGGGATAGAAGGGATTTCATTTATAGGAAAGGAGAGGGAGTCAGGGATCCACAAAAGGGGAAAGAAGGTCCACATATTAAGGGGAATATCCCTAAAGGTAGGATCAAGGGCTCAAAATGGGAGAACTCAACCATATCCTTATTCAACAATATCCAGCTCATCGTTCTTGAGGTTTATAGTAAGAGAAGCTTCTTCTCCACTTTAGGAAAAACTTCCAGAATAGGTTCAGTGTGATTTTTCCTATCAAAATACGCGTTGGAAATGCTATGTTATTATGCTTCAACAAGCCATCAGCACAGGCCACCAGTGATGAAAAAAGCATTGATCCTCAAAACTAGGTTCTTAGGAAAACTTCTTCAGAACTCTTTCTAGGAAACTTTTCTTGTCTTCTTCAAGGATGCTTTTGTATGTGTTTCATGGTGAATACATTGAAAATTTTGTAATTTTGACATTTTAGTATATGGGACGGGAAGTGTGACAAAATACTGTGTAATAGGTGAAAAGAGTGGCAACTCTAATAAAATAACACAAAGGAACTAGTGAAAGAACAAAATTTGTTCCAATAGAGAGAAAGGCATTCCTTACCACCCTTTCACCAGATTCATCAATGTTATCACCATATCCCTCATTGAATTCCTCTGACCATTCCCAATCAAGATGCCTAAAGCACTAGACCACATCAGTTAAGTTTCCATAGAAACCCTTGAACATATACAAACATGTTAGGATAGGTCCCTTTTGAAATTGCATACACTAAGTCTCAACTTCAAGAGAGTTGTTATCCACCCATGGAGAGAATGGATACTACACCCTTGGGAGTTTGATTGTGCTACTAGTTTCAACAATGGAGGGGTTTCGTTTGGCTTGTAGTAGAAACCAAATCGAAACTTTCCCTAACCAATTCCACACAGGAAAGGATCATGCTCCAATTTCCATTGCAGATTGAAGTTTGTTTACCCAATGTCTCATATTGAAACTTGCATGGCATATCATGAAGTTTTTTCTTGAGAACCTACATATAATTTTTGTTCCTCTCAATCACCTGAAACTATCACCACCACTTATCTCCATCATGGGATTGGGTGATGATTCATCCTAACATTAAGAGAGATAATGCCTGATCTGGATTGTATAAAAAATAAAATGAAAGGTAAGAAAGAAAATGAAACACATACATAGAAAAATATAGTATAGAGCACAATAATATAGTGAAAACCAAACTTCTACTAATAAATAAAATAAAATAATATTGTAGAACACAAACTGGCTAGAATGGTGGTAGTTATCTTTAAAGAGAGAGAGATGGGAACTACATGCATTCACAAAAATCTAATATAAAAGGCTGAAATAATCACCTTTAAACATAAATAAATAACCTTAATGGTTCAAAACATAAACATAGAATATGAAACACCAAAATTTTTATAGGACCCAAGGTGGTTAGTTGGTACATCAACTTTTTAGGGGCACAAAGTTTGCATAAAATTTCCATTTAGGGTGCACAAGAACTCATTGGAAAGAAAAATCCAAGGGTTACATATTTTGGCTAGGAAAATGGGATACCATATCGACCTGTGGCCCCTTGAATGGCCAAAAAACATCATTTAGGTTCTGGAAATGGACAAGAAAGTTGGGGACTTGTTGATGGCCAAAAATGACATCATCAACATGTAAGGGAGACCACCTAGTTAGAGCTCCAACTAAGCCCTTATCCATTTGATTTGGTGGTTCTAATTAGTTCTATTAGGTCCAGTTACCCCCTCTCTCCCTGTTAGCACATCATTTATCTATTACTTACGAATCGAAAAAGAGAAATCAAATATACCCTCGTCTTGTGCACATGAAAGCAAGAAAATCCTTAATCTTACTTGAGAGCTCAGCCAAGCCACAACTAAGATTTTACCCTGCATAAGGGGACTTCTAGAAATGCAGTGATTAATATAATATGTAAATTATTTCTAAGATGCAAATGAAAATGAAAGAAATCCTAAATCTATCTCAATTAGGAAGATGTACATCTAACCCAACTGAAAGCAAGGTAACTAAATTATTGGGATTTTAACATGTGTTGGGGCCTTCATTTTTGGAGGAATTAAGATGTTTTAAAGAGAATTAAAAATGCTAGAGACAAGTGGCAGAAATTGCCATTGGAGAGCTGTAGAAATAAAAACCAGGAAAAAGGGAAAGGAACTTATGGAAGACTGGCAATTCCAAAGGGACAGAGGGAAGGAACATATACAACTGAGAGGGAAAAGATCAAGGACAACCGAGGAATGGAGACAATTGAGCAAAGGAGAAGGTAGAGAGACTAGAAAGGAAGTGGTAGTTTAGGTTGGCAAGTAGAGAGAAGGCGGGAGAAGACAAAAGGTAGAAAGGAGAACTCAAAAGGGTTATTTTTGTATTCGTTGATACTGTTACTGTTGTGTTGAAGAGCTATGAGAATCGCTCTGTGTCTATCATTCCATAAGCTTGTATTATGTCTTGTTAGAGTACTATATGCTGAGGAAGAGACCTTGAGCCTAATTTAATTTATTCACCTTTCATATTGATAATGAATACTATTATTGCAATCATAGGGTGTTAGTTGTATGTTATTTTGGTTCTTTAATTTTTTTATGTATGCACATATGTAAGTAGTCACTCTATTACATCATGTATCATGGCCTGTTGCAATTTGACTTCCTTGTAGAATAATTCAATGTTCTATAATCTTTATTCTCTAATATGGTTCTCCCTGATACTAGATTCCAACCTTCATCTAACTAAGGTTGTGGCATCCCTCGGGTGAGACTCCTTACCCATTCTGGGTAAGGTGAAAATGTCAGCATTGTGCTAGACTACAATGGAGCCTTGTTATCCTCTACACTTGAACCTAGAGTCTTGACCCTGTTGCTATTTCTGCGCTAACAAATGCTTTTGTTTTTGGGACCTAAGATTCAAAAAGGGGGTTTGGAATATGGTATTGAGGATATTTAATAAAGAACTGTGAAACTAGTGGGATGAGCAAGTGGACCAATTTGTTTCTCAGCAAGCTCAACTCCACCGATGAACTATTGGGAAGTTGAAGGAGGAAATATTGTATTCAAAGCCGGCTAGTGATCAATACGAGATCTTCTGGTGCAAGTTCCCAGAAGAAATTTACAACTGGTTGTGGAGATTGCAGGTGAAAGGAAATTCCAGGAACAAAACCAATCTTGTTGCACCTGGACTCAAGTAGATCTCACTGTGCTACATTGTCTTGATACAGATATGATGAGAGTGGTATATTTCTAGGTACAAACCATGCTGGAAGGATATATTATTGAATTTTAAGTAGAAATCCATAAATATTTTCGAAGTTTAAAGTTGTGTTCTGATCAGGTTTGCAAGGAAGCTACTAAAAGAGGTCACCCAGTGGATCAAGGTTCTATTGGTGGGATGTTATCGGCAAATCTAGTGTCTATGCAGAGCTGCTAGTCCCACTAAGACTAGTAGTTATCTTAGAAACAAACAAACTAAAACTACTTTCATTTTCCTTTATGAGAAGTAGATAAGAGGGGAACAAAGGAGACCAACCTCTGTCTTGCGCTTGGTTCCTTGCTTGATTCCTCTCCCTTCTGATAGATCTTTGCTACTCGCTTCCTTGTCTACCCAGCTTCAAAGAGCACCTGTGGAATCAAAGTAGCATAACACTATCCAAGAACAGAGATCTACTAACATAAACAATATAGGACCAGATATATATTGACCATGCAAATGCATATATCATCAATCATACAGAAATGTGGAGGAAAACTTGAATAGCTTTATTAATATCAAGAATAGAAAAGAGGATTACAACCAATTTTTCTAACCCAGCGTCACCCTCTCAGCAAGAAAGCCCTTCTTCACCTCATGAAAAGCTTAGATCACCCAACACTATGATGTTACACCAAGAAACCAACAACACTTCCTTACAAGATACAAAATTCCAGCCCCTGGATTTCTGGGATGAGGGATCCATATATAGATGTTTGAAAGGGGGGTGAGTCAGCTTCTGAGATTTGATTAGTGTCCTCTCTCTGATATTTCTTTATTCCACTTGGATATTGATGATCTCTTACTCATCCCTGGGTGAATGCAAAGAGGCAAGTGTCACAGGAGAAGTTTCTGGAAGATTCCATGATCATCCACCTCGCAAATTGACTCTGCCATTTGTCCACTCTCGCCCATCGCACCCCATAGAAGGGATTTTCAGTATGCATCGCACCTCCCGTGTGCATTTAGGTGGGATGCAGCATGCT
Source organism: Pinus tabuliformis (assembly GCA_031772625.1). NCBI lineage: Eukaryota > Viridiplantae > Streptophyta > Pinopsida > Pinales > Pinaceae > Pinus > Pinus tabuliformis. The sequence goes on from CM062804.1 coordinate 659,754,218, forward strand.
TTGACCTTGGAGCAGGTGGGATGGTCCAGTTTTGACCAATTCTGAGTAGTTTTTCATGGAGAACTTCTGGGAGATGATGTACTCAGATGACCTTGTTCTTTTAGGGGATGGAACAACACTTTTAGGGACTTAGGAGCCCTTGGTTTATGGACATGTTTGATTGGGGTTGCAGTGCGAAAAAATTTCTATAACAGCTGCCCCCTAAAGCATGAGGTCATTAATCTTTTGATGCCGGGTGAAATGCTTTATCATGAGGATCCGAAGTTTTTTCGAGCTGGAAGGTGACCTGTAATAAGATACAATACAATACATTATCTTCATAAAATTTTCATGATATAGCTGAGGCGGGCATTCCCATGCTCAGCTTTATAAATTCACTTTCATGTACATAAGACAAACAATCGTCTGAGTGCAGAATGATGATTCTAGTAGAGCCATCATCCCTTTGATTGGATGATTATCTGTGCAGCAATGATGTACATTTGATGTCTTTATTCTGTTGAATATATATCGTAGCCCGGATCGATGAAACTAGATCCGGGGTCTTCAATCTCATTCGATATTCACTCAAAGTACAAGTCGATCCATGTGAGGGATGTTTTGGAGTCGAACATGGAAATACATCACCTGATTACCAACCAATATTGTAAGCTGTTAACAGGCGCGAGAGGAATCACCGATAATGATGATGACCCTCAAGCTACTACAGTAAAATTCACGTGGTGTGAATAAGGGACTTGGCGTCGAACACCACACAAAATCTTTCAATTGAAGGCCATTGATGTCAACCTGTCGCCGAAAGTGAGAAACCTGCCATTGAGGCATGCAAGCTTCAAAGTACTGAAAGGGTTGTTCCATGATCGACTTCCTGGATAATGAGCTGATGTCGACAAGAATCGATCCATCATAGGAGGACCTTAGTGAATCCCACATCTATGACACGAAACGAAGCAAATGATTTTAATGGAGGTGAAAACGATCTGATGATATAAGGTTCAGGGTGGTGGTCATGAAAGAATGGAGCATAAATGTATTGCAGTGGATGAGACACAGGTGAATTCTCTGAGCGACTTCTCTTGAACATACCAGCGACACTGACATGATGGATTGGTAGTGTTAACCCCAAATATGGATGGTGTGATGGACCAATGGTGATATGACCAGTGAACGGAACAACCCAACCCGACTCGGATGCGAAGTGAAAGTGTCATGTTCAAGAGCGACTTACTACCAATAAAGTTTCTTCAAGTTTTCTTCCCAATTTTCCCCAGTCATTGCTGACCAGTACCTCTTTATTTTTTTCAAGCTTGAGGAGGATAACATATGCTTTTTCTATAATTTTCCCTTCGGGAAAACCCATCGCTATGTTTTAACGAGCCTAGCGATAGTGAAACTCGTTCTTGTCTGTATGGACAAGTTTGTCGCTATTCGGTTTTAACGAGTTTAACAACAAAGATAACTCAGTCCTTTTCAATTTTAGAGAGTCTAAAAAGGGACGTAAAGAAAAATCCAACAATCCTTTTTCATCATATAATCCCTTAAGTCCGAAAAAGTATAAAATAATACAAAAGGGATGAATTTTTGGTAATTTTAACGATCCGAACAAAACAAGCGCTCGATCTTTTTGTGTAATAATCCCTCAGGTCCAAAAATATTAAAATCTAGAGGAGGGATAGCATTCCCGGTCACTTTAACAAGCTAGAGAGGCCAATTACTCGACAATCGTTTCATATTTTACGAGTCAGATGAAAGGAGCTTAAGGAGACTCGTTTTTTTAGGAACGAGTGATAAATTCCGGTAGCAGCTAATTCCAGGTAAGGTTTGGAATTTTCCAATCATGGCAGTGTCACAAGGATGGCTAACAGGATTACTCTTCACAACTATTCCTCAAAAAAAGGTAAACAATCAAATGGAGGTGAATGATCAGCCAAAATAGAGTGGAGGTGATGATGAGAACACGACCAAGGTTTCAAAGGCTGATGATAACGCATTCACGATGGTTATTTACTGGAAATTGGTTCATTTTTTAATGAATGAGCTTAAACTCTAGGGAAAACATTTTCTCACTACTTATGTTTAATTTTTAATGAGCTTGAACTTCACATAAAAACTGCTCGTGGCGGGTTTATTTTTTAGCGAGCTTTAACCCTGCGATAACACTTCTCGTGGCAGGGTTATTTTTTAATGAGCTTGAACCCTATGGTAACACTGCTCATGATAAGTTTGCATGCCCCCAGCATAATAACGCAAATCAAGGTGCATGCCCCCCAAGCTTCATTGCATTCATCTCAGTGGTTGGAATGAAGGTTTACCTTCGAGATCTTCAACAGACTCGACTTTGATTTTACGAAATCGTAATCAAAGACTCGATTTGGAAAGGGAGTCATTTCATTTTTTAATGAGGTTGACACAGTAAAAGAACTATCCTTATGACTCCTTGTTTCATTTTTTAACGAGGTCGACACGAGATAAGAACCATCCTTGAAATCCACTGTATTTATAGTATTTGATAGAAAATCAAAAACTGAAGGATGATTAAGGTTGCTGGGATAATCTTCGTGGTAATCCGGAAGATGGGAGCGATGGTGGTAATATTCCCATGGTGCCTCTCCTATCATCATTGATTGAATGATTCCTTCGTCTGTAGAATGTATATGCGACCAAGGATTTGAAGAGGTGCCATATTCCTTAGACCTATCTATCTAAACACTCGATGAGCGTGGATTTGGGTTTTCCCCCCGGGCCAAGAAAATTGATTGCTAAAATATTTCTAAAATGGCAACGATCCATGCTGACAAAATGTTTAGGAATCTTCCAAATCTATTAGATATAGAAGATTTCATATTGTAGGTTTCCACTGTGGCCACTTCCGCCAGATTACTCAGAGGCAATAGGGAAAAAGTACCCATTAAGGCAGGGTCTTTTAGGAGGCCTACTCCAATATTTTGAAGCGAATGATTGCTTCCATGGATCATTGGAATGCTTCCCGTAATTTGTGAACTATTGGGGAGAAATGTTTGTTGGTCGATGATTGTAATTCCTCCTTGGAAGGGAAATGCAATCTTCCTGAAGTAGGTCGACACAACTATGGCCATGGCATATATCCAGGGCCTTCCCAGTAGGATTTTGTAATCAAGGTTTCCGTCGATTACTTCAACATCAATTTCTACTATTTACTCCCCAGTTCAACTTGAAAGTTACTTAAAATCCCGTATGGAGTGTATGATCGTCCATCAAATGCTTTTAACATCATTGACAATCACGACAAGGGTGGTGAGCCTAAATTTTTCCAGCAACTCATCGACATAATACATGTAGATGCCCCCTCATCAATAATTGTTCGATGAACAGTTTTGTTGAGGGCTTTCACTTGAATAAGGAAAGCTAGTTGAGCTGGTAACCGAGGGTTATATCCTTTGTGATTAAAGGATACAAGATTGGAATCCGTTGGCTCAATCCCACCTATTACTGATAATAGAGCCTGCTTTTGGGAGGGGAAATTTTGCGGTACCTCAAGTGTCGACATAGCGGATGGCGATTGGGCTAGGTCCTCTACTATATTATAATTCTATGCTACTTTAGCATGAGGATTAAATGTTGATTTTTGTACTACTCCCTTTGGCAGCTTTATCGTTAGCTCAGGAATGATGGGTGGCACAACTTTGGTTGAAGTTGTTGTCGAACTACTCAGTTGATTAGTAGCCTTGTTGTTCAACAACTGTGGATTCCCGTAATCTTTATTCCTTGTCGATATCAAAGCATCATTTTGCTGTTTTGAAATGGACAACATAAGCACTTGGGATCGGGAAGCATTTTGATTAGCAACCAGTTTGTTTCCTGGATTTGGAAACGGATCGGTCAATATTGCTGAGGTTTTTGAACTCTTAAAGAGTTTCTTAACTTCGGCTTTATGTGGACAATCTCTCGTCCGATGATCCTCATCGCATATCTGACACCCCGCAGGGGGTTTCCTTTGTCCAAAAGGGTTTTCAAAAGGTTTTTCAGGAGATGACTCATCCTGCTTCTTTTTTCTCCCTTTCTTTTTCTTCTTGCCCCCTGGTTGCTTCAGTTGTTTGCCCTTGTCGGTCGACACGACATTTACCTCTGAGGCGAGAAGTTCTTCATTTGCATTTTGATCAGAAATCTTACAGACTTTCTTAGATGTAGCCTTTGTCAATTTCATGCTTGTCGTACCTATCACACCATTTCTGGAATGAGAGTCTTTGTTTAATTTAGGAGGGGGAGGAACGAAAAATTCTGGTCTAGGAGCATCAAGTATTTTATCTTAGAGCGTGCCAGACTGAGTATAGATCAAGTCTAGATATTGTGCACGAGCAATAACTTGCTCTTTAGTGATGACTCCTCCCTTTGCCACATCTTCTGTGATGGAAGGTAATAATGACTTAATAAACCATTCAGCTAGCAGTTGATCAGGAACATATGTTTTTACCATTCTACGACAATGTCGCCACTCATGAATATGATCAAATATGTGAGTGCCCGTTGTCTATTTGAAATTGGTAAGAAGCTCTGTTCCTGTTTCGTACCTTATTGGTAACTGAAAATGGGTTAAAAAGGTTGTGGCTAGGGTGCTGAAGTTAGCGAATGAAGTTCTAGGCAAGTCGATATACCATTTTGCTGCTGGACCAGTTAACGTTCGCTAAAAAAGGCGAAGCCTAATCGAATCATCATTTAGAGTGTTAGATGAACACCATAGATGAAAGGTCATCACATGATTCGACGGGTCTTCACCCAGATTTCCATTAAATTTAGGAATATCTAATGGAAGTTTATGCGGAATCGCCGGCCACCAAGGGGCATAAGCAATTGGATCATTCGTCAGCCGGTTTAGATCTGGTAATTCTAGAGTTGCTACAAAGGGCAACTGTTGATTCAGGTTAGGCGAAGCATACCCAGGATAAGATGAAATCGCCTGAGCAGTGGGTCTTTGCATACCAGCATAATGTATTTGATGTTGGTAACTTTGATAAGGTTGATGGGCATAACCATTATAGTATGGTTGTTGATAACTTCTTTGGAAATGCGGTTGCCCATTACTTACAAAGACTTTTTGCTCAGGCCCTTGATATGATTGCTGGAATTGCAGTTGTTGAGATTGAACCAGCCATGGTTGTTGGACCATTTGCTGTTGTCCAATACTGGATGATTGACCAAGATGAGGAGTCATAGTACTTGTTTGAGCCTGAGTCACTCCAGATAAGGAGGCACTAACCTGAGGTTGTGATTGATTCGTTGGGACAAGAGGCTGTTGTATTGCAACCTGAGAAACTTGGGGTTGACATACAACAAGTAGCGCTTGTACTTGCGATGCAGTCACCATATCAGGTATAGTGGGAATATTCGACACAGGGTGGACTAGTTGCATTGAATATACAACCCTTGGTTGCTGAGGCAGTATTGGTACCCAACTGCTAGATGTAATTCCAGTTTGACCTGAACTTTGTTGTAAACTCCCATATGGTTGTTCTCCGGGAGGGAACAATGAAAAGGCATATTGCCCTCCATATGGTGGCAATCTAGTACTTAAAGGGTGGATTGGCCTTTGAAGACACATTGGATCAATTTGTTGAGTTTCAACATAAGAAATACCATATGATAATCCGGATGAAGAAATAGGAATTGACCATGTCGTCGAAACAGTCCCTGATTGGACTCCGGCTTGTTGTTGATAAATTTTCGAGACATATGCTATACTGGCGAACATCGTTGGAGTAGCAGCAGGAGGCTCTACCGCTGATGCATCAGATGACACAGTCCTGGATGTCGACAGTTGTTCAGACATATCTAGTCTATCCAAAAGATTTTCTAGCGATTTCGATTGACTTTCTTCCACGATTGCGGATTACTCAATCAACTCAAAATAAAGGGGAAAATGATTCTGAATTAAATGAATTTTAGACGCTTTGACACAACTTGTTTTTTCAACTTTTAAGATTCGAGAAAAAAGAAAAGATGACTCTAGTCGCCTTTGATTTTTAATGATCCTGAAGTGACAAGTGCTCAGATGGACCTTTTCCTTTAAGGAGTCTGAAAAGGGATGAAAGAGACTACTCTGGAAATCTAGAAAGAGGGATTACCAAACCAATCGCAAAACTGCAAAATAATTTTTACGGTACGGTAGTCAATCTTCCCGAATGTTGTGTTCAATGCATTGCGATTGATAGGGCGACAGACACGGCTTCCTATGGATAAAGGATATAGCCTATTGAGGTCTCCCAATATATACTCGACGGTACGTGGGAGCACAAGTCCGTACTGGCACTTGTCATCTCAAAGTGGAGGAATCACCCAACCATCCATGAAAACAACAGTTACCAGGCTTTACGATGCCAGAATACGTCTCTAGCCTAGACTTCTAAATGTTGTGCATTAGGTTCCAAATTGTTTTTAAATTAATTAAATTTACTTTACAGTTGATCTTGTTTAAGAAATTTGCCTTTCTGGTTCACCACGTGATGTAGATATACAATTCCTAAAATGCAATCTAAGATGATAAACAATCGTTTAATCTTCTTTTTGCAATGAAAATCCTAGCTACTAAAGAATATTCTTTCAACATAGAGCAGAGAGCACACACTATATGCACTGTCCTAAATCAAACCAACAAATAGTGTAAATGCAAATGCACATGCATGTATTTGTTTTCAGCCTTCTTAATGTGTGAATGATAAAAAGAAAGCTAAGCGCAAATCTGAATTATTTTTCAAAGCGACATTACTAACAAGCTTCTTTTCAAGACAAAATGAAGACAATGACGACACTTTGCAATTTGGAATTGAAAACTTGCTTTCGACACTTGAAAAACTACTAATTCAAATCAAATACAAGAGTAACAGTGTAATCGACTATCAAGAACAATCAGATTCTCTTGTATGACTGAAAACGACACTTGTGACACTTCCAAATCAAGAAACAATAGTTCAATTACGCTACTTCTTTGTAAAAGAGAACTGAAAATGGTTCACAATACATAAAAAAATTTATAGTTCTTTGCACGATGGAGGCAGAATAATGGCAAGGAAGGGGGTTTCCACAGAGGTATACTCACTACAGACAGCAAAACTCCTGAATAGAGCTGAAAAAGAGTGAAGAAAAACCAAAGTCTGGAGGCAAAATTAGCCTTCTCTAACCATCGCACCTGTTACACAGGGATTCCAGTATGCATCCCACCTACTGCACACGGGAAGTGCGATGCATACTGATATCCTTTAAGAGAGGGTGCGATGGTACAGTGCGAGACTTTTGATCCAGTTCTTGATCATAGTTTGCAGCAGAGTTCAGGGATTTAGGCCGAGCAAGTGATAATAAGTAAATAAATTACAGGAGTAGATCTAAGGAGGTTACTAGAGCCACCACAAGGGTAGTTAGGATGTTTACAAATCAATTTTTCAGCTTATAAACAAAACCCAGAGATAGACTGAAGCAACATTGATCTACTTTTCACTTGCATAGCAAATCCAGTTCAAAGGCTAGCTGGCTCGAATTCAGGCTCCGTCTATAAGTTTATAAAACAAACAAGTATAGAAAAGCAAACAAGTTATTCGCTCCCCAGCGAAGTCGCCATTCTTTTATCGGGAAATCTAGTGTCTATGCAGAGCTGCTAGTCCCACTAAGACTGGTAGCTATCTTAGAAACAAACAAACTAAAACTACTTTCACTTTCCTTTATGAGAAGTAGATAAGAGGGGAACAAAGGAGACCAACCTCTGTCTTGCGCTTGGTTCCTTGCTTGATTCCTCTCCCTTCTGATAGATATTTGCTACTCGCTTCCTTGTCTATCCAGCTTCAAAGAGCACATGTGGAATCAAAGTAGCATAACACTATCCAAGAACAGAGATCTACTAACATAAACAATATAGGACCAAATATATATTGACCACACAAATGCATATATCATCAATCATATAGGAAAGTGGAGGAAAGCTTGAATAGCTTTATTAATATCAATAATAGAAAAGAGGGTTACAACCAATTTTTCTGACCCAGCATCACCCTCTCAGCAAGAAAGCCCTTCTTCACCTCATGAAAAGCTTAGATCACCCAACACTATGATGTTACACCAAGAAACCAGCAACACTTCCTTACAAGATACAAAATTCCAGCCCCTGGATCTCTGGGATGAGGGATCCATATATATATGTTTGCAAGAGGGGTGAGTGAGCTTCTGAGATTTGATTAGTGTCCTCTCTCTAATAGTTCTTGATTCCACTTGGAGATTGATGATCTCTTACTCATCCCCGGGTGAATGCAGAGAGGCAAGTGTCACAGGAGAAGTTTCTAGAAGATTCCATGATCATCCACCTCGCAAATTGACTCTGCCATTTGTCCACTCTCACCCATCACACCCCATAGAAGGGATTTTCATTATGCATCGCACCTCCCATGTGCATTTAGGTGGGATGCAGCGCACTTTGACCATGGAGCAGGTGAGATGGTCCAGTTTTGACCAGTTCTGAGTAGTTTTTCATGGAGAACTTTTGGGAGATGATGTAATCAGCTAACCTTGTTATTTTAGGGGATGGAACAACACTTTTAGGGACTTAGGAGCCCTTGGTTTATGGACATGTTTGATTGGGGTTGCAGTGCCGAAAAATGTCTATAACATGGAAGAAGGCTTTCTGATGTTCCAAAACCAAAACATAGCAGTGTAAACACCTAGTACTAGGGGGGGAGGATCTAAAGGGAGGGATGTTACCAAGTGGGGAACTATGAAACTATCACGAGGATGGACGCAGATGACTCTTGAAAGGCCAATGATCTAAGAGCGCAAATGAGAGCGCAGATAGCATAGAAATGGCAGGAAAGGGCCATACAGACAATTGAAAGGTGACAGAAGGGATTTCACCAAGCAGGAGTGGTGTTGAGAGATTCGGAAGAAGGAGATAATGTGGAAGGAATCTCAGTGGTAGGGGAAAAGAAAACCGCAACCACAGTGGGTTCGGAAGGTGACAGGGACCCACCATCACTAGTCGAGATGGATATGTTGGATGGAAAGGGCCACTTAGGCTTGGAGGAAATCCTAGAATATGACATGCATTTTGCTATACAGAGATTTTTTAATGAAGATGAGGTTTCTAAAGGAATCAACGATCTTCCTCCTTGAATTTCAGGTAGTTTCTCCCCCAACCTTCCCCTCGTACTCTATGTACAGTCTGAAGATTGCCCTACCATGACATCCTTTTTGCCCAATAATCCTCTCTTTTTCATATATATGCACCACTTAATAAAGCCATATCTCCAAGGTTTTGATGAAGGTATGCATTAGTATGTTTTCTTGTTCATATTCAGTTGAATACCCTATTGTTTTAATTAAAGTTGCAATTAGCTACCGAATTGACGTGTTTCCACAGCTAGTCCAGGATTCCGTAGTTGCCTTCATTGTTCGCGAGGTTTCAGAGCTCTAGTTCAGTAACGAAAGGTGTGGATGGATAGAAGGTGATTCCCTCATGAATACCTTCCTATTCACTCGAAACCATTTTCCAAAGGTGGCACAGGAGATCGTGGTCAAACCCCAAGTCAACCGTCAAATTAACACAGCACAGAGCCGAGATAAGCTAAAACCTTATCGTTTTTCTTTCGAAATAGAAAAATGACAGTTTCACGATATAAGATTAGATAGGGTTAAGATATATTAGGCTTAGAATTATCATATAGTTATTCAAAAGACATGTTATAAATTTAATTTCTGCGCTGGTATTTGGGTGCGTGCTGTATGAAATGTTTTCAGAACATTTTATGATTTCCGTGTGAATGAATTTGGTTTATGTGCAAGTACTGTACTGGTTTAAAGATCTGAACTGCTATGTGGAGGGCCCCTGCAATCAGTGTCAAGTTTTGATCGAATGCAATATGATTTCTTTCAATTATTCAATTACTTTGTTTTGTGTGAATATGTTGTATAATGATTTCAAATCGTTACCTGCATAAGAATTCTACTTTGCTTTATACCTAGATTAGACCATTGTTTACTTTGCTTTATTGATCTGACATTCACCCTATGAGTGCCATCAATTAAAGATTTATTAAACTAGAGGTATTACAAACTCATGTGCTGGTGTGTGTGTTATGTGTTATTGAAACAACGAATCGATCAGATTTCCAATACACATAAAATAAAATGGAAAGACAGTGGAGGAATATAGTAAGCAACACAAAGACACAAATAGTTTTAATAAGGAGTTCACCCTATTCTCCAGGGCTATGTCTCCGGTCCAGCTTCAGTGGTGGCCTTCTTTTATTGTGTCTTTCAGTAGAGAAATTACAATACAGGGACTCAATATGAGTTCTCCTGAAGTAGATTTTGCTTGGCAAGGTGGTTCTTGGATTCCCCAAGCCACTCGGAGTACACAGACACTTCTTCTTCCTACCAGCTCTGTCACCCTTGGTCTACAATGGAAAGAGCCAAATGTGATGCTCAATCCAGATAGATTCCTCTATGGGAAGGTTTGAATCTTCAAGCTCTCTGGTGCTCGACGCTGCCTGTGGTCAGATCGGCCCTTTGTCTCTTCTGCTTGGCTTTACTGCTCTCTGTTAATCCTCCTCTCAGGGTTCACTGTTCACTGTCTCTCTTGGTCGCTTGGACTCTTCTCAATTTTGATTCCCCCTTGTTTGTTCGACTGTCTCTGTTCATGGCTTTAGCCATTCGACCCCTACGCCTATTCAGTTCCTCTTCCACCTGTGTCGATTCACCTTCTGCAACTGTGCTTGGAGTTCCCTACATTCGGCATCATCACGAATGTTCAAGGAGTGGCCACTTTTCCTCCTCTAAATAGTGCCAGCATGCTTTGTCGGCTCATTTCTTCAGTTACGCCATGGATGCGTTCTTCCTCCACTATGGCGGTCAAATGGATTCCAAATCCCTTTAGAACATGGCTTAATTCCCTGTTGATTCTACTTCTTTCCATCGAGCGCAATCTCAGCCGTTTGATTTGGGCCCTCCAGATCTGATGCCATAAGCACGTTTCGCGTGGTTGACTTGCTCGACGGATAGTGCGTGATCAATGGCAGTTTTCTCTCACCTCCACCTGCCACGCGTCGATCGATATATGGAATCACTCCGCTTCTATCCAAAACCTCTTATCGTTCAAGGGTGCCCTGATCAAAACCACCGGTTTTCCATAGCGCGGATCCCACCTTGTACTTTAGCGCTTTTACCTTTTCCCGCCCACGGTCCTCCGGTTCCCCCACACAATCAGGTGCTCTGGTTTTCCCATTTTGGCCCTATTCGCTTAACGATGCGCGATTAGCGCTAAGCGCGCATCAAAAACTTTGCCCCTTTCCCATTTTGGGGCTCCCAGGGGCTACTTTGGCCTCCTGCGCGGTCTCCATGGGCCTTGGTTAGCTTGCTTTGATCGAGATCCTCGTCATTCCACATCGGTTGCCATGGTCACTAGTTTAGGGTGTTTTTGGTACTATTTTGGATTTTGTTAGAGATTTTTTCGACCTGATTCAGTCATGGTTCTTGACAATCTTTCTATGGATCCAATTCGGATCACGGCCTCCCTACTGAAAAAGATTTTGGACCACCAAAATTTGGTTTTCAAGAATTGATTAAGTGAGGATTTTGTTTCTTCACTTGTCCAATCTCAATCCACTTTGCGCTGCTCAGCTTTGAACCTTTGAGCCCAATCCTAAGGTACTCAACTTCTCCCCTACGCGTTGTCCTCACCTTCCTATCCAGCACTGTGTCTTCTTGCAACTCATTGAGGTATTCAGGTAGCAGGTCATCAATAGAATGGAATTTACTTTGCTCTTCAAGGTCCTCAATCATTGAAGGTTCAAACAATCTCAAATAATCTGCATTTATGACTGAGTAGATGTGCATGTAAGCTGGTAGATCAAGGTGAAATGCATTTTCACCAATCTTCTCAAGTATCCTGAAAGGTCCATACCTGATAGGATTTAGCTTTTTACCTTCACCTTGCATCTGGTCCTTACTGATATACAGCCAGACTTGGTCTCCAACTTGAAAACTATGCTCCATCCGATGCTTATCATGCCTAGCCTTATACTTGGCATGGCTCTTTTCTAGCTATTCCTGTACTGCGTGATGGATCTCCTGGATCTGTTCAATGAACTTGGCTACGTTATCCACATCATTGTGCCCATTAACCATGGTATCTTTACCGAAGACAAAATCCAAAGGAGACCTTGGTGTGAAACCAAAGCAGGTCTCAAAAGGAGATCTTTGTGTAGAAAAGTGTTTGGCTCTATTGTAAGCATGTTGCACATAACACAAGTGTTCATCCCAAATCTTAGGATGTTTACTGCAATATTCTCTCAGTAACTGGATCACAGTCCTATTTACTACTCTATCTGGCCATCTGTTTGTGGATGAAAAGTTGTGCTTTTATTTAATTTGGTGTCCATCAGTCCCCACAGACTAGACCAAAAATTCCCCACAAATCAGGTGTCTCGATCAGATACAATAGAAGTGGGTACTCTGAAATGAACCCATACATGTTCAAAGAACAATTTTGCAATCTGTTCAGCTATGACATGTTTACTACAAGGTATCAAAATGCACATTTTGCTAAACCTATCCAAAACAACGTATACATAATCATGACCTTTCCTAGATTTAGGCAGTCCTCCTACAAAATCCATGGAAACGCTTTCCCAGGGGTGAGAAGGGACTGGGAATGGAGTGTACAAGCCCAGTTTTCTATTGTTGGGCTTGCTTTAAGCACACATGGAACACCCTCTTACATATCTAGAAACTGTCTCATTCATCTTCAGCCAATAGCAGAATCTTTGCAGCTATGCAACTGTTTTGCTTACCCCAAAGTGACATGATATTAGAGACGTTTGTGCTTCCCTAATCATCTTTATCCTCTTAGTTTGTGGAATGCAGAGTTTCCTGCAATGGTATAAGAGTCGGTCCTTTATATGATACTCTATTTCTTCTCCTCTTTTGCCTTGACTCAAAGTTGCATATACATCTTTAAAATCCATATCCTGAGCATATTGTTCTATATATCATTCATGTAGTACACAATTATGCTTAAGTATGGTAGATGCATTTATAATGGGTCTAGATAACATGTCTGCAACCTTGTTATGGATGCCCTTTTTATATCTAATGACTAAGTGAAACTGTTGTAGAAAAACCATCCACCTGTAATGTCTTTATTGTTGCAACTTAGTTTGGGAGTGTAGATATTGAAGTGGCTGATGATCAGTATGTATTACTGTCTCTTTTCCCATTAAATAATGTTTCCACTTTTCACATTTTGAACTAATGCATACAATTCTTTATCATATGTAGGATAGTTAACTACTGCAGGATTAAAAGTCTCAGAATGATAGCATATGGGTTTTTCGTGTTGTGTCAACACTACTCACATGGCATAGTCACTGGCATCAGTTTGGGTCTCAAATGGTCTTTGCAAATCTAGCAGTGCTAGTACAGGTGTTGCACTTATTTTTTCTTTCAAGGTGTCGAAGGCTTTCTGGTGTTTGCCTCCCCACTGAAACACCTTATTCAATCCTTTTAAAGCATGTAAGGGAGCTGCAATAATGGAGAAGTTAGAGATGAACTTCCTCCAATATTGTGCTGCTCCTAAGAAGCTTCTCACTTCTATAGTAGACCTGGGTTTAGGCCAGTTTACAATGACTACCACTTTAGAGGGATCTATTTTCAATTCACCTCCCCCTACTATGTGACCCAAGTAGTTTAGAGATGTTTCTCCAAATTCACATTTTGAGAGTTTAACATAAGTTTTTTCTCTTTTCAAAACATCTAGTGTATTCTTAACATGCTTTAAATGTTCTTCTCATGTTTTACTAAAAATCAGAATGTCATCCAGATACACAATAACAAAATCATCAAGAAAAGGTTGGAGTACATCATTCATTAATCTCATGAAAGTAGCAGGAGCATTAGTTAAGCCAAAAGGCATAACTAGCCATTCATACAATCCCTACTTTGTTTCGAAAGTAGTCTTCCATGCATCTTGCTCTGCAACTCTGACCTGATGGTATCGACTGTGCAAATCTAGCTTGGTGAAATAAACAGCTTCTTTTAATTAATCTAAGAGATCATCTATGCAAGGAAGGGGATAATGATTCTTGATTGTTATCTTATTCAGTGCTCGGTAATCAATGCACATTCTCCACAAGCCATCTTTCTTTCTCACCAAAATGATTGGTGACCCACATGGTCAGGGAAAATTTTAAGAACCCCCCCAAATTTACATTTATAATAAATTGGCGAATCTCCATGGTATATAGGAAAAATAGAAGGCGATTTTATCAATAATATGATATGTATATATAATTTTTTGGCGAATCTCTCACCAGGCATGGCGAATATTTTACTCAATTATAAAATCTTTTGTTTATTGAATACACAAATGAAATCATTACATTTCTTTAAAATATCTTTTGAAATCAAAATTACCGAAATTACATATTGATAACCTAGTGGGTGTAGGATAAAATTCACCCGTGCCATTCACAGAAAGCATGAGAAAAAACCTAATACTATATATAAAACCAAGAAAAATTCAAGTTCATCACTTCTAGGGACCTCATAACCACCCTGCCAATACACAACTATGTTCCTATTTGCAATTAGAAAAATTACCCAAATTACAATATCTTTACTCCAGCATATGTTGGAAAGTTATAGAAGGATGACTAGTGCAATCAATCCATTCCTTTTAGCCCTAGATTTGTTTCAGTTTAAAACAGAAGTATACAAATATACTTGTCCAATGTCTATGCTTTAACCATTCACCTTAAGATGTTTTTACAATATAATTTCCTAAGTCTATTTAATATCTTCGTTATCATAAAAACCAACTTATATCCATCTTAACTCCACATCTACCACTCTTAGGGGGATGAAATCTATTTATCCCTCTGAGCACTTGGTAGACCCAGAATTAAGATGGATCTAAGATGATAGAATTTTCCCTTTAAATAGTCTATGCTCACATGAATACCATGGTATTACCATGGGTTATCATAAACCTGGAGCTTAAAAATTACTATTAGTAATTTATCAAAATTAATAAAATTAATAGTTGATTTTTATTTTATTTTTTATTTTAACCAAGCTAAAATGTTTTGCATACATTAAATTACAACATCCCTTTTTACTCTTGATCGGATCAAATATTTTTTCACTCTATGCTAGTTTGCATATCATGATATTTGATACCTCTCGGGGGTTAGTAGATCCAGAGTAAAGATGGATCTATGCTGGTTTAATTCCCCCATTTAAATAGGCTACATTCCAGGTGAATACCATGGGTCAATACCATGTGCCATTTTGGTGAATACCATGGGTCAATACCATGTGCCATTTTTATTTTTATTAATACTAATATTAGGGTTAATAATGTTTTTTTGCATGGTATTAATAACAATCTAGTCCATGGTATTTGTCCCATAGTATTTTGCCCATAGGTTTCACCTAAATACAACGCTTATGGAATAAATATAAAAAGAGGTTTTATTTATTTACCATGCGTCTAGTTTATTTATATTTTTATTTATTTACCATACCTTTTGAGTAAGTATAAAAAGACGTTTTATTTATTTACCATACCTCCACTTTACTTATATTTTTATTTTTTTACACCCTTGCATGTATATAAGGTGACTTATGGAGTAAACATAAAAAATGTTTTATTTATTTACCATACCTCTCATTTATTTATATTTTTATTAATTTACCATACCTCTTTTATAAATATGGTATTTGGGCCTTTGGCCCATAGGATTCACTTAAATAAAACCTATTCTTGAAAATGGGTGAATGGATTCACTTAAATAAAACCTGTTCTTGAAAATGGGCGAATGGAAGGTTGTAACTCCTAATTTCAAGGGCTAAATTTACCTTTTTTACCCTCTCCCTTAAAATAAGGTGGGCTATATGAGGTGATTTGTAAAAATGTACTATGATACAAAATATTCACCCACTAAAAATTTAAAACCCCTTAATTTCGCCAAAGGGCGAACATTCGCCCCTAAAATTTTCTATGCACATGGTGATGTGCTAGGCCTGATGAAGCCCTTCTTGAGCAACTCCTGCACCTGCTTCTTGATTTCAGCATTCTCTAAGATAGACAACCTTTTATACCTGTGGCTACTATGGTTGTTTCATCTCCCGAGTCTGACCCCAAATATCTCTGAATAACTACAGCTGTCTTCTTCTTACCCTCAGACTTCTTAGGTCTCAGCTCTGGATGTAGAATCCAACAATGCTCATCATCATGCCCCTCCTTTTTATAGTGAGTGCATTAAGCTTTGGCTTTCTATGCAGTGTTAGCCTTCCTTGCTTTCCACTTATGTTTTCTTTTCTCTTTGCTCTTTCTTATAGTGGGTTGGGATGATCCCTGAACTTCTAAATTGCCATTATTTCCTCTAGCCTCTAGATGAGTAGCCTGTATAGATATCTCATCTATACTAGTGGGATTAAACATGAGGATGGTATGCCTCATGTAGCTGTGTAGACCACCAATGTACTTCAAAAGAGTCTCTGATGAGTCTAGTGAAATACCCAACGTCAATACTGTCTTTCTGAACTCTTGAGTATACCCTTGTACACTTTGCCCCTTCAACTGCTGAAGAGTTTGCCAACTCATCATGGCCTGCTACATGTAGGCCAATGGATAGAACTATTTCCTGATTGCAGAAACAAAGTCACTCTAGACAGAGATGGTCTTACCATTGCTTTTCATATTAGCTTGGGTTCTACCTTCCCACCAAACCAAGGCAGTGCCTCCTAGGCATAGGCTTGCCAGCTGAATCTTACTCTTGTCTGAGTTTATGTTTTGTACCCTGCAATACACATCAATTTGTCTAATCCAATTGTCCAATTTCTCGGCATTTGGCTTTCCATCATATATAGGAAAATCAAATTTAACATCTAACTTAATCAAAGATGCTTTCTTATTATGTACAGGGCTATTAGGAGGTGTGAGAAAGTTTTCCTCTTTTCCTTTTCCTTTGGAGTTGTCATGGAAGTGAGATTCATATTCTCCTTTCCCTTGCTTAGAGCCTGATGCATCTTCCACCTTTTGCTTTCTAAAGTCTCGGTACATTTCTTCAACCATGGACTTCATAGCTAGGAAACTCTCTATGAATTGAGGGTTTGACCCCATAGAAATTTCTTCTAACATGGTCTTTCGAGGATAGACTCTTCCAATTTCAAGATTAGTTTCCGCCAACTCTCCTTCTCCTAATTTGAGCTTTGATCTTGTGAGCATTCATAGTTATACCAACACAAGCTTGTCTAACCATACAACCTTATGCTCTGATACCACTTGCTCTGATATTCACCCTATGAGTGCCATCAGTTAAAGATTGATTAAACTAAAGGTATTACAGACTCATGTGTTGTTGTGTGTGTTCTGTGTTATTGAAACAATGGATCGATTAGATTGCTAATACACAGAAAATAAAATGGAAAGACAGTAGAGAAATACAGTAAGCAACACAAAGACACAAACAGTTTTAATAAGGAGTTCACCCTATTCTCCAAGGCTATGTCCAGCTTCAATGGTGGCCTTGTTTTATTGTGTCTTTCAGCAGAGAAATTACAATATAGGGACTCAATATGAGTTCTCCTGAAATAGATTTTGCTTGGCATGGTGGTTCTTGGATTCCCCAAGCCACTCAAAGTACATGGACTCTTCTTCTTCCTACCAGCTCTGTGACCCTTGGTATACAATGGAAAGAGCCAAATGTGATGCTCAGTCCGGACAATTTCCTCTATAGGAAGGCTTGAATCTTCAATATCTTTGGTGCTTGACGCTACCTGTGGTCAACTCGGCCCTCTGTCTCTTCTGCTTGGCTTTACTGCTCTCTGTGTTCTGTCCTCCTCTCAGGGTTCACTGTTCACTGTCTCTCTTGGTCGCTTGGACTCTTCTCAATTTTGATTCCCCCTTGTTTGTTCGACTGTCTCTGTTCATGGCTTTAGCCATTCGACCCCTATGCCTGTTCAGTTCCTCTTCTGCCTGTGTCGATTCACCTTCTGCAACTACACTTGGAGTTCCCTGCATTTGGCATCATCACAAATGCTCAGGGAGTGGCCACTTTTCCTCCTCTAAATGGTGCCAGCATGCTTCGTCAGCTCATTTCTTCAGTTACGCCATGGATGCGTTCTTCCTCCACCGTGGTGGTCAAACAAATTCCAAATCCCTTTAGAACGCAGCTTAATACCCTGTTGATTCCGCTTCTTTCCATCGAGCGCAATCTCAGTCGTCCGATCTAGGCCCTCTAGATCCGATGCCATACGCATGTTTCGCGTGGTTGACTTGATCGACTGATAGCGCGCGATCAACGGTGGTTTTCTCTCGCCTCCGCCTGCCACGCATTGATCGGTGTATGGAATCGTTCTGGTTCTGTCCAAAACCTCTTACCGTTCAAGGGCACCCCGATCAAAACCACCGGTTTTCCAGAGCACAGATCCCACCTTGTACTTTATCACTTTTACCTATTCCCACCCACGGTCATCTAGTTCCCCCACGTGACCGGGTGCTCAGGCTTTCCCATTTTGGCCTTGTTCACTTAGCGATGTGCGATTAGTGCTAATCGGGCATCAAAAACTTCGCCCTTTTCCCATTCCGGGGCTCCCAGGGGCTACTTTGGCCTCCTACATGGTCTCCATGGGACTTGGTCAGCGTGCTTTGACCGAGGTCCTCGTTCCACGTCAGTTGCCATGGCCACTAGTTCAGGGTGTTTTTAACCTGATTCAGTCATGGTTCTTGACAGTCTTTCTATGGATCCAATTCGGATCATTTATACCTGGTACTACACAGTTATTTTCTTTGCTTATTATCCAGCATAATTAAGTGTGTTAAATTCAGAAATGTTTCTTGGATTACAATGCTTGAACAGAAATTGAACAAGTGAGAAGATTTCTCCTAAAACAATTGAGTTCAAAAGTAATTCCTTCATAGATGCTAGAGTAAGATTCTATTTTACACTTAGAATATTAGGAGCTACAACAAGAGGTTTAAAATCAAACTCCAAACAACTTAACATAAGTAAAACTACCTTCACGTCATCCACAAACTGATTGAACAACGATTCATTCTTAGGAAACTTATCCTTAAGAATGACAACATTAGTTCAACTAACAACATCACCTCCACCCTCAGACTAGACTTTGACAAATACATAACAACATACTAAGATAGCTTCTAAGCACATATTGTGCACCTATACTTCATCATTCTACGCACCCTAGTTGACAATTTATGATTGTCAATTCAAGGACATTGAATTGACCAAACATTTTGGCACCGTTGCTGGGGAAGTATAATTAGAAACCATAAATAAAAAAAACAACAAACAAAACCATCATTAATTTAAAAACATGATATACATAGGGATAGATACTCTAGATGTAGATTTGTATGACGAGGAAGAACTTTAATTCCCACAAATCCACTCACTCCACCACGATTTTGAGATTCAACACCACCTACTCAAACCCAAATTCCATTTAGGGGACAACAAAGACTTCCTGAAGTCTCAAGATTGGAAATTCAATCCAAAACTTCACCTACTTCCTCTACTGAGGCTGTAATTGAAGAAAATCCTACATCCCCAACCACAGGAGTAATCTTTCTGTCCTCCACTGGTGAACAAATTGAGGGAGAAGAATTAGAAATTCCCAATGAAGAAGAGGGATTGGAAACTTATTCTGAACAACCATTGATAGAGGAACCAGAAAGATTAGAAGAACACTATCTTAGTTCGAAAGAATCAATCATGGCTGAAGAAGAAGGAGCAGTACATAATGTCCATGGTGAAGAGGATAATATTGGAGGAAGAAGAAGAGGAAGAGGCAGAGCTAGAAGAGGGGGTAGAGGCAGGGGGAATCAAGATCTTTCAGGATTCCCTATCCTTGATGAGGATACAACCCTCACAATGAAAAATATATCACCCTCGATTCTTCCTAATTTCCATGGGAAAAGAAACGAGGATCCAGAGACATTTCTCTTTGAATTTGAAGTATTGTGCAGATCATATGACTATCTGCATGATGCTCAAAAGTTGAAATTATTCCCTGCCACATTAAAAGACTCAACATTAAAATGGTTTATGAGTTTGGGAGTGCATTCTATAGCAACATGGGCACAGATGAAGGAGGCTTTCTTGGGAAAGTACAGAGACTATTGTATGCCTAGCAACCTTAAGGATGAAGTCTTCAAGATGACACAGAAAGAAGATGAGAATCTTGAAGACTTAGTAGAAAGATTTGTTTATAATGTTAAAAGAGAAAAAATGGATAATTTGGATGAAGAAACCTTAAAAGCTCTTTTACTCAGAGCTGTTAAAGATGAATGGATCGATCTACTTAACCTGACAGGGAAAGGAGATATCTCCCAACTCCCATTTGCAGATATTTGTGATTTGTGTGTACATATCTCAAGGGGAAAAACAAGAGTTGGAAAGAGTCCTAGTGACCCTCTCTTATCAAGAATAAACAAGTCTACAGCTGGAACAATTGGTAGGGAAAAAATAGGGAACCTGTTTGATACCTTTAAGACAGATATTTTAGGGAGCTTAAGTGAACAAATAGACACCCTTAAAATACAGAACAAGAAAAATTCAGAAAATGTTGCATTATCTATCTTCTGTCCCAAATGTCGGAAGAAACATGCTCTAAGAGAATGTCCCTTAGACTCAAAAGTTAGAGAAACCCGTGTCATATGTGCGGATAATCATGATACAAAGGAATGTCCATCCTTACTAGGTCTCAAGGTTGTATTCAATGATGAAGGAATCTCAGAACTAGTAGACCCTCTCTACTTTTTAGCTAAAATACCATGGAAAAACCCCCAACCAAATCAACCACAAGGATTTAGACCACAACAATTTTCCCAATATTCACAAAGTGATTGGAATCCAGCTTGGCAGTCTTGGGCTCTCCCACAATCACAACCTTGGAATCAAGGATGGAAAAATACTTATGGAGCCTATGCTCAATATCAACAATACTCGCCATCCTATATTCCACCACAATTCTTAAACCCATCCAATCAAATTCCTCAAACTAATCAATTACCACAAGTCCCAGTACAGAGTCAAAATCCGCAACTTTCCCTACCATTTCCACAAAAATCAAATCAACTACTTGCTCAACCACTTCCAAATCCTAATAATAAAGTACCACAACAACCAGTATACAACATGGAGGGTCAGAATCCTCAAACTTATGTAATAACCCCACTAGACCTAAACAATGTTCAATTGAGGTCTGGAAGGGTATTACCAAAAAACCCTCCCGTTGTCATTCAGAAAACAAAATCGGATCTTCAAAAATATAAGAATCAGTCAGAAGAAGGAGAGACCTCTCTTCCACAAAAAGAAACTAGACAAACAGAAGAAATTCCAATAAATACTCCTATCATAGAACAACCTTCAATATCAGTTAAGCCACCTTTCCCAGAAAGATTAAAAATCGATGAAGGAGTAGAGAAACAAATTATCTTGCCTGATTATAATATGATGGATGAATTGAGAAATGTCTGTATTAAGATTCCTTTATTGCAAGCCATAAAAGAAATACCAATTTTTGCAAAAACAATTAAGGAATTAAGTACACAACGATCAGGAAGAAAAAGAAAAGATATTAAAAAAATTCAATTAGTCAGAAAAATTGCAGACATTATGATGGGAAAAACGATAATCCAAAAGTATCTAGACCCAGGAAGCCCCATTGTAAAAATTCACATCAATGGAACTGAAATACCAAACACACTGATTGACCTAGGAGCGCTATAAACATAATGAGCAAACAGGTGATGGATACACTTAGGCTTCCTAATATTCAATACACACCAACTTTGTTGCAATTAGTAGATAGATATGTTATTAAACTAGATGGTGTGTTATAGGATGTTTGTGTATCCTTAGATTCTTGGGAATATCCTATTGATTTCATGGTCTTAACACCCAAGAGAAATATAGGATGACATCCCTTAATTATAGGAAGACTTTGGTTAGCCACATCATATACTTTCATCGGTTGTAGGCCAGGAGATATGTTTATATCAGATGGAAATTCTACAAAGAAATTTACATTATACCCCCCTACAAGAACAACAATAGATACAAAATTTGAAGAATGGATGGAAGATGGAGAAGACATCCAACCTATTTTTATCACTGAACAAGTAAAATAGGAAGACAAACTTTTAAACTTGTTAGAAAATAATGAATCTTCCTCACATTATGAGTGTAGTCAAAATGAATGTCTCTATTCTAAACAAGTATCATTGTTGTCCATGGAGAAATTTGGGAATTCCTCGATAGAAATCTTTCCAGGAAAAACCTTAAATATCAATGAAAACTTGGAAGACATTCAAAAGAAAAAATTAATAGAAATTTTACAAAAACATTATTCTGCTTTTGCATGGGAATATACTAACATGAGAGGGATTGATCCTAAAACTTGCATACATCATATCTACATTGAAAAAAATGCAAGACCAGTTAGAAAACCTCAGCGAAGAATGAACCCAAATCTAAAAGAAATTGTTAAAGAAGAATTGCAGAAATTATTGAATGCAAATTTGATTTATCCAATATCTAATAGTCAGTGCATTTCACCCTGGTAATCGTCTCTAAAAAAATGGAAAATGGAGAGTATGCATCGATTACAGGGAATTGAATAAAGTAACATTAAAAGACCACTTTCCCCTACCTTTCATAGATGAGGGCTTAGACACTCTAGCGAGAAATAGATATTTTTCCTTCCTGGATGGGTTTAGTGGATACAACTAGATTCAGGTGGCCCCTGAAGATCAAGATAAAACCACATTCACTTGTCCATGGGGAACTTATTCTTATCGAGTACTTCCCTTTAGGTTATATAATGCTCCTGCAAAATTCCAAAGGGTAGTCCTTGGCATTTTCTATGACCTTATCCATGATTGTGTGGAGGTATACATGGATGATTTCACAGTCTATGGGGATTCTTTCAACGAAGCACTAGGGAACTTGGAGAAATTTTTAATAAGATGTCAAAAAACAAACCTCTCATTAAGCCATGAAAAATGTTTCATGATTTTTAACGAAGGAATTGTTTTAGGTCACCATATTTCTGGAGATGGAATTAAGGTAGACTCATCTAAGTTAGAAATCATTTCCAAGTTATCAGTGCTAAGTTGTCAAAAGGACATTAGAAGTTTTATTGGTTTTACTGGATATTATAGAAGATTTATACAAAACTTCACAAAAATTGCATCTCCACTCTTTAAACTACTTACAAAACACTGTGAATTCAGTTGGGATACGGAATGTGTTGCCTTTGAAACATTGAAAAAGAGAATTTCTAAATCACCCATCTTAAAAGAACCTAACTAGAAATTACCTTTCCATATCTCAACAGATGCTTCAGATTCAGCCTTAGGAGTTGTTTTGGGACAAAATAGATCTCACTCCTTATTCCATTTATTATACCACTAAAAATTTAACCCCTGCAGAGTTGAATTATATTGTAATCGAGAAGGAGTTCTTAGCTATGATTCATGCCATTAATAAGTTCAGACATTATATAACTGGCTATGAAACTTTTGTCCACATAGACCATTATGCCATTAGATACTTAATGAATAAACCGGTTAGTAATGGAAGAATAACCAGATGGCTCCTACTTTTACAAGAATTTAACATAACCATTCTAGATAGGCCAGGAAAACAAAACACAATTGCCGATTTTCTATCTAGAGTACAAAATGAAAACAATGATCAACCCGTAGAAGATAAATTTCCTAATGGATATATTTTTACAGTATCTACTAAATCACCTTGGTATGTAGAAATCAAGGATAATTTTAGGGGCGAATGTTCACCCTTTGGCGAAATTAAGGGGTTTTAAATTTTTAGTGGGCGAATATTTTGTATCATAGTACATTTTTACAAATCACCTCAAATAGCCCACCTTATTTTAAGGGAGAGGGTAAAAAAGGTAAATTTAGCCCTTGAAATTAGGACTTACAACCTTCCATTCGCCGATTTTCAAGAATAGGTTTTATTTAAGTGAATCCATTCGCCCATTTTCAAGAATAGGTTTTATTTAAGTGAATCCTATGGGCCAAATACCATATTTATAAAAGAGGTATGGTAAATTAATAAAAATATAAATAAATGAGAGGTATGGTAAATAAATAAAACATTTTTTATATTTACTCCATAAGTCACCTTATATACATGTAAGGGTGTAAACAAATAAAAATATAAGTAAAGTGGAGGTATGGTAAATAAATAAAAATATAAATAAACTAGACGTATCTAAATAAAACCTCTTTTTATATTTAGTCCATAACCCTCGTTCTATTTATGAAGGCTCAAGAAAGAGGTTTTATTTAAGTGAATCCTATGGGCCAAATACCATATTTGTAAAAAAGGTATGGTAAATTAATAAAAATATAAATAAACGAGATGTATGGTAAACAAATAAAACGTTTTTTTATATTTACTCCATAAGTCACCTTATATTTACGAACACTCAAAAAATGGGTTATATTTAGGTGAAACCTATGGCCAAAATACTATGGGACAAATACCATGGACTAGATTTCTATTAATACCACGTAAAAAACCATTATTAACCCTAATATTAGAATTAATAAAAACAAAAATGGCACATGGTATTG
Source organism: Pinus tabuliformis (assembly GCA_031772625.1). Taxonomy (NCBI): domain Eukaryota; kingdom Viridiplantae; phylum Streptophyta; class Pinopsida; order Pinales; family Pinaceae; genus Pinus; species Pinus tabuliformis. Next base: position 659,778,864 of record CM062804.1, read on the forward strand.
ACCCATGGTATTCACCAAAATGGCACATGGTATTGACCCATGGTATTCACCTGGAATGTAGCCTATTTAAATGGGGGAATTAAACCAGCGTGTAGCCTATTTAAATGGGGGAATTAAACCAGCGTGTAGCCTATGCTAAGATTCACTGGGAATTTACAAAGTTTTATTATTTAGTGAAAGACTCGCCAAGATCTTACAAGATTTTATAATTAAGTAAAATATTCGCCATGTCTGGTGAGAGATTCGCCAAAAAATTATATATACATATTATATTATTGATAAAATCGCCTTCCATTTTTCCTATATACCATGGAGATTCGCCCATTTATTATATTTATAAATTTAGGGGGGTTCTTAAAATTTTCCCTGGTAGAAATTGCTAATTATTTGGCCACAGGAAAAATGCCATTTCATTTAACCCCCAAATAAAAAAGAAGAATAGTCCACAATAGCACATCCTACTCATGGATTCTTCAATTTTTAGGGACACCAAGGAATAGGAATATGTTAAGAGATGTGACAATTGTCATAGAATGGGCAAACCTACTCTTTCAAATGAAATTCCATTGCAACCACAGGTACTTACTGAACCATTTGAAAAATGGGCACTAGATTTTGTTGGACCAATCAGTCCACCTTCAAAGCAAAAGAAGTATATTTTGGTATGTACTGATTATGTCATTAAATGGGTAGAAGCTAAAGAACTTCCTTTTGCTACTGAAAATACTATAGTTTCATTTCTTTAATAGCATATTTTTACTGCTTTGGTGTGCCAAGAGAAATTGTAACAGATCAAGGGACACAGTTCACATCCTGACTAGTGCAGAAGCTTGTGGACCAATACAAGATAAAACATCGGAAGTCAACTCGATATCATCCACAAGCCAATGGACAACTTGAGTCCACAAATAAAGTGATTGAAGTTATCCTTACAAAGACTATACATCTACACAGGAAAGACTAGGTGGAAAAACTTCCAGGAGCCTTATGGGCCTATAGGACTACATGGAGGAACACTACAGGACATACTCCCTATGAACTTGTTTATGGGAAGCAAGTCTTACTTCCAATAGAGTTCCAGATCCAGATCTATAAGACATCAATTAGATCTTGACTTGTCAGAAGCCCAGAAGCAAAGGATGATACAATTAAATGAGCTCGATGAAATCCGACAAGAAGCATTTCAGAGGACCAGCTTAGTGAAACAACAAAGGTCAAGATGGCATGATAAGTATATTAAAGAGAGGAAGTTTCATCCAAGTGAATGGGAATTTCTCTTTGATTCAAAATTCAAAAAATTTCAAGGGAAATTTCAAACCCATTGGCTTGGACCTTATGAGGTTGATAATATCTTTGATAATGGTGTAGTTAGAATCAGAACTATTGATGAAGAAAGAACTCCTCTATTAGTAAATGGACATTGACTCAAGATTTATCATAAAGCATTAACAAGAGAGGAATTTGTCAAAATATTTCAGGATAATTCAGAACTGAAGATGGTCAAGAAGAATTATTCTTCTTTTCCACCTTAGAATTTTTCATTCAGTTTGTTCTCTCTCTCTCTCTCTCTCTCTCTCTCTGTATATATATATATATATATATATATATATATATATATATATATATATATATATATATATATATATATATATATATATATATATATATATATATATATATATATATATATATATATAAAACATAATATAATAAATAAATTATATGTGAAAAAAAAATGTATAAACATGAAAACCAACATGTTGTTGGCATGTTTATACAAAAAATTTAAAGTGAAAACCAATTTATTGGCACTTCAAATTTTCTTTTCAAAAAAATATATATAATAAATCTCATCTACTAAAGTTTTCTTTCTCTTAAGTTGCAGGAACAACAACTTTCCACAGCTCGTCCAGCTTTCTGTAGCTTGGACAAGTTTCCGCAGCCAAACAAATTTCTACAGCCTAATAATTTTAAAAAATAAAAGAATGCTTGGTGATCTGGATTAAAGGACAGTTGACAAGGATGCACCTATAGAAGATCAAAGGAACGCAAATGAGGTTAGAAATAGAAAATTAAAGGTACGTGTTACTTTAATTTAACAATAGGGAAAGATATATGGCATGTATGAATAAGAAAATACAGTACTAAAGTGCAATCATTATAACCTAAGGGTAATGGCCATTTAACAAAATATCATATGCCACCACTCTAGAAGTCATATCATGACCTTGCACCAAATCTTCCAACTTAATTACCAAATCATAAGTTTGAATGCGCCCAATAGTTGAATCCATTTCCATAATCCTTTTGATAATCCATCCATTCTTCCCTATTCCTACACTCCTCTATTCGTTCACCATCACTCCATCTTTCTGCCAGTTAGCAAACCCCACCAGTCCCATTTTCCTATCAAGGTAACCAATCTTCAAGGTGAAGCATCCTTCAGCATGGGGGTAATTGTTCGAACAGAGCCAGTAGGAAAGCAATTCCTAGAAGGGTACCCACAAACTAGGGAGCTGCTACAAAGAAGACAATGGTTGCAGTTCATTGAGAAGTTTAGCGGTTTCCACAAAGAGGTAACCAAGACATTCACATGTTCCTTCGATGGAATGGACGCCGAAATTGGGGATATCAAGCTCACAGTAATGGAGTCTATGATCGCTGAGGCCACTGAGTTGCCAAGGCATGGAGAAAAATGGTTTAAAAATAGAGGGATTGATAGTGAAGACTGGAGGGTTTTTCTTAAGAATCCAAGCATGGACACGACAGTCTACAAGAAAGGTATTCCAAGCTCTGCTCTTAAAGGTAAATGGAGAAACTTATTGCTTGTGCTTCAGAAGTTTATCACTTGTGAGGGTAGATTTGGGTAGATGTACTTTTATCATATTAGAGTGATGATACACTTCCTGGAGGATCATCGAATGAATATTCCCTATTTTCTCTTGAATAGCCTCAGGAAAATGGCTACAAATGTTCAAAAGAAAGTTCAATGCATAGAAAACACCATGTACCATCATGGTCTAGTGAAAATATTGGTTGAATTTCACCTCCAAAGTACAGGGGATGACTGGGAAAGTTTCTTGATAAGGAATCATTTCGAGGAAAGATCCCCAGAAAAACCAAGTAGCAGCAGGACCCTCAGGGGGAGAAAAAGAACCATAGAAATGACAAAAGAACAGGCACCTCAAACTCAGACAGAGGTAACAGAAGAAGAGCTTCCCATAGTCAAGATTTTGTAGAGAATGAAGAGGGGAAACCCTAGAAGAAAGAAAGCTAGCCTAGGAAAGGAAGAACTCTCACGAATTGAAACCTCTCCTCTAAAAGGAAAATCAGAGGATAAAAGGAGGAAAGTGCAGAAAACACAAACCCCAGGGTTGAGAAGAAGCACAAGGTTGAGCACAACTCAACAAACCACACCAAAAATTACAGAATACATCAACCTGGAGGAAAATGAGCCGACTGAAGAAGAGCCAACAGAAAACACTCCGACAGAGATTGAACCAATAGAGGATGAGCCAATTGGAAGCCCTGGGGATTCTCCAAAAGGGTCACCAAGATCATCACCACAGCCTTACAGCTCACCTCTAGGGAGCCTGATACGTAGTCCAAGTATTGACCTTGCACAACATGAAATATATGACTACATAGAATCACTGGAAAGGAAGGCGACATCAACAAAGGAAACAATATCTAGCCCTAGAGAAGGAAGCAACCAAGTAAATGAACAATCGGCCTCAAACATCTTGAAGCAGGAGATCTTTGAACTGGAAACATTGAATCGATATCTTAAAAATGAAAATCAAGCCCTGAAGACACAAAGTGAAATACAGATCACCAAGAGTGATAATTTAATCTTACATCTAAGCCTGTGGTATAAGAAAAACAAGAAGCTAGAAAAGGAGAACAAGATTATGGAGAGAGAGATAATCAGTTTAAAGTACAAAATCTTAATGAGGAAGCCCAGAATTCCAATCTTTTCCAAAAAGAAGAAAGCAATGAAAAAGGGAAATAACAAACAAGAGACACAACAGAAGACAAAGAGGAAGTGTATGAGGACATACAACATCTCCAGTCTGGGGGAATGTAGAGTCTAAAGATTGCCCTACCATGACATCCTTTTTGCCCAATAATCCTCTCTTTTTCATATATATGCACCACTTAATAAAGCCATATCTCCAAGGTTTTGATGAAGGTATGCATTAGTATGTTTTCTTGTTCATATTTAGCTGAATACCCTATTTTTTTAATTAAAGTTGCAATTAGCTACCGAATTGACGTGTTTTCGCAACTAGTCTGTTGGGTGTGGAGCCTGATTATATTCTATAGTACCGACATATTGGACCCCAGTTCAAAATGGGGTGGCAACGTCGCCCGTAAAATGATCGCTGCCGTGGGGGGTCCAGGGGGGGGCGGCAGCGACTTTATGGAGCCCCCCCTAGCGGGGGGTTTCGGGGGCAGCGCCCCCGAAGCTAAAAACAGCTGTAAAATTGCCTTGTAAAAGTATAGTAATTTCTAGTCAATCTGGGCCGTTCATTAGGCGGATGATCTGACGGTAGAACTTATGTTTAGTTTAGGGTTTTTTGCCCTAGAAGGCAACCCCTCTCTTTATATGAGGGCATTGTATTTGAGGCTGTGATAGAGATGTGTATTCGGTGAGCGAGAAACATAGAGGTGAGACTGTGAGAGAAAACAGAGGATATTACAGCGGTTTTGTTGTAGGTTGTATCTCTTCATTTTGCTGGATAATAGAAAGGAAGGACTGGCTGTTCGGGGTGGACGTAGCCCAAACTGGGTGAACCACGTATATCTGTGTCTCTCTTATTTTGTGCGTTTTCTGTGTTTATATTTCTGCAATATTTTATGTGTTCCATTGCTCCGTAATATATAATTTTCTAACAACTGGTATCAGAGCCGAAGGTCTATTTGGCTGATAAACTCGCAGGAAAGAAGGGTTCCTGGTTTGAGTGGGAGCAATGGCGGAAGATGGTAAGTTTATGGTTGAGAAATTTAACGGCCAAAACTTCTCGCTGTGGAAGATGCAGATGGAAGATTATCTGTATCAGAAAGATCTATACCTACCATTGGGCGGAAAAACAAAGATGCCGACGGGTATGAAAGACGAAGAATGGAACCTTCTCGATAGAAAGGCACTCGGAACAATACGGTTGTGTCTTGCTGCGTCAGTCGCCTTCAACATTTCGAAGGAAACCACGACAGAGGGTTTGATGCAGACATTGTCGAAACTATATGAAAAACCCTCGGCCTCAAACAAGGTATTTCTTATGAAACGGCTATTTAATATGAATATGTCGGAAGGTGGATCTGTTGCAAACCATTTAAATGATTTTAATACAGTTACAAGCCAGTTAAGTTCTGTAGGGGTAAACTTTGATGATGAAGTTAGAGCTCTATTATTCTTGCGCTCATTACCAGAAAGTTGGAATGGTTTGGTAATGGCCATTAGTAACTCCGTTTCTGGATCTAGTACTTTAAAGTTTGATGATGTTGTTGGTGCTATCCTTAGCGAGGAAATGCGACGGAAAAGCTTCGGTGAGACATCGGGAAATGCTTTGAGTGCAGAGTCTAGAGGAAGAAAAATGGAAAGAGGAAAGAGCTCAGGATATCGCAGTAAATCAAGGAAAGGCATATCCAAGTCCAGATCGGGGATAGTGTGCTGGAAATGTGGAAAGAAAGGACACCTAAAGAAAGACTGTAGATCTCGGAAGGGAAATGAAGGAGATGCACAGCAAGAAAACAATCATGAAGCAAATGTGACAGGTGAGGTGTTACAAGATGCTTTGATTCTTTCTTTCGAAAATATTACTGATTCCTGGGTGGTAGATTCAGGGGCCTCATTCCATGCCACACCTGAAAAGAAATACTTTTATGACTATGTTCAAGGAGATTTTGGACAAGTTCGTCTGGGTGATGACAAACCCTGTAAAATTGTTGGAATGGGTAAGGTTCTTGTAAAACAGCAGAATGGAAACCAATGGCTACTAAAGGAGGTAAGGCATGTTCCAGATCTAAAGAAAAATTTGATTTCAACAGGGCAGTTAGGCAGTGAAGGTTGTGTGACAACTTTCACAGATAAAGCTTGGAAGGTCACAAAAGGAGCCCTGGTAATAGCAAAAGGTGAAAAGGTTGGTACATTGTATTTATGCAATGGTATTTCTAACTCTGTTAATGCTTTGACTTCCAAAGGAGTAGATGCAGCATTATGGCATCATAGGCTCGGACACATGAGTGAAAAAGGGATGAAGATTCTTCACTCAAGGAATTTGTTGCCAGGTTTGAAGAATGTTGATTTGGACTTCTGTGAGAACTGCATTTATGGAAAACAGAAGAGAGTCAGATTTCTCAGAGTTGGGAAAGAAAAGAAGAACGAAAAATTAGAGCTTGTGCATACAGACGTATGGGGACCTGCTCAGGTATCATTTCTTGGTGGCTCTCGTTATTATGTTACTTTTATTGATGATGCAACTAGAAAAAACTTGGATTTATTGTATTAAGAATAAATCTGATGTATTTGATACTTTCAAGAAATGGAAAGCTTTGGTTGAGATTGAGACAGGAAAGAAATTGAAGTGTCTTAGATCAGACAATGGAGGTGAATATTGCAGCAAAGAGTTTGATAGGTACTGTTCAGAGCATGGAATTCGCAGAGAGAAGACAGTTCCAAGAACACCACAAGAAAATGGTGTGTCAGAAAGGATGAACAGAACAACATGGAGCGTGCAAGGTGCATGAGATTGCATGCAGGATTGACTTTACAGTTTTGGGTAGATGCTGTAGATACTGCTGTTTATCTAATAAACAGAGGGCCTTCAAGTTCCTTGGATGGTGGTGTTCCAGAGGAAGCATGGACAGGTAAGAAGGTAAATTACTCTATTTTAAAGCCTTTTGGTTGTGAGGCCTTTGTCCATATTGATAAAGAAAATAGAACAAAGCTTGAGGCAAAGTCAAAGAAATGTACCTTTATTGGATATGGTGTTAATGATTTTGGTTATCGCTTATATGATTACGAAAATCACAAAATCATTAGGAGCAGAGATGTAATATTCAATGAAAAGGTCTTGTTTAAGAATCAGTTGCAGGAAAAGAAACAGGAAAAAGAAAACAAGGAATACGCAGTCCTTGATGAAATCACTGAAAAAGTAAAGGTGCCTGAAAATAATAATAATCAACAACCACAACAACAGCAACAGGCACCCCAAACACCTGAAAGTGGTGTTAGAAGATCTACCAGGATAGGTAGACCTCCTGAACGATACTCTCCTTCATTATATTATTTATTGTTGACTGATTCCGGTGAACCTGAATGTTATGAAGAAGCAATGCAGGTTGAAAACAAGAAGAAGTGGGAGGTAGCCATGGAAGAAGAGATGGACTCCTTAATGCATAACCAGACTTGGGATTTAGTCAGGTTGCCTACAGGAAAAACTACATTGAAGAATAAATGGTTTTACAGGCTGAAGGAAGAAGATGGAGGAAAGCAAAGGTACAAAGCTAGACTTGTGGTGAAGGGGTTTGCACAGAAGAAAGGTATTGATTTTGATGAAATATTTTCTCCTGTTGTTAAAATGACTTCAATCAGAACTATTTTAAGTCTTGTAGCAGCTGAAGATTTGCATCTTGAGCAGTTAGATGTAAAGACAACCTTTCTCCATGGGGATTTGGAGGAAGAGATATATATGCAGCAGCCACAAGGATATGAGGTGAAAGGGAAGGAGAAACTTGTGTGCAGGTTGAAGAAGAGCTTGTATGGTTTAAAACAGGCTCCAAGGCAGTGGTATCTAAAATTTGACAAGTTTATGTCTGAACAAGGTTATACTAGATGTCACTCTGATCATTGTGTTTATCTGAAAAAGCAAAATGATGGCAGCTATATTATATTGTTATTGTATGTAGATGACATGCTTGTTGCAGGATCTAACATGCAGGAAATAAATGTGCTCAAAAGAAAATTGGCAAATTCATTTGCAATGAAGGATTTGGGTGCTGCAAAACAAATCCTTGGTATGAGAATAACTAGAGACAGGAAAAATAGAAAATTAACATTGTCTCAGAATGAGTACATACGAAAGGTGTTGAAAAGATTTAACATGCAAAATGCAAAACCAGTTAGTACACCTTTTGCTAGACATTTCAAACTTAGCAAAGAAATGTGCCCAAAGACCCAAGAAGACATGGATTATATGTCTAAAGTTCCATATGCATCAGCAGTTGGAAGTTTAATGTATGCAATGGTCTGCACAAGGCCTGATATTGCACATGTAGTGGGAGTTGTAAGCAGGTACATGAACAATCCAGGAAAGGAACATTGGATGGCAGTGAAATGGATTCTCAGATATTTGAGAGGTACCACAAATCAGGCATTATGCTTTGGTGGTTCAAACATATCCCTACAAGGATATGTTGATGCAAATATGGCAGGTGACAGAGATAATAGGAGGAGCACTACAGGATATGTATTTACTGTCAGAGGAACAACTGTCAGTTGGGTTTCAAAAATCAAAAGTGTTGTTGCACTTTCAACAACAGAAGCAGAGTATGTTGCTGCTACAGAGGCTAGTAAAGAAATGATTTGGTTACAAAGGTTTATGGGTGTATTGGGTAAGGAGCATGATATGGGCACGTTATACAGTGATAGTCAAAGTGCCATTCATCTTGCAAAGAACTCAGCATTTAATTCCAGGACAAAACACATATAGCTCAAGTACCATTTCATACGATCAGTATTGGAAGATGGAGAGTTGAAGCTGGAAAAGATACACACTAGCCAGAACCCTGCAGATATGCTAACAAAAGTTGTAACCAGGGAGAAACTGAGAATATGCTCAGTTTCAGTTGGTCTTCAAGGATGACGATGAAGATGAGAAACAGCCAGGTCCAAAGAGGAGTCATTGTCCAGCAAATGGAGCAGCGGTGGAGTTGCTACGATCAGTCTCCAAGTGGGAGATTGTTGGGTGTGGAGCCTGATTATCTTCTATAGTACCGACATATTGGACCCCAGTTCAAAATGGGGCGGCAACGCCGCCCGTAAAATGATCGCTGTCGTGGGGGGTCCAGGGGGGGGCGGCAGGGACTTTATGGAGCCCCCCCCTGGTGGGGGGGTTTCGGGGGCAGCGCCCCCGAAGCTAAAAATAGCTGTAAAATTGCCTTGTAAAAGTATAGTAATTTCTAGTCAATCTGGGCCGTTCATTAGGCGGATGATCTGACGGTAGAACTTATGTTTAGTTTAGGGTTTTTTGCCCTAGAAGGCAACCCCTCTCTTTATATGAGGGCATTGTATTTGAGGCTGTGATAGAGATGTGTATTCGGTGAGCGAGAAACATAGAGGTGAGACTGTGAGAGAAAACAGAGGATATTACAGCGGTTTTGTTGTAGGTTGTATCTCTTCATTTTGCTGGATAATAGAAAGGAAGGACTGGCTGTTCAGGGTGGACGTAGCCCAAACTGGGTGAACCACGTATATCTTTGTCTCTCTTGTTTTGTGTGTTTTCTGTGTTTATATTTCTGCAATATTTTATGTGTTCCATTGCTCCGTAATATATAATTTTCTAACATAGTCCAGGATTATGTTGTTGCCTTCATTGTTCGCGAAGTTTCAGAGATCCAGTTCAGTAACAAAAGGTGTGGATGGATAGGAGGTGACTCCCTCATGAATACCTTCCTATTCACTTAAAACCATTTTCCAAAGGTGGCATAGGAGATTGCGGTCAAACCCTGAGTCAACCATCCAATTAACACAGCAAAGAGCTGAGATAAGATGAAACCTTATCTTTTTTCTTTCAAAATAGAAAAACAACAGTTTCACAATATAATATTAGATAGGGTTAAGAGATATTAGGCTTAGAATTCTCATACAGTTATGCAAAAGACATGTTATAAATTCAATGGCCATGCTGGTATTTGGGTGCGCGCTGTATGAAATGTTTTCTGAACAATTTATGATTTCCGTGTGAATGAATTTGGTTTCTGTGTGCAAGTATTGTACTGGTTTAAAGCTTTGAACTGCTATGTGGAGGGCCCTTGCAATCAGTGTCAGGTTTTGATCGAATGCAATCTGATTTCTTTCAATTATTCAATTACTCTGTTTTGTGTGAATATGTTGTATAATGATTTCAAATCGTTACCTGCATAAGAATTCTACTTTGCTTTATACCTAGATTAGACTATTGTTTACTTTGCTTTATACCTGGTACTACACAGTTATTTTCTTTTCTTATTATCCAGCATAATTGAGTGTGTTCAATTCAGAAATGTTGCTTGGATTACAGTGCTTGAATAGAAATTGAACAAGTGAGAAGACTTCTCCTAAAACAATTGAGTTCAAAAGTAATTCCTTCATAGATGCTAGAGTAAGATTCTATTTTACACTTAGAAGATTAGGAGCTGCAGCAAGAGGTTTAAAATCAAACTCCAAACAACTTAACATAAGTAAAACCACCCTCACATCATCCACAAACTGATTGAACAACGATTGATTCCTAGGAAACTTATCCTTAAGAATGACAACATTAGTTCAACTAACAACATCACCTCCACCCTTGGACTAGACTGTGACAAATACATAACGACATAGTAAGATACTTTGTCAGTCTGCGCACCTATACTTTGTCAGTTTGCGCACCTTGGTTGACAATTTATGATTTCCAAGTCAAGGACATCGAATTGACCAAACACTTGATCACAATCCTGACAAGTTCCTGTCTAAGTTAATCAAAACTATAAGAGTTCATAGTGTGCATGTTAATTATAACTCTAGTACTAGTAGTAGTGGAGTTAGTAATAGTGTTACGAGTTTACAAGGATCGCTACATCTTGGATGGCAAGGATTTGTGCTCTTAGCATGAACTCAGGTAAAAATGGCAGGACCATTGACATGGTATGCTGAGTTCTCTGGCAAGGGGAACAACGACATAAAACAAAACTGGTATCTATGTGAATCCATCTAAAGGGCCCTCCAGATGCAAGATGATGTGAAGTTAATTGAATTTCAGACCAATCTTAGGGAAAGGGCCTTGAGATGGTTCATAAAGTGGTCAGAGTTACACTAGAATCCAATTGTGGATGATGTTAAAAGAGAATTTGTACAAGAATTTAAACTTCCAAAAACTAATCAACAAGGGTTGTTGTAACTAAGACCTGCATGGGATCCTATGCAAATAATCAACAGTTACAGTTACAAGGTTTATATCCTGGGTATAACCCATTGGAGTATTGTAAGGTATGCAGGGGGTATGGACACCCCCCTCGTCTGTGCCCAATACTGTAAAACTACTCCAATGTTCCAAACAACAATTACTATGAATTATGTGCTTCAACAAATCACAACACCAACCAGTGTAGGGAACTAGATTATCTAGTTGATAGGTTAGACTGCTCAACCTTCCTAGTCAATGAGACTCCTCGATGGTGAGGAGGAGGAGGAACAAATGGCAGAAGGGCAAGAGGTAGAGGTCTAGTTCATTGTTACAACTATGATAAAGAAAGGAATTTTGTGCTAGATTTACCACTACCAAGAAGACCATGGTGCTCTTAGTGAAGGGTCAACATGCATGCAACAAAGGATTGTACAAAGTTTATTGCAAGATGGGAAGAGAGGAATCGACAAAGGGGATACAATTTAATTAATGTAGAGCCAAGAGTATTAAATGAAACCCCCCTCTCAAATATCAATATAGTCACACAAGGAGGCAAAAGACTGGGGTTGATTAGGGATCCATAGACCAACTCACAATTTTAAGACTGACCTCCCCAAAGCACTCATATGACCCTAAGAAACAGAAGCAGTATTACAAGGAAGAAAAAAAAGTTTTTGACAATTTGACTAGAGCTGGAGGGTCACAGAAGGAGTAGCCAAAATATCTTAAAGCTAAGAGCCAAAACCTAACATAGTCCTTCATAGTCCGACCCATTGAAGATTGGTTCAGATTATTTCTGCAAATTGTGAATGATGACTAGATGTTGGAGCAGTTGTACAAGAGTCTGAAAGCGGCCATCCCAGAAGAGGAGGTTGTAGGAGGAGTCATCTCTGCTAACCTACCAAAAAGACACTCTAGGAGAGTACAAAGGAATAAGAAGAGAACAAGAAGATATTTTTTGATTGATGCTTATAATGCAGGGTTTCAGATTAAGGACACTATTTTGGATGTAAGCTCCGATGTCAAACAATTTTCAAGGAAAACATGGGAAGCACTAGGAAAACCTCAATTGAAATTTCACCAATCCAATTGCGAATGGTGAATCAATATTGTATCCTTCCATTTGGGCAACTAGAGGACGTGGAAATGGATGTAGCAGGGGTAAAGACCCATGTATATTTCAAGGTAATAGACATCATGGGAGATAAGTACCCCTACCTAGCACTGCTCAAGATAGACTAGGCCTTTGAGAACTAGGCCATAATCAACTTGAAGAAGGAATTGATGACTTTTGAGGTAGAATGGGTTAGGGTGATTCAACCTCTAGATCCGTATTAGGGACTGAGATTCATAGAACTAATAGATGATAGAGAAGATCCAGGAATGTTAGATCAACTATATATACTAACAACAGGAAAAAGGAAGGACTACATTAACCCAACGACTGAAGGGTCCATTAGCTGGCGGGACATTCAGATTTTGGAGGTTGGCTCAGAGGTCGCTTGGGATGATTGGAAGTAGAGTGGATATGAGATCAACACTAGACATTGTGCCACAATCTGTCAGGTCAATTGGATATGCACTGAGGTAAGGGATTTCCCTATCTTTAATGGTATAGAGTTAGTAAATTCATTTATCAACAATATTGACGCAACTTTTATTGAAGAACATAAAGTACCTCTACTAAATGTCATGTTACAAGAGACACTAAAAAGATGGTGGGGAGTTCACCACAACATCCTCCAAGAATGGTAGAAGATCAAAATAGCCATGGAAGTAAGATTCGGAAAAGTGGGGGAGTACCCACACGATTTTGCCAAATATAAGAGGGAATTTGACTGTTGGCAACATTTGAAAAGTTGTAAGGACAAATGGAATAGGGAAGAAGTTCCAAAGGATTTGTGAGTGTATGGTTTTATACACACCCTGGGAACCTTTCCAAAATATTGGTATGTCTAAGAAGAAATAACGAGACAAATGAGAGACTGGGATAGTTTTGCTGATCAGTTTGTTAGCAACTTTTCTTTCTCAGACAATGATAAGAGGATGACTAGAGCATTGCAGGCTATCAAGAGGATTATGCTCACAACGGGTCAGCTAATGAATGGGTGCATTGATTAGAATACCTTAGATCATATCTATGAGTCTAGGTATCATGAAGCAGTGGCCCTTGGAAAGGTGTATAGAGAGCCGGATGAGGATGATATGGAGGAATTACATCTATCATTCCACGAAACTAAAGGGGGAGAAGACATCAAGGATGGACCTATAATCGATGTGCCACACTTATTCCCACTAAATTTTCAGAAACATAATATCAAGACTGATGTCAAACCAAAGTTGGCCTCAATTGGAGATTATTAGGATGAACATACTACAAAATATATTTTTGACCTCCTGAGAGAATATGAAGATTTGTTCCCTTCATCGGTTGCAAAACTGAAAGGTATCAATGGATATATAGGGGAGATGAAGACCATGCTAAAACTAGATGCAAAGCCAGTAAAACATCGACCATACAGATTGAACATGAGGGTTAAGGAGAAAGTGAAGAAAGAGATAGTCAGGATGCTAGCAACATGGCTTACATTTCCCGTGGATGATGTAGAATGGTGAATTTGATTGTGATACAAAACAAGAAATATGCTACAGAGATACAGGTCTCTGTGGACAATCGCAGTTTGAACAATGTTTGTGTGCATGAATCGTTTCCTACACCATTTAGTGATGAATTTCTAGATAATGTAGTAGGGAATGAAGCATACTCTTTTATAGAAGGATTCTCTGGCTATCACCAAGTCAGAATCACTGAGGAGGATAAGAATAAATTACATTCACTACGGAATTGGGATCCTATGCCTATCATGTTATATCATTCGTTCTCAAGAATTGTAATTTCCGCCTTTGGAGATTACATCCACAAGTTGCTACAAGTCGATACGGATGACTGGCCAGTCTATAGTCTGCTGAAGAAACACCCCAGTCTGCTCAGGATCACGCTTGATCAATGTAGACAACTACAAATATCACTGAATTTGAAGAAATGGATATTTGCAGTCCCATTTGGCATGCTTTTGGACCACATAGTGTGTAAATAAGGAGTATGTGTAGATCATGCTAAGGTTTCAGAGATAGTGAATATGGACCCACCCATAAGTGTAAAATAGCTCATATCCACCTTGGGACATACATGGTACTACAAGAGATTTATCTGCAACTATGCATCGATTACTACACTTATGGAGAAACTGCTGAGGAAGGTTGAACGATTCATGTGGTTGGAAGAATTTCAAGCTACACTCAACATAATGAAATAAAAACTAGTGAGTGCATGGATTTTGGTTTACCCCTAATGGATAAACAGTTTCATGTCCACATTGATGCAACATGCATTAATCTGGGAGTTGTTATGGCTCAGCCGATGGAAGCGAGCCTCGACCACCCAATTTATTTTTCCAACAGAAAATTGTCCATAGCAGAAAATAACTATACCACAACGGAGTGGGAGGCACTGCGGATGGCATATTCACTTCAAAAATTCAGACGCTATTTGTTGGGCGGACCATTTAAGTTTTCTACTCACCATTCCACTTTGAAATATTTGGTGAACAAGCCTATGCTTGAAGGAAGAATTTCCAAGTGGTTGTTGTTATTCTAGGAATTCACTTTTGAGGTCATTGTTAAGCCCGTCAGATTGAATATGGGACCTGATCACCTCTCATGATTGGAATCAGGAGAAAGTGTAGGATCCCTAGATGATCATATACCAGACATCAATCTGTTCCAGATTGAAGAAATACCAAATTACCTAGAAGACATTGCAACCTTTTTAGCTACAAGAAGATGCCCAGATGACTATACAACCACACAAAGGAGGCATATGGTCTTCAGAGTTGTTGATTATCAATTGATTGCAGGGAAACTATATAAATTATTCCTTGATCAGGTGTTGTGTAGACATTTCCTTCACCATGAGAGACATGATGTACTATGGGAATGTCATTTGAGAGTTGCAAGTGGCCTTGTTGGGGGGAAGGCTATTGCAAGGAAAGTGTTGCAGGCAAGACTATGATGGCCAATGGTTTTCAAATATGTGAAAGAATATGCCAGAACCTGTGATGTTTTCCAAAGGGTTGGAAGACCATCACAGCACTATGAAATTCCATTGCAACTGGTACGTGCACTGCAGATATTTGAGAAATGGGCAGTTTACTTTATAGGGCCTATCAATCTACCGACGTGTCACTCTCATGCCAAGTATATAATCACAACAACAAAATACCTCATCATATCGGCATAAGAAGCACTGGTTAAGGACTGTACTATGGATACTTCCACTAGATTCATATTTGAGAATATCATATCTAGATTTGGGTGCCCCAGGAGTCTGACTAGTGATTAGGGGACCCACTTCATAAATTAAACAATTTCCTCCTTCAAAACTTCATGATACATAACCACAGAAGAAACCCATATCACCCTAAGGCTAATGGTACCATAGAGGCCTTCAATAAGATATTGGAGAAGGGTTTGGCCAAGATATGATCAACCAATCAGGATGATTGGGATGAGAGAGTGTCAACGACTCTATGGGAATACCACATAACTATTAAGTGGTTACACAAGCATACACCTTTCCATCTTATGTATGGATGGGAAGCTGTGGTATGGGATGAATTTTATATTCCCATCCTTTTCTTAGCCTAGTCCACTCATATCATAGAGGAGGAATCAATTCAGAAGAGGCCAAACGAACTCTCAAAGCTCAATGAGGCAAGGTTTATGGTAGACTTCCATCAAATGGCTGAAATGAAAAGGAAAAAGGAATGGCATGATAGGAATATTAAGAGGAAATCATTCACCATTGGAGGTCATGTTTTGCTATATAACAAAAAAATATTGAAGTTTCTTAGAAAGTTTCAAATGCATTGGTTAGGGTCATTTATTGTTGGGGAAGTGAGGGAGTCAGGAATTGTTAAGCTTTCACAACTAGATGGGGTACTGCTACCAGGTTGGGTGAATGGTGCATGCCTGAAACCCTTCCATGAATCAAACAATCTTACTCATAATTGATTAGATATCTGAAATGAGACCATAGGTAGGAGTGGGTAAGAGTAGGGAGGAGTCATTTAGTTGGGTCGTCACTAGTCGCGTTAGTCATTTTTTTTCATTGGTTAGTCAATTCTTTACATTTCCCAATAAAAGTCCTGCCAAGTCATTCCCAATTGTGGATTCCCTTTCACCATAGTGCAATTGATTTTTTTGGGGGGGGCACACATGTTAAGAGTCCTTTTCGTAATAATTAGGCAATAATTTTGGTGTCAGCCTGAATTCCTGTTAAATACTTCCCATTGTAGAAATAATTAATTCCTAAGTGTCTTCCATCATGATAAAACTATTACCCATCGACTCCACCTTTCCTTTTTCATAATTGCGTCATCAAGTTAGGTATAGCTCAGTCGACGACAAGATTAACAAAATTGAGTATGCATAGGGAAAATTACCATAGTAATTAGTTAGGAGGTATCGTCAGAAATGTTGTGGCAACATGGTCTACTTAATTTGCATGGCATTGCCAAATTCCTCAGAGTTTGAATCCAAGGTGGTAGAGTCATTTAGTTTGCAGTTTGGTTCTAAGTTCTATTGTTCTAAACTCATAGTAGCCCCCTGTGTTTTGTGTTTATCAATGTTGCTTCTAGATGATGAAGAAAATTGTATATGTTCCAGAGCTCGGGTTGGATGAGAAAATTTTGTTGAGGGTATCACTTTATGGAAAGTATGACAAGGTTGTGTTGGTCGAAAACATCTCTCAGACTCCTTCTAGTTTCCATCCATGTAATGAGAAGTATACATAGAATCGGTCACAAATGAAGATGGGATTCCAACAATCAAATTCAAAACTGACTATAGAGGAATCCAACGATTCACCTTACTGAATTTGAGAAGCTTTCCTATGATTGGCACGAAAATGTAAACAATGCAATGCACAAAGTTATTGGTCAGAAGAATTCATGGAGGATCGCTCTGGCTCGACAAATACCCAATTCATGCAGTGGACATTCAAAGGCTCACATGTTTATTGGCAGGAGGGGATGTGGTTTGAACGGTATTCTAGAAAAAATCCAAGATACAGAGGAAGACAAGGAATCATGACTACTACACTAATTATGATACAAAGAGAGGAGGAAAGGGAACACACATAGATTTGATCAACTCACCAAAAATAAAATTCTCTTGCTACATTATTATGGGGAAGATGGTGTGCCAAATTTCCAAGAATGAGTGCACGCTGGACACAATTTCAATCACAGAGCATTGCGTAGAAGGTGCCCAGCTGAATTGGTGTGCTTTCCTCCTCCAGGAAATGTTCGAAGCCTGTGAAGATGTCTACAAGCGGTCCACCAATTTTTTTTATGGATATCTCATTGTTGCTATGGAAATGTTGAAATGGTTCCCCACTAGAGGGCCAAGAGCTAGCTCCCATCACAAAGGATCACCCGTTTTCCCTCAAGTATGCGCCTTGGAGAACTTTGAGGGGCCCAAGCAGCAAGGAGATAAACGAGGCTTCTTTCAGCGGTTGGTACATAAAAATGTTGGGAGTAATCAGCACTATGGAAAGGGTTCCAAGGTCTCTACTTGATGAATATTTGTCAGATATTTGGTTTGGTGTTAGTCATGGCAGCACTTGGGTGAGGCCGCACTATGTTCACCCCCTTACTTTACACATGCGTCCCCTCAAATTTATGCTGGCAGTCGAAGCTTTCCACACAGAGGTCGGTTTGTAGACATGAATTTTAGGGGAGATTCGGGAAGGTAAACACATCTACTTCTTTGACCTCAGCCAATTCCAGGAGAAAAAATTGTGGATTCCAGAAAACGCTTGGCCAAGGGGGAGCTACAATTGTTCATGAAACAGCTGAAGAAAATAAATGAGCTCCTTGAAGGAAACCATCGCCAACATTGGGATATGAACGTGTTCAGTTTCTACCTTTACTAAGTTTCAAGGATTAATACATAAGGGTCCTTTGATTACTATCCCTCTAGCTGCTACAATGTCGGTAGTAGGACCTCATTCATGTTCCAACCCTACCATCCCAAAACCATGTAAATCAAAAGCTACCAAACCTCTAGTTGGGGCCAAAAAGAAGAAATAGAACCCTACCAGTGACATTGTCGACCTCACTATTGAAGAACCCAATCACATACCACCTTGCCCATCATTGAATAAATTCCACTCTCCACTTCAGTTGCATCACCTAGTGCACACAACCTATCACCGCATACTGAATCCACATCTTCCACCATCTAAGACACTATACCCTTTGGGACACTATTGGGAATGGAGAAAGACATGGAGGTTGACTCCATTCTCCAGTCCATCACGACAATCTCTAGTAGAGAAGTCATCACCACTTCCATGACGTATTTATTTCTAGAGTTAGATCCACTACTGGGAACGAGACCCATTATTACCCAGCCACTAACCACCACTATCAACCCAGTGTCACTACCACTTCATCTATTTACTCCAGTTACACCATTCCCCGTCTCCCTCCAAACCTCTCCTCCATCTGTTGAACCGTCATAGTAGGCTACCTCTCCCCATAGACACTCAGACAATTTCGTCGCCAATGATAAACCGTTGTAGAGTCAGATCCCAGATCCCTCCACCATGCACTCGGATGATATTTAGGGCTGGTTCTCAACTCGATTGTTTACTTTTATTCAACAAGTTGCACAAAAGGCCATAGCACTACATAAGGATTTAAATGTTGAGCATGAACAACAAAAACAACAAATTACTGCACTCACAATCGAACGTGATCAGGTCCACCAAGATAAGCAACAACTCCAAGGGAAACTAGAGTAGATCACCGCAAAATTCTAGGTATTGTGGCCATCAATTTCTGATGTTGTGACTAATGCCCTAGAAGACTTTTCAACTTGTACTTTGGTCGAATGTTGTGACCATATCTAGGCCATATTCCATGATTTAATCTCCACCAATCAAGAACTCAAGAAAACCTTGTTGGACGTTGGATATACCAATGCTCCTCATGTGTTTCGCGGCATGGACTAACCACCTCCCATGGATCCTTATCTTTGGCGATGCGATCGTTGACTAACACCTCTAGTTTTTGGTCTAACGACATCGTGATTCCCAACAAGTGGTATCAAAGTGTAGGTCACAAGTTAGATACACACCTGGCTCACATTGTGGGGGAGATTGTTGGACGTTGGATAAACCAATGTTCCCTGTGTGTTTCATTACATGGACTAACCGCCTCTCGTGAATCCTTATCTCTGGTGATGTGATCATTGACAAACACCTGCGGTTTTTGGTCTAACGGAAATCGTGATTCCCAATAAACCATCACTGCAATAAGAAGTGCATTGTCGGACCCTGCCATGACATATGCAAATGAAATAGAATAGAAGATAACCATCAAAGCCACCCTCAAAGACTCCATTGCCAATGCTCTAAACAACGCCTACACTCTCCTACAACAAGTTCACAACTTGTTGGGCTGCCTTCCAAAGAAGAACCAACCGGTCTACCCTCTCCACGACTGGGTTAATCAAATCCTCTCCGATGCCAATAAAACTAAGGACAAGGTCAAAGGAAGACAATCCAGGCAGAGATAGATGGTTTGGAGCCCCATATTCTTCGTATCGAAGATGAGTCCGTCGGGACAAAGAAAATACTCCGAGATCTTTGTCCCTTGGCTCAAACACACCTAGAGACATTGCAACAGCTAAGTGAGGACATGGAAACACAATGGACTTCCTTACTGATGACACGACCATCCCAAACGACATCCGAAGCAACATCTGAATTACTCAGACAAGAATTTTTTATCACAGAAAAATGGTAGAAAATGCTCAATGATTACACACAATTCCGCCAAGAAACCATCAAATTTGTCCCTAAATTGGGGCCTTCGTTTAAAGAGACCAGCCAAGAGGAAGCACCAACAGAAGCATCAACAACAACACCAACAACAAAAGCATCAACAACACTCTGCAATCAAATCAAATTAAATAAAAAAATAGAAGGAAAATTGTGCTCTTGTTGGTCTTTAGCTTCTATGGCTAAAAGGATTTGTTATCAAATCAATTTTGAAACAACAAAAGTTTTGATAAATGAAAACGAGTCAAATAAAATTTGTTGCATTATTTTTTGTTAGAATTTCGTAGCTCCACTTTATACTGAATTTTAGGTATAGTAAATCTTTTTATTTGGTTGGTTTGATACTTCCATATCTTCCTCCTCGGTTCTAGCTTTCCAATGAGCCATCATGGGCCTCATTTGGTCAAGTAGATCTCCAGATAAAACTCTCCAAAGTTAAAATGTCAAAATTATCAGAATTTTAGAAGAATATATGCCTAAACAAAATTTTGGTAATTTTAATTAAAAATTTAAATTAAAATTAAATTAAAAATTTCCAATAAATGAAATCATTATAATTAACTAATTATTGACTTTTAATTAATGTAGAAATTAAATTAATTATAATTATAAAATTAAATTATAATTACAATTTACTAAATTAATTACTTAATTTTAATTATAATATAATATAATTTAATTTAGTATAAATTGATTTAATTTATTTTAAGAAATGAGGAGTAATGGATTGGTGGCTCTCTTTAAAGAGTAATGGAGGGTTTTTACATGTATAAGGTGAAGGAGAGGAGGGAGAAGGAGGTCTGAGGAGGGAGATCTCAAATGAGCTCGAAAGGAATGGTATGTCTTAGGAGTCATAAAGAATGGAGTTACGAGATGAGGAGTGAGGATGGAAGGAGGGAGGAGAGCCACGTGGAGTGGGTTTCTCTCTCCAAAATAAACTAGTACCACTTTAATATTATTTCGTATGATAAAAACTACAACAATGGTTTTCAGGATCTCGGACTTCTTATTTTTTCTTAAATGATCTTCCGAGATTGGGATCCGAGATTTCCATATATATTTTATATAAAGTTTTGGGATCCGAGATTTCCATATATATTTTATATAAAGTTTTATATATATATGTTTTTGGCTATAGTTTAGCACAATTAGTAATAAATTAATAATTAATAAAAAATTAATATTTACATTTAAAATTAATTAATTTATAAAAATTAAAATAATATATATTTTCTAGTTTAGGTAGTAAAAATCACTGAAATTTTGAATGAGAATTATTTGCAAACTGTGATTTTGAATGAGATAAAACGCGAATCGATAGAAAGCTAGCAAAAAATCAAACACATTGAAATAATCAAAATGGAAATCCGAAGACAACGGAATTGTCACAAAAATGTCGCACAATTAACCAAAAGGAAATATTTAAAAGGTAATATGACCAAAATTTACATATAGGGTCCCCATTGTTACATTAAAAATGGTGGGGTTGTGATTTTACCACAATAGGACCCGAAAAGCCATAGACAACTTCCAAGAATATAGGGAAACATTGAGGTAGTGGAAGAGGTGGGTGACCACTAATATCCACCTAGAACAATCATCCATCATTAGGAATAAATGGTACCCACTACATCAACTTAATTCATTATACAAGGAAAATTTTGTTGAATTTGGATCCTAGTGAGTCACTTGTCTTGGTGAATAATTTCCCTACTTTGACAACTCGATAGAGTTGCATGTTCTACTAGTGCATGACCTTCATATTGGTGTCCATGATCCAATAAATAATAGTCAATTCAATGTAGTGAGGATTGAGTTCCATGGATGCCAATTGCTAAGGTTCCTCAACAGAGGTGGAAAATACGGTCTAAATAGCTCCACATTAAATAACTAGGTGCAAGCTAAGGAAAGGGGGAATAATAAATTCAAAAAAAAAAACACCCATAGCTTTTTTTGATTATGTAAGGAAGATATTAGAGTGGTTTGAGCCTCCTATATGTTTTTGTGAAGTGTTATTTCTGCAAATGCAACCACACCTTATCATTGACCTAAAATTTGTGCGGGACCCAATGTTGGTCATTTCATTACTTTTACTTAGAAATGGCTTTCTATGGGATATCATGAATTTTCTGTTGTAGTTGTTGGATCCATTCAAAAAAAAAATACTCTATCAGTGTCAACATTATCATGGGAGGACTTTGTCGATGAAGATGCAATGGGTATAACTACATCAATTGGGGCCAATGGTTGGAACCCTAAGCACACCTAAAAGGACTGTGGACAATAGAGCTATGGATGGCTCTTTTATAGCTATGTTGAACATATGGAAGACTTTCATCACATGTACATGGATTCTTAGAGCTGTACATGTTCAAGTTATGCAAAATCATCTCGTTGACCAATTATGTTTGTCCATCTAGTTATGGATGAAATGTGGTTGATTTGGCCAACTTGGTATCCATAAGATACCATAGACTAGACCAAAAGGTATTAAGGAACCTACTATCCCTATATAAATTAATGATCTAAGGTATCCCAAAATGGACCCAAACATGCTTAAAGAAGAATTTAGTAGTGGCATTAGTTGTGATATTCTTCATGTATGGTGCAAGAATGGAAATCTTAAAGAACCAAGTGACAACCACAAACAAAAACCATTACCATGTGTGGTGGAAGTTAAAACTAACATGTAAACAATGGAGACTAACTCCTAGGTTTTTTCAAGGGTAGGTATACGGGTGTACAACCCTTTCTTCTCAATAGTTGATTTAGTAATGGCACAAGAAGTGCATAATGTGATATACTAGTGGACACCTTGTTGAAGCTTTGGCTAATAGAATTACTTCTAAAATAATACTAATTTCTTTTCGATACCAAATTCCCTTACCAAATGACATAATGTTCCTGCCAAATTAGCTTGGAACACTCACTTGAATGAATAAAAAGGTGGCCTGGGTAGCACAAGGGTTCATCTTGGAGGTGTAATTATAGAACTTGTTTACTTGCAATCAACATCTAGTGTGTAGATGGAAAGTTAGAATCATTGTTGTATAACTTTAGTCACCAAGAGGCCTCATTCCCACAAGAGTTAAGAACTATGGTTAGCACCACAACCAGGGGTTGACTTAGGTAATCTATAACATAGTTGGTGTTTCCCTTATTGTACGTGATGTTCAAATGTATTTTCTATAGGTATGTGGACCCTTTTTTATGGTAGTTATTATATAAATTTCCTTATGTATACATGATTGCAAAGGCCTATGTTTGATGCAAATGATCGTTTTCTTCCCCATAATATAATGCTTCCATTGTTGAATGCCTACATGATGATGTACATCTATTTTTCATAGGTGGGGTATCTCCTTATAATATAAGAGTATGATCCAATGTGATATGCCATTAAATGTCCTTCTTAGTGACGACTACTCTAATAACATTGTTGCAAGCATCTATATCAATATTAAGTGGTCATTTAAGTCTGACATGGTGAGGATTGGTGCAGAGTATAGGTGATGTTTTAGATCCTTAAATGCTTTTTGTTATTGGTTAGACCGGGAAAAAATTTCTTTACCTCCACCCTTGGTCACTTGACTTAAGGTCCAAGTGATATGTGACAGCCCCAACATAAACCTTCAGTATAAATTAGCAAGACCCAAGAAGTTGCAAAGCTCTATTAGGGTCACCACGCTAGTGAATCCCAAATGACTTGGATCTTGGCTGGGTCCACATGCACCCCATATACATTCATGATTTATCCCAAATATTGATTTTTTGCCTGAAGAATGTGCATTTAACTATATTGGCATACCACTTGTGTTGTCAGAGGGTGCTCAAGACCTGCTAAATGTGCTACAAATGTTCTTCCCAGGTTCTGTGCCTATAGATGATGATTTTATTCAATTATACAACCATCAAAGAGATTTTGAACAACCATAGGATATAATTCATCATCATCAAATGAAGTTGGAGCATTATTCAAGCCAAAGGGAATGCGAAAGCACTCAAAAATGCCTTCTTTATCTATGAAGGTTTTCTTCCATACATTGGTTTGTTCAATTGGAATTTAGTGGTAGCCTAATGTTAGATCAATATTCATAACTTAACTTGGTAGCGTTAAGTTGGTCAATAATATTATGAATATGGGGAATCATGTATATATTCTTAACAATGATTTTTTTCAAGGTTTTATAATCAATATAGAGTCTCCATGTCTCATTCTTCTTTTGCACCGACACAATTGAGCTCCTACAAGTTGAGGATCTTGGTTGAATGTGGCCCTTTTGGACAAGATCACGAATTTGACATTTTATTTCCTCATTCTCTAAGAGAACATCTATAAACAATGTAAACTTTGAAACGGGAACTCATATTGTTACCCGTTTTGTAGAGATAGCAAAAAAGTGACCTGATTTTGAAAAGGGGTGATGCAGAACACACATGTTTTTTTAGAGCATAGTTTTTGGCACTATAATTTTTTTATGTACATTGCCTTTTAGAATGGTAGTGTTTTTTATGATAATTTTAAAAAGTGGTAATTCTACACCAAGCCCTTTTTTTAAAAGGATTTTTTTTTTTATTTTTTTATTTATTTTTTAATGTATGAAATGTAAATAATTATTTTGTAAATTTAATAATTTTTTAAGTGGTCTTTTTCTTCATATTTTCTTGTTTTTATTTTAATTTTAATTCTTTTGTAGTGAGTTTTTTATTGTTTTGCATATTTAAAGAAGAAGGTCAATATTTTGAATTTTTGATATTCTACATATTTATAGATCATTAATTAATTTTTCAATCCACATGAAATAATTGTTTCTAAAAAACAATATTTTTAACAATTGACATAAAAATAACCATTTTTAACATAAATATAACTAAAAAACTACACGTTTTAATAATTTTTTGCTAGAATTGACATGTCAAAATCACAATTTTTATACGAAAATTTTAACTTAAAATGGTTAAATAATAGTTTTTTTATGAATTTCATGTCAAAAAAATAATAATAATCACTTTTTTTTCAAAAAATAATAATTAACTTAAAAATTAATGCGAAAATCATATATTACAAATATTGAACGCATAACAACCTTAATTAAGTATATATTCTTCTCATAAAATGTCAAAGTCAAAACATTACAAGTACAACTACTTAATAGTTACAAAAAATGAGCTTGATTTCCAAGCATAACTCAAATTTAATCAACAATGTCACATAATCCAAACTCTTTGTCCTCTAGAGTTTCATCATTATCTTCTTCCACAATATTTTCTGCTTCCTTTTGCTCATTTTCCTCTTCTAATGGATCTTTGATGTCTGCAAATCTCCCAATGTATGCCTTTCCAAACATTCCATGTAATGGTGGTTGGGGTTCCTTTGCCTTTTTGGCCACACATGATTCACTAAAGTCCCATTTCTTCAACCCAATTTTTTGCATTGCATCTGGAAGAAATTGAAGAGCATTAATTCTTTGTTGAATGAAATTGCACTGTATTGGATCTTTTTCAATTGCAATGCAATTTCTTCCTTTTTGAAGGAAACTTGCTAGTGTTGTACCTAATTATCAAGCACAAAATAAATAATGAAGTAAATTAGTACAATGACATATTAATTAAAATGTAACATATTGAAATTCAATTCCATATAATAAAACTTACTGAGCCAAAAAATAAATCCAGAACCCAATCTCCTTCATTTGAACATATGTCTATAAGATAGTTAATCAATAATTGTGGTTTTTGTTAAATGTTAACTATCTCTCCTTTTGTTGCTTTATCTTTATATGTTAGTTTTCTCACAATAGCATCATAAGTCAATATTTGGCTATGACTCTTTCCGTCTACCCAATTAAAAATCATAGACATATAGCTATCATATTTTGCCCAACTATCAATATGAATGAACTCACAATCATTTATAAATAGTTGATCTTCACAGTTAAGAAGATTTGACTTTTGCCTATAACATGAAATAATAAAAGTTCAATTAACTTGTACATAAATAAATTTTTCAACACTAATCAAATATACATTTTAAACGTCTTACCATGTAAGTTGCATCCTTGAATTTGTTTTCCCCTTGAAGCTTGACAATATCATTGCCAATTGTGTGTCTGAATGAAATGTCACAAATCTCCATAATGGTGATGACGTGACTTCTACAAATCCCGTAACCACTTTACTAAGAGCTTGATAAGTATAAGAGTAACTAGCATAGTCAATGTTTGGAATATTGAAACCATGGGGAATATCTGCAATAACTAGGGCATAATCCCTTTTAGGTATGAGTTTAGCAATGTCTTCACAGTCGCCTTGTATTACTTGATATTGAATAGTGTCTAGCCCATTCCAAATGAAATGAGTAAGAGTTGGATAAAGTTCAACATTCTTAATACGTTGCTTCCTCAATCTTTTGATCTTTATTTTTTCAATAAAGATTCTGAAACTATCTGGTGCTCCATTATCATCCTTCTTCATCTTTTATAAAATAAACAAATATATGTGTAAGTTATAAATTAAAAATAGTACATAGATGAATAAAAATGAATGTATAAATCAAGATACATTTTTAAATGCAAGATAAAAAGCTTTTAATGTTGATGTAGAACATGAATCTGGATAGTTGCGTACAACATCCTCCCAACTATATTCATTCAACAATTTAACCATTTGTTCTTGAATTTTCATGTAAACTTTGTGACTGCATAGATAAAGTAACAAAAAGTTAATATAATGATATGTATAACAAATACTACCAAGAACAACATGTTTTATTTAAAATAAAATTATAATTTAGAAATAAATAAAAATAATTCAACAAACTTACTTTTGAAATTCCTTAGACATTTCATCCAATGATAATTCCCCTGACCTCACACGAGATAATATTGTTTTGACAATTTTTTCATCTTTCACTCCTTGCATTGCTCTCCAAGGTGTGATAGTCATATCTTCTGGAAGATGCTTCATTTCAGGACCTGATTTACTGCTGCTACATATATGGCTTAGAATTTTTGACCTTCTGGTTTTTAATGCCAATGTTTTCTCACATGCTAAAAATCTCATCAATCAACTCCCATACATCTCCAATTCTAAATGCCAACTGGAAAATTTTATCGACAACTCTGAATAAATCACTAATTTTGTTGCCTTTTCCACCTTTTGAATTGGTTTTCTCTTCAATTTGATAGCCTATTTCCATACAACATTCCTTTCAGAAATCTACAGTAAAATTTATCCTATCCCCACCACATTTTTCTTGAAATTCACTATGAATAAATCTAACCCTTTGGATGAAAGTCATAGACATCCTATATTCATTATCTAAATTATGATCCCATGCCACTAAATTTGCTTTTGTATCTGATAAACCAGCATAAATGATACTTTTCATTGTTTCAAAACATGGGATATTAGGATATTTCTCCATCAATTGTATTTGAGCTTCTATAAAATGGATCCCCCCAGGCACATAATAATTTTATTCAAAATATTTTGACTTATCAAATGCTTCTTTGTTGGGAACTTGAACTGGATCAACAAGAATCACATAAATAACCACATGAGCATATGGATTGTACCTCATCAATGTCTTCAAGTTGTGAACATGCAGATGATGTGGCTTTCTGACTTGATATTGACATTGTCCTTCATTTTCCGTATAGGTTTGTCTAACATTAAGCTAAAATGTACGACCACCATCAATTAAGTTTCTCTTCGTCAAATTTTGTCGAATGGAATTTTGTTTTGTTTTGATAATTCCATCCTCTAAATTAGCTCATGGTGTAATGATTTCTCTGCTTTCTTTTGAAGTTTCACTAGGTTCTTGACTGTTGGTAATGACTACTTCAAAATCTTCAACTTTACTTTTCTTTTTCATAACATTCTCATCATTAACTATAACAGATTTATTCTTGGGCATTGTTACTTTGGGTCTTTTACGACTCTTCTCAGTTCCAATGTCATCTTCAGTAACGGCAAAATATGCTTCACTATCAGTTTCAACTTCATCATCCTCAAAAGTAACTTGTCTACTCTTTCTAGTTTATCCACTAGAGGCCTTTTTTTCTCATCCCTTGGATGTAGTTTTGTAGCATCATCAATTACTACATTTTTTTTGTTTTCCATATCTTCTTCTGACAATGAGTGGAAACTGCTGACAACTTTCATAATATCATGCTCTATGAAATGAATTCCTCCCAACCTAATTGAACAACTTTCAACAAAATTATGCCAAACAAAATATCATATGTCAATAAAAACAAAGTTAAAAAAATATAGTGAGACACTTACAAGAAAGTAAAATACAAATATACATAACAATACTTACGATGTTTTGTTTCATCTCATTTACGATTTATTTACACAACTTTGTAGATACCTCATTTGTGTCATACAATGAATATGATAGCCAGTATTTAATCCTTTCATGTGACTTGGGAGGTTATGTAAGTATATAAACAACTTCAGTGTCTGGTACTAAAAACATATCTATGACTCTTCCCATCACCTCATAAATTCCATTATCTTTCGATATATCAATATATAGATATATATTCACATTTTGGCTTTCTCTTTCTTTCACATACCAGATTCTTGATGGAAATTTCACTTCTTTTGAATTTTTCCAGCATGAAATCATCTTCTTATCATTTGAGGCAATTGAAAGATTTGTAGCCCTGAGCTCAGGTGGAGTTCGTTCACCAATGGTTTCTGAAGATGCACCTTTAAGAGTCTTTGGTCTAGAAAGATTCAAAGAAATCTTCTTTGATGCCATTTTCCTACAAAATAGAAACACATAAATCAGTAAATAAAGAAAACATATTAAATTAAATTAACAACGAAAATATATCATAAATTTTTAATTTGTATAATCAGATCATTGAAATTAAAAAAATATTAATACTAAGAAAATCGTCTGCCACCCCATGGGCAGGCAGGCCGTTGGGGTGGTGCAGGGGGAGGCTGTGGCAACAAATTCTACTATTTCTCCCCACATTGATCTCCTTCTCCATATTCAATCTACCCCTCAAGGGGGAGGCTGAGGGGTAGATTGAAGATGGAGAAGGAGATCAATGGGGCAAGAAATGGTAGAAGTTGTTGCCACAGCCTCCCCCCGTGCCACCCCGGCGGCCCGCCTGTCTGCGAGGTGGCCACTAGGGTGGTAGAGGGGGCTGTCATAGCCTTCCCCCTGCGCCACCCTAGTGGCCTACCGGGTAGGGTGGCACAAGGGGGCTGCGACAACAACTTCTACTATTTCTCCCCACATTGATCTCCTTTTCCATCTTCAATCTACCCCTCAACGTCCCCCTTAACGGGTAGATTGAAGACGAAGAAGGAGATCAATGTGGGGAGAAACGGTAGAAGCCCCCCAGCACCACCACGCTAGCCCACCCGTCCGCAGGATGGCACGGGCGGGCCGGTGGACCATATGGGTGGCACAGGGTGGGGTTGCGGCAGCCCCACCCTGCTGTTATCGGGAAATCTAGTGTCTATGCAGAGCTGCTAGTCCCACTGAGGATGGTAGCTACCTTAGAAACAAACAAACTAAAACCACTTTCGTTTTCCTTTATGAGAAGTAGATAAGAGGGGAATAAAGGAGACCAACCTCTGTCTTGCGCTTGGTTCCTTGCTTGATTCCTCTCCCTTCTGATAGATCTTTGCCACTCGCTTCCTCATCTACCCAGCTTCAAAGAGCACCTGTAGAATCAAAGTAGCATAACACTATCCAAGAAAATAGATCTATTATCATAAACAATATAGGACCAGATATATATTGACCACACAAATGCATATATCATCAATTATATAAGAATGTGGAGGAAAACTTGAATAGCTTTATTAATAATAAAGAATAGCAAAGAGGATTACAACCAATTGTTCTGACCCAGCATCATCCTCTCAGCAAGAAAGCCCTTCTTCACCTCATGAAAAGCTTAGATCACCCAACACTATGATGTTGCACCAAGAAACCAGCAGCACTTCCTTACAAGATACAAAATTCCAGCCTCTGGATCTCTGGGATGAGGGATCCATATATAGATGTTTGCAAGGGGGTGAGTCAGCTTTTGAGATTTGATTAGTGTCTTCTCTCTGATAGTTCTTGATTCCACTTGGAGATTGATGATCTCTTACTCATCCCTGGGCGAATGCAGAGAGGCAAGTGTCACAGGAGAAGTTTTTGGAAGATTCCATGATCCTCCACCTTGCAGATTGACCCTGTCATTTGTCCACTCTCTCCCATCACACCCCATAGAAGGGATTTTCAGTATGCATCGTGCCTCCCGTGTGTATTTAGGTGAGATGCAGTGCACTTTGACCATGGAGAAAGTGAGATGGTCCAGTTTTGACCAGTTCTGAGCAGTTTTTCATGGAGAACTTCTGGGAGAAGATGTAATCAGTTGACCTTGTTCTTTTAGAGGTTGGAACAAAACT
This sequence comes from Pinus tabuliformis, assembly GCA_031772625.1. Lineage (NCBI taxonomy): Eukaryota > Viridiplantae > Streptophyta > Pinopsida > Pinales > Pinaceae > Pinus > Pinus tabuliformis. The sequence continues at coordinate 659,809,356 of CM062804.1, forward strand.
TTTAGGGACTTAAGAGCCTTTGTTTTATGGACATTTATGATTGGAGTTGTAGTGCCCAAAAATGTCTATAACAGTTTCCCCCTAAAGCATGAGGTCGTTAATCTATTTTGATGTCAAGTGAAATGCTTTATCATGAGGATCTGAAGTTTTTTCGAGCTGGAAGGTGACCTGTAATAAGATACAATACAATACATTATCTTCATAATATTTTCATGATCTAGTTGAGGCGGGCATTCCCATGCTCAACTTTATAAATTCATTTTCATGTACATAATACAGATAATCGTCTGAGTGTAGACTAATGATTCTGGTAGAGCCATCATCCCTTAGGTTGGATGATTATCTGTGCAGTAATGATGTACATTTGATGTCTTTATTTTCCTGAATATATATCGCAACCCGGATGGATGAAACTAGATCTGGGGTCTTCAATCTCGTTCGATCGTCACTCAAAGTACAAGTCAATCCATGCGAGATATGTTCTGGAGTCGAACATGGAAAGACATTGCCTGATTACCAGCCAATGATGTAAGTTGTTAACAGGCGCGAGAGGAATCACCGATAATGATGATGACCCTCAAGGTACTACTGTAAAATTCACATGGTGTGAATAAGGGACTTGGCGTTGAACACCACATAAAATATTTCGGTCGAAGGCCATTGATGTAAACCTGTTGCCGGAAGTGAGAAACTTGCCATTGAGGCATGCAAGCTTCAAAGTACTTAAAGGGTTGTTCCTAGATCGACTTCTTGGATAATGAGCTGATTTCGACAAGAATTTATTCGTCATAAGAGGGCCTTAGTGAATCCCACATCAATGACACGGAACGGAGCAAATGATTTTAATGGAGGTGAAAACGATCTAGTGATATAAGGTTCAAGGTGGCGGTCATGAACGAATGGAGCGTAAATGTATTGCAGTGGGTGAGACACAGGTGAATTCTCTGAGTGACTTCTCTTGAACATATCAGCAACACTGACATGATGGATTGGCAGCATTAACCCCAAATGTGGATGGTGTGATGGACCCATGGTGATATGACCAGTGAACAAAACAACCCAACCCGACTCGGATACAGAGTGAAAGTGTCATGTTTAAGAACGACTTGCTACCAATAAAGTTTCTTCAAGTTTTCTTCCCAATTTTTCCCCAGTCATTGCTCACCAGTACCTCTTTATTTTTTTCAATCTTGAGGAGGATAACATATGCTTGTTCTATAATTTTCCCTTTGGGCAAACCCATCGCTATGTTTTAACGAGCCTAGCGATAGTGAAACTCATTCTTGTCTGTATGGATAAGTTTGTCGCTATTCGGTTTTAACGAGTTTAACGACAAGGATAACTCGGTCCTCTTCAATTTCAGAGAGTCTGAAAAAGGGACGTAATGAAAACTCCAATAATCCTTTTTCGTCATATAATCCCTTGAGTCCGAAAAAGTATAAAACAATACAAAAGGGATGAATTTTTGGTACTTTTAACGAGCCGAAAAAAACAAGCACTTGATCTTTTTGTGTAATGATCCCTCAAGTCCAAAAAGATTAAAATCTAAAGGAGGGATAGCACTTCCGGTCCCTTTAACGAGCTGGAGAGGCCAATTACTTGGAAATCTCTTCATATTTTACGAGTCAGTTGAAAAGAGCTTAAAGGAGACTCGTTTTTTGAGGAACGAGTGATAATTTTGGGTAGCAGCTCATTCCAGGTAAGGTTTGGAATTTTCCAATCACGGAAGTGTCACAAGGATGGCTAACAGTATCACTCTTCGCAGCTATTCTTCAAAAGGGGTAAACAATCAAATGGAGGTGAATGATCAGCCAATATAGAGTGGAGGTGATGATGAGAACACGACCAAGGCTTCAAAGGCTGATGATAATACATTCACGAAGGTTATTTACCAAAAAATGGTTCATTTTTTAATGAGCTTAAACTCTGGGGGAACATTTGCTCATTGCTTATGTTTATTTTTTAACGAGCTTGAATTCCGCGTTAAAACTGCTCAATCCAGTCATATAATAAGGATGTCTCATATAAAAACGACATCTTTCAAAGCTTTTCCCCACATCCTTTCTTTATGCAAGTTAGGAAACGACCAATCCTACGAGTTTAAAGGGTTAGAGGACCTACAAATTTAAAAAAATAAATGGTCACTCTTCGCTTGCCCCCAGGCATAGTGAAGTAGAGTTCCCAAGTTACCCCTCAATTTGCAGATAAAACATTTGTTTTATCAGGAAAGGCCTACCTTATAACAGAGGTATGTTATTCCGGTCTAACCCCATTTTCCTAAATGGACGGGTGTATCAGCCAGTCATATATCCTCCGTGCAAACCTACCCTATACCCAAGGTTTTCCTGTCGAAACAGGCCAGGGTGCATGCCCCCTGGGTTTCAGTCATATCCTCTGAATCACTCGCGCTCATCAGGAGGACGGACCGGGGATTGATGAGACATTCCTTGCGTGAAAAGACCATTCAGGGTTGGTATATGACTATTTGCTATGTGTGAACCGGGGAATGAAAGCTGGTCTATGAGCCTGACCATTCTTCCTTCATGCGGAAAACACATTACTCTAAAGAGTGAGGAGACAATGGCTCCCATGCAATAAATATAGTCGCGTCCAAGGAGTAGATTATAATCCAGGGGTCCTTGGACTACCATTACGTTCATGTGAATGGTTTTCCTTTCCAATGTTATCGGCACATTGGGAAGGATCCCTAATGGTCGACTGGTTCCTTTGTCAAAGCCTATTAGATTTCTCATCTCAGGCAAAAGCGATGGCGAACCAAGCGCTTTCCAAGTAGTTGAGGAAAGGATACTCACAGAAACCCCTTCATCTATGATGGTACCGACCATGACCATTCTATATATTTGAGCAATGATTCGAAATGGTACACTAGCCAGTAAATGGGGTTTGCCTAGTAGATTCCAATCGAAGGAAACAACCAGGTTGCTTGGAGGTGGACTGAATAGATGGCCGGATATGACTCTGACGAACTTCCTTCCTGTGGTAAAGGAACGGGTAGACTGCCCCCATGTTCATCAGAGTTTGTGCTTACGAAGAGAATTTGAACGGTGTCGTTCTTGTTCTCTTCGGTGACTGTATCATCTGAAGATGGATCCTCTGAAGGCAAGGATGGTTCAACTGCTGTCTCGACCTTTTGAATTTCGTCTGGTATGGATTCAGATGGTTTATCTTCAATGATAGATGTTTCAGCCGACCATAATGGCGTGTCAGCCGGATTTTCAACTACTGATAGACTCGGCAAGAGTTTCTTATATCCAGGAGGGAGTCGTAATGGTGAAACCGGATGCTCGTCCAAAACTCTTTTAGCCTTGTCTAGGAAGGGACAACGGTACGGCGTGATCGCCTTCACACAATTTACAAGGAAATTTACATTTTCCTTTTTGTCTAGGAGCTTCACTTTCACTAGTCGATGGTGTATTTTCAACATGATCATCAGAGGTTGATGACACCGGATTATGCAAACAAGGATACCAGTCCCTTAAGATCCGAGGGATGCAAGGACAATCTCGATGATAGTGGTCTCCTTTGAAAATGACACATGTCGATTTAGGCCTGGACTGTGCAGTGTGTGGATTTTCGCTAAACAATGCTTGGTTGCCCCTTTTCACCTTTGGCTCCTTCTTCTTCTTCTCCTTCTTCTTCTCGGTTACTTGATTTTTGGCTTTACTAGCTTCATCAAGCGAAGAGGAAGGAGGAGAGGAAGAATTGGACGAAGTAGAAGGTTGGGGGGTAACTCTGGTATCGTTTAGTTACTGACTTGATTGTTCAGGAATCATGGTGTTCTGAACGACAGAGGTTGAGAAGAGCCATACGGGAAAGCCGATTGTCAATCTGAGAAGCGACAATGTGGCCATATGGGGCGCACCAACATCTCCCCAAGAGGAGAAAGGACTAGGATTTCCCCCAAGGGGAACTCCTTGGTTGGTGGACTCCATTTTTATCAACCTAAGACCAACGTAGGAAAGGTGATATTTATTCTGATTAAAATAAATTTTAGACGCTTTGACACAACTTGCTTTTTCAATTTTTAAGAGTCGAGAAAAAACAAAAGATGACTCTAGTCGCCTTCGATTTTTAATGAGCCTGAAGTGACAAGTGCTCAGATGAACCGTTTCCTTTAAGGAGTCTGAAAAGGAACAAAAGGGACTACTCTGGAAATCTAGATAGATTACCAAACCAATCGCAAAACTGCAGAATACTTTTTACAGTACGACAGTCAATCTTCCCGAATGTTGTGTTCATTGCATAGCGATTGATAGGGCGGCAGACACGGCTTCCTATGGATAAAGGATAAAGCCTATTGTGGTCTCCCAATATATAATCGATGGTATGTGGGAGCACAAGTCCGTACTGGCACTTATCATCTCAAAGTGGAGGAATCACTCAACCATCAATGAAAACAACAATTACCGGGCTTTATGACGCCGGAATACGTCTCTAGCCTAGACTTCTAAATGTTGTGCGTTAGGTTCCAGAGCGTTTTTAGATTCATTAAATTTATTTTACAATTGATCTTTCTTAAGAAATTTGCCTTTCAAGTTCATTGCATGATGTAGATGTACAATTCCTAAAATGCAATCTAAGATGATAAACAATCGTTTAATCTTCTTTTTGCAATGAAAATCCTAGCTACTAAGGAATGAGAGATGATATTCTTTCAACATAGAGCAGAGAGCACACACTATATGCATTGTCCTAAATCAAACCAACAAACAGTCTAAATGCAAGTGCACATGCATGTATTTTTTTTCAGCCTTCTTAATGTGTGAATGATAAAAAAAAAGCTAGGCGCAAATCTGAATTATTTTTCAAAGCGACATTACTAACAAGTTTCTTTTCAAGACAAAATGAAGGCAATGACGACACTTTGCGATTTGAAATTAAAAACTTGCTTTCGACACTTGAAAAACTACTAATTCAAATCAAATACAAGAGTAACAGTGTAATCGACTATCAAGAACAATCGGATTCTCTTCTATGACTAAAAACGACACTTGCGACACTTTCAAATCAAGAAATGATAGTGCAATTAGGCTACTTCTTTGTAAAGAGAACTGAAAATGGATCACAATACATAAAAACATTTACAGTTCATTGCACAATGGAGGTGGAATAATGGCAAGGAAGGGGGTTTCAACAGAGGTATACTGACTACAGACAGCAAAAATCCTGAATAGAGCTGAAAAGAGTGAACACAGAAACCAAAATGTAAGAGAAGAAGAGGCCTTGTCTGATCAGTGCACCTGTAACACAGGGAAGTGAGATGCAGCGCACCTACTACACTCGGGAAGTGTGATGCATCCAGAATCCAAAGAAGAGACAGTGCAATGGTACTGGGACGAGACTTCAACTGGGTTCTGGGTCACAGTTTGCAGCTCAGTTCAGGGATTTAGGCCGAGCAAGTGGTAATCAGTAAATCAATCACAAGGGTAGGTCTAAGGAGGTTACTAGAGCCACCACAAGGGCAATTAGAGAGTTTGTAAATCAATTGTTCAGTTCATAAAGAAAACCCGGAGATAGAATGAAGCAGCGTTGATCTACTTTGCACTTGCACAGCAAATGCAGTTCGAAGGCTAGTTAGCTTGTCTTCAAGCTCCATCTGTAAGTTTATAAAGCAAACAAATGTAGACAAACAAACAATCTATTCACTCTCCAGTGGAGTCTCCATTTTGTTATCGGGAAATCTAGTGTCTATGCAGAGCTGCTAGTCCCACTAAGGCTGGTAGCTACCTTAGAAACAAACAAACTAAAACCACTTTCGTTTTCCTTTATGAGAAGTAGATAAGAGGGGAATAAAGGAGACCAACCTCTGCCTTGCGCTTGGTTCCTTGCTTGATTCCTCTCCCTTCTGATAGATCTTTGCCACCCGCTTCCTCGTTTACCCAACTTCAAAGAGCACCTGTGGAATCAAAGTATTATATATATATATATATATATATATATATATATATATATTTAAATAAACTAATTTAATATGAAAATTTTCAAGGAAAAAAATATAACTAACTTTTCAATTGCGAGAATTCTTCGTTGAATATGTTGTTGATAGCAATGTAGCTGCTCCACAAATTCCCTCCAAGTCTTTCAACGAACCTCAGAAAAATTTGATGTGATGTGAGTAATAGTGATAATGGAATTTAGTATATAGGTGAAATTATGGAGATGTTTTACCATACAGTTAATGTGAGATTAATTTAAAAAAAAAAAAAATTACATGTTAATTTTCTTATGGCAGCGAAAGAAAATATGATAAAGCGAATATTATGGAATTGTTTTACAGTGGGGTGAATGTGGGATTAATTTGTTTTAGAATGTATTATAAAATTTTTTAAAAACATTCAATTGTTTAGTAAATATTATATACTTTAACTATTAAAATAATTTAGGTAAAAGTTGTATTTTACAATTTTAACTTTAATGAATTATTTCATAAAAAAAATGTAGTTTACATTTTTCAATAAATTATAGAATAAAATAATGAAGGGAAATAAATCTAACAAACTTTTTGGAGGGAAAATTTCATTCTCTAAGCTATATAATATCTTTAGAAGACTCTCCATTTGTATCATTCAACATCTTCTATTTGAAAGGGATGGATTGTCCTAATAGTGAAGTTTTGATTTATACAGCATCAACATCTTCATGGTGTAGCAACTCTATTTATATTGATGAATATAGCGGGAATTCTTCCACTATGAATAGAAAGTGAATTCTCCCACTTAGTCCTGATCTTAAGGACTATGATAGCAGCACTGATGAAAGAGGGGATGGAGAATTTCAAATAAATAAAGAGTCACAGATTCCACTTAGTCCTAATTCTAAGGACTATGAAAGTAGCAGTGATGATGAGCTTGATGACAAATTTCAAAAGAATGCAGTGTCACGGTGTCCACTTAGTCCTAATTCTAAGGACTATGAGAGTAATAGTGATGAAGAGAACGATGGTGAAGTTCAAAAGAATGGAGTGTCACGGTGTCCACTTAGTTCTAATTCTAAGGACTATGAGAGTAGTAGTGTTAAAGAGCATGATGACGAATTTCAAAAGAATGGAGTGTCACGGTGTCCACTTAGTCCTAATTCTAAGAACTATGAGAGTAGCAATGATGAAAAGTGTGATAACAAATTTAAAAATAATGGAGTGTCAAAGTGTCAACTTAGTCCTAATTCTAAGGACTATGAGAGCAGCAGTGATGAAGAGCATGATGATGAATTTCAAAAGTTTGGAGTGTCACGGTGTCCAGTTAGTCCTAATTCTAAGGACTATGAGAGCAACAATGCTGAAGAGCGGGATGATGAATTTCAAAATAATGGAGTGTCACGGTGTCCACTTAGTCCTAATTCTAAGGACTATGAGAGCAACAGTGATGAAGAGCATGATGATGAATTTCAAAAGAATGGAGTGTCACAGTTTCCTCTGAGTCCTAATTCTAAGGACTATGAAAGCAGCAGTGATGAAGGACGGGATGATGCACTTAGTCCTAATTCTAATGAGTATAACAGTAGCAGTGACAAAGGACAGGATGTAGCATTTTTAGTAAGTAAACAAACACATTTTCGACATAGTCCTAATTCTATGGACTATGAGAGAAGCACTGACAATGCACATGAGGAAGAATATCCAATAAACATTGAGTCAAATTTTCCATTCAGTCTGAATTCTAAGGACTATGACAGTAGCACTGAAGAAGGAGAAGATGAAGAATATCCTCCAAGTCAATATTTGAAAAGCACAACTGATCATAGTGTGGATAACATTCCTCTTAGTGATGATGAAAATCCTTATACAAATGATGATCCAATGATGGAGATGTTTCCAAGAAATATTGTATCGAGGAGTAGGAGTAGACCTTTTCGTGTCAATCCAAGATGTTCTAGTTATACAAGGGGTAGAGCAGAATAACTGACAAGAAGAAGTTCTATCAATGTTCTCATTTCAAGTGAATGTTGCCAAAAATATTGCTTGAAACATATGGATTTCAAATTTGCATTAGAGAGCAGGAAGAGATATTTGTCAATGAATAAAAGCATGCAAAATTCATATTTAGTTGGGTGCATGCAATCTACATTGTCAGGTTATGATTATCATATTATGACTTTATTTATCTGTAGAAAAGCTTTCAAAATGTTTCATTCGATTGGGAATTTTCGTCTCTCGAGAATTCAAGAAAATTTGGAAAGGGATCCCACATTTTATTCAGAAGTACGTCATAAAAGATAGTTTGGGCTGTTATCAAATACTGCAATGTCATGGATGAAAGATTTCTTTTCAAAGCATGGACAGTGCATGCCAAATAGAGAGACAATACATATTCCGGATAATTTTTTAGGATGATAAATCTACAACTTATACAAAGAATATGTAGAAGGTGTTGAGGGACATGGTCGGTTTATTACATATCAATATTTTGTGAAGGTATGGAAGAAAGAATTCAAGAATGTACATATTCCTAAGAAGACAAGGATGGGGATTTGCAGTACATGTGATTTTCTTAAATAAAAAAGGGACAAATGTGAAGGGTCAGAAAGAGGTAAGCATTCATAACTTAAAATTTTAAAATTGTATAGTCATCAACTATGAAAACATATTTTTTAATGGCTTTCTTTTATGCTGTGTATATTCAATTGTCAAAGAACTTCAGGAGTATCGCGAACAACAAACAAATGAAAGGAAAAAGTTGTACAAGCATCGAAAGAAGCGTTATGATTACCCGAATAAATATTTGGGTTTGATAATTGATGGTATGGACCAGAAGAAAACACTTTTACCACATTTTTTTCACACACCCAAAAATTTACAGGAGGAAAGTTTTATTTAGTATCACTTGGTCGGTTGTATGGTCTTCAATGGGAAAATGTTGCCAAGGGTGTACTTCACATCTCCAAATATTCATAATGATGCAAATCTGACCATAACCATAATTCATGATGTGCGTTCTCATTGGTCTGGTAATCTTCCTGAAGTTTTGTATCTACAATTGGACAACACTTGTCGTGAAAACAAAAATCAGGTTTCTTTTGGATATCTAAACATGCTTGTTGAATTGAGAATTTTTCAAAGGATAAAGGTTGGTTTCCTTCTTGTTGGGCACACTCATGACCATATTGATCAGATGTTCAGTCGTTTTTCAGTCACATTGAGGAGGAAGGAAGTTGGGAGCTTGCCATCATTAATTGAATGTATTAAGAAATCATACATGCCAGAGGCTACTTTTAATGTGTTGGAAGAAATTGTTGACATGTGAAGGTTTATTCTGGGATCATATGGTGAGGGGAAATGCATTGAACAACTTAATGACATTAGCTTCCAACATCAATTTCGTATCAAAAAAATTGATGAAAACACTAATATGGGGCAAGAAGTATTCAACTACTGCAGAATGGGCACCGTCATCAAGTTTGCAATTTTTGAGGTTCATTCTAGATCATCCAATATTTGCATCAAAAATATTGTTATTACAATCAGTTGGTGAAGTTCATAATGCACGCAAACAAAATAGAGATATAAATTATTTTGATTGCCTAGACGAAATTAAAAAAATGTATTAGATATACATAAGAGTACTTTGACATTGTTGATTCAGTTTGGTGGGAGTCATTTTTCAATAATCAAAGTGATATCATTTCAACAACAACAAAAGAAGATATATCTTTGAAAAATCCATTTATTCAGCCACAAAATGTGTCGAATGAACATGAGGAAATAAACATTGTTGAATAGAAACAATCTCAAGGTATTATTAATTCTTCACAGGCAGAGGAAAGAGAGATGTATATTGGTTCTATAAGATCTCGTGCACAACGTGAAGCCATGGAAGACCTTTACAGGGGTTCAGTATAGGATATTAAGGAGGTTTGCATGATCGCAGTGCTAGCAGATGGAGATCCCAATGGCTATCCATTCTAGGTTGCTAAAGTTATAAAGGCCTTTACAGAAAATGAAGATGTTACAAGTGTTGAAGTACATTGGTATGCCACAAATACACACCCATTCAATGGTGTGTATAAGCCATAGATGGTAGTTGACAAAAAAAATGGCGGAAAGAGAAAAAGAAAGGGTACAAATATAAATCGTCGCCACACAGACATATTAAAATTGGAGGATATTTACATACTTGTTTATGACTTCAATTTAACAAAGAGAGGAACTCTTTGCTTCAAGACGATAGAGATTCTAAAAAGGTTGTTACCAAAAGGAACAGTTTTGAGATGGGAGTCTACTGAAACCCGTTGTAGATCTAGAAGAATTTTGAAACTTGAAATGGTGGGCATGCATGTGGACTCAGATGGGGCACTAGTTGATGAAAGAGAAGAATATGGAACATCTTCGTCAGCATCCAGTCACTCATCTGAAGATGTGAATTCTGATGGTGTGAAAGAAAATATGAGTGATTTTGAATAATTGTTTAAGACAGTTTATATAACTGATGTATGCATCGTATCTTGAAATAAAAATTTTGATTTCCATATGGTGTTAAATGAGAAGTTATGAGTCATTTTTATGTTTTTGGATTATATGTCTGAATTATGATAATTTTTATTGTTTAGAATATCTACAATGCAACATTAAATTAGAGATATAATTTATGTTTCAATCAATATACAAATAATAACTTTTGAATTCATTTAGTGATGTAATTTGTTCATAATGTCATGGTTTTTTAATTTTATGGTTGAAAAAATTTCAATTTCTTTTGTATCTAGCATGTTATGGTTGAGAACATGTTGAATTTATACTTAGGAAAGAAGAATGTTATTCTACCAAAAACATTAGTGTGTTTTTTCCTCATAAACAACTTTGCTTGACACATAAAAATTTGGTTTTACTAGCATTTTTTAAAACTTTGAAGATTGACCCTAAAAAGAAACCATCGTTCTAGTATCATCACTTTTTCATTTTCAAACTGTATTTTGCACAAAAATTTCGTTTTCACTGCCATTTTTAAAACATGTTCAAAATTGACCCTAAAAAAAAAGACCATTGTTCCAGTATACACACTTTTCGTTTTTAGCATTGTTTTTTATGTTTATTCAAGGTTTTTTGGCTAGAGTTCTCGTTTCAAAGTTTACATTGTTTATATATTGAGAAATAAGTAAATGAACAATAGATATCAAGGTAATTGAGTGTTTGGCCTAATAGTGTAGAGTAAGCCCCCCACAAGTGTGGTGAATATGTCTCTATATTCTTCTGCAATCTTATCCAACTTCTTTTATTATGTAGAGAGGCATTCTGTTAAGTTTATGATGGTTTCAATGACCTTCCTTTCACATTTTGTTTGATCCATGAAGATGAAAAACGTTGTAGTTTGATATATTACCTTTTGAAATTGTCTTGCTGAGATCATTGAAATTGAAGTCGTCAAAACTACCTTTGTTACCCTATGGAGAAGACCCCCTAGAATAACAATGACACTATGGGAATGGGATTCATAAATAGCATGATGTTTCCACATATAAGGTTTTCCTAAAAGAACCTCACAAACTTTGAGTGGGGAACTTCACATAATACCTCATCTTTGAGGGGATTGGTGATATAGGACATTCAATATTGCTAGCCTAAGAGGATGTCTTGTCCATGTCTCAACCAACCAATGGTGTTTAGTTAGGGGTGTGCTAGTTTTAGTAACTTCAATTTCTTTATGAGCTCAAATGATATCAAGTTCTTCTAGCTCCTATTTTCAATAATGAAATGTACTGGGGTTTCCTTCACCCACATCTATGGATGGAAGAAGTTCTCCCCCTCCTCAAGAGCCTTTGACTCTTCTGGTTGGATCTTTGTGGCTGTGATGATATCTCTAGGTCCTACATCCATGATTCACTTTCCTTTATCCCATTCTGAATCATAACCTAAGCTAGAGTATGTTTCTTTTCCTTTAAGCTCAACCAACAATGATTGTTTTTAGCAACATTCATCAATGTTGCCCTGGGGGATTTTATGGAACTCACACCACTTTCTAGTGTCCTTCTTCAACTTCCCATTACCCTTTTTTACTTGTGAGTTGGACTAGTTGTCTTGAGGTTTTATCTCCTTGATATATTGATTGTTCTTGAGTTAGGGTCACCTTTCCAAGGATTTTGTTGTGTTGGATTTCTAGACCCAACTCTTTGTTTATTCCTTTTCTTTAATTTCTGCTCAAAATTGAAAGTGGATCAATAAACAAATATTGGTTTGGAGATGTCTAGGAAATCCATATCCATTTGGATGTACCTATGTAGGCTGCTATGGTACTTCAGAATCAAGTGCCACTTAGAGTCTCTAATTCCAAGCTTTGAGCCAAGATATGGAACATATTGGTGTACTCCAACATCATCTAGTCTCTCTCATATCATAGACTTGTTTTTGCAACCTATGTTTCTCAATATTGTAATTCTATTCCTCATTATATTGATCAGATTATAGATTTAGGTACTTCATACCATATGAATAGTAATGTTTCCTTGTTCAATTACTATGACAATATATGAAAGTTCACTAAAGATATTTTAATTTGTGATGGTCATATTCTTTTAGTATTTGGTTCAAGAAATGTTGAAATTCATAATGGTATATTAGAGGATGTATCTTATCTTGATGGAATGTCTATGAATTCGATTTGTGTTTACCATAATTGTTAAAGATATTATAAATTTAAGGCTTGGTTTAATAGATATATCTTGAAAGACATCAATAATGGGTTCAAATTGTTCCTTCTAGTCCCATTAATCATAATTGTGGCTTGTATAAGTTTTATGTTTTATTTACTTCCTTCAAATATCCTTTATATTTCTATATTGATGATCAAAGTGAATTATATCATGAAAGGTTAGGTCAGTTAAACTGCGGCAAAAAAAAGTTGATGTCTGAGTAGTACATGGCTTACCTTCTATTTCTTCTACTAAAGAAACTTGTGAAGGGTGTGTCCTCAACAAACATCACCATGAATCTTGGCACGATGCATATAATTGCAATTGCTTCATAATGACATATGTTGTCCTCTTTAGATTCCTATTTATTAGGTTCACTCTACTTGATCACATCTATTAACGATTATAATAGGTACTCATAGGCATATTTTTAAACATGTAATAGTTAATCATTTTTTAAATTTCAAGAATTAAGAGCACTTGTTGAAAAGGAATGTGAGAAAATAGTAAAGTTATTCAAATTGACAATGTGAGTGAGTATAAAAAGAAAAAAAAAAAAAAAAAAAAAAAAAAACAAATCAGCCTTTTTGTCTAATCATCAAGTCAAGCATCCCCGGATGCGGGTGATTGAAATAGTTTTAAACATGATTAGACTAGGGTGGGGCGGGGCAGCTCGACACCTGCCCACCCAGTACAAGGTGTTAGATTCTAGTGAGGGGAGCTCCGTCTGGCATGCGCACGAGCAGGTGAATACAACCTCCCCTTCAGGTGATCTGGGCTCATTCTCTCTGCCCACTGCAACAGATCCTCCCTCCGCACGCTGCTACCTGCACGCGATGACGACATCAATCAATGAAGAAGTTATGAAGGTGGTTGTTTGTGATAGGTTGGGAAAGTTTAAGTGGGGGCAATGCCCTGTGGTCAAGCTCATTCCTTGCGAATTGCTTGTCTGGATTCATCCCATTGCCTTTGTGCGAACTCTGGTTCTCTTGGATATTTCTGAGCCTTCGACTAGGAAGCTCTGGCTGGCCCTTCATGGACAGCTTCCCTGGCTCATTCCTTCCCATGGGAGGACTCTGGGTCTGAGTCTGCAGATTTTCGGGTGGGTTTGTTGTTTTGTTTTCCCTGTCCGGGGCGCCAGCTCTCATGGAATGAGTTTGCACATTTCTCTTACTGCCTGCGTCCCTTTGTTCCTCTATTCCGCCTTCTGTATAGTTTTCAATTTGGGAGAGAGGGGGATTTGCCTGGGTAACCCATCTGATATTCTCCAGCATTCTCCCGGGCCCCCGCATATCAGTTGCTCTGAGCTCCAAGCGCGCTGCAACTTTTCAATTACCCCCTCTTCAATGGCTCGTTTATGACAGAGAATGGGGTGCCACAGAGGGCAACCCCGACGCGCTCCAACTGGTTCCTCCTCGGACTCGCCCACCCCCACCAGTGAACTCTTCACTGGTCGTTATCCGGGCACCCGAAGTGGGCGAGGGAGACGGCAGACTTCCAGACATTATTGTGGGTCTCCAGCCTTGACAGGCTCAGCTATTTTCAAATTCAATAGCTCCCTGCACCGGCCACGCATAACTACTCATATTTCTGTGTTCTTTTATGAAACCACTCAGCTGGAAGGCTCTGACACCCATCCGGAGGGCTCAGGAGTGGTTGTTGGTCCCTCCTCTACGATTCACTTTGGCATTGGAGTAGCGCCACTGCAGGCGCAGGAAGGCCCAGGATGCAGCACGCAGGATGCTGAGATGGTGCCAGCGGATCCCGGACCCTCCAATCAGGTAGCTGCTCCTATTGATGACATGCCAGAGTTCGGTTGGTGCCAGATCGTGGAGGAAACGCCTGCTGACTAGTTTGTTCTCGTTGACGTGGGTTTGTCTTTTGGTTTTTGTAATGGTTCATTTCAGTCATGTCGACCACAGTTCTGATGTAGAAAGGCAAAGGTTTGCCTATGTTTTTGTTGTTTTGGGTTCATGTGGTTCTCCAGATAAGATGCATCATGTTCCCCTGCGTGGGCTCTGCTACTGGTTTCACATCTGCTTTTTTGGAATTTTGGCTCTTCTCAGAGCTCTGTAATGACTACGGTCCATATGTAAATATTTTTTCTTCTTTTTAATAGATTTAGCCTTACTCAGAAAAGAAAAATAATAATAATAATAAGATATCTATATATATATATATATATATATATATATATATATATATCATAAAGTCAAGCATCAAAGCATGATTCCTTACAACTCTCAACAAAATGGGATTGTTGAAAGGAAAAACATGACATTACTTGAGATGACTAGATGTATGTTGTAGTATGAGGAACTTTGAAAAAAAAATTAGGGAGAACATTTTGTGTTGTGAAAACTATATTTTGAATAGAGCTTATACTAAGGTAGTGTTGGAGGTTATTCTTGAAGAATAATGGAATGGTATGAAGCTACACATTTTTTAGTTTAGAGTTTTTCTAACAGAGTGTTGGTGTCATATTATTGATAAGAAACAAAAGAAATGGAACCCAAATTACACAAATGCATCTTTGTTAGTTTTAGTGAGGAATCCAAAACTTTTATGTTGTTTGGTCAATCTATTTAGGATGTCATTATTCATAGAGTTGTTAAATTTCATGAAATCTCTACACTGCCTAACTCATCTAAACCTCATGTTACTTCAATTTTTTCTAATTGTGATAGGTTTAAAATGATAAGGCTTGGTTGGTAGTAAAAGGATTTGTTAAAAAATAAGGCATAAGTTGCACTAAAATTTTACTCGATTCGCTAAAATTCCCATTCACATTGTTATTTCCACTTTTACTTATTTTAATTGAGAAATTCATCACATGAATGTTAAAATAACATTTTAAATGGTGATCTTGTTGATGATACATACACACACACACACACATTTTTTACTGTGAAAAAAGTTGTAATTTCCTTTATTAATTAGAAAATTACATTTTGTAGATCCAGAGCATATACATATGGTAAAGCCATACCTGTTGAACCAAAAAATAAAACTGGAGTACCACATCAAAGGTGGAGCTATTAAAAAAAAATTCATTGTAAATGTTGTTGTACTCTTCGCAGAGAGACCAGTTTTGAGATAAAAGCATGAAACTATGTGAATATTTACATATGATCATTTAAATTAAGAATATATCAAAAATTTCCTATTTAATCTTTGGGGTCTATGAATGGCCTGTGGTAGTACTGATATGTGTTGTCGTCACGTTCCCCTTGCAATAACCAAGTAGCATCATCCCTGAGCGCTGCTTCATTGGATAGGTGATCGACAGTTGAGTTGTGCTCCCTGTAAATGTGTTGGCAGGAAAAGCAGTCAAAATTTGATATGAGTCTATGTGTTTCATCCAAAATATGCCTAAGTGTATATGCATTGCATTGTGATTTTTTGTTTATCCAGTTGCATATTATTTTAGAATCACCAAAAAGCTGTAAATTTAGACAATGTTTGATCAATGCATAATGAATGAGGTTTTTGGCTGCTAGAAGCTTAACATAATTATTTTTCCCCCTGCCCAGTCCCATTTGTATCTTGAAGGAGTGGGTTTCAGATAAATGTAGAATTTCACCCCCTCCACATCCTGTCTCCTATGCCAAAACGTCGAAATAAGCCCATGGCTGGGAGGTGTTGATGGTTTCTGGAGTTATTATCCTATGGGTCGCTTGAGTACCCTCGTCGAGGATAGAGCTATAGTCGGCTTTGATTCTAGTTGTTATGGAGGGCCAATGTGGGTCCTTTTGTTGGAAAATGATTTGATTTCTGGCTATTTAGATGGCCCAGCATATGAGGAGAGGCATGTTCTTTTCTTTGTCAGATGCTAACGTCCACCAGCGGTTCCAAGCGTCTGCAAATTTTATGCCCTGCCATCGGTGTGAGGAAGGGAACGAAGTAAGGAGGTTGTTCCAAAGCTCTTGTGTGCTGGGGTAGTTTAGGAAGAGATGGTTTGTGTCTTCACTGCATTTCTTGCAGAGGTAACACCAAAGTGGGCCAAAGTAGTATCATTTCATCAGGTTGGCACTGGTTGCAACCTTGTTTCAAAGTATATACCACATGAGAAGCCTCGTTCTGGGAGCCGCCTTCAGCTTCCACAAATGCTTCCACCAAGACTCCGTGGTTGGTGGCTTATAAGATTCCATCAACACTTGATATCCTATCTTGGGGCTGTATACTCCATGTTTAGCAAAAGCCTAAATAAGTTCATCATCCCTCTCTGTTATTCTTATGTGGGCCTCGGTTAAAGCTTTTGTGTAGTCCCGCCAATCATGTTGCCAACACTGTGGTAAGTTAAGACAGAGTCCTAATTTCCAGGCCTGTTGTAGATAAGGGGAATGAGCATTATCAGCAATATGACTGATATGTGAGATGCCTTGCTCTGTGAGGTATGTTATTAGCTCCAAGGATAACCTGTGAACGTTGCCACACCTCACCCAGGGGTCTATGCCTAACCGCACCTGTGCTCCAGACCGGATCCTCCATGTCAATCTATTTTGGATGAGTTCCCTGGTATTTACGATAGCCTTCTAGATGATGGATATGTTGGCTGAATTCCTGTGATTCTGTCTAATCCAATCAAGGGTATTGGAGGGGGATATGTACTTAGAAACAACCACCTTCATCCATAAACTGTGGTTGTTGAGTAATTTCCATCCTAGCTTTGCTGCCAAGGTTTTTGAGAATATATCCAGCCACTTGAACCCCCAACTACCCCATCGCTTCGATAGTGCCAGAGATTCCCAATTTTCCCATGCAAAAATTCTCTCGAGCTGTTTCCCTTTCCATAAGAAACAACAAAAGATGTTTTGTAGACGGGCCAGAATGCCTCGATGAAGCCATTCTAACAACATCCAATATACCAACGTTGCTTCTAGAACAACTTTAATGAGGACTAACCTCCCTGCTCTGGATAGGTAGTTGTGATACCAAATATTTAGTCTCTTCTCGACCTTTGTTATGAGCCATGTCCAATATGCCATTTTATAATCGTGTGGTTTTAACATGTAGCCCAGATAACTCAAACCTTCTTCGAGTGATGATTCAACAAAAGCAAATATCTGGTGAGAAAACTGTAATTCATATTGGGAACATCCCGTAGCAGTTATGGTAGACTTTGCCTCGTTCAAGACCATACCCATAGATTTTAAAAAAATGCCCAGGGCACGATGGAAGGATGTGAGGTCTCCAATACCTCCGTTAAGGAATACAAGGACATCATCCACAAACAGCAAATGGGTCAATGTGCATGCACATGTGATTTTGATTCCCCTTACTTGCCCTTGTCTGTTTTATTCTCCAAGTGTTCTGTTGAGGCCCTCCATTATGAGTAAAAAGCGTAGGGGAGAAAGAGGGCAACCTTGCCCCAGCCCTCTTTCCGCATGAAAAAAAGGGGATGCCAAGCCATTTATTAGCACACTGTAAGATATGTTGGTGATGCAACACATTATCCACTTGATGAAGGAGTAGGGAAAGCCTATATGGGTTAACAGGATTCAGATGTATAGCCAGTTAACTCTGTCAAAGGCTTTGGAAAAATCAATTTTCAAAATTATTCCTTTAAGTTTTTTGGTCTGTACAGAGTGAAGGATTTCCTGAGCTGTGCTGGAAGCCTCATGTATTTTTCTGTTCTGTAAAAATGCAAACTGCTCAGGGGAAATGTGTGAAGATAGGATAGGCTTAAAGTGGTTTGTGATGATTTTTGCAATAACCTTGTAGATGCAATTTCATAAGCGGATAGGCCTAAATTCGTCAAAGGTTGAGGGATTATCAGCTTTATGATTGAGAGCTATGAACATGGAGTTGAGGCTTTCCCACATCCTTCCCTTTCTACAACATTCTTCTATCAATCTTAAGAGATCCAACCCTAGATTGTCGAAGAAGGCAGTGTAGAATTCTACTATCCATCTGTCCGGTCCCAGGCTCTTGTCCTTCATCAGCCATTTGAGAGTTGCTTCGAGCTCATCGAGGGTTACTTCCTTAGTAAATTATTGCTCAACCTCCTAATTGATGAATCTGGGGAAAGACTATGCTATACGCATAACTTCAGCCAGGGTATCTATGGGAGGTTCCTTGTAGATGCGTTTAAAGTGTGTATTCGCCAGAGGTGCTAATTCATGGAAGGATTTCACTGGATGTCCTTGACTGTTTTTGAGTTCCCAAATTATGTTGATCGCCTTTCTCCCGTTTTCATGCTTGTGATAAAATTTGGTGTTTTCATCTCCTTCCCTGAGCCATATTGCACGACTTCGAAGTCTCCAACTCTCTTCTCTGTCCTTCAAGATTTGTGTCCTTTTTTGTAGAAGAGAAGCCAACTTGTCCTTTTGTTCCTGGGAGTTAATGACTCCTCTAGTACCCTCTTCCAGAGAAGAGATAGCCTCCTCTGTTGGTCTGAGCAGTTTCTCTTCCTGTTCCCTTTTCCTTTGAGCCCATTCTTTCGAGAGGGATTTCAATGCCTGCATGTTGTGTGCAAGACCTTCCGCTATGTTTCCCTCGATGTACACTGGGTGAGTCTTCCAAAAATCGCCCACTTCCCTCATGTATTTAGCATCCTTTAGCCAAGTGGAATTAAATTTAAAGGGAGCCTTGGGTTTTTTTACGGCGTCTTGTATCTCCAGGTAGATGGGCCTATGGTCTGATAACCCACCCGAGCCAACCCATTATCTGATGTGAATGTCGCTACTATCCAGAGCTTCTTTGGTGAGGAATCTGTCTAGCTGTATGGCCAGGCTGGCCTCCCCTATTCTATTGTTCCTACAGGTGGGTTGTATTTTAACTGAAGGGATGTCTATGAGGTTGTGATCCTCCAACAGATTCTCCAAAAATACTGACAGAGAGTCCACTTGAGCCTTTTGACCCCATGATTCCGCAAACCCTATAGAGAAGTTTAGGTCCCCTCCTAGGATTAAGTTATCATGTTGAAAGATAGATGAAGATAGCAGCTTCCTCCAGAAATCAGCCCTATCTTGGCAAGGGCCGTATACATTAATGATCCTAAAGTTGGCTTTTAGGGAAGATGAGAAGATGATGGCTCCCATGTAGCCTATGCCCCCCCAGATATTAAGCAATTTGATGGAGCGAGTACAAATGCCTAGGGAAACCCCTCCAGGTCGACCCATAGCATCAAGCGAGTGGAAAGACCAGCCCAAGAGCCAGGATTCTAGGAGAGAGGAGATTGTGCATGGAGGTCCGAGGGTTTCTTGGAGAAAAATGATGTTGACAGCTTCCAAAGAGATTAAACGCCTCACGGCTACTTTTTTCCTGGGACTAGCCATCCCACGGAAATTAAAGGAGAGCAACTTCATGGGGGAGGGGGGATAGGGTTTGCTATGCTCTAAGACCCCAGTTAATTATTTTTTGTTTACCCAAAGAAATCTTCTCCCCTGCCTAACTTTTAGCCCTAGTTAGTGAGGAAGGCCGGCCCCGGGGTAACTTGGGTAAAGGGGGAGAGGAATCAACAACAAACCCTACCGCGTCATGGCTTGGTGTTCGAAACTTTGAGCTGGTAGGATAGCGGTGATCGGTACAGGTGGGAAGAGTGGGATGCAAGAGAGAAGGAGCCACCGGGATAGAAGGTTGAGGTGAGGAGTAAACATGGGGAGAAGGCACAATGGAGTAGAGTTGGTTGATGAGAGTTTTCCAAGAGGGTCCAGGGGGGAAGGGGGGTCGGAGGGAAGGAGGAAGAGCAGAGGGGGACTTCCAAGGGAGGAGAGATACTATCGTGTGTATGTGTAAAATTAGATGAAAGTATATCAGATGTAGAGAAAGCAAAAGAGGGAGGAGTGATTTCCATACCCACGGTGAAAGTGTCCCCTAAAGCCGCCCGAGCTTTCGTCAGTGGAGGAGAGGGTAGTTGAAGTGGAGCTTTTCCCCGCTTCTTCTTGGGACCTTGTTCCATATCCCTTCTTTCCTCATCTATAGCTTGTAGTGGTTGCTCTTCAACTTCCTTTGCATGTTGGGAAGGTTCCTGAGGGGTGTCATTATTCTGCAATTTCGTGAGACCTCTATCCCCCTTTGGTGTTCAGTGAGCAATCCCTAAACACATGGCCAACCTTATGGCACCAGTGGCATCTATAGGGCACTCCTTCATAATCCAACAATTGCTTCCTAGTGTAGATCCGTGTTTGGATGATGATATGCTCCTGTAGTCCCCTTCTTGTATCCATATGCACCAAGACTCTGGCATAAGCCATCTTAACAATGGAGAGATAGGATCTGTCAAAATCCATATACGTGCCAATTGAGTTGCCAATGCGCCAGAAGATTTCTTCCAACCAGAAGTGAGGTGGGAGCCCTAGCAATTTGATCCAAATTGGGCCAACCCCTATCTGCTCTAATTCTGGATCAAAGAGGGATGACCAACGCTTCAAGAGGACGGGCGTGTGTTTGAAGTGCCAATAAGATGATAAGACCCAGTTGGTATGATCAGGCCTAGCAAACATGAATGCAAACCAGCCCCTCACAAAAGTCTGAACAGTGGGTAGGTCTACCAGATGTTACTCCCAGGCCTCAGAAGCCCATTCTTTTAGGCAGGCCACAGAGTGGTTTCGTTTGTGAATCCTTCTGACGAGAACCCTATTGGCAATGTCCATGGTATCCACAAGCTGAATATCTTCCTCTAGCCGCATAACGATGTCTTCAACTTTGGATCTAAAGCACCTAGCTTGCTTGTGGGGCCTCACTTTCCCAGGTGAGATCTCCTTTGGAGCAATTTTTAACCTAGAGGTGGGAGGATCCTTGAGAGGAGGGGAGGTTGTAGATGGGAGGGAATCCGATAAGGGAGGTATATTTGTGAAACTTCCAGAGGGGGGGATGGGAGGGAGAGACGAGGTTTGAGGCACCGAGGCTGTAGGAGTTGACGAGATGGGTAAAAAGAATGTGTGACTGGAGGAAGAAAGGATGTGAGTAAGACCTATCCAGGACTCTGGGGGGTTACGGTTTAGGCAGTCGGAAACAAACCCTAATGAGGAAGGTGACGATGGTGGGGTAGAGAGGGACAGCCAGGTCAGGGGGTCATCTGGCAGGATCACCGAGTGGATAGAAGGCCCTGAAAATGGAGGTAGGTCGGTGATGGCCTCGTTCAGTCCGCAGCTAAATGGAACACGGTCTTCCTTAAGAGAATGCAGGGACATCCAAATAGTGCCCTCCACTAGCGGGTCCTCCGAGTAATCAACAAGTTCGAGGTCCATAGCTGTCGGGGGCTCGAAAATGCCAGCTTCATGTGAGTAACCACCAAGATAGCTGCAAAGTGAAAACAACAAAGGAGATCCGAGCCTAAACGAAGGGTGTGTAGGGGAGATGGTAGAGATCACACATTAAATTGTAAAACTCTTTCCGGAGTGTTAATGCCAGATTAAGGTAAACAGTAGCCCCAAACCATGTGTGCTATGTGGATTTGTCCTGATCTGCCATCTACGCTGCAACCATGATGGGTCAGCCATACTCTCCATCGCATCTCAAAGCCATCAGATCGAGCAAATATTTTTCCTCAAGAGATGAGAAAGAAAATTTAATCATGACATAATAGATAGTCCACACACACACACACATCTATATTAACACCCTTACTTTACTTCTTTTAAATCTCCAAATCTTCTTTATTAGTTAAATAGGTCTTTGTATGGTATTAAGAAAGCTCCTAGGTCTTGGTTTGTAAAGATTGACAACTAATTTTTGAAGAGTATACATCCAAATGTTTTCATTATTGTTATTTATGTGGATGATGTAATTCTTATTGGAAGCTCAAATTCCTTAATTTTGAGATGAAAACTGATCGAAATCTCCATTTTGAAATGAAAAAGTTAATGAATTGTTTTTTTATATTTCCTAACCTAAGTATGTAGTAGATGTAATTCAACTTTCTCACATGAGTTTTTGTAAACCTACTCCAACACCATTTTAGTCTAGCATCAAGTTACTTGTTGATTATGAAACACCTCTAATCGATGCAACTCTCATGTAGAAAATCCTTGAAACCTTGAAACTGTTAATGAGAGAAAATTGATCACATAAGACACAAGATTTCGCTATGAAAAAATTGCGAAAAAGAAAAAAATGAATAGAAACACAATCATACATATAACACAATAAGTTTATCTAGGGAAACCAATTGGTAAAATCCCCTCTTTCTTGTATATTAAATCAATTGAGAAATCTAATCTGTTACAAAAAATTTGCTTCAATATTGAAGCCCTTGCAATATTGATCAACTCTCTACAAGAATTTCCCAACACTTAGGCAAATAAGGCATGCTAGGAGGTCATATGTCCTAGTGAAAATATGCCCTTAAAAAATAGGAATTTCTCCTATTTCCTTGTGCAATTCCAAAGAGAAAATTATCTTCCTACTTATCAAGCCTCTACACAAAAACATGTGTACAATGAATAAATACATATGTTCATTTATTCAATCTCAATAGGCAATTCAAATTGCACGATCCACTAGTGCTAAATTTAGTAGTGGCAACTAGTTAAATGAGAGTCATTTGAGTTAATAAAAGTCATAATACTCATGTAAACTCAAGAACAAAAGTCTATCTCTATTATAGAACTAGGGAGCAATTAACTGACAGAAACCAGAGTTTAACTCCACTAGATAGCTAAATTTTAGCTATCAACTAGTACACAACTCACTTAAGCCATCTATCTCGAATTAGATGACAATAAACTAGTGATAGGCCACATCACACATGTTAACTAATAAATAACTCAAGTATATATGAGACTAAATTCAAATTAGCATCTTTGACTAAGGCACAAGTCAAAGAATTCATTCCTTGCTACAATTTCATCACTCCCTCTTAGCAAGGAAGTGATTATTTGAAGAACCTTGCCCACTCGGATCATTCTTCAACTCTACCAAGTTCTTTGTAGTCTCAACTACTCCCTCTAAACTAGAAGACTTATATGCTTCCTTCCGGGGAACTTGCTTTGAATACCCATTCATTCCACCCATGCTCTATGATTTCACCACTTTAGTGTAACTCGGTGTCTGCTTCTTGAAGTTAGGAGACTCAACTCTCTTATGAGCTCCCTTAACCAAATACTTTGCCTGCTTAGCTCGAACTTTCCCTATACTGGAAGTCTCTAACTGAGTTTCTACCTCCACTAGCCTTGGGCTATGTTCCTGATCATCATCATCCTATTGGTTAGCCCAATTGCCAACTAGCTTAGATTGAAACTAAGATATTGGTTGACGCTCTATCTTAAGATCTCTACCATGCTCTCGCTCAACCATCACATTTCTACTTTGAGAACTCTCTGCCTTGCTTCTCAAGGCTACACATGTCTCAACCTCAAATTTGTAGAGATTCTTGATCCTGACACCAATCTACTTGACTTGTTGTGAAGAAAAATGCTTGATGTAGGCCTTCCCTTTGCTGAAGACTACATCATAACATGTCTTCAAGGAATGCTACTGAGACAAGGTTTTTCTTCAATCTTGGAACATACATCACATTCTTGAGATGAAAAAGGGAACTATACTCCCTCTTAAAGCTCATTATACCAACTCCTTTGGTCATGTATTTACTATCATCTCCAAGATCTATATGGAATTTCATGTCTCCAAACTACTGAAGAAATATTTATTCCATGTAATGTGGAATGAAGTCCTTGAGTCAATATACTACTCACTACCCCGAACTGAGCCTTCCATGCAAGCTATTAAAGATAAATCCAATTCAAATTGAGAAGAGAGTGATTCTCCTCCTGTTGCTACTGCAACATTCTTGTTGGATTTCATGTTTGGATGTTTTGTAGAATAATGTCCAAACTCATGATTATGAAAACACTTGATATTCATAATATCCTTCTTTACCTTGCCACCATTCTAACTAGATTAGGTTTGATCTTGGGCCTTCTTTCCCTTGGATTTCTTTCCTTTTATAGCTAAATAAAAGTTATCCTCCTCTTCTGTCCCAGATGAGACTCCATCCCCTGTGTTCCTCCTTATCTCTTCCTGCACAAGGTCTAACCACAATCTCTCCCAATTAAGGAGCTCATCTCTGCCATTCACTCCATCCTAGAAACTCTGCTAGGATTTTTGAAGCCCAAGAATAGCAAGCCTCATAAGCTCTATTGATGGAATTGTCTCTCTAACACCTCCAAGTTCATCCCTCACTTGAGAAAACTTGGATAGATATGTAGCAATGGGCTCATTTTTCTCCATTCGAATGTTCGTATATTTCTCCTTCAAAGTGAGTTTTCTAGCATCACTATGTCTTTCAAATAAATCAGTAAGGGCCTTCCACATCAAGAATGGTATCTCCTTCTCATGCAAATTTTGGGCAATATGATCTCTGACTCCTTCTAGGATCATCCTCCTAGCTTTGGAAATTTCCTTCCATTGAGTTAGTTGTTGTGCATATGATGTAGGATGTTTAGGAATATTAGTCTTGATGTATTACAAAACCACATTATCATCTAACACAACCTCCATTATGTCCTTCCATTCACATAAATTCAAAGCCCCTTCTAGGGAATGTTTTTTCCTCAAACCATAAACTGACATGATTCCTGCACTTGTAGAATTCCTGCACTAACGGGTCTTCTCTTCAATGCACTTTAAATTTGATCAAGGAACTCAGTCTCTACCTTGTTTTCCACTTTAATACCATGTATAAAATCCTTGAAATCTTGCAACTGCTAATGAGAGAAAACTGATCACATAAGACATAAGATTTCTCTGCCAAAAAATTACGTAAATAAAACAACGAATAGAAACACAATCACAAATAGAACATAATAATTTCATCTGGGGAACCTAACTGGGAAAAACCCCTCTTGCTGATATATTAAATCAATTGAGTAATATGATATATTACAAAAAAAAAATTCAAGCTTGAAGTGCTTGGAATATTGATCAACTCTCTACAATAATTTCCCAACACTTAGACAAATAAGGCATGCTAGGAGCTCTTATTTCCTAGTGAAAATATGTCCCAAAAGAATAGGAATTTCTCATATTCCCTTGTGAAATTCCAAAAGAAATTTCTCTTCTTGCTTCTCAGGCCTCTACACAAAAACATGTGTATAATGAATAAATACATTTGTGCCTTTATTCAATCTCAATAGCAAATTCGAATTGCATGACCTACTAGGGCTAAATTTAGTACCTTCAACTAGTTAACTCAGATTCAGTAGTTAACAAAAGTCAAACTACTTAACTAAACTCATGAACTCAAGTCTATTTCTATTCTAGAACTGTAGATCAATTAACTGACAAAAACTAGAGTTTAAATCCATTGGATAGCTAAATTTTACCTATCAACTATTACACAACTCACTGAAAGCCATCTATCTTGAATTAACTAAAAATAAACTAGTGATAGGCCACATCACACGTGTTAACTAACAACTAACTCAAATATCTATGAGATTGAATTCAATTTAGCATCTTTGACTAAGGCATAATTCAAAGAAGCCATTCCTTGCTACAATTTCAACATCTCTATGGGAAATTAAAAGGTCATTTGATTTTCTTAACTCATAGGTGGCCTAATTTCTTTTTTGCAAAAAGTTTGGAATTTAGGTTCATGTGGTAGCCCGATGAAAGCCATTGGAGGGAAACTTAAAAAAGACTTGAGATATCTCTAGGGCACTTCACATTAGGGTGTTTTTTGCTCTAAATAGGTCCTTGTACTGATCAATGATTATACAAATCCTAATTGGGAAAGAAATGCCACCAATAGAAATCTATTGTATTTTACTTATTTCAACTTGGTTAACGTACAATTACTTGGTCTAGCAAGAATTTTTTGGCCACTTCTCTTTCTTATTATGAAGTAAAGTACAAGGAAATTAATGAAGCCACAAAATGAGTTATGTGGCTCTAATATGTTCTTATTGAGCCTCGGTTTATGAAAGACAAACAAGCTAAGTTGTGGTGAAACAATTTGAGCACTTTTTAGCTTTATTTTAATTTAGTTTATCATTCCAAAACTAAACACATGGATCTTGACACTCACTATCTTCAAGAGCTAGTTGTTGAAAATGTTATTCATTTGGTTTATTGTCCCACCAAACAATAAGTTGTCGATATCTTTACCAAGACCTCAACAAAGGTGAAGTGTGTACATATTGACAACTTATTATTGATGAGGGAAATTGTCATCGAGGGGGAACATTAATATTTTGAAATTCTTCCCCTATTCATGTATTTATTTCCCTACTCAACATTTAGGGAGAATGCTAGAAAGTGTGATGTAAATTTTTCTAGTGGCTACATTTGTAGGTGCATGATATTAATTTATTATTGATTGTTCATGTTGTACATGTAATGAAGAATAATTATATTATGTGAAGGTTTCACACAACTCATTAATAGGCTCATATTATTATTTTTTACTCACAAACCTTGAAACTTGGGAAATCCCACATGGATCATGGAGTTGGATAAAAATGAGACCTTGGAGTTCTTTATGTCAATATGAATGTGTTTAAGATCCTATATAAACCTTGTGCTTTTATTTTAAATAAATTTTGTATTTTAATAGATATCCTATTTTAAAGTGGATGATTCCCCATTTTGGTGTTTTACCCCCATAAAATTGTTTTCTCTTTCTTTTGCATTTCTTATTTGATATTAGATTTATTTTTCTATATGAATTAGTATGATAAATCATTATTTATTCATGATTTATTCTTTACATCTAACATAGTAATCATTGTGTTCTTTATATTTCTTCGTGTGCGTATGACTTGTAATTCTATTTAAAAATATGTTTTCTATTTTCTATTGAAAAACCAAAGTCCTAGGAATGTCAATTTATCAAGCGCTTGTTCTCTTTCCATGATGTATTCGAAATTTGGACGAATAGGAGATAGTAGATATCTTCCCATACTTAAGCTAATGTGAGACATAGTCGAGATAACTATTTGTTATTTGGTTTTTATAGCTCCTCTGTAGTATACCTAGGGGGGATAATATGGGGTACAGAGGGACGTACCCAAGGGAATAATGTAATAATGGGATGGGCCATTGTAATAAATAAGGTAGTTAACCCATATCATGTAAGGGACCACAAGTAGCTAGCAACAATGTAATAAGTCCATGGTATTAGATAGATGGTATTGAGGGAACCATGGTAATGACCCATGGTATTGTATGTATGAGGCTTATATAGAGGCTAGAGACTCCCCATTGAGAGATGACCAGGAATATTGTATGAACAGGCATATGGCTTGTGGAGTGTTCTCCTTCCTTAAGGAGTGAATGTATGGTGTTGCCCTACCTTAAGGGTTTGATATTAATAAAGTGAAGCATTTCTATATTCAGATATTGTTATTCTTGGGTTTATTTCTATTATCTTATATTTTTGGATCAGATCTATAACAAGTGGTATCAGAGCACTTTCTTGGGAAAAAGTAGAGATTTTTATTTTTTTTATTTTTTGCAAGAAATTTCTAGGGTGGCGAGTTTGTAGATCATATCTGTACATTTTGGGTCAAAATATGCAAAATCTAATTGCATATATGTATTCTTTGTGAAAAAATACCCAAGTTCAAAAAAAAATCGGCCAATCGGAGTTCGGATGAAGGAGATATCCCTGATCTAAAAACGAGTGGTGTTGCAAACATTTTTCGGGGTAGCCAATTTGTAGATCAGATCTGTATTATTTGGGGAAAATCTGCAAAATCTAATTGTAGATCTAGATTCTTTGTAAAAAAAACCCAATTTCAAAAAAAAAATCGACCAAATCAGAGTCCGGATCAAGGAGATCTCGTTGATTTAAAAATCAGTGTTGTTGGAGACATTTTTTGGGGCAGCGAGTTTGTAGCACAGATCTATATGTCTTGGTGCAAAATATGCAGAATCTAATTGTAGATCTGGATTATTTGTGAAAAAATACCCAATTTCAAAAAAAAAATCAGTAAATCGGAGTCCAGATGAGGGAGATATCGCTGATTTAAAATCAGTTATTTTTTCAGTAATTTTTTGTGACAACGGGATAGTTGCAGCGCGAATCAGAAATTCCAGTGCCTAGATCGGGATTTGTATCACATGGGAAGATGCAGAATGGTTGTTCCATTTCCGAAAACAAGTCATAATAGGGATTCTGAGCAATATTGACTAAATTGTGGCCATTTCAAATTTTCGCCAAGTAAGTGAAATTTCTTTCAAAACACTCTTCATGGCGGTCCCAGATTTTACAGGAAAAGATAATGGTCCTACTATTGAAGAACACATAAAAACAAAAAATTCAATATGGGCAAAACATTGGAAATTTTGGGTGGTGGCTAAATTTAAAGATGAGGCGGCCAAATGGTGGGAATTAGTTAACCAAAAGAAGTGTTCCAACCTACCCGATGAAGAATTTGAAAAATTCCTTTTAGAAAGATGGTCTCATGCCATAAAACATGATAATGAGAAACATATGGGGCTATTTCCTACTAGTATCTCTTTATTGCAGGTTCATGGATTGATTCAAAAGGAGAAGATCATTGTGTCTATAAACCCTAGTTGTAAGCATAATTTTATCAATGTTAATTTGGCAAAAAAATTGCAAGTTCCAGCAAAACACATTGAAAACACACACGTTGATAATGAGGATGTTCAAGTTTATAAAGATTTGAAGCTTTCTGTGGATAAGTATGTGTGGCGTTGTGATTTTTATACTTCATATATGGATAACATGGATGTTGTTTTGTGATATCCTTGGATGGAATCCGTGGGTACTGTCAATATTAATGTGCAGAAGAAATTCCTGAAGCTCTAGTATAAAAATAAAAAATTTACATTGCAGGATATTTCCATTAAGACCCAAGTAGAGACTATGGAGGCAGAAGCACAAAGCTCTAATGACACTGACACATCAGATGATGAGCCTTTGATGGTCGACAATCAAACACAAACATCAAACCAAGTACCAGAAAACAGGTAGTGTCTAAGGAGGTTGAAGCAAAAAATGTTCCAAGTACTGATACATCAAATGAGGACTCAGTGGTTGAAGTAATATTGGAAGATCAGAAACAACAGCAGGCACCACAACATGTACGAGATATCAATCAACCTCCATTAGGTGGTGAATTAAAGAAAGATACAACGTTGGTTAACGCTTCAGCATATCACCACCCACATCACCCCACAAGAAAACAACCAATAAGATGGCAATGAATTAGCCACAAGGACAACAACCCCCGCATGACAGATAGAGAGGGGCAACGAACCACCTGCTACACATCAACACAGAAGAGCTGCTAGGGTCAATTTCCATATAAAGTGAGGGAGGCAACAACTAGATCGAGGGTTCACCTTTCTCTGGGATGGCTAAATGCATGTGCATGGTACCAGTGGACAGCTCTTTTGAGTAGATCTTATTATTTGTGTTCTTCTTATGCTTCGGGGACGAAACACATTTACGGGGGGTGGAATGTAGTATACCTAGGGGGGATAATGTGGGGTACAGAGGGAGGTACCCAAGGGAATAATGTAATAATGGGATGGGCCATAGTAATAAATAAGGTGGTTAACCTATATCATGTAAGGGAACACAAGTAGTTAGCAACAATGTAATAAGCCCATGGTATTAGATAGATGGTATTGAGGGAACCATGGTAATGACCCATGGTATTGGATGAATGAGGCCTATATAGAGGCTAGAGACTCCTCATTGAGAGAAGTCAAGGAATATTGGATGAACATGCATATGGCATATGGCTTTTGGAGTGTTCTCCTTCCTTAAGGAGTGAATGTATGGTGTTTCCATACCTTAAGGGTTTGATCAACAAACAAACATTTCTATCTATTTCTATCTTATTATTTCTGGGTATATTTCTATTATCTTATATTTTCAAGTCAGATCTATAACATCCTCCTCCACCTCCTTCCTAATTGTTGATTCATGTATTATTGGTTTTTTTTTTCCAGCTTCAATATAGGTTTATCCTCGTGTGTATATTTTTTCAACCTTGTTTATAATATTGAATGTCTTTTAAATTACGGAGGCAACTCATCCGATTTTTGAAGAATGGTCACCGCAGCAGCAAACCCTACCCCTTTGACGAAGATCCCTGAATATGCATAGGCGCAGCCGCCATTGTCAAACGTTGATTCTGTACACGTTAAGACTGTAGAGGCCGCAATATGGAAGCAGGTATTGAATAAAACTGAGGAAGCAGGAGCGAAATCTGGCGCCGACTTAGAGGCCGGAACAGGGGAACCACCTCGGAAAATACATGTGAACCAGGATCCGACGCGTCTCCCTGCAAGTCTGAAACAGGAGAAGATCCACGTAGCGGCTGAAGAGATAAACACAGGTCCGTCCTTTTATTGTGAAAAGAAAACTAATATGAATGCGGATTTTGGGATGCATTTGAGACATATTCTGGAGGGAGCCTCGGTCTGCGTCCGGGGTTCTATTGTCAGGTTTTCTGGCAATTTCGCCATCAATGACTGTGGCATTGACACTTACCCTCAGAGTTTTGTGGACAACAGAAAGGAGTCCGCAGGAGAACCAGAACCTAAATCGCTGGTGAATAACCCTCCCTATCCTCGCCATGGGTCTAAGATTTCCTAGACCCGTTGGAGCCGAGTAGCAGGGGCCAGATCTAAACCAGATCTGCATGAAGAGTTACATGTTTTCCAGATCCAAGTCAACCTCTCGGACAAGACAACAATGCAATGGGCATGCGCAACGGATCTTGTGCAGGACCTCTTGCAAAATCTTGAAGGCCGGCTAGGGATCCCCTCATCTTGCCTCAGACTAATATACAAGGCTAAGCAACTTCTGAATACCCTTCCTCTCTCTTATTACAGCATTCAGAGGGATGCCTCTATTGTAGCTACTTTTCGTTTGAGAGAGGGTTCCTTCAGGCAGACCTCCTCTGCCCCTTCTTTCTCTTATAAAGAGGCTATCCACAAAGATGCTACACATACACAACCCTCTTCATCAGTAGGCCATCCATTTGAGGCTCCAAAACCTTTTCTGGTAGACAAATCGGAGGACATTCCTTCCATCAATCTCTCCCATCCTGGAATTGATGATCGATATCAACTTTTTGCAAAATCTGCGCTTGTATGTAAATTTAATGGGCTATGGCCTCGCACATTAGATCTATACCAATAGATTCATACCAACTGGACTAAAAAAATCCAGATATACTTATGTTCAAAAGGATTCTTCATAATGGTTTTTGACCAAAATGAAGATTACCAGAAGGCCTTAACGGGAGGCCCTTGGTTCTGGGGCTCGGCTAGGCTTTTTCTTACTCCTTGGTTTCCAGACTTCGACCCTTATACAGCTGTTATCACCAAGATTCCCATTTGGGTCAGGCTCCCGAACCTACCAGCGCATCTATGGCACGTCTCGGTCTTCATAGCCATTGTAGAAACTTTAGGACGCTACCTGGCTGTTGATTCTTCTCGGAAGGAAAATGGGCTCTACACCTATGGTAGAATCTGTGCAGAAATAGATATTAGAAGAGGACTGCCGGATCAGATTAATCTCAAGTATGGATATTTCCATTGGACTCAAACCTTGGATTACGAGAATACAGCCTTCCGTTGCCGCCATTGTCATCAAACAGGACACCTCCAAAGTTCCTGTCCCCAGTATCTCGACAAAAAGAAGAATCTGAAGCGCAAGCCCAAGTCTAAAAGTTGGAACCACTGTGCGCCTCCTCCCCCTGTGGACGATTCAGATTCCTCCAGTTCGGATGAGGAGGAAATTGCAGCAGATGGGCAGAATGTTGAGATTCCGCTGGAAGCTCCCTTGGACGATCCGGTAAACCCTTCCATCTCTCAGATATCCCAGAAATGTTCTCATCTCACTTCGTCCTGAGACTCTGAGAAGGATATTCTGCCACCTGGGCAGAATAGTCTCCAACTTGTTTCAGCTCAGCCAAACTCCTCTGAATGGGTCAAAGTTAGCAAGAAGAAAGGAAAAAAAAGTCGGGTGATAGTAACAGCCCCCTCAGGGTAGTTCTCTCTGCTCAGTTCCAGTTCTTTGTTATTCCATGTTCTCTATAGCCCTCTCCTAGTTCTTCGCCATGGAGCAAGGTGGATCCTATCTCCTTGGGCTCCCTTACTTCTGTGCTTCGCTTGCATGCAAGCCTAATTGTACGATACTCTTCTTTTTTTAATAGAATCAGTCTTTACTCAGAAATATATATATATATATATATATATATATATATATATATATATATATTGAATGTCTTTTATTCCATATCCTTTCAATCTATATTTACAAAAAAAAATGGTGAGCCTATATAATCTTGTCTAAATGGGATAAATAAGGTACACCATATTTTGTACATATGTCAATGTTGTACTGGATCCATGAGGGGTCTTTGGTAAGTGATTTCTCTTATAACCATCTAGTTACATGGTTTGGAAGGATGTGAGGAGATTTATTTTCTCCCCACATCCTAACATATGTTGAGATTTCATCCATATACAAGTCCCTAATTGTATCCAAAACTTAGATTTCTTCTTATAACGATTGTGGTCACCTCTTCCTAAAAAACTTTTCCATACAAAGGAACAAAGAAATGATCACATATCTAAGAATAATGTCATAGATACATATGTTCCCACATGTTTTTATAAATAAACTATAAATGTGGACATTTTACATTCCATGACCATGACTCTAACAATGTTCCAAGATGAGGGTTCTTACCCCTCATGATTGCGTCTATTATAATAAATAAAAGGATTCCATCACGATTTAAATATATCCCTTTCTCCAAAGTACTATGTAAGAGGGGAATTTGTGCCTCTTAAATTCAATAGCATTATTTTCCTCCTATAGCCCATAAACTAGAGAAACTATGTTCTTGTAAGGTTCTCGAAGGTTGCAAGTGGGGTAAATCCTTGTTCCTCTAGACTTAAGTTATCTATATTCCACCCATCATCCTTTGAAAATCTCATGATATTCATTTCCCTTAGTAAACTATGCCACCCAAGCATTGGTCATAGACCATTCTACTCTAGGTAACTTATAGTAAGTGTCTAGGTTGCTACTCTCAAAAGATGGTATGCATCTTCCTTTATCATTTATCATTGTATTTAACTCATCATTAACATCCTCAATAATCCTCCTAGTCATCTCTACATATGGCACTATAATTGACCTTGTAGCTACATTGTGAAATGACCTTTGAACAATTTTGGTGATTGGGTGGATCCATCAATTTATATCACACTTTTTGGAAAGCAAGGCCCACATAAATGGTCTTTATAGACCCTTAATGAAGGACTAATATTAATTGAGCTGTTAAAACTTTAATAATGTTTTTAACCTTGATTGGGGGCTTAACCCCTTGATTGTGAATTTAAAACCATGATCATTGTTTATGTAAATTAGGATTTTAATTAACCCTTGGGATCAACTCAATCGTTGATTTCCATGATATGAAGTATTAAGCAAGCTATGCGATTGAAGGTTCAAATACCTCCAATTAGTCCATGCTTGTGGGAGTGGAATACATAGGAACCTAGAGATATAGTGTCAGTGGTTGAAATCGACCATGTGTCACATAAATATGAAATTGACCTAGTTGTTGACTCCTCTAGTAAAAAATAAAAATTGAAAAAATGAGAAAAATAGGAATTCATTCAAGGGGTTATGTAAGCATTTTATTGAGGTATTTGAAAACCTTTAATCAATGTTTTCAAATTCCAAAATCCTTCCCTATTTTTTGCTAGCTTTCATGCAGTTTCAACTTCCAGAAAGAAAAATATCTTCATTTCTTCCATGGTAGGTGGTAGACTTAGTGCTTGTAGATTCATCTTTAAATTGTTTATGCAATGAGATGAAATTTTATCATTTTCTATTTCATACTATATTTAAATTTATTTTGTCCTAAAACTTATATGATTGTTTTTCTCCCAAGTAGTGAAGGCCTCTAGAGAAAAAAAAAGTATCTTAAAAGTTACATGACAAAAAATTAGAAAAACTACTTAGGATAGTCATAGATGTTCACTCTTAAAAGGGTATTTCTATTTGTTGGTTTTACATTGTTACAACCCTAGTCAAAAATCCATGTAATAAAGTTAATAAAAGCAAAATAATAACCATGGTTATGGGACATGTATTCCAAGCTAAACGTTGGGCAAAAACATAGTGGCATGGATCACTTGTGACTAATTAATGGCTATGGAAATTGGAAAATGCAATGGTAAAGTATTTGAAAAGGAAAAATGGCATTAATTGGCATTTTATTTAAGGAAAATAATGGAAAATTGAAGAAAATAAAGGCCTCATTAATAAAAAGGCTTCTAAGGATCCATTGACAAATTTTGATAGTTCAGTTTTGGAGCTCTCTCTTTCTACTCTCTCTCATAATCTTGGACACTTAGATTTTCTTTGGATCACCCTTGAAGGAGTGTGGCATACTTGGGATTTTGGAGCAAGAAAGTAAAAGAAGAGTAAGAAAGTGCAAGAGGACATTGGGATCAGTAGCTAAAATGGGTTTTTCTTGCAGGTACTGAGTTGCATGTATGATTTCCTTACTAGTTTTAGCATGAATGGCACATGCATGTAGTTTTTTGGTTATGATCTGTCATTGGCATGGAGGAATGCCTAGATTGACGATGTATTTTCCTAGCCTTGTGATTTCCTGGATAACTATGGTGTTGTGGGTGTCTTTCCTTCTTTTTTTTCTCTGGTTGGTTCTCACATTCCTTATGGTCATGGGTTGAGTTACTAGTTCCTGGAAGCCTTGGTTGGACAAACGCTCTAGAAGCCCTGTAACATCTTGGGTTGAGTTACTAGTCCTGGAAGCCCTGGTTGGAACAAACACTTTGGAGCCCTTAACAATGTCGATAGAAACTAATTTGGTGATGGTTAGTAATGTCCGATCATGAGGTGGAATCACTAGTTGAGGGTTGAGGTGTTTTGGCCTTTGGAAGCCTTGATTTAGTTTTTCTTGAATTGTTTCATGAGATCCCACATTCATGCTTGGAATATGGCACATGGGTGATTGGCTTAAAGAAAGATTTGGTTTAGCCAATCTATGGTCAGGTGGTATGTGGAAGTCCAGACCTGGTTGCATTTTTCATGTCTTAATAAGAGATTATTTCCTCTTGTATTTGATGGGTAAATATACTTGTTCATATGTGGTTTTTATGGTTGTTATATCCTTGTTATTTATGTTGGTTATATGTTGGTTATGAGTATGTTTTATGACAAAATTGATGTATGGCTCTCATCATGTTTTGATTTGAAAATGAATGAACAGTGAATATATGACCTAATAAATGATAATGCAACTATTTTGATAAGGCATCGATTATTTTTCATGAATATCAGATAAGTATGATACCCCTATGCTCAGATCTGTTGCTATGACCTGTAGATTGCATATTTGTGACATGTTTGACGAAATTCTTATCATGGCTAGTAGGGGTCCAGTTAAGTCATTAATCAAGTGTTTACATTAGTACCTTTTTTTTGATGTTATTTATCATTTCTAAAAGTTTCAATAAGTTCTGGGTAGTGGCCTAAGTCCTGGCCCTAAAAAAATGGCACAAAATCTGGGGTCGCTAGCTTAGAACTAGCTGAAAAAGGTCCACGGTCGCTAGCATGCCCTTGTTCTGGCAGTGACTAGAAGGCCTTAGTTGCATGCATATCTTGTCATGGGAGCAGCTAGGGGTCTAGGTTAGTGAAATGTCAACTTGTCTCAGAGGTTGATCACCTGGAAATGCTAGTTGGCTCTTGGAGGTTCTATAGCATGTGTGGAAGGTTAAAATGTTCTGGTTTGATTGGTTCTAGTTCGTAAATTGTACATGGGTAGTTGAATCGCATCATTAGAGCCTCTCATCACATGTTTACCCCAGCAAACTGGTTGACTTGGGTAAATGTGGTAGGGGGCGGTTACAGAATGGTATCACAGCATGATTCACCCCTTGGTTTGTATGGGCGTGTTGGTCATGCATGCATGTCGATTGCATATATGTGTTCATTATGCTTATGTTCCATGAACTTGTGGTTTATGCATGGTGTTGGTCATGGTTGTAGTGGTGTTTCCATGTTAAAGTTGATGGTGAGTTGTTGGATGTGGTCGTCATGAGTGTATGTTGGTTATGCATTGGTTATGTATGCCAGTACTTATATATTGTTGTGCATACAGTGACATGTGATAGTTTTCATACATGAGGTCATGATATGTTGTTGGTATGGTCATGCATTGATTATTGTATAATGATTAAAATGAAGATTAAATTTAGATTTGATTGTGTTTATATATGGATTGTGCTAATATGGTTGGTCTTGCCAATGAGATATCCTCCCCTCAAATAAAATGAGGTACGTTGGTTTTTTTATGGTTTGGTTTAGTTGACATGATATACCATGAAGGAAGAGAAGATCAAAATATGACAAGAAAGATGGTAGACTACAGTTCATGAGATTCTCCTTATAGGTCAGATGAGTAGCATGGCGATGAGTACTCCCCTCACATAGCAGACACTTTGAGAAGTTTGAGGGTAGAAGTAATAAGTTTCAAAGAAGATAATGACTAAATCAATCAATCACTAGAGAGACTTTCTAGGGAACAAGAGAAACAAGTAGATGTCAATGCAGTGATTCTTCAAAACTTGTTAGACTTGTAGAGACAGTGACCAATTAGAATTAATCATGGACAAGAGGATAGGAATAATGGAGCATATGGTAGCAGGTCACACAATGGGCACAGGTTGGATAGATATGACACGGTCAAAGATGGTAGATTCTTGGATACACCTGATAGATGAGGCAAAGGATATGGGCTTTAATCTAGTTCTAGTTTAGATAGGTATCATGGTCATAATCATTATCATCCTTATAGTAGGAGTGATAGGGGATCTTCGCTGGATGAGTTCAAGAAATAAAAGCCACCTACATTTGATGGGGAGATGAAGAAGTCACAGGATGTAGAAGCATGGTTGCTTGGTATGAATAAGTTCTTTAGATTACATGATTACTCAAAAAAAAATGAAGGCCATAATAACTACATTTAGTTTTAAAGGTAAAGCAGATATATGGTGGGAAGATGTAAATAATTTCAAAGGTATTTATGAAGAGGATTTGACGTGGAAGGAGTTTAAGAGACTATTAAAGAGGAAGTACATATCGGAGAGATATTATGACCACATGAAAAAATAATTTTATGAGCTGAAGATGCAATCTCTGACCACTGAGGAGTACACTAGCAGATTCTTGGATTTAATGAGGTATGTGCATTACCTCAAGGAGGAGAAGGCTACGATTCATAGATTCATTAGTGGGTTTCTAGTAGAGTTCAAAGACAGGATTGAGTTTGATGAGCCTAGATCATTGCAGGAGGCCATGCGGAAGCTAAAGCACTGTTTTGAGAAATCAAAGCACAGATCTGAGACTAAGCAGGACTGGAAAGGTAATGATAAGAATAAAGGAAAATGGGACAATAAGAAAACAAGACATCAAGATACAAGTAACAAAGAGAATGCAACCTTGCATAAGTCAATGAATCTGATAGAGGACAGGGATTTCAATCTGAGTAGAACAAGGGTGATGGTTGGAATCCTTTGTAGTGTTGGACTTGTCAAGGAGAGCATCGCCCTAGAGATTTTCCATAACATTAGGGTGGTAGACCGCAAATATACAATGATAAGGAGGCATAGACAATGGGAGATGTTGGAGAGAGTATTCCACAGATTCATGCAGCATTGGAGAATAGGTAGGCAGATCACTAGGCATCTATTACTGAGGGAGACGGTAATATTTTTTATCTAGTTCTTTCTATTTTGATTGACCTTGGATCTAATTATAGTTCTCTTAATCCCAACCTAGTGGATAAGTGTGGTTTGAATAAATAAGTGCATGCAAAATCTTGATTAGTGCAGTTGGCTACAGGTATAAAGAAGAGAGTTCATCATTGGGTAAGAGCTTGTGCTTTGAGTTGAATGGTATGCCTACATCAACACATTTAATTGTATTTCTGTTGGGATCATACAATATTTTGTTGGGTATGGACTAGTTGTATCTTCATAGGACCAAGGTGGATTGTTATGACAACGTTATTGAGTGCCTCGATGACAATGGGGAACAAAGAGTCTTGTAAGGTACGAAGAAGGAAACATCAGTTAGAATGGTGACAACTATGCGGGTGAAGTGCAGTCATAGGAAAGGGTGTGTGTTATTCGCAGTGAATATTTCTAGTGAAAACGTTAAGGAAGTTGAGGATGTGGATTTCTTGAGAAGGTACCCAGTTCTACAAAAGTTTTATGATGTGTTTATGACAGAGATTTCAGACTTTCCACCTCACAAGGAAGTAGAATTTTCGTTTGAGTTGGTACCAGGGGCAACACCATCATCAAAGGCACCTTATAGGATGAGCACATTGGAGTTGGTGGAGTTGAAGTTGCAGTTGAAGGAAATACTTGAGAAGGGATACCTTAAGCCAAGTGTATCACCTTGGGCTGCACCAGTGTTGTTTCTAAAGAAGAAGGATGGTACTCTTAGGTTATGCAATGATTACAGGCAGTTGAACAAGGTAACCATCAAGAAGAGGTATCTGTTGCCAAGGATTGATGACTTTTTCGATCAATTTAAGGGAGAAACATTGTTCTCGAAGATTGATCTGAGATAGGGATACCATCAGGTACACATTAAAGAAGAGAACATTTACAAGACAAATTTATAAGCCAAGTATGGGTATTATGAGTTTGTTGTAGTTCCATTTGGTTTGACTAATGATCCAACTACTTTTATGTGCTTGATGAATAGTGTGTTGCTTCCTTATCTGGACAAGTTTGTTATTGTATTCATTATGATATATTTGTATATTCTAAGAATGAGGAAGAAAATGCCAAAAATTTGGAAACAATATTGAGATTTTTGAGAGAGCATCAGTTGTATCCCAAGATTAGTAAATGCAATTTCTTTTAGATAGAGGTGCATTACTTGGGACATGTGGTTTCCAAGGATGGCATAATAGTAGATCCAGAAAAAGATAAGGGCTATCATGGAGTGTGCATCGCCTAGAAATGTGGATGAGGTAAGATCATTCATGGGGTTAGCAGGTTATTACAGGAGGTTCATCATTAAATTCTCATAGATTTCTTATCCTATTACATAGTTGCAAAGGAAATGTAAGAAATTTCAATGGATAGAGGGATGTGCAGCTAGTTTTGAGCAGTTGAACCAGTTGTTGACAAATGCTTCAGTTTCAAATATCGCAGATCTAGACAGAGATTTTTTGGTAAGTACAGATCCATGCAAGGGACGGATTGGTGGAGTCCCTATGCAGGAAGGACATGTAGTATGCTATGAGTCACGAAAAATGAATAAGCACGAGCAGAATTATCTCACACATTATCTTGAGTTGGAAGAGATCATCCATGCTTTGAAGATGTGGAGGCACTATCTTCTTGGTAGGCGATTCATTTTGATGAGTGATCACAGTGGATTGAGGTATCTATTTCACCAAACACATATGAATGTCTGGTAAGATAGATGTTTGGCCATGATCAATGAGTTCAAATTTGAGATCAAGTACATTAAAGTTAAATAGAACATGGTTGCAGATGCTCTTAGTAAGCAGATATAGGTAAATCACATAGCAAATATGATTTCTTATGGGATAGATTTGTAGGATCAGATCCTGCAGGAAAGACAACATGATGACAGGTATATGGAGCTTAGGCATAGGTTACAACAGGGTATAGGTGATCAGGATGTGGATTATTGTCACATAGTAGATGGCTTGGTCAAATTTAGGGACAAGATATATGTGCTAGACAACAGTGAACTCAAGAAGCTTACCTTGAGGGAATTTCATGATAAGCCATATTCAGGTCACCCAGGATATTAGAAGACATTGACAGTAGTGAATAAGTCTTATTATTTTCCAAATATGAGGAGGGAAGTGGTAGAGTTTGTTGTAGAAAATCTGTGTAGGTTAACCCAATAATGAAATATAAATCAAAGAAAAATATTATAACCTACTTCTACTATCAATTTACGAAATCTTAAAGATCGAGCTGAACAATATAACCAGAACAAGAAGAATCAATCACACAATACATATGAAAATACTTTGGGGAAAGCCTTAGCTAAAAACCCCACACTATTGTATTATCATACATGGTGGAAATACATAGGAATTATACAAATCCTTAGCTCTCACAGCTAGCCAGCTCTCAGTACAATCCTCACAGATGCTCACAAGAAATCTTGGCTTCTCTCTAGCCTTCTTCTCTGCCCTCCAAGCTCCTATTTTCTTGCAATGTTCCTTGTGGATGATTCCCCTGTTACCAAGTGTAACACTCTCTCACACACTGTCAGAACTACGTAATCCTCAAGGAATGATTCCTTGACTACATGCATGAGTTTTCTTTATAAGAAGACACATGCAACTGATAGTACACTGTCCTTGTCTTTAATCTCAACTGGGTCTTTCTCAAAATAGACATGCATGAGTTTTTGATGAGGGAATATTCAGTTAACTAGAGTACACTGGTTGAGTGCATGCATGCATCAACTGACTGTTAACTCACCGTTAGTTCCTCAAACAGTTTGGAACTAATTTAACTGGACTTAACTCAGTAAACTGAGTTAACTAATTACAACTCAAATATAACTCAATCTTATCTCATTAATTTAAGGGATAACTCTTGCATGACTTCAGAAAGACTTATTACTTGAATTTCTCCAATTAATTAATTCAAAATGAATTAATCAATTATTTCCAAGTAGTTGTTAAGACTAAATTCGATTTTAATTCACAATTTAATTCAAGGACAAATTGAATTGGAATATTCTTGTTGCCACATTTCAACACTCCCTCTCAACAAGAAAGGGATTATCTACCACCCCGATCCTATCTCTATGGAACTCGAATTTACACTTTGACAATGCCTTTGTCAAAATGTCAGCATCTTGCTCCTATGTCGAAATATACTGCAACAACATGATCCTCCCATAATCAGTAGCTTGCTTTACCTTGTAAAGTCAATGGGAACTCGCAATTGACTTTTTCTCCAGTCTCAGAACCACGTCCCAAACACTATTATGAACTATGGAGTCATACTCCTCCACCATAGCATCAACCCAAATCGGCTACTGCATTTCTTCCTCAAAGGAAGATGGCTCGGTCTCAACACATTCCCCAGCAAGGACCATGTATCCAGTGTACCTCTCAGGTGACCTCCTATATTTGTGCTGAGAATATGGTGCTCCCACATTCTCTCTCGCATCCTCCAACAATCTATCAGCTTCTCTT
The DNA here is from genome assembly GCA_031772625.1 of Pinus tabuliformis. Classification (NCBI taxonomy): domain Eukaryota; kingdom Viridiplantae; phylum Streptophyta; class Pinopsida; order Pinales; family Pinaceae; genus Pinus; species Pinus tabuliformis. The sequence continues at coordinate 659,851,190 of CM062804.1, forward strand.
GTGCACTTCCATCCATCTCTAGGAGACTATACTTGAGTGGATGTCTCCACTCCTGGAACCTCTGCATGCGGTTGCTCCGTATCAGTCTAAGGCTCCTCCTCCTTAGGAACCAACACTTCCTCCACAGCCTGTAGTTGGAGCTCCCTCTCAAGGGAAAGTCGCATGGCCTTCTGCTCATCAAACTTGAGATCTTTGTGAACCATTATCCTCCGACTGGTAGGCAAGTACACCCGATAGTTGTGAGGTGTATCAGTGTACCCCACAAATATCCCCAACTCTGATGTCAGCTCAAGCTTCTTCCGTCCATCCTTTGTCACATGGCAATATACCGATGGGCCAAAGATCCTTAAGTGACCCACATCTGGTCTCTTACCAGAGAAAGCTTCCTCTGGTGTCTTCATCCCAAGTATGTGATGCAAGCTTCTATTCTGCAAATAGACTATTGTGTTGCATGCCTCAGCCCACAAGTGAACTGGTAGGCCTTGGTCATGCAATATTACCCATATTGCCCCTACAATATTTTTGTTCTTCCTCTTGGCCACCCCATTCTATTGTGGGTTATGAGGTGTCGTCAACTATTGTTTAATTCCTTCCACTACACATAAGTCCTTAAACTCTTGAGAGACATATTCTCCACCATTATCACTTCTCAAGGCCTTGATCTTATACCCTGACTCTTTCTCGACCAAAGCTTTGAACTCACAAAACTTTGTGAAAGTTTGGTCCTTCTTCTGCATGAAATAAATCTACCATTTACGAGAATATTCATCAATGAAAATCACATAATACCTTTGCTTCACTATGGATGTTGTCGAGAATGGTCCACACACTTTAGTATGAACTCACTCTAAGATAGCCTATGCTTGACTATCTTGATCTTGAAAGGAAGAATTGGTGTACTTTCCCAAGGTACAACCTTTGCATGTGTCAAGTTGCTCAAGTTTACGTTTGGGAAGTCCTGTAGATATCTGCTACATTATCTTCAAAGCCCCACGATGCAAATGGCCCAACCGCTTGTGCCACAATTCGCCAATGTCTTGGCTTTGCACCAATTCTTCTTTCGCACTCAAAGCTACACAATCATCTACCTCTAGTTTATAGAGATTCTTCACCCGAATCCCTATCCTCTTGGTCTGACCCGTGGCTATGTGTCTTAGGAATGCCTTTCCTTTATTGATGACAACATCATAGCCTTTTTCCTCCAACATCACGACCGATACCAAGTTATTCTTCAGTCCAGGCACATACTTCACATCTGTTAAGGTGAGAGGAGCTCCATGCTCCCTTCGAAAAGCAATCATGCCCACTCCTGAAACACTATACCTTCTGTCATCACCCATCTCTATGTGCATCTTGAGGTCTTTCTCCTCCAAGGCACTAAATAAATTTTTATCACCGGTCATGTGTAATGCGGCTCCACTATCAAGATACCAGACACAACCCATCATCGATGACACCATGCATGCAATGAGGGTAAAGTCCATTTTGAACTGAGAGGCTAATGCCTCACCTTCCGATCCTTTCGAGGATCCCTTCTTGGACTTCTTCAATGGGAAATTAGTCGCATAATGTCCCATCTTGTGACAATTAAAGCATCTTACTTTCGACATATCACCCTTCTTCCCTCCATGAGAAGAATTCGATTTGAAATGGGAAGCCTTCCCCTTCCCTTTCCTTGCCTTACTTGCTAAGGCTAGATTTTCTTCATCATCATCCTTATATGAAGAACAATCTTGTGTGCTCCTCCTGATCTCCTCCTGCATAAGACCCGACCACAGTCGTTCCAAATCCGACAGTTTCTCCCTTCCATTCACAAAGTCTTGCTAGATATTCCAACTCTTTGGAAGGCCAAGAGAGCGAGGCTCACCATATAATCATCGACAGTAATTATTCCTACACTGCCAAGCTTATCTCTGCAGGTGGTGAGCTTGTTCAGATATGTGGAAATAGTATCGCCCTTCTCCATCTTGATTCTTCGAAGCTTATCCTTAAGTGCCAATTTCCTCTGGTCGCTACTGTTTTGGTAGAGGTCCTTCAATGTCTTCCACATTGAAAATGGAGTATCCTTCCTGTGGAGACTCAAGACAATATAGTCTCGAAATCCCTTAAGGATGATCCGTCTCGCCTTTGCCACACACTTCTTCCACTCAACCAACTCTTGTGCATTAGTTGAAGCTGGCTTTGGGATTTCTTGATCAATGGATTCCTTCAAGCCATTGTCTTCTAATACAACCTCCATTCTATCTTTCCATATTATGTAATTCGAGCTACCTTCCAAGCCATACTTGAGTCTCAAGCCATATAATGCCACTGTCCAAACTTGAAGCATGATATGAATTCAATTTTCACCTGCAACCCTGAAATTCAAACTTTGAATTCTCTTCGCAGTATACTATTCGCAACTCTGATACCATGTAGAAAATTTGTGTAGGTTAACCTGATAATGCAATATAAATCAAAGCAGAATACTATAACCCACTTTTACTATCAATTTTAGGAAGCTTAAAGATAGAGCTGAACAATATAGCCAGAAGAAGAAGAATCAATTGCACAATACACATGAAAATACTTTGGGGAAAGCCACAGCTAAAAACTCCACACTATTGTATTATCATACATGGTGGAAATACATAGGAATTATACAAAGCCTTAGCTCTCACAACTAACCGGCTCTCAGTACAATCCTCACACATGCTCACAGGCAATCTTGGCTTCTCTCCAGCCTTCCTCTTTGCCCTCCAAGCTCCTATTTCATTGCGTTGTTCCTTGTGGATGATTCTCCTGTTACCAAGTGTAACACTCTCTCACACACTGTTAGAATTGCGCAATCCTCAAGGAATGATTCCTTGACTACATGCATGAGTTTTCTTTATAAGAAAGCACATGCAAATGATAGTACATTGTCCTTGTCTTTAATCTCAACTGGGACTTTCTCAGAATAGACATGCATGAGTTTCTGATGAGGGAATCTTCAGTTAACTGGAGTACACTGGTTGAGTGCATGCATGCATCAACTGACTGTCAACTCACCATTAGTTCCTCAAACAATTTGGAACTAATTTAAATGGACTTAACTCAGTAAACTGAGTTAACTTATTACAAATCAAATATAGCTCAATATTATCTCCTTAATTTAAGTGATAACTCTTGCATGAATTTAGAAATACTTCTAACTTGAATTTCTCCAACTAATTAATTCAAAATGAATTAATCAATTATTTCCAAGTAGCTGTTAAGACTAAATTTGATTTTAATTCACAATTTAATTCAAGAACAAATTAAATTGGAATATTCTTATTGCCACATTTCCACATTTGTGGCTATATGTTTGGACTATCGACAAGTGAAAGAAGACTGCAATCATCCACGTGGATTACTTCAACCTATTCCGATTCCAAAGTGGAAGTGAGAGGTCATTTACATGGATTTCATTACAGGTTTTTCAAGGAAATTTAGAAAACATGGTTATATCGTGGTTGTGGTTGACATGTTGATAAAGGTATCACACTTCATTCCAGTGAAGTCTACATATTCAACTAATGATGTAGCATAGGTCTTCATTAGAAATGTAGTGAGGTTGCATGGTTTACCAAAGAAGATTGTGTCAAACAGGGGTGCCAAGTTCACTTCTAGATTTTGGAAAGAGCTATTTGCCGGGTTGGGTACAAAGTTGGCCTTCAGCACAAGTTATCATCCACAGATAGATGGACAGACAGAGAGGGTCAATAGGATATTGGAAGATATGTTGAGGACATATGTGATTCATCAACAATGGAAGTGGGAAGAGTATCTTCCACTGGTTGAGTTCGCTTACAACAATGGGTATCAAGAATCTTTGAGGATGAATATGCTTGAGGCATTGTATGGGCAGAGTTGTAATACTCTCATTCGTTGGAGTGATCCAGTGCACTGGGTTTTGAATGGAATGGACATGTTGGCAGAGATAAAATGAGAAATTTAGGTAATCAAGAAGAATCTAAAGATGGTACAAGACGGATAGAAAATTTATGCTGATCAGAACAGGTTGTTTAAGGAGTTTCATGTTAGGGAATGGGTGTACTTGCATATCAAGCACAAGAAGATATCCTTGAATATTGGATCATGTGCCAAGCTAACACCTCGGTTTTGTGGACCTTTCAAGATTCTTGTGAGGATTGGACCAGTAGCTTATCAACTTGCATTGCCTCCGGCAGTGAAAGTCCATGATGTTTTCCACGTGTCATTCCTTAAGAAGTATGTTAAAGATGTTGATCACGTGATTGACTGATCTGTATTGCAAATGGAACTAGAAGGTGAATTCCAGCCCCAACCTCATTTAATTTTTCATAGAAAGATTCTCATGCTCCGAAACCGAGCAATTGAGCAATTTAAAGTGTAATGGAAGCACTTTGGGCTTGATGAAGCTACATGGGAGATGAATGATCATATGTGGCTATGTATCCTTCCATATTCGTTGGTTAAGCAATTTTTTTGGCATATGTTTTGGTGTGATGTTTTGGTATATGTATATATGTATATGGATGTAAATACCTCCATGAACTATGTTATAAAGCTCCAATATGTAGTATGGTTTTCAAGTCTTTATGGTTGTCATGTTGTTATGTTTCCAATGTTGGTTTGTTTCTCAACATGATGAACATTGTAAATACTACAACTAGCATTTGCACCAGATGTTGCAAAGAAAACGTCGTAAGGCATAAAGTGCGGAAATCCATTATCCATGTAGTGTGTGCATTATTCAACAAGGTGGATCTCTTTAAATTTGTTGCAAACATTTATTTTATTGCATTGCTAATTTATTTAGAATCTACTACTACCTCCTCTTCTTGGAATATTAAATTTCTTATCACCCCATGATGACAATTCCTCTAATTATTGGAATCACAATTTTTTCCACTTTAGTGGGTTTACCGTCAACCTAAAGAAACATGAATTTGAGTCACTCAACTAAAAAGAAATTGCTAAATTGCTATTTATCATGTTTTGAGTAAAAACAATTAATAACTCATATTTACAACCCTTGAAATATTTACAACCTTTTAAGTCTTGTATTTATAACTCATATTTATAACCCTTTAAAATGAAACTAACTATCTATATTTTTATTAATAATAAAAAGAATCTTCTTTATAAAACTGATACTCACATGCTACTCCTATTGAAAAGAATCAATACTCTTTGATAAGCAAGGAAAGAATTATACTCGACCTCAGGGAACTCAGTGGGCAAAATTATCAATAACTAGTTAATATTGATTTGCATCAATTTCTTTTGGTCCAACCAACAATTAAAATCCATCCCCTGCCACTACAACAATAATACACCATATATCACCTTCCCATTAAAACTGAGAATGAGCTGCAAGTAACTGTGAGAACGCGGATGCCTCATAAGCATGGAGCTAAGTTTGATCCCTGAGCTTTGCTACAATCCTCAACTGTAGAAATATTGAAATTTTTAAGAAGACTCTGGCCATTTCATAAGCTGCTGAGTTGACAACAGAGTTTGTCTATTGCTGAGTCCCAATCATAGAGATGTCTATATGAGTTATGTCAATGTCTAAGTAGAGCTGTTGAATATGGAATCTCAAAGCAAGGATGCTACATAGGAACAAAGAATTGGTTAATTGGTTGTGTTAAGTTCATGTGCTGGCCTAGCAACCCTGGAACAGGGCAAACAGGTTCATGCTCAAATAATCAAAGTGGGATTGAGTCAGATGTTTTTGTGAGAAGTGCCATAGTTGATATGTATGCTAAATGTGGGAACCTAGATGATGCACGGCTATCATTTGATAAAATTTACAAACCTGACACGGTCTTATGGACCACAATTATATCAGCATATGCTCAGCATGGACATGGCAGGGAGGCATTACTACTCTTTGAAGAAATGCAACAAGCAGGCTTGACTCCAAATCACGTTACATTTCTTGGTGTTCTGGCTGCATGTAGTCATACAGGCCTTGTGGACAAAGGCTGGCACTATTTCTTATCCATGAGTCAGCATCATGGTATTAGACCAAGAGTGGAGCACTATGTCTGCATGGTAGATATTCTTGGTCGTTCAGGGCACTTGGATGAAGCAGAGGACCTTATCAACTCCATCCCTTATGAGCCTGATGCTATTCTGTGGAAGGCCTTGCTTGGTGCTTGCAGAGTCCATGGAAACCTTGATATAGGTAGACGTGCAGCAGAACACCTTTTTGATTTGGAACCTCAAAATGCAGCGTCCTATGTCTTGCTGTCAAATGTTTATGCTGCTGCAGGCAAGTGGGATGATGTTGCAAAGGTGAGAAGAATGATGAAAGATAGGGAGGTAAAGAAGAATCCTGGATGTAGTTGGATTGAAATCAAGAATGTGGTGCACAAATTTATTGTAGGAGATAGATCACACCCACAGTCAGAGAGAATTTATGCAATGCTGAATCACTTGTCTAAGCGGATGAAGGAGGCAGGATATATGCCTGACATGTTGTCCGCCCTGAAAGCAGGGAAAAGTCTAGCTAAGGTTCAGCTAATGCGACACCTTCTGAAGCAAAGAACGATCCATTACCCAGCTTCTGGAGTGAGGATACCAATCCTCGACCTCTCCCTTGGCTTACAGGAGCGGAAACCTTGCTCATTTCTTGTCTCTGCAATAATCCTCGTCTGGCGGGTAATTGACTCCACGAGGGTTCATCATCTCATCTTCCTCTTGCGATTGCTCTCTTGGTTGAAAGTGGTTCTTCTCCCCTTTTTGCTATGAGTTATCTAGGTCTTATGAGACCCGTCTTGTTTTGTTGTTCACAGGTGAGTGAATGGTTCTCAATCAAAGTTCGAAGGTGGTTTGAAATTATCTTCCCCTAAATAACCAAGTGCTTCCTTTCTTTTTCCAGGTTGACAAATGTTCCACCAAGTCTGCGACTTATTTATTTTTTTGTTATTAATGCATGGACCCTATTTAATTTCTACGGAAGAGTTTCTCGGAGGAGGGTTTCAGATTTAGCTATGGCTACTTCAACGACGTTTAGGTAGTTTTAACTGCTCTAATTTCTTCTTAATAGTCTAGTCAAGGAGAATGATTACTACAGTTTCCTAGCTTTTTTAGTTTAGACAATGCGATTGATATTTTCATATTGTTTTTCAATTTTCTGGATGTAATGGAACTTAGTTCTTCTTCTGCTTATACCCATACCATGACTATAAGGATTTATTTTAAATTCAGTGTGTAATGAATGACGATTTTTCTTGTTATGTTGTTATTCTATATTTTCAGAATGTCTTTCAATTTTATGTATGTAATGGAACTTAGTTCTCCTTCTACTTATATCCATACCGTGATTTCTGTATGTAATGGAACTTAGTTCTCCTTATGCTTATACCCATACCGTGACCATAAGGATTTATTTTAAATTCAGTGTGTAGTGAATGACGATTTTCTTGCTATGTTGTTATTCTATGTTAGTTATCTTGACAACCACCATGGATTTGGTTCCCTTAAACTTGCTATTTACAAGAATATGGTTTGTGATCTTTCCCGGGTAAGCAAGGGTCTGGCCTGCCTGAACTCGGTTTAACCCATAGGTATAATGTTCTACACTTTTCTTAAATGCACAGTCAGGGATTACTCTTACCGATGGCTCTTGACGGTTATCAAGTGTGAAACTGTGCAATGCCCTGTTTGGAAACAACATGAACATGGAGTATGGGATGTTAGCCACCCCATCTCAAAGCAATTCAACAATTCGAATGTTGAAGTGTTTCATGTTGCGCATTTTCTCAGAGCATGCTTTCTTTGCAACTGACAATTGAACCATTGGAAGGACATCTACATGTATAGGTTTGTTATAATGATCACAACATGGTTTTTATGTTAGAATTTTCTTTAATCTTTGAAATTCACCTTGAATTGATTATAATTTCCAATTCTCAAGAGCTAATCTCATTCTCTGTTTGCTGATTAATGCAGAGGTGACAAAGCATTCTGCAACGTGGAATGTCATTACAAACTGATTTTGATGGGTGAACAAATGAAAAAATTAATTGCTTCTCCACCATATTCATGGAGTGATACTTGTTACGGTAGAAATATTTTCTTAAGATTAGAGGCATGAGAACTTTCCATCTGTTATATTCTATGTATTGTTTGCATCAGAGAAGCTGTTGGAAAATGCAAGGCCACAGATGATATAAAAATATATCTTTGTTTTGCTCGGAGGGAAAGGGAAGGAATGGGATGGTGTGCCCTTTTTTGAACCATATCAATTTGGAATGAGCTTTCTTGTGGTAAAAAATGCATGGCCACAGATGATATAAAAATATATCTTTGTTTTGCTCAAATGGAAAGGGAAGGGATGGGATGAGGGATGGGATGGCGTGCCCTTTTCTGAACCATATCAATTTGGAATGAGCTCTCTTGTGGTAAAATTTGTTCTATTTTGAAATTTGATAAGAAAACTAGAACTATTGATGCTTGACATATTCTCTGAGTTTTGTTTGAGTGAATCTTATTGGTTTTAAATACAACCCCTGTTGTACTTGTTTCAATGTGATTCAGATCCAATTCACAGGAAAGATTAAAAAACACAAAGTGTGACTGCAATGCAAAATTTGCACATTATGTAATACTCCTAAAAATTCATCTGAACGATGTTTCATAAACTCATAAAATCGGTCTTAACTATGACTGATAACTGATAAGCCAGGCAGGATAAGTTATTTATTGGGGAAAGGTCATATGTTCGATCCCACAAATAAATAAAGAATGGCTCCTCTTAACACGATATAAATTGACTACCTTGTTCAGTTTAGTGACACCCCTGCAATTAGAGAAGAGAAATGGATGAAAGGGAAAACAAAATTTGGAGATAAGCCCCCTATTTGGGAACAAGCAGCTGCAGTGTTGTTGAGTCTTTTTGGTTTCTGGATTGATCCTTTTCTGCTCCTTTTCTGCTGCATCACAGAAACAAGAACACCCACCTCGGAAGTTATATAGCTTTCTTCAACTTTCATAGTTTGTGCATGTCCATTGAAGTTGGTATTCTGCAGTGTTGTTGAGTCTTTTTGGTTTCTGGATTGATCCTTTTCTGCTGCATCACAAAAACAAGAACACCCACCTCGAAAGTTATATAGCTTTCTTCAACTTTCATAGTTTGTGCATGTCCATTGAAGTTGGTATTAGAAGTGCCGACTTGGCTCCTGATTCCAAATTCAAAATAGAATAGATTGAGCTTTCATATAACACAGAAACGTAATCATGAATTTGTGCAAATTACACTTATTTATGAAGAAACAATGAAAACTTAGTATTTTCATTCAAAACAACATTAAAAAACTATATAAGTGTGAATGCAATTGTTGAATTTTGATTAATATCATGTGCTACTACTTTAAATGTTAATGAAATAACCTTTCCTATGTAGAAGGCAGAGTGATTACTATCTACTCTTAGGGCTACCGCTTGTTGACTACCTGGCCCTGCTGCATTTTCGAATGTTATATCCCGTGCTAAGAAGCCATCAGCATTTACAGCTGCAATTGTGAAAACAAATAAATTAGCAATCCTCAACATCTAAAACAAGATTTAGTGGGATCGAGGAATATGGATTGATTGAATTTTCCTTTGATAAGAGTTCAAAACCAAAGAACGATGGTAATTGTAAGTATTAAATTCCGTCTTTGTTTAGAAATAGCATACACATATTTATCTAGTTATCAGAATAAACAGAGGATCCGATTTCAGCATATGCCCATTGAAATTTCTCAAACTTACAAACCCCAATGCATGTTGAAAGACATTACACCTATCATATGAAAGGGTTCCAAATATCTTATTCTTAAAATGTAAAACGATAATTAATTTTTTTGCTGCTTTAATAGGATGAAAGAAGTGCAGAATCTGCAAAAATAAATGTTATTGCTCTCTTCTTCTCAGCAACCTACAATCTGAAGAAAAGCATTATTGCTTCCCTTGCAAATGATGGATTGCATTCCAAGCACTGCTGGATTTTGATTGTTTCCTTCTCCTCTCATTTGTATTTTGTTGATGCTTTCTAGATCAGCATTCCTTTGCAAGGGAAAGGGAATTAATCTGGGTTGAACTCAAGTAGAAAATTTCTCTCTCATTAATTGGATGGTCATTTTCACAATTGATTGTCTCCAAAGAAGTCTTGTCAGCCAAATCTCTACCTTTCCTCAGGCTTTTAAGTTTAACCAGCATGCAGGCCCTCAGTGTTGTGGTTTGGCATTTTTATCCAGTAGTTCTTAGCAACATGGTAGAAAGGGCACACTTTATGTCCATGCAGAAGGAATTGGAAGCAATGGTAGTGGATTCCTTGGCCACAGAATTGAACAAGCGTTTAAAGCCCTTTGGGTTCTGCAAGAAGACCCATAAAAATCTGCAAATGTATCAAAGAGAATTGCTTCCTAGATCATACTTGTACAATAAGTGATCATAGTAGAAGGTCATTTGATTGTGAAACCGTTGTGGGATTCAATCCAAGTGACCTGAATGTAGAAATTAACAAACTCTACAAGCTTATTTAAATGTGAATATTTTATCATTTTCCATTCAATGATAAATTTTTTTAGAATGTTTGGCTAGTTAACCCTCAATAGGAGTTTCTTCAATGGAATTCACATTAACAATTGAAAAGTCAAAGTTGTCATCTCTATCATGGCCCATGTATTTGGTTGTCTCCTTCCAAATTTCAGGAATTGCCTCCCTCACATTATGAATACTTTCTAGGGAATAATCAGCTTCCTCAGATTTTACAGAGCTGCCCACCTTCCCAAACAAGATACCAAATTAAGTAAGAAACCAATAAATATCAAGCCACCAAGAATGATAATCTAGACTTTCAAGTAATCTTTTTACTTCTCTCAGATTCAAAAGAAATTTGACTACGAACAGGAGTTTTCGAGTCCAATGGTCAAAACTATTAAAACAATTTTCACAATTTACAACACAGAACTCTCTCTCCCCCACTATTTTTCTGTAACGAATAAATTCCATCTTAAACCTTTCCCACTATGTCACAAAGAATTATAAAGTTTCCTGCAATTTGATAAAATTATGACATGTACTAGTAATTTCTGAGGGTCATTTGAGGGCTTACCAGAACTGTATTAAGGCCTGTTGCTTTTGCTCCTGCTATGTTTCGGACATTGTCATCAAAGAAGAGCTGCAGAAGAGTTCGAAGAAGGATCACTGTAAAAATATGTAAACAAATTAAAGACAAACGCTGGAAACTTACTGTTCTTGGTGGATCTGCATTTGCAATTGTGAGTGCACGCTTCATGGCTTCAATTGAGGGCTTGATAAAAACAGGAGAAGTATTGGGTTTGCATTCATCAGTTTGTTGATTAAAAGGATAAGCCATATTAAGGCTCTCAAAACATATGACATCCTCAAAACAGTCTTCCAAGCCTAGTCTTTTTAGGACTTTACATGCATGAGTCTTATCTGAATTTGTAAATATCTGCACATAAGATATCTCCAAACAATAGTTATGGTTGCATTCATTTCATTTTATTCTTAGAGAAATAATGCCAACTATTGTATTTTTCATGATCTCTTTCAACTATCCACAGGGGAAGCAACCTTATAGAATTGTGTTTGTGCTTGTAAGGCTTTAAATTCTATTGAAGTTGACCTAAAAATTGAATTTATGCAACTCATTACCAAATACTTACCAATTTCCTTTGAGGCATGCTCATCAAAACGCTTCTCAGTGCAGGGTCTGGTTCAATGACTTCATATGGCAAGTTCCCATGCACAAATCTAGAAATTATGAAAATTACACATGTATAAGATTTTCCTTTTGATAAAATGCCAATAAAGCATATGCACCTAGCTAGATAAATTTCAATTATCTCAGGGGAGAAATAGAGGTGAATCTCCTCACTAAGCCATGATGCTTAGTGATACAATTTAAGCATGAATGTCATGGAAAATTAAATACAAAAGCTGAAAAGCTATTTCTATTTTTCTGAAATAGGTCTCTCACAACACTCTATATTGATTTTCTTTTTTGCTCATTGTAGGAAAGGAAAAATGTGACAGAAACAATCATTCACAGCACAAACAAAATAGAATCGCACCTGTGATATTCATCTGCATCAACCTCATAACCCAGTTTCTGCAACTTTAAACAACAGTTATTAGTCACAGTCAAACAGCCTAAATCCTCCAAGCAATGATACCTCTGTTCTGCTCTATGAAGTTGTCACATGGTGATGCTTAAAGGGGAGTGAATAAGAATTGATTTTTTCTTGCAGATTGAATATGGAAGGCGGGAAATCTTACTCTCAGCCCAGCCAGAGTGCTCCCATTGGTTTTATAAAATTCTGTACGGAGGCTGGAAACAATTTCTCTACTGAATCCAAAAACTTGTGCAAGAAACTCTGGAACAACATTAATCAAATCCATGAAACAACACCCAGGGAGAAAAAACTAATTGAATTCTAATAGAGGAAGGAAAAAATAATCTGTATGTAAAACTTAATACGGGACATAATTCACAGCACACCATCAATATTCTTGCGGCAGGCTGTGGCAATGCCTGTACTGGAAGGATACAGAGTATCATCCAAATCTGTGACAAAAATAAAACAGAGCGTCAAAATAACTTTGGAATTTCTCGCAAAATGTTCATGATAAATGCAATTAAAGATATGCGAAAAGTTCAAATTGAAACAGAATCCACGATTTCTTCTGAATTCATGCCAAAAGTACCGAAGAGCATACAATCGAATTGAGTTGTTGATTGTTCCATCATATTCATATCACAGAATTCGCAATTACAGAGGCAATGGATATTTGCACTGAGCCTACGAAAACCACATTGAATATGCAAAGAAGTTATAGATATATATAGAGAGAGAATTCAAGTTGCAGGCATGGTTGGTCGGAGGCTACGCGGTGAAGGAATCGACGTGGAATCCTGCAACTAGATTCATGTGAAATGAAGGTGTCACACTGAAATACAAACGCATTTACCATGAGCATACAATCGAATTGAGTTGTTGATTGTTCCATCATATTCATATCACAGAATTCGCAATTACAGAGGCAATGGATATTTGCACTGAGCCTACGAAAACCACATTGAATATGCAAAGAAGTTATAGATATATATAGAGAGAGAATTCAAGTTGCAGGCATGGTTGGTCGGAGGCTACGCGGTGAAGGAATCGACGTGGAATCCTGCAACTAGATTCATGTGAAATGAAGGTGTCACACTGAAATACAAACGCATTTACCATTTGGAGATTTTCAGTAGGATTGTGTACAGGGTTTTGTTCTTCAAGCAGCATTAGAAGCTTCTCTATTTCGTTCCTTTTAGCCACTGGAACGCCGAAAACACCCCTGTTCAGGCCTTGCATTGACATTCACAAAACCTAAACGGGCAATCAGCAATTTACTTTCAGAAAAGGCTTAAATCCTTCAGCTCCGAATTACTGTTATCATCCAAAATGCAATAAGGACCCCAAATTCAATAACAGAAAGCATAACATACCCATGTAAGAATAAGCTAACCTTGTAAGGTATTTTTTAGGGCTATTTTTAGTTGATCAGTGCTCCCAACCTCTGGAGTCTCCCTGGAAAGCTCTGTTCCTGCACTCGCATTCAGAGACCTGATCTGCTGCACATCGCATCTGATGGCGCCGCCTTTGATGGCATGATCCAGCAGCCTATGATCCAGTGGAGTAATTACGCAGAGGAAAAATACGAAGACCGGCAAGAACAGGGAGCCTGAAACCAAATCCAGAGCGATGAAACCAAATCCAGAGCGAGGGCAAGCGTTTGATCTGAGGTACAAACCCTGCTGCCCGGATGAAACTATTCGATGAAACGCCCAAACCGTTTGGGCAACCCCGATCAATGGCTGAAATGGTTGCAATCGTCTAACATATCATCCTGTGGCTTACAAGATGACAGGTAGGCAGAGAGGGGAGTTGATCTCAGAGGGAAACGCCTTACGGCGTAATGAGCTAAGTTATAAAGTTCCATGGCAGTACGTTTTTCTTTTCATCAATCATGTTGGTTGTAGGTGTCCTTGAACACTGAGGATGGTGTTCCCCCAAGGGGGAGGGTGCTGTAACAACCTTGGTTAAAAATCCATGTAATAAAGTTAATAAAGGAAAAATAATAACCATGGTCATGGAACATGTATTCCAAGATGAAATTTGGGCAAAAATATAGTGATGTGGATCACTTGTGATTAATTAATGGCTATGGAAATTGGCAAAGGCCATGGTAAAGGCTTTGGAAATGCAATATGGCATTAATTGGCCTTTTATTTTATGAAAATAATGGAAATTAGGAGAAAAGGAAGGTGTAAGGTCACATGTTTCATGAGGAGGAAAATGAAGGAAAATAATGGAAAATTGAAGAAAATAGAAGCCTCATTAATAAAAAGGCTTATGAGGATCAGTTGACAGACTTTTGACGATTCGATTTTGGAGCTATCTCTTTATACTCTATCTCTCATACTATTGGAAACCTAGAGTTTCCTTGGATCACTCTTGGAGGAGTGTGGAATACTTGGGATTTTGGAGCAAGAAAGAAAAGGAAGAGTAAGAAAGCATAAGAGGACATCTAGATCAACAACCACAATGGGTTTTTCTTGTAGGTACCAAGTTGCATGTATGATTTTCTTGCTAGTTTCGCATGCATTGCACATGCATGTGGTTTCTTGGTTATGATCTGTCAATGACATTGAAGTATTCTTGGATTGACGGTAGATTTTCCTAGCCTTTCCATTTCTTTAATAGCCATGGCGATGTGGGTATCTTTCCTTTTGTTTTCTGGTTGGTTATCATGTTCCTTATGGTCGTGCATTGAGTTACTAGTTCCTGGAAGCCTTGGTTGGAAAAACGCTTTAGAAGCCCTATAACAACTTGGGTTGAGTTACTAGTCCTGGAATCCTTGGTTGGATAAACACTCTGGAAACCCTTTGTGGGTTGATTTACGAGACCTAGAAGCCCTAGTTGGAAAAACGTTGTGGAGGCATAGAAACAACTGTGGGTTAAGTTACTAGTCCTGGAAGCCTTGGTTGGAACAAACACTCTAGAGACCTGGAAAATGTGGGTAGAGACCAACCTAGTGATGGTTAGTGATGTCTGACTATGAGGTTGAATCAATGGTTGAGGGTTGAGGTGGTTTTTCCTCTGGAAACCATGATTTGGTTTTGCTTGAGTTGTTTCATGAGATCGCACATTTATGCTTGGAATATGGAACATGGGTGATTGACTGAAAGAAAGATTTGGTTCAACAAATATATGGTTAGGTGGTACGTGGAAGTCCTAGACCTGGTTGCATTTTGAATATGTTAATAAGATCTTCTTTCCTCTTCTATTTGATGGGTAAATATACTTGTTCATATGTGGTTTTTATCTCTGTTGGGTGCGGGATCCACCAAGGCAAGTTTTGGGGCTTAAAGCCCAAGTTTTGACTAAGTCTGATGTAAAGACTCCGCGATTTGTGGGCGCAGAGCACGAATTTGTAATTGAGTCATAGGGTTGTCCACCCTTACTTTTGCAATGTAATGTCAGCTTGAGAGTTCTACCCATGGTCCAGGGACCATGAAATTGTATAAATAGAGCGAGGCTCTAAGTTGTAAAGGAAAATCTACTCTAATCTAACCTAAAGAAAAAAATGAAGAAGAAGCATTGAGTCTGAGTGGAAGTGTAAAGTTGTGTCTTTGGGTCATACAGTAGGAGAAGGCTCTGTAGCTGAGTGCACAGAGGCCTAATAGTCCGCAGGTAAGTGCGTGGACCCCTGCAGCTGAGTGCGTAGTGTGAGTTGAGTCTATAACCGTTGGAGAAATAATAAAAAGAAGTTTCTTATCATTCTGTGTATCATTTTTCTGTTTTATGCATTAAAGTATATTGGGTATGAGTTGCAAGTTTACTGTTTATTTGCTGTGCAAACTCATATGAATGTGTTGAACAAGTGAATATAAGATAAGTATTTGTTTATGCGAAGTTAACTAACAGTTATAAGAAGATAAGTAATATCTGCGGTGTACTTGGGTAAATAATGCAGATCGTTGCCTTAGGAGCGCGAAAGCATCTCAGCCCTTGGTTAGGGCTGCGTGAAGGAAATTATAATAGATTGTGAAGGTCTCGTAGGTCATGGTAGTGCATGAAGTGACCCACGTGAAGGCATTCCTAGTTGGACTAAGTCGACCCCTCAAACATCTCAAGGGTGCGGAAACTTTGTTCCAGCATCCCCCCATACTACTTCGAGTGAGACCTCAGTCCATGCTTCACAGCCTATTGCCGAAAGGGCTAGTAGTACAGGGATTTGTTTGGCTAACTAAAGTCTAACTCCAAACCTAGGTCAGGCCCCATCATGCCAACAAATGGTTCCATTGCTTGGACTGAAAGCTGCATAGAGATGTCTGATGTCGCATCACTGGAATCCAACTAAGAAGGAGATTAAAGGGTGGTTGGACATGAAAATTCACAAAATCATGGCGCAAGAGAATAAGAATCGATGACTATCGAAGGAAGAGTGGTTAGACTACTACTTGTACACAGAGATCCATGAAATTTTCTTCGAGTCTTTTCCTACTATGTTGTACGAGTGGATTGCGAAGCTAGCATATAGCCAAGGAAGGTGGAAGATCGATAGTCGTATTGTGTGGACCCCTGAATTGGTGCACATATTGGAAACATCGGAGGATAAGATTACGCACGTTATTAGTCACTGGCTCGATCAGATTATAGGAGGATTCATTATTGAATTCACTGTAGATACTTTAGTTAGCTATACCGAGGTAGAGTGATGCTTTCTCAAAGGACCATGAGGTAAGTACGTAAAGTCTCTGAACACTTGGATTAAAATGCTACTGTGCAAAAAGTGGATTATGCAGTTACATTGATGTTTGGGGCTATGCGAAGTGGGAAAATTTACAGAAATGAAGGAAGTGTGGGACTAGAGACTAGCCCCTTGATTTCACCTCCGCGAGGGGACGAGGAAGAGCTCGTGAGGGTCTCTCCACAAAGTGCGATCCATTTGATAAGGCACAGTATTCTGCGCATACCACCTCCACCCACACCACTGCTAGTTTCACCACCATCACCTCCATCTTCGCCCGTACCACCTCCGCCACCACTGCATTTTAACATGGCCATCACGATAAATTTGCCTATTTTCAAAGGATTGGGAAAGGAAGATCCGGACCAGTTTTGGTTCGTTTTAAAGGAGATATGGGAAGTGCAGGGAGTTACATATGATAATATCAAGAAAGCAACATTGGTTAGCGCTCTGCAAGATCGCGCACTGACCTGGTACATTAAGCACTTAAGTGATAATCCAAATGTGGGAATCGTGGTTATCCAAGCTGCACTAACTAAAGAATTCAACAAACCAAAGTCAGAGGTGCAATTGATCATTGGGTTCAAAAAGATCATGATGCTACCAAGCGAGACTCCTTGGGAGCTGGATCAGAGGCTGAAGTGTACGATTCACGAAGCTAATATGACTTCAACGGATGGACAAAAATGCGAATGATTTGTAGCAAAACTAAGGCCACATTTGAGGAATGCGTTGTTGCAGCAGAAGTTAACAACTCAGGTAGAATCTTTAGAAATCACGATGAGGCTACATGAGACCCCAATACAGGATCCTAACTTGGGAGTTCAACATATCCACGTGCAGTTGAAAAACTCATGCCTTGAGATGCAGAGTCTGAAATAGGATAGAATAGTTCGACCAGAAGTGTGCGAAGAGGTGTGGTGCGTGAAATGTAAGGGTCGGGGTCATGACAAAGACCACTGCCTGATGTTTGCAAATTACCTCGTAGGAGGAGGACCGATGTCGTTAAGATCGGAAGCGTAAGTAGGACCGATCATGGCACCTGCTCTGTGGTGCACGATTTTTCAAATAGGAGGAAAGCATGCTACAAAAACTGCCATTTTTTGCAGAAGTACACATAGAATTCGCAACAGTTGTTCTATAATTTCTGTAGATCGGTGGGACACGATGAGCGCACATGTAGAAGTTGTTGGGCCTCATTTTTTATCAAATTTTGCTTATTAAAATCCACCTAATTTCCATCATTTTCCACCATATACCATCCACATACACCTTATTTTTACCTTATTATGCATATTCAAGCAAATAAATTGTGTTTTTCAATTTTTAGATATTTTTGCAAAAATTGGGTTTTAAGAGTATTTTTTGACGAAATCAGAAATTCATGTAATGGCTATGTGGATGACATATTTGTAGGACACTTAGGCTCGATCTAGATACATGAATGGAAATCTTTGGAACTAGGACTGAACTAATTCCAATTGGTTTGGTCAAAACAAGCTAAATCGGGCTTTGTCAAGGCTGGTCAAACATGACTAGTCATCCAGAAAATCCTTAGGAAATAGGGCAGTTTTATGATTTCATGGATTTTCCATATTTTTAGTGATAGATTGGATGGATTTGACTTGGATAGGTGGATATGGATAGTTATAGTTATTAGAGATACTTTAGATCAGTTTGTTTCATGATCTTCTATTTAAGCCAAAACTTTGAAGGCTTATGAAGGGAGAATTAATGTAGAATTTATGTAATTTGATTTTGAGACTCTTTGAAGACTAAAAGATAATTGAAGAACCTATTTTTCATGCTTGGTTGATTTAATGAAGTTGTTGTAGCTGATATTTCTTTAAGTGTGCAAGGCAAGGGTGGAGGGCCCCCACACCAAGCTAAGTGCAATTCTTGGCTAAATTTTCATAGTTTTCATAAATGAGTTATTGTTTCAAATGTATTTAGATGTGCGATGATTGCTGAATGAATATTGGTTCAATTATAATCTACATATGAAGGGACACACGGTAATTTAAGTTAAATTCCCCTTCTATTTGATCTTGAACTAAAACTGGATTTCATTCTCCTTTTCTTATTTGAAGTTATTTATGCATTTATGGTTTGAAGCAATGGTGATTATGATATATTAGAATTGTGAAGAAGGACAATCTGGTCCTCCTTAGTTAGGAGCCTCTTCTTTTACATCTTCTGCATCATAAACCATTGTTAATTAGTGATTTGGATTTATCTTCATGAAAGTAGTATTGTAGGGAAGGACAACCTGGATCTCCTAAGTTAGGAGCCTCATCCCTCATATATTACATAAATGAATTAGAAATTGCTAAAATAGGTTTATATTTATAATATGTACTTCCTTAACTCTTCAAATTTTATCTTCTAAGCTTGGCTACATTTGATATCCATACATTGTGGACTTGCCTCCAAGTTTTACAAACCTGAATTGATAATTAAATACTTGTGTTAATTTATGTTAATAAATTAGCTCAACATTTTGGTGTCGTTGCCAAGGAGGCAATTATTAGCACAGTCAAATAGAAGATAAACAAAAACACTAAAAATTTGATTAAAAAAATTAGTTAGGATACATTTCTCTTAGTTATGTTTCTTTATGCCTAGAAATAGAGATCCTAAAGGTAGATTCCCAAAATAAAACCCCCAACAAAAAATGAAATTAAAAAATAACTACAAAATCCATTTGTAAGACAAGATCTAAAAAATGATGTTAAAGAAATCATTTAGAGAAGGAAGGTATGCCACCACAAAACTATTCTCAAGTCCTTGTCCTCAATTTATAATGTTCACTAGGGATGAATCTTTATGTCAAAGGATAGAAAAGCAAAAAAACATCCATGAAGATGATCCACAGGAAGAGAATCTAGAACTTTCTTCTATCTATCCTTGTGAGGAGGTGAATGAGTCATGGAACATATGCAATGAAGATCAAAAATTAGAGCCAGAAATTGAAGAATTTCTAGCATCTATATCACAAGATCCTTTGTGCATACAAGATTTTGAACAAGTACCACAAGAAGAGTTTTGTGCTATGACAATTAATGAGAGCCAAGCAAACAAAGATCATTTTGAAACTTGGTTTCAACTAGTCATTAGGTCACAACATTACTCCATTTTTCAACATTCTTTCTCATCAAATCTTTATGATCAAATAAATTTTCATGTCCAAACATTCATTAATGGATATTTTTCAAATTTGGATATGAGATTACTTATGATCTTGTTACGAAAATAGATGGATTGGAAATACTCTTATACTTGAGATAATGAATTACTTTTTCTAAAATAGAATAGGATAGAATAGAATAAATAAGCAAGTAGAATGAATTCACAATTAGAATTCCATAATAATTTTGTTTCAAAGTCTCATGAATATTTCTTCAAATCATCGTTCAATATTCGTTTGGAAGGATTTAATGGAAACATGTAGGATCATTTTAAAAGCATGATTTCAAACAAGTTATCTCTTGAAATCTAGTTTTTGAATCCATTTTGCAATTTTCAATTTACATCACAAATGAAAATGTGATCAAAATCAAAACTAGGTCTCAAGTGAAATGCTGAGGACAAATTTAGTACAACCTATATTTGAGGTGTCTAATGAAAAAAAAATTCCCTGAAATTCATAGGGAAGATAGATCTTGGAATCTAGTTTCCAAATTAATTTTAATCACCTCAATCCGGTATCATATGAAAAAGTTATTCTTAAAATACTAACTGCTTGTTGAAAATTCTGCATGGTCACAATTCTAGGCCTTATCATCGGCATATTTGACGTACCAAATCATCTTATTTTCAAAACCTGTTTATATGGGAAATATGTATTCAATTCTAGTTTAAGACACAATTTGAATAATCCCATTTGGAGGTGAAATGAAAAGGTTATTCCATATTTAGTGACTGCATGTCTTCAAAACAGCATAGTAAAACTCTGCCTCCTAGGGCTATTTATCACCAATTTTGTGATATCAAGCCTAAGAATTTTTAAAACCTATTTCTACTATAAATATAAAATTAATATACTTTAATCTTCAAGTGGAATCACATTGATCTCATCTTTATCGAATAAGTTACACTTCAAATAATGACTGTTGGTTTAGTTAAACATTAACAAGCAGCTCTATCAAACATGGTACTCCTTATAATTTTTACCATATCATTTTAAACCATTTTGAAAACCTGTTTATACTGGAGGTAGCCATATGAATTCACTTCAACATGGATTTAGAATCACTCTAATTGGATATAAAATGAATATTTTGTAAACAAAATACTGCTAGGAGTTCTAGGCTGGCCACCATTCCTCAAGGGGTAAATAAATGCATTTTGTTTGTATATCATCTTTGGACTTGTTTTCTAATCAATGCTTGTAATGATTTACATATTTATTTGAAGAAGAGAGACTGTACACCTCTCTTCCTCCATCATCTAATATTGTATTGCAGGCAAGTGCTATGTTTTTGTAGGTCCCCAGAAGATTTGAGAGGTCAATTTCGCAGATGAAGGATTTTCAAATCAATTTTTAAAAATTCATATCAACGAATATGAAATGGAAGTATTCAAGCGAAAATGAAGTGGGAATTCACTTGATATTGAGTTCATCCAATGAAACTCAAATTTTTGAAGCTTGCTCTTAGTTGTTGACCAACAACACCAATCACTCTACAACATGATTGAGATCGAGGCAAAAGACATGAAGTTAATAATCAAAAGGAAGAAGTCAAGTTCCGTACCATGTCAAGTCACATCAATTTCCAAAGAAGCCTTCCATAAGCCATATTGTTCATGATTTCATCCATCATCCATATTGTATGTTAAGCTCCGTGATCATGCATGTTGAAGTCCAGACTTATTATCTATCCATTTACTACTATATCATGACTTCAATGCAACCTATTTTCATAAGATTTTCATACTTCCCTACTCCATTACACCCCACCTCCATCCAAAATAAAAAAATAAAAATAGAAAAAAGATCAAAAATAATAAAGGAGTTTGGTTATGAAAATCCAAGAAACTGGCACAACACAAACTTGAATTCATATCGGAAAACCAACTTGTTTGGCCAATATGAATTCTCTATTTTGTTTTACCATTTCTTCAGTTTGATTTTGCAGGAATCATCCTCTAGAATAAGCAAGACTTGGGGACAAGTCTCGGAATAAGCAAAGGGGAAGATTCATAATAAAACTATGCAAATAGTTTGAGCAATGGTTTGATAAGGAAACTAAATAAATCACCCGCATTCACATTTATCAGTTAGGGACCGAAATAAAGAATATGCATCCACATTCATCAGCGAGGGACCTGAACAAAGACGATATAAAAGGGACTTGAATATCATATGCAGAAACTAGTGTCTACATTCCATCAAAGAATATCCTTGAAGAACCATCATCATGAGGAAAAAATGAACCAGCAAAGGACATCATCAGTTAGCATTGACATCAAGCTATTATGGAAGTATAAGTACAGTAAGTGTAAAAATTTCTCTTAGAACCTTTGATTTTTCAAAAAATTCTAGAATTGTTAGAATTAATTTAACTTGGATATGCATCCATTACATTTAACCTACCTACATTCATCATCTTATATTTTTCCTATCTATAATCCATTAACTACATCCTACCCTCATCATAATCCTATTTATATCCATTACCCTACCATACATCCTACATTAAAAAAAATCCATAATCCTAAATTAACCCATATAAGTTTCCTACCATAATTCCATATATATCATCCTATAAGCATTTTTTATCAAAGATTGAGGACTTAATATTTTTGTCATAAGAATTTTTGTTTTCCTACAAAACGACAAAGAGTTAATGTCATTATAAGAAATTTGATTTTAAAATGACCTATCCTATGGTCATTTCAAAAACAAATTAAGAAGTGAGCATATAAAAATAAAAGACAAAGACTAATGTACAAAAATCAGAATGCAAAACTATATATGCAATATATGAAACCAGAGAGGATGAAAGGACATATGTATAATTGCATATATAAACAAGAAGTCATAACCAAAGAATGATGATGTATATATCATTGCACATATATAAAAAAGATGGGCATACAATATAATGATTTAAGGCCTTATGAATCAAATTTTCAAATCACGAAAGCATTGAAATTGACATCAGAGGGTCAAATCAAAATGGTCAAAATTTTCAAAGAAGAAGTCTGTAGTTCTGAAACTCAGAGAATTAAGTAGTTTTGAAACCCCGTGAGTTGTAGAAAAACGTTGGAGCTGTAGTAAAACATTCTTGGCCGTGAAATATTATTCTGAGCTGAAGCAAAACTGTAGCCTAACGCAGAGCTGCTGTGAGATGTAGAAGAATGTTGTGAGTCGTAGAGAATTACACAGAGCTACTCTGAGTTGTAGCTACGCAGAACTGGCAGCAACTGAAGCCGTAAAAAAAGCCTAGAACTTTGAATTGAGAAAGAATAGGCTATTAAAATTGCGTAGAGCCATATTTGAATAGCTGAAAAAGGAATGTTGAGCAGCGTATAGAATTGAAGGGTTATTTAAAGGTGGAGTATTTTGCGCCAAGCCGTAATTTATGCAGAGAATTCCTCAAATTATGTAGTGAAGTCTCAGTGAAGGTAAGCAACAAAATTTAAAATCGAATCCCAAATTTTATGACTTTAGTTCCAGATCTATTCTTTGTAAAATCCTCTGCCACCTGTAAGAGTTAATCCCATAAATTCATCAACAGTTAGAGGATTACAAGGATAGTTTCAGAATTTTATTTAAAGAGATGTCATAGTATGGAAATACAACTTCAGTTAAGGATTTGTCACCATAGATATACGCTGCCACATGCTGCCACCTGTAGATTTTGAAATGATGAGAGAAGATTTTTAATTGAAATTGTTTTGTTTAACACAGTAAAACAACCATTTCCTAGAAATTTCAACAAGTTTTTTGCAGTTAATCAAAGATCAAAGAAAAAAATATCAAAGCAGCAGACTCATTTTTGCAGCAAAAGAGAGAATATCAATTTCAAGACAAAGAAGCATTCAATTTCTAAAGAGCAGTCTTTGGCAATGTCACCTGTAGACTTATGTAAGTGCCTGGATTCAATTCTGAATAGATATATGGTGGTATAATTAGTAAAAATTGGAAGCAGTTGTTCAAAACTCTCCAAATTTCATTTTCAGAATTAGATTTCATTTCCAAGAATTCGATTTCATTTTCAGAATTGAGGGGCAGTGATCAAGAGGTCATTTTCTAAAGGAAGAGACAGGGTATTTTCCAGAACATTAATAAAGGTTTTTTTCAGTCATCAAAATAGAGCTTTCGATTCACAAACAACAAAAACAAAAGTAAAATCTCATAATCAAAATGTCCAGTTCTGAAATTCGTAATTTTTAAGAAGTCACTATTTTTCGTTGTCTTTTCTGAGAAAAGGAAAATGAAATTTGAAAAATGAAAACATGGGTTTTCTTTGGAATGAGCCTAATTAGGCTCATTGTGGGAAGTTTTCTCAAATTCATTTCTATTTGGGATATTTTTATGGTTCTTTCAACCCCTATTTTGCATATTGCGTGGGTAAAACAATGGCTAAATTGAAAGTGAATGCCTAGTCATAAAAAGGATTGGCACAAGTTATTTTGTAGAGGAATTATACAAGAAAAAAACCCCTGCACAAGTGAAAGAAGCTTTGATTTGATCGATTCGTGTTTTCTTTGTGACTGTGCGACATTGCAAGATTGGCTTCTTTTAGTGAGATGTGAAGGCAAATGGATATTGGCTCCTTTAAGTGAAGTTGTTGATATTGCTAATTTGAGAGGGACATGAATCCTGTGTCAGAATGTATTACAAAATTCAAGTTTTATTTGTTGTCTTCTTTGAAGCTGCTCATCCAAAATGATTTATTAGTGTTATTTCTGGTGTTTTATCATGAGAGGAAGAATAATGTAAAATTGTTGTATTTGTGTGTTGGTGGTGAAATCTCACCACACATCATAGACCATTTTGTTCCCATCACTCTGGAATACATAGCCCAAGCCAAAAAAAATTCCACTGATAGGTGAAGAATATTAGAAAGAGCAACACTTCAAAGAGAAATGATGAAATTTATTTTTTTTTAAACAGAGGAAAGAAAAGGAGAAAAAGTAAAGAATGCCATCTACAAGGAAGGAGAAAAAGTACATGAAGGCATAGATATCCTTTTACAGGTAGCTCAAGAGAAAGCTTCATCTTCAAGGGTCAAAGCCACAGGTACATCAACAGGCCAGTCAACATATAGAAGCAAAAGGTCAAGGAGACAAAGGCAAGCATGAGGACATGCTTGAGAGTAAGCAAGGGGGAGATGTTGGCCCCGTTTTTTTATCAAATTTCGCTTATTAAAATCCACATAATTTCCATCATTTTCCACCATATACCATCCATATACTCCTTATTTTGACCTTATTATGCATATTCAAGCAAATAAATTATGTTTTTCAATTTTTAGATATTTTTGCAAAAATCGGGTTTTAAGAGTATTCTTTGATAGAATCAGAAATTCTCGTAATGGCTATGTGGATGACATATTTGCAGGACACTTGGGATCAAGCTAGATACATGAATGGAAAGCTTTGGAACTAGGACTGAACCAATTCCAATTGGTTCGGTCAAAACAAGTTAAATCAAGCCCGGTCAAGGTTGGTCAAACATGACTAGTCATCCAGAAAATCCCTAGGAAATAGGACAATTTTATGATTTCATGGGATTTTCCATATTTTTAGTGATAGATTGGATGGATTCGAATTGGATAGGTGGATATGGATGGATATATATCAGTTTGTTTCATGATCTTCTATTTAAGCCAAAAGTTTGAAGGCTTATGAAGGGAGAATTAATGTAGAATTTATGTAATTTGATTTCTAGACTCTTTGAAGACTGAAAGATAATTTAAGAACCTATTCTTCATGCTTGGTTGATTTACTTAAGTTCTTGTAGCTGATATTTCTTTAAGTGTGCAAGGCAAGGGTGGAGGGCCCCCACACCATGCTAAGTGCACTTCTTGGTTAAGTTTTCATAGTTTTCATAAATGAGTTCTTGTTTCAAATGTATTTAGATGTGTGATGATTGCTGAATGAATATTGGTTTAATTTTAATCTACATATGAAGGGACACATAGGAATTTAAGTTAAATTCCCCTTCTATTTGATCTTGAACTAAAACTGGATTTCATTCTCCTTTTCTTATTTGAAGTTATTTCTGCATTTCTGGTTTGAAGCAATGGTGATTATGATATAGTAGAATTGTGAAGAAGGACAACCTGGTTCTCCTTAGTTAGGAGCCTCTTCTTTTACATCTTCTGCATCATAAACCAATGTTAATTAGTGATTTTGATTTATCTTCATGAAGGTAGTATTGTAGGGAAGGAAAACCTGGTTCTCCTAAGTTAGGAGCCTCATCCCTCACATATTACTTAAATGAAGTAGGTTTATATTTGTAATATGTACTTCCTTAAATCTTCAAATTTTATCTTCTAAACTTGGCTACATCTGATATCCATACACTGTGGACTTGCCTCCAAGTTTTACAAACCCAGATTGATAATTAAATACTTGTGTTAATTTGAGTTAATAAATTAGCTCAACAGAAGTTATGAGCTGATGATGGATATAACCCCAACCTACAGGGTTCAAGCCGAAACATGACCCTTAGACTAGGGTGTAGGGATGGCGCGAGCCGGATTCCAGGGGTGCAGACAAGGCCGAGGTGGAGGAGGACCTGGAAGAGGCTGCAGACAGCTAATATGATACAATTGTGGAGGGCCAGGACATTATGCCTGCGATTGTAGGAATCCAACACATCAATCATGCTTGTATTGTACCTTGTTTGATCATGAGATGGAATATTGTCCTATGCTGATAGCTAGGATATGTGACAGGGGAGCGCTACCATCTCTCCCGACTCAGAACCTGCAAATGATGAGGTTTGAGTCGCGCGAGGAAGATCCAAATGTGAATATTGTGCTCTGAAGTGGAATTATGATGGGAGATGATAAAGGAAAACAACCCAAAGAAAGTACCTTGGGTTCGCAAAGCTCCGGCGAAGGAAGCGAAATTTGATTTGGAGTGCACTCAAGAAAATTTTATGGAAGCTAAGAAGAGCTTCGATGATGCCTCCACTTCAGGAAGTAAAGATAGACCATAGCCGAAAATGGACCCATCGAAGCTCACGATGTTCCTGGAAACATGTATGAACTTACTGTGCAACATTAAGGTTGTAAAGGGATTATAGGAACTCATTAACAGATGTGTTGGGACTGCACCAGGAGAACCATGCATAGTCTGGAAGATTAGAAAGCATAAGACAAGAACAGGAAGAAAATGAGGTTAATCGCACAGATTGGAGAATATGAGATGGACCAAGTAATTCTGGCTTTAGGGTCGGACGTGGACGTTCTACCAAAGTAGACATGGGAGTGCATGGGGAGGCCTACGCTATAGTGGTCTCCTATTCAGCTATGCATGGCGAACCATCAGAAGATAATACCCCTGGGGCGATTGCTAGGAATCATAGTGGATATTGAGGGAGTAAGTGCGTTATAGAGATTGTTGATGACAACAATCCCTACCCCACGCTCTTAGGAATTGATTTGGCCACTGACATGAACCGAGTGATTAATCTAAAGAAGCACAAGATGATTTTTGAGAAGAAGTCTCTGCATGTAGTTATACCCTTGGACCCTATTGAGGGATCGTGCTACACAGAGCCAATGCGCGACTATGAAAGTGACAAGGATTTGGACTGTATCTACAAAATAACCGTGTGAGAGAAAGACTGGGTAAATCCTATCATGGATGGATGAATTTCATGGGAGCGCGAAAGCTCCTGTACTTCAGATTCGGATGAGGAGATAGAGAGATGATAGAACCGGTTACACAAGGTAACCATGTTAAACTATAACATGATGACAAGATCACTACGATGCATATCAACGAAAATGAGAGATTTTCCTACCGATGATGGATTAGGTGAGGTAGATGCTTTCTTGTATAGATTTGAAAGGGAGGTGCCAAAAAAACAATTTTTCGAAGCCTTGAATTGGGTATTGCACACTACGCCCACGAGGTGGTGGGGTATGCACAAAGGAAACTCTAATGACTGGTGCACCTATAGGAGGATGATGTGCACATGGTTTGGGAAGCCTAGAGTGTGATTAACAGAAAAATACAATGGGCAGGATGATCTGCACACACATCTGGCTAAGTGGACACAGGCCTATGGGGAAAAGCCACAACCTGAGTGGGTGCATCTGTTCTGTCACACCCTGGATGTTATACCAATGAACTGGTATATAGAAACAGAGCTCCACCACGGAACAAACGAATGGGATGTCCTACGTGAAGGGTTCGTGATGACTTTCAACTTTGAGGATGGATGGGATAGTATTGATGAAGTGCTACAAGAAGTAAAAACAACCATCTTTAAGATGTCGTAGGAGTCAGTAGAGATGATTCAACCTGACTAGGCTACTTAGCTAAGTTGCGCGTTGGAGTGTTATAATGTAACTGCTAAGGAAGAAGATGAAGATTCGAGGAACATTGATATTCCAAAGACAGAAGGCCAACGCGAGGTTCAAGGACCACATATTGAGAACCCTGTTATAACCACACCAGTAAAGACTAAGTAGGCAAATATTGGTACAGAGGCAAACCTAAATTTGCAAAGATTAGGGACTACTGGGATGCCGCGATAGTGGATAAGGTCGCTAAACTACTCTGCGAGTATCAGGAATTATTCCTGACCAAGTTCACGGACTTAAAGGGAATAATCAAAGACTTAGGGGTAATGCAAATCACATTAAAAGCTGACGTGAAGCCAGTGAAGCAAAGACCGTATCGCTTAAACCCAAAATACAAGGAGAAGGTCCATGTAGAATTAGATAAGATGATCGCGACAGGCATTATCGAGCCTGTAGAGGAATTCGATTCGGTAAGTCCAATGGTGGTACAAGAAAAGAAGTAGAAGGACAAAATAAGAATATGTGTGGATCTCAAAAAGTTGAGCAACGCATGTGTACATGATCTATTCCCAATTTCGTTCACAGATGAGGTGTTGGATAATGTAGGTAGTTAGGAAACACATTCTTTCACTGATGGGTTCTCAGGGTACCACCAGATCAAGATCACGCTGGAGGATAGAAGCAAGACAACCTTCATGACGGAGTGGGGTTGCTTTCAATACACTGTCATGCCGTTTGGACTGAAGAATGCATCAGCCATATTTTCGCGTGTAGTTGTTGCGGTGTTCAGGGAATATATTCATAAATTTTTGGAGGTTTATTTTGATGATTGGACTGTATTTGGGTTGGTTAGGAACCTTGTAGAGAACCTTCACTTGATGCTGGATACATGCCGAAGATACCAAATCATGCTCAACCTCAAGAAATGTATGTTCCTCGTTCCTTTTGGGAACCTGTTTGGGTATGTTTTTTGTAAACAAGGGTTGATGGTAGACCCTGCGAAAATTGTGGTGATCCTAAATTTGGAAGCACCGCGCAGTGTGAAGCAGTTGTGCGCTACCCTGGGACATACGAGGTACTACAGAAATTTTATCAAGTGCTACGCCTAGATCACCGTGCTGATGGAAAATCTACTGAAGAAGGATGTCACGTTTTGTTGGGACGATGACTGTAAGAAGAGCCTAGATATATTGAAGGAGAAAATGGTTACCACACTAATTCTTGTCTTCCTGAACTGGAAGAAAGAATTTCATGTTCATGTTGATGCATCGTGTATAGCGTTGGGGGCAGTACTCACACAAGAAGGCGGAGAAGGCTTGGATCACCCTATCATGTTCACGAGTCGTAGACTATCTAAAGCAGAAAAGAACTATTCCACCATTGAACACGAGGGACTGGCTATGGTGTACGTGCTCCAAAAGTATCGACACTATCTACTAGGAGGACACTTCAAGATGTATACAGATCATTCCGCACTGAAATACTTGGTCAATAAGCCTGTGTTGGGGGGGTGCATATGTAGGTGGCTCTTATTGTTCCAAAAATATGATTTTGAAGTTGTCATGAAACCTGGACAATTGAACGCAGGACTAGATCACTTATTGCACATAGAGACAGGGAGGAACCTACCAGCCTAGAGGAAGGACTACCTGACGCACAAATGTTTGTTGTGCACGTAACAGATGGACATTTTGAAGATATATTTCACTTTCTAACAATTGGGACTACGCTGGAAGGTTACTCTATTCAGCAGAAGAAGGAAATAGTGGTGTGCGCAACAAAATTCTCTATTATTGCAGGGCATTTATACAATATGGGAAATAATGAGATACTGTGAAGATATGTACCAGAGTTTGAACGAAGCAGCATCATCGCAGACGCTCATGGGGGCCCCACGGGAGGTCATTATGCAGGGGGAGCCACCTCACAGAAGATTCTCCTCATAGGGTTGTGGTGGCCAACCCTTGATTATGACTCAAAATCACATTGCAAGGCATGTGATGCATGTCAAAGAACATGCAAGCCATCGCAGAGGGACGAGATACCTTTGAATCCACAAATTACATTACATCCCTTCGAAAGGTGGGCAATCGACTTTGTAGGACCTATTGAACCTCAAGGAAATATAGGTGCGAGATATATTATTACTGCGATAGAATACCTGACACGATGGGTAGAAGCGCAACCAGTAAAATATTGCACAGCCGCGATAACCGTAAAGTTCCTGTTTGAACACATATTGACACAATTTGGATGTCCAAAGATCTTTATGAGTGATCATGGTACACATTTCCTGAATGAAACGATCAGCGGATTGACAGAAGAGTTTTAGGTATATCATCAGAAAATCACGCCATATCACCCACAGGCTAATGGGACTGTGGAAGCATTTAACAAAGTGTTGGAGACCACGCTGACAAAAGTATGAATTGCACAACGAAATGATTGGGACCTGTGCGTCCCCGCAATATTATGGGCTTATAGGACCACATCCAAGAAACTGACGGGACATATGCCTTTTAGGCTGGTATATGGAGTGGAAGTTGTAATGTCGATGGCGTATATCATGCCTAGTCTGCGCATAGCAACACTCATAGGTATGACAGAGAACAGAGCCATGGAGGAGAGGCTCATGTAGCTAGAGGAACTCGAAGAAGAACAGTCTTTGGTAGGATTTCATCAGCAGGTACAAAATCAATGCAAAAAGGCATGGCATGATTGACATATCAAGTTGTGCATGTTTAAGATGAATGATTTGGTGTTATTATATGACAACAAGTTTGATAAATTCCTAGGGAAACTCCAAATGCATTGGTTGGGACCATATTTTATTAAGGAAGTCACAGATGGTGGCGCAATGTAGTTGGTGAAACTGAATGGCGAACTCTTCCCAAGAAAAGTAAACGGTAGTCGATTGAAGCCTTACACAGGTGGCCTGACCATCTCACTAGTCGCAAGAAGTCCAGCAGGTAGTGGCTTTATGCGCTGCCGACCTTGCAGCGGTTCGTGCAAAGTTGGGAGGTCTCCACACAAAGATCTCCACACCGACAGAGTGACTTGAGGGCGAGTCATGAAGTTTTTCTTGGGGGCCTATTGGGTGCGGGATCCCCCAAGGCAAGTTTTGGGGCTTAAAGCCCAAGTTTTGACTAAGTCCGATGTAAAGACTCCGCAATTTGTGGGTGCGGAGGGCGAAGTTGTAATTGAGTCATAGGGTTGTCCACCCTTAATTTTGTAATGTAATGTCAGCTTGAGAGTTCTACCCATGGTCCACGGACCATGGAATTGTATAATAGAGTGAGGTTCTAAGTTGTAAAGGAAAATCTAATCTAATCTAATCAAAAGAAAAGAATGAAGAAGAAGCATTGAGTCTGAGTGGAAGTGTAAAGTCATATCTTTGGGTTGTAGAGTAGGAGAAGGCTCTGCAGCTGAGCGTGTAGAGGCCTAGTAGTCCATAGCTAAATGCGCATACCCCTACAGCTGAGTGTGTAGGGTGAGTCAAGTCTATAACCATTGGAGAAATAATAAAGAGAAGTTTCTTATCATTCTGTGTATGTTTTTCTTGTTTTATGCATTAAAGTATATTGGTTATGAGTTGCAAGTTTACTGTTTATTTGCTGCATGAACTCATATGAATGTGTTGAACAAGTGAATATAAGATAAGTATATTTTTATGCGAAGTTAACTAAAAGTTATAAGAAGATAAGTAAGATCTGCAATGTACTTAGGGAAATAGTGCAGATCGCTGCCTTAGCAGTGCAAAAGCATCTCAGCCATTGGTTAGGGCTGCGCAAAGGCGATTATAACAGATCTCGAAGGTCTCGCAAGTCAGGGCATTACACGAAGTGACCTACGTGAAGACATTCCTAGTTGGACTAAGTCAACCCCTCAGACATATCAAGGATGCAGAAACTTGGTTCCAGCATCCCCCCATACTGCTTCAGGTGAGACCTAAGTCCATGCTCCGCAAGCTGTTGCCAAAAGGGATAGTAGTACATGGATTTGTTTAGCTAATTAACTCAGAACCTAGGTCTGGCCCCATCAAGCCAACAAATGGTTATGTTGTCGAGAATAGAATCTACATAGAGATGTTCATGTTGCATCACTGGAATCCAACTAAGAAGGAGATTGAAGGGTGGTTGGACAGGAAAATTCATGAAATCGTGGTGCAAGAGAATAGGAATCGATGACTATCGAAGGAAGAGTGGTTAGACTGCTACCTGTACACAGAGATCCACAAAATTTTCTTCACGTCTTTCCCTACTGAGCAGTACGAGTGGATCGTGAAGCTAGCAGATAGCCAAGGAAGGCGAAAGCTCGATAGTCCTATTGTGTGGACCCCTGAATTGGTGCACAGATTGGAAGCATCAAAGAATGAGGTTGCGCGCGTTGTTGATCACTGGCTTGATTGGATTATAGGAGGATTCATTACTGAGTTTGTTGTAGATACTTCAGTTACCTATAGCAAGGTAGAGCGACACTTTCTCAAAGGACCATGAGGTAAGTACGTAGAGTCTCTAAACACTTGGATTAAAATGCTATTGTGCGAAAAGCGGATTATGCAATTACATTGATGTTTGGGGCTACGCGAAGTGGGAAAATATATAGAAAAAAGGAAAAGTGGCACAAATCTAGGGTCGTTGGCTTAGAACTAGATGAAAAAGGTCCATATTCATTGGCATGTCCTTGCTATGGGAATGACTAGAAGGCCTCAGTTGCATGCATGCCTTGTCATGGGAGTGGCTGGGGGTCCAGGTCAGTGAAATGTCAACTTGTCTCAGGGGTTGATCACCTGGAAAGGTTGGTTGGCTCCTAGAGGTTCTATAGCATGTGTGG
Source organism: Pinus tabuliformis (assembly GCA_031772625.1). Lineage (NCBI taxonomy): Eukaryota > Viridiplantae > Streptophyta > Pinopsida > Pinales > Pinaceae > Pinus > Pinus tabuliformis. Next base: position 659,884,324 of record CM062804.1, read on the forward strand.
AAGGTTAGAATGGTTTGGTTTGGTCAGTTCCACTTCCTTAATAGTAGATGGGGAGTTGAATCACATAATAGTAGCCACTGGTCACATGTTTACCCCAATGGACCGATTAACTTCGGTAAATGTGGGAGGAGTGTGGTTACATACATAAACATGAGGACTATTTCTGGGGAAACACAAATGTGTGCAAAATTCAATTCAAAGAATAATTAGTCACATTAGAAAAATAATAAAAAAATGAAGCATACTACATTTTTTCTAGATTGCACTAATATGATTTTGTTTGAAAATTATATATTGAACACTAAATTTGTTGTTGGAACAAAAATCACTTGTTAATATTTCCAAATATATGCAAAAAAAAACATATAATTATATGACAATGTGAAATGTTAAATAACATTAATATTTTTTGGTAAATATTGTTAGAAGGATACACAATTCCATTTAAATTGTTCTTTTACTATGCATGAATATTCATAAGGTGTATATGGGTTTTAAAGGTTTTAATTTATATTTTTTGTAAAATGTCAACTATTTATTATCGCATTTCACTAAAAAGTAGGATAGTAGATGATTTGGGTGGATATTGGTGGCCACTTGCCTATTCCACTTGGACCCCCACCATTGTTTCTTTCAATTTCTTTAATTATATCACAACTTACTATTTTGGCAATTTTTTGGGTCTTTATCTTTCGAAGCCATTTTGAGGGCCTAAAAGACGTTTCTTGGGGAAAAAAAGAGACCAGAAAAGTGCAAGTCCAATATAATTATATTTTTTTGCCTCCTTTTGGAGATCTTCGAAACATAGTATTACGATAGTAAAACAGATATATTATGCCAAATTTACGACCCCTGGGAAGTTGGCATTCCAACTAACCCCAACGAGGCCCACATTCTTTTTGCACTTCATCTCCTAGGGTTAGGTTTTTGGATGTTTAAGGTTTCCCATTGTTCCTTAATGATAAAAGGTCTCCGAGCCTCATTGTAACATAGTTTAGAGGGTAGGTAGCCGCCACATCTCTTCTTACAGATAAACTACAATAACCTAAACTAGTTTATTTCCATTCTACATGTAACAATTTTCAGTACTTTGCTATTAATGAATTAAAGTTTCATTTTCACTGTAGCTCTATGTTTCTATTTATTTTTGTATTTCATTTCATTCCTATATATATCCAGATTAGTGGTATCAGAGTATTTTTCTCTTTCTCTATTTTTATGTGCATGTCCCCAAAGAGGTTGAGGTATAAGGAGTTGGGACTTGAACCGGTTGAACCCTTGCAAGACTGTCCTCGTTGACACCAATGACCTCCCATAGAGGAAGAAAAGAAAGATGAGGGATCAAGAGATCCTATCAAATTGTTGCTCAAAGAAGCCCTAGAGAAGCAAAGGAATGAGATGATGGACAAATTTTCCTAGATCCTTTGACACATGCCCACCGACGATGCATCTTCATCCAACAGTCACTTCGGAGGTGCTTCCCTCTTCAAGGCACAAGTGAAATTCAAGATCCCTATATATGAAGGTCAAATAGATGCAGATGTTGTAGATAAATGATTGAATCTATTGGGGGGTTATTTTTGAATCCATTGTTTCTCTAATAGGGAGAAGATTACTTTTTCGCTGCTTAAGGCCGCTCCCCATGTCAAGGAATGGTGGGAAAATTATTATGATAAAAGGGTCGAGGAATCCTATCTGTTCACAACCACTCCCACTTAGAACTCTTTCTATTAAATACTACCCTGTGGGGAGCTATGAGGAAAAATACATTCAATGGACCACACTACAACATCAAAGGGACCAACATGTGCATGAGTTCACAAATATGTTTCATACTCTACGCACAAAGATGGGTATCAAAGACTCTGAGTGACATATGGTGCTCAAGTACTGCAATTATCTACACAGACACATTCAAGTTGAAATGGAGTTATTGGACACCTCCTCGCTTACTGCAACATACCGATATGCTTCCAAGATTAAATCAAAATTTAAACAAAATAAGTGAGCCTTTGGATCTGCGAATATGAAGCAGTGAAAAGACACCCCCAAACCACAGAAAAAAGGACAAAGCCAAGGTGGGGTGACCTAGGACAAGCCAGTGAAGTTGTAAGCAAAGAACAACACCACCAAGATGAAGAAAGGCACATGGAAGTGGTGTGATTTTCATAAGAGCCGCACTCACTACACAAGTGAGTGTCGTGCCAAGCAGCTACTAGTGGCCAAGCTGAAGGCTTCATAGTCAGATGTGTGTTCTAACTCGGAGCCGACCCTGACAAGGGGAATGACAAAGGGAAGTAGATTATTGATGCATAGCCTGACGCCACCATTTCCACCACCAAGGTCTAGAAGATTAAGCCAAAATATCCAGAGGAAGGGGAGTGTGTCTTCCACTCACTGTTGTGCGTGAAGGGATCATCATTGCAGTTCATTGTCAACATAGGGAGCCAAAAGAACCTCATCTCAACAAAGTTGTTAAGTGTTTGGGCCTGCCAACCACACCACACCCACAACCATACACCATTAGATGAGTCCACCAAGGATGAGATCTCCATGTAAGCCAACAGTGGTGCCTTCCCTACAACATCAAACCCTTCACAAATGAGGTATTGTGTGACATTTATACTATTGAATTTTGTGATGTATTATTAGGCCAATCATACTTGTGGAAGCCTCATTTTTTGTATGAGTCTAGGCCTCACCTTATTATTATTACTTTGGGCTATAATTTATACAGGATACCAAAGCTAGCCGCACCTATCACCATCTCTTTGATCTTTGCTAAAAAATGCAGTAAGATTATCTCCCAAACTAAGATTTTTATTTATTTATATTTTTTATTTAGTTTTATTTTCTCTCAAAGTAAGGGGAAGATCATGGCCACATCCATGGCCCCTGGGTAGGGTTCCTCCACATAGCAAAAGCAGGTAGATAAAGTTGTGGAAGAATAATGGGACATATTTTCCTCACCCACAAGGGTACCCTTGCACTTTCTAGTCAAGAGTTCGATCAATCTAACTCCTAGAGAACCTCTACCCAATGGGTCTGATATATTGCTACTCCATTCTGGAAAATGATGAGATCAAGCAATATATCTAGGAGTTGTTGCAAAAATGGCACGTATGACCAAATTCTTCACCTTTTTGGAGCTCGATTGTACTTGTACAGAAGAAATATGGGACTTAGAGGTTTTGCATTGATTATTAGGCACTAACAAAAATCACTGTTAGGAACAGACATCCAATCCCATGGATTGATGACCTTCTAGACTAGCTCAAAGGGGCCAAGTATTTCAACAAGATTGATTTGAATTCTAGTTATCACTAGGTTCTAATAGAGCCCACAAATGTATGGAAGACCACTTTCAAATCCAAGGAAAGCCTTTTTGAATGGTTGGTCATGCCTTTCGGGTTGACAGATTCCCTTGCTACTTTTATGAGGCTGATAGATGACATCTTGCAAACCTTCACCAACTCATTTGTGGTTGTTTTTATGGAAAAAATCCTCATCTTCAACAAGATTTAAGAAGAGAACTTACAACATTTTTTATGAATAAGTCTCTTCTAAAGACAAAATGGAACTCCCTAGATGTAGTGGCTTGATCTAGAAACAATAGGAAAAAAAGGACTTATGATTTCCTTAGATAAATTAGAATGTGGAGAAGGGACCAACCTTGAATCCAATGCAAATTATCCTCTTCATCCTACTTGTAGATTTCATCTTCAGCTCCAAATACTATAAATGGAACCTACAAAACAACAAAAACAAGCAAGAGAACTACAACATGAAAATAACATATACTAATATCTCTAAACAATGAGTCAAGAAGGCATTGTAAAACATATGCATCAATACGACATAAGTATAGGAACAACATGAACAAAAAGACAGGATTTCTTTAGATAAATTAGAACATGGAGAAGGGACCAACCTTGAATCCAACCCAGGCTATCCTCTTCTTCCTACTTGTAGATTTCAACTTCAGATCCAAATACTATAAATGGAACCTGCAAAGCAACTAAAACAAGCAAGATAACTACAACATGAAAATAACATATACTAATATCTCTAAACAGTGAGTCAAGAAGGCATTGTAATACATATGCATCAATAAGACATAAGTATAGGAAAATAAATCACTTTTTGTAATAATGGAAGTAGGAGAAATTACAAACCATCTACCGATCTTGACCTTGTAGATGTCTCCCAACTATATTGTCCTTTATTTGTCACAAAGCAAGCCTTCAATCACAACTCAAGTACATGGATTGATAATGGATCCCTAGGCACTAACCAACAACATGAGGGCATAACTAAGAGTCTCCAAATGCTAACCCAAACTCTATAGGAGTCAGTAGATTTATAGGCTAAATGGGGTGGTTTAGGTTTTACCAATCTAGGACTTAGATCCACATATGAATGAGGATAAGCTCTAGGGATAAGAGATAAGACCCCAAGCATAGGAGTTTGAGATCTAATTTAATAGTAAATGGTTAAAACCACTTGGGAAGCTTCTGGAAAGAGAAGATTCAATTTTTATTTTTTTATTTTTACCGAATTCTAGAGGCCAACGCGCTTGTAGCAATGGCAACATGTGTTGGCTAGTGCAGTTTCTTATTATACAACCTGCAACTAGTGCAGGTTGCTAAAAGGGAAAGTGTGATGGGGCTAAAAATTAGGATTTTTGAGCTATTTAACCCATAATTCTTGAGCTTCTTGGAGAGAGAATGTTCTAGGATTTTTAGGGGATGAATGCAAAGTGTTAGTGGATGTTGATTGATCTAGTTTCCAAGCCATTTGATTGGATGTGACAAAATGACCTGTAACATAACACATTTGATACGTCCTTCAAACCCTGCGACAACACAAATGGTGTACCAACTTGGAGAAATGCACCTTTGGCATAATCCAGGTCCAATATATGGGTTACATCATAGATGAGAAAAGTGTGCATGTGGATTCGGCTGAGATCCAAGTCATTCAGGATTGGCCAGCCCTGAATATTCTAACAGAGCTTCATAGCTTCTGAGGCCTTGCCAATTTTTACCAGAGGTTCATGTTGGGATTCTCCCATATCACTTGGCCTTTGAGTCATATTTCCAACGGTGGAGTAAAAGAAAAGTTCTCCTGGTCTTAGTCCCAACAAAAGGCATTCGTTGAGCTGAAGCACGACCTTTGATCTACAACTATACTCACATTTGTAGACCTGCAACAAGCATTTGAAATTGAGACAAATGCCTCTGACTATGATATTGGTGCAGTCCTCACCTAGCATGGGAATCCAATGACCTATCATAATGAGACACTTTGCGATACAATTAAGAAGTACCCCAGATATGATAAATAGATGTATTCTATCGTGCAAGCTTGCCGACAATGGAAACATTACATTCTCAAGAAGGAGACGATCATCCACACAAATCATCGACCTCTTTAGTTTATACAGACACAAAGGAAGTTTTAGAATGTTCACCATCAGAATTGGTACACATATCTGCAACAATTCCACTTGAAAATTAAATACAAAGAGGGAAGCGCCAATCATGTTACAATTTGCCTCGGTTGGCCCCCAGTTGCAACCCTGAATAATGTTCTCAAATCTTGTGGCCATGAGACCTCTAGATGACCGCAACTGTACAAAAATGATTCAAATTTTTCCACCACATACCAGATGCTAGTGGATGGAAAGCAAGTTACATGTTTCCACCTCTAGGATCCATTATTATGCTACTTGGGCTACCTTTGTGTTCCATCAAGTGAGCATGCCCAGATGATTTGGGAGGCGAACTACACAACACTTTGGTGTGGAGAAAATTGTGGTCATACTATAGAAGTATTTTTATTAGCCAAAACTTCGACAAGATGTTGGAAAATATATTAAATCCTACATTGTCTGTGTCATCGCCAAGACAACCATCAAGAAGAAAATCATGTACACTCCTCTACCTACTCCTCTCGATCTGATATAATGGTTCTTGAGATCCAAAAATGTACCCATACTCATTTAAAGAAGAGTTTGGTAGTGTCCTCTCATGTGATACTCTTTTTGCAGGCCACCAATATGGCCATCTTGGAAAATCTAGCTACGACCAAAAATACACAGTCATTACCATGCTTAGTAGAAGGTAGGCCAAACAGATAGTGGCAATGCTTTCAAGCTCAAAATTCCCCCATTCCTTTGCCTGCACCCAGTGTTCAATGTGGATATCCTTTGACTATACTTTCCACCATTGTTGAACACATCAAACATTGCAGAACACTTTACACCTACAAATCTCAACCCAGATTGCATGGAACATGCCACAACTGATAAAGTTATGGACACACAGATCAAAAAAACCTGTGAACATAAGATTCAACTATATCAGGTTGTCAAAGTTAGCTAAATCCTGCACCAAGGCAAGTGGCTCACTAGGGACCAAGTTCAAAAGCATTTTCCCCATCTCATGGAGGCACTCAATGCAATGGGGACCATTGCTTCCTAAGGGGGGAGAACAGATCCAGGTAGATATTGGTGGCCACCTGCCTATTCCACTTGGAACACCACCATTGTTTCTTTCAATTTCCTTAATTGTAGGACAACTTACTATTTTTGGCAGTTTTTTGGGTCCTAAACATCTGGAGCCGCTGTGAGGGCCTAAAAGTCGTTGTTTTGGGAAAACAAGGAGACCGGACATGTGCAAGACTACTTAACTCATATTCTTTGGGATTCCTCTGAGAGATCTTCAAAACCAAGTATTATGATAGTCAAACAAATATTGTATTCCAAAGTTACGACCTCTATGAAGTTGATGTTCCAACTAACCCCAACGGGGCCCACAAGCTTTTGGTGCTTCATCTCCTAGGGTTAGGTTTTTCGATGTTTAGGATTTCCCATTTTTTATTAATGATAAAAAAGCCTCCAAGCCTCATTGTAACACAATTCAAAATGTAGGTAGCCACCACATCTATTCTCAAAGATAAGCTACCATAGCCCAAACTAGTTTATTTCCATTCTACATGTAACCATTTTCAGTACTCTGTTATTAATGAATTAAAGTTATGTTTCACTGTATCTTTGTGTTTCTGTTTATATATATTTCATTTCTGTCCTACATAAATCTAGATAAATACATCTTAATAAATTCACCCAATAAAAAAAATCACTTCATAAGAAAATGTGCATCCTTATTTCTTTCTTATATTATCTTAAAATTCCTCTTATCTTAAAAGCCCCTCCCCTTTATTAAAAAAAAACATGTTAAAAAATTATATAACTTTTAATGTATTGGTTACTTCACTCTCTAATTTAAGTTTTATCACCAACATTTACATTTTTATTTTAGGATTAGTTACTTTCTCAAACTTTACTTCGTTTTTGATCATGTAAATGATCCCATGATTCACCCATTTCAAACACCATAGCACATTATTGTAGTTAGAGACAACATCATTTCAAAATTGAAATTGAAATAATAGGTTAAAAAATCAGAGAATGAGATTTCAAATTCAGAGCTAGTTGAAGTCATTGAACCATGAATAATATCCACGATAGTTTAAAATACTCAGTAAATGAGGTCTTTTTGGAATGGTTGTTGTTTTGTTTTTTTTGTTTTTTTTTGTTTTTTACCTTTAGTCTATTTCCTTTGTGAATAGTCTTGTTTTGAACTAAAAGTGCAAGTTTGTGAAAGTAAAAGATAAATAATTTGAATTTAAACAACAACGAGGAGGTAATTTCGAACTTGTTGAGCTTAAATTGATTTTCATAATTGTTGAATGTTACAAATAATGTATAAGCTTAAATTGATTTTCATAGTTGTTGAACGTTACAAACAATGTATTAAGTTTTTAATTTGAAGGGAGAGTGCCAAGTGGAGAGCACTGAAGAGCGACCAATCAGGTATGTATCTATCCATATCCGTTCAATACACAGCATCTGAGCCCCCCACATGAACCTATAGTTTTCAAGAAGGTGGATGGCTACATGCGAGATACATGCTAGTATTCTATGCGCTCTTCTTCTATGCCTCTGAACTGATTGATGCTCGGCATTCTGGGTTCCTAGACGTGTCACCTCCTCAGACTGTTTTTTCATCCACTTGTATATGCTTGCTATTACTTACGCTTTTGGCTCATTTCCTATCTTGCCAGCCTTCTATGCGGGGTCGCTGGTAGACGCTAGTGTTGGAAGAATTCGTAGGACTCTGCTCCGAATATTGTCTTTTTGTTCATTATCATAGCTTTGGCTCCATCACTTTTCACCTTTTATCCACGGTAGATGTTTATATATCTTGGGATTTTCAGAAGCATGGTTTTCTGAGCCCCCTACCGTGTCAATCTTCAGACTAAGTTTCATCCATATATGTCTATCCTTGCTATGGTATCCATTTTTGGCGCTTTTTCCATTCCTATTAGCTTTCTATGCGGGGACATTGATTGTTTCTTGTGACGGACACCCAGTTGAACATCTCTTCTCCTTTTATTGTCTTTACGCTCATAACTTAGCATTGACTCCATCATCTTTCACTGTCCTCCGCAGTGGAAGACCATACATCTTGGTTTTTCCATCATCCTGATGTATATGGCCCTTTCCACTCATATTTCATTTTCGACATTGGGGGATATTTCGCTATATCGTTCCCGATTCTCTTCACTCGAAGAATGCTTGGATAATAGGCCAGTTTAATTTTTGTATCCCATATATCTCTGGAAGCATATTCTTATTTGTCCGAATCTGGATAATATTTAATGATTGTAGTTTGATGTGGAGTATATATTTTCTCCATTATTAAGAGGTATTATAGGTCTTTTGTTTAAGTCTGAACTTTGGTCTAGATTTGTCATTTACTTCACAATCCCCAGAGGCCTGCATTGTATTCTTTGTAATTTCACATGTCCGGGTCAGTTTCAACTGGTTGGTCATGGGCATCCATATACAAAATTAAGAATTATTTTGTGATATACAAACCATGCACTGACATCCATGTCAAGAATGGACTATGGTGGTGTATTTATGAAATATGCTGATGTTGTTTTGTATGTCCTGATGTTTCATCCTGAAGCCCAATTCACAGAGCCGAGATCGACTCTGTATTTTCCAATGCCAATTTTTTGTTTTGAAAATTTTTCTAGTTGATTGGGCTAGTCATGTCACAATTGATGCAGTTCCACTCTCTTTCTCCTTTAATGTTCACCGACGCATTTTAAATTCTCCATATATGATGATCGCTTATAATCGATCCCTTTGTCAGAAGGGTATTTTCTGGTGACTTGGCTTCCTATCTGTTGGTCGTCATTCCCGATTTCATTTAGTGTCCCTATATCTCTGGACAGTGTCGTATTCAGGTCCGCACATTTGTCTTGACTTTTTTGGGATTTCTCCACCTATTCTTGCCACTTTTTATTAAAACCTTGAGTCCTATATCTATCAGACAATCATTTTGGGATGTTCACCTCTGACTCTTCGGAGTTTGTGTTGTCTTCTATCATGGACTTTCCCTCTGACAACTCTGTTGCATCGGCCATGGTTCGGGCCATGTTGGATGTGGAGAAAGTCTTTGCCAACCATGCACCAAAATTTGACTAGCGTGCTTCGCTAAAAGCTGACATCATCCTCCCTACCCAACTCCAACAATCTCCATGGGGATGGTCTTCCATATAAATCGAGACGAAATTAGTTTCACCCTGTTAAAACCTCTCCCCCACTTGATGCCATTAATTTGGATGGCCTATTATTATTCGACAAAATCGTAAGTCTTCAAAAGAGGGCACTTGTCTGCCGATGGTATTTTCCATCAATGGAGGATGCACAGATCAGGTCTTGGATTGTTGCCAAATGGTCTCCTCTCCTGGGTTATTCTCCGACCATAGTCCACCTTATGAATAACTAGTATAGTTTCCATTTTCTCTAGGTTTGGGACTTATAAATTATCTTTGATATGTTGAGATTGCAACAAGATTATGGAGCTTAGTGAAAAGAGTCGCCTTCACTAAGTGGGCCCGCAGGCTATTTTTGGCGCAAGTCTATTTTTAGACATATGGATCATGTCTATGGATTGCAGGTTGTTGTTTATGGATGATTGATCAAGTTGGGAAAAAATAGATGGACTTCTATTTTTTATGAAAGTGTGAGTGATCAAAGTCTATTTTTAGACTGGCTGTCAAAAATAGAAAAGTCAAATATTATTATCTCATAATAATATTTGGACTATAAACTTAATCTTATTCTCTTGGAGCACTTCAATTTGAGCTACAGAGGTGGCACATGCAGCTGTCAGAAGGAAATATGCTTTTCTTATGAGTCATTTGAGTTGTTGCATGCATGACTTTAGTTAGAACTCAATCAGTTGAGTTTGGTGGAGTTGATTGTGGAGTTGATGGAGTTGTGTTCAGTTTAGCTTTGTTAAACTGGTTGTATTTAGTCTAACTGGCAAATAGACTAGAGATGAGTTGGGTGAATTAGTTATTAATTAATTCACAAGTTATTAACTCATAATACAACTAATGAATACATCAGTTAACTCAGTTGCATGTCAGTGCATGTTCAGTTCAACAGGGACAGGTGGTAAAGAATCAGATTGCTATCAGTTGTGACTATAGTTGTGCACCAGATCTTGCACAATCAAGGGATTGAGTATGCCAATGAGTTTGCTCACGTATTTGCCCACATTATAGCTTGTGCTCACGTCCAAAAAAGAGTGAGTGACTATTTTGCAGGTGAAAAACGAGTTTGGTGAGCCATTCTCATCAGTTCTTGAGCAGGTATTGAGCAGTGGAGGCAGGCAAGCAGTGGAAGAGATTTGGAGATCAGATCTGAGCTATATTGTGTGTAACAGAGGTGGAGATACTTGTGAGAAGTATTATGCTGTGTAATGTTACATGACTCAATCATTAATATACAGATAGTTGGGGTTTTTTAGCGAGATGCTTTCCCCGGGATACATACTGTGTTAATGTGTGAATGCACTTGATGTTTTATTGTTATTGATGCTGCTATATTGATGATCAACATAGAGGAGCTTATGTATTGTGTATGTTTTCCGCAATAGTACATGATCAGGATAATCTCCATTGAATATGTGTTAAATTATTCAAAATGTCTACATGGTATCAGAGCGAGCTAGATAATTGTAGAAAAAATTTCTACATGGTATCGGAGCAGTTGATCATCAGATCTACTATTCAGGAAGTATTTACATTCTATTTCTTCAGGCAGAGTCTGTAATCGGGCCAGGTAGCCTCTGGATTCATCCTTCCTTTGGAAGGTGAGATATCCGGTGAATGCCCATATAGTCAATCTCTGTACAAGAAATATTGTGTTCTCACGAATTTTAGATCGGAGGCAGTTGAGTTTGGAGCTGGTGGAAATCAAATTTGCAGCAGTGTTGTTGAAATGTCTTTCAATGGATTGCAAATGTTATTCCAAAGCAAGAGCGACCTGGCGCTTAAGGATAAACTCAGTAACAATAAGTATGAGAATGGATCTTCATCAAAGGTATCTGATGAAGAGAATTGCGCTTTGGCTGTCAAAGCAAAGAAGGGGAAGAACGAGAAAGCTTCTCAGTCTGGTGTGAAAGGCAAGAAGCAGGACATGTCCAAGGTGAAGTGTTTTCATTGTCACCAGCACGGACACTATGCCACAAATTGTCCGCAGAAGAAGAAGAACAAGCAAGCTGCTGGATCTGCAGGAGGAGAGGCCTTAGCTTCTCAGTTTGAGCTTGATTTTTCATTGATCACATGCTTGGTTTCAAGTGTGATGGGATCAGTGTGGTTCTTGGACAGTTGTGCGTCTTTTCACATGACGGGAGATAGAGATTTGTTCTCTGATCTGGAGGACAAAGATCTTGGAGTGCACATCGAGATGGGCGATGATGGTAGATACAGTGCGACCAGTATCGGTACCATTTCCTTTGAGAGGGAGTCTAGTAAACCCTTTGTATTGAAGGAAGTCATGCATGTTCCAGGATTGAAGAAGAATCTCATCTCAGTAGCGATGTTAGAAGACAAGGGGTATGATGTTGTTTTCAGCGAGGGAAAGGCCTTCCTGCGCAGCAAGACAACTGGTGAGACCCAGAAGATAGGGGTTCAAGTGAGGAACCTTTATCAGTTGCATGTAGATGGATGCGCAGCAATGGCAGGCAAGGCAAAAGGATTGGTGAGCCGGGATGATGGTGAGTTGTGGCACAGGAGATTGGGTCACCTTCACCATGGAGCCTTGAAGATACTGCAGCAGATCACTACAGGGCTTCCTAAAGGCACACTTGCGTAGTCAGATCAGTGCAAGGGGTGTACTTTGGGGAAGTTTGTGAAAGCCACCTTTCACGAGAAGGATATTCGCGCCACGATGATCCTTGATAGAATTCACACAGACGTGTGTGGACCTTTCTCAGTTGCTTCGACAGCAAAACACAGGTATTATGTGATTTTTGTTGATGATTTCTCTCGTAAGTGTTGGATCTTCTTCATGCAGAAGAAGAGCGAGACATATTCAAAGTTCTGTGAATTCAAAGCACTGGTCGAGAAGGAGTCAGGGAAGAAGGTGAAGGCTCTTAGGAGCGATAATGGTGGCGAATACATCTCGGACGAGTTCAAGGATTTCTGCAAGACAGAAGGGATTCGTAGAGAGCTCATAGCTCCCCATAACCCACAGCAGAATGGGGTAGCTGAGCGGAAGAACAAAACAATTATGGGTGCTGCATGGGCAATGTTGCATGATCAAGGCCTACCCCTTCACTTGTGGGCGGAAGCATGCAATACAACAGTTTATGTGCAGAACTATTGTCCTCATAGGATACTTGGCATGAGTACACCTAAGGAGACTTATTCTGGTAAGAAGCCTGATCTTTCTCATTTGAGGATTTTTGGTGCTAACGTTTACATGCATGTGACGAAGGATGCCAGAAAGAAGTTGGAGCCGACCGCAGAGGTTGGGATATTTGTGGGGTACACTGATACACCCCACAACTATCGTGTGTATTTTCCAGACAGTGGTAAAACTGTTGTGCGACGGGATATAAAATTTCAGGAGGAGAAAGCCATGAAGTGTTCGCTTGAGAGGGAGCTACACTTGCATGCAGATGAGGAGCTATTAGTTCCTAAGTATGAGCTTCGGGACGTGGATCAGCCACAGGATGAGGTTCATGGAGTGTAAGAGAACACTCATGGAGCGCCAACCATCAGAGGGCGAAAGCGCTTGACAGAAGCTAAGCGACTGGCTCAAGATGCAGAGAAAGTTGTAGGACCACCTACAGCACAACGCAGGTAGAGACAGTCACCTGATCGGTACACTGGATACATGGCTCTTATGAGCAAGTGTGTTGTGACTAAGCCATCCTCTTTCGAGGAAGCTGTGGAGGATCCCGCATGGGTAGATGCCATGGTGGAAGAGTATGATTCTATTGTCAGAAATAGTGCATGGGAGATTGTTCCTAGACCGGAATGGAAATCAGTGGTGGGTTCGAGATGGATCTACAAAGTTAATGTTGTTGGGAAAAGTATCCATTCGGAATGCCCCTATCCCACTCTAAGGTGTGATAGTGCCTTAGCAACAAACAAGGAAAACTAATTGAGTATTTCTTCTTTATGAAATGTAAATGAGGGGAAAGGATGTAACTAACCTGTGTCTTCCGCTAGTTTGTTGATCCAATCACTCCTCTCTTCAGTGGCTCTCAGCTCCTTGCTCCTTCATCGGCCCAGCTTCACCGAATTCCTGCAAGATCACAAGAGAGAGAAACTACACGAAGATATAGATATACATTCATAAAAAGCTCAAGATCAGATTAAGCTAAACATGTAAGCATAACAAAACATCATTGGTACACAGCATGTAGGAGAAACTCAAATAGTTTATTGATAGAATAAGAAAGTCCAAGAGGAGATACAACCAAGTGAGTTCCGATCCAACATCTACCTCCCAGCAAAAGAGTCCCTTCCTCTCCTCCAACAAAGCATAAATCACCCAATGTACTAATCTCAATCTCAAACCAACAGTAATTCTCTACAAAGTACAAAATTCCAGCCTCTTGAACCTCTGGGTGAGAGATCCATATATAGATGTAAGCAGAGAGGATGAGTCAGCTTATGTTTTGACTTGTGGCTTCTCTCTGTCAGTTCTTGCTTCCACTTGGAGGTTGAGAGCCTCTTACTCATCATTAGTCGAATTCATTGAGGCAAGTGTCATTGGAGAAGATTCTAGAAGCTTCCATGGTCTTTCCACCTCGTTGAATGAGCTTGCCATTTGTCATTTCCCGCTCAGCGCACCCTGGTAGTGCTTCCACTTGCGTTGCAATGCACCTAGCTAGTGTAGCCTCTGCATTTCAACGCAGGCAGCTAGTGGAGCCTCTGAATTGATCCTGATTTGACTGTTTCTGAGTGGTTTTTGGTGGAGAACTTCTGGGAGAAGCTGTCATTGGTTGACCTTGTTCCTTTAGGGGCAGGAATAACTCTTTTAGGGACTTTGGATTCCTTGAATTATGGACATTTCATGCTCAATGCTGTAAGGCACAAAAATGTCTATAACAGTTGCCCCCTAAAGTATGAGGCCGTTTTATCGGGTGAAATGCTTTATTAGGAGGATCCGAAGTTCTTCCAATGCTGGGAGGAGACCTGTAATAAGATACAATACAATACATTATTTTTCATACTGCTTTCATGATCTAGCTGAGGCGGGCATTCCCATGCTCAGCTTTATAAATTCATTTTTTCTATACATAGAACAGACAATCGTCTGATGGTAGACTGATGATTTTGATGAAATCATCATCCTTTTGGTAGGATGATTATCTGCTGCAATGTTGTACATGTCAATGTCTTTATTTTTCTTGAATATATATCGCAGCCCGGATGGACGAAACTAGATCCGGGGTCTTCAATCTCATCCGATCTTTACTCTAAGTACAAGTCGATCCATGTGAGAAATGTTCTGAAGTCGAACATGGAAAGACATCGCTTGATTACCAGCCAATGATGTAAACCGTTAATAAGCGCGAGAGGAATCACCGATAATGATAATGACCCTCAAGGTACTGTAGTACAATTCACGTGGTGTGAATAAAGGACTTGGCGTCGAACACCACGCAAAATCTTTCGGTTGAAGGTCATTGATGTATACCTATCGCCGGAAGTGAGAAACTTGCCCTTGAGGCATGCAAGCTTCAAAGTACTGAAGGGGTTGTTCCTAGATCAACTTCTTGGATAATGAGCTGATGTCGACAAGAAGCGATCCGTCAAAGGAGGGCCTTGATGTATCCCACATCAGTGACACGGAACGGAGCAAATGATTTTGATGGAGGTGAAAACGATTTGATGATATATGGTTCAGGGTGGCGGTCATGAAAGGATGAAGGATAATGTATGGTAGTGGATGGGACATGGTTGACTTCTCTGGATGACTTCTCTTGAACATATCGGCGACACTTGAGTGATGGATCGGTAGCATTTACCCCAAAGGTGGATGGTATGGCGAGACCATGGTGATGTGACCGGTGAATGAAACAACCCAACCCGACTCAGGCACAGAGTGGAAGTGTCATGTTCAAGAGCGACTTGCTACCAATAAAATTCTTTGAGTTTCTTCCCAATTTTTCCCCAGTCATTTCTGACCAGTGCCTCTTTATTTTTGTCAAGCTTGAGGAGGATAACATATGCTTGTTCTATAATTTACCCTTCGGGCAAACCCATCGCTATGTTTTAACGAGCCTAGCGATAGTGAAACTCGTTCTCGTCTAAAGACAAGTTTGTCGCTATTAATGTTTTTTAACGAGTCTAACGACAAAGATAACTCGGTCCTTTTCATTTTTAGAGAGTCTGTAAAGTTAACTCCGGAAGTCCTTTTTCGTCATCTAATCCCTTAAGTCCGAAAAAGTATAAAACAATACAGAAGGGATGAATTTTCGATAGTTTTAACGAGCCGAATAAAACAAGTGCTCGATCTTTTTGTGCAATAATCCCTCGGGTCCAAAAAGATTAAAATCTAGAGGAGTGATAGCACTTCCGGTCGCTTTAACGAGCTGGAAGGCCAAAACTCGGCAATCTTTTCATATTTTACGAGTCAGATGAAAAGAGCTTAAAGAAGACTCGTCTTTTGAGGAACGAGTGATAAAATGGGTTAGCAGCTGATTCCAGGTAAGGGTTGGAATTTTCCAATCACGGCAGTGTCACAAGGATGGCTAGTGAAATCACTCTTCGCAGCTGTTCCTCAAAATGGGTAAACAATCAAATGGAGGTGAATGATCGGCCAATGGAAAAGTGGAGGTGACGGTGCAAACACGACCAAGGCTTTAATGGCTGATAATTTTACATTCACGGTGGTTATTTACCGGAGGATAGTTCATTTTTTAACGAGCTTAAACGCGGGTTGAAACACTTGCTCGATCTTATGTTTAGTTTTTAACGAGCATGAACTATGTGCTAAAACTGCTCGATTATCCAGTCATATGATAAGAATGTCTCATGTAAGATGCCATTTTTTATGGAGCTTGTGCCTTACAAAGCTATGCCCCACATCCTTTCGTTATGCAAGTTCGGAAACGACTAATCCTACGAGTTTAAAGGGTTAGACCTACAGGTTTAAAGGGAGGACCTAAAAATTTAAAAAATAAATAATCGCCCCTTGCTTACACTCCAAAAGGTTTGCATGCCCCCAGGTATAAAGTAAGATTTCAAGGTTACATCTCAATTTGCAGATAAAACATTTGTTCTACCAAGAAAGGCCTACCTCTTTCAGGTTACCAAAGATTGTCTCATTTGCGCAGCAAACAAAACACTTCCTCGGCGATGTCTACCGAGATAAACAAAGGTGAGTGACAACGAGCGCTAAACACATAACTTTGACAAAAGAATATTATTCTAGAATAACCCCTCTTCTAAGACGGACGGGGTACAGAATCGTCATATTCTCCCGTGGAAACCTACCCTATACCCAAAGTTTTCCTGCCGAAGCAGACCAGGACGCATGCCCCCTGGGTTCCAGTCATATCCTTCCGAATCACTCGCGCTCATCGGGAGGACGGACCATGGGTTGAGACATTTCTTGCGTGAAGAGACCATTTAGGGACGGTATATGACTATTTGCGATGCATGATCCGGGAAATGAAAGCTGGTCCACGAGCTTGACCACTCTTCCTTCGTGCGGAAAACACATTACTCTAAAGAGTGAGGAGGCGATGGCTCCCATGCAATATATATAGTCTCATCCAAGGAGTAGGTTATAATCCAAGGGTCCTTGAACGACCATCATGTTCATTTTAACGGTCTTCCCTTTCAATGCGATAGGCACATTGGGGAGGATCCCTAAAGGTCGACTGGTTCCTTTATCAAAGCCTTTCAGATTTCTCATTTCAGGCAAAAGTGTTGGCGAACCAAGCACTTTCCAAGTAGTAGAGGAAAGGATACTCACAGATGCCCCCTCATCAATGATGGTGCCAGCCATGACCATTCTGTATATTTGGACGATAATTCTGAATGGTATGCTTGCTGGAAAACGGGGTCTACCTAGTTGGTTCCAGTCGAAGGAGACAACTAGGTTTCTTGGTGGTTGGACCGAGTAGACGGTCGAGTATCGCTCTGACAAACTTCCTTCCTGCGATAAAGGAATGGGGGGATTGCCCCCGTGCTCATCGGAGTCTGTGCTGATGAAGAGAATTTGGATGGTGTCATCCTTATCCTCTTCAGTGACTGTGTCATTCGAAGATAAATCCTCTGAAGATAAGACCGAGTCAACTGTCGCCTCAACCTTTTGAATTTCGTCGGGTATGGATTCAGCTGGTTCATCTTCAATGATCGGCGCTTCAGCTGACCACTTGAGCGGGCCAGCTGGATTTTCAACTAATGAAGGACTCGACAAGAATTTTTTATATCCAGGAGGAAGTCGTAATGGTGAAACCAGACGATCATCCAAAACTCTTTTCGCTTCGTCTAAGAAGGGACAACGGTGGATGGCATGGTTGCCTTCGCACAGTCTACAGGGAGATCTAGCTCTCCCTTTTTGTCCAAGGACTTCACTTTCACTAGTTGACGGTGTGCATTCAACATGGCTATGAGAGGTTGATGCCACCGGATTGTGCAAACAGGGAGACCAGTCCCTTAGTATACGAGGGATGCAGGGAAAATCTCTGTGGAAATGGTCTCCCTTGCATATGACACATGGTGATTTAGGCCTAGTCAGTGTTGTGTGTGGATTTTTTTCAAACGACACTTGTTTGCCCCCAGTCGCTTTTGGCTCCTTCTTCTTCTCTTTCTTCTTCTTTTCCTTCTTCTCCTTAGGAACTTGGTTTTTTGTTTTACCAGTTCCGTCAAGCGAAGAGGAAGGAGGAGAGGAAGAATTAGAGGAAGTAGAAGGCTGGTGGGTAACTCTAGACTGGTCTAACTGTTGATTCGACTGTTCAGGAATAGTGGTGTTCTGAACGACATTGGTTGAGAAGAGCCAGACCGGCAAGCCAATTGTCAGTCCTGGAAGCGACAATGTGGCCATATGGGACGCACCAACATCTCCCCAAGAGGAGAAGGGACTAGGATTTCCACCAAGGGGAATTCCTTGGTTGGTAGGCTCCATTTTCTCAACCTAAAGATCAACGCAGGAAAGAGGGTGATTATTCCGTTTAAAATAAATTTTAACGACGCTTATACACAACTTGCTTTTTCAATTTTTAAGAGTCCAGAAAAAGCAAAAGATGACTCTAGTCTCCTTCGATGTTTTAACGAGCCCGAAGTGACAAATGCTCGGATGGACTTTTTCCGTTATAGAGTCTGAAAAAGGCCAAAAGGAACTGCTCTAGAGTTCTAGGTAGAGGGTGTGCCAAACTTTCGCAAAACCGCAGAATACTTTTTAAGGTACGGGTTGTCAATCTTCCTGAATGCTGTGTTCAGTGCATTGTGATCAGTAGGGCGGCCGACACGGCTTCCTAAGGATAAAGGTTTTATGCCTATAGGGGTCTCCCAATATATACTCGACGGTACGTGGGAGCACAATCCGTACTGGCGCTATCGTCTCTCAGGAGGAATCACCCAACCATCAGCGAGATCGACAGTCACCAGGTTTTATGACGCTGGAACACGTCTCTAGCCTAGACCTCTGTTGTTGGGAAAAGTATCCAATACAGAATGACCCTATCCCACTCTAAGGGTGATAGTACCTCAGCAACAACTGAATGCAAAGCTATTCAAGATTACTTATTTATGAGATGAGAGAGAGAAGAGAAGGATGATCTACTAACCGTTATCTTGCGCTTAATAGTCGATCCAGTCTTCACTCCTTGCTGCTTGCTCCTAGCTCCTTGCTCTTTCACCGGCCCAGCTACACAAAAATCCTGTAAAAGCACAAGAAAAGGAAACTACAAGAAGCATACATCCATAATCGATTCAGGTATTAGCATAAATCAAATATACAAGCATCTATTCACCATAAAGACACATGCATATAGAAGAACCTCAAATACTTTATTAATGGAAGAAGTAAAGTTCTGAGAGGGTTACAACCATAATAGGCCCAATCCAGCAACACCTCCCAGCGGAAAGAAATCTCCTCTTCACCTCCTTCAAGCAATCACCCAATAGTTCTATACACAAACCAACAGCACTTCCTTACTTGCACAAAATTCCAGCCTCCCTAGACCTCATGAGAGAGCTCTATATATAGGAGATTTGGAGAAAGGATGAGTCATCTTGAGACTGGCATGAAGCTGACTAGTGTCCTCTCCCACTTTAGTTAATCTTCAGTTCTTGAGTCCACTTGGAGATTCTTGCTTCCACTTGGAGATCAAGACCCTCTTACTCATCACAAGGCGAATTCCTTGACCCAAGTGTCAGTTTGGAAGCTTCCTGGGCAGTTGACACCTTGCAGAATGACTGTGCCACTTGGCCAATCTCGCCCAGCGTAGGTAGCCTTCATTAGTTTTGACATTCAGCGCAGGTATAGAGTGGAGCAGTTGACATTCAGCGCAGATGCTCAGTGGAGCAGCTGACATGATCTAGAAACTGCTTGTTTTTGAGTGTTTTCAGGTGGAGAACTGATTTTCAATGCTGTGGTTTGCTGACCTTGTTCCTCTAGGGGTAAGAACAACATGTTTAGGGACTTTGGATCCCTCAGATTATTGACATTTCATGCTTCATGCTGTTAGGCACAAAAATGTCTATAACAGTTGCCCCCTAAAGTATGAGGTCGTTTATCGGGTGAAATGCTTTATCAGGAGGATCTGAAGTTCATTCAATCGCTGAGAGGTGCCCTGTAATAAGATACAATACAATACATTATTTTTCATTCTGCTTTCATGATCTAGCTGAGGTGGGCATTCCCATGCTCAGCTTTATAAATTCATTTTGGTACATAGAACAGACGATCTTCTGATGGTAGACTGATAATTCTCTGCTGAAATTATCATCCTTGGAGTAGGATGATCATCTGCTGCAATGATGTACATAACAAATGTCTTTATATTTCCTGAATATATATCGCAGCCCGGATGGATGGAACTAGATCCGGGGTCTTCAAAACTCGTTCGATCTTCACTCTAAGTACAAGTCGATCCATGTGAGAATTGCGTTGAAGTCGAACATGGAAAGACATCGCTTGATTACCGGTCAATAATGTAAACCGTTAACAAGCGCGAGAGGAATCACCAACAATGACAATGACCCTCAAGGTAATGCAGTACAATTCACGTGGTGTGAATAAAGGACTTGGCATCGAACACCACGCAAAATCTTCTGGTCGAAGGTCATTGATGTATACCTGTCGCCGGAAGTGAGAAACTTGCCATTGAGGCATGCAAGCTTCAAAGTACTGGGGGTTTTGTTCCTAGATCAACTTCTTGGATAATGAGCTGAAGTCGACAAGAAGCGATCCGTCAAAGGAGGGCCTTAATGAATCCCACATCAATGACACGGAACGGAGCTAATGATTTTAGTGGAGGTGAAAACAATCTGTGAAATATGATTCAGGGTGGCGATCATGGGTGGATGAAGGATAATGTATGGCAGTGGGTGGGACATGGTTGACTCTTTCTGAACACATCTCTTGAACATATAACGACACTGATGTGATGGATCGGTAGCATTACCCCAAATGTGGATGGTTTGGCGAGGACCATGGTGATGAGACCGGTGAATGAAACAACCCAACCCGATGTGATACGGAGGACAAAGTGTCATGTTCAAGAGCGACTTGCTACCATTAAAGCTTTGAGGTTCTCCCAATTTTTCCCCAGTCATTTCTGACCAGTACCTCTTTATTTTTGTCAAGCTTGAGGAGGATAACATATGCTTGTTCTATAACCTGCCCTTCGGGCAAGCCCATCGCTATGTTTTAACGAGCCTAGCGATAGGGAAACTCGTTCTCGTCTAAAGACAAGTTTGTCGCTATTTAATCATTTTAACGAGTCTAACGACAAGGAAAACTCAGTCCTTTTCATTTTTAGAGAGTCCAAAAAGGTACAGAAAGTTAACTCCAAAATTCATTTTTCGTCATCTAATCCCTTAAGTCCGAAAAAGTATAAAACAATACAGAAGGGATGAATTTTCGATAATTTTAACGAGCCGAATAAAACAAGCGCTCGACCTTTTTGTGCAATAATCCCTCAGGTCCAAAAAGATTAAAATCTAAAGGAGGGATAGCTCTTCTGGTCACTTTAGCGAGCTGGAAGGCCAAAACTCGGCAAACTTTTCATATTTTACGAGTCATGAGAAAAGAGCTCAAAGAAGACTCGTCTTTTGAGGAACGAGTGATAAACAGGGATAGCAGAAGATTCCAGGTACAGGTTGGAATTTTCCAATCACGGCAGTGTCACAAGGATGGCTAAGTGAAATCACTCTTCGCAGCTGTTCCTCAAAATGGGTAAACAATCATATGGAGGTGAACGATTGGCCAAATGAAATGGAGGTGGCGGGTGCAAACACGATCAAGGCTTTTATGGCTAATAAATTTACGATCACAATGGTTATTTACCGGTACTGGGTTCATTTTTTAAAGAGCTTGAATGCGCCAAAACACTGCTCAAAAGCTTATGTTTATTTTTTAACGAGCATGAACTATGACGCTAAAACTGCTCGGATCTCGCTTTTCTATTTTTTAACGAGCATAAATTCCGCGGTAAAACTGCTCGATCTTATGGTCAAATTTTGATTTTTTTTTACCACTACTAGCTTTTCTCTCTTCAAATATAGTACTGATTTTTCAATTGCTGCAACAAACTTTGTTAGAAATGAATAATATTTGCATGAAAATGAGATTATAACCCTAATATTTCACTTTTAAACTGTGTAAAAAGCCATTAAAAGGAGTTTTTACCTCTCATTTACCATTTCATTTGCATTTGGTTTGTTGGAGCTCTGGAGGTGCCTCTTCCCCCTTGATTTTCACCAGCTGATTCCGGAGATTCTGCGGACGATTTTCGGCGCCATCTGGACCAGGTAGGAGCTAAACCCTAGCTCTTTCTTTTCATGGTTTCCTTTTCCTGTTTTTTGCCTGTTTTTCGGTCTTTCTGAGCCCCTGGGGTTTTGCCAGGGCGCCCCAGGATCAGCGCAGGTTTCCCTTTCGAAACCTGCGCTAAAGGTCAAGCTGCCTTAAGGCAGCCTGACCCTCAGCGCAAGTGGGAGACTCCCTGCCTGCGCTGGGCTCAAAAAGACTGAGCTTTAAGGTTATTTTTGATGAATTTTTCGCCAGTTTTTCATCAAATCAGGAATTCACTCTTTCTATTGTTTGTTTTGCAGGGAACTTTGAGCAAAATGTCCCTTACATGGCGAGAACGAGAACATGAAGAGGAGGACATGATTGCCCTCCATGACCCGGTCACGGTGAAGGTGCTGCGGAACTGTGGCCTGCTGAAGTTCTTCCGTATCTCTAGCATGAGAGCACAGATTTCTTTACTGCAGTATATGCTTTACGCTTGGGATCCTGTTAACCAAGTGTTCCAGATTAGGGGGAAGACCATCCCCTTGACCATAGAGGACATGTACTTCTTGACTGGGTTGTCAAGACGAGGCGCCCCCATTTCCTTATCAGGCACGGCCCGGGACACTGATTCCACCAGAGATTATGTCTGCCAGTATTGCAGGGAAGGTTCTCAGCCGAGTAGAGACGGCAAGATTATTATCCGTGAGATTACTGATCGGGCTCTCAGGTCCATTCTGTTTACTATTGGTAGGATGGCCAGTAGCGCAGCTCTACATGTCGCCAACAGGTCTTATATGCAGCACGCCTTGGAGTGTCTCCAACCGAAAGTATTCAACTGGTGTGATGCAGTACTTGTTCAGATGAAAAGTCAATTGACCAAGGTAAAGGACGGGAAGCTGAAGAACTTTGGATTTGGTTATATTCTGACTGCCTTCGCCTTGGAGAAAATCCCACTGATGCAGCCTCAGTACATCATACTTGACTTGCCTTCTCCGACCGAGCCACGCATGTAGAGGTGGGTTGACCACATGTCTAGGCATGCAGGTCAACCTCAGATTACTTTTACTGAGGTCTTCTTTAGGTGGTTCGAGCGCCAGGAGATGGCGTTTTCTGAGTATCCATATGTGGGTATGGATTTCTGAGGTGATCCGAATTTGGTGCTACCGGACGGCGAACAGTGGGGTGCCATTGGTAAACTCTTCGACCATATTACTGTTTATTGTTCTTATTCATAATGTTTTTGTGCTTTATTCTATCAAGACTTTTAATTTTACTCTTGGGTGTATGCAGATATTGGTCCTGTTCGTCCAGCAGTTCGTCCGAGATCGCCAGCTGCTGCCCCGGCAGGGGAGCCTGCTAGGAGAGTTGTTATTCGCGATCTTGACGACACTGAGACCCTTGCAGCTGTGCAGGAGCAGGTTGAGAGCCTTACTCGTGGCCTTCCGGATGTACAGATTGACGAGTTATCTTTACAGATGCAGCGGCATACTATTGGTGTGCCTAGACGATGGACTCGTTTCTTGCGCATGTTGCACAGGCCGTGACGTACTATCATGACCACCATTAGGCTAGGGTGCCCCCTAGCATCTTTTTGAGTTTTTAGGTCATATGACCAATTTTGTCTTGGTTACAGAACATTATGTATGAACTTATATAAACAGCTTATATATTTTGATTTTCGGTTTTTATTCTGGTTGATTTACGTGATCCATATGTACAATTTTTGATGATGTGTCCTTTTTATAAATGTTGCAAATGTCTATCTAACACATAGTTTGCTAATGAGTCAGTTAATGTGTTTAAGTTTCTTGAAATATGTTGATATTGAATTGAATCAAATCGTCTTTCCAAGATCTTAACCCTTAGGAACATGCGATAAATAGCTGGATTGCGAACAAAATATATACCATTGAGTTGTAGTATTACGAGCTGTGAGTCTAGCCTGACAATTAGTCGGTGTATGCCACGTGTGATGGCATCAGAGAGTAGTTCTATCAACGCGCTATACTCAGCGATGTTATTCGTTGATTGCCCAATACATACACCTCTGAAACTTACTAACTCGCCGCTTGGATCAAAAATGGCCCAGGCCGCGGAGGACAGGTTCCGCGAACTACGACTCGCTCCGTCGGCATACCCAACACATGTCTCCATAAGGTTTGACATCTGAAACGAACAAAAAAGGAGGATCACTCGACCAGAACAAACACTTTAGCGAAAACAAAATACAACAAAATCATACAGGTTACTATTTAAGCATAGTAACGCTTGAGGTACAACCCGTTGCGGGGCTGCGCCAGTGGAATTCCATCGTAATCCATTAACTCGTAGGCTCCTTTTGCTAACACCCTTTTAACAATATAGGGGCCCATCCATAAGGACTTGAATTTACCTGCTCCCAATTTATCGGATTCTTGGTCATAAAGCAAAACCAAATCACCTTCTGAGAAGACACGGGGTTTGACATTTTTGTCAAACTGAGCCTTGACTTGTTTCTTATGAGCTTCGTTAGCCAAAGCGGCGTCACGACGGGTTTCATCCAACTGGATTAATTCCACGAAACAAGCCTCTTCTTCTGAAGTTCTGGGGAGGAGGTCGATTGCGAGTTTAAGCGATGAAATTTCGCACTAGATCGGTAAGACTGCTTCCAGGCCGTACACCAGTTGAAAAGGTGTGAACCCGGTTGCGTTCTTTACCGAGGTTCGGTAAGCCCACAAAGCCGAGTACAGGATTAGGTGCCATCTTCTTTTATGAACCCCGATCATCCTTTGCAACATACGCTTCAGGACCTTGTTGATCGCCTCAACTTGTCCGTTGGCTTGCGGATAATATGGGGTAGAGCTATCGTGAGATAGCCCTAGCTTGGCAGCTAATTCGACCATCATGTGGTTGCGAAAATGTGACCCATGATCTATAACTATAGCCTGTGGTATGCCGAACCTGGCGACTACATGATTGAAAAAGAAAAGGGCAGTTGTTTCACCAGTGTTATCCAATGTAGGCATCGCCTCGGCCCATTTGGTAAAATAGTCAACAGCGACTATAATATACCCATGCCCCCCGGTCGAGGAGGGGCTACATTGCATGAAATCGATGCCCCACTTGGTGAAGGGCCCAACAGCAACTATCGGCTGTAAAGGTGCGGGTGGTCGTCTGGTTTTGCTATCAAAGATTTGACAAGCATGGCAACTTCTGACTGCGGTTATGCAATCTTTGAACATGGTTGGCCAAAAGTATCCTGCTCGTAAGATTCTTTGTGTTGTTGCATATCCAGACTGATGCCCCCCACACGCGCCTGAATGACAATCATTCAGGGCTTTTTCGGCCTCCTCATGGGTAAGGCACCTCCTCAGAACTGTATTGACACCACGACGGTAAAGTGTATCACCGACGATCATGTAGTCTTTTGCTTGGTATCGTATACGTTTTTGTTCGGAGTGAGAGGTATTAGACCTGAATTTTTGGGTTTGGAGATAAACTATGATATCTCCATACCACTCATCGCTTACAGATATCAGAAACAAACTTTCGTCCACGATTGACTCTTCCGATGTTTCATCGTTGGACAACGATGGGAGATCGCATAACAATTCCGCGAAAACTAGAGCTTTCTTTGATTTGGATTTTACAAATTCCAGATCAAACTCTTGAAGGATCGCTATCCATTTTGAATATTTGCCCCCCAGCAACTGTCGCGACAGTATATAAGTCATGGGGTTGCAATCTGACAGGATGGTAGTTTTCCGAAAGAGGACATAATGTTGAAACCTTTGAATCACTTGAACAGCTACAAGTGCTAGTTTTTCAACATAAGAATATTTACTTTCTGTATCGTTTAAGTTTTTACTTAAATAATAGATAGGATGTTCAATTCCATCGACTTCTTGTACTAAAACCATCGCAATGGTTGTATCCACTGCAGCTAGATACAGGTTAAAATCTCTTTGATAGTCCGGGGTGTACATTAATGATGCTTTTACTAGACAATCTTTCAGAGCATCAAAACAAGCTTGCGCCACTTGGTCCCAGACAAAAGGTACATCCTTTTTCAATAGACGAGTATAACCTTTAGCAAGTTCTGCGTAATTTGGAATGAACCTCCTCAGAAAGTTTGCTTTCTCTTGGAGTTTCTGAATCTGAAGCAAATTTGAAGGTGGAGGCAAATTAATGATTGCCTGAACCTTACAGGGGTCGAGACGAATCCCATCTTTAGAGACTACAAAGCCAAGTAAATGACCAGAACCGACGCAAAACACACATTTGTGCGGATTGAGTCTTATCTTGTAGTGTCGACAACGTAGAAATATCGCTCTTAAATGCTGCGGATGATCAGTCCGCTTTCGTGAATGAGCCGGAAGATCATCAAGATAAGGTTGAACAATGTTCTTGATGTCATGGAAGGCATAATTCATCGCCCTCTGAAGCGTCGCCCCTGCGTTATTTAAACCAAAGGGTAATTTTCGATAAGAGAATGTGCCCCACGGACAAATAAATGCAGTCTTTGACTGGTCCTTTGGGCGGATATTTATTTGATTATACCCGGAAAATCCATCCATAAATGAAAAGATTTCACATCCGGCGCATTCATCAATTATCTGGTCGATGAAGGGTGTAGGGTAGTTGTCCTTCGGACAAGCTTGGTTTACATCCCTATAATCAACACACACTCTAATCGTCCCTTGTTTTTTCATAACAGGGACAATATTCGATACCCAATCGGTTAGAGGAACCGGGTAGATGAATCCAGCATGGAGGAGTTTTTCAACTTCCGCCTTAATGGCAGCGGCTTTCTTCGGGTGCACCTGCCGAAGCCGTTGTCTTACTGGTTTGACATCAGGATACATTTTGATTTCATGTTCAACGATACTCGAGTCAATGCCTGGCATTTCATCATATGACCAAGCAAAGACATCTCTAAATTCACGAAAAAGAGCGTTATATATTTCCAGTTCTGAAGGGGAACAACCTTTGCCAACATAAATATTCTCTACAACATCTGTTTTAGTCGAGATATTTATGGCTATAGTCTCTTCAATATTGGATAGGTTTCGCTCGGAATCCACCGTATTTACAGTATTCGTTAGGAATTCAAATACTGAAGGGTGATAAAGGTCACTTTGAGTATCTTCTTCATATTCCGGAAGAAGGGAACGATGGTGGTGATCATTCCATGGTGCCCCCTCAATCATCATTGATTGTAGGATTCCTTCGTCAATCCCATGTACTTTCGACCAAGGATCTAATGCGGTTCCATATTCTCTAGACCTATCTACCCAAACGCTTGACGAGCGTTGATTTGGGCTCGCCTCCCATGCTTGAAACATTGATTGCTACAATATTTCTAAAGGGCTTGGGGGCAAAACCATTGAATGATCCATGTTGACCTTCGTGGAAGATATCATGTTGCAGGTTGCCACAAACGGCACATTTCCTGTATAATTAGGAGGTGGTAGCGCGAAAGTTCCCATCAATGTGGGATCTTTCAATAATCCTACTCCGATATCTTGAATCGAATGGTTACTTTCATGGATCATGGGAATGCTTCCTGTAACTTGTGAACCATTTGGGAGGAAATTCTGTTGGTCGACGATCGTAATCCCTCCTTCAACCGGGAATGCGATCTTCCTAAAATAAGTCGACACGACAGCTGCCATGGCATAAATCCATGGTCTACCTAGTAGGATGTTATAGTCAAGATTTCCATCAATGACTTCTACATCAATTTCTATTGTTTTTCCTCCTAGTTCAAATTTCAAGTTATTAAGGATACCGCAAGGGGTATAAGTCCTTCCGTCGAAGGCTTTTAATGTCGTCGATGATCGAGACAAGGTTGGAGATCCTAAAGTTTTCCAGCAGCTCATCGACATAATACATGTCGATGCCCCCTCATCAATAATTGTTTTGTGAACAGTTTTGTTGAGGGCTTTCACTTGAATAAGGAAAGCTAGTTGAGCCGGTAACTGAGGATCATATCCCTTGTGATCAAAGGATACTAGATTGGAATCCTTAGGGTCAACCCCACCAATTTCCGATAACAATGCCTGCCTTTGGGTTGGACAATTTTGTAGCACTTCAAGAGTCGACATAGCGGATGGCGATTGGGCCAAATCTTCCACTATATTATAATGCTGCGCCGCTCTGGCGCGAGGATTAAATGTCGACTTGTGTACTACACCCTTCGGCGGTTTTATTGTTAATTCAGGGATGGTGGGCATCACAACTTCTGTCGAAGTTGTTGTCGAACTACTTGGTTGATCTTTACCCTTTTCGTTCGAAACCTGAGGATTCCCATAATCTTTGTTCCTTGTCGAAATCAAAGCATCATTCTGCTGTTTCGAAACCGACAACATAAGGACTTGCGACGGGGAAGCATTTCCACTATCAACCAGATTTTGACCTGGGTTAGGAAATGGATCAGTTAACACAGCTGATGTTTGGGAACTTTTAAAGAACCTCTTTAACTTAGCTTTGAATGGGCAATTCTTTGTGTTATGATCCTTATCATCACATATTAGACATGGATAATTTTTTTTCCCTTTGCCAGGAGGGTTTGAAGAATTTTTTCCAGGGGATGACTCACCCTGTTTCTTCTTCTTCCCTTTGTTTTCTTTCTTCTTGCTTCCTAGTTGATTGGTTTCTTTGCCCTTATCTTCCGATACGACATTTACTTCCGAAGCAAGAATTTCTTCTTTTTCATTTTGATCCGAATTCTTACGGGCTTTCTTTGATGAAGCCTTTATCGATTTCGCGTTTGCTGTGCCAATCACGCCATCACCGGCATGAGAGTCACTATTTGATTTAGGAGGGGGAGGAATTGAAAACTCTGGTCTAGGGGCGTCGGGTATTTTTTCATAGAGTGTGCCGGACTGAGTATACACTAAGTCCAAATATTGTGCACGAGCAATCACTTGCTCCTCTGTTACGACTCCCCCCTTGGCCACATCTTCCGTAATAGCCGGAAGTAACGACTTTATAAACCATTCAGCTAATAGCTGATCGGGAACATATGTTTTCACCATCCTACGACAACGACGCCACTCATGTATATGATCAGATATATGGGTAGCCGTTGTCTGTTTGAAGTTGGTTAATATTTCTGTTCCCGTTTCATACCTTATCGGTAATTGAAAGTGGGTTAAGAAAGTCGTGGCTAGGGAACTAAAGTTGTCGAAAGAGGCTCTTGGCAATTCAATATACCATTTAGCCACTGGACCTATCAATGTCCTCTGAAAAAGGCGAAGTCTTATCGAATCATCATTAAGGGTGTTCGACGAACACCACAGATGAAAAGTCATCACGTGATTCGACGGGTCTTCACCTGGATTTCCATTGAATTTAGGAATGTCAGATGGAAGTTTATGAGGAATCGCTGGCCACCAAGGGGCATAAGCAATCGGATCGTTGGTTAAACGGTGTAAATCAGGTAAGTCTAAAGTTTCCACGAATGGTAACTGTTGATTCAGGTTAGGCGAAGCGTAACCAGGGTACGATGGAATCGCTTGAGCAGTGGGTCTTTGCATACCAGCATAATGTAATTGATGTTGGTATGATTGATACGGTTGGTGGACTTGACCACTGTAAAGTGGTTGGTTTTGACCGTTTTGGATATACGGCTGTCCACTATTCACAAAGATCTGCTGCTCAGAACCTTGGTACACTTGCTGGAACTGCGGTTGTTGGTATTGTACAAGCCATGGTTGTGACGCCATGTTCTGTTGCACCATGCTAACCATTGGACCAAGGTGTGGGGTAATTGTACCCGTTTGTACTTGTGTCGTCCCACCAGTTGGCAATTGTGGTTGTGACCCATGGTCAAGCGACTGTTGCACTACAACCTGAGGTTGACATGTAACAGGTATCGCTTGAACTTGCGACACGGTTACAATAGCCGAGGTGGTTGGGATGTTCGTCACAGGTACACACTGTTGCATAGAATATACAATCCTTGGTTGTTGAGGTAGCATAGGTACCCAACTACTTGATGCAATTCCAGTATAACCCGAATACTGTTGAGAACTGCCATATGGATATCCTCCCGGAGGAGGTAATGAAAGGGCATACTGCCCCCCATATGGTAGCAATCCGGAACTCAGAGGGATTGTTAGTCCTTGAGGACTAGATGGCCCAAATTGACCTCCATGAGGATCAATCTGTCGAGTTTCAACATAAGAATTACCGGGTATTACTCCGGATGAACAAACTGGAACAGACCATACTGTCGAAATAGTTCCTTGGTGGACTCCTTCTAGTTGTTGAGAGCTAGTTGGGACAGCTGGTATGCCGGCAAACATCGTTGGAGTGACGGCAGGGGCTTCTGTTGTCGCTGTGTCATTTGACACAGTCCTAGACGATGACGGTTGTTCATACATTTTAAGTCTATCCAATAGATTGCCTAGCGATTCTACAGGGACTTCCACTTGTGGTGGATTAACCTCTAATGAAGGAAATAGAGTGATCCCTACTCCAAAATGAGTTGGAGTACTTGCTTGCGGATCCTCTGCAATTTCCTCTATCGCAATCAAACCTGGTGGAAGAGGAAGACCGTCAGGTCCGTAAAATATTTCTGGTGCCGAAGAAGTGGTTGTTTCGACAGCGACAGTTGTTTGAGGAACAAAACTCTCTGGACCGGTTACAGATGGAACTGGTTCAGTTACACAAGTATTTGCCCCCAGACTAGGATCAATATTACTGTCCTTCTGTGGCTGTTGAACTTCTTCTATAGAGGCAGGGTTTCCAGAAATGTAAGGAGTAACCAGAACCTCGGATGTAGTAGGAACACTTGTTCTAACTTTCAAAGGAGATTTTGAACCGGTTAAATGAGTTCGCTTTGCCCGTACTGTTTTCGATTCCGGGGACAAAGACGGTTGACTCGTAAGCCTCCGCGAACGACGGGGTTTCAATTGACTTTCTTCCACGATTGCGGATTACTCGATCAACTAAAATATTAAAAGGGGAAATTTGTGTTTCCGAATTGAATGAATTTTATTAGACGCTTTTAGACACAACTTGCTTTTTCACTTTTTAAGAGACGAGAAAAAGCTAAAGATGACTCTAGTCTCCTTCGATGTATTAACAAGCCCGAAGTGACAAATGCTTGGTTGGACTTTTTCAGTTATAGAGTTTGAAAAAGGCCAAAAGAAATTGCTCTGGAGATCTAGGCAGAGGGTGTGCCAAACCTTTCGCAAAACCACAGAATACGTTTTACGATACGGGTGGTCGATCTTCGTGAATGTTGTGTTCACTGCATTGCGATCAGTAGGGCGGCCGACACGGTTTCCTATGGATAAAGGCTTTATTCCTATAGGGGTCTCCCAATATATACGCGACGGTACGTGGGAGCACAAGTCCGTATTAGTGCCACCGACTCTCAGGAGGAATCACCCACCTTCGTCGAGATCGACAGTCACTACGTTTAACGACGCCGGAACACGTCTCTAGCTTAGACCTCTAGATGTTTGCGTTATGTTTCAAAGCGTTGTTAGGTTCATTCAATATATTTTAAGTTGATCTTTTTTAAAGTTTGCCTTTCAAGGTTCACCACGAGATGTATTGATACAAATTCCTAAATGCAGTCTAAGATGAGAAGCAAGCTTTTTCAATCTTTTTGACTTATGAAAATCTTAACTACTGAGGGAAAAGAGAGATAAAGTCTTTTCACACAGATCAAAGAGCACTCGCTAATGCACTTTTTCCCTAAATCAACATACAAACTTATATGCAAAATGCAAAGATGCAGGTATTTCTTTTCTCTTTCTTAATGTTGGTGAAA
The DNA here is from genome assembly GCA_031772625.1 of Pinus tabuliformis. NCBI lineage: Eukaryota > Viridiplantae > Streptophyta > Pinopsida > Pinales > Pinaceae > Pinus > Pinus tabuliformis. Next base: position 659,916,456 of record CM062804.1, read on the forward strand.
TGCAGAAAGAAAGCTGTTGTATAAATTTGAATTCAATTTCAAGTGAAAGCAAACAAGCTTGTCCAAAATCAAAAGACACCTTAAGATTTACTTGTTTCAACACTAGAAATATATAAATTCAAACCCAATGACGAAAGCAAAAGCTCAATCAGCTATGAACAGTAAACAAACTAACTCTTAAGATCAAAACGACACTTTATCACAGGTCTAGATCTAAGAGGTCACAACAAGACTAGTTCACTTTCGTTATTGGAAACTGTAAATGTACAAGAAATACACAAAGAACAAACACAATTTCTTTATACAACCGAGGTGGAATAGTGACAAGGAAAGTTGGTTTCAGATAGGCGTACTGACTGGTAACAAACAGCAAAAACAAGAGCGAAAACAAGGCAAGACACAGCAGGAAACCCCAGCAGCACAAGGCAGGACTGGTCCAGCGCAGGTGGAACACTGCCTGTTTGACCTTCAGCGCAGGTAGCCCCTTCGGGAACTGCGCTGAAATGCAAACAGCCTTTGTACAGCCTGCACTGAAGAACGAAACTTTCGTTTCTGGTGGTTTCCGGGTCACATATTGCTCAAAAATTCACAGTTTTTGCTCAAATCAGAAGCTATCAGTCAAGGACACACTAAGGAATGACAAGGAGGATGAAAAGCTATCACTAAGAGCTTATTAGATTCCTTGTGGATCAGCTCTTCAAATTATAAACTTGCCCAGAAACTGAGCTAGAGTAGCTGCCCTCTACTTTGCATTCGAAAGATTCAAATACAGTTCGATTCGGTACTCCCTTTGTTTATAAAATGAATAGCAAAAAACACAAGTAACCAACAAGATAAGATCCCCAGTGGAGTCACCAATTTGTTGTTGGGAAAAGTATCCAATACGGAATGACCCTATCCCACTCTAAGGGTGATAGTACCTCAGCAACAACTGAATGCAAAGCTATTCAAGATTACTTCTTTATGAGATGAGAGAGAGAAGAGAAGGATGATCTACTAACCGTTATCTTGCGCTTAATAGTCGATCCAGTCTTCACTCCTTGCTGCTTGCTCCTAGCTCCTTGCTCTTTCACCGGCCCAGCTACACAAAGATCCTGTAAAAGCACAAGAAAAGGAAACTACAAGAAGCATACATCCATAATTGATTCAGGGATTAGCATAAATCAAATATACAAGCATCTATTCACCATAAAGACACATGCATATAGAAGAACCTCAAATACTTTATTAATGGAAGAAGTAAAGTTCTGAGAGGGTTACAACCATAATAGGCCCAATCCAGCAACACCTCCCAGCGGAAAGAAATCTCCTCTTCACCTCCTTCAAGCAATCACCCAATAGTTCTATACACAAACCAACAGCACTTCCTTACTTGCACAAAATTCCAGCCTCCCTAGACCTCATGAGAGAGCTCTATATATAGGAGATTTGGAGAAAGGATGAGTCATCTTGAGACTGGCATGAAGCTGACTAGTGTCCTCTCCCACTTTAGTTAATCTTCAGTTCTTGAGTCCACTTGGAGATTCTTGCTTCCACTTGGAGATCAAGACCCTCTTACTCATCACAAGGCGAATTCCTTGACCCAAGTGTCAGTTTGGAAGCTTCCTGGGCAGTTGACACCTTGCAGAATGACTGTGCCACTTGGCCAATCTCGCCCAGCGTAGGTAGCCTTCATTAGCTTTGGCATTCGGCGCAGGTACAGAGTGGAGCAGTTGACATTCAGCGCAGATGCTCAGTGGAGCAGCTGACATGATCCAGAAACTGCTTGTTTTTGAGTGTTTTCAGGTGGAGAACTGATTTTCAGTGCTGTGGTTTGCTGACCTTGTTCCTCTAGGGGTAAGAACAACATGTTTAGGGACTTTGGATCCCTCAGATTATTGACATTTCATGCTTCATGCTGTTAGGCACAAAAATGTCTATAACAACCTCTATGTTGTGCGTTAAGTTACAAAGCGTTGTTAAGTTCATTCAATTTATTTTAGGTTGATCTTTCTTAGACGTTTGCCTTTTTGGATCACCACGAGATGTATGATACAATTCCTAAATGCAGTCTAAAGATGATAAGCAAGCTTTTACATCTTTTCAACAATGAAAATCCTAGCTACAAAGGGAAAAGAAAGACACAATATTTTCTCAAAGAGCATAGAGCACACTGTAAAATGCACTTTTCCTAAATCAAAGCATGCAAACTATCAATATGCAAATGCACATGTGCATGTATTTGTTTTTGCTTTCTTAATATTGATGCCTAAAAAGAAAGCTGTTGTACGAATTTGAATTCGATTTCAAGTGAAAACATAAACAAGTTCCTTTTTCAAAATCGAAAAGATGATTACGACACTTTATGATTTACTTGTTTCGACACTAGAAATGCATAAATTTAAACCAAAAGACAAAAGAAAAAGCGTAATCAACTGTGAACAGCAAACAAACTCACTCCTAAGATCAAAACGACACTTACGATAGGTCTAGATATAAGGGCGACAGTATGACTAGTTTACTTTTGTAATGGGAAACTGCAAATGATGTAACAAATACACAAACAACAAACATAGTTTCTTTATACAACTGAGGCGGAATTGAGGCAAAGAAAAGGGGTTTTAGATAGGTACACTGACTGATAACAGGCTGCAAAAATAGAGATAAAACTGAACAAAAGGAAGCAGGGAACCACAGCTGCACAAGGAAAAGGCTGATCAGCGCACCCTCAGCACAGAGAAACTGAACTTAAGCGCAGGTATCCTTCACGGGACCTGCGTTGAAATGCAGAACCTCTTCGCAGAGTCTGCGCTGAAGCAGAAACGAGAATTGTCTCTGGGTTCTGGGTCACGGTTTGCAGTTTAATCTACAGTTTTTGGCCGAATAAAAGCTATCAATTAGGTACAATTAGGAGGATGATTTAAAGGAGGACTAAGATCTATCACAAAGGGTTGTTAGAGCACTTGTGGATCAGTTTTTTCAGATCATAAAAACAGGCCCAGTGAGTGGACTAGAGTGGCAGATCTCTACTTTGCATTTGAAAATGGAAAATGCATTTCGATTCGGCACTCCTGAGTTTATGAGAAGAACAACAATAGAAACACAAATAAACTAACAAGATACGATCCCCAGTGGAGTTGCCAATTTGTTGTTGGGAAAAGTATCCATTCGGAATGCCCCTATCCCACTCTAAGGTGTGATAGTGCCTTAGCAACAAACAAGGAAAACTAATTGAGTATTTCTTCTTTATGAAATGTAAATGAGGGGAAAGGATGTAACTAACCTGTGTCTTCCGCTAGTTTGTTGATCCAATCACTCCTCTCTTCAGTGGCTCTCAGCTCCTTGCTCCTTCACCGGCCCAGCTTCACCGAATTCCTGCAAGATCACAAGAGAGAGAAACTACACGAAGATATAGATATACATTCATAAAAAGCTCAAGATCAGATTAAGCTAAACATGTAAGCATAACAAAACATCATTGGTACACAGCATGTAGGAGAAACTCAAATAGTTTATTGATAGAATAAGAAAGTCCAAGAGGAGATACAACCAAGTGAGTTCCGATCCAGCATCTACCTCCCAGAAAAAGAGTCCCTTCCTCTCCTACAACAAAGCATAAATCACCCAATGTACTAATCTCAATCTCAAACCAACAGCAATTCTCTGCAAAGTACAAAATTCCAGCCTCCTGAACCTCTGGGTGAGAGATCCATATATAGATGTAAGCAGAGAGGATGAGTCAGCTTATGTTTTGACTTGTGGCTTCTCTCTGTCAGTTCTTGCTTCCACTTGGAGGTTGAGAGCCTCTTACTCATCACTAGTCGAATTCATTGAGGCAAGTGTCATTGGAGAAGATTCTGGAAGCTTCCATGGTCTTTCCACCTCGTTGAATGAGCTTGCCATTTGTCATTTCCTGCTCAGCGCACCCTGGTAGTGCTTCCACCTGCATTGCAATGCACCTAGCCAGTGTAGCCTCTACATTTCAATGCAGGCAGCTAGTGAAGCCTTTGAATTGATCCTGATTTGACTGTTTCTGAGTGGTTTTTGGTGGAGAACTTCTGGGAGAAGTTGTCATTGGTTGACCTTGTTCCTTTAGGGGCAGGAACAACTCTTTTAGGGACTTTGGATCCCTTGAATTATGGACATTTCATGCTCAATGCTGTAAGGCACAAAAATTTATATAACAGTTAAGCAGGCAGCTGACGGGAGTGTGGAGAAGTACAAGGCAAGATTTGTTGCCCGAGGCTTTTCACAGATAGAGGGGATCGATTATGAGGAGACCTTTGCACCTGTCGCAAGGTATTCTTCCATACGGACAATTCTTGCTCTCTCAGCGTAGATGGGATCGCACATTCATCAGATGGATATGAAGACTGCGTTCCTCAACAGAGTCATTGAGGAGGAGGTGTACATTGAGCAGCCTGAAGGCTTTGAGGTCTTCAGCAGCGAGTCGCATGTGTGCAGGTTCAAGAGAGCGCTGTATGGGTTGAAGCAAGCACCACGTGCTTGGTACACACGGATAGACAGCTATTTCACAGGACTTGGATTCTCCAAGAGTGAGCCGGATCCGAACCTATACCAGATTGTGGTGGAGGGTAAGTTGCTTATCATTGTACTGTATGTTGATGATTTGATTCTAACGGGTGATGAGCTGTTGATACTGTCATGCAAGAAGGATCTTGCTACAGAGTTTGAGATGAAGGATTTGGGCCTCCTTCACTATTTCCTGGGATTGGAAATATGGCAGCGCAGTGGTGGATTGTTTGTTTCTCAGGGCAAGTATGCTCGGGAGATACTGGAGAAGTTCAACATGCATGGCTGCAAGCCTGTTGATACTCCTCTTCCTGGAGGTTGGAGGAAGGAGGATGCCACTTCGGGAGAAGAAGTGGACGCCACTGTTTATCGACAGTTGGTGGGGTCGTTGATGTATTTGGTCAATACATGACCTGATATATGCTATGCAGTTAACCAGCTTTCACAAGCTATGGTTAAGCCTACCAAGCTCTTCTGGAAGGCGGGCAAGCATGTATTGCGCTACTTGAGAGGCACATCGGGATATGGTTTTTGGTACAGACAGGAGGATGAGGTGAAGCTATGTGGCTTCACGGATGCAGATTGGGCAGGGAGCCCAACAGACAGAAAGAGCACATCAGGAGGGGTCTTCAGTATTGGATCGACAGCAGTTTCTTGGTACAGCAGGAAACAGAGATCCGTGGCACTCAGTTCAGCGGAGGCCGAGTATATGGCAGCAAGTTTGGCTGCATGCGAGGCTATATGGATGAGGAAGATCCTAGTTGGTTTGTTCGGTTCTCATTTGGATCCTATTGTGATTTACTGTGATAACCAGAGTTGCATTAAACTCTCGGCTAATCCTGTATTACATGATAGATCTAAACATATTGACATCAGGTACCATCATATCAGAGATTGTGTGCAGCGGAGGATCAGGATGCTGATATTCTGACGAAGGCTCTCACCAGGAGCAAATTCGAGTACCACCGAGGCAGGATAGGGGTTGCCGATAATCCATATCTTGTCGAGAGGGAGTGTTGAGATTGCAACAAGATGATGGAGCTTAGTGAAAAGAGTCGCCTTCACTAAGTGGGCCTGCAGGCTATTTTTGGCGCAAGTCCATTTTTAGACTATGTCTATTTTTAGACATATGGATCATGTCTATGGATTGCAGGTTGTTGTTTATGGATGATTGATCAAGTTGGGAAAAAATAGATGGACTTCTATTTTTGATGAAAGTGTGAGTGATCACAGTGTGAGTGATCAAAGTCTATTTTTAGACTGGCTATCAAAAATAGAAAAGTCAAATATTATTATCTCATAATAATCTTTGGACTATAAACTTAATCTTATTCTCTTGGAGCACTTCAGTTTGAGCTACAAAGGTGGCACATGCAGCTGTCAAAAGGAAATACGCTTTTCTTATCAGTTGAGTTGTTGCATGCATGACTTCAGTTAGAACTCAATCAGTTGAGTTTGGTGGAGTTGATTGTGGAGTTGATGGAGTTGTGTTCAGTTTAGCTTTGTTAAACTGGTTGTATTTAGTCTAACTAGAAAATAGACTAGAGATGAGTTGGGTGAATTAGTTATTAATTAATTCACAAGTTATTAACTCATAATACAACTAATGAATACATTAGTTAACTCAGTTGCATGTCAGTGCATGTTCAGTTCAACAGGGACAGGTGGTAGAGAATCAGATTGCTATCAGTTGTGACTATAGTTGTGCACCAGATCTTGCACAATCAAGGGATTGAGTATGCCAATGAGTTTTCTCACGTATTTGCCCACATTATAGCTTGTGCTCACGTCCAACAAAGAGTGAGTGACTATTTTGCAGGTGAAAAACGAGTTTGGTGAGCCATTCTCATCAGTTCTTGAGCAGGTATTGAGCAGTGGAGGCAGGCAAGCAGTGGAAGAGATTTGGAGATCAGATCTGAGCTGTATTGTGTGTAACAGAGGTGGAGATACTTGTGAGAAGTATTATGCTGTGTAATGTTACATGACTCAATCATTAATATACAGATAGTTGGGGTTTTTTAGCGAGATGCTTTCCCCGGGATACATACTGTGTTAATGTGTGAATGCTCTTAATGTTTTATTGTTATTGATGCTGCTATATTGATGATCAACGTAGAGGAGCTTATGTATTGTGTATGTTTTCCGCAATAGTACATGATCATTGAATATGTGTTAAATTATTCAAAATTTCTACACGATAAACCCTGGGTTTGAGATAAGATTTTCTTGGCTCTTCACAGATGGTTCATGGGTTTTAAGCCTCTCACATGTACTCCCCATAATAATTATATATCTCTGAAGCTGTCAGGATTACCGATAGAATTGTGGACCAAGGAATCTATGGAGAAAATAGGTAATGCTATTGGGCGGTTCATATATGTTGACCCTAAATGCATTGGGGCTAAGGACAAGCGTGTGGCTTGGATCCTTATAGAAAAGGAATTCAAGGGAGGGTTTCCAGAGACAATCGACTTATCATGGGAAATGTCCAAAGTTCAACAACGGTTAGACTATTGGGGCGTGCCTTTTAGATGTTCATCTTGTTATAAAACGGGACATCTATTTCCACAATGCCCCCGACAATCAGTTGGAAAGCACAAAAAAAAGATTGTAACAGAAAAGGCTCTTGTCTCAGATAAGGAGAGAAATAACATGGAAAAGGAATGTTCCTACACCTCTAACATTTATGGGGCTCCTATTCTCTCATATGATCGTCTTTCATCGCCTAGAGAACTCTCTCCAAGACGACACTCTTGTCTCCCTTGCTCCTACTTATTGTCTACAGAAACTGCCCATAGGAATTTCCCTAATACATCAAACCGCCCCCGATCACCCTCTACATCTAAACATCCCACACAGTCTCATAATGTCTAGCTTGTTAATCTTCAGAATATCTTGGTGATCCCTTCACCTCCAAAGCCGGACACGGATCAGGCTATTCCCCCCCACCCCTCCATCTCTTCCTAAATCACCCCAAGCTAGCCCATCATCCCCCCCACTTTCAATATATCTCTTCATCTCCCCTATCCTCTTCCTCTCACTCTCCCCCCCAAAGGTATCATTCAAAGGTATCATTCACCCCTTTCTCATGGCCAGGGTTCTGATCTCAAAGGAAAAGCCCCATGTATTCCGATCACCCCCCCATATTCCCCTAGATCCTCAGCCAAGAATTCATTTGATCGTGATTTATACCTTCTCCTAAAATGGGCATCTTTGAAGCTCCAGCCGCTTACCATCCACTGTCCCAATTGCTCCCCTTCCCCCAATATCAGCCCAAATTCGGTTGGGAATATTATGGTTCACCGAAAAGAGAAGCAGGGAAGTAGACATTTCAGGGGTAGGAAAGGAAGACAAGATGTGTCAATTTTGGACTTATCCTTAATTGACATTCCTATCCGGAAATCGATGTTGATGATATCTCCGAATCGGGGCCTCTTAGAGCAAGCTGGCCTAAAGATGTCCCAAAATGATTGACATCATATCGATGAACATTCGGGGTCTAGAAGCTGACCCTAAATTTTTGGCTTTAAAAAATCTTTTTATATCCTCAAAATCCAAAATGCTCCTCATACAAGAAAGCATGCATGATAGTATTCAATCTATTTCTTACTTTAGGCAGATGTTGCCATCAGGGCATATGGTTGCTACAAATGTGGTGGGTTTGTCCGGGGGATTGGCTGTATTATGGGACCCAAAATGGATAAAGGTTGTGGCATTTCAATGTTTTGCTGGGATTTTTATTCTGGCCCAATTCCGCGGTTCACTAGAACCTGTTCATATATTAAATATATACGCTCCATATAAAAATAGATATCCATTTTGGGATTATCTTCTCTCATTGGAACTACTTGAAATTGATTCCCTTTTAGTTGGTGGAGATTTTAACTGTACACTTTGTAATGACGAAATATGGGGCAATGGCAGGAAAAATGACCAGGTTGAGGTTTTGATCCGTGATGCCACCATTCAAAATAATTTTGTTGATGTTCAGCCAGCTTGTCTAGGTCCCACATGGGACAATGATCGATCCAATGAACCATTCTTGGCTAAAAGGCTTGACAGATTCCTTTTACATGAACGGCTGATTGAAAGATTTGGGTGCCCAATGGTGAATATCATTCCATCATTCATATTGGACCACCGTCCCATTTCTATCCACTGGAATTGTGTGGGATGAAAATTTGGTTACCCTTTCAAATTCAACCGCACACGGCTCATTGATGAACAGTTGAACAAATTTATTAATGATTCCTGGGAGCTCCCACCCATCCAAGAACTTAATCAATATCGGCATTTCTTAGAGCGTCTATCCTCCCTTGGAAATGGGGTAGAAAGATGGCAAAGGGAGAAATCGGCATCTAACATAAAAGAAATGAAGGATACCTGCAAAAAATTGGAGAATTTAATTTCTCTCTTTAAATATCCCAGTATATCGTCCTCCATTCGGAATCAAATTTGGGCCTTAGAAAACAGAAAACATAAGTTATTAGCTATGGAGGAATATTCCTGGAATCTCAAGAGTCGACCTATATGGCTCAAAGAGGGGGACAAAAATACAAATTTCTTTCACAGATTTGCAAACAAGAGGAGGGAAGTAAACACTATTTGGGAAATTAAGGATGAAGATGGCAATTCATTGCTAGAGAAGCTATGAAATACTTCAAAAGGGCCTACAATAGGAACATCGGTAGCAACATAGAGGAAATTCTTTGGGGCATTGACCCATATCCCACTATGTTTGACGAAGAACAAAACAGTGCCCTATATTCTGAGGTTACAGAAGAAGAATTATTGGCTATAATGAAATCATTTCAGAAAGACAAATGTCTAGGGCCTGATGGGTGGACCATCGATTTCTTCATTCATTTTTTCGACTTATTTAAGACTGATATTCTAAAAATGGTGGAGGAATCCAGAACTTGCGGCTATATCAGCAAAGTTATATCTTCAACTTATATAGCATTGATCCCAAAGAAGAAGCTCTCCTCCTCTTTTTCTACCTTCAGGCCTATTTCATTATGCAATGTCTTGTATAAGATCATTTCAAAAATCATCGCTATTCGAATGAGGAACATCTTATCTCTGCATTTGTCCCCTGAGAAACATGGATTTCTAAAGGAAAGGAATATTATGGACGCAGTGGCCCTCACCCAAGAATGCCTACACTCAATGCATTGCAGGAATCTAGAAGCTTCTTTACTAAAGATTGACCTAAAAAAGGCATACGATTGTGTGGACTGGGTATATATACATTGCCTTCCAACTAAGATTGGCCTTGATGTCATATGCTCCAGATGGATTATGGCTTGTGTGGTCGATCTAAATTATGCAGTCCTCATTAATGGAGTACCTACTCCTCTTTTCAAAGCGGCCAAGGGATTAAGGCAGGGTTGCTCATTGTCTCCACTCCTCTTCATTCTGGTGATGGACTCTCTGAGTCTACACATAAAAAGGGCAATCCTCCAAGAAAAATGTAAGCCTCTCCCTATATGTAGGGGCATCTACATATCTCATAATTTTTTTGTATATGATATAATTTTATCAGCAATGTTGTGTAAGTCAACTTGGATATGTCCACATGAAATCTTGGGGAGATTTCAAAATGCCACCGGCATATACGTTAATGAAATTAAATCATCTTTTCATGTTGAAAACGTTAATGGGGACCTTATCTCTTTCCTATCTCATCTATTCAATATCAAAGTAGTTCCAATCCAGAATGGGTTAAATACTTGGGTTACAATTTGAAATCTGTGGGTTATCGTGTGGCTACTTAGTCTTGGATCCTTAATCACTTTTACAATCAAATTGCTGCATGGGAATTCAAATGCTTATCTCTAGGTGGGCGCGCGATTTTGGCACAGACAGTGCTAGTGCAAATCATGGTATATTGGGCACATCTCTACGATATCCCAACATCCATTATCAATAGTCTAAATAGGATGATTGCCAATTTCATATGGGGTGGTCATAAGGAACAAAAAAATATCACTTGGAAAAACTCTCGATGCTTTCCCAGCCCAAAAATATGGGAGGATGGGGTATATTAGATCTAAATAAATTCAGAAGATCCCTACTCTGTAAATCTATGTGGAAAGCAATTACGAGAGAGTCTATTTGGAGTAGGGCCATTAGAGAAAAATACATGGATAATCAAGATATGACTTACTGGTATAGATAGTGCATCACTGGAACAGCTCACAGTTCAGCTATATGGAGAGGGTTCCGGAAAATAGATCCATTCTTCAAAATGAATATGATCTAGAAATTCCAGTCTGGTACAAAAATTATCATTGGTTTGGATGAATTTGCAGGTCCAGGTGGAAAGATCCATATATCTTCGCAGCTATTAAAAGCTTTACATAGAAGAGGCATTTTCTACTGGGCCAAAGCCATTCAAAAATGGGAAGGTGCAATTCCTATTTGGAAATCAACAACAGAATTGCTTCTAAGCGGTTCACTAGGAAGACATTACGTTGTTACGGGCACATGGTATATTTCGCTCAGTGGACATGGATTACCTCATCTGGAAGGGTCATGGTGGCTCTTCATCTGTTTTTGTCAAACATATATATCTTCAGTTACAAAACTCATAATATGAACAAAAGGACAACATCTTTCCAGCATCTATTTGGAAAACGGACTGCCCCTTAAAAATCATTTTATTTGCATGGTTTGTTTTTTACAACAAGAACCTCACATGGGATAATCTACAAAAACGTAATTGCTGCGGGTTCGCCATATGCCCTCTATGTAGATCTAATGCTGAGAGCAAATTACACATCTTTCTCCTTTGCCCACAATCACAGATGATATGGAGGAATCTTGCTGCACACTTTGGCTATACCAACACCTCTTACCCTTCCATTTTTGAGGTGTTCAAAGGATGGAGAAACATGAGCATTGATTGGAGGCCCATTCCATTTATAACTATCTAAACCATACGGAAATAGCGAAACGGGTTGATCTTCAAATCCAAAAGAGTATCACTTTCAGCGGTTTTTGAACCTATCCTTTGCCTATACAATGCACTTGGAATGCCTCACCAATCCAAATTCAAGAAAGGAAGGTGTCCACAGATTTCGAATCCTACAAATATTCCACGTGCATATTTCGACGAAGCTGCTCAACATGGTACATGCGCCTATGGAGTATTCATCATTCTAGAAGCTAGTCAAGCTCATGAGATTTATTGGAATGGAGGTGCCGGATCCAACAACAAAGCAGAAGCTATGGCCCTTGTTGGTCTTCTTTATCTTTGTGACTTTCTTGACATACAAAAGATTCAAATATTTGGAGATTCAAAAGTCATCATTGATCATGTATTGTCAAAACATACCATAAAAAACATCAATCTTTCCAGTTGGCTAAACAAGATAGAGGATTTATGGAGCTGCAGGAGAGACTACACAATTGCTCACATCACCAGGGAAAAAAATGGGAAGGCAGCTGCTCTATCAAAAATGGGCCTATCTATTCCACAAGCCACTTGGAGGATGCAGTTAACGGTGGACAACATCTCTCATCAGATCCAGGATTTACACATTTCGGGTACTTAAATTTTAATATTTTGATGACTATCTGGTATGTCTCTGTTTCCCAATATATTGACTTCCTTTTTGAAAAACTTCCATATAATCTTGTCTCATAGGACCGATTTCGACCCTAACTGTATGGACCTGTGGTCTGCGCGACGGGCAGGGCGACTCCACCGTGCGAAGGACTTGTGCGAAATGCGAAATGAATGAACCAAGAGGTGAGTTTATATGATGTTGGGCGAGTTGTGAGGGTGGTCCCACAAGTTGGGCGGGCCGACCCTCCACTCGGGCGAAGGCAACATGTTGAACGAGTCGGCTTTGGGCATTAGGCGTGGGTCAGCCGGGTGACATAACCCACCACCAGCCCGCGTATATTAGTGGATGGTTTTTGGATGCAAATCATCATTCAATCAACATGAGTTCGATGAAGGATTTATGTAGTGTGTGGATGAGTCCGCACAACGGACGAAACTCGGGTGAAAAACTCGTGCAGAAAAGTTGGGTGAAAAGCTCGGGTGAGAAACTCGGGCAAAAACTCGTGCAGGTCCAGGTGGAAAGATCCATATATCTTCGCAGCTATGAAAAGCTTTACACAGCAGAGGCATTTTCTACTGAGCCAAAAAATGGGAAGGTGCAATTCCTATTTGGAAATCGGCTACAGAGTTTCTTCTAAGCAGCGAACTGGGCAGACAGTGGAACTCTATCATTACTTCATTATGGGCACATGGTATATTTCGCTCAGCGAACATGGATTACCTCATCTGGAAGGGTCATGGTGGCTCTTCGTCTATTTTTATCAAACATATATACCTTCAATTACAAAACTCAGAATATGAACAAAAGGATAACATCTTTCCAACATCTATTTGGAAAACAGGCTACCCGTTAAAAATCATTTTATTTGCATGGTTGGTTTTTTACAATCGGAACCTCACATGGGATAATCTACAAAAACGTAATTGCTGCGGGCCCGCCATATGCCCTCTATGTAGATCTAATGCTGAGAACAACTTACACATCTTTCTCCGTTGCCCACAATCACAGATGATATGGAGGAATCTTGTTGCACACTTTGGCTATACCAACACCTCTTACCCTTCCATTTCTGAGGTGTTCAAAGGATGGAGTAACATGATCATTGATTGGAGGCCCATTCCATTTATAACTATCTGAACCATATGGAAATGGCAAAACGGGTTGATCTTCAAATCCAAGAGGTGAGTTTATATGATGTTGGGGGAGTTGTGAGGGTGGTCCCACGAGTTGGGCAGGCCGACCCTCCACTCGAGCGAAGGCAACATGTTGAATGAGTCGGGTTTGGGCGTTGGGCGTGGGTCGACCGGGTGACATAACCCACCACCGGCCCGCATATATTATTGGACGGTTTGTGGAGGAAAATCATCATTCAATCAACACGAGTTTGATGAAGGAGTTCTGCAGTGTGTGGATGAGCCCGCACGATGGACGAAACTCGGGTGAAAAACTCGTGTAGAAAAGTCAGGTGAAAAGCTTGGGTGAGAAACTCGAGTGAAAAACTCGTGCAAGAAACTCATGCAGAAAACTCGAGCGAGGTTGTCGGGCAGAACTCGGGCGAGGTCGTTCAGGCAGAATTCGGGCGAGGTCGTCGGGCAGGAAACTCGGGCGAGGTCGTTCGGGCGACCTGGGTGAGGTCATCGGGTGACATAGAGGACATTCTTTGCAACATTGACCCATATCCCACTATGTTTGAGGAAGAACAAAATAGTGCCCTATATTCTGAGGTTACAAAAGAAGAATTATTGGCTACAATGAAATCATTTCAGAAAGACAAATGTCTAGGGCCTGACGGGTGGACCATCAATTTCTTAATTCATTTTTTCAACTTATTTAAGACTGATATTCTAAAAATGGTGGAGGAATCCAAAACTTGCGTCTATATCAACAAAGTTATATCTTCAACTTATATAGCATTGATCCCAAAGAAGAAGCTCTCCTCCTCTTTTTCTGACTTCAGGCCTATTTCATTATGCAACGTCCTGTATAAGATCATTTCAAAAATCATCGCTATTCGAATGAGGAACATCTTATCTCTGCATGTGTCCCCTAAGCAACATGGATTTCTAAAGGAAAGGAATATTATGGACGCGATGGCCTTCATCCAAGAATGCCTACACTCAATGCATTGCAGGAATCTAGAAGTTGCTTTACTGAAGATTGACCTAAAAAAGGCATACGATTGTGTGGACTGGGGATATATACATTGCCTTCTGGCTAAGATTGGCCTTTATGTCAGATGCTCCAGATGGGTTATGGCTTTTGTTGTCGATGTAAATTATGTAGTCCTCATTAATGGAGTACCTACTCCTTTTTTCAAAGTGGCCAGGGGATTAAGGCAGGGTTGCTCATTGTATCCACTCCTCTTCATTCTGGTGATGGACTCTTTAAGTCTACACATAAAAAGGGCAATCCTCCAAGAAAAATGTAAGCCTCTCCCTATATGTAGGGGCATCTACATATCTCATAATTTTTTTGTAGACGATATAATTTTATCAGCAATGTTGTGTAACTCAACTTGGATATGTCTACATGAAATCTTGGGGAGATTTCAAAATGCCACCAGCATATACGTTAATGAAATAAAATCATCTTTTCATGTTGAAAATGTTAATGGGGACCTTATCTCTTTCCTATCTCATCTATTCAATATCAAAGCAATTCCAATCCAGAATGGGTTAAAATACTTGGGTTACAATTTGAAATCTCTGGGTTATCGTGTGGTTGATTAGTCTTGGATCCTTAATCGCTTTTACAAGAAAATTGCTGCATGGGAATTCAAATTCTTATCTTTAGGTGGGCGCGCAATTTTGGCACAAACAGTGCTGGTGCAAATCATGGTATATTGGGCACATCTCTACTATATCCCAACATCTATTATCAATAGTCTAAACAGGATGATTGCCAATTTCATATGGGGTGGTCATAAGGAACAAAAAAAATATCACTTGGCAAAACTCTCGATGCTGGCCCGGCCCAAAAATATGGGAGGATGGGGTATATTAGATCTAAATAAATCCAGAAGAGCCCTACTCTGTAAATCTATGTGGAAAGCAATTATGGGAGAGTCTATTTGGAGTAGATCCATTAGAAAAAAACACATGGATAATCAAGATATGACTTACTGTTATAGACAGCGCACCAATGGAACAACTCACGGTTCAACTATATGGAGAGGGTTCCGGAAAATAGAGCCATTCTTCAAAAGGAATATGATCTAGAAATTCCAGTCTGGTACAAAAATTATCATTGGTTTAGATGAATTTGCAGGTCTAGGTGGAAAGATCCATATATCTTCGCAGCTATTAAAAGCTTTACACAGCAGAGGCATTTTCTACTGGGCCAAAGCCATTCGAAAATGGGAAGGTGCAATTCCTATTTGGAAATCAGCAACAGAATTGCTTCTAAGTGGTGAACTGGGAAGATAGTGCAACTCTATCATTACATCGTTACGGGTACATGGTATATTTCGCTCAGCGGACATGGATTACCTCATTTGGAAGGGTCATGGTGGCTCTTTATCTGTTTTTATCAAACATATATAGCTTCAGTTACAAAACTCAGAATATGAACAAAAGGACAACATATTTCCAACATCTATTTGGAAAATGGGCTGCCCCTTAAAAATTATTTTATTTGCATGATTGGTTTTTTACAACAGGAACCTCACATGGGATAATCTACAAAAACGTAATTGCTGCGGGTTTGCCATATGCCCTCTATGTAGATCTAATGTTGAGGACAACTTACACATCTTTCTCCTTTGCCCACAATCACAGATGATATGGAAGAATCTTGTTGCACACTTTGGCTATACCAACACCTCTTACCCTTCCATTTCTGAGGTGTTCAAAGGATGGAGTAACATGATCATTGATCGGAGGCCCATTCCATTTATAACTATCTGAACCATATGGAAATGGCGAAATGGGTTGACCTTCAAATCCAAAAGAGAATCAATTTCAGTGGTTTTTGAATCTATCCTTTGCCTATACAATGCACTTGGAATGCCTCACCAATCCAAAGTCAAGAAAGGAAGGTGTCCACAGATTCTGGATCCTACAAATATTCCACGTGCATATTTCGACGGAGCTGCTCAACATGGTACATGCGCCTGCACAGTATTCATCATTCCAAAAGCTGGTCAAGGTTATGAGATTTATTGGAATGGAGGTGTCGGATCCAACAACAAAGCAGAAGCTATGGCCCTTGCTGGTCTTCTTATCTTTGTGACTTTCTTGACATACAAAAGATTCAAATATTTGGAGATTCGAAAGTCATCATTGATCATGTATTGTCAAAACATACCATAAAAAACATCAATCTTTCCGGTTGGCTAAACAAGATAAAGGATTTATGGAGCTATAGGAGGGACTACACAATTGCTCACATCACCAAGGACAAAAATGGGAAGGCAGATGCTCTATCAAAAATGGGCCTATCTATTCCACAAGGCACCTCGAGGATGCAGTTAACGGTGGACAACATCTCTCATCAGATCCAGGAATTACACATTCCGGGTACTTAAATTTCAATATTTTGATGACTATTTGGTATGTCTCTGTTTCCCAATATATTGACTTCCTTTTTGAAAAACTTCCATATAATTTTGTCTCATAGGACCGATTTCGACCCTAACTGTATGGACCTGCAGTTTGTGCGACGGGCAAGGCAACTCCACCGTGTGAAGGACTTGTGCGAAATGTGAAATGAATGAACCAAGAGGTGAGTTTATATGATGTTGGGCAAGTTGTGAGGGTGGTCCCACGAGTTGGGCGGGCCGACCCTCCACTCGGGCGAAGGCAACATGTTGAACGAGTCAACTTTGGGCATTGGGCGTGGGTCGGCCGGGTGACATAACCCACCACCGGCCCACGTATATTAGTGGATGGTTTGTGGAGGAAAATCATCATTCAATCAACACGAGTTCGATGAAGGATTTATGTAGTGCGTGGATGAGCCCGCACAACGGACGGAACTCGGGTGAAAAACTCGTGCAGAAAAGTTGGGTGAAAAGCTCGGGTGAGAAACTCAAGCGAAAAACTCGTGCAGGTCCAGGTGGAAAGATCCATATATCTTCGCAGCTATGAAAAGCTTTACACAGCAAAGGCATTTTCTACTGAGCCAAAAAATGGGAAGGTGCAATTCCTATTTGGAAATCGGCTACAGAATTGCTTCTAAGCGGCGAACTAGGCAGGCAGTGGAACTCTATCATTACTTCATTATGGGCACATGGTATATTTTGCTCAACGAACACGGATTACCTCATCTGGAAGGGTCATGGTGGCTCTTCGTCTATTTTTATCAAACATATATACCTTCAATTACAAAACTCAGAATATGAACAAAAGGATAACATCTTTCCAGCATCTATTTGGAAAACAGGTTGCCCGTTAAAAATCATTTTATTTGCATGGTTGGTTTTTTACAATCAGAACCTCACATGGGATAATCTACAAAAACGTAATTACTACGGGCCCACCATATTCCCTCTATGTAGATCTAATGCTGAGAACAACTTACACATCTTTCTCCTTTGCCCACAATCACAGATGATATGGAGGAATCTTGTTGCACACTTTGGCTATACCAACACCTGTTACCCTTCATTGATTGGAGGCCCATTCCATTTATAACTATATGAACCATATGGAAATGGTGAAACGGGTTGATCTTCAAATCCAAAAGAGAATCACTTTCAGCCGTTTTTGAATCTATCCTTTGCCTATACATTGCACTTGGAATGCCTCACCAATCCAAAGTGAAGAAAGGAAGGTGTCCACAAATTCTAGATCCTACAAATATTCCACGTGCATATTTCGACGGAGCTACTCAACATGGTACATGAGCCTACGGAGTATTCATCATTCCAAAAGTTGGTCAAGCTTATGAGATTTATTGGAATGGAGGTGTTGGATCCAACAACAAAGTGGAAGCTATGGCCATCGCTGGTCTTCTTTATCTTTGTGACTTTCTTGACATACAAAAGATTCAAATATTTGGAGATTCGAAAGTCATCATTAATCATGTACTATCAAAACATACCATAAAAAACATCAATCTTTCTGGTTGGCTCAACAAGATAGAGGATTTATGGAGCTGCAGGAGGGACTACACTATTGCTCACATCACCAAGGAAAAAAATGGGAAGGCAGATGCTCTATAAAAAATGGGCCTATCTATTCCACAAGGCACCTGGAGGATGCAGTTAATAATTGACAACATCTCTCATCAGATCCAGGATTTACAAACATTCCGGGTACTTAAATTTCAATATTTTGATGACTATCTAGTACGTCTCTATTTCGCAATATATTGACTTCCTTTTTGAAAAACTTCCATATAATTTTGTCTCATAGGACCGATTTCGACCCTAGTATGATCTATATGTTACAGAACAAAAAATAGCTTATTTTTGTATCTTTTCTCATATGGGACTTTGAACCAATTCTTTCAACCATATCTGATGGTTCCTATAGAAATATTGTTGTACATTTTTCCTATGATTAATATAATACAAATATATAGCTTTTTTCGCACTAAAAAACAAACAAAAAATGTATTAAGTTTTTAATTTAAAAAAAGGATTTTGAAATATAAAATTTAATAAATATTAAAAGATAATTTTTAGTTATTTTATTTAATTAGATTAAGAATGAAAATGAGTTTAGCGTTGAGACTATTTTAATATACTTGAAAATTGAATTATTTAAATTTAGAACACAATATTATTTTTTTAAATGTTTATTCTTTAATTATTTTTTTGGAAAGTTTAATGAAAGAGAACTTTAAAGGCATATGATAGTTACTATTTCAATGTTTGAGCTGTGATAAAGATAAGGTGATTTGTATTTTTATCAAATTTTATTTTTAAGTGTTTTTTTTCTTTTTATTTTTTTTAAAGTAAATTTGTGTTAATGTGATTGGATTTTAAGGGTTTTGTTTGGTAATGTAGTTAAAGTTGGGAATTTATAAAAATGGAGAAGAGATTAAAAAAAATAAAGTATCCATGTTGAAATTTAATGTGATCTAAAATAAATGTGATCTCTAAATAATTTTAATAACTTAAATACCCTTAAACAATAATAACTTATATCATATACTAATCCTAAACTACAAATATAATAAGAAATAAAAGATATTGAAATTTGATGTGACTAAAACTAAATACAAATACCAAAAAAAAGGAAATTTGATGTAACCTAAATGAAATATAATCTATAAATAATTTTAATAACTTAAATACCTCTAAACTTATATTAATTATGAATTATTAAAATGGGAAGGCCATTTTCATTAATCAAATACATTACAAGATTATTAATTATGAATTATTAAAATGGGAAGGCCATTTTCATTAATCAAATACATTACAAGATTTTTTTTAATGAGAGGAGGTAAACCCCTCGGAAGAAGCATTATATTACCCAAATGTACAATGTTTACCATTGTTGCATCAATAGACGGCAACACATCATGTAACTCAGGGGTCCAAAACCGGGTAGGGAAGTTAATAAGATGCCGTCCCAGCCACGCAGGATTCATTTTGAGATATTGTGAAGATTGCGCGTTTAGGAATTGAATTGAAGTCATCACCGAGGTATATGAGCAATCGGTATATACACATTCAAAACTATGACAAGCGGCCTAATAATAATGTATTGTATTCAAAGCCGTGTCGAAATATGACGAGTTATTGGGGTGTTTCAAAGACATTCAAAGTGCATGAGGAGAAGAGCAACTCAACTATGTTGTTTGTTGGGTCCCTTTTTCATGTTTCAACGACTTCCACATTGTCTTTCTGTTTTTTTAACACATTTTAAATTAATTAATAAAAACATTGATGGGAAGAAAACTTCCTCCCAACAAGAATTGTCTACGTGACACCGTGGCGGGTGGGTCTGCTTACTTTAAATACCTTTGGAATGTAAATGAAGTGCTGTGACTTAAATTAGTACGAATATTGTATGGAGTTATTGTGTGTGTCCAACTCATTAGACTTATCACGCCCTTTGGTAACTCTTTTTATCTTTTTATCCATCCTACACTCACTCCATGGAAATGGAAATAAAAGTGAAAGAGCATAAGCATTTGTTTTTAGATGGGTAGTCACATCAGGGACATCATGTAGGAAAAGTCCACTGCATTTAAATATGATGATAGGATGCTTATTCAAATAAAAAACCACCTTTCAACACATCTTCGGTGACACGCAACATGTAGCAGCACCACCTATGAAAACGAAAACTTCAACCAAAGAATTTGATTTCTTTTCGTAATTTTGTACATGTCTATAGACCCCACCCCACGAATCAAAATACAATTACAATTTGCTATGACACGACACTAGAGGCGAACATGGCATGACAATCCTATACTTTGAAATGGAGGGATGCAAACATTAAATATCAAAGTAGCGAGCTTTCATTACCAAGAAATGTAAGAGAAATGAGACGAACATGGGTTGAACATGTCCCACCCCCGCAGCGGAGCAACGACCTTCAACTACCTTTCTCTTAATTAACAAACAATGAAAACGAGATATGCAACGATATGTGGTTTTAAAGGTCAGTTTTGGTGGCCAAATCATCGACATCTGGGTTCAACCCAAATTTTATTGAGTCTTCTTGTCATCTAGGTTCAAAGAGTAAATTTTTTTCCCTGTCTCCGGAATTTTAACAATTCACCCTCGCTAAAAGAAAAAAAAACAATGAAAAGAAGGAAAAATTGACATTTGTGAACCGTAACTTGGGGGGTAACTACGTCAAACGCATGGTCATACCCGACACTCAAATTGTCAAAGATAGGAGGCAGATTTTCTACAAGGGGGAAGAATTGTGAGCGGGAGAAGGCCATACCCGCCGACTGAATCAACAACCAACTACTTGTGCTTAATAATTCAACCCATGACTTTAGGAGGAGGAGGTGGAGGAAAGGAAAATTAAATTGTCGAAACCCGCCGAAATCGGGTAGCGTCCGGGATTGGGCCTCAGATTCTAAATTCCCCACTACTTTCACATTGCAGAGAGCGGTTTGAGCTTTCTTCTTCTACGGGGTGTGCGGGGAGGAAGAATGTGGTTCTTGTATTTAGACGCTTCGGCCGCTCCTGGATTTTCTTGTCCAGTTTTGACGCCAAAGTCAATGGGTGTGTGCTCTCATTTCAACCGACTCTAATCATTTTTCTCACCAACTTTGACGTTCCCTGTGGCGTTTTCGCACGTCCGCGGTTGGTGACGCCTGCGGCCGACTAGTGGCACAGCGACACCTCGTTAATTAATGCGAGCGGAACCCACCTCCAGGAAGAGGCGGAGGCGGAGGCAGAGAGGACAAGTCCCAAAGGAATATCATACCCCGACCCTGAGACCACGTAAGTCCACCGCCAGAAGGAGAATCGTTGAAGAGTGGGAGTGGAAGTTGGAAGGAAGGAACGATCGAGGGGGCCCGGCATTTACACGATGACAGCGTGAGTGTCGTCACGTTCAAGACACCGGCCATGCATGTTACATGTCACTTTGTAGGTGGATGCGGATATTAGAATAGTATGGTTTTGTTTCATGTGCATTATTCGTCAAAACAATAGTAGTAGTAGTAGGGTTATTAGGTTAATCTTGAAAATGATACGGGACCACTTATCCCATTGATTGATGTTGATGTTTTTGGACCATAAGACTCTCTATGAATCATCTATGAGCTTAATTCTAAAGTAGATTCAGGTTCTTAAACGATTTAGCCATAAAATAAATAATGAATTCTGTAATCAAACTTTAACAGAATCTAAATCTATAACGAGATTAATGATAACTATGATCTATTTTCATTCTTTCAATTTTTAATATAGACGGAGTTAAAAAATTCACTTTTTAATATTATAACATTGTAATTTTTTATTATTTAAATATATTTTTAAATTTAATATAATAATAAAAAACAAATAAAATTTTCAAAACACTTAAATTATATAAATTTAAGGACTTTCATTTATATATTTAATAAATTTTAAATAAAATAATATATATATATATATATATATATATATATATATATACTTAAAAAACAAAACATTTAAATTATTATTATATATATAACTCATTATTGATATTTTACTTAAAAAACAAAATATATAAAAACAAAGTACATAGAAATTCAACCACAAAACTAAATAAAAAGCTAAATGTCAATTCAACCCATTCACTATCATCTTCCACCATACTTGAAGAAGATGGTGAACGACAATTCAGCCCATTCCCTATGACCTTCCACCATGTGAGTCATAAATTCAACACCATGCATTTCATTAGAGCGTCCATCCTCTACCCGTAGCCATCCATATTTAATTAAGTAAACTAAACAACACATAACCGAGGAAATCAATGTCATTTAATTTAATGGTTCTAATCTTATGCAACGTGTTAGGATGGTCCAAGGTAAGAAAGATCATATGGATATTATTTGGTCTCTAATATTCTTTCATTTTTATAACGTATGGTATGCATAATTGCCATTGATCAAGACACGTTAAGCAAGAAAATAATTGTGTTACATAACTTATTAACCGCAAGGAAAGGATAGGATTCGATTTAGAAGGTGGTCACATGATATAAATGCTTGTTAGATTTACAAAGTGGGAAATCCGTTACGGGTGTCTTTCTTCCCTATCATTCAAATATCTATCCATCGTTAAGTTATATATACTTTTCTTTCCTCTCATTTAAATAATATAATATTAAATTATAGATGAGGTGTAAAGACAAATTTATAATTGAAATGTGACACACAAGTTGGAGGCCTACAAAATTGACCTTATCTTGAAAGAGACATAAGGAGGATCTAAAATAAAATGTTGACTTTAAAAATGAGTGAAACACTTGCACTTTGAACGTTTGAAAGAGAGAAAGAGACGGAGCTTTATTTTTAACGTGATGCCAAACATCATACATATTCATACATATATATTCTTATCGTCATCCACTTTTACTCAACTCAATTCCATTTAATTACAAACTCATCTATTCGATTGTAATTTCTTCTACGTAAATTTCAAACTACATAGTATGTGATCATGTTTGCTTTTCCCAACTCATATTCTTTACGTGTATATATATATAATTTAATTAATTAAGTTAAGTAAAGAGGAATAGGGAAGCTAGGGGAGTATTTTTTCAACGCAAAAAAAAAAGTTATATATTTGTATTATGTTTATCATAGGAAAAATGTACAACAATATTTCTATAGGAACCATCAGATATGGTTGAAAGAATTGGATCAAAGTCTCATATGAGAAAACATACAAAAATAAGCTATATTTTTCTCTGCAACATATAGATCATATGGAGAGATTTCTACTATGAACATTCGTTAGCGTCACGCCCCTACACTGGCGGTACTCTTCTAACCGCACTATAGCGAGGTGCGGCACTACCAACCGTTTTCTTTTTACCAATACTTACAATTGTAGACTACGCCTAACATTCCATACTTAGTTTATTTTTCATTACCAAGTATTATTTTTATCCTTTATACAGTGAAAGCCCATAACATTCACATAAACAACATTATACAGTAGAAATGCACAACAGTATAAAGGGAGGGGCAACTCCCTACAATATGAATCTGACCTCACCCGACTCACCCGAACGACCACACCCGACTCGCCCGACGACCTCACCCGGCTTGTCTCAGTTTCCTGCCCGACAACCTTGCCCAAGTTCTACCTGAACAACCTCGCCCGAGTTCTGCCCGACGACCTCACCCAAGTTTTCTGCATGAGTTTCTTGCACGATTTTTTCACCCGAGTTTTTTGCACGAGTTTTTCGCCCAAGTTTCTCACCCGAGTTTTTCACCGGACTTTTCTGCACGAGTTTTTCACCCAAGTTCCACCCGTCGTGCGGGCTCATCCACACACTGCATAACTCCTTGATCGAACTCGTGTTGATCGAATGATGATTTGCCTCCACAAACCGTCCATTAATATATGCGGGCGAGTGGTGGGTTATGTCACCCGGCCGACCCACGCCCAACGCCCAAAGCCAACTCGTTCAACATGTTGCCTTCGCCCGAGTGGAGGGTCAGCCCGCCCAACTCATGGGACCACCCTCACAACTCGCCCAACATCGTATAAACTTGCCTCTTGGTTCATTCATTTCACATTTCGCACAAGTCCTTCGCACGGTGGAGTCACCGTGCCCGTCGCACAGACCGCAAGTCCATACATCCTCCCCCACTTGAAGTCATTGTCGTCCTCGACAATATCTCATCCCGGCAACCATCTGTCACCAAGATCACCATACCAAGGCATACACCCCATCGGTATGTCATATATTGGAAATCATCTCAATCCATGATCATTAAACACCCTGTCAGAATCTCCACATGCTGCTCTCCATTATGGAAGGCTGGCCCCTCCATCTCAAGCTACGTGCCCACTACAACATATCATGTTGACCTCATCATGTATCATCCTCGTGTGAACTGCTGCCATGATATTCCAAAAAATTCTAACACATATATGTACATGTCGATCCCCATGTTTGAACTAGTTGGGTAGCTAATCCAATTGTCATGCTCAAACCATGAGAATGCACATCCTCATGCCACCATCAATTGTTTCTCAAAACATCCCCTCACATCATCAACTCGATTAAGAATCCATCTCCATATAAGTGTAAGCCATGCTCCATGTCTCCAACCTGATGTCCATGACTAAGTTGCCCATGTAGTCCAACCAAGTAGACCTATCACAACAATTGATCATCCTCATCCAAGCCTGCAATCTTCGGTCTACCGAACTTGGTCACCCATCCATATCATCATCATCACGTGTCCCTTCCATCATAGCTCCCCCACTATAGGTTTCACCAAGACTATCTCTTGGTCCCAGCCATGAGAAGTCCACCCAAGCAACTCAAATGTGTGACCTCCTCAATCTGTCCATGAGTCTTGCCAGGCACTTAGCCAATTCTCTGTGTGGCTAAAGCATGACCCAATCTCCACAATGATCATCATGTTCCTCCCTTGTCACGGGCCTTTGCAACTTCCACCATAAGGTCACAAACAACCCCAACAAGTCCTGCAACAGTCAACAATCCTTGCTTCTCCATACAAGGTCTCATCATAGACATCCATGGTAAGATCCTCCCTAGCATCGGCAAACTGATTTTTCCCTTCCTTGGATACGGTCCATCTACCAAATGATCAAGTGAAACACAAGTATAAATAGTACTTACATCATCATCATGAGGCTCCTCCATGTGAGTATCCTCATCCATCCATGTCTGCAAACTACACGATTCTGGTCCAACTTGATCAACCTCAAGTTCGTCCTTCATCGTTGTCACATCTGCAACATCCTTAATCATCACGACTTCCTCTTCCTTGTTAGCACAATCTGCAACTTCATCCTGCTCCATTGTCCAACTAAGTTGAAGAAGTTCATCTTCAACATTCCTTTCCAAGACTTCAAGTTCCTTTTGAATCTAGGGGTTCTCTTCTTTCAACCACTTCAACCTGTATAAGGTAAGCAAGAGCTTCCCTTCGCATTCTTCCAAACCTACCATGCCTTGTCATTCAGCTTGGTCAAAGCACTAAGCTTCACCTCTGCTAAACCTATTTCACCATTCACCTGAATCACCCTGATATTCCACTTGTCACCTGCAAAACTTGAGCTCCCTTCCAAGTCTTCGGTCTTCATAGAATCAGCTCCTTGATTCAGTACACCAAGTTTCCTACAAAACTTGGATGAGTTCTGATACCACCTGTCATGCCCCTACACTGGCGGTACTCTTCCAACCGCACTATAGCGAGGTGCGGCACTACCAACTGTTTTCTTTTCACCAATACTTACGATTGTAGACTACACCTAACATTCCATACTTAGTTTATTTTTCATTACCAAGTATTATTTTTATCCTTTATACGGTGAAAGCCCATAACATTCACATAAACAACATTATACAATAGAAATGCACAACAGTATAAAGGGAGGGGCAACTCCCTGCAATATGAGTCTGCCCAAATCAATATATATAATCTTCTTTTATAAGTACAAGTTAAATCTTTGGAAACCCCAAATTTTCACTTAGCCAATTTTCAACTTTCGGCAAACTTGGTTGCCCAGCTTGTTGGCGCCTCCGCACGGTCGCTGCACGACTCACCAACCCTTCGTTCACCTCATCGTCCGATCATGTTGTTTGCCCAACTTGGGCACGCCTCGTCGTAACCAAGTCGCCACACATAGGCGCCTCCGCACGAGTCACACCTTCGTTCACAACCTCAACACTTCACCGTTTCCACCATTTCATCGTGCACGTCGCGCCCTCACTTGATTGCCCATTCACACGATTCTTCGTTTCCTCGTGCACGGTGTGCCCTCACTTGATCGCCCATCCACACATCCACCCTTTCACCCAAACTCGTTCACCCGAGTTGCAACACGACTTCACCCAAGTCGCCACACGACTTCACCCGGTTCGTCCGAACGACCTCACCCGGGTCGCCACACGACTTCACCCAGCTCGCCCGAACGACTTCACCCGGGTCGCCCGACAACCTCACCCGGGTCGCCCGAATGACCTCACCCGAGTTTCCTGCCCAACAACCTCGCCCAAGTTCTGCCTGAACGACCTTGCCCGAGTTCTGCCCAACGACCTTGCCCGAGTTTTCTGCATGAGTTTCCTACACGAGTTTTTCACCTGAGTTTTCTGCACAAGTTTTTCGCCCGAGTTTCTCACTCGAGCTTTTCACCCAACTTTTCTGCATGCGTTTTTCACCTGAGTTCCGCCCGTCATGCGGGCTCATCCACGCACTGCAGAACTCCTTGATTGAATGATGATTTGCCTCCACAAACCGTCCACTAATATATGCGGGCCGATGGTGGGTTATGTCACCCGACCGACCCACGCCCAATGCCCAAAGTCGTCTCGTTCAACATGTTGCCTTCGCCTGAGTGGAGGGTCGGCCCGCCCAACTCGTGGGACCACCCTCACAACTCGCCCAACATCGTATAAACTTGCCTCTTGGTTCATTCATTTTGCATTTCGCACAAGTCCTTCGCATGGTGGAGTTGCCTTTGCCGTCACACAGACTGCAGGTCCATACAGTTAGGGTCGAAATCGAACCTATGAGACAAAATTATATGGAAGTTTTTCAAAAAGGAAGTCAATATATTGGGAAACAGAGACATACCAGATAGTCATCAAAATATTGAAATTTAAGTACCTGGAATGTGTAAATCCTGGATCTGATGAGAGATGTTGTCCACCGTTAACTGCATCCTCCAGGTGCCTTGTGGAATAGATAGGCCCATTTTTTATAGAGCATCTGCCTTCCCATTTTTGTCTATGGTGATGTGAACAATTGAGTAGTCCCTCCTGCAACTCCATAGATCATCTATCCTGTTCAACCAACCGGAAAGATTGATGTTTTTTATGGAATGTTTTGACTATACATGATCGATGATGGCTTTTGAATATCCAAATATTTGAATCTTTTGTATGTCAAGAAAGTCACAAAGATAAAGAAGACCAGCGAGGGCCATAGCTTCTGCTTTATTGTTGGATCTAGCACCTCCATTCCAATGAATCTCGTAAGCTTGACCAGCTTCTGGAATGATGTATACTCCACAGGCGCACGTACCATGTTGAGCAGCTCCGTCGAAAAATGCACATGGAATATTTGTAGGTTCTAGAACCTGTAGACACCTTCCTTTTCTGACTTTGGATTGGTGAGGCATTCCAAGTGCATTGTATAGGCAAAGGATAGATTCAAAAACCACTGAAAGTGATTCTCTTTTGGATTTGAAGATCGACCCGTTTCGCCATTTCCATATGGTCTAGATAGTTATAAATGGAATGGGCCTCCAATCAATGATCATGTTACTCCATCCTTTGAACGCCTCAGAAATGGAAGGGTAAGCGGTGTAGGTATAGCCAAAGTGTGCAGCAAGATTCCTCCATATCATCTATGATTGTGGGCAAAGGAGAAAGATGTGTAAGTTGTTCTCAGCGTTAGATCTACATAGAGGGCATATGGCGGGCCTGCACCAATTACATTTTTGTAGATTATCCCATGTGAGGTTCCGGTTGTAAAAAACCAACCATGCAAATAAAATGATTTTTAAGGGGTAGCCTGTTTTTCAAATAGATGTTGGAAAGATGTTATCCTTTTGTTCATATTCTGAGTTTTTTAACTGAAGGTATTTGAGAAAAACAGACGAAGAGCCACCATGACCCTTCCAGATGAGGTAATCCATGTCTGCTGAGCGAAATATACCATGTGCCTATAACGAAGTAATGATAGAGTTCCACTGTCTTCCCAGTTCGCCGCTTAGAATCAATTCTGTAGCTGATTTCCAAATAGGAATTGCACCTTCCCATTTTCGAATGGCTTTGGGTCAGTAGAAAATGCCTCTGTTGTGTAAAGATTTTAATAGCTGCAAAGATATATGGATCTTTCCACTCGGAGCTGCAAATTCATCCAAACCAATGATAATTTTTGTACTAGACTGAAATTTCCAAATCATATTCCTTCTGAAAAGTGGCTCTATTTTCCGGAACCCTCTCCATATAGCTGAACCGTGAGCTGTTCTAGTGCTGCGCTGTCTATACCAGTATGCCATATCTTGATTATCCATGTATTTTTCTCTAATGGCCCTACTCCAAATAGACTCTCCCATAATTGCTTTCCACATAGATTTGCAGGGTAGGGCTCTTCTGAATTTATTTAGATCTAATATACCCCATCCTCCCATGTTGTTGGGCTGGGCCAACATCGAGAGTTTTGTCAAGTGATATTTTTTTGGTTCCTTATGACCACCCCATATGAAATTGTCAATCATCCTGTTTAGACTATTGATAATGGATGCTGGGATATAGTAGAGATGTGCCCAAGATACCATGATTTGCACCAGCACTGTCTGTGCCAGAATCATGCGCCCACCTAAAGATAAGCATTTGAATTCCCATGCAACTATTTTCTTGTAAAAGTGATCAGGGATCCAAGACCAATCAACCACATGATAACCCACAGATTTCAAATTGTAACCCAAGTATTTATCCCATTTCGAATTGGAACTGCATTGATATTGAATAGATGAGATAGGAAAGAGATAAGGTCCCCATTGACATTTTCAACATGAAAAGATGATTTTATTTCATTAACGTAAATGTTGGTGGCATTTTGAAATCTCCCCAAGATTTCATGTAGACATATCCAAGTTTACCTACACAGCATTGCTGATAACATTATATCGTGTACAAAAAAATTATGAGATATGTCTATGCTCCTACATATAGGGAGAGGCGTATATTTTTCTTGGAGGATCATCCTTTTTATGTGTAGACTCAGAGAGTCCATCACCAGAATGAAGAGGAGTGGAGATAATGAGCAACCCTGCCTTAATCCCCTGGCTGCTTTGAAAAAAGGAGTAGGGACTCCATTAATGAGTACTGCATAATTTACATCGACCACACAAGCCATAATCCATCTGGAGCATCTAACATCAAGGCCAATCTTAGCCATAAGACAATGAATATATCCCCAGTCCACACAATCGTATGCCTTTTTTAGGTCAATCTTTAGTAAAGCAGCTTCTAGATTCCTGCAATGCATTAAGTGTAGGCATTCTTGGGTGAGGGCCATTGCGTCCATAATATTATTTTCCTTTAGAAATCTGTGTTGCTCAGGGAACAAATGCAGAGATAGGATGTTTCTCATTCGAATAGCGATGATTTTTGAAATGATCTTATACAGGATGTCGCATAATGAAATAGGCTTGAAGTCAGAAAAAGAGGAGGAGAGCTTCTTCTTTGGGATCAATGCTATATAAGTTGAAGATATAAATTTGTTGATATAGCTGCAAGTTCTGGATTCCTCCACCATTTTTAGAATATCAGTCTTAAATAAGTCGAAAAAATGGATGAAGAAATCGATGGTCCACCTGTTCGGCCCTGGACATTTTTCTTTCTGAAATGATTTCATTGTAGCCAATAATTCTTCTTCTGTAACCTCAGAATATAGGGCACTGTTTTGCTCTTCGTCAAACATAGTGGGATATGGGTCAATGCCACAAAGAATGTCCTCTATATCGCTACTGATGTTCTGTTGTAGGCCCTTTTGAATTTTCTCTAGCAATGGCCTCCTGCGAGGAATATGAATTGCCATCTTCATCCTTAATTTCCCAAATAGTGTTTACTTCCCTCCTCTTGTTTGTGAATATGTGAAAGAACATTGTATTTTCGTCCCCCTCTTTGAGCCATATAGCTTGACTCTTGAGATTCTAGGAAGATTCCTCCATAGCTAATAAATTATGTTTTCTTTTTTCTGAGGCCCAAATTTGATTCCAAATGGTGGATGAAATATTGAGATATTTAAAGAGAGAAAATAAATTCTCCAATTTTTTGTAGATATCCTTCAATTCCTTTCTATTAGATGCTGATTTCTCCCTTTGCCATCTTTTAACCCCATTTCGAAGGGAGGATAGGCACTCTAAAAAATGACAAGAATGATTATGTTCTTGGATGGGTGGAAGCTCCCAGGAATCATTAATAAATTTGTTGAACTGTTCATCAGCGAGCCATGTGCGGTTGAATTGGAATGGGTAACCAAATCTGCGACCCACACAATTCCAGTGGATAAAAATGGGACGCTGGTCCGATATGAATGATGGAATGATATTCACCATTAGGCACCCAAATCTTTCAATCAGCCGTTCATGTAAAAGGGATCTTTCAAGCCTTTTAGCCAAGAATGATTCATTGGATCGACCATTGTCCCATGTGGGACTTGGACAAGCTGGCTGAACATCAACAAAATTATTTTGAATGATGGCATCACAGATCAAAACCCCAACCTGGTCATTTTTCCTGCCATTGCCCCATATTTTATCATTACAAAGTGTACAGTTAAAATCTCCACCAACTAAAAGGGAATCAATTTCAAGAAGTTCCGATGAGAGAAGATAATCCCAAAATGGATATCTATTTTTATATGGAGCATATATATTTAATATATGAATGATCCGGATTTAAACAGGAACGCAACAAATTACAGAGATAACCATATACACAAAGATGCAGCGGAAATAATACTTCATTTCATTAATGGAAAATACTGAAATATGCTTACAACCAGAAATGGAAATAAACCAGCTAGGGCGATGGTAGCTTATCTCTGAGAAGAGATGTGATGGCTACATGCCTCTGAACTGTGTTACAATGAGGCTCGAAGGCCTATTTATTGTTGAGAAACAATGGAAAATCCCTTAACATTCCAAAACCTAACCCTAGGAGATGAAACGCCAAACTGTGGGCCCCGTTTGGGGTAAGTTGGTACATCAACTTCCCGGGGTCGTAACTTTGGCATATGATCTCCGTTTGACGCGTACAATAGCTCATTAGAAAGATCTATCCGAGCACTATCATTGTTGGAACGGGCAACATTGATCCATTCCATGGACCCACGTTGCCCCCGGATTCCCCAAAAAACGTCGTTTAGGGCCTCAAAACGGCTCTAGAAGTTCAGGACCCGAAAAAACTGCTAAAAATAGTAAGTTGTGCTACAATTAAGGAAACTGAAAATGCTGAGAAAGACAATGGTGGGGGCCCAGGTGGGCTTGGCAGGTGGCCACCAATATCCACCTGGATCATTCCTCCCCCCTTAGGAAGCAATGGTCCCCATTGCGTTGAGCTCCTCCATGAGATGAGGAAACTTCTGCTGAACTTGTTCCTTGGTGAGCCACTTGCCCTGCTGAAGGAGTTGGCCTGCTTTGACAACTCGATACAGTTGGATATTCTGTTGGCGAGTGTTCTTGATCTGTGTGTCCATGATTTGATCAGTTGCAGCTTGTTCCATGCAATCTGGATTTAATTCTGTGGGTTTGAGCTGTTCTGCAATGTCGGATGTGTCTAGCAATGGTGGAAAGTATGGCCGAAGGCGGTCCACATTGAACACTGGGTGCAGGCCAAGGAATGGGGGAATGTTGAGCTCAAATGCATTATCTCCCATAGCCTTAGTAATGGTGTAAGGACCATATCGGAGTGGTCTCAATTTACGATAGGCTCCAGTAAGGCGTTCCTTTTGCAAATGCAACCAGACTTTGTCGCCCACCTGAAACTTGTGTGGCACCCGATGTTGATCATGTCGCTTCTTGTACTTGGCATTTGATTTCTCAAGAATGTCATGGACCTGCTGGCGAATATGTTGGATGCGCTCAATGAAGCTGGTGGCCTTATCTGTTTCGGACTGGACATGAGCTAAATTCATGTGAGTAGTTGCAAGTGGCATGGCCACATCAATGGGGCATAGTGGCTGGAATCCCAAACCCACCTGAAAAAGGGCTATGGCCAGTGGAGCTGTGAAGATCTCGGTTGTAGCTATGCTGAACATAGGGGAGGCTCTCGTCCCATGTGCGTGGATACTTTGAGTTATACATGCGCAGAATGTGCACAATCATCCTATTGACAACCTCTGTCTGGCCATCAGTTTGAGGATGGAAGGCTGTGGACTTCATGAGTTTGGTGTCCAACATTGACCAGAGACTGGACCAAAATGTGCTGAGAAACCGACTGTCCCGATCTGAGATGATAGACTATGGGATCCCAAAGTGCACCCACACTTATTCAAAGAAGAGTTTAGCAGTGGCTTCTGCTGTGATATTCTTCTTACAGGCCACCATAATGGCCATCTTCGAGAACCTATCGACGACCACAAAAACACATTCATTTCCATGCTTAGTGGAAGGAAGGCCTGACATGTAATCCATGGAGATGGATTCCCAAGGTCGACTAGGGGTAGGCAACAGGGTGTAGAGGTCGTGCTTCTTAATGGTCGGTTTGGCAATGGCACAAGCAGTACATGATCGGATGTACTTCCCAACATCCTGTCGAAGATTCGGCCAATAGAAATAATTTTGCAGTACTGCCACTGTTTTCTCGACCCCGAAATGCCCAGCAGCCCGACTGTAGTGTGCTTCCCAAATCATCTTTGCACGCTTGCTTGAAGGAACACAAAGGTGACCGAGGTGGCATAATAGGGCATCCTGGAGGTGAAAATCTGCAACATTCCGACCCTCCAAGAGTGTCTGGTATGTGTGGCCAAATTCTGGGTCGCTTTTGTAGAGAAGTGGCCAATCAGAAGTCTCGTGCCCACAAGAGTTGAGCACGGTGGGCAGCGCCATGATCGGTGGTCGACTGAGGCAATCTGCAACATTATTGGTGCTGCCCTTTTTATACTTGATATTTAAGTGAAACTGTTGCAGGTATGTAGACCACTTCTGATGGCAATCATTCTGCAATTTCCCTTGGGTCTGTATGAACTGCAGGGGTCGGTGGTCTGTGTGGATGACCGTTTCCTTCCCCAAAATGTAATGCTTCCATTGTCGGCAGGCCTGTACAATGGAATACATCTCTTTATCGTAAGTGGGGTACTTCCGGACTGTGTCTGAAAGCGTTTCACTGTGATATGCCATTGGATGTCCATGTTGAGTAAGGACTGCCCCAATAGCATAGTCAGAGGCATCTGTCTCGACCTCAAATGGTTGTTGTAAATCTGGTAACACGAGCACTGGTGCCGTGCAGAGGCGATCCTTTAACTCCCTGAATGCCTTCTGTTGATATTCAGACCAAAAGAATTTTGCTTTCACCCCTCCCTTGGTGACTTGACTCAAGGGACAAGAAATATGAGAAAACCCCAGCACAAACCTGTGGTAGAAGTTGGCAAGACCTAGAAAGCTGCGAAGCTCTGTTAGAGTGGTTGGAGAGGGCCAATCCCGAATGACTTGGACCTTGGCTGGATTGACATGCACCCCCTGTTCATCAATGATGTATCCCAGATACTGAACCTGGGTCATGCCAAAAGTGCATTTCTCCAAATTGGCACATAGCTTGTGTTGCCGCAGTGTTTGGAGAACGTGTCAGATGTGGTGGAGGTGCTCTTCCCAACTCTGGCTGAAGATCAGAATGTCATCCAAGTATACTACTACAAAGGAGTTGGTGAATGGTCGCAAGATGTCATCCATTAGCCTCATAAAGATTACAGGAGCATTCGTCAATCCGAAAGGCATGACCAACCATTCGAAGAGGCCCTCCTTGGATTTGAAGGCAGTCTTCCACACATCTGAGGGTTCGATTGGTACCTGGTGATATCCTGACTTCAGATCGATCTTGCTGAAATATTTTGCCCCCTTTAGTTGGTCTAGGAGGTCATCAATCCGCGGGATCGGGTACCTATTACGGACAGTGATCTTTTTCAGCGCCCGATAGTCAATACAGAGTCTCCACGTCCCATCCTTCTTCTGTACCAACACGATCGGGCTCCCACAGGGCGATGAACTCGAATGGATGTGACCTTTCTGCAGGAGCTCCTGAATCTGCCTCTTGATTTCATTGTTCTCCAGAACGGAGCGCCGATAAATTGGTCCATTGGGTAGCGGCGCACCTGGGGTCAGATCGATGGAGTGCTTGACTTGACAGTGCAGAGGAACCCCTGCCGGGGAGGTGAAGATGTCTTTGTACTCCTCCAAAATCTTGTCCATCTGTAGCTGTCGTGCAGAGGGACCCTGTTTGGAGGCCGCGACCACTGTCTTCTTCTTCCCTTGAGGGCGTATCATCAGGAAAACAAATTTCCTGGTTTTGGAAATGATCTTACTGCATTGTTTTGCAGTAATCAAAGAGATGGCAGCAGGTGGTGCTACCTCTGGTATCCTGAACAACTTATTTCCCAATGTAATAATAACAGCACGGGGCCTTGATTCATACATAGCATGTCGCTTCCACAAGTATGGTTGTCCTAGTAATACATCACAAACTTCAAGGGGAGCAATGTCACACAATACCTCATCCGTGAAGGGCTTGATGTTGTATGGAAGGCAACACTGCTGGCTCACGTGAAGATCTCGCCCTTGGTGAAGCCACCCAATGGTGTACGGTTGTGGATGTGCTGTGGTCGGTAAGCCCAACTGCTTCACGACCTCTGCCGAAATGAGGTTCTTTTGACTCCCGCTATCAACAATGAACTGTATCGGGGAGCCCTTTACCCACATCTGGGAGTGGAAGAGACGCTCCTCCTCCTCTGGATCTTCGGGTTCATTTTTCTGGA
Source organism: Pinus tabuliformis (assembly GCA_031772625.1). NCBI lineage: Eukaryota > Viridiplantae > Streptophyta > Pinopsida > Pinales > Pinaceae > Pinus > Pinus tabuliformis. The sequence continues at coordinate 659,951,627 of CM062804.1, forward strand.
TCTTTACGGTAGCAACTGTGGCGCTGGGATCCGCATCAATGATCTGCTTACCTTTTTCATACCCCTTATCGGGTTCTGACTCAGAGTCGGAACATGCATCTGATTCTGAAACCTTTAGCTCAGCCACCAGTGACTGCTTGGCCCGACACTCACTTCTGTTGTGAGTGGAGCTCTTATGGAACTCACACCATTTTCCAGTGTCCTTTCTCGGCTTCGCGGCGTTGTTCTTTGCTTGCAGCTTCGGCTGGTTGTCTTGGGTTGTCCCACCTTGGCTCCGTCCTTTGTTCTGTGGTTTAGGGGCACCTTTCCCCTGCTTTGGATTCGCAGATCCAAAGTCTCGCTTCTTTTGTTTAAACTTCTGCTCGACCTTGACGGCATATCGGTATGTTGCGCCGAGCGAGGGGATGTTTAGGAATTGTATTTATTCCTAGATGTACTTGTGCAGGCAGCCACGGTATTTGAGTATCAAATGTTGCTCCGAATCCTTGATACCCAACTTTGTGCGAAGGGTATGGAAAAGATTGGTGAACTCCGGCACGTCTTGGTCCCTTCCCTGCCACAGCGTGGTCCACTTTATGTATTCATCCTCATAGCTTCCGACAGTGTAGTACTGCTCCTTGATGGCATCCCGGAACGAATCCCAGGTGGGTGCGGCTGAAAATAATGAGCCAGTACTTTCATCCTTCTGCTTGCAGTAGGTTTCCCACCAGTCCTTGACGTGGGGGGCTGCTTTGAGAAGAGCAAAAACAATCTTTTCCCGACTCGAAAATTCATGAACAGAAAAATAACCCTCTAGCAGATTTAACCATTTATCTACGGCATCAGCGTCTATCTGACCCTCGAATATGGGGATTTCAAAATTATCTTGTACCTTAAAGGGTGTGGCGTTTCCAAAGGAGCTGCTGGAAGCCGATGCGCCGCTTCTGGGTAGCTGCTAAAGGATCTAGGCAAAGCTGTCCATCATCGCGTTCCGTTGTCGCTCGAGGGCTTCTTCGAGCAAGATTTTGATGGGATCTCCTGCCCCCTCATCTTTCTTCTCGTCCGCCATGGGAGGCCGTCAGGATTTGCGAGGCTGGTCTTGCAAAGGTTCAACCAGTTCAAGCCCTAACTCCTTATATCCCGACCTTGTTGGGGACATGCAAAGAAAAACAGAGAAAAAGTAGACCGCTCTGATACCACTGATCCAGATTTAAACAGGAACGCAACAAATTACAGAGATAACCATATACACAAAGATGCAACGGAAATAATACTTCATTTCATTAATGGAAAATACTGAAATATGCTTACAACCAGAAATGGAAATAAACCAACTAGGGCGATGGTAGCTTATCTCTGAGAAGAGATGTGATGGCTACATGCCTCTGAACTGTGTTACAATGAGGCTCGAAGGCCTATTTATTGTTGAGAAACAATGGAAAAACCCTTAACATTCCAAAACCTAACCCTAGGAGATGAAACGCCAAACTGTGGGCCCCGTTTGGGGTAAGTTGGTACATCAACTTCTCGGGGTCGTAAATTTGGCATATGATCTCCATTTGACGTGTACAATAGCTCATTAGAAATATCTATCCGAGCACTATCATTGTTGGAACATGCAACATCGGTCCATTCCATGGACCCATGTTGCCCTCGGATTGCCCAAAAAACGTCGTTTAGGGCCTCAAAACGGCTCCGGAAGTTCAGGACCCGAAAAAACTGCTAAAAATAGTAAGTTGTGCTACAATTAAGGAAACTGAAAATGCTGAGAAAGACAATGGTGGGGGTCTAGGTGGATTTGGCAGGTGGCCACCAATATCCACCTGGATCAATGAACAGGTTCTAGTGAACCACGGAATTGGGCTAGAATAAAAATCCCAGTAAAACATTGAAATGCCACAGCCTTTATCCATTTTGGGTCCCATAATATAGCCAATCCCTTGGATAAACCCACCGCATTTGTAGCAACCATATGACATGATGGAAACATCCGCCTAAAACATGAAATAGATTGAATACTATCATGCATGGTTTCTTGTATGAGGAGAATTTTGGATTTTGAGGATATAAAAAGATTTTTTAAAGCCAAAAATTTAGGGTCAGCTCCGAGAACCCGAATGTTCATCGATATGATGTCAATCAGTTTGGAACATCTTTAGGTTGGCTTGCTCTAAGAGGCCCCGATTCGGAGATATCATCAGCAGTGATTTTTGCGATAGGAATGTCAATTAAGGATAAGTCCTGAATTGACACATCCTGTCTTCCTTTCCTACCCCTGAAATGTCTACTTCTCCGCTTCTCTTTTCGGCGAATCGTAATATTCCGAACCGAATTTGGGCTGATATTAGGGGAAGGGGAGCGATTGGGATGGTGGATGGTAAGCGGTTGGAGCTTCAAAGATGCCCGATTTAGGAGAAGGTCTAAATCACGATCAAATGAATTCTTGGCCGAGGATCCAGGGGAATATGGGGGATGATCGGAATACATGGGGCTTTTCCTTTGATATCAGAAGCATGGCCATGAGAAAGGGGTGGATGATACCTTTGGGGAGGGGGGGAGTGTGAGGAAGGGGATAGGGGAGATGAAGAGATATATTGAAAGTGGGGGGATGATGGGTCAGCCTGGGGTGGTTTAGGAAGAGATGGAGGGGGGGGGGGGGGGGGGGGGGCGGAATAGCTTGATCCGTGTCTGGCTCTGGAGGCGAAGGGATGACCAAGATATTCTGTAGGCTAACAGGCTGGACATTATGAGACTGTGTGGGATGTTTAGAAGTAGAGGATGATCGGGGGCGATTTGATGTATTAGGAAATTCCTACGGGAAAGGTCAGTAGACAAAGAGCGGGAGTGAGGGAGACAAGAGTGTTGTCCTAGAGAGAGTTCTCTAGGCAATGAAAGACGATCATATGAGCGAACAGGAGCCCGATAAATTTCAGGGATGTAGGAACATTCCTTTTCCATGTTATTTCTCTCCTTATCAGAGACAGGGGTCTTTTTTGTTGCAATCTTTTTTTGTGCTTTCCAATTGTTCATCGGGGGCATTGGGGAAATAGATGTCCCGAGTTATGACAAGATGAAAATCTAAAAGGCACGCCCCAATAGTCTAACCGCTATTGAACTTTGGACATTTCCCATGATAAATCGATAGTCTCTGGAAAACCTCCCCTGTATTCCTTTTCTATAAGGATCCAAGCCATGCGCTTGTCCTTAACCCCGATGCATTTAGGGTCAACATATATGAACCACCCAATAGCATTACCTATTTTATCCATAGATTTCTTGGTCCACAATTCTATCGGTAATCCTAGCAGCTTCAACCATATATAATTATTCTGTGAAGAGCAAAAAAACTTTTATCTCGAACCCAGGGCTTATCGAAGATAATTTCTAAGACCCGAACCCGGAGAAAATGGAAACTATACCAGTTATTCATAAGGCAGACTATGGTCGGAGAATAACCCAGGAGAGGAGACCATTTAGCAACAATCCAAGACCTGATCTGTGCAACCTCCATTGACGGAAAATGCCATCGGCCGACAAGTGCCCTCTTTTGAAGACTTTGTGATTCTCTCGAATAATAATGGGCCATCCAAATTAATGGCATCAGGTGGGGGAGAGGTTTTAACAGGGCGAAATTGATTTCGACTCGGTTTATATGGAAGACCATCACCACATGGATATTGTTCGGATTGGGTAGGGAGGATGATGTCAGCTTCCAACGAAGCACGCCAGTCAGATTTTGGTGCATGGCTGGCAAAGACCTTCTCCACGTCCAATGTGGCCCAAACCATGGCCAACAAAACTGAGTTGTCAGAGGGAAAGTCCATGAAAAAAGGCAACATAGACTCCGAAGAGTCAGAGGCGAAGATCCCAAAAGGATTTCCTGACAGATATAGGACTGAAGGTTTTAATAAAAAGTGGCAAGAATAGGTGGAGTAATCCCAAAAAAGTAAAGACAGATGTGCGGACCTGAATACGACACTGTCTAGAAATATAGGGACACTAAAAGAAATTGGCTTCCAACAAATAGGAAGCCAGGTCACCAGAAACTACCCTTCTGAAAAAGGGATCGATTATATGTGATCATCATATATGGAGAATTTAAAATGTGGCTGTGAACATTAAAGGGGAAAGAGAGAGGAACTGCATCAATTGTGACATGACCAGCCCAATCAACCAGAAAAATTTTCAAAACAAAAATCCAGCATCGGAAAATACAGAGTCAATCTCGGCTCTGTGAATTGGGCTTCAGGATGAAACATCAGGACATACAAAACAACAGCAACATATTTCATAAATACGCCACCAAGGTCCAATCTTGACATGGATGTCTGTGCATGGTTTGGATATCACAAAATAATTCTTAATTTTGTATATGGATGCCCTTGACCAACTAGTTGAAACTGACCCAGACATGTGAAATGCAAAGAATACAATGCAGACCTCCGAGGATTGTGAAGTAAATGACAAATCTAGACCAGAGTTCAGACTTTAACAAAAGACCTATAATCCCTCTTAATAATGGAGAAAATATATACTCCACATCAAACTTCAATCATTTAAAATAATCTAGATTCGAAGAAAATAAAAACTATGCTTTCAGAGATATATGGGATACAGAAATTACACTGACCTGTTATCCAAGCGTTCACCGAGTGAAGAGCACTGCGAACCATATAGCGAAATATCCCCCAATGCCAGAAATGAAATAAGAGTGGAAAGTGCCATTTACATTAGGATGATGGAAAACCCAAGATGTATGGTCTTCCACAGAGGAGGACAGTGAAAGATGATGGATTCAATGCTAAGTTATGAGCGTAAAGACAATAAAAAGAGCAGAGATGTTCAACTGGGCACCCGTCACCAGAAACAATCAACGTCCCTGCACAGCACGCTGACGGGAATGGAAAAAGCGCCAAAAACGGATACCATAGCAAGGATAGACATATATGGATGAAACTTAGACTGAAGATTGACACGACAGGGGCTCAGAAAACCATGCTTTTGAAAATCCCGAGATATATAAACATCTACCGCGGAGAAAAAGTGAAAGGTGATGAAGCTAAAGCTATGAAAATGAACAAAAAGACAATATTCAGAGCAGAGCCCTACGAATTCTTCCGACACCAGCGTCTACCAACGACCCCACACAGAAGGCTGGTGAGATAGGAAATGAGCCAAAAGCAGAAGTAATAGTAAGCATAGACAAGAGTGGATGTGAAAATAGTTTGAGGAGGTGACACGTCTAGGAACCCAGAATACCGAGCATCAATTGATAAAAATAGCTAAAACAACACAATTGCAGAAACTCAATCATATATTATGCACAAATGGTGTATGTGAAACGACACTCACACACACGGATTTACATTCAGTTTACTCTATTAAATAGAGTTTCTGAGATTCAACTTATTCCTAAATTAGATAGAGAGGTTGAGAGAATTTCTCAACCATCACAAACCAACTTCTTAAATATGGAATGTAAGAATTAACTCCAACATCCCCCCTTAATGATTACATTACATGAAAATAACAAAATAATCAAGCTTATCAGTAGATGCTCCATCAAGTTGCCTCATAACCCTCGGAAAGGTGTAGTTGGAAAGTTGGATTCCCGAGTTCCCTTCCTCAACTCCCGAATCAAGGACCTCCCGAAGTCAATTACTGGAAAACATCCCAATCTGTCGCATAACCTCATTAGGAAACCACTCCCATGTCTACCACTAATGAGGGATCCTTCCCTAGATCCACAACTGCCATACTATCTGGACAACCATCCATATTGAGCCTTACCGCTACTTGATCTTTAAGTACTGGCATCAGACACATAGTTGAACTGCTGGTTGTAAAAAGAGTTTAATTTTAAAAGAGTTTAATAGGTTCACTCTCTTCATCATCAGAATTCCATTGGTAAACCATAAAAACTTCCAAAAAATTCACACTAAAAACAACTCCAAGTGAATAAAGAATATATATTTATCCACAGACCAAGTTTGCGTTCGGAAATTAGCGCTTGGTCGATGAAATACCAAATCCCGAAGTCTCCTCAAACCCCACTCTGATCGATTGTCTGTCGTCCTTCCTTCCATAAATGTTGCGATACACATTTCGGGTTCTATAAACTAGAATCAAACTGAGCATAACTGCAACAATACAAACACCTACCATGATCATACAAGTGAGGAAAAAACATTCTGCGCCCACGCATTTCAGGGAATTAGTATCCCCTCTGAAGGCTCCATCTGGAATACTGGTCATGTCCGGTAAGTGAATTTTGTGCTGCTTCTCGGCTTCCAGATTGGAATCGGAGGCAAAACAGAGAAACGCCCAGTTTCAAATGCCACAGACGGAATTAAGAATTTCTATGAGCAGAACATTTCGTCCGACGCCCCTTCGGGTCTCAGAGTGTCATACCGGGTAATTATGATCTATATACGTGCTTCAAGAAGATCGCTCCATGAACGCCCGCCGTTTTAAATCTCAGTACTCGAGAGGGCATAACGTTAGCGCGATTCCCACAAGAGATTGTACGCTACGCAATCCAATTCAACGAAGTAACATTCGTTTTCACGTCCCGTTCGCTACACACCAGAGAAATGCCCCCTGTTCGATCTGCAGTCAAATGATGTACAAACACAGTAACAGCCTGGACCTCTTCCTGGGCCAGTCCACTCATTTCGGAATGATACCACTCTGGCTCAACAGTAAACCAACCCAATGCGGCTTGGTAAACGCAGTCCTCAAGCAGATGAAGCCCCAGCATACAATTCTGTAAATTGTTCTGAAACTTGCAACATGCGACCAAACAGTAGCAGTTGTTCTATACTGTCATGTCGAACAACCTCAAAGCGATCAAGGAAAAATCCAAGCCAAATTCGATGAGCAGTTATGCCACATATATGGAAGCTCACGACCGCAATGGAGATGGGTATGGCTTACGGCTGCATACGCAAGTTCTCCGTCCAGAATACTCAGGTTGCAACAGCCCGGTTAACAACCAGATGCACCTCCTCACAACACAGGTTTAGATCTAGCTCTGATACCATGATAAAAATAGCTAAAACAACACAATTACTGAAACTCAATCATATTTTATGCACAAATGGTGTATGTGCAAAGAAACTCACACACACGGATTTACATTCAGATTACTCTATTAAATAGAGTTTCTAAGATTCAACTTATTCCTAAATTAGATAGAAAGGTTGAGAGAATTTCTCAACCATCACAAACCAACTTCTTAAATATGGAATGTAAGCATTAACTCCAACATGAATCAGTTCATTGGCATAGAAGAAGAGCGCATAGAAGACTCGCATGTGTCTCGCATGCAGCCGTCCACCTTCTTGTAAACTATAGGTTCGTGTGGGGGACTCAGATGTTGAGTATTGGACGAATATGGACTAATACATACCTGATTAGTCGCTCGTCGATGCTCTCCACTCGGCGTTCAAAAATGGGGTTCTTTATAAGTTGCAACAAAGGGGAGTATTATCTCATATGTACCTTTAAATTAGACCTCCTTTATGTCGTTATAATAACCTTGGAGCTATGATGAAATCATTAGAATAAAAGGCTCGTCTTGAGAGGCCTAGTCTTCCTCGTGTTTGAAGTGATATGATTTAAAATTTTTATTTTTCTCTTTTAAAGCATTTAAATTTCACAATGTTCTCTTTCAATTGATTAAATTTTTACACATTCGGCAGTATATTTTTTACATATGTGACTCCTCAAAATAATAGGATACATGTAGTCTTGACCGCCCAAGTTTTCTTGTCATTAAAATGAGCTTAAGTTTATGTTTTCCATTACATTATCTAAATTTTAGAAGTGTTTAAATATATCAATAAATAATTCAAATCAGAGTTTAATTGGATAGGCTTTATCATACATTCAAATTTTAGTTTTAGTGGATGCATAAAGCCTTTGGGTATAAGGAACATGTAACACCATAATCAATGACTCCATTAACATTTAAATATTTTCATTATAGTTTCTCCAAATAACTAGATTTTCGTTAGTAAGTTTTTGGTTTAAGGTATTTTTAGTGAATGTTTATTTCAATAGTTTTATTAGGCATGTCATCTTTGGTAAGTGTTTGGTTTACAGTTTTTTAAGTGAATGTTTATTTCAATAGTTTTATTAGGCATGTCATCCATGAAGGTTGGTAAGTATTTTTTGGTTTCCATTAACATTTAAATATTTTCATTATAGTTTCTCAAAATAAGTAATTAGATTTTCGTTAGTAAGTTTTTGGTTTAAGGTATTTTTACTGAATGTTTATTTCAATAGTTTTATTAGGCATGTCATCTTTAGTAAGTGTTTGGTCTACAGTTTTTTAAGTGAATGTTTATTTCAATAGTTTTATTAGGCATGTCATCCATGAAGGTTGGTAAGTATTTTTTGGTTTCCATTCTAGGTCTTTCTTGGAATATTACAATTCAAATAAGAAGCCTTATTTTAGTACCACTTCAATTAAGTAAGTGTGAAGTACAATAATTACAATAATCCATGAGAAATAAATGTGCAAAACTTTAAATATAATAGTCTCAAACAAATGAAATAGAAAACTCATTAACAACACAATTTGCTATGCCCAAACCCTTTTAGGAGAAAAACCTCACTCTAAATCATTTTCATTATATTATTTAGCAACTAATATTGAATATTTATGCTCTTTGTTGGAATAAGGAATTACTGAGAGGGGGGTTGAATCAGTAATAGTGAAGTTCTTTCGAATTTAAAATATAAGTCTTTAACTCTTTTCATTACGGTCAGTTACTTGTGAGAGCTTTCATACACAATAAAAATGATCAGCAAGATAAGAAATTCACATGTACATACAATTCATCACATGAGCAACATACACATATTGACACATGTATTTTTACATGGAAACCCAAAGGGAAAAAACCACCAATATGTTTGTTGTTATGATGTGAATTAAGCACCTACTTAATTACATAAATTTGTTTGTGAGCACCCACTCGCAGGAGGCACCAACCCCCTTCAGATAGAAATTACCTACTTGCCAAGAGGCACCAACTTCTTATGCTTGTAGGCTACCACCTGCTCTAACCACTGTTCTACCTTTCATACAATTTTCAAACTGAAAACATGGGCAAATACAAATACAGAGAAATACAAATTTGATCCATTGCAATTCTCCTTTGAACTATTCTCCTTACTGCTCCTTCATCTCTTAATCACAATTCTCTGCAACACCCTGCCTCAGTTTAACACTTGGGCCATTTGCTCAACTTTCACATACTTCACTCCACTTTCTTTAGCTCGCACAACAATAGTGTATTCCCCCAGTTTTCTCAACTATGCTCCTATGTTTTGTTCCTTTACAGTGCTAGGAATGATGCTCTCTCTGTTGACCATTAACCTGCCATTCATGCTACCCAAGGGTACTCCTACATGGCTGTTTATGTTGTTGTTGCATCAAACTGTCTGATCTCTTCAGCCACATTAAACACTGGGGATGGGCTCCTGAGACTTTCCATGCTAAGAAATAAATCCTCGGTCCACCTGCACACTCCACTGAGGATCCCCATGCTTATTCATTTGATCGAAATGCTCAGAATGTACTCCAACATGCCTTTATTCTTTCTATAATCAATATCTTGTCTCTGAGGGTTTGATATTCATTCAATTGAATGAAGCATGCACAGGGATATCAAAGGTGCCTTACTTCTCAGCTCATGATATGCTCCATTTAAATCATCCTGTGAAATTGTGGTCCTTGCTGCCTTGACCCAACGATCTATGTCTATGTCTACATTACTCCAACGACCAACTTTTATGTGCACAGTTACTTCTTAACTATTGGCCCATACATCTTTCGTACTCCTCTGTACTACAATATCATAGCTCCACATATCGTAACTTTTATTATTTTGATGTTACAAAAACATGAAATTCTGATCCTGGCCTTTAGCCCCTTCTGCTTCGACTCTTATTAGTTTTCCTCCATGGGACCGGGATTTGTGACTAGCAACTTCATACACCTTTGTACTAGGATTTCAGAGCCCCACATATAACACTTAGGTGCTAAATCCTTTAGGATCTTGCCAGGGACCTATCTCCTTGTGTATTTTCTCTCTGCCCTTGGTTCTTTTAGCTTCCACAACCAAACACCAACACAAAAGATCTCCTTGGTATCGAGACTTTCTCACAATTCAATTACGAAGGGGTTACGAAATCTCTAGCCTCCGAGATACCCATGTGGCATCTTCATAGCACTTAGGTGCTAGGCCCTACTCTGCGCCCTTAGTTCTTTGAGTCTCCATAGCCATATACTAATCAACATTAGACGCCCCCTGTATTGGAACTTTCTCAAAAGGAAAGTACAATAGAGTTACGAAATGCTGACCTTTGATATGTACTTCCCAAATGATGTCATGTTCTCGTCATCAACCCCATGTGGCATCTCCATAGTGGTGACACTTGTAGGCCACCCAATAATGTTGAAATTGACTGACACATGTCCTTTGTACAACCACGTGATGTCAATGTCATCTACAACAGTTAGCTCCTGAGGGCAAATCACCTGCTACCATGTGTCCTGTTTGAGGAGAGAGAAAGGGTCCCTCAGTCCTTGGTTTCACAATCAAATTTCTTTGTAAATCCTACTCCCAACAACCCTCTATGCTTTTAAAAGAATGCATTATTAAGAAGTTACGAGGCCCCGAAATCCCAATATATCACCCTTTCGATTGACGGAGACTTCGACCTCTGATATTGTGACCTCCTGAAGCTTTGATAATTCGAGAATCGACTCCATGGTATCAGATCAAAACTTTCCAAAAAAAACACAATTATAGTGAGGTTACCAAATCTCTGTCCTCCGATATTCGATCTTATGATATTTTGGCCTTCGAAGATTCCACCCTTTCGACATCTCGAGCCTTCAACCCTCCAAAACTTTGGGTTTTAAAATTTGGCATGCTCCTTTGGTTCCGAAATTCGACCTGCTTCTAAGGACTTCAAGCTCCTTACTTTGTTTATCAATAACTTTTGATCCTGAGGTCCATTCATCGACTTCCACATACCGTTGGGAATATATTTCTGAGTCCTAACCAATTATGCTAACTGCAAGAATATCTAAGCTCATCTCTTAAGGAAGAATCTCCTCCAAAGTTTGGAAATCCCAACCATCATAGCCATGATTTTATGGCTTATTAAATAAGCATGCTACTGTGATGATTCTCTAGAGAGAACTACAGAAACCATGGGACTCTCCCCAGAAAAAACATGCTCACATCAATGCTAACATTTGTTGCTTCTTCCCCAATGCTAGTCTGGTTGACATTAATGGAAACATACCAAGTGCCACCAACAAATCAAGCAATGTCAATTGTCCAATGATATCCCCCTTTGGCATTGATGGAAACAACATAATATCCCCCCTAAAACTAGGCGTGGTCTTCTTCATTGCTGTTCTTATCTGATGCATGAGTAATCTTCTCCCCCCTTGGCATCAATGGAAAAGGATGCTCTTGAAAACTCCCCCTAAACCACTGTAGCCTACTCTTCAATTGGTCCCACGTGTTGATTAGTCGCCAACACAAATTATAATTGAGTCATTTGGGAGGAGGAGTCACAACCCCTATCTGTTGCCTAAGATATTCAAAGGGTTCACTTACCAGTGACTTAGTAGACATGTTTGCAAGTTGGTCTTTAATGGCCACATATTCAAGTCTATCAACGTTAGTTGCAACCTACTCTCTTAATAAATGGAACTTGATAGGGATGTGCTTGGTCTTTGAGTGCATGACAGGATTCTTGGAGATACTAATGGCACTAGTATTATCACACATGATTAGAATTGGATTAGTCAACACTACCTTAATTTCCTTTAAGGTCTTCTTCATCCATAGAATTTGTGAACAACAAGTGGCATCTACAATATACTCTGCTTCAATTGTTGATAAAGAAATGGAGTTTTGTTTCTTGTTGACCCAATACACTAAACAATTTCCCAAAAAGAATGTTGCACCAGAGGTTCCCTTCCTATCATTAATACTTCCTATCCAATCAACATTAGTATAGGCCTTGAACTTGAACTTTCTGCTTTTAGCATACCATAGTCCATAATCAGTTGTTCCTTGAATATATTTGAAAATCCTTTTGACAACGATGACATGAATTTCATGAGGGAAAGCTTGAAAACTGGCCACAATACCCATTGCTTGCATGATGTATGGTCTCGAAGCTATGAGATACAACAAGCTTCCTATCATTGATCTATACTTAGTTTGATTTACCAACGGTGTCTCATCTTCTTTTCATAATTTGCATCTTATAACCATAGGAGTGCTAATTGTCTTGCAATCTTCCAATCGAAAATTCTTTAGATATTCTCATAGGTGCTTGGTTTGGGAGATAAATACCCCATTTTTTGACTGAGAAATTTGCAATCCTAAGAATAAGGAAAATTCTTCGATCATGGATAGCTCAAACTCTGTTTAGATACAACTTGCAAATTGATGTCCCAATTGTTCTAGGTCACTGTGAAAGATTATTTCGTCCACATACACTACTACAATTAGTAAATGATCATCTTCAGACTTTATGATTAGATTTTTGTCTACAATACCTTCGTTAAAGCCTTATTTCTGAAGGTATTGATCCAGTCTTGCATACCAGGCTCTGGGAGCTTGTTTGAGTCCATATAAGGCCTTTTTCAGTTTGCACACAAACCCTTCATTTTTGGTGAGCATGAATCCTTTTGGCTACTCAATATAAACTTATTCTTCTAGATCTCCATTGAGAAATGTTGACTTCACATCCATATGATATACCTTGATGTTTTTATGACTGGAAAAGGCAAGAAACATTTTGATAGCTTCTAATCTAGCTACTGGTGCAAAGGTTTCCTCAAAATCTATCCCCTCTATCTGGGCATACCCTTTGCAAACTAATCGAGCCTTGTTCCTAATTACTTGACCTTTCTCATTTAGCTTATTTTTGAAGAACCATTTTGTACCTATGACATTTTTCTCTTTGGGTCTTGGAACAAGCTCCCAAGTGTCATTCTTCTCAATTTGGTCAAGTTCTTCATTCATAACTCTCACCCAAAACTTTTCCTCACTTGCCTGGATGATATTTTTAGGCTCAACCTGAGATAACAGAGCAAGATTTACACAACTTGAACTGCCAACAAATTTCTTCCTGGTTTGAACACCAATACTTTGATCTCCAAGAATTTGACTCTTAGGGTGTTCTTTCTATACATACATGGAAGTTTTTTTGGGCCTTGGAGTTGTGATCGTTTCCACATCTTCATTATCTGAATCTATTTCATCTTGATCTGAGGGCCCCATGTTTGAAATCACTTCTCCATCTGAGTCCACATTTCCTTTGAAGGACTCTGATTGTGAAGCTATTTCATCTACTACTACATCAATGCAATCCTCAACCCTCTTTCTCCGTTTTTTGTAACACTTGTATCCTTTACTTCGAGTAGAGTACCCAAGTAGTATACCCTCATCAGTGCATGAATCAAACTTTCTAGGATTTTTATCATTCCTTTTGATAAAGAATTTTCTCCCAAACACCTTGTAGTATTTAATTAATGTAGGTATTCCCTTCCACAACTCATAGGGAGTTTATCACTATTATGCCAGAGTTGTGTTTTGTTTGATAAGTATACTGTTGCTTCTCTCTAGAAGATGTGAGGTACATCTACTTCATCCATCATTGTTATGGCCATTTCCTGGATTGTTCTTTTCTTTCTCTCAACTACTCCATTTTGTTGTGGAGTTCTAGCCACATAATACTACCTCCTTATGCCATGGCCTTCACGATATTATTAAAATTCTATTGAAGTGTATTCTCCTCCTCTGTCTAATATTAAGAATTTCATCATGAGATCTTTCTCATTTGCTTCTTGAGCTTTAAATTTTTTTAAATGTTTAAAATCTGATGATTTTTTTGTTTAAGAGCATGATCCAAGTAGCCTTGGTAAAATCATCAATAAGAAGCACAAAATACCTTTCTCCTCTTGGGATTTTTGCTTTAGTTGGGTTGCATATATTTGTATGAATTAGCTGTAGTGGTATAGATGAAGAGAACTCTTTTGTCTTAAAATGAGTCCTAGTCTTCTTACCAAATTGACATGACTTGCAGATTGAATTATTAGGCCTTGACAGTCTTTGCAAACCTCTCACAGCTCCTAGCTTGCTGACTCTTATCATACTGTCAAAATTCATATGACCACGTCTCCTATGCCATAACCGGGCTTCACTTGACTTGATTAAATAGCATCTTACTTTGGATTCATCAAACATATATACATTATTGTGAGTTATAACTGCTTTTCCCACCAACTTTCCATTTTGTGCATTTCATATCTCACAGTCCTTGGATTGAAAGGTCACATTATAAAAATTATCACACTTCTGACTTACACTAAGCAAGTTGTGCTTGAAACCTTCTACATACAACACATTTTGGGCCTTAGTCTTTTCATCAAGACTGACTATGCCCTTACCCCTAATTATTGCTGGGGCATTATTGCCGATATTGACATTGTTCCCTTTGTCCTTTTATTTTAGTAATAGAAATTTGCACTTAGCCCCAGTCATATGCTTGGAACAACCACTATCCACATACCATATGTTTTATTGATTATGTGCTGATAGAGGAAGTCCACATTCCATGCTCTTTCCCGATTTTCGTTTCCAATTCTCCTCATCTTTTCGAAAAGATGGCTGCCAAGTGTTCTAAGAATGAGATGGGTACTCAAACCTACTTTTGCACTCACTTTCCTTGTGCCCAAAATGATTACATTTGATACATTCGACATCACTCATTAGGGGAGAGTAGGAATTTTGATTTCTGAGAGAAGAGTTTTGAGATCTAAAATTCTAATGCTTATTGTATCTAGAATTTTCATCTCTCTCAACTTTAATTCTTCTACAATAAATAACCTTATGTACAAATATGTGACATTTATGACAATGACCATAAAATAAATGAGAATACCTGAAGTTGGAAAGTTCATGAGTTTGTGCATGAAAGTGCCTCTATTTTCTGGCTGACTGATTCATTCTATGTTGGTGGGGTTCCTTAGGGTAGATGGAGTGATTATTCTAGTGATGGGATCCTCTCTGGCTTGCTACCTTTTTGTCTTCATTGATTCTTTCTTGATACACCTTTTCATAGCTCTGAGATTCCTCAAAACGAGTGGACCTAAAGTTCATCTTTCACATAGAAGGTTCCTGTGGTTTGGAGTATCCTAGGCCTATTTTATTTCCTGAAGACCTTTCGATGTTTAGAATCTAAACTAAATTTCTTGTTCCTTCTACAAATTTTTCATTTATACCTTTCTCGGCCTTCATTTTCTCAAGACTAGTTCTTAGAGAGACGACCTCTACCTCGAGACTTTGACAATTCTCTTCCCATTCATGGATCAAATCTTGAAGAACTTCTTCCTTTCGTTTAAATTCTTATAATTTGACTTTTAAGGAAAAATTTCATCTTTGCATGTTTTTTAGATTGTTTCCTTCTTTACCTTGAAAAACTCCTATTTTAAGTGCTTTTTCTTTGTTGAAAAGTGCAACTAGGTTCGGTCTTCATATTGACACATGTAAATTATGATTTTATGTAATTGATGAAAATAAGAAAAATAAAATTATTTTAGTAGCACTTGAATCATGGGTTTTATGATCAAGGAAATTTATTTTAGTTAAGGTTCCCATTGTGACCCTTTAGCTTTTGTCATCTAGTAATAAAATTTAATATGAGTCAATGTCATGTATGAAGGACCCTTCTTGGGCATGTTAAATTTGTGTATGAGTCATTAAATGTATAAGAATGCCCTCGAAGATCAAGAAAAATATTCTCCTATGAGTCGTCTACGAGATGGAATAAATAATATTCACAAAAGGACATGTTGGATCACCCTCTCTCAAGTCGGCCTAATTGATGTGGAAACAACTATAAATAGGGTAACTTGGTCTCACTTCAAAGTAATAATTTTCGGTCAAGATCAAGTATGAAATAAGAAGTGTGAAAGTCACTTAGAAGGAGCCTAATCATCAATGAACAAAATGAGAAGGAGAGAGAATTATTTGACATCATTTGGATATGTTTTTGGGTCACTTTGATCTCACACATGTGAAGAAAAGGGACTTTCCCTATTGCAAAAGAGGTCGAAGTATTGCAGTCCCATTGGAAGGATAAGTCAAGAAGGAAGAAAAGGTGTATCTCAATCTGAGTTGACAAGGAGGTAGCCTACACCTAAAGCAAAGGAAATTAAGGTTACAATCTTGATGATTCACACATGGTAGGGTCTCTAAAGGAAGTTGAGTATTGCAAGAACTTGAAGTCTAAGGAGCAGCCAAGAAGTAAAGAAGAATTAGCAGTTTGACCATCATTGACTCAAGGAAAGAAAGGGTCAAGCTCATAAGTTTTGTGTCTTGGTCTTGGAGTGGAAAATAGGTCAAGGGTATTGGCGTTGGTATTCGTCAATTTAAGTCTCTATAAGAAGAAGAATTTTTTTGAGTTTTCCTCTCAAGATGGAGAGGTTTTGGCCTTGGCTGATAGCCTATATTATGTGTCTCTTGTCTCTTTATGGCTTATGCATTGGTAGTTGGTTGATGAAGAATAATACTATACTAACATAAGTGAAATAAGATCCTAATCTAAGAAGTAAAAATAATTCACAAGTAGCTATCAATAGAAGAGAAATCACTTAATCTCAGTGCCCTATATTTTTCAACATTCTCTTCTTCTAGTTTCTCACATGTTCCTTGTTTTTCTTCTAGTATAAAGGCTAAACTATCTTTTCTTTTAATGGATTCTTCAAGTTTTTCTTTTTTATAAACAAATTCCTCATTGTTATTTTAGTTGTTTGTTTTTTCTCATTGCCTTATTTAACTCATCAATAGCACTGATGAGTTCCCCTTCAAAGTACACTACTCCTACTTCTTTTTCTCCTTCCTCTTCAGAGTCAATAATATTTTGTTTCTTGGAGTCTGCTCCAAATTCCATAAGTAAATACTTATTTGAATCATCTTCTGAAGAGTTTTCGCTATTTGACTCTGGTGTAGAACCGTCCTCTTTGGAGTAGAGCCCCTTTTTCTTATAGAACTTCTTCTTCAAATTTTTTTGAGATTTTTTTCTAAATTTATAATCATATTCCCTTTCTATCCTTTCTATGTAAGGGAACTTGGATGAAAAATGTCCAACTCTCCCACAGTCAAAGCATTTAAAGGGAAACTTCCCTTTATATTTTCCTAAGCCACGCTTAAGCTTACTGGAAAATTATCCAACTCCTTATCATATTCACAATTGGAGCAATATTGATGATATTTGTGCTCCTTGGATTTCTTGGACACAATGAACACTGCCTCTTTGGGTTCAAACTTCTCTCTTCCTACTCTCATCTCATAGGCTGTGAGAGTACTGAGAAACTAATCTATCTTGATATTCTTTAAATCAACCATTTCTTCAATATCAGAGACTTTGGCATTAAATATCACGGGTAGAGATCTTAAGACCTTTTGAACAATCATATTGTCACATGGAATGAGTCGTTCGTGCGGAAAAGACCGACCTCCCTAGTATCTAATGATATCTAGTGACAAGCAAGCCAATCAAAAACTATCTTTCTCTAAATATGCAATTTATAAACAAAGGCAAACAAGTGTTTTAGGCCTACCTTGGGTCCAATGCAAGTTTGTGGAAGCCTCACTCCTTTGATCCAAATGAGCTCCCTTGTAGCGAATCTGCGAACATAAGCAAGCACACAAATTAAATAGCACCTGAAAAGCCAATATCATAAAGCATACTTATCATGATGATCAAGGAATTCATGAAACAAATCACATAAGACAATTTGTTGAGAAAAATGAATCTGATTGTATTAATTCAAATCAAAGAAGAACTTTACAATCTGTGCCTTGATGCTGTACAAGCTCCTCCCAGGGCCCAACAAGAAGTATCCTCTACTTGGACAAGTTTCACTCTCTTCCCAATGAAGCCAAAAGGTATGTGATCTCTCCTCTCAAGCTTAACTAGGAAGTCTCAATTCCACCAACATTTACCCTAAAAAATGTTCAGCTTCTAACCTCCCTAGCAACCAGCCCAATGCCTTAATTTATAGTGCAATGGAGGGAAGTTACTAGGTCCACCTTCAAAGGGATAAAGCCCTCTTTCAAAGGGATAGCTCCTCTCATCAAGGGATTATCTCCTTCTCTTTTGGGATGCATGAACCACCTAAGAGTGAACCATCCATGTCAAAATTCCTTCTAGAATCATCTAGAATTAACCCAAAGTGAGTTCTTTAGAATAAACTTGCGCCTTTTTGACTTTCACAGGGGTCCGCACCCACTCCTTTAGAGACAGAGCGGGTAGGTCCGCAGGTAATATGAACAGGGGGTGCGGGACCGCAGGCAGCAGTGAGAGAAAGTGTGGAACCAGAACTTTAATGATTTTTAAGGTCTTTCTCTCATTTTCAAAGCTTGACATGAAGAGCTGAGGTCTGAGACTTGCTTAGGAGGACAGTATGAATGATGATAGACCCATACTGACTGCAAATAGTCATGGTGACAATATTTTGTGTAACACATATCTTCCTTGAATTTTTCACAAAGCTGTCTAATCATATTGGTTACTTCATCAAATCTAAGGAAGTATTTTTCTATGCTTTCTTCTTCTCTCATTTTTAAGCTTTCAAACCTCATTCTAAAGGTTTGAAGTTTGGCCTTTTTGACTTTGTCATCTCCTTCATGACTTTGATTGAGCTTCATCCACACTTCCTTGGTATACTTTTAGTGCCTAACCTTTATGAGTTCAGATTGAGTAAGGTGAAAGAGAATGACATTCTTGGTTTTAGCATTATTTCCATGTATTGTTTTACCAACTACATCAGTGGGAGGGACATTAGGGACATCATAATATACTAGTACAGATCTCCAAACATCTACTCTTAGAGACATAAGATAGGCTTCCATCCTAAATTTTCAGAAGGCATAGTTTGTCCCATCAAAGACTGGTATCTTGCTCAAGTAAGCATCTTGAATCTCTTGCCTAGACATAATTCCTTACAGATCTACCTTCTAGTGGTTAGTCTGTTCTTGAAGGAACTTGACTCTGATACCAATTGTTGGAAAAAGGAATTACTGAGAGGGGGGGGGGGTGAATTAATAATAGTGAAGTTCTTTCAAATTTTAATTATAAGTCTTTTAACTCTTTTCACTATAGTCAGTGACTTGTGAGAGCTTTCATACATAATACAAATGATCAGCAAGATAATACATTCACATGTGCATACAATCCATCACATGAGAATCGTACACATATTTACACATGTATTTTTATGTAGAAACCCAAAGGGAAAAAACAACCAATCCGTTTGTTGTTATGATGTGAATTAAGAACCTACTTAATTACATCAATTTGTTTGTGAGCAACCACTCACAGGAGGCACTGCCCCCTTCAGATAGAAAGGACCTACTTTCCAAGAGGCACCAACCTCTTATGAATGCAAGCCACCACCTTCTCTAGCCACTATTCTACCTTTCATACAATTTTCAAACTGAAAATAGGGGAAAATAAAAATACAGAGAAATACAAGTACGATCCACTGCATTTCTTCTCTGAATTGTGCTCCTTCCCATTACTTCAATTCTTAATCACAACTCTCTGCAACACTCTGCCTTAGTTCAACACTTGGGCCATTTTCTCAACTTTCGCATATTCTGGTCCACTCTCTTCAGCTCACACAACAATACTATATTCCCCCACTTTTCTCAATTGTGCTCCTCTGTTTTGTTCCTTTACAGTGCTAGGAATGATTCTCTCTCTGTTGATCATTAACTTTCCATTGTCATTACCCTAGAGTACTGTTACATGATTGTCTATATTGTTGTTGCATCAAACTTCCCAATCTCTTCAGCCACATTAAACAATGGGAATGGGATCCTGAGAGTTTCCATGTTGAGAAATAAATCCTCAATCCACCTGCACACTCAAATGAGGCTCTCCATGCTTATTCATTTGATCGGAATGATCAAAATGTACTCCAACATAGATCTGTTCTTTCTGTAATCAATATCCTATCCCCAAGGGTCTAATATTCATTCAATTAAATGAAGCGTGCATGGGGAGATCAAAGGTGGATTACTTCTCAGCTCATGACAAGCTCCATTTAAATCATCCTGCAAAATCATGGTCCTTACTTCCTTGACCCAACGATATTTGTCTCTATTTACATTACTCCAACTACCAACTCTTATGTGCACATTTACTTCTTAGGTGTCAACTCATACATATTTCATACTCCTTTGTACTGCAATATCGAAGCTCCACATATCGTAACTTTTCTTATTTTGATGTTACGAAAACATGAAATTTTGAATCTGGCCTTTAGCCCCTTTTTCTTCGCCTCTTATTTTTTTTTCCTCCATGGGACCAAGATTTGTGACCGGAAACTTCATATGACTTTATATTGTGATTACAGAGCCCCGCATATCATAATTTTATTAAGGATGAAGCTACAAAATCGTAATATTTTAATTGGCCTTTAACCCCTTTTTCTTCGACCCTTATCACATTTCCACCATAAGACGAGGTGCTTGTAACACCCCCTCCAAGGTCTACCCAAAGTAACCATGACCACTGAGGTAAACATGAGAAGAGATGTTAATATGATTAGATTTGACCTCCTATGTGACCTTAAGGAAGTGGAATTGAGAGAACATCACACACAATCATCCAACATCATCACCATAACCCTCAAGAGACAATTCAACCACTGAGACAACTTGACCCTAGGTCCCACTGCTATTCTAGATCTCTTAGGCCATAGTCACTCTCATGCTGTGGGAAAGGAAGCGACCAACAACCTAAATCCGCTCTCAGACGCTTGCCTGCCAGCGACTGTGGACCAAAATTTCCAGTTCTGTGCCAGCGACCCCGTGATTTGAGCCATGTTTCTAGTTCAGAATCCCAACCTCTACCCAGAACTTGTTACAACGTCTAGAATCAATCAAAGACAAACATATAAAAATGTTGATAAATAAAAATCAACCTCAAGACTAAGCCTAAGCATCCCCAACCAGGACTGAAATTCCGTCAAACACTTGGCATCAATGCAACCTACATGTCTAGGATACAAGACAGAGCATAAATGATTGAAAGAACTTATGAAACATAGCTAGAAGGATCACCACATTCTCCATTGAATTACTATAACATCAATTAGGTTTTGCATCCATCCATTCAACAGTTACAGGTAAATACATGAAACAACCATGACATAAACCAATCATTCAACCATGCTTATAACCAACATAAAACCATGTTAATATCAGAAATATGAAAAACAGTAAATCATATAAACAAGTGAAAAAGTAAGATAGCTTAGCTTTTATTAACCATAGGAAATTCTGACTAGGTTCGGGACTTCCACGTACCACCCGACTGTAGACATGGATGAACCAAATCTCTCTTTGAGCCAGTTATCCCCATGCCATATTCCAAGCATGAATGTGTGATCTCATAGAACAACGTCTCCAAGAACAACCAAGGGAATCCAGAGGTTAAACCACCTCCACCCTCATCAAACTGTGATCACACCAAAACCGATGCTCCAATCACGATCGAACAGAACTTGGAATTCCATCCAGAATCCATCACTATCCTTGAGGAATTTTCTGTCTCCCTATGATCCGTAACTGAATGTTAGTTTTTCTGTGCTAATTTCAACTTCAGATTTCTAAACAAATGCTTGTCAATTCCTTCATGTGCATAGATTCCCTTATGGTGTTTGTGAACAGAAACATGTAAATTTTATCAAGTTTTATGTGATATTAATAAGAAAAATAGCATAAAAATGAAGTGTTGAACAATAGAAAGTAAATGAACAGCAAACCATCAAGAAAAAAATTTAACACATTTTTTTTATAAAGGAATTCACCCCTCCTGGGCTACATCTCCTTGGTTCGGCTTCCATGGCTTAGGCCTCTATATTTGCTCAAAATGGAAAAAATTACAATTTAAAATGCTCTACAAATCCTAAAATCTGCTTCAATGGACTCAGAGCATCCAAAAAACCCAAATATAACTCTCCAAGCTCTTCAATTGGACTTTGGATGATCTAGGCTTGACCTCCTCTCACGGTGGCCCTAGACTTCCTCAAACTTCAACGTGGAAAAATCACACACAAAAGTGCCTTTCTACCTCTGCAACTTGTTCCATTATGTTCAGAGCTTCAAAATAAACTAGGAACACCTTTTCCTGATCCTCATTTGGTCAACTTTTGCCCAAGATATGGTCAAAACTGTTTTCCCTAGTAATCCTCCACTAAAATTGGAGGAACTCCAGTTAAGGCCACCAAATTCGGAGTTGGCACCAAACTTGTTGGAAACCGCCAAAAGCACTGCTAGATTTAACTGTGAGTTAATTAAGGTTAAGTGGATATTAATTAAATACTAATCTATGATTAGAGGTAACACCTGCGCAGTTATGGCTAACCGTTAGCCTAAATTCTAGTAGTCTCTGTAATGGTGGTCACATGTCTCACATTAACTGTAAGCGGATCGTGGTTTCATAACCCTCATATATAATGTTAAACATGACCACTGTGGGTTTGATGCATTCACATGGAACAACTTGAGGTTGCAGTTATTTTATGTGTTGTCCATCGATCTATGTTAACTGTAACATTCCGCTAGAGTGTTCACATGGAGGGCTGGCTTGCGGGTTGGCCCTCCTAACCGCCAACCTTAAATGTTTTAAAAATCAAATATGCATTGTGTGTTATACATGTTAACAACTAATGCACAACGGAGACAATTAAGGACTTTGTTATGTGGAGAGGAGGTTTCAGGGTCAAACCTTAATGCCTCCATAAAATTTTGGTCCACTGCGCCAAGCTCGGTCCTTTGGGGAGGGACACATGGCATCCTCAAGGCTTGCCACTTGTCCCCTTCTCATTAGACCACCTTCAAATCAATGAAATATTTCCACGTCACCACACTTGAAACCAACCATAACGCAACACTTGTCATAACCTGGTTAGACTATTGCCGAAGTTGACCCTACCCAGTCACCTGCCACATCAGCAATACAGACTGCTGATTGTGCAGTGACTGAGCATTTTTTTTACAAAATTTCTTCTGTTTGACAAACATTCAGTGGCTCTATCTTCCTCACATGAACTCCATTTTGAATGAAACAATTTGCATTGAGATTTTTTTGATGAGACGGATGCAGTTTTTTAGGTTTCAAACGATTCCGAGCACTTTTAGTTTTGAGCTAATTTTTGCCCCTAATCTAGATTTTGATCACTCCTTCCCACTGACAGGATTTTTGACCCACAAAAGATGGTTATCTGATAAGAGTTGAATACTCTTCTCTTTCCCAAGTTCTATCAATTGATTTTACTTGAAGAAATCTCCATGATAACCACTTGGGTTTACTAACATGCCTTGCCTTACAAATGGCTATGTCCCTCAGCCACTATTCTCCTTTTGTTGTTGACCCAATCCAACACTTGCTAAACACTTTATGGTTGCAAATTACCTTTGATGTACCACATTGATCCCTCAGTGCTTGGAAAAATAATACAATCTGATAGCCTTCCCATTGAGAATCTTGGCATCAACACATACAACAGTCTTCAATGACTGCAAATTTTTGGCATCTCATCCACTTTCACTTCTTACCTCCATCATCCTCTAGTTCAACATGCTACTCATGTCATGATTTGAGAATGAAGTCTAAGCATGAGAATCTTGATCAAGAATGGGCCTTCCAAAATCTTGCGACATCTTGTCACAATTACAACCATTAAATGAAAAAACACATTATGCAAGAAATGCAAATCGACGACCTCTTCTTTTTCTCCTTCAAATCAACAATTGTCACATCATGTAACATTGTCATGTACTCTTGCATCTTGGTGCACAAACCATTGACTAACACAAGTCAAAAAAACATCATCGACTAAACATAAGTCGACAAAACATACTTCTTTAAGAAACTGATTTGACTTGAGAGCCAAACATAAGCATGTACAAAAAATTGACGATTCTTTGCATAAACAACAAGAATTTAACATCTCATGAAATAATCCATCAACATCTCCCTTTCATCTTTGGAGATAAAATCAACTCTTCCAAGTCGATATGACATACATGTGGCAACAATCGACACAAGTCGACACTCATGCATGTATCTAAACACAATGAAACTAGATTCAATTCCATTGTTCACACACACACAAGCTCTCATGTATGTGTGCAATTCTTCAACTCTCCCTCAAGTATAATCACAAGTTCAATAAGCCCCAAAACATGTATGGGTACATAAGAGCTTAATTAACAAATTAGCTGCAAATGAAGTGAGTAACATACCCCACTTTCACACACCTTCCTGGCTAAAATATGCAACATCAAAAATGCATTCAAAAGAAGAAATGCATTCACATACAAACTTGTAACCACAAATTGCCTTCTTTTTTGCATTTAAGTGAGTCAAACAGAACTCACTTTCAACATCTTGCACCATACAAGTTGCAACATACTGTCAACAGAAAAGTAATGAATTCATAAAGCAAAGAAATGCATTTTTAAGGCAAAGAATTGCTGTAGAAATTCTCACTGTAGATCACCTAATAATGCAATGCACTAAAGAAAAGTACTTAATCTGCTTCTACAATCAAACTTGTGAATGCTTAATTGATTTTGAGTGAGATCAAATATAACACATATAGTAGAGAAGAAGATTTAATCACACGTGAAACATAGAATAATACTCTGTGGAAAGCCTCAACTAAAAACCCCGATCTTTGTATTATCATACAAGTGGAAATATGTATGGATTACACAAATCTTTAGCTCACAAGCTATCCAGCTCTCAATACAATCCCTCAATGCTACTCATAGACAGAATAGAAAACACATATGCCTTCCTTCAGTCCTTCAAGCCTCCTATTTCCTTGTGCAGTTTCTCCTGGGTCCTCTGGCTGCCACCTGTGTGAATTCACCTCTCACACAACTCACCAAACTCAGAAATAACTGCGTAATCCTGAAGGAGATAATTCCTTTTGCATGGATAAGTTTCCTATATAGGAAAATTCCTCCAACTGATAGTACAATGTTCCTTCCTCTGATCTCAACTGGGTCTCTGACTGAACTAACATGCATGAGTTACTTATGAGATAATATTTAGTTATCTGAAGTACAGTAGTTACATGCATGCATGCATTACCTAATTGAACTCACAATCAGTTCCACAAACTATTGGAACTAATCTAACTGGAATTAACTTAGTTAACTGAGCTAACTAATTACAACTCAAAGTACAACTCATCCTGATCTCCTTAATTAAGGGATAACTTCCTCAATCAAAGGGATAACAGTTGCATGTCTTCACATAGACTTCATGTTTGATTTTCTCCAACTAATTAACTCAAGATGAATTAATTAATTATTTTTCAAACAGCTGCTAAGATCAAATTCGAATTTTAATTCTCAATTTTAGTTCAGGGACTAACTAAAACTGGAATGTATCCCAAAATGCTATTTATAGGAATGCTATTTTTAGCACTTCTATTTTTAGCATTTCTTGTTGCTATTTTCAGCACTACCTCTCAACAAGAAAGGGATTATCTATCACCCCGATCCTGTCTCTGTGGAACTTGAATTTGAATTTTGACAATGCCTTAGTCAAAATATCTACATCCTGCTCGTCGATTGAAACATATAGCAACAACATGATCCTCTTCACCACACAGTATCGAAGATGATGATACCAGATATCGATGTGATTGGAATTGTCATGAAATACTAGATTCTCAGAGAGTTTGATATAACTCTAATTATCGCAACAGATCAAAGTTGGATCCATCCTATGATCAAACAATATAACCAGAATTTTCCGCATCCAAATGACCTCACATGCCGCCTGACTGGCAGCCATGTATTTAGCCTCTGCTGAGGTAAGTGCAACTAACCTTTGTTTCCTGCTGTACCTAGAAATTGCAGCTAAACCAAGGTTGAAAATTCCTCCTGAAGTGCTCTTCCAATCTGATGGACTCCCTGCCCAATCTGCATCTGTGAAGCCTTGAAGCTTCACTCCCTCTGTCTGTTTGTACCATAATCCATACTGAGATGTGCATTTGAGGTATCTCAACACATGGTTCACTGCCTTCCAAAACATCTTGGTAGGCTAAACCATAGCTTGCCTCAGCTGGTTCACCGCAAAGCACAAATCTGGTCATGTGTTCACTAAATACATCAATGCACCCACAAGTTGTCGATAAATAGTAGCAACTACTACCTCACCTGAGGTAGCATCCTCCTTCCTCCAGTTACCTAGTAGAGGAGTCTTCATGGGCTTGCACTTCTCCATGTCGAATATCCTAAGTATCTCATTGGCATACTTGCCTTGAGACAGAAACACTTCCCCATCCTTCTGCCACACTTCCATGCCTAGAAATTAGTGCATGAGACCCATGTCTTTCATCTCAAACTCTCTTGTAAGGTCTTCCTTGTAAGACTTGATCAACTGATCATCACCTATCAATATCAAATCATCAACATAGAGAACAATATCAATGGCTTACCTTCTACCATGATGTGGTATAGGTTCACATCTGCTTCACTCTTTGTGAAGCCCAACCTGGTGAAATAGTTGTCGATCTTGGTGTACCAAGCACGAGGAGCTTGCTTCAGCACGTACAAAGCTCTCTTGAGTCAGCACACATGCAACTCATGCTTGAAGGTCTCAAACACTTCCAGTTGCTCTATTTAAACCTCTTCCTAAATCTTGCCATTGAGGAATGCAGTCTTCACATCCATCTGATGGATCTTCCAACCCATCTGTGTTGATAGTGCCAACATTGATCTGATCGATGAGTACCTTGCTACAGGAGAAAAAGTCTCATCATAGTCGATCCCCTCGACCTGTGAGAAACCACGGGAAATGGACCTTGCCTTATGTTTCTCCACACTCCAATTAGTTGCTTTCTTTACCTCGTAAAGCCATCACGAACTTACCACTGACTTGTTCTCTGGTCTTGGAACAACATCCCAAACACTGTTCCAAACTATGGAGTCATACTCCACCACAGCATCAACCCAAACTGGTCGCTGCACTGCTTCCTCAAAGGAAGATGGTTTGGTTTATACACACTCCCCAACTAGGGCCATGTAACCAGTGTACCGCTCAGGTGACCTCCTCTGTCTGTGCTGAGAAGATGGCTATCCCACATTCTCTCTCGCATCCATCATCAATCTGTTAGATTCCCTTGAGCATTTCCACCCATCTCTGGAAGATTCTGCATGAGTGGATGTCTCCCCTCCTGGATCCTCTGCATGCAGTTGCTCTACATCAGTTTGAGGTTCCTCCTCCTTAGGAACCAAAAGTTCCTCCTCTGCATGCAACTTGAGCTCCCTCTCAAGGGATACTTGCATGGATTTAAGTTCAGCGAACTTCAGATCTCTGCGTGCCACTGTCCTCTGACTAGTAGGCAAGAACACCCGATAGTTGTGGGGTGTATCAGTGTACCCCACAAGTATGCCCAACTCAGCTGTTGGCTCTAGCTTCTTCAGGGCATCTTTGGTCTCATGGAAAAATACTGATGAGCCAAAGATCCTGAAGTGACTCACATCTGGTCTCTTCCCAGAGAAAGCCTCCTCTGGTGTCTTCATTCCCAATATACGATGCGGCCTTCTATTCTACAAGTATACTACTGTATTGCATTCCTCAACCCACAAATGAAGTGGTAGGCCTTGGTCATGCAACATCGCCTGAGATACTCCCACAATCATTATGTTCTTCGTTTCATCAACCCCATTCTGCTGTGGGTTATGGGCCGTCGTCAACTCCCATTTAATTCCTTCTGCTGCACAAAAGTCCTTAAACTATTGGGAGACATACTCTCCACCATTTTCACTTCGTAAGGCCCTTATTTTCTTTGTAGATTCTTTCTCAACCAAGGCTTTGAACTCAAAAAACCTTGAGAAGGTTTGATCCTTATTCTGCATGAAGTAGATCCAACATCTATGAGAAAAATCATCAATGAAAATAACATAGTACCTTTGTTTAGCAGTGCATGCTATCGAGAATGGTCCACACACATCTGTATGAACTCACTCTAGGATTGCTCCAGCTCGATTGTCTCGATCCTGAAAGGAAGATTTTGCATACTTACCCAAGGTACAACCTTTTCATGTATCCACTTGCTCAAGTTTACCCTTGGGAAGTCTAGTAGAAATCTGCTGCATGATCTTCAAGGCCCCATGGTGAAAGTGGCCCAATCTTCTATGCCATAGCTCGCCAATATCTTGGCTTTTCACCAACTCTGCTTTGGAACTCAATGCAGCACAGTCATATACCTCTAGCTTGTAGAGATTCTTTACTCGAATCCCAATCCTGTTGGTCTATCCTGTGATGATGTGCCTCAAGAATGCATTTCCTTTACTAAAGACTACATCATAGCCTTTGTCTTCCAACATAGCCATGGACACCAGGTTCCTCTTCAGTCTAGACACATACTTTACATCAGTTAAGGTGAGAGGAGCTCCATGATTCCTCTGAAACACAACTATACCTTCACCTGAAACATAGTACTTTCCATCACCACCCATCTCTATGCGCATTTGAAGGTCCTTCTCCTCCAAGGTACTAAATAAACTCTTATCGTCGGTCATGTGGAATGAGGCTCCACTTTCCAGGTACCAAACACAACCCACCATCAATGAAACCATGCATGCGATGAGGGTGAAATACAATTTGAACTGTGAGGCCAGTGCTTCACCATCTGATCCTTTCGAGGATCCCTTCTTGGATTTCTTCTGTGGACAATTCGTAGCATAATGGCCCACCTCATGACAATGAAAGCATCGCACTTTCGATTTGTCAATCTTCTTCCCACCATGGGAAGAACTCGATTTGGAATGGGAAGCCTTCCCTTTCCCTTTCCTCGCCTTACTCACTAAGGCTAGATTTTCTTCATCATCATGCTTTGATGAAGATCCATCTCTGGTGCTTCTCCTTATCTCCTCCTGCATCAGATCCGATCACAGTCATTCCCAATTTGGCAGTTTCTCTCTTCCATTTACCGAGTCTTGGTAGCTATGCCAGCTCTTAGGAAGACCGAGGAGAGAAATAATCACCATGTCATCATTGGTTGTCATGATTCCTACACTTCCAAGCTCATCCCGGCTCGTGGTGATCTTGTTCAGATATGTAAATATTGTGTCACCCTTTTCACACTTGATTTTCCAAAGCTTTTCTTTTAGTGCCAGCTTCCTATGATCATTGTTGTTCTGATATAGATCCTTCAATGTTTTCCACATTGAAAAAAATGTCTCCTTCCCATGGAGACTCAAGATAATGTGGTCTCAAACTCCCTCCATAAGAATCCTCCTTGCTTTAGCTAGGCATTTATTCCATTCAGCCAATTCTTGGTGTTATCGGGAAATATAGTGTCCACTCGGAGCTGCTAGTCCCACTAAGACTGGTAGCTATCTTAGAAACAAACAAACTAAAACTACTTTCACTTTCTTTTATGAGAAGTAGATAAGAGGGGAACAAAGGACACCAACCTCAGTCTTGCGCTTAGTTCCTTGCTTGGTTCCTCTCCCTTCTGACAGATCCTTGCCGTTTTTCTTTCATCTACACAACTTCAAAGAGCACCTGTGGAATCAAAGCAGCATAATACTATCGAAGAATAGAGATCTACAATCATAAACAATATACGACCAGATATATATTGACAAAACAAATGCATATATCATCAAACATACAAGAATGTGGAGGAAAACTTGAATAGCTTTATTAATATCAAGAATAGAAAAGAGGATTACAACCAATTTTTCTGACCCAGCATCATCCTCCTAGCATGAAAGCCCTTCTTCACCTCATGAAAAGCTTAGATCATCCAACACTATGATATTCCACTAAGAAACCAAAAGCACTTCCTTACATGATACAAAATTCCAGCCTCTGGATCTCTGGGATGAGGGATCCATATATAGATGATTGCAGGGGGGTGAGTCAGCTTCTTGGATTTTGATTAGTGTCCTCTCTCTGATAGTTCTTGATTCCACTTGGAGATTGATGATCTCCTACTCATTCCTGGGCGAGGGCGAATTTAGAGAGGCAAGTGTCATAGGAGAAGTTTCTGGAATATTCTATGATCATCCACCTCGCAAACTGTCTCTGCCATTTGTCCACTCTCACCCATCGCACCCTACAGAAGGACTTTTCAATATGCATCACACCCTTTACACTGGTCAGGTGGGATGCATCGCACCCTTAGCACTGAGTAACCTGTAGGGTCCAGTTTTGACCAATTCTGAGCAATTTCTTGTGGAGAACTTCTAGGAGATGATGTAATCAGCTGACCTTGTTCCTTTAGAGCATGAAACAACACGTTTAGGGACTTAGGAGCCCTTGGTTTATGGACATGTATGATTGGGGTTGCAGTGCCCAAAAATGTCTATAATAGTTGCCCCCTAAAGCATGAGGTTGTTAATCTTTTGATGTCGGGTGGAATGCTTTATCATGAGGATCTGAAGTTTTTTTGAGCTGGAAGGCGCCCTGTAATAAGATACAATACAATACATTATCTTCATAATATTTTTCATGATCTAGCTAAGGCGGGCATTCCCATGCTCAACTTTATAAATTCATTTCCATGTACATAAGATAGATAACCGTCAATGTGGTAGATTGATGATTCTGATAGAGCCATCATCCTTTGATTCGGATGATCATCTGTGCAGCAATGATGTACATTTGATGTCTTTATTTTCCTGAATATATCACAGCCCCGGATGGATGAAACTAGATCCGGGGTCTTCAAACTCGTCCAATCTTCACTCGGAGTACATGTGAAATATGTTCTGGAGTCGAACATGGAAAGACATCGCCTGATTACCAGCCGATGATGTAAGCTGTTAACAAGCGTGAGAGGAATCACCGATAATGATGATGACCCTCAAGGTACTATAGTACAATTCATGTGGTGTGAAAAAGGAACTTTGCATCGAACACCACGCAAAATATTTCGGTCGAAGGCCATTGATGTAAACCTGTCGTCGGAAGTGAGAAACTTGCCATTGAGGCGTGCAAGCTTCAAAGTACTGAAAGGGTTGTTACTAAGTTGACTTCTTGGATAATGAGTTGATGTCAACAAGAAGTGACCCGTCATAGGAGGGCCTTAATGAATCCCACATCTATGACACGGAACGGAGTAAATGATTTTGGAGGTGAAAATGATCTGATGATACAGGGTTCAGGGTGGCAGTCATGAAATAATGGGGCGTGAATGTATTGCAGCGGATGAGACACAGGTGAATTCTCTGAGTGACTTCTCTTGAACATACCGGAGACACTGACATGGATTGGTATTGTTAACCCCAAATATGGATGGTGCAGTGGACCAATGGTGATATGACCGGTGAACAGAACAACCCAACCCAACTCGGATGCGGAGTGAAAGTGTCATGTTCAAGAGCGACTTGCTACCAATAAAGTTTCTTCAAGTTTTCTTCCCAATTTTTCCCTCGTCATTGCTGACCAGTACCTCTTTACTTTTATCAAGCTTGAGGATAACATATGCTTGTTCTATAATTTTCCCTTTAGGCAAACCCGTCGCTATGTTTTAACGAGCCTAGCGACGGTGAAACTCGTTCTTGTTTGAATGGACAAGTTTTTCGCTATTTGGTTTTAATGAGTTTAACGACAAAGATTACTCGGTCCTTTTCAATTTTAGAGAGTTTGAAAGGGACGTAAAGGAAACTCCAATAATCCTTTTTCATCATATAATCCCTTAAGTCTGAAAAAGTATAAAATAATACGAAAGGGATGAATTTTTGGTAATTTTAACGAGCCGAACAAAACAAGCGCTCGATCTTTTTGTGTAATAATCCCTCAGGTCCAAAAAGATTAAAATCTAGACAAGGGATAGCACTCCAAGTAGCTTTAACGAGCTGGAGAGGCCAACTTCTCGGCAATCTTTTCATATTTTACGAGTCAGATGAAAAGAGCTTAAAGGAGGCTCGTTTTTTGAGGAATGAGTGATAATTTCAGGTAACAGCTGATTCCAGGTAAGGTTTGGAATTTTCCAATCATGGCAGTGTCACAAGGATGGCTAACAGGATCACTCTTTGCAGCTGTTCCTCAAAATGGGTAAACAATCACATGGAGGTGAATGATCAGCTAAAATAGAGTGGAGGTGATGATGAGAACACGACCAGGGCTCAAAAGCTGATGATAATGCATTCACAATGGTTATTTACCGGAGATTGGTTCATTTTTTAATGAGCTTAAACTCTAGGGGAAACATTTGCTCATTGCTTAGGTTTAATTTTTAACGAGCTTGAACTTCGCATAAAAATTGCTCATGGCAGGTTTATTTTTTAACGAGCTTGAACCCTGTGGTAACACTGCTCATGGCGGGTTTATTTTTTAACGAGCTTTAACCTTGCGGTAACATTGCTCGTGATAAGTTTGCACGCCCCCCATCATAATAATGCAAATCGAGGTGCATGCCCCCCAAGCTTCATTGCATTCAACATGGTGGTTGGAATGAAGGTTTACCTCTGAGATCTTTGAAAGTCTCGACTTGGATTTTACGAGATCATAATCAAAGACTCAATTTGGAAAGGGAGTTGTTCATTTTTTAATGAGGTTGACACAGTAAAAGAACTATCCTCATGACAAATTGTTTCATTTTTTAACGAGTTCGACACGAGAAAAGAACTATCCTCAGAATCCACCGTATTTACAGTATTTGATAGAAAATAAAAAACTGAAGGATGATTAATGTCGCTAGAATAATCTTCACTGTAATCCAGAAGATGGGAATGATGGTGGTGATCTTCCCATGGTTCCTCTCCTATCATCATTGACTGAATGATTCCTTTGTCTGTATAATGTACATGCGGCCAAGGATCTGAAGAGGTACCATATTCCTTAGACCTATCTATCTAAACACTCGATGAGTGTTGATTTGGGTTTGCCCCCCAAGCCAAGAAAATTGATTGCTACAATGTTTCTATAATGGTGATGATTCATGCTGTCAAAATGTTTAGGAATCTTCTGAATCTAGAAGATATCATATTTCAGGTTCCCATCTTGGCCACTTCTGCCAGATTGTTTGGAGGCGGTAGGGAAAAAGTACCCATCATTGTAGGGTCTTTTAGTAGGCCTACTCCGATATTTTGAAGCGAATGAGGGCTTCCATGGATCATTAGAATGCTTTTCGTAACTTGTGAACTGTTGGGGAGAAATGTTTGTTGGTCGATGATTGTAATTCCTCCTTGGAAGGGAAATGCAATATTCCTAAAGTAGGTCAACACAACGGCAGCCATAGCATATATTCAGGGCCTTCCCAGTAGGATGTTGTAATCGAGGTTTCCGTTGATCAATTCAACATCAATTTCTACCGTTTTGACCCCCAGTTTGACTTGCAAGTTACTTAAAATCCCATATGGGGTGTATGTTTGTCCATCAAATGCTTTTAATGTTGTCGAAGATCGCGACAAGGGTGGAGATCCTAAAGTTTTCCAGCAACTCATCGACATAATACATGTAGATGCCCCCTCATCAATAATTTCTCGATGAACAATTTTGTTGAGGGCCTTCACTTGAATCAGGAAAGCTAGTTGAGCTGGTAATTGAGGGTCATATCCTTTGAGACTAAAGGACACAAGATTGGAATCCGTTGGGTCAATCCAACCTATTGCTGATAATAAAGCCTACTTTTGGGAGGTGAAATTTTGCAGTACCTCAAGTGTCGACATAGTGGATGGCGATTGGGTCAGATCCTCCACTATATTATAATGTTGTGCTGCTCTCGCATGAGGATTAAATGTTGATTTGTGTACTACTCCCTTTGGCAGTTTTATCGTTAGTTCAGAAATGATGGGTGGCACAACTTCAGTCGAAGTTGTTGTCAAACTACTAGGTTGATCATTAGCCTTGTTTTCTGATGGTTGTGGATTCCAATAATCTTTATTCCTTGTCAATATCAAAGCATCATTTTTCTGCTTCGAAACCGACAAAATTAGCACTTGGGACGAGGAAGCATTGTCACTAGCAACCAGATTTGTTCCTGGATTTGGAAACAGATCAGTCAATACTGCCGAGGTTTTTGAATTCTTGAAGAATTTTCTAAGCTCAGCTTTATATGGACACTCTCTTGTCCAACGATCCTCATCACATATAAGGCATGGATGATTTGGTTTCCTATCTCTAGAAGGGTTTGTAGAAGACTTTTCAGGGGATGACTCCTCCTGTTTCTTCTTCTTCCCTTTCTTTTTCTTCTTGCCTCCTGGTTCCTTGGTTTCTTTGCCTTTGTCAATCGATACGGCATTTACTTCCGAGGCAAGAAGTTCTTCATTTGCATTTTGACCTGAAACCGTACGGGCCTTCTTCAACTTAGCCTTCACGGTTTTCGTGCTGGTTGTTTCTATCATGCCATCCCCGACATGAGAGTCTTTGTTTGATTTAGGAGAGGGAGGAACAGAAAATTCCAGTCTAGGAGCATCCGAGATTTTATCATAGAGTGTGCTGGACTGAGTATAGATCAAATCTAAATATTGCACACGAGCAATGACTTGCTCTTCAGTGACGACACCTCCCTTTGCCACATCTTCTGTAATAGAAGGTAAAAATGACTTAATAAACCATTCAGCCAACAACTGATCAGGAACATATGTTTTTACCATTCTATGACGATGTTGCCACTCATGAATATGATCGGATATGTGAGTGGCTGTCGTTTGCTTGAAATTGGTAAGAAGCTCTGTTCCTGTTTCGTACCTTATGGGTAACTGAAAATGGGTTAAAAAGGTTGTGGCTAGGGTACTGAAGTTATCAAACGAAGCTCTAGGCAATTCAATATACCATTTTGTTGCTGGAGCAGTTAACGTTTGTTGAAAAAGGCAAAGCCTGATCGAGTCATCATTTAGAGTGTTAGATGAACACTACAGATGAAAGGTCATCACATGATTCGACGGATCTTCACCTGGATTTCCATTAAAATTAGGAATATCTGATGGAAGTTTATGAGGAATCGCTGGCCACCAAGGGGCATAAGCAATTGGATCGTTTGTTAGCCGATTTAGATCTGGTAACTCTAAAGTTGCCACGAAGGGAAACTGTTGATTCAGGTTTGGAAAAGCATACCCAAGATAAGATGGGATTGCCTAAGCAGTGGGTCTTTGCATACCAGCATAGTGCATTTGATGCTGATAACTTTGGTAAGGTTGATGAGCATAACCATTATGAAATGGTTGATGTTGACCGTTTTGAATATATGGCTGCCCATTACTTGCAAAGATTTGGTGCTCAGATCCTTGATAAACTTGTTGGAATTGCGGTTGTTGATATTGCACCAGCCATGGTTGTGAGACCATTCGCTATTGTCCAATACTGGTTGTTTGACCAAGATGAGGGGTAATGGTACCCATTTGAGCCAGGGTCACTCCAGTTAAGGAGCCACTAATCAATGATTGTGGTGGAGTCGTAGAGACAAGGGGCTGTTGGATTGCGACCTGAGAGACTTGAGGTTGGCATACAATAGGTAACGCTTGTACTTGCGACACCGTCATAATAGCCAGTGTAGTGGGGATATTTGACATTGGCAGACATTGTTGCATTGAGTATACAACTCTTGGTTGTTGAGGCAGTATTGGAATCCAACCATTGGATGTAATTCTAGCATAACCTGAATTGTGTTGCGAACTATCGTATGTTTGTCCTCCCGGAGGAGACAATGAAAGGGAATATTGCCTCCCATATGGCGGTAATCTGGTGCTTAAGGGAATGATTTTCCTTTGAGGACTAGACTACCCAAATTGACATTGCGAAGGATCAATTTGCTGAGACTCAACATAAGAGATTCCAGATATTATTCTAGACGAACAAACTGGAACAAACCATACCATTGAAACAACCCCTAGATGGATTCCATCCAGCGATTGAGAGCTAGTTGCAACAGGTGGTACGTCGGCAAACATTGTCGGAGTGACAGCAGGAAGATTTGCTGCTGCCGTGTCACATGACACAGTCCTAGATGTCGATGCTTGTTCAGACATATCTAGTCTATCCAAAAGATTTCCTAGCGACTCTACAGGAACTTCCGATAACGGTAGACTAATTTTTGATGAAGAAGGATATAGAGTGATCCCAACTCCAAAATGCGATGGAGTACTAGATGGGGAATCCTCCACAATCTCTTCTATAACAATCAAACCAGGGTAGAAGAGGTAGACCGTCAGGTCCGTAAAATATTTCCGGTGCCGAAGAAGGTATAAATTCTACAGTGACAGATGTTTGGGGAATAACACCTTCCGAATCAGCTGTAGATGGAGCCGGTTCAGGTATAGAAGTGTTTACCCTCACACTAGGATCAGTTCTACTGTCTTCTAGTGGCTGCGGAACTTCTTCCGTAGAGGCAGGGATACCAGAAATGTTTGGAGTAACCAGAGTCTCTGAGGGCGTTAAAACACTTGTTCCAACCAGACCAGGGGACTTTGAACCAGTTAAATGAGTTCACTTTGTCCATAATAGTTTTGATTTTGGAGACAAAGATAGTTGACTCGTAAGTCTCTGTGAACGACGGGGTTTTGATTGAATTTCCTCCATGATTGCGGATTACTCAATCAACTAAAAATATCGGGGGGAAAATGTTTCCGAATTAAATTAATTTTAGATGCTTTGACACAACTTGTTTTTTCAATTTTTAAGAGTCGAGAAAAAACAAAAGATGACTCTAGTCGCCTTCGATTTTTAATGAGCCTGAAGTGAAAAGTGCTCAGATGGACCTTTCCTTTAAGGAGTCTGAAAAGGAATGAAAGAGACTACTCTGGAAATATAGACAGAGGGATTACCAAACCAATCGCAAAACTGCAGAATACTTTTTATGGTACGACAGTCAATCTTTCCGAATGTTGTGTTTAGTGCATTGTGATCGATAGGGCGGCAGACATGGCTTCCTATGGATAAAGGATTTAGCCTATTGTGGTCTCCCAATATATACTCGACGGTACATGGGAGCACAAGTCCGTACTGGCACTTGTCGTCTCAAAGAGGAGGAATCACCCAACAAATAGTGAAAGCGACAGTTACCAAGCTTTACAATGCTGGAATACGTCTCTAGCCTAGACTTCTAGATGTTGTGCGTTAGGTTCCAAAGCATTTTTATGTTCATTGAATTTATTTTACAGTTGATCTTTCTTAAGAAATTTTCCTTTCAGTTTCACCGCGTGATGTAGATATACAATTCCTAAAATGCAATCTAAGATGATAAATAATCGTTTAATCTTCTTTTTGCAATGAAAATCCTAGCTACTAAAGAAAGAGAGATGATATTCTTTCAACATAGAGCAGAGAGCACACACTATATGCATTGTCCTAAATCAAACCAACAAGCAGTCTAAATGCAAATGCACATGCATGTATTTGTTTTAAGCTTTCTTAATGTGAATGACAAGAAGAATGCCAATTACAAATCTGAATTATCTTTTCAAAGCGATAGTACTAACAAGTTTCTCTTCAAAAACGTAAGGAAGATAATGCTGACTCTTTGATATTTTGAATTGAAAACTGCTTTCGACACTTGAAAAACTACTAATTCAAATCAAATACAAGAGTAACTGTATAATCGACCATCAAGAACAATAGAATCCTTTTCTTTGACTGAAAACGACACTTGCGACACTGTCAAATCAAAAGACGACAGTTTGATTATGCTACTTCTTTGTAAAAGAGAACTGAAAATGGCGCACAATACATAAAAAAATTCACAGTTCTTTGCACAATGGAGGCAGAATGATGGAAAGGAAGGGAGTTTCCACAGTGGTATACTGATCATAGACAGAAAAACTCCTAAATAAAGCTGAAGAGAGTGAACACAGAAACCAAAATTTGAGAGCAGAAGAGGTCTTGTCTGATCAGCGGACCTGCAACACATTTAGGTGCGATGCAACGCACCTACTGCACATGGGAGGTTCGATGCATCCAGATTACCAAGAGGAGAAGGTGAGATGGTCCAGGGATGAGACTTCAACTAGGTTTCGGGTCATAGTTTGCAGCTCAGTTCAGGGATTTAGGGTGAGCAAGTGATGTTCAGTAAATATAAATCACAGGGGTTAATCTAATGAGGTTACTAGAGCCAGCACTAGGGCGATTAGAAAGTTTTCAAATCGATTGTTTAGTTTATAAACAAAACCCAGAGATAGACTGAAGCAGCATTGATCTACTTTGCACTTGCATAACAAATGCAGTTCGAAGGCTAGCTGTCTTAACTTCAGGATCCATCTGTAAGTTTATAAAATAAACAAATATAGACAAGCAAAAAATCTATTCATTCCCTAGTGGAGTCACCATTTTTTATCGTGAAATCTAGTGTCCACTCGGAGCTGCTAGTCCCACTAAGACTGGTAGCTATCTTAGAAACAAACAAACTAAAACTACTTTCGCTTTCCTTTATGAGAAGTAGATAAAAGTGGAACAAAGGACACCAACCTCAGTCTTGCGCTTAGTTCCTTGCTTGGTTCCTCTCCCTTCTGGCAGATACTTGCCACTTTTCTTTCGTCTACATAGCATCAAAGAGCACCTGTGGAATCAAAGCAGCATAATACTATCAAAGAACAAAGATCTAAAATCATAAACAATATAGGACTAGATATTTATTGACCACACAAATGCATATATCATCAAACATACAAGAATGTGGAGGAAAACTTGAATAGCTTTATTAATATCAATAATAGAAAAGAGGATTACAACCAATTGTTCTCACCCAACGTCATACTCATAGCATGAAAGCCCTTCTTCACCTCATGAAAAGCTTAGATCACCCAACACTATGATATTCCACCAAGAAACCAACAACACTTCCTTACAAGATACAAAATTCTAGCCTCTGGATCTCTAGGATGAGGGATCCATATATAGATGATTGCAGGGGGGTGAGTCAACTTCTAGGATTTTGATTAGTGTCCTCTCTCTTATAGTTCTTGATTCCACTTGGAGATTGATGATCTCCTAGTCATTCCTAGGCGAATTCAGAGAGGCAAGTGTCATAGGAGAAGTTTCTGGAAGATTCTATGATCATCCACCTCGCAAACTGTCTCTGCCATTTGTCCACTCTCGCCCATCGCACCCTACAGAAGGGCTTTTCAGTATGAATCGCACCCTTTACACTGGGCAGGTGGGATGCATCGCACCCTTAGCACTGAGTAACCTGTATGGTCTAGTTTTGACCAGTTCTGAGCAGTTTCCTATGGAAAACTTCTGGGAGATGATGTAATCAGCTGGCCTTGTTCCTTTAGGGCATGAAACAACAATTTTAGGGACTTAGGAGCCCTTGGTTTATGGACATGTATGATTGGGGTTGCAGTGCCCAAAAATGTCTATAACACTTGGACATTAGCAGCTG
Source organism: Pinus tabuliformis (assembly GCA_031772625.1). Lineage (NCBI taxonomy): Eukaryota > Viridiplantae > Streptophyta > Pinopsida > Pinales > Pinaceae > Pinus > Pinus tabuliformis. The sequence continues at coordinate 659,991,027 of CM062804.1, forward strand.
CTGTCTTAGGGACTTCTTGATTAGTGAAGTCCTTCAAACTGTTGTCCTCTAATATTGCTTCCATGCAATCCTTCAAGGCTATATAATTCGAGCTGCCATCCAGGGCATACTTGAGTCTCAAACCGTTGAATGCCATTGGTGAAATTTGAGATGTGATAAGAATTCGATTTCTATAATCAGGAACTTCAAACTTCTCCCTTCTTTGTATACTTTTCTCCGCTTTGATCACCTTTTCTCTGCTACCATGTAGAAATTCTCACTGTAGATCACCTGACAATGCAATGTACTAAAGAAAAATAATTAATCTAAGTCTGCAATCAAGCTTACAGAAGCTTAATAGATTTTGAGCAAGATCAACTAGAACAAATATAACAGAGAAGAAGATTCAATCACACATGAAACAAAGAAGAATACTCTAGGGAATGCCTCAGCTAAAAACCTTGATCTCTGTATTATCGTACAAGTGCCAGAAATATGTACGGATTACACAAAGCTTTAGCTCACAAGCTATCCAAATCTCATTACAATCCATCAATGCTGCTCATAGACAGAATAGACAACACATATGCCTTCCTTCAGTCCTCCAAGCCTCCTATTTCCTTGCACAATTTCTCCTGGGTCCTCCGGCTGCCACCTATGTGAATTCACCTCTAACACAACTCACCAAACTCAGAAATAACTGCGCAATCCTGAAGGAGATAATTCCTTCTGCATGGATGAGTTTCCTAAATAGAAAATTTCCTCCAACTGATAGTACATTGTCCCTTCCTCTGACCTCAACTGGGTCTCTGACTGAACTGACATGCATGAGTTATTTATAAGAGAATATTTAGTTATCTAAAGTACACTAGTTACATGCATGCATGCATTAACTAACTGAACTCACAATCAGTTCCTAAAACTGTTGGAACTAATCTAACTGGACTTAACTCAATTAACTGAGCTAGCTAATTACAACTCAAAGTACAACTCATCCCGATCTCCTTAATTAAGGGATAACTTCCACAATCAAAGGGATAACTATTGCATGTCTTTACATAGACTTCATGTTTTATTTTCTCCAACTAATTAACTCAAGATGAATTAATTAATTATTTTTCAAACAACTTCTAAGATCAAATTCGAATTTTAATTCTCAATTTTAGTTTAGGGAATAACTAAAATTGGAATGTATCCTGAAATGCTATTTATAGGAATGCTATTTTTAGCACTTCTATTTTTAGCATTTGTTGTTGCTATTTTCAACAATTACATCTATCAACAAAAGAAATGCAAGACTTATTTGGATAAGAATTCAAACCACCTCTTACCAAACCATTTCCATGGCGCTTCTTTCAATTGCACATCATCTTATGAATCATCTTGACCCACATCAATTATAGAATCTCCTTTTCCCTTCTTTCCAAAGTCTCTCTCCACCTTCTTCAAATGTCGTGGATGAGTTGTTGGATACAAAGTCCAACATTTTTCTATGGGATGACCTTGCTTATGGAAATGAGTGCAAAGTAATTGCATATTCTTTTCAACATGGTTTCCATTATCCAATGGACCTTTGGTTTTTTGTCTCTTTGGTTTTGAAATTTTTCTGTGTATGTCTATCCTCTTCCAACACCTTGAAACAATATGGTTATTCAAACCACAAAAAGAAGATGTAAATTCTCTCCAATTCTTATGTGAAGATTTACCATGTTTATCATAATCAAAAGAAACTTGATTAAAGGTAGATTTATACCTTGCACGTTCACCTTTGTCACCTTCTTGAGCAGGTGAGTTTAATGAGGTAGTGGCTCTCTTCAGGATACCAACAATGGTTTCAAGGAACTTAGAGCTTTCATCATCCTCTTGTTTGTTATTTCCACTAATTCCATGCTTATGAGCATCTTCTTGCAAAGTGGGTATAAAAATTTTGCATTCCCCATGAACTCAAACTTCACAAGCTTGAGGGCCCGAACATGTAATGAAATTCCCTCTTGGAACACCTTCATGCTCCTCCTTGGCTTTGGAGCATTCTCCATCATGTTTTCCATAACCAAGACCTAAATACCTAGGCCTTTCCTCAACAACAATTAGCTCAACTATGCCTTGTGCATGCTTGCCTAACCCTCTACCTTCATAGGGCATATTCATCAATAATTTGGACCCTATTCCTCTAGTGTGTCTTTCAAAAGCACCAAAACATTCATTTTAAGAGGCAATTGAAGATAAAGTTGAATTTCATACCTCATGTTCATGCACATACTTGGCTAGGGTTTCCTTGGCATCACAGGGTGAAATTTCCATTTCATGCATCTTTTCAAGAAACTCTTGCTTCTCCTCCTTCATGGCCATCAACTCCTCTTGAAGTATAGTGTTCTACTTCCTATATTCAATAATCTCTTGCACCATATCTCTCATGATGAAAAACTCTTGAACATCTCTTCATCAAGGAATCTTGCTAAGGAAGAGATATTAGAGACATCACTTGTTGAAGCTGCCTTCACATAAACTTGCAAACTGTTAATTCTCCTTGCACAAATCTCAAGCAATCAAGAAAATAAACCTTTTCTCTGATACCAACTTGATCCATAGCTGAATGTTAGCTTTTCTATGTGTTGAGGCCCCGAAAATCGTTGCAACAACATCGGGGAAACCACCCGGTCCGGAACTTAGTGCAGCTCCTTTTCCGTTTGGAATAGTGGCTCCGACTGGGGATAACGGGACTAGTTTCCCAAAGATTATAAGTAAACAGGATGGATGGATGATTTAGGATATGAAATGATAATAAACAAATAACTAAACTATAAAAGAAATATAAAAACTATAAACTAATCCCGGGACTTATCAATTCAGACAGTACAGCGTTTGATAGCCTATGCTCAATGACAGGCATATAGATGACACTAACAACAAGCATAGGTGTTTAATCATTTTAGATTGCTCTGCGTAAGTAGTTACGCAGAGCTATAATAGCGAATTACTGCACTCAGTCATTTATATCATTGATACATACATGAGTGAAAGATAACAAATCACAAAACATTCAATAGTGATATGAAATGCAGACTTGTTGTTGTATTACATACATGTATTCAATAATAGCAAAGTAATAACACAGCAATTGATATAACTGAAAAGAGAACAGATACATATAATAGTACCATGCAAGCTGTTTGATCAATCCAATATGTTAATTGCCATGTCGCAGTCCTTCCTCCAACCAGAAAGCATTCCAAGCAAACGACAATAGTGCACAATTTACTTAAACAGCATTCCAAGTAAAATTAAGGACCAGTGGTCGAGTTTCAAAAAAGAATATAGACTGAAGCACAATAGTGCAAACTTCAGCCTTTTAGTCTTTTACAAAATTTTACGACCCTTTCCAAAACAATGAAAGGGTCTATAAATACTATGCTAATCTAATTACTAAATATCTACAAACTGAAAACTAAGAAATCGGCATCAACAAATATCATTTTGCATTTGGGTGATTCGGCAGTCGGCGGTGATGCTTCAGTCAGCTGTCTCTTTGCCTTTACTCTTTCGCTGACATATAGCCAGCATTGGCTCTACTTCTGGTGGAGTATTAAGGCGAGAAGTCAGCTGTGCATCATATGTGGCATCTTGGAAATCGGCGATCAGGTATCGGAGAGCGTCGGTTAGGCAGTTAAGAGCCGACCTTTGAGAATGCGGTTTGATAAGGAAAAGCCAGTATGCATCGGAAGTCAAGGTATTCACTCCAGTAATTAACCGCCCCTGTTCTTCCAGCTTAGGATAATTCTTGTACTCCAGCTCATTTGCGGTTGTTATGCTTCCAGGTGTGCATTGTGAAATCATGTTAGCCAGATACAATGTATCATTGACTAGATTGATTATATTTTTAGAAATTGTTCTGCACCTGGATGCTGCCCTCTCTGCCTTCATTACCTGTGTTTCCCATTCTATGAAAAGTATGTTTTTGTATGTTACACTGATTCAGGCTAAATTAGCAGCTTGCCCTTCTGGAGTATCTTGCCATTCAATATACTCTATTATTTCATCTTCGGCCTGATCTAAGTTAGTTCTGGCTTTCTCGATCTGCTGACATATTGCTGTAGATATATCACAAAGTGACTCAGCTTCAACTAGCTGTTGGCATAAAAGTCTGGTCTGAGATATCAAAGCGCCATTTATCAGAGTTGCCTCTGCTTTGAAATCTTCAATACTCTTGGCACCCTTGATACCTTCAAGCTGTACTGAGAGCTGGACTATTTGATCTTCTTTAGATTTCATTAACAGCTCATTTGATGCCTCCAACTGTGATAATGCCGCTGCCAATTCTTGTGCTTTAATGTCACTTTGGTCTATCTTTAGCTTTTCAATTTGCTGGGTTAACAAATGATTCTCTTGTTGTTGAGCCAGCAATTGTTCTTCCGCCTGTGTCGCCTTATTCTTTGCCTCTATCACTTCTGCCTGTAATGCATATACCTCATGCTCTTTAGTCTTCAAAAGAAGACTCACTTCGGATGCTTTGTCAATGGTAGCTGCTGAATAAGCTCCCGCAAATTGCGACAGCTTTGTTAAATCTTCAGAGGGACTTAATTCTCCCTTCCAGATGACATTACCCGTGACCATTTGCTGATTTGAAACAGAAGGTTGATCAAGCCTTCGCCTCTTCCTTGAGCGTCTTACAACGGCTCTATGCTTAGGGCTGTAGAAAATGTCTAGAGGAGGAATTTCCTCTACCTGAAGATCAACTTGATCAGATGGACTCTGAGTAATTTCTTCAACGTTCTGTACTGTGGGTGGGCCGCTGGTTCCTTCAAGAACCGGAGAAACAGTAGTATCGGGAGTCTTTAAGGCATCTGAGTCTTTGGAGGTTTCTTTGCCACTTATAATGGAATCGAATTGATTCCATTCTTTAATCAATTCAGTATCAACAGAGACTTGCTTATTCTGTTCCTTTTCTTTTTCAATTTTCTGTTGTTCTTCAAATACCTTCCTCTGTTGCTCCTCTTGTATTCTCCGTTGTTGTTCCTCCAATTCCTTTTTCTGCCTATCTTCCCTTTCTTTCCTTACTCTTTCTTCTTCTATTTTTCTTTTTTCTTCTATCTCTCTCTGTCTCTGTTGTTCTATTTCCCTTTGTCTTCTTTGCTCTTCTTGCTCCCTTTGCTTTCTTTGCTCTTCTTGCTCCCTTTCTGCTTGCAACTTTCTTTGACTTTCCTCCTGTTCTCTAATTGTATCGGGAGGTGAATTTATTTCTGGCTGGTCAGGCTCGCTTGAGGATGAAGTTGGAGTCGTAGATAATAACTTCAGAGGCAAAGTTTGCAACCTTTGCCTTCTAAGTTTATTAAATTCAGTTAATTCCATATCTTCATATCTCATCGCAGCAAGTTGTTGGACTTGGCTTATTGAATCAGCACCCATGAACAGGTCGTCGAACTGGTCTTCTTGGTGAACAACCTTTGTCAGCTTAGCCTGCTCCAAGGCAATGAAAGCAGTCTTTTTCGGGTCATAGAGTCTGTTAGGAATAGAAACTAGAGATAGCATTTGGAGTTTTGCTGCTTCCTTTTCTGCATGCTTATAATTTAGCAGCGTATAAACTCCAATTCTTAAAGGAAACGATGGCCATCCTCTCTTCTTCTCCTCTTTGAGGGTCTGGGTAACACCTTCAGACATGATCTGATAGGGGATTTCTCGGGTTAACAATTTGTCTGGCATGTATAGGGGAGAACATGTGGTCTGGCCTTGCTTCCAAAAACTCTGATATAAGAAAAACATTCTTCGCCGAACCAATGGGCTACGGCTGGCAGGTCAAAAGAGGCTTCATAGGAAATCCTAGGGATAGGTCTGTCAAAAATAACATAGTGAACGGGAACCATAAAACCATTGCAAATTTGGTACAAATGGTCTTTGTGAGAGGATTTCCACAATTTACGATGATACAGATGAATAGGCGTTGGGTCATGGGTTGTCCATCTCCAACCAAGGACAGGAAACTCAGAATTATAACAAAGGGCATCCATAATGTAGGCAGAGTAATAGAAAGGCGGGATTTTTCTCTCAGTGACTCTGGTTTTGGCCCTAAACTCACGAATAGCTAAGACCAATTTATCAGATAGGATAGTGGCCCAATCCATAATTATGCTATTAACGGCCGCTTCCATTAAGGGAACCATATCAACATGGATATTTGCAGAATCATGAAATCCCCACAATCTACACATCATAATTCCAGCATAGCAGTAAGGTGAAGCCAAAGAGGCATTGGAGTACTTACCCGACATATCCTGCTTGTGTTTTGCTGGATTTTGTCTCCAATCTCGGAGAGGTTCAGCTGGTGATTCATTCTCTCTGGCGAATTTCTCCACAAATGCTCTGTTATAGGCTTGCTCGGGGTTAGGCAAATGATACATTCGTCTCAAGTCGTCAGGCTTGAAGGAGCTGAAAATCCTTCCATCCTTAGAAACGAAGGTTCTATTAGTGAGAGGAATTTCTTCAATCGCCCAACGTACCACATCAGTATAAGGCAAGACTTGTTCCCTGGCTGCTATTCTGTGAAGAAAAGAATCAGCCAAATCTTTAAGAGTTGCCTCAGACTTTCTTAATTCGTCCACACTTGCCTCCGTTACTGTCGCTTCTGGTTGTTCTCCTTCTAGCAAATTGTATGTCCCTTGCCATGTAGTACCAGTAAGACCAGTGCATGTAGTATCTGAGATTAGGCCTTTCCTTGAAGGTGCAGCAGCTTGGCCTGAGGCAGGTGTCGTAGTAGAACCTGCCATCTTCTTGAACTTCTTTCCCATCATATTCAGACTTCTCTCGGTAGTTGAATTCTACACAAGTGCAAGAGAAATCGTAACAAAGAAATAACAATGACAATCCATAACGGGATAAATATATGATTTGAAGCGTGGCGAGATTATTCCTAAAAGAGGCTGCGGATCTAATGATTTGAGCAGGCATCGTAGATGCAATGATGGTGATTTTACGGCCTGCAGCTTCATAAATGACCATTACTTAAGTTATTTAAACCGAATGACCCCTTAGAACGTGTGATAGATTTTTTCAAAGGTCTAATCGTAATTGCTTGTTAATTCGAAGGGGCAAAGCTTTAAATACGCATGCATTACCTTATCCCTTTACTTAACGGTATCTTGAGATCTGTGTTGTTGTCAAATCAGATTTAAATATAACTTTAATGTTTTGAAATAATCACCTTTCAGAACTGAGGTCATCATTAAGCGTCATCATATCGCGTCGGAAGTGTATGTGTGGCGTTACTACTTGGGACATTCCTTTAGCGAACGCCGATATGCGATATCGCATTCGGCGCGCGAACATAACCTCTGGATGTGTATCAATTACTTTTAGCGAATGCCGATTAGCGATATCGCATCGGGGAAAGTATATAAGTGTCTTATGAAAATACGCAGAATTGTACCGATCCCCGATATGCGATATCGCATCGGGCCGGGGTGTTAAAGCATTTTTACAAGACATGGTGCCGTGCCGATAGCCGATTGCCGATATCGCGTCGCATCGGAGAAAAGGTGTGTGCCTTTTTTATATGTGCATTGACTATTGCCGATGACCGATAGCGATATCGCATCGGGAAAAACCAAGATGGCAACCGAACTTGCGATTACTTTTTTGGACTTAACCAAAAATGCTTATCATTTGTTCAATCAAGGGTTTTTTGTATAAATTCATTTGATTATCATACCTTATTTGAACAAGTTTATTAATGCCAATTAAAAATTTTAAAAGGGACCCATTTCATATGTAAACTGTTTGTGATAAAAATGTTATAAAATGGGGGGTTGTTATAGGGCACAACACTATACTAATTTCAACTTCAGATTTCTAAACAAATGCTTGTCAATTACTTCATGTGCATAGGTTCCCTTATGGTGTTTGTGAACAGAAACAGGTAAATTTTATCAAGTTTTATGTGAAATTCATAACAAAAATAGCATAAAAATGAAGTGTTGAACAACAAAAAATAAGTGAACAACAAACCATAAAGAAAAACACTTAGCACAGTGTTTTGATAAAGGAGTTCACCCCTCTTGGGCTACATATCTTTGGTCCAACTTCCATGGCTTAAGCCTCTTTATTTTCTCAAAATGGAAAAAGTGTAGTTTAAAATGCTCTACTGCTTCTGAAACTTGCTTCAATGGACTCAGAGCATCCAAAAACCCTAGATATGACTCTCCAAGCTCTTCAATTGGACTCTAGATGATCTAGGCTTGACCTCCTCTCCTGATGGCCCTGGGCTTCCTTAAAATTCAATGTGGAAAAATCACATACAGAAGTGCCTCTCTACCTATGCAACCTATTCCATTGTGTTCAAAGCCTCAAAATCATATAGGAACACATTTTCCTGATCCTCATTTGGTCGAATTTTTTCCAAGATATGGTCAAAATTGTTTTCCCTAGTAATCCTCCATTAAAACTGGAGGAACTCCAATTAAGGCCACCAAATCTGGAGCTGGCACCAAACTTTTCGGAAACCACCAAAAACACCATTGGATTTAACTATGAGTTAATTAAGGTTAAGTGGGGATCAATAAAACACTAATCTGTGATTAGCGCTAACACCTATGCAGTTATGGCTGTTCGTTAGCCTAATTGCTAGTGGTCTCCGTAATGGTGGTCACTTGTCACACATTAATTGTTAGCGGATCGTGGTTTTGTAGCCGCCGGATATAACGTTAACTGTGACTGCTTTGGGTTTAATGTCTTCACATGGAATGGATTGAGGCTGTGGTTATGTTATGTGTTGTCCTCTGATTATGCTAACCGTAAAATTCCACTAGAGCATTCACATGGAGGGCTAGCCCTCCTAACCGCCAACCTTAAACGTTTTAAAACTCAAATATGCATTGTGTGCCATACATGTCAAGAAATAATGCATAGTAGAGACGGTTAAGGACTTTGGTCTGTGGAGAGGAGGTTGCGGGTTCGAACCCAGCGCCTCCATAAAATTTTGGTCCATTGCACCGAGCCTGATCCTTTGGGGAGGGACACATGGCAATCTCTGGGCTTGCCAATTGTCCTCCCCTCATTGAACCACCTTCAAACTAACAAAAGCTCGACACATCACCACACTTGAAACCTACCACAACACAACACTTGTGATAACCTGGTTGGATCGTTGACGAAGTTGACCCTACCTAGTCACCTGCCATGTCAGCAGTATGGACTGCTGACTATGCAGTGACTGGGCATTTCTTTTGCAAAATTTCTTCTATTTAGCAAAGCGATTAGCGGGGTCTATCTTCCTCATACGAACTTTGTTTTGAACTAAACGAGTTGTGTTGGGATCGTTTTGATGAGACAGATGTGGTCATTCAGGTTTCGAATGATTATGAGTACTTTGATTTTTGAGCTAATTTTTGCCCCTAATCTAGATTCTGATCACCTTGTCTCTCAATATTCACCGCAATCCAACCCTGGATCACTAGGTCATAAACCAAGACATCTCCCTTAGGTTTTACCATGTATCCTACCAAAACCAATCAAAGGATTCCTAGGCCTTTGGGAATGGAACTTGAGACCACCTTCACCCCGGATTCCGAAATTCATCCAGCAAACCAAAGCTCAAAAACCAAAATAAACATCCCAACACCATGGAATCTGGAAAAAGGAAAGGTTATGCTGAAAACCACTTTTTTAACTCGAGAAAACCATGCCACCAACAATAATATAACCATACACCAACATGCAAACCCATGCATGTCCAAACCAGCCAAGAAATCACACATGCAAAAGGTTACCTACAAGTATTCCTGCTGAAGCTACTTGATCATGCTTTTCCTTCCTTGATAATTTCTTTCCTTCCTTTCCCTTTGCTTTCTTTTCCTTCCTTGATCCAAATCTAGAGTGTTCCAAGAAAACTCTATGTGACCAAGAGTGAGAGAGAGAGAGAATCATGACAGAGCTCCAAACTTGAACTTGACCAAGAACTTAACACTAACTGAGTTTTCCAAATGATCCTCAGAAGCATTTTTATTAAGCTCTATTTTCTTTATTTTCCATTATTTTCCTTCAATTTCCTCCTCACATGCAACCTGTGAGCTTTCACCTTACTTCTCTCATAATTTCCTTCGTTTTCATAAATAAATGTGCTAAACTGCCTTTTTCCCTTTTAATGCCTTTGCCTTAGCCTTTGCCAATTTTCCTTATCCAAAAACACATCCAGTGATGCCCACTAGGATATCTTTGCCCAACATTAATCTTAGAATACGTGTCCCTTACCCGTGGTCTTATTTTTCCTTTATTAACTTTTATTATATGATCTTTTCGCTAGGGCTATTATAGAACCCTCCCCCTTATGGAACATCGTCCTTGGTGTTAAACCACACCATGACATCAACAAAACTGTTGAAAATAAAACATACTAACCATGGAGCTTCATAACTTATCTCCTTGTAGTATTTACAATGAAAGACCTACTCAAAGAAAAACATCATGACAACATGACTAGATAACAACCATATCTCATACTGGAGTTTTATAACACAACTCATTACGATATTTAAAATGACCACACATACACATATGCACATTTGTTCAACCAAGAAATAAGAGGATATGATCGCTGTATCAATCAACAAGGGAGTCCAGAGGCTCACACCTCCACCCTCAAAGTAATACCAAGATTCACCTCCTTCCCAGGAAGTCTAGAATCCACCACCATAGTCAAAGTTGCATCCAATTTCTAGTGCTATAATCCTGTGCTACTTGTCCTCTCAGTGAATAGTTACCAACTCATTGTTCCACGACGCACTCCCAATGTGCATCTGATTCCATCTGGAAATGATAATGACCAAAAACAATATATGCACAACCTTCACTTCTTTGCCATACAGTCCCTTGGTAAATCTAGTCACCCCTTCCGTGTAGTCACTTACCTTCCAAGTTCCCCAGAATCCCCTAACCAAGGTGATCCATCCCTTGGTAAGGATTTCTCACATTGGATGACACAAAAACTAAGGCATATACCTACCTCAAACCATAATACTGATCATAGAATGCTCATGGAAATCAATGGACACTATTGGGTACCAGTGTCCCACAATGGCACTACTTCTGAAGTACTCTACCAACATACTACTCCATGTTCCAATTTATTTTGCTACTGCATCCAATTTTTGCAGTCAATTTCAATCACCCAATTGGGCATGTTCATGCATTCCTATTCCAAGCACATGATTTCCATTAGATTCAAATAAATTGAAATAACCTCAAATCATACCTCATTGGTAGTTCGTCAATAAGATACACTTACAATCATGTTTGGTTCCTGTCTCAACAAGTCAAACTAAATGTTTGATCAAAATATCATGTATAAACATATCACATATGATTAGCTCAAGACACAACCATCATAGATCAGCATCATAAATCACCGGTAACCATCATAAACCAGAATCATAGATCACACATAATCATCATATATAATAGTCATAAATCACATGCATAATAAAACTGAAATATAATACTGATACTTATCCTTTCATAAATCATTAACTTCTACCTTTGTTCTTATCCAATATGCACTCAAGATTAGTTGCCACACCAGAAAAACATCAAGTGCCTTCTCGTCAAGCATGTGCACATACACATAGTGTGTATCAAACACATACAACTACACACATCATACAACACCATGAAATACATGCATCTACACTTGTACCATATGTACCACATGTACACAGTACCATCTATACACTGCAGCCACCTGCACAACGTGTGCACAACATCACATGTGCACATAACCACCTGCACAATGTGTACACAAATTCACATGTACACTGCACCACCTGTACAACGTGTACACAATACCACATGTACATTGTACTACAACACCACAAGTACATATCATCACATGCATGACATGTACACAACACCACATGCTCACAACACCCCTTGTAAAATCATGCACACAACACCATATGTACATAGAACTACATATCCAACATGTACATAGCATCATCTGTACACAACACTGCATATCCAACATGTGAACAACACCATATGTACATAGTACAATTCCATACCTAGCACTATATATGCAATATTTGAACAACACTATATGTACCATCTTGTACATAACATTGCATAAACAGCATGTACACACACTATGTATACACAACACCCCATGTGCACAATATTATAGATGTAACATGTACAACATATACAACATTTGCACAACAATAGTACCACACATCCAAAATGACACCGCCTTTACCAAGCAACCTTGCTTCCAGTGTTTTATCCCTACTTGTCTAGCATGTCGCATACCACATTGATTTCATTTCATTGTTGTATCCCTCGGTATAACCTATCCATAACATATACATAATATAATCACATAATATCAACTCATAACCATATGATTCTGACCTTGCATATTTGTCATGACTACTCTTCTCAATTGATTCCTCGTAAGACCAAGATCACCTTCATGTCATTCACCTGCATAAGAAACCGTTCCTCCACAATGACGATCCCTGATGACCCTATCAGACAGTGACATAGATACATACATATATAATCATTAGCATAAAACACTTATCATTCTTCCACACAATGACATACATACATACATGTATACACACACACACACACACACACACACACACACACATATATATATATATATCAACATCAGCATAATCATAACATAATTACCAGATAACATAAGGTCTAGGTTAAGAGAACTTCCTTTATTCATGCACAACATGCACAGCATTGAGAACAATCGTTCCCAACATAGCCAAGGCATACAACACCTCAAATCCATTTACTTTACCTTTTCGGTTACCTTTCTCATGACTTTACTGCCACAATCCATTTACCACAATGGACCAACCAGTCCAACTGACTATCATAGTCTTACCTTTTTCCGCGCTTACTCATGCACCGGGCTGCATCCATGTCTTACATTACCTGTTGGATACCACACAAATCTCCCAGAGCTCCATTAACTTTCCTCTTTCCCGACCAATTCCCAAGACTCAAAACAATAAAAGGAAAGAATGGAAACAACAACAAGAAGACCATGAAAACCAAAAGTAATACGACTCCACAACAAAGTGGCATAACCATGCACCAAACACACACAAAATCGGAAATCAAGTGCAAAAATCACAAAAGACCATAGCACAATAATAACAACAAACACCATGACTCAATCCCCATGGTTCCCATGAAAATATCAACTAGAACCTTCTTCAAGTCTGATTTCATGGAAACCTCTTTCCATGTAACTCCCTGCATCATACTGCCATAAACACATAACTGTTAGTGCATAAATAAATATAACAATACCCTAGTTACCTTATCTTGCAGTGCCACACGCATTTATTGCAACTGAACACATCCATGCCATCTCTCAAGGGACTCCAATCCCCTTGATAGATCCATCTCTAGCTAATGGACATGTCAAGTACATGTTCATGGGTCTAGCACATATCCACCTAGTGTTAGACAAAATCAAGGTTAAGAAGACTTCCTGTATTCAAGGCACTCATTCGTTTAGCGTTAGGGTTTCCAAACATAGCCAAAGGAATCCTTGTCCAATTCCTTCCTTTTACCTTTTTACCTGGTTTTAATCGAGGCTTACTATGTATTGTCACATCAGAAAACTATTAGTTTTAAACACATCAAGTGTTACCTTCTCACGCTAGTACCTAGCATGTTACCCTGCAACTACTCACACACGTTAACCACATGTTCCAACCATCAAGACAATCATATCTATCAATTTTAAAAAAACTTTTAAAAGGACCATAGTGAACTCATATTCATTAGACACAATGATACAACTGTCACCTACTATACTCAAGTACATATCAACAGTCTCAACCCATATGTATTAGTACAATCATCTCAAAACAAGATCATTTGAATACATACTCATATTATGCAATTCATCAAACATTCCACCAACTCGCAACCATACCATGTTAAATAAATCAACTAGATGACGTAATATACACCAAACACTCAAGCACCCAATAGACAACACAATCAAATGGTCAAGCACCAAGTATATGACGTAGGCAAACTCATACCTTATTGTATCTCGGGGGAGGAAATCTTGTCTACACAATCAATCCATATTAGCATGATATATCTTCACAATATATTAACCTAAACATAAATAAGATCATGATATCCAAATAGTCACTATCTAGCATGTTTACTTCATAACTCACATACAATTATCATTCACACCTATGAAAAGTCAATCTAGATTAGTACAACACCATATCACAAATATGTCAGCTCATACCTGAATGTCATAACCCTAACCATCTGCATAGGCCAATCCAATTTAGCATGATACATATAACATCAAGATATAAATACTATAACCCAAATCATCAAGCTAACTATCATTTAACAACAACAAGCTAACCTATAAGAAACTTCATCAATAACATATAACATAATCATTAGGTTATCTAATATAAAAGAACAATAGCAATGCATACAATTACATGTTACTATCATTCTTAACTATCTGACACATGTGCATATAACTACACTAATCAACTAACAACCATCATGAATGTAACCATAACATCAAAATACATGTACATAAAACTAATGTATATAGCCCTAATGCATATAAAATTACTTAACTTACATACCTTCATATCAACATAAAATATAGATCTGTTCTTACCCCAAAGCCTAATGCTCCAACCTCATTATGATGATCTACATCTCCTTCTGTATCTCAAGCAACACACTAGTATCATAACATACCAATATCACCCTGATGACCTAAATTTCATACCATGACTTCATAAGGCATGCTTGACCTACTATTCATGCATAACTATAACCAAGACTATACATGCATAACATTTACATATAGACATATAAAACATGAGTGGAAAACCATATACACACCATTATATCTAAGTCCAGTCATCAATGCATAACCATATCAACTACACAAACCATGACCTCATGCATGACACAACCATTACTCCATTGTACACATTGCCACATGCAACCATAAACATGCATAAGCAATGCATAATCAACTACTCATACACATGAACATATGTAGTCAAGCATAAGAAATCAATTCTTGTAGCCAACTTACAAGACTGATACATGTAATCAAATAACCAAAAATGAAAGCTAATATACAAGGATGTAATCAAGTTGCATATAATCATATAACCAGTCATATACTTCTGACGATGCATTCCACAAAATCAACATCAAGATCCTCATGACAACCTTACTACAACCATGATCAATCATTATGTAATGAAAAAAGCACATGGAATGCAAGTGTAAGAGACACACATGCAACTGACATGCATGCATGACCAACACATTCACCCAAGAAGAGCACAACCATGCTTTGATATGACTGTGTAACACCCCCTCCTAGGTCTACTCAATGTAACCATGACCATCGGGGTAAACATGAGAAGAGAGGCTATTATGATTGGATTATACCTCCTTTGTGACCTTAAGGAAGTGGAATCAACAGAACATCACACACAGTCATCCAAAATCATCAAAAAAACCCTCAAGAGACAAGTCAAGCACTCAGAAAACCTGTCCCTGGGTCCCACTGTTTTTCTAGATCTCCTTGCCCATAGCATGAGAGCAACTATGGCCTAAGAGATGTAGAACAATAGTGGGACCCAGGGACAGACTGTTTGAGTGGATGACTTGTCTCCTAAGGGTTCTGTTGATGACGTTGGATGACTGTCTGTGATGTTCCATCGATTCCACTTCCTTAAGGTCACATAGGAGGTCGAATATGATCATAGTAGCCTCTCTTCTCATGTTTACCCTAGTGGTCATGGTTACTTTGGGTATACCTGGGAGGGGGTGTTACAATGCTCTGATTGGAAGCATAGCACTTAGGTGCTAAACCCTTCAAGATCCTGCTGGGGGCCTATCTCCTAGTGTATTTTCTCTCCAACCTTGGTTCTTTTAGCTTTCATGACCAAACACCAGCACATCAGAGCTCCTTAGTATAAGGAATTTCCAACAATTCAATTACTGAGGAGTTATGAAATATCCAACCTCCGAGATACCCACGTGGTGTCTTCATAACACTTAGGTGATATACCCTACTCTACACCGTTGGTTCTTTAAGTCTACATGACTACACCAATCAACATCGGAATATCCTTGTATCAAAAATTTCTGCAAAAGGAAATTACAATGGAGTTACGAAATCCCAAGCTCTGATATGTACTTCCTAAATGATGTCATGCTCTCTTCATCAACCTCACATGGCATCTCCATAGTGGTGACACATGTCACTGGGATTTTCCCCAATAGGCCACCCAATAATGTTGAAATTGACTTCCATGTGTCCTTTGTACAACCATGTCATCCTATTGTCATTTGCCACCATCAGATCATGAGGGCCAATCACCTCTTGCCATGTGTCCTGTCTGAGGAGAGAGAAAGGGTCCATTAGTCCTTGGTTTCACAACCAAATTCCTTTTTAAATCATGCTCCCCACAATGTTGAACGCTTTTAAAAGAATGCATTATTAAGAAGTTATAAGGTCTCGAAATCCTGATATACCGACCTTCCGATTGATTGAGATGTTGGAAATAATACTGAGAGGGGGGTGAATCAGTATTATCAGATCAATAATTTTATTTCCAAAACTGATTTATACACGCTACTTATGTGAAGTGAACTAGAGTGTACATGCAATTGTGATTAGAGAAACCAACGTATACCTAGTGATTTAGACAATTTATCATGTGTTGATCTTTAACCAGTGCATCAGTAACTTATTAAAAAATGCAGTGAAATAGAATAAAGCATCACACATAAGAAACACACATGAAAACCAAGATTTAAGGTGGAAACCCAAAGTGTGTGAAAACCACCTGCTGTTGTCGTCTCTGTCTTCTTTTAATAATAAGAAAATTTGTTTACAATCTTGTATTGATGCAAACTCATACTAGTACACAGACACCCACCTGCAAAAGGCTACAACCTTCTCTCATTTTCCTGCTTCTACTGGAAGGAAACTGCAACACCCTATCTCTTGTACTATCCAATGTGATTACTAGTATGTAGGCATCGGCCTAGAGAAGGCTATGACCTTGTCTCTTCCTCCAGGGACTACATTTCGTAAATTTTCAGACTAGATGCTCCTGGTACACAATAATATAGATGAAGGCATTGTTCCATCAAATTTTCATACTGGACCCATCAGAAACTTTGAAACTAAAACTGCATCAACCAACAATCATTTAACTGAACAATCAGATCACTGTCACCAGAACATTGTGTTGAACCCAGGAATCAGCTGCAACCTCAAAAATCATGCATCAGAATGTACACGCTACTTTACTGAATCCAACCTGCATGTATACACTACTTCCTGTAATGAAACTTCCATATACATTCAAAACTACTAAAACATTAAACTTTTGAATCAAGTCTGTACCAACTAGAAATATACTAACTCTCTACTGTCTATTTACAAAGCTTTACACACGTAGCAGTAGAGATCACCCTTCTCACTTATACAATCAGTCAATCAGATATCAAACTCCTTATTCATTCAGTTTTAAATTCAGATATAAGAAGACTTCATTGACAAACAGTAGTAAAACAACAACACTGATATGATAGATCAATCATCCTTGAACGTCAAGCTTTTCTTTTGCATACGCTACTTGGAAGAGTTGAACCAGCATGTATACACACCTTCCCCAAAGCGAACTAGCGTACAAATTTGCAAATACTTACTTCATAACTTTACTTTACTTCCGGACTTCAGACAACCCAGATCACGATATTTAAAGAATAAAATAGGTGTACATAATCAGATCTAGCCCAACCAATATCAGATCATTCAATAATAAATCATTTCAGGTCTCATGATCCCGATCCAATATTGAATTCAAGGTGCAAAAAGTATTTCAGATCAAATCACAAACATAGCCCCTACAACTTAAAATATACTTTAGATAGAAGTATTCCTTAGAAACCCATATACTTGCACATTTTATTTTTATTTAACACTTCATAAGATATTCATTCCTTGTGTACTTAGCCCTTTGATCTTCTCCTCCTTATATACTTATATCCTTTATCAATACCTCAGACCAAAACCACTTAGGACAAATAACTTGGACCAAATACCTATGGTCAATACCTCGAACCAAATACCTTGGACCAAAACCTTGGATCAAATACCTTGGACCAAAACCTTGGATCAAATACCTTGGACCAAAACCTTGGTTTTCCAACATGTAGTTTTTACTCTTGTGGGAGTGCATGTATAAATATACGCTTTTTTTTTTTTTTTTTCTATGGACCAGTGTGTATATGCTATTTTGACTAAGTGGACCTGCGTACACTTCTTAAACTGCTTTTCATCAACCTTTTCCTTTACCTTGTTTATTCTTATCAGTAGACCTTAGTTCCATCTTCCTATTCTTCTGTACCACTGCCCTGTTACCTCTGAATATACTTATTGTATTGTGAGTTCCTTTTACCAAAATTGAATTAACCTGTGAGTGAGTTGCCATCAAGAGCAACACTTGTATCATAATGCCAACAATATCCCCCTTTGGAGTTGATGGCAACCATGAAGGTGTTGATTATTTCAAGTTGTAGAAACTGTTAGAGATAACATGCAACACCAAAATACTCTCCCCCTTTGACATCAAGGGCAAAGGGTGGAGCAAGCAAATTTCCTCCTTTGATATTCATTACACTGTCCATGCTCCCCCTGAGTACATGCCGAGTTTGCAGAGATATGATTCAAAAGAATAACATGACTATATAACTCAACTAAGTGAGTATGACCTCCTTATGACCAATGACTCATACATACATAGATCACCCAACCAAGTGGGGATACACCATATTTGACTCATCCACCCAACCAAGTGAGGATATACTAATTGTTTATACATGACAGAAATACAATAAATATCACGTCATACATCCCATGCAAAGTGGGTATACAAATTACATCATTTGTCCAATAGGACTCATTCAAATATATGAGAAGTCATATCACACCCTAGACCTTTACATGACTTAAACAATAAATGGTATAAATATTTGAAGCCATAGCTAGACTCAGCAACCATAATTCCAACAATGCAGAATGCTTGTGAAGGCTAATGCTTCCCCTGAACCTGTGCATTGTCAACAAGTCATTCATCAAGGCATCTTTGTCAGTGAGATAGAAATCAATGAAAAAAGCATATCGTTAGACTATAATTATCAACATCAGACAGAGCACCCATATCAGAGTTTGACCCACTGTTTTTTCTGTTATAAAAACATATACACTCCCTCAGCCACAGAAATCCACGTGTATACATGACTATACTTCATTAAACCCACATATAATAACCTCCCTCTAAAAAACACTGGATTTAACAATAGGAGGGTGCAACAACTACTCCCAGCTTTTGTCTAAGATATTCAAATGTTTCTCTGGGCAGTGGTTTAGTGAATATATCAGCAACCTTTTCTTTGGAGGGAACATACTCCAATTTACCTTTTGTTCAAGCACTTGTTCTCGTAAAAAATGATACTTGATGGGTATGTGCATGGTCTTGGAGTGCATGACTAGATTTTTTGAAATACTGATGACACTTGTATTATCACATAGAATGGAGATGGGTGGAGTACATGTAATTTGAATGTCTTTCAAAGTTTGTATCATCCAAAGTAGTTGTGTGCAACAAGATGTAGCAGCCACATATTTCGCTTCAATTGTAGATAAAGCAATCAAACTTTTTTTCTTGTTTAACCAAGACACTAACCGAGAACCCATATAGAATGCACCTCCACTAGTGCTCTTTCGATCATCAACACTTCCTACCCAATCTACATTTGTATATGCATGAAGAGTAAGGTCTATATCTTTAGGATACCATAGTCCAAAGTCCTGAGTTCCTTGAAGGTATTTGAAAATTCTTTTGACTGCCTGGAGATGTGATTCCTTTGGATTTTCTTGGAACCTTCCAACAATTCCCACTACATGCATGATGTCAGGGTTGGTACCTGTTATATAAATCTGACTTCCAAGCATAGATTTCTATGTTGGTTGGTTTACTACTGGTGATTCATCATTAGAGCTGAGACTGCATCCTGTTACCATTGGAGTACATATTGGTTTAGAATCTTCCATTCCATACTTCTTCAAGATCTACTTGAGATATTTGGTTTGTGAAAGAAAGATACCATATTTTGTTTGCTTAAATTGTAGACCAAGAAACTAAGTAAGTTCACCAAGTAAGGACATTTCAAATTCTTGTTGCATTACTGAAGCAAAATTCCGACTCATGGATTCTTCATTTCTACCAAAAATGATATCATCAACATAAACAACAATAATTAGCAATTTATCATTTTCAATCTTTGTGTATAAATTTCTATCTGCAGAACCTTTTTTAAAGCCTTGTTGTTGTAGATATTTGTCAAGGCAGTAATACCAAGCCTTTGGAGCCCGTTTCAGACTATAGAGAGCCTTTTTGAGCTTGCATATGAATTTTGCATCATTTCCAAGAATGAATCCTTTTGGCTGTTCAATATAAACTTATTCTTCTAAATCTCCATTGAGGAAGGCTGATTTTACATCCATTTGATATACTTTGAATTTCCAAAAACTAGAAAGAGCAAGAAAAATCCTTATGGCTTCAAGTTTGCCAACAGGTGCAAAAGTTTCTTCAAAATCTATACCTTCTTGTTGAGCATACCCTTTACAAACAAGTATGGCCTTGTTTCTAATAACTTCTCCATTTTCATTAAGCTTGTTCTTAAATATCCATTTTGTTCCTATAATATTTTTATCATGAGGTCTAGGAACTAATTTCCAAGTATCACTCTTTTCAATTTGCTCAAGTTCTTCATCCATGGCCTTGACCCAACATTCATCTTTGCAGGATTCATTTACATTTTGAGGTTCGGTGGAGGATAGTAATGTTAGATAGCTTGAGGTCCTTGTAAGAGTTCTTCTTGTCTATACACCAACCCCCTTTTCTCCTAGAATTGAGATTCTGGATGATTCTTTTGAACATACCTAGAAGGAGTCTTTTCCCTATCTGTTGTATCTTCTTTTGGTGCTTCATTTTTCTTCAATATCATTTTGATTTGATGCAGGAAATAAATCTCCATATTCCTCATTGGCATATTCCTCTGTTGATTTCATATGTTCCGGATTTCTGCATGCTTCGTCAACTACAACAAAAATGATTTCAAGAATTTTCCGAAGTCTTTTATTATAACATCTGTATCCTTTACTTATGGAAGAATAACCAAGAAAAATACCTTCGTCTGCTCTAGGTTCAAACTTACCAAGTTTTTCATCAGTCCTTTTGATAAAACATTTGCTTCCAAAAACTCTAAAGTGTTTTACAGTAGGAGGCTTACCATACCAAAGTTCATGTGGAGTTTGATTGCTATTTACCCGAACATTCGCTTTGTTGTGAATAGTTACGGCAACAAATGCAACTTCTCCCCAGAAGGTTGCAGGAGTTCCAGATTCATCTAGCATAGCTCAAGCCATTTGTTCAAATATTCTATTCATCATTTATACCACACCATTTTTCCGAGGATTTCTTGTGGTGGAGAATTTCCTTTTCATTCCATGTTGTTTACAAAAGTCAAAGAATTCATCTGATATGAATTCTCCCCCTCGATCAGATCTGAGACATTTGATTTTTCGATATTATTCATTTTCAACTAAAGCTTTAAACTTTTCAAAAGCTTCATATTTATGCTTTAGAATACCTATCCAACACATCTTGGAAAAATCATCAATAAACAAAATAAAGTATTCTTCTCCACGAGGTGACTTTTTCCTTGTTGGTCCACATAAATCAATATGGATGAGTGCAAGAGGCTTACTTGCTGACCCTTCCTTTTCAAGAAGTGAACTCTAGTTTGCTTGCCAATTTGACATGGTTTGCATATGGTATTTTCTGGGATGCTAATATCTGGAAGATCATGAACTACGTTGAGCCTGCATGTTTTTCTTATTTGAGAAAAGCTTAGATGTCCCAATATTCTATGCCACAACTAGTTTTCATTTGTTTTTCTTAGATAGCATTGTTGTTGTCCTCCTTTGAGTATGTATAGGTTGTTTGGAGTTCAAGTACCTTTGATCACGGTCTTTCCTTTATCAAGTTCATGAATGACACATCTGTTTGATCAAAACATCACTTCATTTCCTTGATCACACATTTGATTGACACTCAATAGGTTATGCTTTAAGCCATCTGCATACATGACATTTCTAGCTTTAACCTTTTCTTTCAAGAAAACATAACCTTTACCTTTAATGACATCTAGGGTGTCATTTCCAAATGAGACATTCTTTTCCTTTTCTAAATCATTGTATGAATGAAGTTTCTCTTTATCACCTTTCATGTGTTTGGAGCATCCACTGTTGATGTACCACCGATTTTCTTGTCCTTCTGCATACAAAGCTATACCACATCTTTCTGATTGAGATTCCTTCCTTCTCCATATCTTGGGATTTAATGGCATTTTCTCCTTTTGAAGTTTTGGCCGAAATTTTCTCCTACATCCAGATTCTGCATGATCAAAGATGTTACAAATCGAGCATTCTATTTCATTTTCAAGAGGAGAAAAGTTGTTATAGGAACTTTTCTTGATTTCTGTTGCACTTCTTTGATTTTGTGCTTCTTTAGTCATGATGGCTTTGTAAGCAACACATTGAGCAGCCTTGTGTCCAAATTTATGGCATGAAAAAAATTTCCCATCAAAGAAGTTTCTACGATGATAGAACCTTTTTTCATTGTTTATCTGTTGGTTGTAACTTCTACTGATATTAATCCTTGGCGTAAATTGAGTATGATTTACCTGATGAGTCATTTTAGGCCTTCGCTAATGATTGACATACTGTTCACTAGTCTTTGCTGCATTGAGATAGCTTCTAGTGGAGGTTGACAACTTTTGTGATTGAGATGAATCTTTAGTATAACCAAGACTTGTCTTTATCATAGGAGAATGCTAAACTTTTATAATTTCATTTAAAGTTTATGATCCTTTCGCAAATCTATGATTGAGAGATTTTGTCTTCTAAAGATCTTTTCTTAGACTCTATATTTTCATTGTGTTTTTCTCTTTCAGCAAGCTGGTGTGTCAAAGTATCTATGATCATATTATTTCTTCTAAACAGATTTTGAGTTTAGTGATTTCTTCAAGAAAATATTCCTCTTCTAATGCATCCAAAAAATCATCATTGTCATAGGCCATGAGAAGTCTATAATCTTGTTCAGTTTCATCTTCATCACTATTAGATAAACCCTTACTATCTTCATGCGTATAGTAACTTCTTCTATTCACAACTTGTTTTCTATTTCCTTTTGCATATTCCTTCCCTTTTTCATATTTATCTTTACAAGGATATTTGGAAGCATAGTGACTGACTCTAACACAAGCAAAGAATTTGAAAGGTAGATTACCTCTGAATCTTCCAGAACCTCGTTGAAGTTTCTTGACAAAAATTACCTCATCTTATTCTTTTGAAATGTGTCCTGATTCATGGTGCTCTTCCTTTTCTTTTCCCTTTGCCGATGCTTTAAATGCGGCTTCTCTCATATCTTATGGACCTCATTTTCTCATTTCAAAGGCAATTAGGATTCCATGAAGTTGAGTCACATAGATAGTCTGAAGATCCTATTTTTCTTCTATGGCGAACACTTTTGACTCAAATTTAGAATACAAGGATCTAAAAATTTTCTCAACTAAAGTAACTTCCTTTATCTTTTCACCCAGATTCTTCATACAATTAACAATCTCATCTATGCCTAAAAAGTAACTAGCAATACTCTCAACACTATGCATCTTAAGAGTTTCGTACTAAATTCTAAGAGTTTGAAGCTTAGCACGTTTTACCTGAGAGTCTCCTTCATAGCTCTGAACTATTTTGTCCCATATCTCTTTGGCTGTCTTGAGCTACATGACTTTGACAAATTTTGATTATGACAGACTTCCCAATAATGTGTTGACTACTTTGGCATTGGTTTCATATAGCTTCTTACCTGTAGAGTCTATAGGAATTTCCACTGGGAATTGATATCCTCCTTCCACAATTTCCCAAACATCTTCTCCAAGTGATTGTATATAGGCTCTGTTTCTTATTTTCCAATATACTAAGTTGCTCCCATTGAAGATTGGTGGTCTGATGGATCCCATGCCTTCATGATTATTCATCTTGAAAGATCTACCTTCAAGAGATTAAGCTTCTTCTGAAGGACCTGCTTTGATACCAATTGTTGGAAATAATACTGAGAGGGGGGTGAATCTCTATTATCAGATCAATAATTTTATTTCCAAAAATAATTTATATATGCTACTTATGTGATGGTTACTAGCATGTACATGCAACTATGATTAGAGAAACCAACATATACCTAGATAACTAGTGATTTAGACAATTTATCATGTGTTGATCTTTAACCAGTGCATCAGTGACTTATTAAACAATGCAGTAAAACATAATAAAGCATCACACATAAGCAACACACATGAACACCAAGATTTAAGGTGGAAACTCAAAGTGGGTGAAAGCCACCTGTTGCTGTCATCTCTGTCTTCTTTTAATAATAAGAAAACCTGTTTACAATCTTGCACTGTTGCAGACTCATACCAGTATGTAGGCACCCACCTGCAGAAGGCTGCAACCTTCTCTCATTTTCCAGCATCTACTGGAAGGGAGCTACAATCTTCTAGCTCTTGTACTAGCCAATGTGATTACTAGTATGTAGGCACTGGCCTACAGAAAGCTACAACCTTCTCTCTTCCTCCAGGGACCACGTTTCATAAATTTTTAGACTGGATGCTCCTGGTACACAACAATACACATGAAGGCCTCATTTCATTAAATTTTCATACGGACCCATCAGAAACTTTGAAACTCAAATTGTATCAACAAACAATCAGTTAATCTGAACAATCATATAATTATCACCAGAACACTGTGCTGAACCTAAGAATTAGCTGCAACCTCAAAAATCATGCATTAGAATGTACACGCTACTTTACTGAACCCAACCTACATGTATATGCTACTTCATGTAATAAAACCTGCATATGCCTTCAAAACTACTGAAACATTAAACTTTTGAATCAAGTCTATACCAACCAACAATATATTGACCCTCTATTGTCTATTTATAGAGCTTTACACAGGAAACAACATGGATCACCCTTATCACTTATACAATCAGTCAATTAGATATGAAACTCCTTATTCATTCAGTTTTAAATTTAGATCTAAGAAGACTTCATTGACAAACAACAGTAAAACAACAACACTGATATGATAGACCAGTCATCATTGAACATCAAGCTTTATTTTGCATACGCTACTTGGAAGAGCCAAACTAGCATGTATACACACCTTCACCAAAGTGAACCAGAGTACAGATCTGAAAATACTTACTTCATAACTTTGCTACACTTCCGAACTTCAGACAACCCAGATCATGATATTTAAAGAATAAAACAGGTGTACATAATCAGATCTAGCCGAACCAATATCAGATCATTTAATAATAAGTTATTTCAGGTCTCATGATCCTGATCCAACATTGAATTCAAGGTGCACAAAGTATTTCAGATCCAATCACAAACATAGCTCCTGCAACTTAAAATATACTTAAGATAGAAGTATTCCTTAGAAACCCATATACTTGCACATTTTCTTTTTATTTAACTCTTCATAAGATATTCATTTCTTTTGTACTTAGCCCTTTGATCTCCTCCTCCTTATATACTTAGATCCTTTATCAATACCTCGGACCAAAACTACTTAGGACCAATACCTTGGACCAAATACCTAGGGTCAATACCTTGGACCAAATACCTTGGACCAAAACCTTGGATCAAATACCTCAGACCAAAACCTCGGTTTTCCTACATGTACGTGCTTTTCCTCCTGTGGGAGTGCGTGTATACATATATGCTCTTTTTGTTCTGTGGACCAGCGTGTATATGCTGTTTTGACTAAGTGGACCTGTGTATACTTATTAAACTACTTTTCATCAACCTTTCCCTTTATGTTATTTATTCTGATTAGTAGACCTTAGTTCCATCTTCCTATTCTTCTGTACCACTGCCCTGTCAACTTAAAATATACCTGTTGTAGTGTGAATTTCCTTTTACCAAAACTGAATTGACCTGTGAGTGAGTTTCCATCAATAACAACACTTGTATCATAATGCCAACATGAAACTATGACCTCCAATATTGCGACCTATCGAAGCTCCGACGATCCGAGAATCACATCCCTAGTATCAGATCAAAACTTTCTAAAAAAAACAATTATAGTGAGGTTACAAAATCTACATCCACTGATATTCGACCTTCCAATATTTCAACCTTTTGAGGTTCCGCCCATCCAACGTTCTGAGCCTATGACCCTCTAAAATTCAGCCTCCTTCTAAGGACTTCAAGCTCCTTACTTTGGCTATCAATAAATTTTGATCTCGAGGTCCATTCATGGGCTTACGCATATCGTTGGAAATCTCTTTCCAAGCACTAACCAACCGTGCTAACTCCAAGAGTATCTTAGCTAATCTCTTGGGGCAGAATCTCCTCCAAATTATGGGAATTCTAACCATCATAGCCATTATTTTATGGTTTCTCCAATAAACCTACTACTGTGATGATTCTCTACAGATCACTGCAACAACCATGGGACTCCCCCCGAAGAAAAATGCTCACATAAATGCTAACATCTATTGCTTCTGCCCCAATGCTAGTATGGATGACATCAATGCCAACATACCATGTGCCACCAATAAATCTGACAATGTTTGTCCAACACTCTTAACAAGACATAATAATTCTAGAGAAGTTTCCATAGCATAATACTAAGTTAAAACTTACACCTTGTTTCCTCCAACCTTAACACTAAACAATAGGCATAAAAAAACCATAAACCATTTATGATTTTTCAATCATACATGTTGGAAACCACTAGAAAATAATTGGCCAATTGCTGCTGCATAGCATTCATTTCCTGTTAGTGACCTGCATTTACTTCTTACCATTATTCAATGGTTATTTCCCACCATTTCCCTAAATTTATTCTCTACTATATCTTTACATTTACTCCCTACTCAACTACAACACTACAAAGTGTATGACACACCAAGCGCCACATTCTCCCACTTTGTTGAACAAATGCTTCTAAAAGAAATAGTGTTGTGCAAGGGGAACACTCAACATGAATTCAAATTGTGTTTTGTGTTGATCGACAACATGAATTCGAAGTATGGAATCCTTCATTCTCAAATTATCTCACTCGTCATATATCTTTCAAGGCTACACTCGAGAATGCATCAAGCTGCAAGTTAATTGCTAAGGCCCATAGACTAACAACACTACTTAAATTTACTTACCCATATTGATTTCACCAATCCATTTGTAGCATTCTTCAAGGTTTAAACTCTTTCTAGTATCACTTTTCCATCCTCTACCATGTCCCTAATAAAATGCTACTACACACCTACATGGATTGTCTTTACATGAAACGTTGGGACCTTAGCTAGATAAATGACACTGTTACTATCACATTGAATTGCAATAACTTAATAATTTATCCCCACTTATAAATATAGTGTCATAAGACAAATTGAATCCTTATAGGTGTGAGTAATGGCCATATATGTTACCTATATAGTGGACAAAGCAATTGCAACTTGTCACTTTCTCTCCAACTTTATGCTCCACCAAACATTGTAACACATATTTTTTTGTAGGTCTCCTTCTATCTACATACCTTATGCAATCAAAATACATATAACCTTTTATATCCATTGAGTGTGGGTCCCCTAAAACATGACTACGATAGTAGATGAAATTTTCAGAAGTACCTCACAAATACCTAAATACCCTCTTCCCTAAGGCTTAATGTTCATATTTAGGATTAGCCATGAATCAACTCAAGTCTCCAATTTCTTGGTCAATGTTTCGTCTATTAAAAACCATAGCATACATGAAACTAAAAAATACACTAGCATAAGGAACACAAGCCATATCCTCCATCTTTTCAAGTGTTGTAGGACATTACTCAACTAAAAGCTTAGTTCCCATAGAAATCGAAACCCTCAATGGTCTGTAATCTAGCGTGCTAAACCATTTTATGTCAGAGTTTACACACACTTCATCTTAAACAGAGCTTTTCATTTTCTATACCTCTCTTTTTTTTCATTCCTAAGATATATTTTGTAGAACCTAAGTCCCGTGTATCAAATTTTGTTGAAGGGTAATAGCATATCATCTACAGATAGAATAATAGCAAGCGTAGATCACCATCTTATTTGTAATACACATAGTTATTTGATTTAGATCTAATAAATCCCAATCCTAGCACAAAAGAAAAAAAATTTAGTGCCACATTCTATGAGACTATTTGGGACCATATAAACACCCTTTTAACTTGCAAACCAATGATTCTCTACCTTTTCCAACCTAATGCTTTGGTTGTGTCGTATAGATCTCCTCCTTCAATACACCATATAGGAAAGTTGTTTTCACATCCATCTATTCTTTATCTAAATCAAAGGTTGTCTCTACATATAATAGGAACCTAATAGATGTTAACTTATAAACTAGGGAAAAGGCCTCATCGAATTCCATCAAGCTAGGAATATCCTTTTGCATCCAACCTTGCTTTATTCTTTTCAAATTACCGTCTAAACCAATCTACATTTTGAACACCCATTTAAAATTAATGAGTTTATGTTTAATAAGGAATGGTACCAAGTCCCATGTATCATTCTTTATAAGTGCAACCATTTCCTCATCCATGGAAAATATTGAGGATTGCATCTCTATTTCCTATTTTATAATTCTAGGCTCACTAGTGTTACCAAATAAAGAAAATATATTTTTGAAATCAAATGGACTGTGATTATACATATCTAGTTTCCTTCTTTTCCAAATGGACCTCCTTCAAGTTTGAGGTGGAGTTTATTCCTCCTCTTCCAAACTCTTTGAACCTTCTTTCTTATAAGGTCCATCATGAACTTCCTTTTCATTTTCTATTTCCAGTTTCTTGGTTTTGGGTGGTATTTGAATCACAAACCCTTTTTTCATCCTATTCTAGTTGCACTACTATGGGAAGAGGCTTAACTCTTCTAAAACTAACATTCCTACAATATAAAACTTTTCTAGACATGAGATCCCAACTTGTACCCTTTCACCCCAAAGCCATAGCTGATGAAAATACAATTCATAACATTGATATCTAATTTCTTCTTCTTCTCCTTAGACACATGAACACATGCTTCAAAACCCAAAACATGAATATGTTGAAGTGAGGGCTTCCTGCCTGTCCAAACCTCCACATGGGTCTTATCTACAAGACTTGATGTGGGAATTCGTTTAATCAAGTAATAAGAAGTAGAAATTACTTCTACCTAGAACTTCTTCTCTAATCTAACTCCATTAAGCATACTCCTACCTCTCTCCATCAATGTTCAAATCATCCATCATCTAACTCCATTTTATTGAAGGGTATATGGAGTCATCTGATGTATTTCAATGCCATTCTCCATAAAAAAACTTATCAAACTCTATAGAATAAATCTCACCACCATTATTAGTACTCAAAAACTTAATATTTCTACCAGGATGATTTTCCCAAAGAGATTTACGCTCCTTAAATTGACTAAAAGACTCATATTTAATTCTAAGAAAATATACCCATGTCCTTCTAGAATAATAATCATTGAATGGTACATAGTATATTGCCTTATAAATTGAAGGAACTTTAACTGTACCAATTACATAAGAACAAATTAAGCCCAACAATCCAAAATATTTTTGAGAACTAGACTAAACTTGAATACAATTTGTTTTTTCCATAAATGCAATGCTCACAAAAATCAAATTCAAGAGCACAATGATTCAATCCATTGGCAAGAAATTTTATTTTTCAAGGCTCCTAGGCTAATCTCACCTATGTGGCTCGAGATTTAGTGCCATGGCATTTCCTTCTCTTAAGGAAGATTATTTTTTTGAATTTGGAACCAATTTAGGAGGCTCTGATTATGAAGGCATATTTCCTATAGATCTCTCCCCTACAAAAATTGAAGAACTATTACACATAGTATTGCATACAATGAAATAGAACAAAATTCCCATGTAAACACCCTTAGCGAGTACCATATCTCTTCAAACCATCTTACACCCATTATTAGAGAAAGTAACTTGCACAACCACATTATTAAGTCTACTGGCTGATAGTAGTCTTCATGCTAAACTTGGAAAGTGAGAAACTCCACTAATCCCGTTACTCTACTATGAGTTAATTCGATCAATACTCTACTACAACCAACTATGATGAGCGGAAATTCATCATCAAGGTATAACATACCACCATCATATTTATCATATATTGAAAACCAATGTTGATGGGAAGTCATATGGAATGGATCTTCAAATCCTATTAACCTTGCACTCTAGCCTACCCGAGTTTCCAAAGATACAACAAAGGCATCTCCATTGTCCACTTCTGAATATTTTTTATATTCATCATCCAAATCATTATTTTCTTATTTTTCTTCTTCTTCATATTCACTTCCTTGTAGTACATTATGAAATTCTTGATATTTCAATAGTTCCAAAATATTTCTTGGACTTGCCAAGAGGATTATGTCTCCCATGAAATTTGTGATCTTCCTTTTCTTCTTGTATTTCCTTTCTCCTTTTATTTTCCATGAATAGATAAGGCCTCACTAGTGGATTTATAAGATTTCCACTCACCTCCTCTATGATTAAACCAACCATGAACTCATCAAGTACCAATGTATTTACAATGCTTCCATGGTCATTACCAAGTTCTCCTACGAATCTAGAAAAGAGCACAAAAGGGTCATACAATGCTCCACTCCACCCAATGTATTCATTCCAATTGAAATTAACTTGGGCATGATTGTATAAATTCATTTAGGTGTTAAGCTACAAAATAAACCTCACCCATTCTCAAGGAATTTTTTTTCATAGAATATGTTTGTTATCCAAGAATTTAGCCTGATATAAATCCACAAACTTCTTTCAAAGAATTTTTTTGGTTTTTCTTCAAAAAGATTCAATAGTTTCAAATTGGCCAAATGATCCTAATAAGGCTTCTCACCTTTCTCTTCAACACATCCACTGTTCATATTTCATACCAATGGGTTTAATTATAGGTGCTACAACCCATAAATCTCAATCTACAAGAAGATCCTCGATCTCGAGTGTCCATAACTAAAAGCTAGTTCCATTAAACTTTTCCATTTCTAATGTAGACGTGCTTTCAATTTCCCTACAACAAGATTTATTTTTGCAAAAGCTCCCATTCAAGCTAAGATTAGATTTTAAAACCTTGTCCCTAACACCTTGGA
Source organism: Pinus tabuliformis (assembly GCA_031772625.1). Classification (NCBI taxonomy): domain Eukaryota; kingdom Viridiplantae; phylum Streptophyta; class Pinopsida; order Pinales; family Pinaceae; genus Pinus; species Pinus tabuliformis. Next base: position 660,022,397 of record CM062804.1, read on the forward strand.
TATGATATGATCAGTATTTGAGTATAAATGAAAGGAAACAAAGGTATGAAATGTGCTTCCCACATTAATCAATGAGAGAGGAATGTGTAAAAACTTAAATCATAGTAATTTTAAACAAATAAAATAACAACAAACCATGAACTTGGAAAAACCTTCTTGGGAGAAACAAAGCCAACACTCAAAATCAAAATCAAAATCAATGTATTATTCAATAACTAAATGGTTACAATGCACAGTCTTTATGCGCTCCACAAGACTGTTCCACAATAGCATAAGGATCTAAGAGAAATTATTGTAGAATAAATGTAATGTAAAACTTACACTATGTTTTCTCCAACCCTAGCATTGAATAAATAGGCATAAAAAAACCATAAAACATTCTTCATTTTCCAATTCTATATATTGCAAACCACTAGCAAGTAATTGGCCAACTATTGTTTATTAGTGTTCATTTCCTACTAGCAATTTACATTTATTCCTTGCCAATACTTAGTTGTTATTCCCTACCATTTCCTTGCATTTTTTCTCTACTATATCTCTACATTTATTCCCTGCTTCGCTACAACATTATAAGATGTATGGCACACCTATCCCAATTTTAGTTTATCTATAGAATTTATGTAGGAAGAAGAGTGGACCCCAAGTCTAAATTCTCATAGTTTGCTAATAGTAAAGGAATTTTTGTGTAATTGTTCCAAAACTATCTTTTGTGTCATAACATTATTTTGATAATCTTTTCAAGGGTTACAAGTTTTGTTGAGTGTTCTAAAAGTATTTAATTTTAATTCCAAAAACATAAATTTCAACTAAAAATGTTAGTTCAATTTTGAAAGTGTAAATTTTGATTATAAAAGTGTGAATGTCGAATTACAAAAATGTGTACTTGGATTATGATATTGTGGATTTAGATTCCCAAGTATGTGTTTCAAATTCCAATATTAATGTCAACATATGTGTTTATATATGTGAATTCATTTAACTATGTCATACATGTTGGTAATGTATTGAATTATTTGTAGGTAAATCGATCCACATATCACTGATTTATGGGGGCATGAGGGACCAATTGGCCCCTCATCCTAGGGTTCAAGGCTAGAGTCCTAAAAAATAAAAGATCCATTTTTGGTTTGTTTTGTGTTTTTTCGGCCAATGGTTTTTGGTCCATTATAATCTAATCTAGATTAATGGATTAATTTTGTAATATTGTGTAAGTTAATGGATCAAGGTAAAGAGAAAGTATCTTGTGGGAAGTTAAGTTAACACAATGAGATATCAAGGGTAACTCTAAGTTAGACTAGTTTTCTTGGTTAACTGTTTCTAGGGTAAATCTTATGTACATTGTGTGTAAATGCGTCATCATTTCTTTATATTTTATCATTTTGTGAGAATTGTCTTTATTAAATTGGTTTATTAAGATATTCATCTAGGATTAGATCAATATTATTAGATTTAATCTCTTCATATATGATCAGATCAAGATTAGGGTTGATGATATGTTGGGTTGTTTGACTCTTGTTCATAAATTAGACCTTGCCCCTACTCTAATAGACCATAACTTTATGCCTTACAACTCTCCCCATCATAAGAATTGAAGACATTTTACCAAGCATAATATTTCTCGGAATATCGTTGATCATTATTTTAGATATTTGTAGAAGCATTGTGAAAGGATGAATCATGGACCAATGGAAAATATCCAGACCGGTTATGGCTGATCAATGTGTGGTCATGGAATACTTTGAACGACTAATTAAGGGCTTCATAGAAATGTGTCTCCTTGGTTGCACATTCATACGAAATTACCTTTTCTTGCAACCAAATAATTGACAATGGTCAATTAAGGATCAATTGGAGATACCAACCAACTAGGTTTTGATTGTGTGGTTCGTCAACTGTGATTTAATTATTCTCTCAGTTTCAAGAGTGTTATTGACGTTATTGATTTCAATGAGTTATTGACATATTGGTTAATAGATCATCTAGAACTTGTGAGACCATATTCCTTATGGCATTGATATATATGAATATGAACTACTATAATTAATAGAGATTGTTGGCATAATAGAGAATATTGTATTGACAAGTAATGATGTGCTCTTGTCTAGTTGACTAATCAATTAGGACTTTTCTTTAGATAAAAATTGGAAGAACCACAAGTTCATGGGAGCATCCCCTTGTCATTAAGATCTAGGTGGATACTAGTGGCCAATCACCTATTCCATTTGGAACCCCACCATTGTTTCTTTCGGTTTCCTTAATTGTAGCATAACTTACTATTTTTGGTAGTTTTTCAGATCTTAAACTTCTGGAGCCATTTTGATGGCCTAAAAGAATTTGTTTTTTGGGAAAACCAAGAGATAAAAAAAAGTGCATGACCAACTTACCAGCCTTGTTTTTACCTCCTCTTGGAAATATTTGAAATGAGGTATTATCATATTCAAATGAAGATCGTATGCCAATGTTATGGCCCCAAGAAGTTGACATTACAACTAACCCCAACGAGGCCCGCAAGCTTTTGGTGCTTCATCTCCCAGGGTTAGGTTTTTGGATGTTTAAGGTTTCCCATTATTTATTAATGATAAAAAGGCCTCAATGTCTAATTGTAACACTATTAAAAAGGCATGTAGTTGCCACATCTCTTCTCAGAGATAAGCTACCATCGCCCGAACTAGTTTATTTCCATTCCACATGTAACACTTTTCAATACTTTGTTATTAATGAATTAAAGTTTTGTTTTCATTGTAGGTATATGTTTATATATATATATATATATATATATATATATATATATATATATATATATATTTGTATTTCATTTTTTCCTACATAATTCTGGATCTCATTGATGTTAAAGGGGAGAGTTGGAGATAGGGGGTGTATTGCAACAAGGGGGGGAGTTATTTCATTGCAAAAAAGGGAAGTATTATGGCAAGGGAGAGAATTCTTTTTGTCCTAGTGGATTATGTGTTTTGAAAAAGGGGGGGTTATTAAAAAAAATGTTGGCATTGATCTCAAAGGGCTTATATCATTGATATTATGTATAACTATCCAAGTATATTTAAAAGGGGTTTCTAGTGAAAAAGGATAAGTAAAAAAGTGAAATGGTGGTATCAAAACCATGGTTTAAGAATTCCATGGTATTTGGAAAAGTGAAATAAAAAGGGGAATTAATTATTTAATTAATGAATTGAAGTAAATTATTTAATTAACATGTCTGTTTATGAAAGGATATGATAATGTATAAAAACAAAAAGAATTGAAAGGAAAATTTGTGTGAGCAAAAAAGTAATTTGTGGAGTGAATGAGTCATCTTGGAATTTCCATTATATTATTTTTCCTAGGATGCTTCAAATGGTGAAATGTAAGCATATAGAGGGGAGATTGAGGATAACATCTGGTTAATATTTCATAACTTAGTTCACTATAAATTCAAAGATATACATTGTGGGAGTTAGGTTTTTATTGGTCCTGAAATCTACATCAAATGAGTCATCTCGAGATTTTCGCTATAACTTATTTTTGGGGATGTTTTAGACCTTGAAATTTTGAGGAGTTAAAGGCGAGTTTTCTTGGTACATGTGTTCAAACATTTATATATTGGTTCGTTATAACTTATGAGATATGACTTGTGGAAGTTAGAGTTCCTAAATGCTCCTGAAATTAGTTTCAAATAGGTCATTCTAGAATTTCCATTATAACATATTCTCTATGATGTTTTAGACTATGAAAATATCAGAGATACGTGGAGACGTATAGAAGTATGTCAATTAAAAATTTTAGACTTTGGTTTTCTATACTTTTGGAGATATGGTCCTGAAATCAATTTCAAACATGTCATCTTGGAATTTTTTCTATAAATTCTTTTTTGGGACTTCTCAGAATGTGAAATTTTCATAGATGTGAGGAGACATACATAAGTTTCTCAGGTTATAATTTCAAGATTGAAAAAATAGATAGGTGGCACGTTCTACAAGTTCATTCTTGGGAAGAGGAAAAAAACAACGAGCTTTGGAAAAATTACCTTAAATTTCATTTGGAGATTCAAATTTTGGTCAAACATGGTGAAGGAAGAAGGAATGAACAACCTACCGAGGAATAAGTAGAAATAAAACTAAACAAAGATAGTGTGAATATTATCATGTTTTAAATCATTTAAATGCACTAAAAAAGAGTTGTAATTGAGGGTTATTGCTAAAATAAAGGGATTGGTGTCTCTTTCTAAGTTGCTGCTTAACATTGGGTATTGGTGTCTCCAATATGTTAGTGCCTACTCGAGTTTATTCTATTTGGGAATGGTGTCTTTGATACGTTGGTGCCTAAAAATGTTGTAATAGTAGGTTGGTTCCCATAAAGAATTATAAAAATAGCTTTTCTGGTTTTCTCCCAAAAGGGTTTCCACCTAAATTTTGTGTTCCATGTTCTTTAGTTGATAGATCTCATATACAATTATTTTCTTATGGTTCCTGAATGTTTAAATAAGTAAAAAATGTCTTATACTTATTCACTTATACTAATTTATCCCCCCTGCCCCCCACATTCCCCAAGTATAAGTGTGTGAACTTGAATTGGTATCAAAGAAAGTTCCTTCAGAAATAGTATAAACATTGGAAGGTAGATCTCAGAAGCACACATGGCTTGTCTAGAAGGTTTCTCCACAGAAAAGGTCCTTTATTTATAATAAAAAAATATCCTTTTAGGAGTATGAGGATCCAATCTTCTCTAATGAATCTTGGCTTTGACATTTGGTAATCTATTATGACTATTTATAAAGCTCCAACAATTCCACCATTGGATCCCACTAGAAAGTGGCCATTGAACATAATGTAATCACCATGATTGTTATCATGTGTGGTCTATCAGAATCATAGTTTTTCAAGGTGAAACGCTGTGAATAAGAAAAAAATTATGGGACAAACTTCAAAGTATCTATGAAGGCGATGAAATTTTTAAGAAGGAAATATCCAAACTCATAGAAGGTAGTTTGAAAGATTGAAAATAGAATATGAAGAAAATGTTGCAAACTATTTCCTTTTTGTGGATGAAATTTTCAATATCTTGTCTTTGAGGTTTATGCGAGTTTCATCATTATGTAGATCTTTCAGATACATCGCATTAGGTTTCTTTCTGATGACGTTTCGAACCAGAAACGGTGGTTCGAAATGTCATCAGAAAGAAACCTAATGCGATGTATCCGAAAGATCTACATAATTTTCAATATCATCAGAGGAATTGGTGAAAAGGTTGAAGAATCGATGATTATATAAAATATGTTAAGGCCACCCCCTTTATGATTTGATGCTAAAGATTTCGCTATTGAAGAAATCAAGGAAGTTGATAAATTGATAATGGATGAATTACATGAGATTTTCATGGCATATAAAATGAGCACTAAAAAAGAGAAACTCAAAGAAAAAAGAAACCTTCAATGCTTCAAAGAAGAAAATTGATAAAGAGTATTAATCAATTGATAACTCTAGTAGTGAATCAAACATAGAGGAAGAACATTTTGTGAGAAAACTTGAAAAGGGATATGGAAAATACAAAGTCAACTTTCCCTTTAAATTATTTAATGGAGTTCTAACATTTATTGAGAATAAACTTTATTTATGGTAATTAAAACTTATATTGATGAAAAAAAAGGGAAATAAATGATGGAATCAGAAGAATAAAATGTTGAAATAGATAAGGAAGTGGATATTGAAGAATAACTTATTTGTGCCTTAAGAAAAATAAAGTATCCTAAGAAAAATAATTTGAAGCAAAAGGAGTTGCTAAAAAAATATAAAGAGGAGGATCGTGATACAAAAGAAAAGATCTCACAGAGCCTTGAAGAAACAAAGAAAGGTATTATCATACTAAAGATTCATCTAGAAGAGGAAAACATGTCAAAAGAAATGGTGAAAATCCAAGTGAAGGAAAAAGAAGAAAATTGTGATAAATATGAAGCTAAAATTGTTTCCTTAAGAAAGGGAGTAGAGAAAACAACTACTTAACTGAATAAAGGCTTGAAGTTTCAAAATAATTTTGACTTGAATACCAAACATCATGATTTAAAGGAACATCATGATGCCTTAATGTCGTAGCTCACAAAGAAGGATGGCACCGTTTATCAATTGCTATATGTTGAGAAGAAGGCTACTAATGAGATTCCAGGCTCACCTATTTCTAGTACAACTATTTGTGAGTCAGTTGGTGTATTTCATTTTGATTCACCTCAAGCATCACTAATCACGAATGATGTTTCTCCAAATTTTGAAAAATAAACACATGACAAGTGTTGGATCCCAACTTATGAGTAGAATGGGATATACCAGTGGTGGACTTCGAAAGAAAGGAGAGGGAATTTCCCCCCCTATTTCTCCTAATATATAGACGTCTAGAGTAGGAATTAGATTTAATGTTGGTGTTTCTGCATTGTATACACTTAGCCTTATTAAATGGAAGTGGTATTTTTGTGATAGGTGGGAATGATAATGAAGATAAACCATTTTCAAATTGTGATGGATAGATTGATGATTGGGTTGTTCCAACAGATAAGAATGTTGTTGATATTCCAAGATGTTCGACTCCTATTCATAAATTAGACCTTTCCCCTACTCCAATAGATTATAACTATGTGCCTTACAATCTCCTCATCTTAATAATCAAAGGCATTTTACTAGGAATTAGATATCTTGGAATAATGGTGATAACACTTTCAAATCTTTATAAGAGCACCATGAAAGGATGAATCATGGACTAGTAATGGTTATCTAGATTAACTATGAATGGATTGATGGATGATCATGGAATTATTTGAAGAAATGCTTGAGGAATTCAAATAGATGTGTCTCCTCGGCTATACAATCATACATTAACACTACGTTTCCTTACAACTAAAGAATTAATAGTGGTCAACTATGGATCAAATGAAAATATTAGTCAACCAAATTTTGAATGGGTTGTTCATAAATTGTTCTTTGATTTCTCCCTAATTTTCACAAGCATTATTGAAGTTATTCATTTGAATATGTTATTGACAAATTGTTCAATGGCTTGTCTAGGATTTATGCATCTAGATGCCTCATGTTGATGACATATGTGGTTATGTACTACTATAAATGATAAAGTATTGGATTTATAGATAATGATGTTGTATTGTCTAGTTGACTAATAAACTGGTATTTTTCTTTGATAACACTTGAGCAAAGCACAATTTTGTGGGGAGCATCCCCTTGTCATTTATGCCAAAGAGGGACAATTACATATAGGGAGAGTAAAAATTTGGGAGAATTCATTTTTAGAAAAAATGGAGATTGGTGAATCTTATTTTTGGAAAAAGCATGGAATATTAGCCCACCTACAATCATTAACCCTTAAAATTTTCCTTGAAGAGGGAGAATTATTTTTTTTCTTGATAGATTTTGTATTTTGTTGTAGGATTTCCATCAATGAAAAAGGGGGAGATTGTTGAACATATTGTTGTTATTGACATCAAAATGATTGTACCATCGATATTATATATAAGTGTCTAAGTATATTAATGAGGGAGTTCTCACAAAAAATGAGAAGTCAAAAAGTGAAATGGTGGTTTCAAACCCATGGTTTAGGAAGTCAATGGTATTTGACCATGGTATTTGGAAAAATGAAATAAAAATGAACATTAACTATTTAATTAATGAATTGGCATGAATTTTTGAATTAACATGTCTTTTTATGAAGGGTTATTGTTAAAGATAAAAGAAATATGAGATAAATAATAACAAAAATCATACATAACAACAATACACATAAACCATGCACACTATGTTTTACCCTGGAAAACCCTAATTATGGGAAAACCACCCAAGAATATATATATTATTATCTTATACATTAAAAGAAACAATGCCTTAACTTAAAAGTAGCTAGTCTAACAACCATCCTATCCCACCAAAGTGATCCCTTTTCTCAACTTAGGCACATTACAATGGAGAATCCATAACCCTTTTAAAGGCCTCATCACATGTAATCCATGGGCTCTAATATCACGGGCCACTAAAACCATGTGTTAGAAACCATGATTGTATACCTAAAAATTTTGACTCTTGTACCAAGTCAGGTTTACCCTAAGATTCCCCATTTTAAACTTGTATGAAAAAATCTACATGCTCTCCTCCCCTATTACTTAGGTCTACTCCAAGACTTTATCGATAAGGGTAGGAATGCCTAACCAAGTCTTAGATTTGTGTGTCCATATACATGTAATTTACAAATTTCACCTCCAAAGTATTTTTTTTATTGCTTTCTAACACTTATGCCGCCATTCTGTCACATGTACACATTTGATCACACCAAGTGCTCTCCTCACCATATTTCACTTATGTGGTTGCATATCACCCTATTGGACCTCTATTTTCTCTCAGGAAATTTTCATGTATGTGGTTCAAATCCCAGTATAGGCTCTCTATATTAACTTTATCCTCAATATAAAACATGATAGAATTCACAACCATTACCTGATTATATAGGTTATGATCCCTTGGATCTGATACTAGTTGTTAGAGATAGAAACAATATGAGAAAAATAATGATGAAAACCATACATAGAAAGAATACATATAAAGCATGCACACTGTAATTTGCCTTGGAAAAACTCAATCGGGGAAAAAAAAAACCAACATTAGATCTATTATTATCATATGGCTTAGAAGCAGTTATACCTTGACTTAAATCAACCAAGCCAACTAATATCCTAGCCCACCCAAGTGATCCCTGTGCACAAATCAAGCACATTACAATGGAGAATCACCAAAAATTTAAAGGATTCATCACATGTAATCCATGGGATCTAATAACATGAGACCCCAAAACCATGTTCTTGAAACCATCACTTTGGACCCAACAAGTTCAAATCTTTCACCGAGTCAAGTTTACCTTAATAGTTATAATAATGGATAAAAGAAGAAAGCACTAGAAGGAAAGTGTGTGTGAGAAAAATTATAATTTGTGGAATGAATGAGTCATATTGGAATTTTCATTATAAAATTTTTCTACAAATTATACTTCAAATGACGAAATTTTGAGCATATTGAGGAGAGATTGAGGAGCACATCTGGATAAAATTTTATATCTTAGTTCAACTATACCTTTGGAGATATATGTTGTGGAAGTTAGGGTTTGTAATTGGTCCTAAAATATTCTTCAAATGATCCATCCTTGTATTTTTTCTATAACTTATTTTTGGTTACATTTCAGACTGTGAAATTTTGAGGATGGGGATGAGATCTTTGGGTACATGTGATAGAGAGTTTAGATATTGGTTCATTATTTTTAAGAGATATGCCCCTTGAAAGTTAAGGTTATTGAATTCTCTTGAGATCAATTTCAAACATGTCAGTTTGGACTTTTTTCTACAACATTTTTTTGGGATGTTTTAGATTGTGAAATGTTTAGAGATCTGTTGAGGCATATAGTTTGGGATGTTTTAGAATGTGAAATGTTGAGATCTACTCAGATCTTCACTATAGTTTCAGAGATATGCCTTGTGGAAGTTAGGGTTTTTATATGGTATTGATATCAATTTCAAATAGGTAAGCTACGAATTTTTCCTATAACCTCTTTTTTGGGACTTTTCAAATTGTTTTTCGAAGATCCGAGAGGACATATAGAAGTGCCTCAAGTAAAAATTTCATAATCAGATTTGTAAAATTGGGTATGTGGCATGACGTACAAGTTTAATTTTGGGAATAGGCCAAAAACAACAATATTTGTGACCATAAATTAATTTAATTTGGATATTGAAATTTTGGTCAAACCTGAGGAAGGAAGAAGTAATAAATATAACTAGTGAGGGAAGAAACAACAAGTAGATCTAGTGCATGTTGAAACATTGAGAAGACCTAGTGAAGGTAGAAGTATCAAGAAAACTTGATGAAGGTAATGTGAATGTTATCATATTTTTAAGAATTTATATGCACTATAGAAGAGTTGTAATTGAGGGTTGTTGTTCAAATAAAGGGATTGGTGTCTCTTGTTAAGTTGGTGCTAACATTGGGGATTGGTGTCTCTAGTAGGTTGGTGCCTATTAATTTTTGTAGTGGTGGGGAGTGACAACTCGAAAATATTGGTGCCTACTGGAAGGTAGATCTCAAAAGCACACACGGTTAGTCAAGAAGGTTTCTCCAAACACAAAGCTCCATTGTTTGTGAAAAAGAATTATGATTTCTAGAGTATAAGTATGTAGACTTATCTATTGGGTCTTGGATTTGACATTTGGAAATATATTATGATTGGTTATAAAGATCTAACATTTCCACTAATAGATGAGGTTGGAAAGAAGGCTAGTGAACATAATTCAAAATACATGAATGATATCTTGCGGGGTCTATCATAATCACATTTTGTCAATGTGATGCATTTTGAATTAACAAAATCAATTGAGGAAACACTTAAAAATACCTATAAAGGTGATGAAAAGGTTAAGAAGGAAAAACTCCAAACTCATAGATTTCCGTTTGAGAGTTTCAAAATGAAATATGAATAAAATGTTACAGCTTATCTCCTTTGTGTGTCTAAAATTGTCAACACCATCATAGGACTTGGTCAAAAGGTTGAAGAATCAATGATTGTAAAAAAGGCATTGAAGTCACTCCCCTTAAGATTTGATGAAAAATATTCTATTACTGAAGAAATGAAGGACCTTGATAAATTTACAATTAATGAATTACATGGGATTCTCATGGATTATGACATGAGGAATGAGAAAGAGAAACCATCAAATCTAGAAGAAACCTTAAAACCTTCAAAGAAGACAAAAAACAAAGAGCACAAATCAAGTGATAGATCTAGTAGTAAATCAAACATAGAGGAAGCATATTTTGTGATAAAACTTAGAAAGGGATATGGAAAATAAAAAGGTAAGATACCCTTTAAATACTTTAATTATGGAAAAGTAGGACATTTTTCTGCTACGTGTCCATATGAAAAAACTCAAAGTAGTGGTGATGAGGAATACCATAACATAAAGAAAGGAATCAAACATCTTCAACGCAAAAATAACCACAAAGAGGAAAAGCATGAAAATTAGATGAATTACTATAAGAAAAAGAAGAGCCTCTAATGAAAAGGGGGTAATGGCTCATCTAAAGAAAGCAATGATATCATTTATTTTGAGAACCCCTTTTCATTTCGCCAAAATTTATTATGTTATTAAATACTTTTAATGTTGGGTTACCAACATTTATATTGTGTACTAAACTTTATTATGTGATGTACTATTCTATTTTATTAATAAAAATTATAAAGGCAAAGGAAGGAAGCAACCAACAAATCATGATGTCTTGGGGTTGGGTGGGAGGGGGGGGGAAGGGGGGAATTGATTAAGGAGGAAAAGATCCAAGGAGTGGGAAAAATCCTTGCCTTGCTTGAATAAATATTATTTTCCCTTGATGTGACAGTTGGTATTCCAAAGAAGCTTCTAGCAAAAGATTGGGAAGATGAAGGGTCAAGGTGTGATTATAAAAATAAGGAGAAACCATTAAGGGGTTCTTGGTTCTTATTCTATGCTTAAATTTTTCTCACATTTAGAAATTTGATTCGACAAGGGAATTGGTGGCATAACCCAGAGAAGTTTAAAATTTATGTTTGGTTAAGAACTACGAATGACATCCTGTGTGATAGATTTCTTATGTGTGAAGGAGATTAGCATTCAATTTTTGTGTTAGTCTGGTATGAAATCTATGTGCTAAATCCCTAAGTTTAGTTTTCCCTCAAGGCATCAAGATTTGGCATAGGGGTGGCCAGTTGTGAGAAAAATTGCAGCATATTTGAGCCTAAGGTGAGGTGGAATGTGGCTCACCTTACTTCAGTTCCAATATTTTTTTATTACAATAGATATATGTTTATTTTTGTGTTATTGATATTTCTTGCATGAGTGATTTATTCATATGCAATAATTATCATTATTGTTATATATTTTATTTATGATCTTGTGTTGGTTATGATAGTAAAGTTTGGAGGAGTGAGTTTGAATTCATTTGGTTGTGGAATAAAAAATAATTGGGAGGCATGGGAAATTCTTGATAATTTTGGGTAATTGCATGTATTCCTCGTTAATTGCATGATGTCCCTCTTAACTACATGTTTCATTTTCTTTAACTTTGTATATAAGCTATAAGTGATTTCATGGAGTTTAATGGTGGAAGCCCGAAATGTAATTTATGGAGTAAACATGTCATCTTGGCGTTTTCACTATAAATTTTCTTCTGGGAGGTTCGACAGGATGAATCTTGGACCATAGTGAGGGGAAATTCGCTGATCATGTGATCCAATTTTTAGATCTTGTTTTGGTGTATTTTCAAATTTATTCTCTAAGAAAGTTGAGCTTTTTGAATGCTCCTGAAATAAGGGTATTTTGGCATTTTCGCTATAAATTTTCTTTTGGGTGGTTTTAGAGGCTGAAAATTGTACCATACTTATGGTAAATCTTGAGAAAAGTCTATTTGATATTTCAAATATTGATTTGTTTTATTTTTAGAGATATTCCCTGAGGAATTTGGTTCTCATGAATGCTCCTAAAATTATACCTCAAAATAGGTATGCTTGGCATTCTTTCCATAACTTTAGTTTTGAGAGGTTCTAAACATTGAAACTTGGAGTATACAAAGAAAATATATCAAGATATTTGTGGTAGAAAATTTATATTTTGGCCCTCTATAGTTTCCAAGATATACTGTGTGGAAGATAGGGGTTTGAGAGAATAAATAGTGCACAAAAAATGTTTGATGAAATGCCCCAATAAAATGTGGTTTTGTGGGAACTATTTGACAAAATTCTTTAGTGAAAATGTGAGGCCCCACAACCCTAATGAAGGATTAACAGGTTGGGTGTGTTACACAGTGGCTTTAGAGTTTGTTTTAAGCTCGTGAATAAGTGAAGAATTTGGTACCTTGTATTCTAAATCAAGCATTAAGGCATCGGGTATGTTACATTTTTGATAGTGATCAAGAAGTAACTTTTTTTTATTGAAATTGAAAGAAACATTTATGAAGACAAATGGAAAGAAATGATAAATTATGAAGAAGAAAATTCCAAAAAAGGATGGGTAAGTGTATCTTAAAGAAGAACTCATTTTTTCCTTAAGAGAAATAAATAAGCTTAAGAAAATATTGAAACAAAAGGAGAAACTGTAGAAATATGAAGAGGAAGATCATGATGCAAAATAAAATATGTTGAGCCTTGAATAAATAAACAAGGTTATTATCATCCTAAATGTTCAATTAGAAGAGTAAAAAATAATAGAAGAAGTGGTGAACATCCAACAGGAGGGAAAGGAAGAAAATTGTGAGAAGTAAGAAGCTGAAATTGTTTCCTTAAGAGAGAAGCTAAAGAAAACAACTGCTCAATTGTCTAGAAGCATGAAGTTTGAAAATAATGATGACTTGCATACCAACATTCACTAGCTATAACTGACCATTTTGTAACTCAATAATGAGGTTTCCCATTTGTAGGTTAACATTGATGAGCTTTATGAAGAAGTTTCTCTAATTCAAACAAATAACAACTAGATCAGGCTTTGAAGGAATATCATGATGCCTTACTATTGCAGCTCATAGAGTAGGAAGACACCATTTATCAATGACTTCATGTTGAGAAGAAGGTTGATGGTGAGATGCCAAACTAACATATTTGTAGTAAAACTATTTGTGAGACCATTGATGTTTCTACTTTTCATTCCTAATAGGAACTACTAGTAAGAAATGATATTTCTTCAAATTTTGAAAAACACATGATGACTATTGGATCCTAACTTCTAAGAAAAATGGGATATACTAGTGCCAGGCTTGGAAATAATGGACATGGCATTTCTACCACTATTTCTTCCAAGGTACATACATCTAGAGAAGGACTTGTATATGATGCTTCCGTTGTCACATTGTCTACACCTATCATTATTAAACCAAGGGAAGTGATAATTGTCATAGGTGGATCAGACTGAATCACAACCCCTTATTAATTTTGATCAATATATTGATGATTTTTTTATTATAACAGTTAAGAATTTTGTTGATATTCCATGCTATTTGACTCATGTTCATAAATTATACCTTAACCTTACTCCAATAAATCATAAACGTGTGTCTTAAATATCTCCTCATCATAAGAATTAAATTCATTTTATTAGGAAATTGATTTCTTGGAATAGTGGTGATTGTGCTTTTAGATATTTGCAGAAGTCTCATGATAGGATGAATTGTGGAGTAGTGCTAACTCTCTGAATTGATTGTGGATGGATTAATGGATTTTCATGGAATTCTTTGAAAATATTCTTGAGAACTTCATACATATGTGTCTCTTTGCTTTTATAGTCATACAAAACTAGTTTTCCTTACAACTAAAGAATTGATAGGCTGATTGAGGATCGATTGAAAATACTAGTCAATGGTGTTTTTAGTGGGTGGTTCCATAACTCTTCTTTCAAGTCTCCTTTAGTTTTAACACTTTTATTAAATTTATTTATTTAACTAAGTTATTGATATATTGGTCATTGGCTCATCTGGAATATGCGTGAACAACTACCTTATATTGTTGACATATGTGATTTTGTACTAGTAAAATTAATAGAGATTGTTGGTATAATAGAGATTGTTGGATTGACATATAATGATGTGCTATTATCTAGTTCACTGATCAATTTGGACTTTGATTTGGACAAAAATTAGAACAAGAACAAGTTATGGGGGAGAACCCCTTTGACTTTAATATAAAAGAGGAAGAGTTGTAGAGAGGGGGAGTATTGTAGCGAGGGGGAATAATTTCACTATAGATAGAGGGGATTATTTTACTAAGGGATATAATCAATTCATTACAGATATGGGGAGGGAGGATGTTGTATTAAGGGGGATAATTCTTTCAATTCTTGGTGGATTATGTGTTGAGTTCCAGGATTGCCATCAATGAAAAAGGGGGAGGTTATTGAACAATTTTTTTACATTTAAATAAAGGGGATTATATCATTGATATTATATGTATCCAAGTATATTAAAAATGGGATTCTCATGAAAATGGAGAAGTTAAAAAGTGAGTTAGTGGTTTCAAACCCATGGTTTAGGAAAACTGTGGTATTTTCCAATGGAAAAGTGAAACAAAAATTATTAATTAATGAATTGACATGAATTTTTGAATTAACATGTCTTTTCATGAAGGGTTATGATAACGTATAAAAGGGGAAAGCATTGGAAGGAAAGTGTGCTGGAACTGAAATGTAATTTGTGGAGTGAACAAGTCATCTCAACATTTTCATCATAAATTCTTTTTTGGGATACTTAATATGATGAAATTTCAATCATTTTGAGGAGAGATAGAGTAGAACAATTGCTTAAATTTCATACCTTAGTTTGTTATGATTTCAGAGATATACACTATGGAATTTAAGGTTGATGATTGGTCTTGAAATTTGCTTCAAATGAGTCATCTCCATATTTTTTTCTATAGCTTATTTTCTAGGACGTTTTTGTTGGCATTTTGGCACAGGTGTGGCGCTATGATACAGGTGTTGTCCTTGATGGCAACTCTCTTTGATGACAGATCTTAGTCCAGACTACAAGTATGAAGAGAATTTTCATGTACGCAGGTTCATTAAGCCCAAGTTGCGTATACACGCAGGTACGCTATATACTAAGTCGCGGATACGTAGGTTCGCTATATACGAAGTCGCGTATGCATG
This sequence comes from Pinus tabuliformis, assembly GCA_031772625.1. Lineage (NCBI taxonomy): Eukaryota > Viridiplantae > Streptophyta > Pinopsida > Pinales > Pinaceae > Pinus > Pinus tabuliformis. Next base: position 660,038,082 of record CM062804.1, read on the forward strand.
CAGCTTCATGAACAGAAAAGGGCGTACATGTCGAGAAGCCTCCCTTTGGTCCGTGGTAGTTAGTCCTCGGTACTTGAGCCTATGTCTTTGGACCAAAGTATCTCGAAAGACGTGTTTATCCCTAGTTTTGAAGTTGATGGTATTGGATTTCTATGGTTTTGGCCCTTGGTATTGAGCAAGGCCTAAGGCTATATAAGGAGAAGAAGACCATTAGGCAAATACAATTGAAAAGTCTTGAATATCTGAAAAAGAAAGAGGTCTGGTATGCAGGTTCTGGGTTGCTTGATCTAAGCTAAGGAGAGATCACATCGGTTGATGGAAGACTAGATCTAAGGACAGATCGGGATCTAATGGTTTGAAATGCACTATTATGATATGGTTGATTATGCGTATTTCTAGATCTGCATACTGACACAATGTTATGTTCTGGGTCTAACTGATGTCTGGTACAGCTGCAAGTTAAGAGAATTTATTTTTAGATCTGTACGCAGGTTGTCTTTGGTAAAAGCGCGTGTATACGCGGGTTTCTCTCATTGAAGTAGCGTATATCTTTTGAAGTTTGATTTTTGGGGTTGAAGTTGGGTCTGACTACTATTGCAGAGTTCTGTAGTCCGCTCTGGGTTCTGGTGACTGGTGTTGACAGGGTTTCAATGGTTCAGTGATTCAAAGATTGATGATGCTAGTATTGGTTGTTTTGTGCTTCAATGATCTGTTATGAAAGTTGAATGAATTGTGGTCTTCAGATTGTAATGTTGTGCTTCAGAAATATCCAGTCTGAAAATGTATGAAAAGTGGTACCTAAAGGAAAGAAGATTGTAGGCCAGCACCTACGTACTAGTATCTTAGCCAGTACAAGAGCAAAGGGGGTTGGAGCTCCCTTCCAAGGAAGTTTGGAGAATGAGAGAAGGTTGAAGCCTTCAGCAGGTTGTAGCCTGCGTACTAATATAAGGTTGCACCAGTACAAAAGATTGTAAACTGAAGTTTCATATTAAAGAAAGATAGAGACGACTTGCAGCAGGTGGTTTTCACCCACATTGGGTTTCCACCTTATATCATGGTGTTCATGTGTGTGTTTTCTGTGTGATGATCTGTTCTGTTATATTGCACCTGTTTTACTATCATGGTTAATAATGTCCTGATGCATTTACTGAAGATAAGCTACTTTATCATAAGTTTTCTTGTTATACACTGGTTTCTTTAGACACAGTAGCGTGTACACGCTGTTTCACTTAACTGAAGTAGCGTATATGTTTCTGAGCATAAAATGAAAAAGTTTTTCTGATAATACTAATTCACCCCCCCTCTCAGTATTATTTCCAACAATTGGTATCAGAGCAGGTCCTTCAGAGAAGCTTGATCGCTTGAAGGTAGATCATTCATCATGAGCAACTACGAGAGAGAAGCATCAATCAGGCCACCGGTTTTTGATGGGACAAACTTCAATTATTGGAAGGTAAGAGTTACTGCCTATCTTCAATCTCTTGGTACAGAAGTTTGGGACATCGTAGAGACAGGCTACACTTTTCCTTCAGCTACTCCTACAGATGTAGACGAGAAAAATAAATATGAAACAAATGCGAAAGCAGTCAATACTCTATTGGGATGTATATCCCAATCGGAATTCATGAAGGTAATGCACTATAACTCCGCAAAAGAAATATGGGACAAGATTTTCACGAGCTATGAAGGAGACGAACAGGTAAAGCGTGCTAAAATTCAAAATCTCAAGATTAAGTATGAGACTCTCAGAGTGTATAATGATGAAAGTGTGGCTAACTATTTCCTTAGAGTTGATGAGATTGTTAATTGCATGAAAAACTTGGGTGAAGAAATAAAAGAGGTTATTGTGGTTGAAAAGGTTCTAAGATCATTGTCCCCCAAATTTGAATCTAAAGTGTCTGCAATAGAAGAAAAGGAAAATCTACGAATTCTTACTATGTCTCAGCTTCATGGAATTCTAACTGCTTATGAAATGAGAAAGGGAGGTCCATCAAACAGAAGAGAAGCTGCTTTCAAGGCTTCAGGAAAAGGAGATTATTATGAAGCAAGTCACATGCCAGAAGATGAAGAAGAAGAATCAAATTTTGTCAGAAATCTTCAAAGGGGTTCTGAAAGGTTTAGAGGTAAGTTACCTTTTAAATGCTTTGCTTGTGGAAGAGTAGGTCATTATGCTGCCAGATGTCCTCACAAAGATAAGAATGACAAGGGAAAGGAACCTGTTAAATGGAACAAGAAACAAAATGAAAAGAAGAAAAGCTATTACACTCATGAAGATAGTGATGGTCTTTCAAATAGTGATGAAGATGAACAAGGTAATAGATATAAAATTTTAATGGCTTTTGAAGATGATGACTACGTGGATGCTATAGATGTAGAAGGCTTTTGTGAAGAAATGAAAGATCTCAAAGTTTGCTTAGAAGAGAAGAGTGCTATTATTGATTCTCTACAATGTCAACTAGATGAAAAGGAAAAACATCTTGAAAAATTGGAATGTGAGATTGTTTGTCTTAGAAAGGAGATTGAGAAAACAAAAGCGATTAATCTTAAATTTGTTAAAGGATCTGAAACCTTGGATGAGATTATCAATGTGCAGCGATCTCCTCTGATCAAGACAGGTCTTGGATATAATGGAGAAACATCTCAAGCCTCTACCTCTAAAAGTTATCTTGATGCAGCAAGGAGAAGCGAGCAAAGGCCAAATAAAAGTCACCAGGTGAATCAAGGACAGTTTACCTCAAGAACAAATAAAGACCATCAAGAAATTCGGGGACAAACTGCCTTAAGGACAAACAGAAGCTACAATCAGCCACAGGTAAAATCTTCCCAATTTGCTCCAAGAATGAATGTGAATAGAAGCTACAATCGGTTGGATGATAGATTTGATTATCGCAGAAGTTTCTTTAATGGCAAATGCTTTTCTTGCCATAACTTCGGTCACAAAGCAGCGCAATGTGTTGCCTACAAGACAATCATGACTAGAGAAGCTCAAAAGCAAGGGAGAATGACTGGAACCATGAAAAGGACTTATAACAACTTTTCGGTTCTTGAAAATGAAATTGAATGCTCTATTTGTAATAACTTTGGTCATGAAGACTCTGAATGCAGGAGCAGGTTCCGGAAGACAACTCAGAAGGAACAAACCTCAAATGTCAGAACATGGAGAATAAAGGAACTGCAACCAGAAAGATGTGGGATAGCCTTTTATGCAGAAGGTCAAGAAAGTCTATGGTACATTGACAGCGGATGTTCGAAGCATATGACAGGTGACAAAGAAAAGCTCGAGTCATATACCGCATTAGAAAAGGGGAAGAAAGTTTCTTTTGGAAATGATATCTCTGCAGCCATAAAAGGAAAAGGTGTTGCTCCATTGAAAGAGAAGGTCAAAGCTGGAAATGTTTTGTATGTTGATGGATTGAAGCATAATCTTCTGAGTGTCAGTCATATGTGCGATCAAGGAACAGAGGTAATATTTAGATCAAATGGATGTTGTGTTCGTGATCTTGATACAGGTAAAACAGTGATCAAAGGAAGAAGGACTCCAAATAATCTATACATATTTGAAGAAGGACCACAACAATGCTATTTTAGCAAGGATGATGAACACTGGTTATGGCATCGGAGGTTGGGGCATCTAAGCTTTTCACAAATAAGGAAAGCATGCAAATATCAGGCAGTTCGTGGTCTTCCAGACATCAAAATTCCAGACAACACTATATGAAAATCTTGTCAGTTTGGGAAGCAAACCAGAACTAACTTTCCAGAGAAGGAAGGATCAGCCAGCATACCTCTTGAGCTAGTCCATACAGATGTATGCGGTCCATTTAGGAAAAGGACACCTCGAGGAGAAGAATATTTGATATTATTCATTGACGATTTCTCCAGGTTTGTCTGGTTAGGGCTTATGAAGAACAAAGATGAAACATTCGAAAAATTCAAATCCTTCAAAGCCTTGGTTGAAAATGAATCAGGACACAAAATTAAGTGCCTCAGATCTGACAGAGGTGGGGAGTTTACCTCAAACGAATTTTTCGATTTCTGTGAAGAACATGGGATAAGAAGAGAATTCTCTACAGCTAGAACTCCTCAGCAAAATGGGGTGGTGGAAAGAATGAACAGAACAATCCAACAAATGGCTCGTGCTATGCTTGATGAATCAGGTACTCCCGCAACTTTTTGGGGTGAAGCTGCACATGCTGCGGTTATTATTCTTAACAAAACAAATGTATGAGTAAATAGCACTCAAACACCTCATGAGCTTTGGAGTGGTGAGACTCCTTCGGTGAAGCACTTCAAAATCTTTGGGAGCAAATGTTATATTAAGAATACTGATGAGAAACTTGGCAAACTTGAACCAAGAGCAGATGAAGGCATTCTTCTTGGTTATTCTCCACATAGCAAAGCATACAAGTGCTACAATAAAAGACTTGGCAGAATTGTTGACAGCATTGATGTAGTGGTTGATGAGAAGGGATATATTCCTAGGCAAGTTCATCATGAAGACATTGAAGAAGATGAAGGCTACCCTCAAAGGTAGAATGATGAAGAAGAAGAACCTCAAGAAGAAGAAGAACCTCAAGAAGAACCAGAGGAGCAGACAAGAATAGAAGAGAAGACTCCATCCAGATATGTTCAAAAGAATCATCTAGAATCTCAGATTGTGGGGCAGAAAGAAGCAGGAGTACAAACAAGAAGAAGAATTGCAGAAGCTTCAAGCTATTTGGCATTACTCTCTTCCACAGAACCACAAAATGTGAAAGAGGCATGCAAAGATGAATGTTGGGTCAAAGCAATGGATGAAGAACTTGAGCAGATCAAAGAGAACAACACTTGGGAATTGGTTCCTAGACCAAAAGATAAGAATGTCATAGGGACAAAATGGGTCTTCAAAAATAAATTGAATGAAAATGGAGAAGTAATTAGAAACAAGGCCAGACTTGTTTGTAAAGGGTATGCACAGCAAGAAGGAATAGATTTTGAAGAGACCTTTGCTCCTGTTGCAAGACTTGAGGCCATCCGAGAGGGGGGGTGAATCAGTATTATCTAGCAATTTAACAAATCTTCTTTATTTGATATTTGAATTATTCTTGCATATCAGTACCATAAAATAATGAGCATGAACAAAGAAAACAGATAGTCACACCAAGGAACACAAGATGTAAGGTGGAAACCCAATGTGGGTGAAAACCACCTGCTGCAATATGTCTCTATCTTCTTTCAAATTAGAAACTCCTTTTACAATGATTTTGTACTGGTGCAGTCCTTTACCAGTACGCAGGCTGCAACCTGCAGAGAGCTACAACTCTCTACTTCTTTTCATAAAGCATCAAATGATCATCAAGTACATAACAGTTACTGTCTACTACAGTTATCAGATCAGCAATAACAGAATTAACCCAGAACACCTTATCAACAGAGAAATACAATCAACAGAACAGAGACGTAGTTTTCCCTTCTGTGGCCTGCGTATAGATGCAGTTCACCTTCTGCTTTCCTGCGACCACCCGCAGGGATCCTTCTGCTGCACTGCGTGCCCACGCACTGTTCCTTCAACTGCTCTGCGTCCTTTTGCTGCAGGGACGCACCCAAAAACACTATCACGCCGCGTCCAGTTGCTCAAAGGACGCACCCAGAGATACTATCACGCCGCGTCTTTTTACCTTAGGGACGCACCTGAACCTGGTCTGTCCTGTGTCCCCACGCAGATCTCCCGTTACTGAACTGCGTCCCGGACGCACCTGAGCCACTTCTGCCCTGCATCCCCACGCAGGTCTCTCTCTGTTGCGCTGCGTCCCGGCGCACTTTCCCTTCACTGTACCTGCGTGCCTTCGGGTATGAATGATTTCAAGACTTTAAGAGAAACCCAAACACACAGATCTACAGATCTAATCATGCGCCAAAGAGATCTTAGTCCTTCAGTAGATTCGCCTTCTTTAGATTTAGACTAGATCTCACCCAATAAGATATTCAACCAAAGACATGCCCAAACCAAATGATCTCCTTTGCTTTATATAGGCAAGCTCCTCCTCAAATCAAGGAACAATACCACGAGCCGACACCTTAAAAACACAATACCGTCGGCTAGATACCAGGAGTAAATCACAAGAAACCCCCACGTGTGCTTTTCTCTGCCTTAAAAAGTGTGCACTGGGTGGACGCTCCTTCTGAACGGCTGGACTGCGTCCCTGGACGCGGTCTATGCATGGATTACCTACGGGTACGCACTTTCTGAAAGGTGTACCTGCGTCCTTCTTAAATTTTTCAATAAATTAAGAGCTGATCATCAATCTTTGTTGCTGACATGAAGAACAACGATCTACCACCTGAATGGGTTGCCATCAAGGACAACACCTGAACCATAATGCCAACAATCTCCCCCTTTGGACTTGATGGCAACCTCATAATCTTCAGCTTCATTCTCCCCCTTTGACATCAAGGGCAAAGGTTATACTCCTCCTAAGATCATGCTCCTCCTGAATATGAACCAGATCTGCAACGACGAACCATAATCTACCATGAAAGAGATAGAGACATATTGCAGCAATTTCCAAGATCTCCTTCTGACCATCCTCCATAATGCCAACAATGCATTATGTGCTCCCCCTGAGCCTATATCACCAATAAGAAGAGGTTCAACAATAAGATGATGCATCAACAACCCCCAGCTTTTTCCTGAGGTATTCAAAAGTGTCCCTGGGCAATGGTTTGGTGAAAATATCAGCAGCTTGTTCCTTAGAAGGAACATACTCCAATTTGACCTTCTGTTCAAGTACTTGTTCCCGGAGAAAATGGTACTTGATTGGTATGTGCTTGGTTTTTGAATGCATAACAGGATTCTTTGAGATGCTGATTGCACTTGTGTTGTCACGTAAGATAGGCATTGGTGGTGTACAAGTGATTTGAAAATCCTGCAATGTCTGCATCATCCAAAGGAGTTGGGTGCAAAAAGATGCAGCAGCAACATATTCCGCTTCAGCTGTAGACAAGGCAATTGAACTCTGTTTCTTGCTAAACCAAGATACCAGTCTGGAACCGATAAAGAACGCACCACCACTTGTGCTTTTCCTGTCATCCATGCTTCCGGCCCAATCTGCATCTGTATAAGCAGGAAGTGTAAGATCTGTATCTCTAGGATACCATAAGCCATAATTTTGAGTCCCTTGAAGATATTTGAAAATTCTCTTCACTGCCTGAAGATGAGTCTCTTTCGGATTTGCTTGAAATCTTCCAACTATTCCAACTGCATGCATGATATCTAGTCGGGTACCTGTCAAATAAAGTAAACTTCCAATCATAGATCTGTAGGTTGGTTGATGTACTGCTACAGATTCATCATTTGCACTGAGGCTACATCCTGTGACCATGGGTGTACATACTGGTTTTACATCTTCCATGCCATATTTCTTCAAAATCTGTTTGAGATACTTGGTTTGAGATAAAAAGATTCCTTCTTCCTTTTGTTGGATTTGCAAACCAAGGAAATATGTCAGTTCTCCTAGTAAGGACATTTCAAATTCTTTCTGCATGACCGAGGCAAAGCTTTGACTCATAGCTTCTTCATTGCTGCCAAAAATAATGTCATCTACATACACAACAAGAATTAGCAATTTTTCATTTTCAACTTTTATATAAAGATTGCTATCTGCTGAACCTTTTGAGAACCCTTGTTGATGAAGATATTTGTCCAAGCGGTAGTACCAAGCCCTTGGAGCTTGTTTGAGACCATAGAGGGCCTTTTTCAATCTGCATACGAGGCTTGGATCATTTCCAAGAATAAACCCATCTGGCTGTTCAATGTACACTTCTTCTTCCAAGTCTCCATTTAGAAAGGCTGATTTCACGTCCATTTGAAATACTTTGAAGTTTTGAAAACTTGAGAGAGCAAGGAACATTCGGATGGCCTCAAGTCTTGCAACAGGAGCAAAAGTTTCTTCAAAGTCTATTCCTTCTTGTTGTGCGTACCCTTTACAAACAAGTCTGGCTTTGTTTCTAATTACTTCTCCATTTTCATTCAATTTGTTTTTGAAGACCCATTTTGTCCCGATAACATTCTTATCTTTTGGTCTAGGAACCAGCTCCCAAGTGTTGTTCTTTTCGATCTGCTCAAGTTCTTCATCCATTGCTTTCACCCAACATTCATCTTTTCATGCTTCCTTCACATTTTGTGGTTCAGTCGAGGAGAGTAATGCCAAATAGCTTGAGGCTTCTGCAACTGTTCTTCTAGTTTGTACACCTGCTTCTTTCTGTCCCATAATCTGAGATTCTGGATGGTTTTTCTGAACATATTTGGATGGAGTCTTTTCTTCTATTCTTGTTTGCTCCTCTGGTTCTTCTTGAGGTTCTTCTTGAGGTTCTTCTTGAGGTTCTTCTTCTTCATCATTCTGTCTTTGAGGGTAGCCTTCATCTTCTTCGATATCTTCCCGATGTACTTGCCTAGGAATGTATCCCTTCTCATCAACCACCACATCAATGCTGTCAACAATTCTGCCAAGTCTTTTATTGTAGCACTTGTATGCTTTGCTATGTGGAGAGTAACCAAGAAGAATGCCTTCATCTGCTCTAGGTTCAAGTTTGCCAAGCTGCTCATTAGTATTCTTGATATAGCATTTGCTCCCAAAGATTTTGAAGTGCTTTACCGAAGGAGTTTTACCACTCCAGAGCTCATGAGGAGTTTGAGTGCTGTTTACCCGGACATTTGTTTTGTTGAGAATAATAACCGCAGCATGTGCAGCTTCACCCCAGAAAGTTGCGGGAGTTCCTGATTCATCAAGCATAGCACGAGCCATTTGTTGGATTGTTCTGTTCATTCTTTCCACAACTCCATTTTGCTGGGGAGTTCTTGCTGTAGAGAATTCTCTTCTTATCCCATGTTCTTCACAGAAATCGAAAAATTCATTTGAAGTAAATTCCCCACCTCTGTCGGATCTGAGGCACTTAATTTTGTGACCTGATTCATTTTCAACCAAAGCTTTGAAGGATTTGAATTTTTCGAATGCTTCATCTTTGTGCTTCATAAGTCCTAACCAAACAATCCTGGAGAAATCGTCAATGAATAATATCAAGTATTCTTCTCCTCGAGGTGTCCTTTTTCTGAAAGGACCGCATGTATCTGTATGTACTAGCTCAAGAGGCATGCTAGCTGATCCCTCTTTCTCTGGAAAGTTAGTTCTGGTTTGTTTTCCAAACTGACATGATTTGCATATGGTGTTGTCAGGAATTTTGATATCTGGAAGATCGCGAACTGCCTGATATTTGCATGCTTTCCTTATTTGTGAGAAGCTTAGATGTCCCAACCTTCGATGCCATAACCAGTGCTCTTCATCCTTGCTTAGATAACATTGTTGTTGTCCTTCTTCAAATATGTACAGATTATTTGGAGTTCTTTTGCCTTTGAGCACTGTTTTACCTGTATCGAGATCACGAACAAGACATCCATTTGATTTGAATATAACCTCGGTTCTTTGATCACACATCTGGCTGACACTTAGTAGATTATGCTTCAATCCATCAACATACAAAACATTTCTAGCCTTGACATTTTCTTTTAGAGGAGCAATACCTCTTCCTTTTATAGTTGCAGGAGTATCATTTCCAAAAGAGACTTTCTTTCCCTTTTCTAAAGTAGAATAAGACTCAAGTTTTTCTTTATCTCCTGTCATGTGCTTCGAACATCCACTGTCAATGTACCATAGATTTTCTTGTCCCTCTGCATAGAATGCTATCCCACATCTTTCTATTTGAGGTTCCTTTATTCTCCATGTTTTGGTGTTTGAGGCTTGTTCCTTTTTCCGCTCTTGTTCCTTTCTCTCCTGAAACCTGCTCCTGCATTCAGAGTCTTCATGACCAAAATTATTGCAAATGGAACATTCAACTTCATTTTCAAGAGCCGAAAAGTTGTTATAGGTCATTTTTGTAATCCCTGTCATGCTTCTTTGTTTTTGAGCTTCCCTAGTCATGATTGTTTTATATGCAACACATTGAGCTGCTTTGTGACCAAAATTATGGCAAGAAAAGCATTGCCCATTGAAGAAGCTTCTGCGGTTATTGAATCTACCTGCCAACTGATTGTAATTTCTATTTTCATCTATTCTTGAACCAAACTGAGAAGATTTTACCTGTGGCTGGTTGTAGCTTTTTTTCACCCTTAAGACGGATTGCCCTTGATAGTTTCTGTTTGTATTTTGTCCCTGCTTCACCTGATTATCTTCATTGTTCTTCTGCTCATTTCTTCTTGCCGCATCAAGATAACTTTTTGAGGTGGATGCTTGAGAGGTTTCTCCATTATAACCCAAACCTGTCTTGTTTAGAGGAGACCGCTGCACATTGATAATCTCATCCAAAGTTTCAGATCCTTTGACAAACTTAAGATTAATAGCTTTTGTTTTCTCAATTTCTTTTCTGAGACCAACAATTTCACCTTCTAGTTTTTCAAGATGTTTTTCCTTTTCATCAATTTGAAATTGTAGAGTATCAATGATCACATTCTTTTCTTCTATACATCTCTTGAGTCTAGTAATTTCATCATAGAGGTTATTCACATCTACAGCATCCTCATAATCATCATCTTCAAATGCCATTAACAACTTATATTTATTACCTTGTTCATCTTCATCACTGTTTGATAAACCATCATTGTCTTCATGGGTGTAGTAGCTTTTCTTATTTGTACTTTGTTTCTTGTTCCATCTAGCAGGTTCCTTACCTTTATCCTTATAGGGACATTTTGCAGCATAATGACCTACTCTTCCACAAGCAAAGCATTTGAAAGGTAGCTTACCTCTGAACCTTCCAGAACCCCTTTGAAGATTTCTGACAAAATTTGATTCTTCTTCCTCTTCTTCTGGAACATGGCTTGCTTCATAGTAATCTTCTTTGCCTGATGCCTTGAAAGCAGCTTCCCTTCTGTCTGATGGACCTCCCTTTCTCATTTCATAAGCAGTTAGAATTCCATGTAGCTGAGACATAGTGAGAATTCGGAGATTTTCCTTTTCTTCTATTGCAGATACTTTAGATTCAAACTTGGGGGATAATGATCTTATAATCTTTTCAACCACTATAGCTTCTTTTATTTCTTCACCCAAATTTTGCATACAATTAACAATCTCATCTACCCGAAGAAAATAATTAGCCACACTTTCATCATTATACATCTTGAGAGTCTCATACTGAATCCTGAGAGTTTGAAGTTTAGCTCGCTTTACCTGTTCATCTCCTTCATAGCTCGTGACCATTTTGTCCCATATCTCTTTTGCTGATTTGAAGTGCATTACCTTCATGAATTCCGTTTGGGATATACTTCCTAATAGAGTACTGACTGCTTTTGCATTTGTTTCATATTTCTTCTTCTCAGCTGGATCTGTAGGAGTAGCTGAAGGAAAAGCGTAGCCTATTTCTACAATGCCCCAAACTTCTGTACCAAGAGATTGAAGATATGCAGTAACTCTTACCTTCCAATAGTTGAAGTTTGTCCCATCAAAAACCGGTGGCCTGATTGATGCTTCTCTCTCGTAGTTGCTCATGATGAACGATCTACCTTCAAGCGATCAAGCTTCTCTGAAGGACCTGCTTTGATACCAATTGTTGGAAATAATACTGAGAGGGGGGGTGAATCAGTATTATCTAGCAATTTAACAAATCTTCTTTATTTGATCTTTGAATTATTCTTGCATATCAGTACCATAAAATAATGAGCATGAACAAAGAAAACAGATAGCCACACCAAGGAACACAAGATGTAAGGTGGAAACCCAATGTGGGTGAAAACCACCTGCTGCAATATGTCTCTATCTTCTTTCAAATTAGAAACTCCTTTTACAATGATTTTGTACTGGTGCAGTCCTTTACCAGTACGCAGGCTGCAACCTGCAGAGAGCTACAACTCTCTACTTCTTTTCATAAAGCATCAAATGATCATCAAGTACATAACAGTTACTGTCTACTACAGTTATCAGATCAGCAATAACATAATTAACCCAGAACACCTTATCAACAGAGAAATACAATCAACAGAACAGAGACGTAGTTTTCCCTTCTGTGGCCTGCGTATAGACGCAGTTCACCTTCTGCTTTCCTGCGACCACCCGCAGGGATCCTTCTGCTGCACTGCGTGCCCACGCACTGTTCCTTCAACTGCTCTGCGTCCTTTTGCTGCAGGGACGCACCCAAAAACACTATCGCGCCGCGTCCAATTGCTCAAAGGACGCACCCAGAGATACTATCGCGCCGCGTCTTTTTACCTTAGGGACGCACTTGAACCTGGTCTGTCCTGCGTGCCCACGCAGATCTCCCGTTACTGAACTGCGTCCCGGACGCACCTGAGCCACTTCTGCCCTGCGTCCCCACGCAGGTCTCTCTCTGCTGCGCTGCGTCCCGGCGCACTTTCCCTTCACTGTACCTGCATGCCTTCGGGTATGAATGATTTCAAGACTTTAAGAGATACCCAAACACACAGATCTACAGATCTGATCATGCGCCAAAGAGATCTTAGTCCTTCAGTAGATTCGCCTTCTTTAGATTTAGACTAGATCTCACCCAATACAATATTCAACCAAAGACATGCCCAAACCATATGATCTCCTTTGCTTTATATAGGCAAGCTCCTCCTCAAATCAAGGAACAATACCACGAGCCGACACCTTAAAAACACAATACCGTTGGCTAGATACCAGGAGTAAATCACAAGAAACCCCCACGTGTGCTTTTCTATGCCTTAAAAAGTGTGCACTGGGTGGACGCACCTTCTGAACGGCTGGACTGCGTCCCTGGACGCGGTCTATGCATGGATTACCTGCGGGTACGCACTTTCTGAAAGGTGTACCTGCGTCCTTCTTAAATTTTTCAATAAATTAAGAGCTGATCATCAATCTTTGTTGCTGACATGAAGAACAACGATCTACCACCTGAATGGGTTGCCATCAAGGACAACACTTGAACCATAATGCCAACACTTGAGCAGATCGAAGAGAACAACACTTGGGAATTGGTTCCTAGACCAAAAGATAAGAATGTCATAGGGACAAAATGGGTCTTCAAAAATAAATTGAATGAAAATGGAGAAGTAATTAGAAACAAGGCCAGACTTGTTTGTAAAGGGTATGCACAGCAAGAAGGAATAGATTTTGAAGAGACCTTTGCTCCTGTTGCAAGACTTGAGGCCATCCGAATGTTCCTTTCTCTCTCAAGCTTTCAAAACTTCAAGGTATTTCAAATGGACGTGAAATCAGCCTTTCTGAATGGAGACTTAGAAGAAGAAGTATATATTGAGCAGCCAGATGGTTTCATTCTTGGGAATGATCCAAACCTTGTATGCAGATTTAAAAAGGCTCTTTATGGTCTCAAACAAGCTCCAAGGGCTTGGTACTATCGATTGGACAAATATCTTCACCAACAAGGCTTTTCAAAAGGATCAGCAGATAGCAATCTCTATATAAAAGTTGAAAATAACAAATTGCTAATACTTGTTGTTTATGTAGATGATATTATCTTTGGCAGTAATGAAGAGACTATGAGTCAAAACTTTGCCTTGGTTATGCAGAAAGAATTCGAAATGTCACTACTTGGAGAATTGACATACTTTCTTAGATTGCAAATCCAACAAAATGAAGGAGGCATCTTCTTGTCTCAAACCAAGTACCTCAAGCAGATCTTGAAGAAGTATGGCATGGAAGATTCAAAGCCAGTATGTACACCCATGGTTACAGGATGCAGCCTCAGTGCAAATGATGAATCAGTAGCAGTTCATCAACCAACTTATAGATCCATGATTGGGAGTTTGCTTTATTTGACAGGTACCCGACCAGACATCATGCATGTAGTCGGAATAGTTGGGAGATTTCAGGCAAATCCAAAGGAGACTCATCTTCAGGCAGTGAAGAGAATTTTCAAATATCTTCAAGGGACACAAAATTATGGATTATGGTATCCTAGAGATACAGATCTCACACTTCATGCTTATACAGATGCAGATTGGGCCGGAAGCGTGGATGACAGGAAGAGCACAAGTGGTGGTGCATTCTTTATGGGCTCCAGATTAGTATCTTGGTTCAGCAAGAAACAGAGTTCGATTGCCTTATCTACAGCTGAAGCAGAATATGTGGCTGCGGCATCTTGTTGCACACAACTTCTTTGGATGATGCAGACCTTGCAGGATTTTCAAATCACTTGCACTTCACCAGTCTTTATCTTATGTGATAATACAAGTGCAATCAACATTTCAAAGAATCCAGTCATGCACTCAAAGACCAAGCACATACCAATCAAGTACCATTTTCTTCGGGAACAAGTGCTTGAGCAGAAGGTCAAGTTGGAGTATGTTCCTTCTAAGGAACAAGTTGCTGATATTCTCACAAAACCACTGCCCAGGGAAACTTTTGAATATCTCAGACAAAAGCTGGGAGTAGTTGATGCTTCATCCTGCTGTTGAAGCTTGTCTGTTCTACAAGTAAATTAGTTTACGCAAGTTACATAAGGGATATCCGCGTATATACACAGATTTATGCTGGGAAAGTTGCGTGTATAACGTGCGCGTGTTGTAGAAAGCATATCCGTGTACATACGCTGTTTTATGGAGGAGAAGTCGCGTATATGGAGTTCTGAACAACAAGGGCAGACTCTGGTTGGAGAAGGTCTGAGATGGGTTTGCCAGAATTCTTCAGGCACAGTTTCATGGGGTGCAGCAAGCACAGGTTTAGGGGGAACAACTTAAAGTCTCATAAAGCATTGTTGGCATTTAGATGCTTTTGGTTCTAGTACACAACTGTTGTTGATTTTAGGAGAAGGAGATCATAAGGAAATCTTGGTCGCTGATCTAAAAGATGTTTATCAGATGCTGCTTGTGACTTTCATTATTCTTGGTCTAGATTTGTTGTCTCTATGTCATGTATCTCTTTTATCTCTTTTATGGTGTCAAGGTCATGTAACGGCCTATGTTGGTTTCCCCACTATGCCTGGGATGAATGATGTAATATAATTGGTTGTTATATGTAACTTTCTGATGTATCCCCTCTTGGAGTATGGATGTATGTATTGAGTCTTTTGGTGATAGGAAGGTCTTGGTTCTTTTGAAGAACATCTTTTGCAGATATTGCCTACAGTCAGGGGGAGCATGTTTCAGCACAGCCAAGCAGATATATCAGCATGTACTCAGGGGGAGCACAGCCCTTTGCCCTTGATGACAAAGGGGGAAAATGGTTCTAACGATCCTGGGGTTGCCATCAAGTCCAAAGGGGGAGATTGTTGGCATTTTGGCACAGGTGTGGCGCTACGATACAGGTGTTGTCCTTGATGGCAACTCTCTTTGATGACAGATCTCAGTCCAGACTACAAGTATGAAGAGAAATTTCATATACGCAGGTTCATTAAGCCCAAGTTGCGTATACACGCAGGTATGCTATATACTAAGTCGCGGATATGCAGGTTCGCTATATACGAAGTCGCGTATGCACACAGCTTCATGAACAGAAAAGGGCGTACATGTCGAGAAGCCTCCCTTTGGTCCGTGGTAGTTAGTCCTCGGTACTTGAGCCTATGTCTTTGGACCAAAGTATCTCGACAGACGTGTTGATCCCTAGTTTTGAAGTTGATGGTATTTGATTTCTATGGTTTTGGCCCTTGGTATTGAGCAAGGCCTAAGGCTATATAAGGAGAAGAAGATCATTAGGCAAATATAATTGAAAAGTCTTGAATATCTGAAAAAGAAAGAGATCTGGTATGCAAGTTCTGGGTTGCTTGATCTAAGCTAAGGAGAGATCACATCGGTTGATGGAAGACTAGATCTAAGGACAGATCGGGATCTAATGGTTTGAAATGCACTATTATGATATGGTTGATTATGCATATTTCTAGATCTGCATACTGACGCAATGCTATGTTCTGGGTCTAACTGATGTCTGGTACAACTGCAAGTTAAGAGAATTTATTTTTAGATCTGTACGTAGGTTGTCTTTCGTAAAAGCGCGTGTATACGCGGGTTTCTCTCATTGAAGTAGCGTATATCTTTTGAAGTTTGATTTTTGGGGTTGCAGTTGGGTCTGACTGCTATTGCAGAGTCCAGTAGTCTGCTCTGGGTTCTGGTGACTGGTGTTGACAGGGTTTCAGTGGTTCAGTGATTCAAAGATTGATGATGCTAGTATTGGTTGTTTTGTGCTTCAATGATCTGTTATGAAAGTTGAATGAATTGTGGTCTTCAGATTGTAATGTTGTGCTTCAGGAATATCCAGTCTAAAAATGTATGAAAAGTGGTACCTAAAGGAAAGAAGATTGTAGGCCAGCACCTACGTACTAGTATCTTAGCCAGTACAAGAGCAAAGGGGGTTGGAGCTCCCTTCCAAGGAAGTTTGGAGAACGAGAGAAGGTTGAAGCCTTCAACAGGTTGTAGCCTGCGTACTGGTATAAGGCTGCACCAGTACAAAAGATTGTAAACTGAAGTTTCATATTAAAGAAAGATAGAGACGACTTGCAGCAGGTGGTTTTCACCCACATTGGGTTTCCACCTTATATCATGGTGTTCATGTGTGTGTTTTCTGTGTGATGATCTGTTCTGTTATACCGCACCTATTTTACTATCATGGTTAATAATGTCCTGATGCATTTACTGAAGATAAGCTACTGAATCATAAGTTTTCTTGTTATACGCTGGTTTCTTTAGACACAGTAGCGTGTACACGCTGTTTCACTTAACTGAAGTAGCGTATATGTTTCTGAGCATAAAATGAAAAAGTTTTTCTGATAATACTGATTCAACCCCCCTCTCAGTATTATTTCCAACAGTTTTAGACCTTGAAAGTTTGAGGAGACAAAGGTGAGCTCTCTCAACATATGTGGTAAAAATTTAAAACATTTGTTTTATATACATGATGAGATATTCCTTGTGAAAATTAAGGTTCTTGAATGCCACTGTAGTCATATTCAAGTAGGTCATCTCAACATTTTTGCTACAAATATTTTATAGGATGTTTGAGACTGTGAAATTTTCAAAAACCTATGGAGACATATAAAAATACCCTAGGTGAATATTTCATACTTTGGTTCACTATACTTTTGAGATGTTCCCTATGGAATTTAGGGTTTATGGATGATCATGGAGTCGATTTCAAATTGGTCAAATTGGAATTTTTGTGGTAACTTCTTTTCTCGGACGTTTCTTCACTATGAAATTTTTAAAGCTCCAAGGAGACATATAGAAGCTCATTGGGTAAATATTGTAGAATCAAATTTGCAAAATTGAATACTTGGCATGTTATACAAGTTTATTCTTAGGAAGAGCCCAAAAACAACAATATTTGGGAGAGTTACCATAAATTTCATTTGTAGATTCAAAATTTGGTTAGACCTAGTGAAGGTAAAAGTAGTGAGAAGACCTAGTGAAGGTAGAAGCAACAAGTATACCCGTTGAAGGTAGAAGCAATGAGAAGATATGGTGAAGGGATAAGTAGAAATCAGACTTTGTGATTCTAATGTTAATTTTATCATCTTTTGAATAAGATATAAGAATTAAATAAGAGTTTTAATTGAGATTTGTTGATCAAACAAAGGGATTGGTGTCTCTTTCTAAGTTAATGATTACCATTCTAGATTGGTGTCTCTACTAGGTTGGTGCCTATGAGTTTTTGGAATGATGGGAGCTAATATCTCCTAGAGGTTGTTTCCTATGAATATTTATAGTAATGAGGATTGGTGTCTCTAGTAGGTTGGTGCTTACAAATAATTATATAAATATTTTTTTTTTTGGTTTTCTCTTGAGTAGGTTTCCATGTAAATCTTATGTTCCATGTTTCGTAGTTGATAGATTTCATATATAATTTTTTTTTTATGGTTCATGAATGTTTAAATATGTGAAATTTGTCTTACATTGATTAACTCCTCTTTCTCAGTATAAGTGTGTGCTCAACAATTTGTATCAGAGTAGGTTCCTTAAGAAACAATCTAACTAGTTTAAGGTAGATTTTAGAAGCTCACATGGCTATTCCAAAAGGTTTCTCCACAAACAAAGATCCATTATTTATGGAACAAGTTATTCTTTTTGGATTATAAGGATGCAAAATTATCTAATTTTTCTCCAATTTGACATTTGGATTTTTTTGTGACTAGTTATAAAGATCCAAAAATTCCACCAATGGATCATGTTAGAAAGAGTGCTAGTGAATATAATGCAAAAGACATTCAAATGTTATTTTTTTGGTCTATTAAAATCAAGATTTTTCAAGCTGATGCATTGTAAATTAGAAAAATAAATTTGGGACAAAATTCAAAAAATGTATGAAAGAAATGATAAGGTTGAGAAGGAAAATATCCAAACTCATAGAAGGCAGTTTGAGAGTTTGAAAATGAAAGACAAAGAAAATGTTGCATCTTGTCTCCTTCATGTGGATGAATTTTTCAACACCATCAAAGGACTTGGTGAAAAGTTTGAAGAATAAATTATTGTACAAAAAGAGTTAAGGTCACTCTTATTAAGATTTGATGCCAAAGTTTCTACTACTGAAGAAATCAAGGAACTTGATAAATTGGAAATGGGTGGATTACATGGGCTCTCATGGTATATGAAATTAGGATTGAGAAAGAGAATCCATCAAAGAAATAAGCATGCACCATAGCTTCAAAGAAGACGAAGAACATAAATAAAAATTCAAGAAATAAATCCAACAGTAAATCAAACATAGAGGAAGCACATGTTGTGATAAAATTCAAGAAGGGATTTGGTAAATACAAAGGTAAGTTTACCTTTAAATTCTTTAACTATGGAAAGGTTAGACATTTTTCTACTAAGTTTTCATATATCAAAAATGAAAGTAGTGATGATAAAGAAGACAATAACTTAAAGAAAGGAAGAAAACATTATCAACGCAAAATTAACCACAAACATGACAAGCATGAAAAGAAAAAATCTTATAAGAAGAACAAGATCCTCTACTCAAAAGGGGGCGTTTAAAGAAAGTAGTGAAAGTAATTTAGATAGTGATTGAGAAGAAATTATCTTTATGGAAATCAAAACAAGGATTGATGAATACTAAGGGAAATAAATGATGGAACTAGAAGAAGAAAATACTAAAATAAATTGGGGAAGTGGATACTGAAGAAGAAATTATCTGGTCCTTAAGAAAAATAGAGAAGCTTAACAAAAATCATTTGAAACAAAAGGAGAAACTCAAGAAATATTGACCTGGGGTGTACAAGGAATGAAATGAAATGCAATAAAGTAAATGGAACACACACAAATAAATATAGTAGCGATTACAATAATGTGGTGAAAACTAAACTTCTGTTAAAAATGAAATAACATAAATATTGTAGAACACAAATGGGCTAGAATTGTGTTATATATCTCTGAACAAGGAGAAATGAACTACAAATATTTGCAAAAAATATTACTAGAGGTCAAAGAAACGACATTTTAAGCCAAATAAATAACCCTAGAGGTCCAAAAACCTAATCCTAGATGTTGAAATTCAAAAGGTTTGCATGCCTTAAGATGTTTACACCAACTTCCCCTGGGCACAAATTTTGTGTACAAAATTTATTTTGGGTGCATGATATCTCATTGGAAAAAACATTTAGAGGACTATAACTTTTGATTGGGGATAGGGCATGCCACGAAAATACCCATCCCCTCGAATTGCCAAAAAACATCATTTAGGGCCTGAAAATGGCCTCGAAGTTTGGGTCCCAAAAATCTCAAAACAGTTGCTAACAACATATAGAACCATTGATATAGTGGAAGAGGTGGGTGGCCACTGATATTAACCTGAATTATACCTCCCCTTTTGGAATCAATGGTCTCCATTGTGTCAATTTCCCTCATCGGATAGGGAAATTCTTACTAAAATTGGCTCTTAGTGAGCCACTTCCCTTGGTGAAGAAGTTTCTCTGGTTTGACAACCTGATAAAGTTGTATGTGTTGCTAAGAGGTATTCTTTGTCTTGGTGTCCATGGTTTGATCCACTATAGCCTATTTAATGCAATCAATATTGAGTTTTATAGGGAGGAATTTCTCAGCCACCTTTGAGGTGTCCAACAAAGGTGGAAAATATGGTGGAAGTAGCTCCATGTTAATCATTGGGTAAGCCAAGGAAAGGGAAAATGCTCAAATCAAAAGATTTTTCATCCACAACCTTTGTGATTTGTAAGTGTTGGTTTTTCAAATTGTTTTAACAACAAATAATAAATCAAAAAGACATTTAATGAGGATAAATCTTCCCGCTTGAGGTTAAAAGGGCTAGTATCCCTTTACCTTGGGAGGTATTCCCTATAACTGGATTGCAAAATATATTTATTTACACACACACATATATGTATATATTATTGATATCATAGATAGAGACGTAGATATGTAAAGCTTCTAGGTGGAAAAAAACACCCTAGGTGAATATTTCATACTTTGGTTCACTATACTTTTGAGATGTTCCCTATGGAATTTAGGGTTTATGGATGATCATGGAGTCGATTTCAAATTGGTCAACTTGGAATTTTTGTGGTAACTTCTTTTCTCGGACGTTTCTTCACTATGAAATTTTTAAAGACCCAAGGAGACATATAGAAGCTCATTGGGTAAATATTGTAGAATCAAATTTGCAAAATTGAATACTTGGCATGTTATACAAGTTTATTCTTAGAAAGAGCCCAAAAACAACAATATTTGGGAGAGTTACCATAAATTTCATTTGTAGATTCAAAATTTGGTTAGACCTAGTGAAGGTAAAAGTAGTGAGAAGACCTAGTGAAGGTAGAAGCAACAAGTATACCCGTCGAAGGTAGAAGCAATGAGAAGACATGGTGAAGGGATAAGTAGAAATCAGACTTTGTGATTCTAATGTTAATTTTATCATCTTTTGAATAAGATATAAGAATTAAATAAGAGTTTTAATTGAGATTTGTTGATCAAACAAAGGGATTGGTGTCTCTTTCTAAGTTAATGATTACCATTCTAGATTGGTGTCTCTACTAGGTTGGTGCCTATGAGTTTTTGTAATGATGGGAGCTGATATCTCCTAGAGGTTGTTTCCTATGAATATTTATAGTAATGAGGATTGGTGTCTCTAGTAGGTTGGTGCTTACAAATAATTATATAAATATTTTTTTTTTGGTTTTCTCTCGAGTAGGTTTCCATGTAAATCTTATGTTCCATGTTTCGTAGTTGATAGATTTCATATATATATATATTTTTTTTATGGTTCATGAATGTTTAAATATGTGAAATTTGTCTTACATTGATTAACTCCTCTTTCTCAGTATAAGTGTGTGCTCAACAATTTGTATCAGAGTAGGTTCCTTAAGAAACAATCTAACTAGTTTAAGGTAGATTTTAGAAGCTCACATGGCTATTCCAAAAGGTTTCTCCACAAACAAAGATCCATTATTTATGGAACAAGTTATTCTTTTTGGATTATAAGGATGCAAACTTATCTAATTTTTCTCCAATTTGAAATTTGGATTTTTTTGTGACTAGTTATAAAGATCCAAAAATTCCACCAATGGATCATGTTAGAAAGAGTGCTAGTGAATATAATGCAAAAGACATTTAAATGTTATTTTTTTGGTCTATTAAAATCAACATTTTTCAAGCTGATGCATTGTAAATTAGAAAAATAATTTTGGGACAAAATTAAAAAAATGTATGAAAGAAATGATAAGGTTGAGAAGGAAAATATCCAAACTCATAGAAGGCAGTTTGAGAGTTTGAAAATGAAAGACAAAGAAAATGTTGCATATTGTCTCCTTCATGTGGATGAATTTTTCAACACCATCAAAGGACTTGGTGAAAAGTTTGAAGAATAAATTATTGTACAAAAAGAGTTAAGGTCACTCTTATTAAGATTTGATGCCAAAGTTTCTACTACTGAAGAAATCAAGGAACTTGATAAATTGGAAATGGGTGGATTACATGGGCTCTCATGGTATATGAAATGAGGATTGAGAAAGAGAATCCATCAAAGAAATAAGCATGCACCATAGCTTCAAAGAAGACGAAGAACATAAATAAAAATTCAAGAAATAAATCCAACAGTAAATCAAACATAGAGGAAGCACATGTTGTGATAAAATTCAAGAAGGGATTTGGTAAATACAAAGGTAAGTTTACCTTTAAATGCTTTAACTATGGAAAGGTTGGACATTTTTCTACTAAGTTTTCATATATCAAAAATGAAAGTAGTGATGATAAAGAAGACAATAACTTAAAGAAAGGAAGAAAACATTATCAACGCAAAATTAACCACAAACATGACAAGCATGAAAAGAAAAAATCTTATAAGAAGAACAAGATCCTTTACTCAAAAGGGGGCAATGACTTGTTTAAAGAAAGTAGTGAAAGTAATTTAGATAGTGATTGAGAAGAAATTATCTTTATGGAAATCAAAACAAGGATTGATGAATACTAAGGGAAATAAATGATGGAACTAGAAGAAGAAAATATTGAAATAAATTGGGGAAGTGGATACTGAAGAAGAAATTATCTGGTCCTTAAGAAAAATAGAGAAGCTTAACAAAAATCATTTGAAACAAAAGGAGAAACTCAAGAAATATTGACCTGGGGTGTACAAGGAATGAAATTAAATGCAATAAAGTAAATGGAACACACACAAATAAATATAGTAGCGATTAAAATAATGTGGTGAAAACTAAACTTCTGTTAAAAATGAAATAACATAAATATTGTAGAACACAAATGGGCTAGAATTGTGTTATATATCTCTGAACAAGGAGAAATGAACTACAAATATTTGCAAAAAATATTACTAGAGGTCAAAGAAATGACATTTTAAGCCAAATAAATAACCCTAGAAGTCCAAAAACCTAATCCTAGATGTTGAAATTCAAAAGGTTTGCATGCCTTAAGATGTTTACACCAACTTCCCCTGGGCACAAATTTTGTGTACAAAATTTATTTTGGGTGCATGATATCTCATTGGAAAATTTTTTTAGAGGACTATAACTTTTGATTGGGGATAGGGCATGCCACGAAAATACCCATCCCCTCGAATTGCCAAAAAACATCATTTAGGGCCTGAAAATGGCCCCGAAGTTTGGGTCCCAAAAATCTCAAAACAATTGCTAACAACATATAGAACCATTGATATAGTGGAAGAGGTGGGTGGCCACTGATATTAACCTGAATTATACCTCCCCTTTTGAAATCAATGGTCTCCATTGTGTCAATTTCCCTCATCGGATAGGGAAATTCTTACTAAAATTGGCTCTTAGTGAGCCACTTCCCTTGGTGAAGAAGTTTCTCTGGTTTGACAACCTGATAAAGTTGTATGTGTTGCTAAGAGGTATTCTTTGTCTTGGTGTCCATGGTTTGATCCACTATAGCCTATTTAATGCAATCAATATTGAGTTTTATAGGGAGGAATTTCTCAGCCACCTTTGAGGTGTCCAACAAAGGTGGAAAATATGGTGGAAGTAGCCCCATGTTAAACATTGGGTAAGCCAAGGAAAGGGAAAATGCTCAAATCAAAAGATTTTTCATCCACAACCTTTGTGATTTGCAAGTGTTGGTTTTTCAAATTGTTTTAACAACAAATAATAAATCAAAAAGACATTTAATGAGGATAAATCTTCCCACTTGAGGTTAAAAGGGCTAGTATCCCTTTACCTTGGGAGGTATTCCCTATAACTGGATTGCAAAATATATTTATTTACACACACATATATGTATATATTATTGATATCATAGATAGAGACGTAGATATGTAAAGCTTCTAGGTGGAAAAAAACACACATCACACATAATCATTGATTTCAAATTAAAACCTTAATTATGCAACAATAAAATATTTCATGAAATTGAAAACGAACCTAACGATTTAATCTAGACAAAAAGGAAAATAAAAGAAAAAAAATATCCTTATATCTTTTGCTGATAATTTATCAGAATGGAAAGTGCAAAAAATATAATATCATGTATTATTACTTTCATTCACTCGACAAAAGAAAAGTGCCAAGAATATGATCATCCATTAATATGAATATTAATAGAGAAAAGAATCTCTTGTCGGCTGGAACAAGACAATATTGGTGAGGTCAACAATCACATTGTTAACAAATAGTTAAGACGTAAGCTTATTAAATAATTGAAAAGCTAATAACAAAGAAAGAAACGCACAAGGAATATCACTGATGTAAGATATATTCACATGAATTGTCGTAACAAAATGACAACGTTAGGTGTTTGAGATTAATTGAAATTCAAGTATCTCAATTAATTTACCCCTGATAGTATTTATATCTGAGAGGAAATGAAATCAAGTGATCTAAAAAATTGATCAAGTCAATTATGTAAACTGTAACATGAATCAACATATGATCACGTAGAATGGAAAGAAAACTATTGAGATGTTATATTCAAAATTGCATAAAACAAGATCATAAAAGCATCATGATTAGTTCAAAACATTAAAAATCCGACTCCATCAAATGAGAAACAAAGTCATTACGTACCATATTAGGTAACTATATTAAAAATTGTCTTTGTAACTAGCAAGTTAATAACATAAATAAAATAAACTAAAGTTAATTCCCAGAAAAATTATTGTCCTTCGTGGGCTTTTTAGAAACTTTAGATGGTTTCTTTTGAATGATAGTTAGTACTGGAATCTATGGAATCAACATGTTCATCTTCTTAGGAATAGGAAACATGGTTGTGACTTCTATATTTGAATCCTCAATTTGTTCAATAGTACACTATAAAGTTGAAATTGGTGTGACGGTTTACAGAGCTAAGGTATGGAAAGCTACTGAAATCCTTTTTTAAACTTCATAAACTTATCCCGGTACTCAACAGTTGTTGTATCATTTTATCCAAGAGTGTTAGGTTACTAAATTCCCTAAGAGAGAAATCCATAATCACCTAGCTAGAGATAGCTCCTTCCTCATTAGAGGAGAAATCTATAAAGTCATATCTTACCTTTTTCAATGCTTCCTAGAAAGGTTGTTCTATGATTATCCAAATTGTATTTTTCCAAAGGGATGGGATACCAAATCTCTAAATATAGTTCCATTCAACATTAAACTTATTAATGATTTCCATAGTTTTAGAAATCTGATCATTTGTTTCTTGAATTCACTTTTTACTTTCTTTGACCATTGTGAGAGATATGATAAAATTGTCCCTATCAAAAATATCTAGTGCTTCCAAATCCTGATTTCTTAGGGAGTTAAGACGATCAATGATTGAATCAACATATTTTAATATTTCTTCGACTAGAGGTATCATTTTATTAATGTCTATATTCAAATTAAAAATTATTATGTTTTCACATTCCCATAAGGTATTGGCATACAACCTCAATTGGAGGATTTTCTCATTGATCATGTCCCAAATCTTGTCTTTAGCCTCAATTAGGGTGTCTTTCCCTGAAGTAGAATATGATAAACATTTTTGCAAAATTTGAATCTCTTCCTCCTTATTCACCGAGATAGCTAATAATCCTTCAATAATTTTATTCTTTGATTCAATCTTATTGTTCCAACCCTTTTCTAATTCTTCTATTTCCAACTTCTTCTCTTTTAACTTCTTCTCTAGTTCATCAATTTTGGCATCTTATAGCTTCACTTTTTCAGGATCTAATTTTCTTGATGACTATTTCTTCAAGGCTATATGAAGTCTAGTGTTTTTAAATTTATATATTTTATATAAGTATCTTTGTTTCTTTTCTTTTGACTCCTTAATAAACTTGTCAATTTTGTCCTTTAATGATTGACCACTTGAGTTTCCTTCATTTTCAATGATTTTTCGAATTCTTGTAGCTTATTGTTCCTTCCTATTTTTGTTGAAAGCTTTCGATCAAGTTAGTCAGATTGTAATATGGATTTTTGATACCCAACCTTAAGTTCTTAACTTTTTATCTTTATCTTCCAACCTTTTCTTATTTATTGAACCATATTTCAACATGCTTGATAGTTTAATTATTGTCTGAGATCCTTTATCTGAATAACTTTAGTTCTAATAGAAACCATAACGTGATTGAGTTGTGCTTCGACCTTGGAAATAATTGTTTGATAATTTTTATTATTATTGGACATAGATTCCAGTAATCTCTTGGTCACTGCCTCACCTATTTGTCACCTATTTGTCTATGCCAATCAACAATATCAATATCATTAACTTTGGATAGGTGGATTTTAATGGAAGTAGCTCTAGAACCAAGTAATTGTGTATTTTCATATGTTCTTGGATGAATTATAGTTAAATTGAACATATTAATATCAAAGTAAATTTTTGATAAAAGCCTTGGCCTTGTATATGAAGTCATTTCCTTATTTCTCCAAAGGCTAATATTAATTATTTACCTCAGGACTTTATAAGTTTTTCAGTAGTTACATTGTTATCAACTGATATAGCCCACTCTTCAGAGTCCTTTGGTTTGGTTTCTTCTAGGGTATCTTCTAGTTGTTTCAACAAGTAATCATTCTTTGGGACATGTTTTCTTCCTTATCATCATTGATACTATCCTTTAATGTCTTTATTGATAGTTGTGTTTCATCAGGATTGATTTCCTCTTCCTTTCTCTTCAAAGGATTACCTTGGGGGCTACCAATTATATTATCTATTTCTACCTAAATTATCTTCCCTTCTTCCTAAATTTATGAAAATGTACTTTGATTCATAGGACTCATTTTTACACATGTTGGCTTAGCATGGCCACTTCATATACCTACATTTCAACTAGATTTATATCACCCAAAGAAGAATAGTCAATATTAGCTAATTTCTCAAGCTTAAGTTTTGATTCACGTACATATACAACCAAATTAGTTGACTTTCTTATGTTTGATACAATTGGAAAGGATAAAAACACCAAGATATATCCTTTTCAATACCAAAAGATAGCAATTGTATTTCAATAATTTCTAGGGAATTTTTATGTTTGATCATCAAAGAATCTCTGGCAAAAGGGGTCACAATCAAAGTCTTTTTATTTCTTGAAACAAAAAGAGACTCATTAAGATGTATTCATTTCTTGGTAAGTTCTAAAGAAAATAACTAGGAAGGGATGAAATTGGGAAAGTAGTATGGTTCACCTTCAAAGCCATAAGCCCTAACAACAAAGTTTTCAAGTAGAAGGAACCATTGACCAATATTGGTTTCCTTTTTCAAATATAATTTTTTTTTAGACTCCTATCGTATTCTATTAGGAGTTTTCTATAACAATTTAACGTGTAGATAGAGAGAGAAATGGTCTATGAACTTTTAATAACTTCCTAGAACTCTTCTTGGGTATAACATTTGGGTTGACTGGTCTATCTTCTTTCCCCTTCTTATTTCATCCTTGCTTGTCTTTATCATTTTAGTGATAGAAAAATACTCAGGATAATTAAATAGGACCAAGTGCACGAGATAAGTGCAGTGTCTGAAGATATGAAATCTAGGAGTTGTAGTTAGGTCGACATAAACACTCCTGGCAGAGTACCCTGGGAAATTAATTGTAATTTCTTTAGGGTTCATCGATATTTCCCTCATAAAAAAAGGATTCCCTCATCCATCTTCAAATCATCTGAATATTCTTAAATAAATCCTAGGAGTGAAGCCAAGGTTTGGTATAAGTGTTTGAGAGACTTAGTTGAGATAGGAATAACAACTTTAGAGACTTAATTGGGGTTTTTAAGCAAAATATTTAAAAAATTCAATTTTTCTTCATCGGCCCTAATATTGAATTGTTCATTCAAATATTTATTAGAAAATATCTTACCAGAAGTAGGTAAATTCAACATCTTAGCTAAAGATATATGAGAAATGTCAAGAAATACTTGACCATTCGTAGGACACAAAATGTTTCCTGAGTTGTCATGTGAATTGTTAGAAAGAAGCATGATAGAACCTGGGGTGAAATGAACATACAACAAAGTTTCCCAGAGGAGTTTAGTATTCATCATACATTTGTATGTGCTACAACTATTGCTGATTTCTAATTCCTTTCTCAGAGTATAAATATCATTGTTCACTACTTGTATATATATGAGATTAACCAAAATTTCAATTAAAATGTCCTATGCTTATTTTAGAGCCATTACCTTCGTATGACCTCAAGAGAAACAAAATAACAACAATTACCTACACTTCGACAGTCAGATTACATGTACTTACTAGGATTTTGGGCATTCTTACTCAAATACTTATTGAGAGACTAAAACGATGAGAGGATTACTAGAAACCAGAGCTCAACAACTATGGAAATGAAAATGTGGCTTTTCTTGTATTCAAATTCAAATTAATCCTCGTGTGTTGTGTATTTACCACACAGTATGTAACCTTATTTGTCATTAGTTCATTTTAAATGTGACAAGACTATGATTTAAATGCAGCCATGTGACCAACACAACATGAATGGTATGACATATCAAGTGCAGTGATGACTTTTAAAAACACACTAGTTGTGACCTGACATCTTGTTCTGAAGATGAACCACACAGGTTGGTTCGAAATGCGCTGACCAAAATATTCCAATGTGATTTCTTCCGAAAATGTTTTAAATATTCAAGAAAGTATAATTGTTGATCAATTTAATTTTCCATCGCCAGATCATTTCAAGTGGAAAGGGGGGCATTAATGAGGCCCCACTTTTCCACCCGATGCAATGTCAGATGTTAGATTGAAACACCTATGATTGTATGGTCATTTTGGGTTATAGTGATCGAGTTAAATCGAGCATTATTTGTGACTTGAAAGATCGTCGACTATTGGATTATTTTCACCCGATCCGTTAAATGGATTTGGGTGAAAGAAGAGGCGTTAGTCGGGGCCTCCTATCACCATCCAATGGTGTGTATAAAGTTGATGGGTTTAATTTCTCATGACTATAAAATGATGAGATAAAAGGGAAAAAATTAAGATTGCATATGGTGATTCTAACTTGGCCAACTGGTGGCTGATGTAAATTATTAATAGATTTATAATTTGAAAATTATGAAATCTAAACTAAATTTTTATAATAGATGATTTATATTGAATTTAGGATGCAAGAACTTAGATGTTAGTGAGTAAACATCTTGAGAGTTCAAACACTAATTGTAGGAAAACATTAAATTGTTAATTTTGTAGTGAAGAAGATATGTATGAAAGGGTTCTTAACATACTTTAAAATATAAGAGGCTTAGGTACAAATGTGGCTACAACATTCAGCTCCAACTAGGGATACCGCTTCATTGTGAAGTTGTAATAATGTAGATAATATGCCTTTTATTGGGTTGTGGAGTTAGTTGAGTAACTAGCGATATTTAATTATAATGGATAATATATTTTTCTTGTGTCCATTGAATGCATTGTACCAGTCACAACATGAAAGCCTTACGAAGTGATGGTTTACCTAGGTTCACTTGATTACTTAAGGGTGATAGGACCTGAATTATAATCACTCATTATATGCTCTATATTCCTCATATGTTTAATGTTTTTGAGCTTGAGAGCTGTGAAGAACTTACATGAGTGAAGACCATAATGGAGGGGTCTTCTAGAGTGAGAAGTTCTTGATGAGAAATCCTTCATTGAAATATTAATCACATACCAAAAGAGTTGGAAGTGTTGAAGTTACAAATAAATCGATTGGAAGAGAAACTTACAATTGTGCCAGGAATTATCTAGATCATCCAGAATTTACAACAAGCTGTGAGTACTCAGGGATATGTTTAGGAAAATTCATGTAATTATCCAAATGATATTATAGAAATATATGACTAAAAAATATTTCTAACTGTGAAGAAATATTTTGAGACTATACATTTTTGTGAAATTTTTATAATGGGTTTCGCTACCTTTTGACTTCTTTTGGAAAAATTCATATTATTGGACATGTACCAAATTCCAAAATCAGATATTGTAAAGTTTATGAGTAAGTTTCTTTCTAAGTTATATATGTTCTTTGGATGTTATCATTTAGTTTAATTTCTAATTCTAGAATGTTTCTTTTGTATGTATGTATGGAAATGCAAGATTTGGCTAGTTTTGATTAATTTCATTGTTCATATTATAGCTATTAATAGATAATTGCATCCCTAATTATAATTTCAGATATAATAATCATGGAACTATTTGAATTTTTTTTTGACTTTAAATCTCTTAAAAGTAACTGGTGGTCTTGATTAGACGCTAAGGACTTAAGCCCCCTTTTTGATACCAACTACATGAATTTTCATTTTGGACGTTGCTTCGCTGCCAACAAGCATCCATAACCCCGACGGAGTCATCAAGAAATTCTATGCTTTCTTGTTGTGTTTTTATGTCAAAGGAATTCCTTTATTGAATTTGTGCAAATATACACATGTATTTTTATTTTTTTATTTTTAATTATGGGAGGATTGTGCACTAGATTTTGATCCAGTACTACTAACCTTGCTCTATTGTGAACACGCATCTATAGCCTCCATGAAGATATCAACATACTCCATCAGAAGTTAGCTCTTCATAAATGAGTGGGATCATAACACACTCGTCTTAACCCAATACCACTAGCCTTACTCTACTGCGACTGAGCGTCTATAACCCCAACAAAGATATCAACATTCCCCACCCTAGAAAACATGAATATCTATTTATGGAATAATATACATGGCAATGAAAGGTCTTGTGTGAGGTAAATTCATCAATAATCATCCTTTGGACATCCAGTTAATAAGAGATATGAGAGATTAAAGCCAACTTTAATATGAACTCATTGCTTATAAAATATCTCATGGTAGATAATAGAGAATAGAATTGAATGATTTATTTTTCATTTATTGATCATGAACTTCAAAATGAAAAGATTAGCCAAATGACTAATTTAGAAAATTTTACTTTTTATTTTGTATTTTTGATATTTTACAAATTTTATGTATATATAGTTTTTGATATTTTTATCTTCTACCCAAACTATCTTCCTAGAACAAAGATAGGATTTAAACAACAGTTCCAGAAACCTCAATTTACACAATATGATTTTTTTTTTTTTTTTTTGTAGTGATTACTTGGAAAATTCACTACGTTAAATAGTGTTTAAGGAATTGGCCATTCACAAGAGGGCCAACTATTTCGTTTTTTAAATTTTTAAAGGAGAAAGAATTTTCTCCTTTCACTTTATCAATCACAAAGGGTATTAACCAAAGGTATCAAATTTTCCATGCTTTCCGGGTTCCTCATTTAGTTTCTCGCATTTTAATACCTAGTCTCCTGAGAGAAAATTTCTTTCTTTAGCTTGTTTGTCAAACAATTTTTTTACATTTTCTTGATGTTTATAAATTTTATCATATACTTGTTCTCTCTCCTGTTGCATATGAATTATCTGGTTAACTCTTCATTATAAATCATTGGGTTCTTCACTTATTTCTTGTAATATTTTCATTATTTTAGAGCTAAGGTATAACGTGGATATAACTGAATGATGACATATATGTAATATACTAGTTGGAGAGGAGATGTACCTATAGACATTTTATTACTAATCCAATCTACCCATACAACATATTTCAGAGCAACATGTCAGTTTCTTTTTTTTTGAATGTACGATTTTGTTAATAAATTTCATGAGGTTTTTATTTCTAGATTCAACTAACCAATTCCCTTGCGGGTAATAAGTAGTTGAATGCCCCAAACTAATATTATAATTGTCACAAAAAATTTCAAAATCTGTTGAAGAAAATGTTTTAGCATTATCTATGATAATCTTCATGGGACATCCAAAACATGAGATAATATTCTTGACTAAAAAATCCATGACAACTTTATCATTTATTTCTTTGTAGGAGCAACCTCAACTCATTTAGTAAAATAATCAGTAGTGTTAAGGATCCAAAGATGTTCACTGCCATATGAAGGGTGTATTTCTTCAATGAAATCTAGCCCCCATTGTTGGAAATATGCTTCTACCATAATGGGTTTTAGAGGAAGGGTAGCCAACTTATGCTTTCAAGCAAAAATATGACATTGATAATAGGCCTTGATCTTATAATTGTTGACAACAAAGAACAATGTTGGCCAATAGAATCTGCTCCTTAATATTTTATGTGCCATAACTTTCCATACATAATGACCACACAAACACTGCTATGATTTTGAGTGATATGACAGTCAAGTTCATCCAAAAAAGCACAATTTAAGAAAACACCTATTGGATCCCTCAAGTATAATTTATTCTTTATAATACAATATTTAATAGTTTTCAATTTAATACGCATTTTTCATATTTGCTCAATTGAGTGGGACACTGTAGAGTTTGAAGGTAAGTTATAATGTCAACATACCAGTTAGAAGAACAAAATATTTCACTGGTTTGTAAAGGATTTGAATGAGGTAACAATATCTCTGGGTATTTACCCTGCTCTGTTACACCTTCTACTCGAGAAATGCAACTAAAGTGAGTTATTTGATTAACACCAAGTGCCTCAAATTTAGCATCAATTTATATTTTAACGAGGTCTTGTTCTTTAATATTTTAATAGGCTTCAACTTTAGATCATATTCCTAGATTTTTTGCGATCCACCTACCCCGCCTTCCCTCCAAATCATGATGTAGTATAATGTCCACCTACAACAAGGTTAGGAAAATATACCATGGATTTTTTACTGTAAGATAAATTCCCTAAATGCGTTTAAAGTTTTCACCAAATCATAGGCTTATTTTTCAATTATATTATATTTGATCTCAATGGCTTATAAGCTTTTATAAAAAATGAAATAGGTTGTACGTAACATTGTTGATTTTTTTTTGCAGAAGGACAATAACTATAATGCGTTCTAACGTAAAATGAAATATAATAAAATATTTGGAATAATCTAAGCTCATTAAATCCAAAGCCTCTGTCAAAGCCTATTTGATTTGACGGAAAGATAACTTTTAATATTTGGTCCATTTCATTTATTTACCCTTTTTAAGAATGTTGATTACGTTTTTAACAACTTCAGCGAAGTTAGGAATAAAGCATAGTGAAAAAATTGTATTTCCCAAAAAAGTTTGAATTTCCTTTTTTCTCCAAGGAAGGGGAATTTTTTCAATGGCTTGGACTCGGTTAGGGATGATTCTAACTCCTTACTTGGACATGATGTGTTAGAGTAATTTTCCTTCTGTCATGGAAATTAAGGACTTTTGCGGGTTTAGATACAAGTCATATCTTTAACACTTCTAGAATACCACCTTAATATGTTTTAATTGTAATTAATCAAAATGTGAAAATACAGTCATATCGTCTAAGTAGATCATGATAAAGTGATATTTTTCATCTTTGAATGAGATATCCATGGCCTTTGAAATGGTTCCCCGATGTTCATCAAACCAAAAGGCATCTTTTCATACATAAATGTCCCCCAGGGATGGTGAAGACAATTTGATATCTATATTCTCTTTGGATGGCTATCTAATTATAACTAGAAAATACATCCATCATAGAGATCTGGTGCACTCCCACTATCCTTTGGAGGATATAATCCAGTTTAGGAAGGGGATAATTATATTTTAAAGAGACTTTGTTCAAATTTGTAAAATAAACACAAATTCTAATCTCTAAGTTTTTCTTTTTGACGTGTACTAGATTAGCAAGCCAGTCAGAGTACCCTAATGATACTATTATTTTTACGCCAAGTAGTTTTTTAACTTCCTTTTCAATAGAAGGAAGAGATAGTGGATTTACTTGTCTTAAATTTTTCCTAAAAAGTTTAACCCCTTCTTCCAAGGGTATTCTATGTTCAATGATTTGTCTTTCACAAGTCTTCAAATCCTTGTAACTCTAGCAAAACACATCCGAATATTCTACGAAAAGATATATGTTTTTCTTTCTAAATTTCTCAGGAAGGGATTTGGATTAATTAATTAATTTTGATTCTCTCTGTGTTACCACATTAATTTTTTCTACTTCTATGTTAAAAGGCTTGAGTGTGGGAGAAGTAATTGTGTCCCTAATGCACACAATTTTAGCTATTGACAACCATGATAAAATATTTTATTAATAATTGAATATATGATGATTACATTTTGTGAGAGGCCCTAGCTATATATCGCCTTAGGTGCCTCTTGGTGAACGAGCATGATCTTTTATCATGCCCTTTACCTAATAATCTATAACTAACTACTTTTTTACATAACATTGCCTTCTTCTCAAAAGAATTCTTTGTCCTCAAAGCATACATAACGATGGATGTTGTTGTCGAAACGATTCAGTCTCCCAAGAAGATTCTTCTTCTGGTAAGTCCTTCCACTTGATCAAGTATTCCTTGATTATATGAGATCGAAGCTTCCTTTCTCTAGTAGATAAGATACCTTCTGGTTTTAGAATGAACCTTCCTTCATCATCTAGACATGGAAGCATTGTTTGCGCTGATTGATGGTCACCCAGTGCAATTTTAAGGCAAGAGACATAGAAGACGTTGTGAACACAACTTTTCTCTGGAAGGCTTAAACTATATGCAGCTTGGTTGATCTGTTTGTTGATCTGATATGGTCCATAGAACTTTGGTGCCAATTTATTTTTTCCTTTTTGTTTCAAGGACAATTATTTGTATGGTTGGAGCTTGAAAAATACCCATTCTCCGACTTCAAATTCTCTTTCTGTTCTATTTTGGTCTGCTTGTTGCTTCATACAGTTCCTTGCATTAAGTTTTCTTTAGGGTTTAGACGATTTTTTGGGTTTCTTCTAGTTGGTTTTTAACAGCATGTAGATTTGTCTGGATGATAGCTAGATCCTTCCATTTTGGGGGTTCATATCCATATAAAACTTGGAAAGGTGTCATTTTTTCTGACGTGTGATAAGTAGAATTATACCACCACCAGCGATATGCAACCATTGAGCCCACTTATTTTGTTTTTCTGTAGCATAACAATGTAGGTAGGCTTCCAAACATTTTTTGACAACCTCTGTTTGTCCATCTGTTTGAGGGTGATAAGCGGAACTCATATTTAGGTAGGTTCCTATGTGTTTGAACAATTCCTTCCAGAAATTACCCTTGAAATTAGCATCTCTATCACTCACAATGACTTTCGGAAATAAATATTCATTTAATAGCAAAGCAGATCTCCTAGACCAAACTTCTTCTCTGACTATCTTCAAAAGGACGAACACAGTAGATCATGAAGCTAAGACACTAATGTCCCAAGAACCAGAAGAGATGAAGGAGATGCAAGATAAAGAAAGTTGGAAGACCGTAGAGAAAAAAAGAAAGTTACAACACCAACCTCGCCAAGAAAGATGAGGAGCCAAGCAATTAGAAACTAAGAAAATTATAGGTCTGATAGACCAATTTGGTCTTAGTGGATGTTAACCACCACCACCACCACCATCATCATCATCATATTTTGCAAAATATTTCAGCAATTTGTTTAGCTGAGTCTGATTTCTTTATTGCCATAAAGTGAGCATATTTGGTGAATCTGTCCACTACTATGAAAATCTTGTCCTTGCCTTCAAATATGGGTAATCCCTCAATAAATTCCATTTATATTTCTTCCCATTTCTGATTCGGACTGTTTAAGGGGTGAAGTAATCCAGGTGTCATAATATTTCACTTTTATTTATTTGACATGTGTCACATTCTGCTACATACTTCTGAATATTGTGACTCATCCCCTTCCAAAAGAATGATTGACATCCATTGTCGTAAGTTTTAAAGAATCCTACATGTCTAGCTGATGGTGAATCATGTGACTTCTTGAGTATCTTGGATTTAAACTTGGAGTTTTCATTTAGATAGATTATTCCTTTGTACCATAGAATATCATTCTTCCATTCAAATTTTGAGTTGTTTGGAAGGTTATTGGTTATCGCAGTTATTTTTGGATCCTTGGCATACTCACTTCGAATCTCATTAAGCCATTCAAGCACAACTACCAAGATTGCAAGTAGTGTTGGTTCCTTGTCTTTCCTAGACAGGGCATCTGCTACTACATTGTCTTTTCCCATTTTATGTAGTATTTCCATGTCAAAGACGACAACTTTTTCAATACATTTTTGTTGTTCTTCGAAAAGTTTTTTTTGTTGAAGGAGGTGCTGGAGGCTGTTATGGTCTGTTCAAATGGAGAAATTACTTCCCAAAAGATATTGTCTCCACTTAGCTAGTGCATGCATAATAGCGAGCATTCCCTTGTTGTATGTGGACTTGAGACGTTCTCTTTTACTAAGCTTCCTGCTTTCAAAAGCTATTGGATGCCCTCCTTGCATTAACACTATGCCTATACTGAATCTGGAAGCATCACACTCGATGATAAAATGGTTTAGAGAAATATGGAGTTTCCAATACTGGGGCATTAGACATAACTTCCTTCAGTTCTTCAAAACATCTTCCTGCTTCCTCATCCCATTGGTGAGCACCAGTATTGTAGCAATAATGCTACAACTCCTGGGCTGCCTACTTTAATCTTATCAACCCAGTAGTTTGTAACAAACTTGGAAGCATCGGTGATGTATGTTAGGATATTCCAACACATAGGAAATAGTTAAGTACAACTTGGTCTAGTATAGAGTTAGGTATAGAGTTAGGTAAAGTGTGTTTCTTTACTATGTACATTTTGTAACTTACAATCCGACGGTCACGATATGTAGTGATCTGACGGTTCATTCTCTCCTCGGTATTACCGACACTTGATCCGTGGCTTAACACCCGATTGGTCCATGATCTCTATTTAAAGAGCATGGAGGTTCATTTGTAGGGTAATCCATCTATGAGAGAAGCATATGTAAATTTTCATTCTTTTATTAATAAATTGCCTGAAGTGGCCGCGTTGGCTCAGGCCGTGGACTGTTTCTCTCTTTGAGGGTTTTAACCACGTTAAAATACTGGTATATTGATCTGTGATCTGTTTGTGAGCAGTGTCCTTTGGTGTTCTGTCTGAGGAACTTACCCTATAAATTCCTACATGGTATCAGAGCTATTTGAGGGCCGCGTCCGTTGGTGATCCAAATCTGAAGCCGGTAGAACTGCATCTGACTGTCATTTCCTAGATCTACTGTTTCTGACTGCTTTCGGGCCAAGAGGACTGCTCTGTTGTGTGGGGAGCATTTGTTCCAGTGAGGAACCTCTTTCGTTTCACGCGAAAAGGTTTTCGGTAGCCCTAGCTGCGTCATTTTTAAGATCTGGAGGTATACAGTGTTTATTTGTAGTTTACAGTTATTTTCTCTCTGTTTATTTTGGTTTCGGTTTATTTATCTTGGTTACTGGATCTATACCTTTCATTTCTGTGTATGCTCTTTGCCCTGCGACTCTGTGCGATCCGGGCAAATCAAAAACAGAAAGGAAGGATTTTTCTCATGCGTATGCTCTTTTCCGCTGCGCCTTAGTGTGATCTCGGAAAATTAGAAACATTGAGGAAAATATTTAGTTTCCGGCTAAAGCTAACTTCGAGCCGCAAGGTTCGTCTTTTTTTTTTTTTTTTTGTATGTCCATGTTGGGTTTTGTGTTTTTTGTTTTGTAGGGAAAAAGAGCTTTCTCAAAAGAAGCACGCAACCCAAAGCATCAACTCTCTCTCTCTCTCTCTCTCTCTCTCTCAAAATTTTTGTATAGCTCACTTGGTTCAAAGCTAATTTATGAGAGTAGAGGTCTTGGGTTCAGGCAGATTTTTTCATTTCCGCACATACCCGCACTTCATCGGCGACTTCGTCAATTTTTTTTCAAAAAGCCATAACTTCTTCATCCGGAAGCCGTTTTCAGAACCATTTTTTTTGAAACGGCCTAATGTTTTAAGATCTTTCGATTGGTACACTTAGTTTCAACATCTACAGCTTCAGTTTCAGTTAAAAATGGAAAGTCCATGCCAAGTCATTCTTGATAGCACTAACTACTTCCAATGGTGGTCCTACATTGTGGATTTACTTAGAAGTAAAGGTCTTTACAGAATGGCTACAGGCCAAGAGATCAAACCGAAAGATGAAGAATAAGGCAGCTAAATGGGAAAATAGGCAAGACCAAGCACGTGGGTTGATAGGGATGTTTATTTCTCCAGATCTTAGATTCTATATTGCAGAACTTGATACTCCTGACGAAGCACTGCAACAAATTACTAAAGCCTTTGGAATTAAAAATAAAATTAAAGCCCATCAACTTGAAAATGAATTTCTTACATTGGACCCCAATAATTTTTCTTGCATTGAATATTTTTTGTCCAAGTTCGAGACCCTTAGACTTCTCTTGGAAGGTGTTAAGGTTAAGAAAGAAGATAGTAGCCTTATCTACTCCATTCTTACTAAGTTGGGACCAGCATATTCTGTGTTTGTTTCCACCTTCCATTCTACAAGAGAAGCCTTCATTTCTCAAGGACAAACCTACAAGTCCCCTTCCTTTGATTCCTTTTGTGATTCTTTAATAAGAGAACAAGAAAAACTCTTACACCTTGGTCTTCTTCATCTTGGAAACTCTTCTAAGAAAGCGTTAGCCGCCCAGCAGCAACCAAATCCAAAGAATCCTAAGAAGTTGTATCCTAAAAATAATGGTCTTAAACCAAACAAGGGTCCTAAGCAATTTCAGCCTCAAAATGAAAAATCATTTCAACAAAATGATAAGACAAATAAAAATAAAGGGAAGAAGACTGATAGACATTGCAACTTTTGTAATCAAGATGGCCACTTAGAATCCAAAGGATTTAAGAAGATGGAATCCTTGGAAGCAGCAATGAAGAAGCATAACATCCATTTGGAGCAATATTCAACTTCAACTTCATCTTCAGGAATGGCACTTTTTGCATGTGGTTGTCAAGCATCTCGGTCCGGCTATGCACTAAATGTATCTTCTTCTTCTCACTCTCATGAGTGGCTCATTGATTCTAGAGCTTCTTATCACATGGCCAAAAACAAAGCCATGTTTTCTTCTTTAAATGATTGTAACACCAAAAATATATATGTTGGTGATGATAGATCTCTTAGTGTTGTAGGGACTGGAACTGTTCATCTAGACAATGGTCAGTTTAATGATGTATTATGTGTTCCAACCTTATCCTGCAACCTTCTATCTATATATCAGATAACCCATTCAGGTGAAGGTAAAATCGTTGAATTTTCACCTCACGATGTTGTAATTAAGGACCTAAGAGATCCTGGACAGATTTTAGCTACTGGCATTGCTGATGATTCTACAAGGTTGTATAAGTTTCACAACTTTGGGTCATCAAATCTTCCCTCAGTATTTGTTGCTCATAATGATGAAGTGAGCAAACTTTGGCATGAGCGATTTGGTCACTTAAACTATCGCTCTCTTCAGAATCTATGTAAAGAAAATATGGTGACAGGTCTTCCAATGGTATCTTGCAGAGATGGTGTTTGTTCTGGATGCGTACTCGGAAAACATCATCGGGACAATTTTGAAAAACGTGCCTCTTGGCACGCCTCAGCCCCTTTACAGCTCGTGCATAGTGATTTATGTGGTCCACTTCTAGTTGCTTCATTCTCTGGCTACAAGTGTTTCTTAACTTTCATTGATGATTTCTCCAGACGCACTTGGGAATACTTCTTAAAACTCAAGAATGAAGTATTTAACATGTTCTTGGCCTTTAAGGCCTTTGTTGAAAAACAATCTGGACATCAAATTCTTCAGCTAAGATCTGATAATGGTGGAGAATATGTTAAAAACACACTCATCAACTTTTGCACTGAGAATGGAATTCAAATGCAACATACTATTCCATATACTCCACAACAAAATGGTGTAGCTGAAAGGAAGAATCGCACCTTAAAGGAAATGGCTAATTGTATGCTTCAATCTAAAGGACTTAGTCTTAATTATTGGGCAGAAGCAATTAACTGTGCAAATTACATAATAAATCGCACTCCTACTAAGGTTTTAAAGAATATCACTCCAGAAGAAGCATGGAGCTCAAACAAACCAGATGTAAGTCACTTTCGTGTTTTTGGAAGTGAAGCATGGGCCCATATTCCAGATGAGAAACATAAAGCTTTAGAACCAAAGAGTGAAAAATGTATTTTTGTTGGATATTCTGAAGATGTCAAAGGATATAGACTTATTCCACTTAAGTCCAAAAATGTTATCATTAGAAGAGATGTAAAGTTTGATGAAAATATATCGGCCTGCGAGCCTAGTTCGGCGGATGTGCCACCTCTCCCTATCTCTTCTACTTTTGAAAATATTTCTTCTTCAGATGATGAAAGCGAGGATGAAACCCCCCCCCCCCCACCTTCTCAGGATCCTCCTTCAGCTCCTCAGCTTCCAAAATGGGTCCGTGCTACTCGGGATGCAACAGGTGATCTTGCCGGTGATCCTACAAATCAGCGACGTACACGTTCTAAATTCGAGAGGGCCTCTTCTTTACTGGTTCAAGCTTCAATGAATTATGATCCTGACACCTTTGCAGAAGCTTCAGGCCATCCAGATTGGGAAGCAACTATGAATGAAGAATATCATTCATTATTGGCAAATGATACATGGGATCTTGTTCCTCTACCAAAGGGACGAAAACTTGTTAGATGCAAATGAGTTTACAGAACCAAGTATGGACCAGATGGGAAAGTTTATAAACATAAAGCTCGTCTTGTTGCTAAGGGTTTTTCACAAGTTGAAGGCATTGACTATACTGAAACCTTCTCCCCTGTTGCCAAAATGAACTCTATCCACCTTGTCCTTTCCCTTGCTGCCTCTTTCAAATGGGAAGTCCATCAGATGGATGTTAAATCCGCCTTCTTGCATGGGGACTTGCATGAAGAAATCTATATGGAACAACCTATTGGATTTATACAAACAGACTCTAGCCTTGTATGTCGGCTTAAGAAATCCCTTTATGGTCTCAAGCAAGCTCCTCGAGCTTGGTATGCCAAAATGGATAACTTTATTTTAGAATCTGGCTTCTCTAGGTATCATTCTGAAAATATTGTCTACACCAAGAAAGTGGGAAAGTCTCTTATCATTCTTGTTCTTTATGTTGATGATCTTATCCTGATTGGTAGTGATCCCAACCTTATAAACCATGTGAAGTCTAGCCTTAAAAGGAAGTTTGAAATGAGAAACTTAGGACACTTACATTATTTTCTCGGTCATCAAGTCTTGCAATCCAAGGAAGGTATTTCCCTTTCTGAGTCCAAGTATGCCTGTGATATTCTACGCCACTTTCACATGGAAGACTGTAAGCCAACCCCTTCTCCCTTTCAGTCTGGAGTCAAACTTTCAGTCACTTGTACTTCTCCTGAAGTTGATGCTACCTTATACCATCAACTTGTAGGAAAACGTTTGTATCTAACCCATACTCATCCTGACCTTTCCTTTGTTGTTGGCCTTGTTGCTCAGTTTATGAAAAACCCATGTGAAAGTCATTGGAAAGTAGCTAAAAGAATACTTCGTTATGTTCGAGGTACAGTTCAGTTTGGGATTCATTACAGTCCCAAAGAATCTCCTCTATTGGTTGGTTTCACTGATTCCGATTGGGCTGGTGACCTTGATGATCGGAAGTCTACTGCAGGTTATGTGTTCACTCTTGGTTCAGGACCTATTACATGGGCTTGCAAGAAACAAGGTGCCATTTCTCTTTCTTCAGCAGAAGCAGAATATCGTGGTGCCGTAGAAGCTAGTAAGGAAGCCTTGTGGCTTCGTCAGATCTTGTCAGAGTTTGGCTTTCAACAGCAGCATCCGACTACACTTTGGTGTGATAATCAAAGTGCCATTCAGCTATGCAAAGATCCAGTCCAACATCAGCGGAGCAAACACATTGAACTGCACATGCACTTCATCAGAAAGCTCATTCACGACCATGTTCTTGAAGTGCAATATTGTTCAACAGATGATCAAGTTGCAGACATCTTTACAAAGGCTCTCACAGAGGCGAAGTTCACTAAACTTCGATTTATGGTTGGAGTTCAGGAAGTTGTCACTAAGGGGGATAGGTTCTAGTGCCTTCTTCCTTCTCCTATTGTGTCATATTTGTAAATCCTTCAATCCTATCCCAGGTTGTTCTTAAGGGGGGATGTTAGGATATTCCGACACATAGGAAATAGTTAAGTACAACTTGGTCTAGTATAGAGTTAGGTAAAGTGTGTTTCTTTACTATGTACATTTTGTAACTTACAATCCGACGGTCACGATATGTAGTGATCCGACGGTTCATTCTCTCCTCGGTATTACCGACACTTGATCCATGGCTTAACACTCGATTGGTCCATGATCTCTATTTAAAGAGCATGGAGGGTCATTTGTAGGGTAATTCGTCTATGAGAGAAGCATATGTAAATTTTCATTCTTTTATTAATAAATTGCCTGAAGTGGTCGCGTTGGCTCAGGCCGTGGACTGTTTCCCTCTTTGAGGGTTTTAACCACGTCAAAATACTGGTGTATTGATCTGTGATCTGTTTGTGAGTGGTGTCCTTTGGTGTTCTGTCCGAGGAACTTACCCTGTAAATTCCTACACTATATGCACAAGTACTAGTTCTTACTGTAGGTTGTCACTTGGTCATCCAGCACAAGATCACTAGGAGTTCAAGCCAACTTCTATGGATTCTAGAAGAATCTCTATATGCGATGAAAGGAGAGAAAGATAGATGATATTCTAACTGCAGAAAGGAGAAAGACTAAAATGTAAAGCAAAACTAGTGAACCCTAATTAACCAACTAATTTTACTTTTGTAGAAAGAGCTATGAAAACCATGAAAGGAATGCCATTACCTATTCAAGGAGGTAAACAACATCTAACTGTGCTATTTCTGGATGTAAACAAACAAAAAACATCTTTTTGGATTTTTATGTATTTTTATGTGAATTTGACATGCATGTAATTTATTGTGTGTGGATGTGGCAACGAATAGGTGGTGATGAAGGGCAGTTTTGGGACTTGAGAGGGTGTAGGACGGTGTGTATGGGTCCTAGGAGGTCTCAAGTGGCCTTTTGGAGGCTTTTCCCACATTCAGCCTTCAAAAGGAAGCCTACAGGAAAGTCTACAGGAGGACACAGGAAATCTATCGGAGGAAAAACTGTGTTCTACAGGAGGCCTACAGGAGGAGGCCGAGAGAAGTTTTCACTGTTTTGAGGGTGTGAGAGTGGGTGAATGTTGGGTCCCTATAATACTAGTGATTACCCCATTACTATAGTTATACCCCTTATTAATATTGTTGTGCTCCTATTGCCCCCATATTGTTATTATTGTGCCCCATAGAATCCCTCTATTTTTATTTTTGTGGCTTTATATTATTATTGTAGGTCGGCTGGATTATATTGTGACTCCTTAGACTCCTATATATAGAAAGGAGGTTTTGTAATTTGTATCATCCAAGAATTGTGCATTTATGTAATTTAAAG
The DNA here is from genome assembly GCA_031772625.1 of Pinus tabuliformis. Taxonomy (NCBI): domain Eukaryota; kingdom Viridiplantae; phylum Streptophyta; class Pinopsida; order Pinales; family Pinaceae; genus Pinus; species Pinus tabuliformis. The sequence goes on from CM062804.1 coordinate 660,081,250, forward strand.
GAGGTTGCCCCCTCGAAGAGGTTGAATTCTAAGGCGTTGACCTATCTTTTCTATCTTTTCTTGAGCTGGTTTCATAACATTTGGTTTTAGAGCTTTGGATTCTAAGGTTACGTTGCTCCAAACAGGTCATCGTGGAATTTTCGCTATAACTTTTTTCTGTGACGTTTCAGAAGTCTCAAAAAAAACCCATTTGAGAAGAAAACGCGGTGAACCTTGGGTCCAAATTTCAGAGCTTTTCGCGTGATATTTGCGGAGATATGATATGAGGAAGTTGGTCTTTTTGCAGACTCCTGAATTACATTCAAAATAGGTGACCTGGGAAAAATCGTCATAACTTTCTCTCTGGGGATCGGATTGAGATTTTGTAAGAAGGTACAGAAAGAGGATGGACTGTAGTTTCTTGTATGCATGTTTCAGATCCAAAGGTTGAAACAGTGACTCGTGGCACGTCGTACAAGTTTGCTTTACTGAACTAGTCTATAAGCAAGTCATTGTGGGAGATTTCACATAACGCTTCCTTGGAGAATCCAATTTGGGTCAGACTTGTGGCATTGGAAAGAGGACACAGAGGCTACTACAGGTCACAAATTCAGAACTAGATGATCGGAAAGTACAAAGATACATCAGAGGCAATATCGAGCTGCTACAAAGTGAAAAAAGGTGTGTAGATTTTCTTAAATTTTTGCTTAAGCTTGGTTTGAAAATTTATTTTGAAGGAATTCAAAGGGCATAGTAGAGCACTATTATTGGTAACTGATGCCCCGAGGAAAGAAAATGCAAACACCTAGTAAGGAACCTGAAAGCTCTAGCATGACTCATGAAGAAGAGGAAGAAATGCAACATGATATATCAAAATTACAAGACCAAGTGCAACAACTGTCCCTTGCACAAAAAGGAACAAAATCTAAGATGGATGGTTTAAAGAAAGATATAGAAGCTAAGATGGATGGTTTAAAGAAAGGTGTAGAAGCTAAGATGGACTGTTTAAAGAAAGGTGTAGAAGCTAAGATGATTGATGTGAAAGCTAAGATGGATGATTTGAAGATAGATTTGAAGACAAACATGGATGAATTGAAGATAAATATGAATAAGTTGCTACAAGAAATGGTCCCTAAGGGTGAAAGGGTACTAAAGGAAACTCATGATGAGAACAAAAGAAATGTTAATCATGATTCCATAGATGCTAATGTTGGATCAAAGACTCACCATATTCCAAAAATCGATATGAGGAAGTTTGATGGCAAGGATCCTGCCACATGGATATTACAGATGGAGCAATTCTTCGATCTCAATAATGTGAAAAATACACAAAAGGTACGTATGGCAACTTTATATTTGGAACCAAATCAATTTGTATGTTATCAATGGCTTTGCTCTCGTAAACCATTTATCACTTGGGCAATTTTTACGGAAGAATTGATAGCACATTATGAGGATACAAAAAGCAACACTTTTTTTAGCCAATTGATAAGTCTCAAACAAAAGGGTTCATAATGGAGCACATTGAGGAGTTCCAAAAATTGAACATAAGGGAAAAAGATATTCCAGAGGAGAATAGGATTGATGTGTTCATAGGGTCTTTAAAGGATAATATCCAACATGATGTTCGCCTTTGGGAACCTGATTCATTAGAGAAGGCATTCAGGTTCGCAAGAAAAATGGAAAGAAAAATTATGGCAACCAGAAAGCATACCACTCACAACTATAAAGACGGAAGTGTTGTTGCCCCTAGTCTTTCACAACCTATAAGGTTGACACCACAACAATTGGAAGATAAAAGAGCAAAAAGGCTTTGTTACGGTTGTGATAGCAAATACATTAAAGGTCATAAGTGTGCTGAGAAGAAATTATTCTACATAGATTGTGAAGAGGAAGAAGAAAAGGAGCAAGAAATGTTAAAAGAAGAGGATATACTCCAGGAACAAAGCCTAGATGAAGAACAAATAAATCTGACCATATCTTGTAATTCATTGGTGGGAATTACCACTCCTCAAACCATCAAGATAGAAGGACAAATCAAGAAGAAAAAGGTGATAGTGTTGATTGATTCAGGAAGCACCCACAATTTTATTCATTGTAAGGTAGCAAAAGAATTGAATTTCTTCCTATATCCAACACCAGAGTGTCAAGTGATGATTTCAAATGGAGGAACAACGAATTGCTCTGGAAAGTGCCATAATATCAAGCTATCCATGGGAGAATATGTATTGACTAGCCCGATGCTTTCCATTCTGATGGGAGGTGATGATGTTGTACTAGGAGTCCAATGGCTACAATCCCTGGGTACAATAGCTTTTAATATTCAAGAACTTTTCATCAAATTTTCTACGGGAGGAAAGGAAGTTGAATTAAGGGGTATTGCAGGGAAACCGCGAAAGATAATCAGCTCTAATAGTATGACAAAGCTTCTAAAAAATGAGCAAAGAGGTGTAATTGCACAATTATGCTCGCTAGTGTTTCCACATCGGAATCATCTATTTCTCTAGATCTCCAAAATTTCTTGGACAATCATTCCAAGGTATTTGAGACTCCCAAAGGACTCCCACCTAGGCATGATCATGATCATGCTATTCATCTGATTCCAGGAAGTGTTTCTCCAAACATCAGGCCGTACAAATATCCCTATGTCCAAAAGAGTGAAATTGAATGTATGGTTGCAGAAATGCTAGAGGCTGGTATAATTCAACCGAGTCAAAGTTCTTTCTCTGCTCCAGTAATATTGGTGCACAAGAAGGATGGATCATGGAGCATGTGTCCGGATTATAGGGAGCTCAACAAGCTCACTATTAAAGATAAGTTCCCCATTCCTGTCATTGATGAATTACTGGATGAATTGCATGGATCAATTTACTTCACCAAGTTGGATCGTCGTTCAGGATATCCTCAAATCAGAATGAAGATTGAAGACATTCCGAAAACAACATTTAGAACTCATGAGGGTCATTATGAATTTTTGGTCATGCCTTTTGGCCTTACTAATGCACCTTCAACATTTCAAGGTTTGATGAATTCAATTTTCAAACCATTCCTTAGAAAATTTGTGTTAGTATTTTTTGATGATATACTAATCTACAACAAGTCTTGGAAGGATCATGTTGAACATGTTGACAGGGTGCTACAACTATTGAAGGAGAAACATCTATATGCAAAAAGATCCAAATGTTTCTTTGGAGTCCAGGAGGTGGAATATTTGGGTCATATTGTATCTCATGAAGGAGTTAAGGTAGACCCTAGCAAAATTAAAGCCATTAAGGAATGGAAAATACCCACATCCATAAAGCATCTGTGAGGATTTCTTGGGTTGACAGGGTATTATCGCAAGTTTGTTAAGAATTATGGGAGAATAGCAGCACCTCTAACAACATTATTGAAGAAAGATGCATTTTCATGGACTCCGGAAGCAACAAAGGCCTTTGAACATCTTAAAGAGGCAATGTGCCAAGCACCGGTCTTAGCTACACCGAACTTCACAAAAACCTTTATTGTGGAATGTGATGCTTCAGGAAATGGAATTGGTGCTGTTCTAATGGAAGATGAAAGACCCATTGCTTTTGAAAGTCGTCCAATCAAAGGGAAAGTTTTTAAGAAAAGCTATTTATGAGAAGGAAATTTTGGCAATACTCCATGCACTTAAGAAATGGCGACCCTACCTAATGGGTAGAAATTTCAAGGTAAAACAGATCATGATAGCCTTAAATACTTTTTACAACAAAGATTATCCTCTGAAGAGCAACAAAAGTGGGTCGCAAAGATGTTGGGTTATGACTTTTAAATCATCTACAAAAAAGGGAAGCAAAATGTGGTGGCAGATACTCTCAAGAAAGGATGAGGATGTGGAAGCATTGTTGTGCGCCATTTCTATTATCCAACCAGATTGGATAAACGAAGCAAGGGAGGAATGGAAGAATGACGAAGAAGCGTGGGCACTTATTCGAAAGTTACAACAAGATTCTAGTACGTCTGATACATTTAGCTGGCAAAATGATTCGTTATGGTACAAAGATCGCTTATACCTCTGTAAGAATTCCCAGCTAAAACAAAAGATTTTTATGGAATTGCACACTTCTCCCTTAGGAGGGCACTCAGGATTTTTAAAAACTTACCACAGGGTTAAGAAGGATTTTTTTTGGGATGGCCTTAAATCAGATATTCAAAAGTTTGTGGCAGAATGTTTGGTTTGCCAACAAAATAAAGTTGAAAAAATTAAGACACCGGGTCTATTACAACCTTTATCCATTCCAAGCCAACGTTGGGAGGAGGTTTCAATGGATTTTATCACAGGTTTACCCAAGTCTGAGGGAAAGAGTGTCATCATGGTGGTAGTTGACAGACTTACCAAGTATGCACACTTTTGTGCATTATCACATCCATTTAAAGCCAGTACAGTTTCTACTGCATTTATGGAAACAATTCAAAAGCTACATGGAAACCCAAAGATTATTGTAAGTGACAGAGATCCCATTTTCAATGGAAATTTTTGGACAAAATTATTTTCTTGTCTTGGTACTCAGTTAGCTCATAGCTCATCTTATCATCCTCAATCTGATGGCAAACTGAGATAGTAAACAAATGTTTGGAAGGATATCTTTGTTGCTTTGTATCTGATAAACAGACACAATGGGTCAAATGGTTGCCTCTGGCTGAATGGTGGTATAACACTTCCTTCCATACAGCGACAAAAATGACCCCATTTATGGCACTTTATGGGTATCAACCACCATCCATCACATCATATTTAAGAGAAAATTCTAAGGTTCAGGCAGTGGAACATCACATCGAACATCAACAACAATTCCTCCAACTCTTAAAGGATAACCTCGTGTTGGCACATAATAGAATGAAACAACAGGCAGATCAACATCGCAGTGAAAGAAGTTTTGATGTAGGTGATGGGGTATTCCTACGGCTACAACCATATAAGAAAATGTCCCTCAAGCAAGCTAAGAAGGATAATAAATTATCACCAAAGTATTATGGTCCATACAAGGTGTTGCAAAAGATTGGTACTATGGCATACAAATTGGAGCTTCCTGCAGCTTCTCGATTGCACCCAGTTTTCCATGTTTCATGTTTAAAGAAGGTTATAGGTGACAAGCTCCCAGTTCAAACAATATTTCCAGAACTTGACGAGGAAGGAAAAATTATATTGGAACCAGAAGCATTCACAGAAACAAGAACTCGATAGCTACGAAAAACTTATCCGCTGAAGATTCCACATGGGAGGATGAGAATTTTATGCAGAAGTATCCAGAACTACTCAAGCGTTGAGGACAACACTTTTTTGAAGGAGAGGGGCATGTTGGGTCCCTATAATACTAGTGATTACCCCATTACTATTGTAGTTATACCCCTTATTAATATTGTTGTGCCCCTATTGCCCCCATATTGTTATTACTGTGCCCCATAGAATCCCTCTATTTTTATTTTTGTGGCTTTATATTATTATTGTTAGGTCGGCTGGATTATATTGTGACTCCTTAGACTCCTATATATAGAAAGGAGGTTTTGTCATTTGTATCATCCAAGAATTTTTCATTTATGTAATGTAAAGGAGGTTGCCCCTTCGAAGAGGCTGAATTCTAAGGCGTTGACCTATCTTTTCTATCTTTTCTTGAGCTGGTTTCATAACAGTGAAAGAGGTGGATGAAGGTTGGAATTAGGTGTTAGGGCACCTATGGTTTACCATAAATCACCAGGAGAGAGAAATATGATTGTATTTTCTCAAGGAGAGAGGAATAAGTTCTATGGAAAATGCAGGAAACTAACGCAGAATTGAGGTGAGACTTAGGCGACCTGTAGGGCATGGATCAGAGGGAGGATGGGATGGCTGATAGGCTGGCCTACTTCTAGAAGAGATCTACTGCAAAGGAACTAACATTCAATCAATACTATCAAACAAGCAATGAAATGAGTGCATCTAGAAAAACAAATTTTTGCATCAAACTAGTCTAAACTATGATCTATGAAAGGAAATGTTGAGGAATGCTGCAAGAAAGAAAAGCATGAAAGAAGACTATTGCAAATAAATAAGTGAGCATGATGAATAAGATCTGAAGCAAAGCAAAGCTGGACTATTAACATACTAAAAAGCTGCAAACACTAGAAGTCTATGAATGAGGCAAATCTGTGTTTTTGGGGCAGCAAGAGGGTCTTTGCCTCAAATCATGGTCCCAAAGGGAGGAATTGTTATAGACATTTTTGTGCCTCGCAGCATGGAGCATGAAATGTCAATAATTACAGGGATCCTCAGTCCCTAAACATGTTGTTCTTACCCCTAGAGGAACAAGGTCAGCAAACCACAACACTTCCTATCAGTTCTCCACCTGAAAACACTCAAAAACAGGCTATTTTTGGATCATGTCAGCTGCTCCACTGAGCATCTGCGCTGAATGTCAACTGCTCCTCCTTGTACCTGCGCTGAAAGTCAAAACCAATGAAGGCTACCTGCGCTGGGCGAGATTGGCCAAGTGGCACAGTCATTCTGCAAGGTGTCAACTGCCCAGGAAGCTTCCAAACTGACACTTGGTTCAAGGAATTCGCCCTATGATGAGTAAGAGGTACTTGATCTCCATTTGGAAGCAAGGATCTCCAAGTGGACTCAAGAACTGAAGTTTAACTAAAGAGGGAGAGGACACAAGGCAGCTTTAGGTCAGTCTCAAGCTGACTCATCCTTTCTCCAAATCTCCTATATATAGAGCTCTTCTATGAGGTCTAGGGAGGCGGGAATTTTGTGCAAAGTAAGGAAGTGCTGTTGGTTTACAGTTAGAGCTATTGGGTGATTGCTTTTATAGAGGGGAAGAGGAGATTTCTTGCTGCTGGGGAGGTGCTGCTGGATTGGAGCCATTTATGCTTGTAACCTTCTCAGAACCTTTTTCTTCTATCAATAAAGCTTTGATGTTCTCCTATATACTTGTATTGCAATGATGTATTGTTTTTATCTGTATATTTGATTCATTCTAATCCATGCATCAGTTATGAGTACATGTTTCTTGTAGTTTCCCTCTCTTTTTTTTGCAGGATCTTTGTGTAGCTGGGCCGGCAAAGGGAGAAAGGAGCTGGGAACAAGAGGCAAAGAGAGAAGACAGGATCGACAAAAGCGAAAGACATCGGTTGGTCAATATTTTCTTCCTTCTCTGTACTTTCATAAAGGAAAAATATCAAAGCTTTACTTTCAGTTGTTGCTAAGGAACTATCACCCTTAGAGTAGGGATAGGGTCATTCCGAGTCGGATACTTTTCCCCACAACAAACTGGCGACTCCGCTGGGGAACTAGTATCTTGTTGGTTTATTGTGTTTCTTGCTATTCATCTCATAAACAAGGAGAGCACCAAATCGAACTGCAATTGAGTCCTTCAATTGCAAAGTAGAGGGCAGCTGCTCTGGCTCAGTTTCTGAGCAAGTTTATGATTTGAAGAGCTGATCCACAAGGACTCTTGTGCTCTTTGTGATAGCTTTTCATCCTCTTGATCATCCCTTAGCTTGTACTTGACCTATAGCTTTTTATTTCAGCAAAAAAAGTGAATTTTTGAGCTTTTTATGACCCGGAAACCCTTGTAAACGCAACTCTCGTGTCTCAGTGCAGGCTGCCCAAAGGCAGTCTGCATTTCAGCGCAGGTACTCCCTTCGGGAACTGTGCTGAAAGTCAGTTTGACAGACCAGAGCCTGCGCTGGACCAGTTAGCCAGTGTCTTGCTGAGGTTTCCTACTGAGTCTTGGCCCTGTTTTCACTGTTGTTTTGCTGCTGATTGCTTGTCATTTGTACTTGCTGTAAACCAACTTTCCTTGACATTATTCCGCCTCAGTTGTGTGATGAAACTGTGATTTTTCTTTCAGTATTTCTTGTTTCAGTTACAGTTTCCCATTGTGAAAAGCAAACCAGTATAGCTGTGGCCTCTTAGATCTTGAACTGTAAAAGTGTCGTCGTGATCTTAAGAGCTAGTTTTATTACTGTTCATGGCTGTTTGAGTTTGTTTGTTTTTCATTTTATGGTTTGAATTCATACATTTTTAGTGTCGAAACAAGTACCTGTAAGGCGTCTTTTGATTTTAGACAAAACTTGTTTGTTTACGCTTCAAATTGAATTCGAAAATTATACGACAGTTTCCTTTTGTCTACATCAACATTAAGGGAAAAGAAAAGAAATACATGCATCTTGCATTTGCATTTTTTGATAAGTTTGCGTGATTGATCTAGGGGAAAGTGCATTAGTTTGTGCTTTGTGCTCTGTGTGGAAAGATAATGTTTTTCTCTCCCCTCAGTAGTTAGGATTTTCAAAGCTAAAAAGATTGTAAAGCTTGCTTATCATTTTAGCTGCATTTAGGAATTTGTACCAATACATCTCGTGGTGATCCTGAAAGACAAACTGCTAAACAAGATCAACTTAAAATATATTGAATGAATCTAAAAACGCTTTGTAACATAACGCTCACAATAGAGGTCTAGGTAGAGAGGTGTTCTGGCGTCGTTAAACGTAGTGACTGTCGATCTCTACGAAGGTGGGTGATTCCTCCTGAGGGACGATAACACTAATATGGACTTGTGCTCCCGCGTACCATCGCGTATATTGGGAGACCCCTATAGGCATTTATCCTTTATCCTTAGGAAGCCGTGTCGGCCGCCCTACTGATCGCGATGCAGTGAACACAGCATTCACGAAGATCGACCACCCGTACCGTAAAACGTATTCTATGGTTTCGCGAAAGGTTTGGCACACCCTCTGCCTAGATCTCCAGAGCAGTTTCTTTTGGCCTTTTTCAAACTCTATAACTGAAAAAGTCCAACCGAGCATTTGTCACTTCGGGCTCGTTAATACATCGAAGGCGACTAGAGTCATCTTTAGCTTTTTCTCGACTCTTAAAACATGAAAAAGCAAAGTTGTGTCTAAAAGCGTCTAATAAAATTCATTCAATACGGAAACATAATTCCCCTTTTTGTATTTTAGTTGATCAAGTAATCCGCAACCGTGGAGGAAAGTTAATTAAAACTCCGTTGTTCGAGGAGACTCGTGAGTCAACCGTCTTTGTCTCCGGAATCGAGAGTAGTACGGACGAAGCGAACTCGCTTGACCGGGTCAAAATCTCCCTTTAAAGTTAGAACAACAGTTCCGACAACATCTGAGATTCTGGTCACTCCTAATATTTCTGGAATCCCTGACTCTATTGAAGAAGTTCAACAGCAACAGAGGGACAGTTGTACTGATCCTAGTCTGAGGACAAGTACTTGCATAACTGAACCAGTTCCATCTGAAACCGGTCCACAGAGTCTTGTTGCTCAAACAACTGTCGCTGTCGAAGCAACCCCTTCTTTGGCACCAGAAATCTTTTACGGACCTGACGGTCTTCCTCTTCCTCCTGGTCTGATTGCAATAGAGGAAATCGTAGAGGACCAGCAAGCAAATACTCCAACTCATTTTGGAGTAGGCGCCACTCTTTTTCCTTCTGCATCAGAAGTTTGTCCATCGCCACTGGAAGTTCCTGTAGAATCGTTAGGCAGTTTATTGGATAGACTTAAAATGTCTGAGCAACCGTCGACATCTAGGACTGTGCCAAATGACACAGCGACAGCAGAAACTCCTGCTGTCACTCCAACGATGTTTGCTGGCATACCAGCTGTCCCGACTAGCTCTCATTAGCTAGAAGGAGTCCACCCAAGGACTATTACGACAACTTGGTCTGTTCCAGTTTGTTCTTCCGGTATAATACCCGGTAATTCTTATGTTGAAACTAGACAAATTGATCCCTTTGGAAATCAGTTTGGGCCATCCAGTCCTCAAAGGCAATCTATACCCTTGGGTTCCGGATTGTTACCATATGGGGGGCAATATGCCCTTTCACTTCCCCTTCCGAGGGGATACCCATACGGCAGTTTTCAACAACATTCAGGTTTGACTGAAGTAACGACGAGTGGTTGGGTACCTATGTTACCCCAACAACCAAGAGTTGCATATTCCATGCAACAGTGTGTACCTATGTCTAGTATCCCGACGACGCCAGCAATTGTAACCGTGTCGCAAGTTCAATCGATGCCTGTTGTATGTCAACCCCAAGTTGTAATGCAACAGCCCATTGAACCTGCAACACAACCACAATCGCCAACTGCCGGGATGACACAGACACAAACGAGAACCATAACCCCGCATCTTGGTCCGTCGGTTAGTATCGCACAGCAAAACATGGCTTCGCGACCATGGATGTTGCAATACCAACAACCTCAGTTTCAACAGGTGTACCAGGGATTTGAACAACAGATCTTTGCGAATAGTGGGCAACCCTATATTCAGAACGGGTTAAATCAACCACTTTACAGTGGCCAAGCCCACCAGCCATATCAGTCATATCAACATCAGTTGCATTATGCTAGTATGCAAAGGCCTACTGCTCAGGCGATTCCATCGTATCCTGGGTACGCCTCGCCAAACCTGAATCAGCAGTTGCCATTCGTGGCAACTCTAGAATTACCAGATTTACATCGATTGACGAACGATCCAATCGCCTATGCCCATTGGTGGCCAGCGATTCCTCACAAACTTCCTTCGGACATTCCTAAATTCAATGGAAATCCTGGCGAAGACCCGTCGAATCATGTGATGACATTCCATCTGTGGTGTTCGTCGAATACCTTGAATGATGATTCGATAAGGCTTCGCCTTTTCCAGAGGACATTGACTGGTCCGGCGGCTAAATGGTATATTGAATTACCTAGAGCCTCTTTCGACAATTTTAGTTCCCTAGCCACGACTTTCTTAACACACTTTCAGTTACCTATAAGGTACGAAACTGGAACAGAGATCTTGACCAATTTCAAGCAGACAACAACCACACATATATCAGATCATATACATGAGTGGCGTCGTCGTCGCAGAATGGTAAAGACCTATGTTCCAGATCAGCTATTAGCTGAGTGGTTTATAAAGTCGCTTCTTCCTACTATAACAGAAGATGTGGCCAAGGGAGGCATCGTAACAAAGGAGCAGGTTATTGCTCGTGCTCAATATTTGGACTTAGTATATACTCAGTCGGGCACGCTCTATGATAAGATACCTGACGCCCCCAGACCGGAATTTTCAATCCCTCCTCCTCCCAGATCAAATAGTGACTCTCATGCCGGTGATGGCGTGATTGGAACTGCAAACGCTAAGTCGACAAAGGATTCAAATAAGAAAGCCCGTAAGACTTCGAATCAAAAAGCAAATCAAGAGATTCTTGCTTCGGAGGTAAATGCTGTATCTATGGATAAAGGCAAAAACTCCAATCAACCAGGAAGCAAGAAGAAACAAAACAAAGGGAAGAAGAAGAAACAGGGTGAGTCATCCCCTCAAAAAACTACTTCAAACCCTCCTGGGCAAGGGAAACAAATTTATCCATGTCAGATATGCGATGAAAAGGATCATTCGACAAAGAACTGTCCGTTCAAAGCTGAGTTAAAGAGGTTCTTTAAAAGTTCCCAAACTTCAGCTGTGTTGACTGATCCATTTCCCACCCCAGGTCAAAATATGGTTGATAGTGGAAATGCTTCCCCGTCACAAGTGCTTATGTTGTCGGTTTCTAAGCAAAATGATGCTTTGATCTCGACCAGGAATAAAGATTATGGGAATCCGCCGATGTCGAACGACAAAGGGAAAGATCAACCCAGTAGTTCGACAACAACTTCGGCAGAAGCTGTACCCCCCCTCACGCATGAATTAACAATAAAGCCACCTAAGGGAGTAGTACACAAGTCGACATTTAATCCTCGCGCCAGAGCGTCGCAGCATTATAACATAGTGGAAGATTTGGCCCAATCGCCATCTGCTATGTCGACTCTTGAGGTACTGCAAAATTGTCCATCCCAAAGGCAGGCATTGTTATCAGCAATTGGTGGAGTGGATCCTAAAGATTCCAATCTTGTATCCTTTGATCACAGAGGATATGATCCTCAGTTACCAGAGCAACTAGCTTTCCTTATTCAAGTGAAAGCACTCAACAAAACTGTTCATAGAACGATTATTGATGAGGGAGCATCGACATGTATCATGTCGATGAGTTGCTGGAAAACTCTTGGATCTCCAACCTTGTCGCGATCTTCGACGACATTGAAAGCATTTGACGGTAGGACGTACACTCTGTACGGTATCCTAAATAACTTTAAGGTTGAACTAGGAGGAAAAACAGTGGAAATTGATGTTGAAGTCATTGATGGCAATCTTGACTATAACATCCTACTGGGAAGACCATGGATATATGCCATGGCAGCTGTAGTGTCGACATATTTTAGGAAGATCGCATTCCCGTTTGAAGGAGGGATTACGATTGTCGACCAACAGAATTTCCTCCCTAATGGTTCACAAGTTACTGGAAGCATTCCCATGATCCATGGGAGCGACCATTCAGTGCAAGATATCGGAGTAGGCTTGCTAAAAGATCCCACAATGATGGGAAATTTCGCGTTGCCACCTCCTTTCCATGTAGGGGATATCCCGTTTGTAGCAACATGCAACATGGTATCTTCTTCGAAGGTCGCAGGAGACAAAGTCGTCATGGATTATCAAGTGGTTTTGCCACCTAGCCCTATAGAAATATTGTAGCAATCAATGTTTCAGGCATGGGAGGCGAGCCCAAATCAACGCTCGTCAAGCGTTTGGGTAGATAGGTCTGGAGAATATGGTACCCCATTAGATCCATGGTCAAAAGTTCATGGGACTGACGAAGGAATCTTACAATCAATGATGATTGAGGGGGCACCATGGAATGATCACCACCATCGTTCCCTTCTTCCAGAGTGTGAAGAAGAAACTCAACACGACCTATATCACCCTTCAGTGTTTGAATTCCTAACAAATACTGTAAATACGGTGGATTCAGAGCGAAACCTATCCAATATTGAAGAGACCGTAGCCATAAACATCTCGACAAAACCTGATGTTGTAGAGAATATTCATGTCGGCAAAAGTTGTTCCCCTTCAGAACTTGAAATATATGGTGCTCTCTTTCGCGAATTTAGAGATGTCTTTGCATGGTCATATGATGAAATGCCAGGCATTGACTCAAGCATAGTTGAACATGAGATTAAAATGTATCCTGATGTCAAACCAGTAAGACAACAGCTTCGGCAGGTGCACCCCAAGAAAGCCGCTGCCATTAAGGCAAAAGTTGAAAAACTTCTCCATGCTGGATTCATCTACCCGGTTCCTCTAACCGATTGGGTATCGAATATTGTCCCTGTTATGAAAAAACAAGGGACGATAAGAGTGTGCGTCGACTATAGGGATGTAAACCAAGCTTGTCCAAAGGACAACTACCCTACACCCTTCATCGACCAGATAATTGATGAATGCGTCGGATGTGAAATCTTTTCCTTTATGGATGGATTTTCCGGGTATAATCAAATAAATATCCGCCCACAGGACCAGTCTAAGACTGCATTTATTTGTCCGTGGGGCACATTCGCTTATCGAAAATTACCCTTTGGTTTAAAGAAAGCAGGGGCGACGTTTCAGAGGGCAATGAATTATGCCTTCCATGACATCAAGAACATCGTTCAACCTTACCTCGACGATCTTCCGGCTCATTCGCGGAAGCGGACTGATCATCCACGGCATTTGAGAGCAATATTTCTACGTTCCCGACACTACAAGATAAGACTCAATCCGCACAAGTGTGTGTTTTGCGTCGGTTCTGGTCGTTTACTTGGCTTTGTAGTCTCTAAGGATGGGATTCGTCTCGACCCCTGTAAGGTTCAGGCAATCATTAATTTGCCTCCACCTTCAAATTTGCTTCAGATTCAGAAACTCCAAGGGAAAGCAAACTTTCTGAGGAGGTTCATTCCAAATTACGCAGAACTTGCCAAAGGTTATACTCGTCTTTTGAAAAAAGATGTACCTTTTGTCTGGGACCAGGTTGCGCAAGCTTCCTTTGACGCTCTGAAAGATTCCCTAGTAAGAGCGTCATTAATGTACGCCCCGGACTATCAAAGAGATTTTAACCTGTATCTAGCTGCAGCAGATACGACCATTGCGATGGTCTTAGTGCAAGAAGTCGATGGAATTGAACATCCTATTTATTATTTAAGTAAAAACTTAAATGACACAGAAAGTAAATATTCCTATGTTGAAAAACTAGCGCTTGCTGCTGTTCAAGCGATTCAAAGGTTTCGACATTATGTCCTCTTTAGGAAAACTACCATTCTGTCAGATTGCAACCCCATGACGTATATACTGTCGCGACAGTTGCTTGGGGGCAAATATTCAAAATGGATAGCGATCCTTCAAGAGTTTGATTTGGATTTTGTAAAATCCAAATCGAAGAAAGCTCTAGTTTTCGCGGAATTATTATGCGATCTCCCATCGTCGTCCAACGATGAAACATCAGAAGAGTCAATCGTGGATAAAAATTTGTTTCTGATATCAGTAAGCGATGAGTGGTATGGAGACATCATTGTTTATCTCCAAACCCAAAAATTTAGGCCTAATACCTCACACTCGGAACAGAAGCGTATACGATACCAATCTAAAGACTACATGATCGTCGGTGATACACTTTACCGTCGTGGTGTCGATACGGTTCTGAGGAGGTGCCTTACCCATGAGGAGGCCGAGAAAGCCCTGAATGATTGTCATTCAGGCGCGTGCGGGGGGCATCAATCTGGATATGCAACAGCACAAAGAATCTTACGAGCAGGATATTTCTGGCCAACTATGTTTAAAGATTGCATAATAGCTGTCAGAAGTTGCCATGCGTGTCAGATCTTTGATAGCAAAACCAGGAGACCGCCCGCACCTTTGCAGCCTATAGTTGCTGTTGGGCCTTTCGCCAAGTGGGGCATCGATTTCATGCAATGTAACCCCACCTCGACCGGGGGGCATGGGTATATTATAGTCGCTGTTGACTATTTTACCAAATGGGCCGAGGCGATGCCTACATTGGATAACACTGGTGAAACAACTGCCCTTTTCTTTTTTAATCATGTAGTCGCCAGGTTCGGCGTTCCGCAGGCTATAGTGACAGATCATGGATCATATTTTCGCAATCACATGATGGTTGAATTAGCTGCCAAACTAGGGCTATCTCACGACAGCTCTACCCCATATTATCCACAAGCCAACGGACAAGTTGAGGCAATCAACAAGGTCCTGAAGCGTATGTTGCAAAGGATGATCGGGGTTCACAAAAGAAGATGGCACCTACTCCTGTACTCAGCATTGTGGGCTTACCAAACCTCGGTAAAGAACGCCACTGGGTTCACACCATTCCAATTGGTGTATGGCCTGGAGGCAGTCTTACCGATCCAGTGCGAAATTTCGTCTCTTAAACTCGCAATTGACCTCCTCCCCGGAACCTCAGAAGAAGAGGCTCGTTTCTTGGAATTGATCTAGTTGGATGAAAACCGTCGTGACGCCGTTTTGGCGAACGAAGCCCATAAGAAACGAGTCAAGGCACAGTTCGACAAGAATGTCAAACCTCGTATCTTCTCTGAGGGTGACTTGGTTTTGCTTTACGACCAAGAATCTGACAAATTAGGAGCAGGAAAATTTAAGTCCTTATGGATGGATCCCTATATTGTTAAAAGGGTGTTAGCAAAAGGAGCCTACGAGTTAATGGATTATGACGGGATACCACTGGCGCAACCCCGCAACGGGTTGTACCTCAAGCGTTACTATGCCTGAATAGTAACCTGAGTGCTTTTGTTGTATTTTGTTTTCGCTAAAGTGTTTGTTTCGGTTTAGTAATCCACCCTTCTCGTTTGTTGCAGATGTCGAATTTTTCTGAGACATATGTAGGATATGCCGACGGAGCGAGTCGTAGTACGCGGAATTTGTCCTCCGCAGCCTGGGCCATTTTTGATCCAAGCGGCGAGTTAGTGAGTTTCAGAGGTGTGTGTATTGGGCAGTCAACGAACAACATCGCTGAGTATAGCGCGTTGATTGAACTCCTCTCTGATACCATCGCTCATGGTATACGCCGACTAATTGTTAGGCTAGACTCACAGCTTGTGATACTACAACTCACTGGTATATATTCAGTCCGCAATCCAGCTATTTATCGAATGTTTCTAAGGGTTAAGATTTTGGAAAGAGAGTTTGATTCAATTCAATACCAACATATTTCCAGAAACTTGAACACATTAACAGATTCATTAGCAAACTATGTATTAGATAGACATTTACGACATATATAAAAAGAGATTCATCGGTGCTATGCAAGTGGATCGCAAATAAACCAGAATAAACCCCGAAAATCAAAATATATAAAGCTGTTTATAGTTTGTACATGATGTGCTGTAATCAAAACAAAATTGGTCGTATGACCTAGAACTCAAAAAGATGCTAGGGGGCACCCTAGCCTAGTGGTGCTCATGATAGTACGTCACGGTCTATGCAATCATGCGCAAGAGACGAGTCCATTGTCTAGGCACGCCAATAGTGTGCCGCTGCAACTATAAAGGTAACTCGTCAATCTGTACATCCGGAAGACCACGAGTAAGGCTCTCAACCTGCTCCTGCACAGCTGTAAGTGTCTCAGTATCACCAAGGTCGCGAATAACAACTCTCCTAGCAGGCTCTGCTGCTGGGGCAGCAGCTGGCAATCGTGGACGGGCTGCTGGACGAACAGGACCAACATCTGCATGCACCCAAGAGTTTGATTAGTTTTGCACAGTAACATCATGAGTAAAAACAATAAACAGTGATATGGTCAGAGATTTTACCAATAGCGCCCCATTGCTCGCCATCCGGTAGCACCAAGTCCGGATCACCTCGGTAGTCCATACCCACATATGGATACTCAAAAAACACCATCTCCTGATGCTCGAACCACCTAAAGAAGGCCTCAGTGAAAGTAATCTGAGGTTGACCAGCATGTCGGGACATGTGGTCAACCCACCTCTGCATGCGTGGCTCGGTCGGAGAAGGCAAGTCAAGTATGATGTACTGAGGCTGCATCAATGGGATTTTCACCAAGGCGAAGGCAGTCAGAATAGAACCAAATCCAAAGTTCTTCAGCCTCCCGTCCTTTACCTTGGTCAATTGACTTTTCATCTGAACAAGTACTGCATCACACCAGTTAAACACTTTCGGTTGGAGACACTCCAAGGCGTGCTGCATGTAAGATCTGTTGGCAACATGTAAAGCTGCGCTACCGGCCATCCTACCAATGGTAAACAGAATGGACCTAAGAGACCTGTCAGTGATGTCACGGATATTGATCTTGCCGTCTTTGCTCGGCTGTGAACCTTCCCGGCAATACTGACGGATATAGTCTCTGGTGGAATTAGTCCCTCGAGCCGTACCTGACAAAGAAATGGGGGCACCCCGCCTTGACAACCCAGTCAAGAAGTACATGTCCTCTATGGTCAAGGGGATGGTTTTCCCCCTAATCTAGAATACTTGGTTAACAGGATCCCAAGCATCAAGCATATACTGTAGTAAAGAAATCTGTGCTCTCATGCTAGAGATACGGAAGAACTTCAGTAGGCCACAGTTCCGAAGCGCGTTCACCGTGACCGGGTCATGGAGTGCAACCATGTCCTCTGCTTCATGTTCTCGTTCTCGCCATGTAAGGGACATTTTGTTCAAAGTTCCCTGCAAGCAAACAAGAGAAGGAGTAAGTTCCTAATTTTGATGAAAAACTGGTGAAAAATCATCGAAAATCACATGCAGGATCAGTTTTTCTAGGCCCAGCGCAGGCAGAGAGTCTCTCCCTTGCGCTGAGGCACAGTCTGCCTTAAGACAATCTGACATGCAGCGCAGGTTTCGAAAGGAGAACCTGCGCTGATGCCAGGGCGCCTTGATGAAACCCCTGAGGCTCAGAAACCCTGAAAAATGTGCATGAAACTGAAAAAGGAAACCATGAAAGTGAAGGGCTAAGGTTTAGCTCCTACCTGGTCCAAACGACGCCGAAAATCGTCCACAGAATCTCCCGGAATCAGCTGGTGAAAATCAAGGAAGAAGAGGCACCTCCAGAGCTCCAACAAGCAAAATGCAAATGAAATGGTAAATGAGAGGTAAAAACACCTTTTTATGACTTTTTACACAGTTTAAAGTTAAATATTAGGGTTATAATCTCATTTTCATGCAAATATTGTCCATTTCTAACAAAGTTTGTTGCAGCAATTGAAGGTGAAGTACTACATTTGAAAAGAGAAAAGCTAGTAAAAGTAAAAAATCAAATTTGACCATGAATCGAGCAGTTTTACCGCGGAATTTATGCTCGTTAAAAAATAGAAAAGCGTGAGCAAAAGTTTCCACCAGAGTTCAAGCTCATTAAAAAATGAACCTATCCCGGTAAATAACCATTGCGATCGTAAATTTATCAGCCTTAAAAGCCTTGGTCGTGTTTTCATCCATCACCTCCACCGTCATTTGGCCGGTCGTTCACCCCCATATGATTGTTTACCCATTTTGAGGAACAGCTGCGAAGAGTGATTTCACCTAGCCATCCTTGTGACACTACCGTGATTGGAAAATTCCAATTTGTACCTGGAATCAGTTGCTATCCCTGTTTATCACTCGTTCCTCAAAAGACGAGTCATCTTTGAGCTCCTTTCTGACTCGTAAAATATGAAAAGTTTGCCGAGTTCTGGCCTTCCAGCTCGTTAAAGGGACCGGAAGAGCTATCCCTCTTTTAGACTTTAATCTTTTTGGACCTGAGGGATTATTACACAAAAAGACCGAGCGCTTGTCTTGTTCGGCTCGTTAAAAGTACCGAACACCCATCCCTTCTGTATTGTTTTATACTTTTTCGGACTTAAGGGATTAGATGATGAAAAAGGAATTATGGAGTTAACTTTCTGTACCTTTTCAGACTCTCTAAAAATGAAAAGGACCGAGTTTTCCTTGTCGTTAGGCTCGTTAAAATGATTAAATAGCGACAAACTTGTCTTTAGATGAGAACGAGTTTCCCTATCGCTAAGCTCGTTAAATCATAGCGATGGGCTTGCCCGAAGGGCAGGTTATAGAACAAGCATATGTTATCCTCCTCAAGCTTGACAAAAATAAAGAGGTACTGGTCAGAAATGACTGGGGAAAAATTGGGAGAACATCAAAGCTTAATGGTAGCAAGTCGCTCTTGAACATGACACTTTTCTTCCGTACCACATCGGGTTGGGTTGTTTCATTCACCGGTCTCATCACCATGGTCTTCGCCAAACCATCCACATTTTGGGGTAATGCTACCGATCCATCGCATCAGTGTCGTTATATGTTCAAGAGAGGTCATTCTGAAAGTGTCAACCGTGTCCCATCCACTGCCATACATTATCCTTCATCCATTCATGATCGCCACCCTGAATCATATGTCACAGTTTGTTTTCACCTCCACTAAAATCATTAGCTCCGTTCCATGTCATTGATGTGGGATTCATTACGGCCCTCCTTTGACGGATCGCTTCTTGTCGACTTCAGCTCATTATCCAAGAAGTTGATCTAGGAACAACCCCATCAGTACTTTGAAGCTTGCATGCCTCAATGGCAAGTTTCTCACTTCCGGCGACAGGTATACATCAATGACCTTCGACCAGAAGATTTTGCGTGGCATTCGCCGCCAAGTCCTTTATTCACGCCACGTGAATTGTACTGCAGTACCTTGAGGGTCATTATCATTATCGGTGATTCCTCTCGCGCTTGTTAACGGTTTTTCATCATTGACCGGTAATCAAGCGATGTCTTTCATGTTCGACTTCAGCGAAATTCTCACATGGATCGACTTGTACTTAGAGTGAAGATCGAACGAGTTTGAAGACCTCGGATCTAGTTTCATCCATCCGGGCTGCGATACATATTCAGGAAATATAAAAGCATTTGTCATGTACATCATTGCAGCAGATGATCATCCTATTCAAAGGATGATAATTTCAGCAGAAAATTATCAGTCTACCATCAGACGATCGTCTGTTCTATGTACCAAAATGTATTTATAAAGCTGAGCATGGGAATGCCCGCCTCAGCTAGATCATGAAAACAGAATGAAAAATAATATATTGTATTGTATTGTATTACAGGGCACCTCTCAGCACTTGAATGAACTTCGGACCCTCTGGATAAAGCATTTCACCCGATAAACGACCTCATACTTTAGGGGGCAACTGTTATAGACATTTTTGTGCCTCACAGCATGGAGCATGAAATGTCAATAATTACAGGGATCCTCAGTCCTTAAACATGTTGTTCTTACCCCTAGAGGAACAAGGTCACCAAACCACAGCACTTCCTATCAGTTCTCCACCTGAAAACACTCAAAAACAGGCTATTTTTGGATCATGTCAGCTGCTCCACTGAGCATCTGCGCTGAATGTCAACTGCTCCTCCTTGTACCTACGCTGAAAGTCAAAACCAATGAAGGCTACCTGCGTTGGGCGAGATTGGCCAAGTGGCACAGTCATTCTGCAAGGTGTCAACTGCCCAGGAAGCTTCCAAACTGACACTTGGTTCAAGGAATTCGCCCTATGATGAGTAAGAGGTACTTGATCTCCATTTGGAAGCAAGGATCTCCAAGTGGACTCAAGAACTGAAGTTTAACTAAAGAGGGAGAGGACACAAGGCAGCTTTAGGCCAGTCTCAAGCTGACTCATCCTTTCTCCAAATCTCCTATATATAGAGCTCTTCTATGAGGTCTAGGGAGGTGGGAATTTTGTGCAAAGTAAGGAAGTGCTGTTGGTTTACAGTTAGAGCTATTGGGTGATTGCTTTTATAGAGGGGAAGAGGAGATTTCTTGCTGCTGGGGAGGTGCTGCTGGATTGGAGCCATTTATGGTTGTAACCTTCTCAGAACCTTTTTCTTCTATCAATAAAGCTTTGATGTTCTCCTATATACTTGTATTGCAATGATGTATTGTTTTTATCTGTATATTTGATTCATTCTAATCCATGCATCAGTTATGAGTACATGTTTCTTGTAGTTTCCCTCTCTTGTTTTTGCAGGATCTTTGTGTAGCTGGGCCGGCAAAGGGAGCAAGGAGCTGGGAACAAGAGGCAAAGAGAGAAGACAGGATCGACAAAAGCGAAAGACATCGGTTGGTCAATCTTTTCTTCCTTCTCTGTACTTTCATAAAGGAAAAATATCAAAGCTTTACTTTCAGTTGTTGCTAAGGAACTATCACCCTTAGAGTAGGGATAGGGTCATTCCGAGTCGGATACTTTTCCCCACAACAGGAATAGAGGCCAAGGCACTATTTATAGCCTTTTGAATCTTCTTTTTATCACTACTTAACCTACTATAGAGAGCACAAATGGAAGAAAACTTCTGAATCATCAAAAGCAACCTATTCTTAACCATAAAAGAAATACATCTAATAACAAACTAATCTACAAACTGAAATAAAACATAAAAATATAAGTAAAGAGGATCTTGGCTATTTGGATTGGGCCCTAACCCAAGAGCTTCAACCCTCTGAGGTAACTAAGTGATAGCTCAAAAAAGATTCCATATTTATTTCCAAAACAATAACAAGATTACATGAAACTGTCCCAAAATAATAAGCTCGAAGTTGAGCAGAGTTTACATAAGAAAAAATCCAACAAAAATCTGACCCTAGTGAGGTCCTAGGCCTCTCTACTTATACAAATGAAGCTACCAAAAACTTCCTTAAAATCAGGGAGGCTTGCCTCCCAAAACTCGAGATAATCATCAGTCATCCTCCACTTGCTCGGCTGCTTTCTAGTGCATGATTTGGATGCTTGTACTCCGAGCTGAATGAAGGGGAATTCGAAGTGAGGAGTAATAAATGAGGGGGATCCCCTCCTATAAGTCCTCTCCTTTTTCCACTTCGAGTTGCTGACATTTTTCCATTGGATCCTTGACTTTGACCTCAAAATTCATCAATAATCTGCATTAAACATATGTTAAACTGCATGGCATCATAACTAACTCAAGTCACTCCATAAGCATAAATATAATCAGAAAATCATGTAACAAGCTAAGAGAATGGTTGATTTGACTAGGTTAGGAGGTAAAATTAGCCCATATAATTACCCATTTATGAGGCTCATCATCACCCCCCTACTGAAGGTGTTGCTCATCCTCTGAGCAACTTAGTCCATCTCCTCATCTTTTATGGCCCTGGTGGCCTCCCTAGCATCCCAAGCTTATAATGTTGTCTCTTCTTCCTTGCCATAGAATCCTTCCTTTCTATATATCTCTTCCCATTGCTCCTACTCTTCTTCTTCTCTTTTGCCTTCCAACATGCCTGATAGCAGTGGAGTACTCAGTTTGAGGCCAATCCAGTTGACCTCAAGCCTCTGCATGGAGTGCTTGTACATTGGTACTCTCCTTAATGCCTCCTTCATCCTCATGGGGGAATGATATTCCCTGATCTGAAGTCTATGTGGTAAGGTGTTCCATCTCCTCATACATGCATGCACACAGTCATCCCCAAGTAGCCTTTCCATATCCTCAAAGTGTGAAATGGCTTGTGCCTGATCACTTATATATCTAGGGGCAATCTGAGGATTATTGGCAAGCAGGTTGTGTGTGTTGATGAGTTCCATGGGATCTGATGGCTCAGCTCTTATAATTAATGGCTCATTCTACTCTTTTATCATCAATCTTATTATTTATGCTGCTCTCAAATATTCATGGTTCATCCATGAATATGTCCACTATTTGGGGATGTGCATGGGGCCTGGTGGATTTGGTGGGCTCCTTTCTCATAAATTCTCCTGACATTTTGTTTATACTCTTTTGGGAAACCAAATGTGGAGATGGAGACAACGATTTTTGAGAAAAGCAAAGAAACAGAGGAGACTATGTTTTTGAAAAAAAAATAAGCAGAATTTTTTTTTATGTATTTCCTCCTCCTAAAGGGTTTATCTTCTCCTAAAATTGAAACCACTGCTTGCATATGTTGATATTCAATGGGCGAATGCATGAAACCTACCTCCTCAGACTGAAAATCATGCTAAAACCTGTGTTTTCTCCCTTCAAAACAGCTCACTGCCCCTCCTGTAGAAGCCTGTTGTCCCTCCTGTAAAATTCTTGTAGGTGCTCCTGTAGAAAAAGCCGAGAGCAAGAATATGGGAGAGATTAGTGGAGGATGATGGTTATGAGGTTGTGGGGGCACAAGAAAAATACTATAGCTGAGTTATGAGGAGAGAATGAAGGAAAAGGTGGTGAGAGTGCTTGGGGAGGAGTACTTATTACCCTTTATGGATATTTCCGGTGATGGGGGGTGAGCTCACAAGGTATACGTTGGCCATATTCGAACTATTGGTCCCCACCTGCCTTGTCATCATGCCCCCATCCTCATAATCATCCCTCATGATTTCATCAGAGTTCACACTTCCTCCACTACCTGTCCTTGACATCTTTCTTGAGTTGACTGTGCGCATGTGTGGGTGACATCTCGGAGGAGTCAACTAGATGAAAGTGGCCAAGTTAACTAGCCACCTTTCCCTTATTCAACCTCAACCATCTCATTTCTTTTGCATGCATTCTAATTACACAAATGAAAATAGAGGAGTGGGTTAGTTACTTACCTGTGATCCAAATGTATTTGCTGGAGGTGATGTGGCTCTCTCTCTCTCTCTCTCTGTTGCATGCCTTTATTGCTTTTGATGCATGTTGTCTGCTTGCTGATGTGTGGCTGTGTCTTGTGCATGTTCTTCTCTAGCTGGATCTAAGCTTCAGGTGTCTCTTCAACCTTCATGTTTGCACTCTCTTGCTGTTTATGCTAGATTTTAATGGGATTAGCTGCTACAGGAATTCCTACAGGAGCTCTTGTAGCTGCTTCTCCCCTTGAAACTTTAGCTTCTTTCTGTGCTTGGAGCTATGAGGATGATGCTAGTGATGTAGATGGGGATGGAGAGGTAATAATTAGGCTTCAGGTGAGGTGAATGGTGCTCCTTCCTCTCTGATTGTTTGTTTTTTCCGTGTTTTTCTCGGACAAGGAGAAGAATGATGCTTGGGGTGTGATCTAAGCTTGGAAACGATGGCAAGGAGGTTTGAAGACTGTAGGAGGATTTATAGGTTCTTCATGAAGCTTCCTTGTCTCTCGAACTGCCTTTTATATCCATTTCTGGCTCTCTATAATTCCTATAGGAGCCTCCTATAGAAAACACAGAGCCTCCTATAGAAAACACAGTTTTTGAAAAAGAAGCAGAGTGAGGTGAAAGAAATGCCAAGAGTGATGGAGAAAGGTGTGGGAAGGTAGGATAGGTGTTGGTGTGGATGTCAGGGCTCCCTTGGCACCTTCTTTTGCTTTCAGTAGTCCTCCTACAAACCTGTAGTACAAATGAAAATTCATTTTTCTTTTTCTCTTTTTTTTTTGAAAACAACTAGGGCGCCTCAGGGAGGTTTTCACCCTAATTGCCTGCCTTGGGCACCTCCAAGGGAGGTTTTCACCCAGGGACCTTATTCTTTTCTCTATTTTTTATTTTTATTTATTTATTTTGACATCACTGGGCTACCTCAAGAGAGGTTTTCAACCCAATGATGGGACTCAAGAGCTTCATGGAGGTTTTCAACCCAATGATGGGACTCAAGAGCCTCATGGAGGTTTTCACTTGAGTCCTTTTTTATTTTTATTTTTTTCTTTATTTTTCTTCAGTGAGTGAGTGAAGTGGAGGCTAAGACATTCTCCACTACCATCACTGTCTTACTCAAATCTTCAATTAATTCTCGCTTAGAGAGGGGTTTCTTGTAGGCTTTCAATTGATGTCCATTGACAAGCATGGGGATGGCTTCATCATCAATGGTTTTGATTAGAACTGAACCATTGTAATTGCATTTCTCCACAGTGTAGGGTCCCAACCATCTTGTCCTTAGCTTACCTTTGAAATCTTTGTATCTTAAATCATAGAGTAGTTCCCAATCTCCCTCTTGGAATTGCTTCTCCTTGATATTTTTGTCATGCCATATCTTTCTTTGAAGCTGAACTACCTTTGTATGGAGAAGGGCCTACAATCTATGTTCATCCAATCCATTGAGCTAAAGTAATCTTTCTTTTTGTGCATCACTAAGGTCTATGTCCAGCTGAGTTGCCATCATAAGGGTATTGAATTCAAATTCTATTGACAGCAAACCCTTCTTCCCATAGACCAGCTCATAGGGTATGAACCCTGTGGTGGTCTTCCATGTTGTGTTGTTGGCCTAAATGGCCTCAACTATCTGTCCGCCCATTGTTTTTTGCTGCTGTTCACTACCTTTGTGAGGATCCCTTCCAATGTTTTGTTAGTTACCTCCACCTACCCATTGGCTTGTGGATGGTAAGGGGTGGAAGTCCTATGCTTGATTCTATGATGTGTGAGCAGGTCTTCAATCAAATTGGAAGTAAACTAACTTCCTTGATCTGTGACCAACTCTCTTGGATACCCGAACTTGTAGAATATGTTTTCTCTCAACAACTCAACTACTTTTTCCTCTGTTGCTGCTTTGATTGCTTTTGTCTCTACCCACTTTTTCAGGTAATCGATGCACAAAATGATGTATTGTTTCTACTTTGAAGGAGGGCTAATAAGAGCCACAAAATCCTTACCCCACTTCTAAAATGGCTTAAAGGTCACTCGAAGTTGCATGGGCAT
The DNA here is from genome assembly GCA_031772625.1 of Pinus tabuliformis. Lineage (NCBI taxonomy): Eukaryota > Viridiplantae > Streptophyta > Pinopsida > Pinales > Pinaceae > Pinus > Pinus tabuliformis. The sequence goes on from CM062804.1 coordinate 660,106,734, forward strand.
CTCATCCTTTGGATTAGGTTTCCCCATCCTTTGACACCGATCACACTAGCTGGTATATCTCCTCACATCTTGATGAAGAGTAGGCTAGTAGTAGCCTGCTTGCAGTTCCTTTCATTGCAAAATGACCTCCACAAGGCCCATCATGACAGGTCAGGAGGATGTCAAAGACCTCCTCCTCCTTGACACATCTTCTCAAGATCTAATCTGGGCCAAGTTTGAAGAGATTGCCCCCAATCCAGGTGAAAGGGATGCTTTTCCTTACTATCTTGCTCTTCTCTTTTGAGGACAGGTGTGGTGCGAACTGTGCCGAAACCAAGTAGTTTGCTATATTAGCAAACCATGGAGAGAGTACTGAGATAGAAAACAAATGTTCATTTGGCATCTGGTCATCCACCATTCCTTCTTCACCTGCAGGCAAATTTACTCTAAACAAAAAGTTAGCAACAACATTTTCTTTACTAGGCTTATCAATAATGGTCAAATCAAAATGCTACAGTAAAAGTAACAATCTAATAATGTGATCATTTAAATCTAGTTTTTTCAATTAAATATCTAATTGTAGCATGATCAGAGTGCACAAAGGTTTGATAGCCTATGATATAATGTCTGAATTTGTTTAGGGAATGCACGACAGCTAGGAGTTCCTTCTCGGTCACTGTATAGTTTAACTCTGCCTTTGACAAATTTTTGCTTATAAAGTATATGGCATAAGGTAACTTTTCATCAATTTTTCCTAAGGCTTCTCCTATTGCTTTGTTCGAGGCATTTGTGTGAATGTGGAAAGGCAGGGCCTAGTTTGGGCCTCTCAGAATTGGGGCAGTCACGAGCTTACCCTTCAAGGTATCTAGGGCTTCTTGATAGTTTTCCAACCATATGAACTCGACATCTTTGCCTAAGAGGCCAAACAAAGGAGAGGCTAGCTTGCTGAAATATTTAATGAATCTCCTGTAATAATCAGCTAAGCCTACGAAACTTCTGACATCTCTCACTTTTTGAGGAGGTGGAACCCTTTGGATGATGGCCATTTTGTTGGGGTCCACCTGTAGTCCTTGCTGAGATATTGCATGACCTAGCATGGTCCCTTCCGTCATCAAGAATTCACATTTTTCTGGACTAAGGGATAGGTTCATCTCAATGCACTTGTCTAGAACTTTTCCTAGGTTAGATAAAGCTTCCTGAAAGTCAGAGCCATACGGAGTAAAATCATCCATTTATATTTCTACTGCATCATGAACTAGTTCAGAAAATATACTCAATACCGCTCTTTGGAAAGTGGCTAGAGCATTGCACAAACCAAAAGGAAGGACCCGGTATGAAAATGTACCCCAAGGACAAGTGAAAGTGGTCTTATCTTGGTCTTCTGGGCTGATTTGAATCTGATTGTAACCCATCTAGGAAAGAGAAAAAATTCTTCCCTGCCAGACCGTCTAACACTTGAACTATGAAAGGTAAAGGAAAATGGTCCTTTTTAGTGGCTTTTTTTAGTACCTGATAGTCAACATAGATTCTCCACTTACCATTTTTCTTTGGCACTAGCACCAAAGGAGAGACCCATTCACTGTCAGAGATGGGATAGATGAATCCTGCATCAAGCAATTTCTGCAGTTCTTCCTTAACAATATCTTTAAGTGCTAGATTCATCCTCCTTTGAGGCTGCCTGACTAGCTTGCAATCCTCCTTGATGTATTTATGATGAGTACATACTGAAGGGTGCACTCCCTTCATCTCGTTATAACTCCAGGCGAAGGCATCTAGGTGTTTTATCAGCAAGCTAAACAGTTCCTTCTCCTGGGAAGTGGATAGGGATGGATTGATTTTCAAGGTTTTTTCTGGGCTGAACTCTATATTCTTAACACGGAGAGGAGTGGAATCGGCCACACAAAGATCAGTTGAGGGGTTTTTTTGGGTTTCTCTTACTATGTCCTCTAATGGTGATACATTGGGAGGTGGATTGTGAATCAAATTTTCAATCATATCATCCTCATCTTACGGTTTCCCCCCGTGGTGATTTCTAATGCACAAAGCGGTGTAGAATAGACTTCATCCTCATCTTCCTCTTCCAACCAGAGAGGTATATCATGTTCTAGCAAGGGTTGGGTAGGAGGATTTAGGATTAACTGTTTGGACATGTGCCTGTTCTTTATGGTCATGTTCCCAACTCAACAACTGATTCAGGCATCGGCGGTAGCCAACAAGGGTCTTCCCAGAATGAGGTGATACCCAATGAGTTTTGCCTTTGGCTGGAGAACTAAGAAATCAGCAGGGTACTTCCAAGAGTCAATGGAGACCATCACATATTCCACAATCCCCTCAGGGTCACAGTGGAGCAGTTTGCTAGCTGTAGCATGGTCGTGGTCTTCCTCAAGAAGCCCTGGAGGTTGAGTTTGAGCATTGTGTCCTTTGTCATCACATTAATGGAAACTCCCAGATCAATCAAGGTGTGTGGGATCATGGTTCCATTAATGTGGACATCAACTACTGGGCTTCCATGGTCCAGATATTTTGGACATATTACCTACCCTAACATCAGGTCGGATGGTTTCCCTACGACATTGATGGTTGGGGCATCTCTCTTTCGCCTTCTTGGATGCCTAAAGCACTTCTCTTTGATCAACCTATTGTAGATAGGCACATCTTTTATGGCTTGGAGAAGTGGTATCTTTACACATAAATGTTTCAATTCTCCTTGGAGTTTAGTTTCTTCTGGGGTAGGCTGGACTATCACAGATAGTCTCTCAGGAAAGGGTGGAATTGCTTTTTGTTCACTTTCCTCTTTATCTTCCTCAACCTCCCTAGGTGGAGGCTGGCTATCTGGGAGAACTTTCCTGGATCACAAGTTAATTTCCTGAATCTCCACAGCATAAGTTGGGCATGATGGTTCCCCACTATACACTTGCTGAGCTTGTCTGTTGTTCAGGTTCATATTTGGCTGGGTAGGCATTTGGGGTTGCTTTGGAGGAGAAGGAGGTAACGATTGTGGTGGGGCAAGTGGTGGAGGCAAAAGAGTGGGAAGAGAGTTGTATTAGGGCCTCCACCCCTGATGAGGTGCATTCCACTGAGGTTGTGGCTGAGCATAGGATTGAAATGAATGGATGGCTGGTTGGGCTTGATACTGAGATGTGAAGGACCAAGGAGGAGTCATGGACCAGGAAGGATGAGTAGGGGGGCCCCAAGAAGGTATAGAAGTGACTTGTTTGGGGTTGTAGTATGCCTAGGATGTCCCTTTCATCCCCTGCTAGTATGGACTAGGTCCATGCAGCCTCCTTTGGTCTATGTAATAGAGTTGTTTAGTGACTCCGTCAGCCCTTTGATATACAACTTTAAGTTTGGGTAAGGAAGGGCACTTATCTGTAGAATGATTTTCCTCACACACTGAACAAACCTCTATAGAGTTTAATGGGAATTCATTCCTAAGATGCCTCCTAGTGCATCTAGGGAAAAAAATGGCCAAAGCCCTCTCTGATTCCTCTTGTTTCCTTTTGATATGCAAGGTATCCATTTGCATGGCAAGATTCTGCAGCATCTCACTCTTGAAGTCTTCCAGCATGTTTCCAATTTCTCCTTTAATGGATGAGTTAGACGAAGAGGTACTGGCTATGGGTTGACTCCCCCTACCTTTCTTTTTGGCTGCTCTAGAATGGCTTCTAAAAATAGTCTTGATGTCCTCATAGGATAGTTGGTAGATGTCTCCCCCGGCCAGTGGATGGAGGGTGTCTAAAAGATCTTTTGGGATTCCCCTGAGCAGGACCAACTTCATAGACTCAGGATCAAGTGTACACCTGGCCCTTTTGTAACTGAGCTAGAACCTCTCTTCATAGTCCTCTAGTGTTATCAGGAAATCTAGTGTCCATGCAGAGCTGCTAGTCCCACTAAGGCTGGTAGCTACCTTAGAAACAAACAAACTAAAACCACTTTCGTTTTCCTTTATAAAAAGTAGATAAGAGGGGAACAAAGGAGACCAACCTCTGTCTTGCGCTTGGTTCCTTGCTTGATTCCTCTCCCTTCTGATAGATCTTTGCCACTCGCTTCCTCGTCTACCCAGTTTCAAAGAGCGCCTGTAGAATCGAAGCAACATAACACTATCCAAGAACAGAGATCTACTATCATAAACAATATAGGACCAGATATATATTGACCACACAAATGCATATATCATCAAACATACAAGAATGTGGAGGAAAACTTGAATAGATTTATTAATAATCAAGAATAGCAAAGAGGATTACAACCAATTGTTCTGACCCAGCGTCATCCTCTCAGCAAGAAAGTCCTTCTTCACCTCATGAAAAGCTTAGATCACCCAACACTATGATATTACACCAAGAAACCAAAAACACTTCCTTACAAGATGCAAAATTCCAGCCTCCAACCTCTGGATCTCTGGGATGAGAGATCTATATATAGATATTTGCAGAGGTGTGAGTCAGCTCTGGGTTTTTGATTAGTGTCTTCTCTCTGATAGTTCTTGATTCCACTTGGAGATCTCATTGATCTCTTACTCATCCTTGGGTGATTCTGAGAGGCAAGTGTCACAGGAGAAGTTTTTGGAAGATTCCATGATCATCCACCTCGCAAACTGTCTCCGCCACTTGTCTATTCTCGTCCATCACACCCTATAGAAGGAATTTTCAGTATGCATTGCACCTCCCATGTGCATTTAGGTGGGATGCATCTCACCTTTAGCACTGAGCATTCAGTATGGTCCAGTTTTGACCGTTTCTGAGTAGTTTTTCATGGAGAACTTCTGGGAGATGATGTAATTAGCTGACCTTGTTTCTTTAGAGTGTTAAGAAACACTTTTAGGGACTTAGGAGCCCTTGGTTTATGGACATATATGATTGGGGTTGCAGTGCCCAAAAATGTCTATAACAGTTGCCCCCTAAAGCATGAGGTCGTTAATCTTTTGATGTCGGGTGAAATTATTTATCATGAGGATCCAAAGTTTTTGGAGCTGGATGGCGACCTGTAATAAGATACAATACAATAAATTATCTTCATAATATTTTCATGATCTAGCTGAGGCGGGCATTCCCATGCTCAGCTTTATAAATTCATTTTCATGTACATAAGACATACAATCGTCTGAGTGCAGACTGATGATTTTGGTAGAGCCATCATCCCTTAGGTTGGATGATTATCTGTGTAGCAATGATGTACATTTGATGTCTTTATTTTCTTGAATATATATCGCAGCTGAGATGGATGAAACTAGATCCAGGGTCTTCAATCTCATTCGATCTTCACTTAAATTACAAGTCGATCCATGTGAGAGATGTTCTGGAGTCGAACATGGAGAGACATCACCTGATTACCAGCCAGGATGTAAGCTGTTAACAAGCACGAGAGGAATCACCAATAATGATGATGACCCTCAAGGTACGACAGCACAATTCACGTGGTGTGAAAAATGGACTTGGTTTCGAACACCACGCAAAATCTTTTGGTCGAAGGCCATTGATGTAAACTTGTCGCCTGAAGTGAGAAACTTGCCATTGAGGCATGCAAGCTTCAAAGTACTGAGAGGGTTGTTCCTAGATCAACTTCCTGGATAATGAGCTGATGTGGACAAGAAGCGATCCGTCATAGGAGGGCCTTAATGAATCCCACATCTACGACACGGAACGGAGAAAATGATTTTAATGGAGGTGAAAATGATCTGATGATATAAGGTTCAGGGTGGTGGTCATGACAGAATGAAGCATAAATGTATTGCAGTGGATGAGACACAGGTGAATTCTCTGAGCGACTTCTCTTGAACATATCGGTGACACTAACATGATGGATTGGTAGCGTTAACCCCGAATATGGATGGTGTGATGGACCAATGGTGATATGACCAGTGAACGGAACAACCCAACCTGACTCGAATGCGGAGTGAAAGTGTCATGTTCAAGAGCGACTTGCTACCAATAAAGTTTCTTCAAGTTTTCTTCCCAATTTTTCCCCAATCATTGCTGACCAATACCTCTTTATTTTTGTCAAGCTTGAGGAGGATAACATATGCTTGTTCTATAATTTTCCCTTCGGGCAAACCCATCGCTATGTTTTAACGAGCCTAGCAAGAGTGAAACTTGTTCTTGTCTGTATGGACAAGTTTGTCGCTATTCGGTTTTAACGAGTTTAACGACAAAGATAACTCGATCATTTTCCATTTTAGAGAGTCTAAAAAGGGATGTAAAGAAAACTCCAATAATCCTTTTTCATCATATAATCCCTTGAGTCTGAAAAAGTATAAAATAATACAAAAGGGATGGATTTTCAGTAATTTTAACAAGCCGAACAAAACAAGCACTCGATCTTTTTGTGTAATAATCCCTTAGGTCCAAAAAGATTAAAATCTAAAGGAGGGATAGCACTTCTGGTCACTTTAGCGAGCTGGAGAGGCCAATTGCTCGGCAATCTTTTCATATTTTACGAGACAGATGAAAAGAGATTAAAGGAGACTTGTTTTTCGAGGAACGAGTGATAAATTTGGGTAGCAGCTAATTCTAGGTAAGGTTTGGAATCTTCCAATCACGGCAGTGTCACAAGGATGGCTAACAGGATCACTCTTCGCAACTGTTCCTCAAAAAGGGTAAACAATCAAATGGAGGTGAATGATCGGCCAATACAGAGTGGAGGTGATGATGAGAACATGACCAAGGCTTAAAAGGCTGATGATAATGCATCCACAATGGCTATTTACTGGAAATTGGTTCATTTTTTAATGAGCTTAAACTCTGGGGGAACGTTTGCTCATTTCTTATGTTTATTTTTTAACGAGCTTGAATTCCGCATTAAAATTTCTCGAGGCGGGTTTATTCTTTAATGAGCTTTAACCCTACGGTAACACTGCTCGTGGCACATTTATTTTTTAATGAGATTGAACCCTGCGGTAACACTGCTCATGATAAGTTTGCATGCCCCTAGCATAATAACGCAAATCGAGGTGCTTGGCCCCCAAGCTTCATTACATTCATCTCTGTGGTTGTAATGAAGGTTTTCCTTTGATATCTTCAAAAGAATCGACTTTTATTTTACGAGATCGTAATCAAAGACTCGATTTGGAAAGGGAGTTGTTTCATTTTTTAATGAGGTTGGCACAGTAAAAGAACTATCCTCATGACTCCTTGTTTCATTTTTTAAAGAGGTCGACACGAGATAAGAACCATCCTCGGTATCCACCGTATTTACAGTATTTGATAGAAAATAAAAAACTGAAGGATGATTAAGGTTGATGGAATAATCTTTGTGGTAATCCGGAAGACGACAACAATGGTGGAGATTTTCCCATGGTGCCTCTCCTATCATCATTGACTGAATGATTCTTTGTTTGTAGAACGTACATGCGACCAAGGATTTGAAGAGTTACCATATTCCTTAGACCTATCTATCCAAACACTCGATGAGTGTTGATTTGGGTCTGCCCCCTAGGCCAAGAACATTGATTGCTACAATATTTCTATTGGGATTGGAGGTAATACCTGTAGATGATCCATGTTAATATCGTTTTCTGAGATCTTTTGAATAGAAGATATCATATTGCAGGTTCCTACCGTCGCCACTTCCGCCAAATTGATTGGAGGTGGGAGGGCAAAAGTCCCATTAATATAGGGTCTTTTAGTAGGCCTACTCCGATATTTTGAAGCAAATGGGGGCTTCCATGGATCATCGGAATGCTTCCCGTAACTTGGGAACTATTGGGGAGAAATGTTTGTTGGTCGACGATTATAATTCCTCCTTGAAAAGGAAATGCAATCTTCCTAAAGTAGGTCGACACAACGGCAGCCATAGCATATATCCAGGGCATTCCCAGTAGGATGTTGTAATCGAGGTTTCCATCGACTACTTCAACATCAATTTCTACTGTTTTGCCCCCAGTTCAACTTGAAAGTTACTTAAAATCCTGTATGGAGTGTATGATCGTCCATCAAATGCTTTTAACATCATTGATGATCGCGACAAGGGTGGTGAGCCTAAATTTTTCCAGCAACTCATCGACATAATACATGTAGATGCCCCCTCATCAATAATTGTTTGATGAGCAGTTTTGTTGAGGGCTTTCACTTGAATAAGGAAATCTAGTTGACCTGGTAGCTGAGGGTCATATCCTTTATGATCAAAGGCCACAATATTGGAATCCATTGGGTCAATCCCACCTATTGCTGATAATAAAGCTTGTTTTTGGGAGGGGCAATTTTGTGGTACCTCAATTGTCGACATAGCGGACGGCGATTGGGCCAAGTCCCCTACTATATTATAATGTTGTGCTGCTCTGGCACGAGGATTAAATGTCGATTTGTGTACTACTCCCTTTGGTGGCTTTATCGTTAGCTCAGGAATGATGGGTGGCACAACTTCGGTTATTGTTGAAATATTGCGTTGATCATTAGCCTTGTTGTTTGATAGCTGTGGATTGCCGTAATATTTATTCCTTGTCGATATCAAAGCATCATTTTGGTGCTTTGAAACGGACAACATAAGTACTTGGGATTGGGAAGCATTTTTATTAGCAACTAGTTTGTTTCCTGGGTTTGGAAACGGATCAGTCAATACCGCTAAGGTTTTTGAACTCTTAAAGAGTTTCTTAACTTCAGCTTTATGTGGACAATCTCTCATCCGATGTTCCTCATCGCATATTTGACACCCCGCAGGGGGTTTCCTTTGCCCAGAAGGGTTTGCAGAAGGTTTTTTAGGAGATGACTCATCCTGCTTCTTTTTTCTCCCTTTCTTTTTCTTCTTGCCCCTGGTTGCTTCAGTTGTTTGCCCTTGTCGGTCGACACGACATTTACCTTCGAGGCGAAAAGTTCTTCATTTGCATTTTGTTCAGAAATCTTATGGGCTTTCTTAGATGTAGCCTTTGTTGATTTCGTGTCTGTCGTACCAATCACGCCATCACCGGCATGAGAGTCATTGTTCGATTTAGGAGGAGGAGGAACAAAAAATTTCGGTCTGGGAGCGTCAGGTATTGTTGTGTGTGGAGCATGATGGTTCAGAGGTCTTTGTTTCAGCCGGATGTATACCCCAGGAAGTTTGTACACCCCTCCACGCGGGGGGGGGTGCGGGGGGGACTTGTCCCCCCCGCGGGGGTCTGGGGGGGCCGATCCCCCCTAGATGGGGGGTCTGGGGGCCAGCGGTCCCCCAGCGGGGGCTCGGGGGTAGTGCCCCCGAAGCTAAAAACAAATGTAAAATTGCCTTGTAAAAGTATAATAATTTCTAGTCAATCTAGGCCGTTCATTAGGCAGATGATCTGACGGTAGAACTTATGTTTAGTTTAGGGTTTTTTTCCCTAGAAGGAAACCCCTCTCTTTGTATGAGGGTATTGTATTTGAGGCTGTGAAATAGATGTGTATTCTGTGAGCAAGAAATAGAAAGGTGAGACTGTGAGAGAAAACAGAGGATATTACAGCGGATTTGCTGTAGGTTGTGTCTCTTCATTTTGCTGGATAATAGAAAGGAAGGACTAGCTGTTCGGGGTGGACGTAGCCGAAACTTGGTGAACCATGTATATCTGTGTCTCTCTTGTTTTGTGCGTTTTTTGTGTTTATATTTCTGCAATATTTTATGTGTTCCATTGCTCCGTAATATATAATTTTCTAACAGGTATTTTATCATAGAGCGTGCCAGACTGAGTATAAATCAAGTCTAAATATTGCGCATGAGCAATAACTTTCTCTTCAGTGACGACTCCTCCCTTTGCCACATCTTCTGTAATGGAAGGTAATAATGACTTAATAAACCATTCAACTAAAAGATGATCAGGAACATACATTTTTACCATTCTACGATGACGTCGCCACTCATGAATATGATTGGATATGTGAGTGGCCGTCATTTGCTTGAAATTGGTAAGAAGTTCTGTCCCCGTTTCGTACCTTATGGGTAACTGAAAAAAGGTTAAAAAGGTTGTGGCTAGGGTACTGAAGTTATCAAATGAAGCTCTAGGTAATTCGATATACCATTTTGCTGTCGGACCAGTTAACGTTCGCTGAAAAAGGCGAAGCCTAATTGAATCATCTTTTAGAGTGTTAGATGAACACCACAGATGAAAGGTAATCACATGATTCGACGGGTATTCACCCGGATTTCCATTAAATTTAGGAATATCTGATGGAAGTTTATGCGGAATCACCAGCCACCAAGGGGCGTAAGCAATTGGGTCATTCGTCAGCCGGTTTAGATCTGGTAATTCTAGAGTTGCTACAAAGGGCAACTGTTGATTCAGGTTAGGTGAAGCATACCCAGGATAAGATGGAATTGCCTGAGCAGTTGGTCTTTGCATACCAGCATAATGCATTTGATGCTGGTAACTTTGGTAAGGTTGGTGGGCATAACCATTATAGTATGGTTTTTGATAACCGCTTTGGAAATGAGGTTTCCCATTACTTACAAAGACTTGTTGCTCGGGTCGTTGATATGATTGCTGGAATTGCGGTTGTTGAGATTGAACCAGCTATGGTTGTTGGACCATTTTCTGTTGTCCAATACTGGATGATTGACCACGATGAGGAGTCATATTACTTGTTTGAGCCTGAGTCGCTCCAGATAAGGAGGCAGTAACCTGAGGTTGTGATTGAGTCGTTGAGACAAGAGGCTGTTGTATTGCAACCTGAGAAACTTGGGGTTGACATACAACAGGTAACGCTTATACTTGCGATGCAGTCACCATAGAAGGTATAGTGGGAATCTTTGACATAGGGTGGATGGTTGCATTGAATATACAATCCTTGAACGCTGAGGCAGTATTGGTACCCAACCACTGGATGTAATTCTAGTTTGACTTGAACTTTGTTGTAAACTCCCATATGATTGTTTTCCAGGAGGGAACAATGAAAAGGCATACTGCCATCCATATGGTGGTAATCCAGTACTTAAAGGATGGATTGGCATTTGAAGACATATTGGATCAATTTGTTGAGTTTCAACATAAGAAATACCATATGATAATCCAGATGAAGAAAAAGGAACTAACCATGTTGTCGAATAAGTCCCTGATTGGACTCCGGCTTGTTGTTGATAACTTGCTGGGACAGATGGTATATCGACAAACATCGTTGGAGTAGAAGCAGGAGGCTATGCCACTGCTGCGTCAGATGACACAGTCCTGGATGTCGACGGTTGTTCAGACATATCTAGTCTATCCAAAAGATTTCCTAGCGATTCTACAAGAACCTGTGATGAAGGGAGACTAACTTCTAAGACCAACGAGGGAACAATGACGCTATTCTGATTAAAATAAATTTTAGACGCTTTGACACAACTTGTTTTTTCAATTTTTAAGAGTCAAGAAAAAACAAAAGATGACTCTAGTCACCTTCTATTTTTAATGAGCTTGAAGTGACAAGTGCTCAGATGGACCTTTTCCTTTAAGGAGTTTGAAAAGGAATGAAAGAGACTACTCTGGAAGTCTAGACAGAGGGATTACCAAACCAATCGCAGAACTGCAGAATACTTTTTATGGTACGACAGTCAATCTTCCCGAATGTTGTGTTCAGTGCATTACGATCGATAGGGCGGCAGACATGGCTTCCTATGGATAAAGGATATAGCCTATTGTGGTCTCCCAATATATACTCGATGGTACGTGGGAGCACAAGTCCGTACTAGCACTTATTGTCTCAAAGTGGAGGAATCACCCAACCAACAACGAAAACAACAGTTACCAGGCTTTATGACGCCAGAATACGTCTCTAGCCTAGACTTCTAAATGTTGTGCATTAGGTTGCAAAGCATTTTTAGATTCATTAAATTTATTTTACAGTTGATCTTTCTTAAGAAATTTGCCTTTCAGGTTCACCGCGTGATGTAGATATACAATTCCTAAAATGCAGTCCAAGATGATAAACAATCGTTTAATCTCCTTTTTGCAATGAAAATCCTAGCTAATAAAGAAAGAGAGACGATATTCTTTCAACATAGAGCAGAGAGCACACACTATATGCACTGTCCTAAATCAAACCAACAAATAGTCTAAATGAAAATGCACATGCATGTATTTGTTTTCAACCTTCTTAATGTGTGAATGATAGAAATAAAGCTAAGTGAAAATCTAAATTATTTTTCAAAGCGACATTACTAACAAGCTTCTTTTCAAGACAAAATGAAGGCAATGACGACACTTTGTGATTTAGAATGGAAAACTTGATTTTGACACTTGAAAAACTACTAATTAAAATCAAATACAAGAGTAATAGTGTAATTTACCATCAAGAACAATCAGATTCTCTTATATGACTGAAAACGACACTTGCGACACTTCCAAATCAAGAAACGACAATTCAATTACACTACTTCTTTGTAAAAGATAACTGAAAATGGCTCACAATACATAAAAAAATTTACAGTTCTTTGCACAATGGAGGTGGAATAATGGCAAGGAAGGGGGTTTCCAACAGAGGTATACTGACTACAGATAGAAAAACTCCTGAATAGAGCTGAAAAGAGTGAAAAAACCAAGGTCTGGAGGCAACATTAGCCCTTTCTAATCAGCGCACCTGTTACACAGGGATTCCAGTATGCATCCCACCTACAACACACGGGAAGTGTGATGCATACTGATATCCTTGAAGAGAGGGTGTGATGGTACAGTGCGAGACTTTTGATCTAGTTCTTGATCATAGTTTGCAGCACAGTTCAGGGATTTAGGCCGAGCAAGTGGTAATCAGTAAATAAATCACAGGGGTAGATCTAAGGAGGTTACTAGAGCCACCACAAGGGCAATTAGAGAGCTTGTAAATCGATTGTTCAGTTCATAAACAAAACCTGGAGATAGACTGAAGCAGCATTGATCTACTTTGCACTCGCATAGCAAATGCAGTTCGAAGGTTAGCTGGCTTGACTTCAGGCTCCGTCTGTAAGTTTATAAAGCAAAAAAATATAGACAAACAAACAATCTATTCGCTCCCCAGTGGAGTCGCCAGATTACTCGAGAAATCTAGTGTCCATGCAGAGCTGCTAGTCCCACTAAGGCTGGTAGCTACCTTAGAAACAAACAAACTAAAACCACTTTCGTTTTCCTTTATAAAAAGTAGATAAGAGGGGAAAAAAGGAGACCAACCTCTATCTTGCGCTTGGTTCCTTGCTTGATTCCTCTCCCTTCTGATAGATCTTTGCCACTCGCTTCCTCATCTACCAAGTTTCAAAGAGCACCTGTAGAATCAAAGCAGCATAGCACTATCCAAGAATAGAGATCTACTATCATAAACAATATAGAACCAGACATATATTGACCACACAAATGCATATATCATCAAACATACAAGAATGTGGAGGAAAAATTGAATAGATTTATTAATAATCAAAAATAGCAAAGAGGATTACAACCAATTTTTCTGACCCAGTGTCATCCTCTCAGCAAGAAAGCCCTTCTTCACCTCATGAAAAGCTTAGATCACCCAACACTATGATATTACACCAAGAAACCAGTAGCACTTCCTTACAAGATACAAAATTCCAGCTTCCAACTGTTATAGACATTTTTGTGCCTCGCGACATGGAGCATGAAATGTCAATAATTACAGGGATCCTCAGTCCCTAAGCATGTTGTTCTTACCCCTAAAAGAACAAGGTCATCAAACAACAGCACTTCCAACCAGTTCTCCACCTGAAAACACTTCAAAACAGGCTAATTTTGGATCATGTCAGCTGCTCCACTGAGCATCTGCGCTGGAATGCAACTGCTCCTCCTTGTACCTGCGCTGGAAGTCAAATCTAATGAAGGCTACCTGCGCTGGGCGAGATTGGCCAAGTGGCACAGTCATTCTGCAAGGTGTCAACTGCCCAGGAAGCTTCCAAACTGACACTTGGTTCATGAGATTCGCCCTGTGATGAGTAAGAGGTACTTGATCACCATGTGTAAGCAAGGATCTCCAAGTGGACTCAAGAACTAAAGATTAACTGAAGAGGGAGAGGACACTAGTCAGCTCTATGCCAGCCTCAAGCTGACTCATCCTCTCTTCTTCTCTCCTATATATAGAGCTCTTCTATGAGGTCTAAGGAGGCTGGAATTTTGTGTAAAGCAAGGAGGTGCTGTTGGTTTACAGTTAGAGCTATTGGGTGATTGTTTTACTAGAGGTGAAGAGGAGAGTTCTTGCTGTTGGGGAGGTGCTGCTGGATTGGAGCCATCAATGGTTGTAACCTTCTCAGAACCCTGTTACTTCTATCAATAAAGTTTTGCATGTTCTCCTATATACTGGTATTGCATTGATGTATTGTATTTACTTGTATATTTGATTCACTCTAATCCATGCATCAGTTATGAGTACATGTATCTTGTAGTTTCCTCTCTTGTTTTGTGCAGGATCTGTGTGTAGCTGGACCGGCCAAGAGAGCAAGGAGCTGGGAACAAGAGACAAAGAGAGAGGATAAGGATTGACTAAGCGAAAGACACCAGGTTGGTTAATCTTTTCTTCCTTCTCTCTGTACTTTCATAAAGGAAAATATCAAAGCTTTACTTTCAGTTGTTGCTAAAGACTGTCACCTTTAGAGTAGGGATAGAGTCATCCGAGTCGGATACTTTTCCCCACAACAAACTGGCGACTCCGCTGGGGAGCCTAGTATCTTGTTGGTGTTTGTAGTATTTTGCTATTCATTTCTTGAAGAAAAGAGTACCAAATCGAAAAGCTTTTGACTATATCAAAAGTGAAGTAGAGGGACTGCTACTCTTGCTCATTTGCTGAGCAAATTCAAGATTTGAAGAGCTTATCTACAAAAGACTCTTTACTCTTTGTGATAGCTTTTCATCCTCTTGATCATCCCTTAGCCTGTACTTGACCTATAGCTTTTTATTTCAGCAAAAACAATGCATTTTTGAGCTTTTTATGACCCGGAATTCCTTGTAAACGCAACTCTCGTGTCTCAGTGCAGGCTGTCCACAGGCAGTCTGCATTTTAGTGCAGGTACTCCCTTCGGGAACTGCGCTGAGAATCAAACTGACAGACCAGAGCCTGCGCTGGTCCAGTTAGCCAGTGTCTTGCTAAGGTTTCCCTTTGTGTCTGAGCCCTGTTTTCACTGATTTTTTGCTGATTGCTTGCTGGTCATTGTACTTGCTGTAAACCATTCTCCTTGGACGCGACTATATTTATGGCATGGGAGCGATAGTCTCCTCACTCTTTAGAGTAATGTGTTTTCCACACGAAGGAAGGGTGGTCAAGCTCGTAGACCAACTTTCATTTCCGGGATCTCGCATCGCAAATAGTCAAATACCATTCCTAAATGGTCTGTTCACTCAAGATTCGCCTCCACCCCCAGTCCTCCTTCCCGATGAATGCGAGTGATTCAGAAAGAAAGACTAGGACCCAGGGGGCATGCACCCTGGTCTGCTTTGGGCAGAAGAAACCCCGGGTATAAGGAAGAATTTCCGCAGAAGAATATGACTAGTCCGTACCCCGTCCGTGGAAGGAAGTGGGGTTGTTCTGGAATAGTATTCTTTTGTTAAAATTATGTGTTTGGCAAAAGAGTCATTCACCTTTGCCTAAATAAGTGGGCAATGCCCAAGAAGGAATTCCCTTATTGCGACAAGTAGTAACCATCTTTGAATTCAAGCCTCGCCCATTAAAACATATGTTTTGAAGGATAAGCAGGGGCAGCCTACAAAGAAGGGGACTATATTGTTGTGACAGAGGGTAACCGTCTTTGGACAACCCAATGATAGACACCGCCGAAGAAAGAGATTGATTTGCGGCAGCAAATAGAACCCTCTTCGGATAATAAGAAAGAGGCAAACCTCGTTGATAAAGGGGCAGCCCCGAAATTCTACCCTATACCTGGGGGCATGCAAACTTTTGGAATGCAAGCAAGGGACGACTATTTATTTTTTAAATTTTTAGGTCCTCCCTTTAAACCTGTAGGTCTAACCCTTTAAACTCGTAGGATTAGCCGTTTCCGACCTTGCATGAAGAAAGCTTGTGGGGCAAAAGTAAAATTTGCCAAAATTGGAGCATAGCTTTGTGAGATAAAGCTCCTTAAAAAATAGTTATCTCATAGGAGGCGTTCTTATTATGACTGGTATATCGAGCAGTTTTAGCATATAGTTCATGCTCGTTAAAAAATAAACGCAAAATTCGAGCAGTTTTATGACTGAATTTATGCTCGTTAAAAAATAGAAAAGTGTGAGCAAAAGTTTCCCCCAGAGTTCAAGCTCATGGAAAAAATGAACCTATCCCGGTAAATAACCTTTTGAGATTGTAAATTCATCAGCCATAAGAACCTTGATCGTGTTTTCATCCATCACCTCCACTGTTCATTTGGCCGATCATTCACTTCCATTTGTGTGTTTACCTCTTTTGAGAAACAGCTGCGAAGAGTGATTTCACCTAGCCATCCTTGTGACACTGCCGTGATTGGAAAATTCCAACCTGTACCTGGAATCTGCTGCTATCCCTGTTTATCACTCGTTCCTCAAAAGACGAGTCTTCTTTGAGCTCTTTTCACTAACTCGTAAAATATGAAAAGTTTGCCGAGTTTTGGCCTTCCAGCTCGTTAAATGACCGGAACGCTATCCCTCCTCTAAATTTTAATCTTTTTGGACCTGAGGGATTATTGCACAAAAGGATCGAGCGCTTGTCTTGTTCGGCTCGTTAAAAGTACCGAACAACCATCCCTTCTGTATTGTTTTATACTTTTTCGGACTTAAGGGATTAGCTGACGAAAAAGGAATTATGGAGTTAACTTTCTGTACCTTTTCAGACTCTCTAAAAATGAAAAGGACCGAGTTTTCCTTGTCGTTAGACTCGTTAAAATGATTAAATAGCGACAAACTTGTCTTTAGACGAGAACGAGTTTCCCTATCGCTAGGCTCGTTAAATCATAGCGATGGGCTTGCCCGAAGGGCAGGTTATAGAACAAGCATATGTTATCCTCCTCAAGCTTGACAAAAATAAAGAGGTACTGGTCAGAAATGACTGGGGAAAAATTGGGAGAACATCAAAGTTTAATGGTAGCAAGTCACTCTTGAACATGACACTTTTTCTCCGTACCACATCGGGTTGGGTTGTTTCATTCGCCGGTCTCATCGCCATGGTCCTCGCCAAACCATCCACATTTGGGGTAATGCTACCGATCCATCGCATCAGTGTCGTTATATGTTCAAGAGGGGTCTTTCTGAAAGTGTCAACCGTGTCCCATCCACTGCCATACATTATCCTTCATCCATTCATGATCGCCACCTTGAATCATATGTCACAGTTTGTTTTCACCTCCACTAAAATCATTAGCTCCATTCCGTGTCATTGATGTGGGATTCATTAAGGCCCTCCTTTGACGGATCGCTTCTTGTCGACTTCAGCTCATTATCCAAGAAGTTGATCTAGGAACACCCCCATCAGTACTTTGAAGCTTGCATGCCTCAATGGCAAGTTTCTCACTTCCGGCGACAGGTATACATCAATGACCTTCGACCAGAAGATTTTGCGTGGCGTTCGACGCCAAGTCCTTTATTCACGCCACGTGGATTGTACTGCAGTACCTTGAGGGTCATCTTCATTATTGGTGATTCCTCTCGCGCTTGTTAACGGTTTTCATTATTGACCGGTAATCAAGCGATGTCTTTCCATGTTCGACTTCAGCGAAATTCTCACATGGATCGACTTGTACTTAGAGTGAAGATCGAACGAGTTTGAAGACCCCGGATCTAGTTTCATCCATCCGGGCTGCAATATATATTCAGGAAATATAAAAGCATTTGCCATGTACATCATTGCAGCAGATGATCATCCTATTCAAAGGATGATAATTTCAGCAGAAAATTATCAGTCTACCTTCAGACGATCGTCTGTCATATGTACCAAAATGTATTTATAAAAGCTGAGCATGGGAATGCCCGACTCAGCTAGATCATGAAAATAGAATGAAAAATAATGTATTGTATTGTATTGTATTGTATTACAGGGCGCCTCCTCAGCACTGGAATGAACTTCGGACCCTCTAGATAAAGCATCTCACCCGATAAACGGCCTCATACTTTAGGGGGCAACTGTTATAGACATTTTTGTGCCTCGCGACATGGAGCATGAAATGTCAATAATTACAGGGATCCTCAGTCCCTAAACATGTTGTTCTTACCCCTAAAAGAACAAGGTCATCAAACAACAGCACTTCCAACCAGTTCTCCACCTGAAAACACTTCAAAACAGGCTAATTTTGGATCATGTCAGCTGCTCCACTGAGCATTTGCGCTGGAATGCAACTGCTCCTCCTTGTACCTGCGCTGGAAGTCAAATCTAATGAAGGCTACCTGCGCTGGGCGAGATTGGCCAAGTGGCACAGTCATTCTGCAAGGTGTCAACTTCCCAGGAAGCTTCCAAACTGACACTTGGTTCATGAGATTCGCCCTGTGATGAGTAAGAGGTACTTGATCACCATGTGTAAGCAAGGATCTCCAAGTGGACTCAAGAACTAAAGATTAACTGAAGAGGGAGAGGACACTAGTCAGCTCTATGCCAGCCTCAAGCTGACTCATCCTCTCTTCTTCTCTCCTATATATAGAGCTCTTCTATGAGGTCTAAGGAGGCTGGAATTTTGTGTAAAGCAAGGAGGTGTTGTTGGTTTATAGTTAGAGCTATTGGGTGATTGTTTTACTAGAGGTGAAGAGGAGAGTTCTTGCTGCTGGGGAGGTGCTGCTGGATTGGAGCCATCAATGGTTGTAACCTTCTCAGAACCCTGTTACTTCTATCAATAAAGTTTTGCATGTTCTCCTATATACTGGTATTGCATTGATGTATTGTATTTACTTGTATATTTGATTCACTCTAATCCATGCATCAGTTATGAGTACATGTATCTTGTAGTTTCCTCTCTTGTTTTGTGCAGGATCTGTGTGTAGCTGGACCGGCCAAGAGAGCAAGGAGCTGGGAACAAGAGACAAAGAGAGAGGATAAGGATTGACTAAGCGAAAGACACCAGGTTGGTTAATCTTTTCTTCCTTCTCTCTGTACTTTCATAAAGGAAAATATCAAAGCTTTACTTTCAGTTGTTGCTAAAGACTGTCACCTTTAGAGTAGGGATAGAGTCATCCGAGTCGGATACTTTTCCCCACAACACCAACCTCCGGATCTCTGGGATGAGAGATCTATATATAGATATTTGAGAGGTGTGAGTCAGCTCTAGGTTTTTGATTAGTGTCTTCTCTCTGATAGTTCTTGATTCCACTTGGAGATCTCATTGATCTCTTACTCATCCTTGAGAAATTTTGAGAGGCAAGTGTCACAGGAGAAGTTTCTAGAAGATTCCATGATCATCCACCTCGCAAACTGTCTCCACCACTTGTCTATTCTCGTCCATCACACCCTATAGAAGGAATTTTCAGTATGCATCACACCTCCCATGTGCATTTAGGTGGGATGCATCTCACCTTCAGCACTGAGCATTCAGTATGGTTCAGTTTTGACCATTTCTGAGTAGTTTTTCATGGAGAACTTTTGGGAGATGATGTAATCAGCTAACCTTGTTTCTTTAGAGTGTTAAGAAACACGTTTAAGGACTTAGGAGCCCTTGGTTTATGGACATATATGATTGGGGTTGTAGTGCCCAAAAATGTCTATAACATCTAGGGACTCATCACTTCCTATGGTCATTCAGAAAATTTCTTCTTTATTATCTTTTGACCTACAATAGTCTCGATACTTGTTGTTATAGGCTTGCTGCATCTGAGCCCAAGTTGTGATGCTGTTTCTAGGTAATCCCATGAACCAGCGCAATACTGCATCCTTGAGAGTAGAAGGGAACAATTTCAATTTTTTCTCATCTTCTGCATAGTCATAGGTTTGATAGATAACAACAAACTCAAACAAAAAGGTGTCAGGATCTTCTGTAGTCAGACCATGAAAATGAGGTAGGATGAAAGGGCTTATATTCTTCATTTTGGTGTCCCCATTAGTCTCCGAATGGGAAAGGTATGCTCCATTCTCTCTGCATTCCCCGTATAATTTCTGTTTTCAACCATTGGCTCCAAACGAATGTTTTCTTCTTCTTCTTTCCCTATAGGTTCTTCAAATATGTCTGGCTATTCACCTAAGGGTTTTTCTTGATCACAGCCACCGAAGAAGAGAGAAGTTTGGCTGTGTGAAGCAGTGGGGGTGTTAGGCAAAAATTTTCCTCAGTTATCTCTATTCATATGAGGCATGAAAGGAAATATTTTTGGTTGGCTTTTGTTTCCTTTTCCCCATACTGAAAGTACCTGCAAAACTGAAATTGATTTGAACAAAACAAATTGCAACTAGATGAAATAAAATTGTTGAATGGAAATTTGCAGAATTGAAAAGGAAAGCAAGGAAATATAGAACTGAAGGTAAAGAATGACTAGTCTACTCTTGCTGAAATGAAATTTGTAGAATTGAGGAAAGCAAGGAAATGTAGAACTGAACGAAAAGAAAGGACTAGTCTACTTTTGCTGAAATAAACTATTTGCAAAATGTTGCAAGAAGAAATAGAAGAAAGCAATAATCATAGAATACTCTAACACTTCCCCAACAATGATGCCAAAAAGTGGTGAGCACCAGTATTGCAGCAATATTGTTGCAACTCCTGGGGTGCCTACTTTACTCTTATCAACCTGGTAGTGCGTAGCAAACTTGGAAGCATTGGTGCTGTATGCACAAGTACTAGTTCTTACTGCAGGTTGTCACTTGGTCAGCTGGCACAAGATCACTAGGAGCTCAAGCCAACTTCTATGGATTATAGAAGAAGCTCTATATGTGATGAAAGGAGAGAAAGATAGATGCTATTCTAACTGCAGAAAGGAGAAATACTGAAATGTAAAGCAAAACTAGCGAACCCTAATTAACCAACTAATTCTACTTTTGTACAAAGCACTATGAAAACCATGAAAGAAATGCCATTACCTATTCAAGGAAGTAAAAAACATCTAACTATGCTATTTTTGGAAGTAAATAAGCAAAAAACATCTTTTTGGATTTTTATGTATTTTTATGTGAATTTGACATGCATGTAATTTATTGTGTGTGGATGTGGCAGCGAATAGGTGGTGACGAAGGGTGGTTTTGGGACTTGAGAGGGTGTAGGATGGTGTGTATGGGTCCTAGGTGGTCTCAGTGGACTTCTGGAGACTTTTCCCACACTCGGCCTTCAAAAGGAAGCCTACAGGAAAGTCTACAGGAGGACACAGGAAATCTACAGGAGGAAAAACAACGTTCTATAGGAGGCCTACCGGATGAGGCCAAGAGCAGTTTTCACTGTTTTGAGGGTGTGAGAGTGGGTGAAAGAGGTGGATGAAGGTTGAAATAAGTTGTTAGGGTGCCTATGGTCTACCATGAACCATCAGGAGAGAGAAAGATGATTGGATTTTCTCAAGGAGAGAGGAAGAAGTTCTATGGAAAACACAAGAAAAAAAGGCAGAATTGAGCTGAGACTTGGGTGACCTGTAGGGCATGGATCAGATGGAGGGTGGGATGGCTGATAGGCTGGACTATTGCTAGAAGAGATCTGTTTCAAAGGAACTGACAGTCAACTAATAAGATCAAACAAGCAATGAAATGAGTGCATCTAGAAAAACAAGTTTTGCATCAAACTAGAACTATGATATATGAAAGGAAATGCTAAGGAATGCTACAAGAAAGGAAATAATGAAAGAAGACTATTGCAAATAAATAAGTGAGCATGTTGAAGAAGATATAAAGCAAAGCAAAGCTAGACTATTAACCTACTAAAAAGCTGCAAACACTAGAAGTCCTATGAATGAGGAAAATCTGTGTTTTTGGGGCAGCAAGAGGGTCTTTGCCTCAAATCATGGTCCCAAAGGGAGGAAGAGAGACCAAGGCACTATTTCTAGCCTTTTGAATCTTCCTTTTATCACTGCTTAACCTGCTATAGAGAGCACAAATGGAAGCAAAATCCCGAATCATCAAAAGAAACCTATTCTTAACCATAAAAGAAATACATCTAGCAGCAACCTAATCTACAAATTGAAATAAAACATACAAATACAAGTAAAGATGAGCTTGGCTGCTTGGATTGGGCCATAACCCAAGAGCTTAAGCCCTCTGAGGTAACTCAGTGCTAGCTCAAAAAGGATTCCATCTTTATTTCCAAAACAATAACATATTACATGAAACTATCACAAAATAATAAGCTTGAAGTTGAGCAGAGTTTACATAAGCAAAAATCCAACAAAAATCCAACCCTAGTGAGGCGCTAGACCTCTCTACTTATAAAAATGAAGCTACGAACAGCTTCCTTAAACTCAGGGAGGCTTGGATGCCAAAACTTGAGATAATCATCAGTCATCCTCCACTTGCTCGGCTGCCTTCTAGTCCATGATTTGGCTTCTTGTACTCTGAGATGAATGAAGGGGAATTCGAAGTGAGGAGTAATAAATGAGGGGGATTACCTCCTATAAGTCCTCTCCTTTGTCGACTTTGAGTTTTTTCCGCCATTTTTCCACTGGATCGTTGACTTTGACCTCAAAATTCATCAATAATCTGCATTAAACACATGTTAGACCACATGGCATCATAACTAATTGTTATAGAAATTTTTGTGCCTTACAGCTCTAAGCATGAAATGTCCATAATCCAAGGGATCCAAAGTCCCTAAAAGTGTTGTTCCTACCCCTAGAGGAACAAGGTCAACCAATGACAGCTTCTCCCAGAAGTTCTCCACCAGAAACTGCTCAAAACTAGTCAAATCAGGATCAATTCAGATGCTCCACTAGCTGGCTGCGTTGCAAAGCACCCAAATACACTGGCTAGGTGCGTTGCAACGCACTTGAATGCACTACCCAGGTGCGTTGAGTGGGAAATGACAAGTGGCAGAGTCATTCAACGAGGTGGAGGGACAATGGAAGCTTCCAGAATCTTCTCCAATGACACTTGCCTCACTGAATTCGACCAGTGATGAGTAAGAGGCTCTCAGTCTCCAAGTGGAACCAAGAACTGACAGAGAGAAGCCACAAGTCAAAACATAAGCTGACTCGTCCTCTCTGCTTACATCTATATATGGATCCCTCATCCCAGAGATCCAGAGGCTAGAATTTTGTACTTTATTGAGAATTGCTGTTGGTTTTGAGATTGAGATTAGTGCATTGGGTGATTTATGCTTTGTTGGAGGTGAGGAAGGGATTCCTTTGCTGGGAGGTAGATGCTGGATCGGGACTCACTTGGTTGTATCTCCTCCTGGATCTTCTTATTATATCAATAAAACTATTTGAGTTTCTCCTACATGCTTGTGTATCAATGATGTTTTGTTATATTAGCATGTTTAGCTTAAATCTGATCCTAAGCTATTTATGAATGTAAATCTATGTATTTGTGTAGTTTTCCTCTTCTGTGATCTTGCAGGAACTTGGTGAAGGTGGGCAAGTAAGGGATCAGGTAGCTGGAAGCTGTCAAAGAGGAGAGCGATTGGATCAACAAACTAGTGCAAGACACAGGTTAGTTCATCCTTCCTCTTCGTTTACATTTCATAAAGAAGAATACGCAAGTAGTTTTCCTTGTTTGTTGCTAAGGCACTGTCACACCTTAGAGTGGGATAGGGGCATTCTAAGTAGATACTTTTCCCAACAAAAAAATGGCGACTCTGCTGGGGATCGTGTCTAGTTAGTTTATTTGTGTTTCTCTTGTTGTTTGTTTCATAAACACAGAAGTAGCAATCGAACTGCATTTGCCATTATCAAATGCAAAGTAGCTGCTACTTCAATCCACTCACTAGATTTGTTTATGATTTGAACAGCTGATTCACAAATGCTCTAATTACCCTTTGTGATAGCTCTTAGTCCTCCTTTAAATCATCCCTCTGATTGTACCTTACTGATTGCTTTTACTCGGCCAAAATCCATAGATTAAACTGCAAACCATGACCCAGAACCCGGATAGAAGTCTCGTTTTTGCCCTAGCGCAGGCTCTGTGAAGAGGTTCTGCATTTCAACATAGGTCCCGAGAGGGCTACCTACGCTGCAATTCAGTTTCTCTATGCAACAGGTGCGTTGATCAGCCCTTGCCCTGTGCAGCTGAGGTTCTTTGCTTCATTTTGTTCAGTTGTATCTCTGATTTTTGCAGCCTGTTATCAGTTTGTGTACCTATCTGAAAACCCCTTTTTCTTTGCCTTAATTCCGCCTCCTTTGTACACAAATATTGTAGGTGTTCTTTGTGTGTTTGTTACATCATTTACAGTTTTCCATTGAAAAGTAAAATAGTCATACTGTCGTCCTTAGATTTAGATCTGTCGTAAGTGTCGATTTTGATCTTAGGAGAAAGTTTCTTTGCTGTTGACAGTTGATTATACTTTTTACTTTTGCTTTGGTTTGAATTTTTCTCTTTCTAGTGTCAAAACGAGTGTTTATTTCAAAATCATAAAGTGTCGTAATCTTCTCTACCTTTTTAATTTCGAAAAAGAAGCTTGTTTGTGTTTTTCACTTGAAAGAAAATTCAAATTTATACATCAACTTTCTTTTTAGGCATAAATATTAAGAAAGTGAAAACAAATACATGCATTTGTGCATTTGCATATTGATAGTTTGTATGGTTTGATTTAGGAAAAAGTGCATTTACAATGTGCTCTTTGCTCTTTGAGAAAAGATTGTGCCTTTCTTTTCCCCTTGTAGCTGGGATTTTCATTGTTGAAAATATATAAAAGCTTGCTTATCATATTTAGATTGCATTTAGGAATTACATCTACATCTCGTGGTGATCCAAAAAGGCAAAATTCTAAGAAAGATCAACTTAAAATAATGAATGAATCTAACAACGCTTTGGAACTTAACGCACAACGTAGAGGTCTAGGCTAGAGACGTGTTCTGGCGTCGTAAAGCCTGGTAACTATTGTCCTCACTGATGGTTGGGTGATTCCTCCACTGTGAGACGATAAGTGCTAGTACGGATTGTGCTCCCACGTACCGTCGAGTATATATTGGGAGACCCCTATAGGCTTAAAACCTTTTATCCATAGGAAGCCGTGTCGGCCGCCCTACTGATCGCAAAGCACCGAACACAGCATTCGGGAAGATTGACTGCCATACCGTAAAACGTATTCTGAAGTTTTGTGATCGGTTTGGCACACCCTCTACCTAGATCTCCAGAGCAGTCCCTTTCATTCCTTTTCAGACTTCTTAACGGAAAAGGTCCATCTGAGCACTTGTCACTTCAGGCTCATTAAAAATCGAAGGAGACTAGAGTGATCTTTTGTTTTTTCTCGACTCTTTAAAATTGAAAAAACAAGTTGTGTCCAAGCATCGTAAAATTTATTTTTAAACGGAATATTCATACCCTTTTCCTATGTTGATCTTAGGTTGAGAAAATGGAGTCTACCAACCAAGGAATTCCCCTTGGTGGAAATCCTAGTCCCTTCTCCTCTTGGGGAGACGTTGATGCAACCCATATGGCCACATTGTTGCTTCCAGGACTGACAATTGGCTTGCCAATCTGGCTCTTCTCAACCAATGTCGTTCAGAACACCACTATTCCTGAACAATCGAATCAACAGTTAGACCGGTCTAGAGTTACCCACCAACCTTCTACTTCCTCTAATTCTTCCTCTCCTCCTTCCTCTTCGCTTGATGGGGCTGGCAAAGCCAAAAGTCATGTTCCTAAGGAGAAGAAGGAAAAGAAGAAGAAAGAGAAGAGGAAGAAGGAGCCAAAAGCGAATGGGGGCAAACGAGTGTCGTCTAACGAAAATCCACACACTGCACTGACCAGGCCTAAATCACCATGTGTCATTTGCAAGGGAGACCACTTTCACAGAGATTGCCCTTGCATCCCTCGGATACTAAGGGACTGGTCTCCTCGTTTGCACAATCCGGTGTCGTCAACCTCTGATTGCCATGTTGAAAGCACACCGTCAACTAGCGGAAGTGAAGCCCCAGGACAAAAAGGGAGATCTAGATCTCCCTGTAAACTGTCCGAAGGCGATCACGCCATCCACCGTTGTCCCTTCTTATACGAAGCTAAAAGAGTTTTGGATGATCGTCCGGTTTCACCATTACGACTTCCTCCTGGATATAAAAAACTCTTGCCGAGTCCTTCGTTAGTTGAGAATCCAGCTGGCCCGCTCAAGTGGTCAGCTGAAGCGCCTGTCATTGAAGATGAACTAGCTGAATCCATACCCGACGAAAGTCAAAAGGTGGAGGCGGCAGTTGACCAGGTCTTGCCTTCAGAGGTTTTATCTTCAAATGACATAGTCACTGGAGAGAGTAAGGATGACACCGTCCAAATTCTCTTCATCAAAAAAGACTCCGATGAACACGGGGGAAACCTACCCATTCCTTTATCGCAGGAAGGAAGTTCGTCAGAGCCGTACCCGGCCGTCTACTCGGTCCCACCTCCAAGCAACCTAGTTGTCTCCTTTGACTGGAATCAACTAGGCAGACCCCGTTTACCAGCAAGCATACCATTCAGAATTATCATCCAAATATATAGAATGGTCATGGCTGGTACCATCATAGATGAGGGGGCTTCTGTGAGTATCCTTTCCTCTACTGCTTGGAAAGCGCTTGGTTCGCCATCGCTTTTGCTTGAGATGAGAAATCTGACAGGCTTTGATAAAGGAACCAGTCGACCTTTAGGGATCCTCCCCAATGTGCCCATAACATTGAAAGGGAAGACAGTTCAAATGAACGTAATGGTCGTTCAAGGACCCTTGGATTATAACCTACTCCTTGGACGAGACTATATTTATTGCATGGGAGCCATCGTCTCCTCACTCTTTAGAGTAATGTGTTTTTCACACGAAGGAAGAGTGGTCAAGCTCGTGGACCAGCTTTCATTTCCCGGATCACGCATCGCAAATAGTCATATACCATCCTTAAATGGTCTCTTCACACAAGAAATGTCTCAACCCACCGTCTGTCCTCCCGATGAACGCGAGTGATTCAGAGTGATATGACTGGAACCCAGGGGGCATGCGTCCTGGTCTGCTTCGACAGGAAAACTTCGGGTATAAGGTAGGTTTCCGCGGGAGAATATGACTAGTTTGTACCCCGTCCATGATTGAGATAGGGGTTATTCTAGAATAAGATTGTCTTGTCAAAGTTATGTGTGTGGCGCTCGTTGTCACTCACCTTTTTTTATCTCGGTAGACATCGGTAGAGAAGTGTTTTGTTTACACCGTAAATAGAACAATCTTTGGGTAGCCTGTAAGAGGTAGAACCCTTCCTGATAAAACAAATGTTTTGTCAGCTCGAATAAAGGGTGACCCTTCCTGATGAAACAAATGTTTTGTCAGCTCGAATAGAGGGAGACCTCGAAACTCTGTTTTATACCTGGGGGCATGCAAACCTTTTGGAGTGCAAGCAAGGGGCGGCTATTTTTTTTTTTTTTTAATTTTTAGGTCCTCCCTTTAAACCTGTAGGCTAACCCTTTAAACTCGTAGGATTAGTCGTTTCCTAACTTGCATAAAGAAAGGATGTGGGGAAAAAATCTAAATGTTGCCGTTTTATATGAGACATTCTTATCATATGACTGGATTATTGAACAGTTTTAGCACATATTTCAAGCTCGTTAAAAAATAAACATAAGACATGAGCAAGTGTTTCCATCTGCGTTTAAGCTCATTAAAAAATGAACTATTCCCCGATAAATAACCACCGTGAAAGAAGATTTCAGCCATTAAAGCCTTGGTCGTGTTTGCACCGTCACCTCCACTTTTCATTTGGCCAATCATTCACCTCCATTTGATTGTTTACCCATTTTGAGGAACAACTGCGAAGAGTGATTTCACTAGCCATCCTTGTGACACTGCCGTGATTGGAAAATTCCAAGCCTTACCTGGAATCAACTGCTGCCCATTTTATCACTCGTTCCTCAAAAGACGAGTCTTCTTTAAGTTCTTTTCAACTGACTCGTAAAATATGAAAATATTATCAAGGAATTTAGACTTCTGTGATCCATAACGTTTGTTTAGAAACTTTTTGGCGAAATCACATAATTGATCATTTTTCAATGCGTTTCGAACCAACTAGTGTGGTTCATCGTCAGGACAAGTTGAAGATAGAGATCCAGTATAGCGAGTTAAATAGTCCAAGTAGAGACTCCAACGGCTAAAAAGACTAACGGCTATTTTTCAACTTAAGGACCCAGTCAAACCCCCTTTAACTAAATTAATATTAATATTCTTTATAATTATTATTATACTTCTAGAGCTAAGTAAACTGGGTAAAAATTTTAACCAGATCAGAGGTTATTAATCTATTTATATATTTAAATTATTCTATATATATATAATATTATATCTATATATATATATATATATATATATATATATATATATATATATATATATATATATATATATATATTATATATAATAATTTTTCCATACCTAATATAATACTATATTTAATATTTAGTTTTTAAATTATTTATATAAATTATTAGAAAACTATAATTTTTACTAAAAATTGAATTAGATCAATGGTTAGTTATCAAAACTAAACCATATATATATATATATATATATATATATATAAATATAAGTATATATATAAATTAATATATTACCATACCTAACATTCTAATAATATTATATTTAATGTTTGAATATATATATATATATATATATATATATATATGTTTTTAATTATATATATAAATATATCAATTTAAAATTCTTTAATATCTAATCATTCTAATAAATTTTTATTTAAGGTTTAGATATTAAAATATTATATCAATTTATATCAATTATCAGCCAAACCTATATAATTATTAAAACTTAAATAATTACCTTACAATCTAAGGATAGTTCAATTATTCTTAATCATATATTATGCTAAATATTCCCAGGTTGCCAAATTTAATAATCTTCAAATATAAAGGGAAAAAGAGGCGACTAAATCAAGACCATAAGGGCGATAATTAAAAGAAGAACAAATCAAATCAAGAGAAAAGCAAGAAAATAAACCACAAACCCAAAGGAAACAATTCTTAAGGAAAGGAAACAAGAAACACTGAGACCATACCAAGAAGGGACCGCGGAGGCTAGGAAGATAGGGCTGGGACCCAGCAGCTGCTGATCTTCCAGCCATCATCCCTATTAAGATTATTCGGCCTTTTTTCAATCTCCAGGGCCTCCCTAAACTTGCGATGGTGAAACTGAGCAACTCTAGCAATGACTTGAGCCTCTTCGATACATACATGATGCATCGTCTTCTCAGCATGCTCTGCCAAGGCTGAGGATTTGGTCCTACCATGCCTCAGGTCGGCTGAATGCTCGCTAATCCTTTGATTGATAGAGCGTCCTGTCTCACCAATATATGGAATCCCACAAGAACAAGGGATGACATAGACGCCCTTCATGTCTTTAGGGTCAATAGGATCTTTTACAGACCTGAAGGAGCTACGGATAGTATTAAGAGGTCTAAAAGTTGCGGGCACATCAAATTTTTTCAGAATCCTCGCAATCCTATCCGTGGTCCCTTGGATATAAGGAAGGTTAACTCCCATGACACGATCATTAGGATCCCTACAGATTGACGACTCCTTTTTAGCCTTGAGGAAGGCCTTTTGACCCAGGTGCCTATCATAACCAATTTTAAAAAAGACATCTAGGAGATGAGCCTTCTCCTTTTGGCCTTCTAGCTCGTTAAAGCGACCGGAAGTGCTATCCCTCCTCTAGATTTTAATTTTTTTGGACCTGAGGGATTATTGCACAAAAAGATCGAGCGCTTGTTTTGTTCGGCTCGTTAAAACTATCGAAAATTCATCCCTTCTGTATTGTTTTATACTTTTTCGGACTTAAGGGATTAGATGATGAAAAAGGAATTTTGGAGTTACCTTTACGTACCTTTTCAGACTCTCTAAAAAATGAAAAGGACCGAGTTATCTTTGTCGTTAAACTCGTTAAAAAGATTAATAGCGACAAACTTGTCTTTAGACGAGAACGAGTTTCACTATCGCTAGGCTCGTTAAAACATAGCGATGGGTTTGCCCGAAGGGAAAATTATAGAACAAGCATATGTTATCCTCCTCAAGCTTGACAAAAATAAAGAGGTACTGGTCAGCAATGACTGGGGAAAAATTGGGAAGAAACTCAAAGAATCTTTATTGGTAGCAAGTCGCTCTTGAACATGACACTTCCACTCCGTGCCTGAGTCGGGTTGGGTTGTTTCATTCACCGGTCACATCACCATGGTCTCTCCATACCATCCACATTTGGGGTAAATGCTACCGATCCATCACATAAGTGTCGCCGACATGTTCAAGAGAAGTCATCCAGAGAAGTCACCCGTGTCCCATCCACTACCATACATTATACTTCATGACTGCCATCCTGAACCATGTATCATGAGATTGTTTTCAGCTCCATAAAAATCATTTGCTCCGTTCCGTGTCATTGATGTGGGATTCGTCAAGGCCCTCCTTTGATGGATTGCTTCTTGTCGACATCAGCTCATTATCCAAGAAGTTGATCTAGGAACACCCCATTCAGTACTTTGAAGCTTGCATGCCTCAAATGGCAAGTTTCTCACTTCCGGCGACAGGTATACATCAATGACCTTCGACCGAAAGATTTTGCGTGGTGTTCGACACCAAGTACTTTATTCACACCATGTGAATTGTACTGCAGTACCTTGAGGGTCATCATCCTTATCGGTGATTCCTCTCGCGCTTGTTAACAGTTTACATCATTGACTGGTAATCAAGCGATGTGTTTCCATGTTCGACTTCAAAACATTTTTCACATGGATCGACTTGTACTTCGAGTGAAGATCGGACGAGATTGAAGACCCCGAATCTAGTTTCATCCATCCGAGCTGTGATATATATTCAGGAAAAATAAAGACATTGACATGTATAGTGTTGCAGCACAGATAATCATCCTACCAAAAGGATGATGACTTCATCAAAATCATTTGTCTACCATCAGACGATTGTCTATCCTGTGTACATAAAAATGAATTTATAAAGCTGAGCATGGGAATGCCCGCCTCGGCTAGATCATGAAAACAATATGAAAATAATGTATTGTATCGTATGTTATCTTATTACAGGTCTCCTCCCAACATTGAAAGAACTTCGGATCCTCCTAATAAAGCATTTCACCCGATAAATGGCCTCATACTTTAGGGGGCAACTGTTATAGACATTTTTGTGCCTTACAGCTCTAAGTATGAAATGTCCATAATCCAAGGGATCCAAAGTCCCTAAAAGTGTTGTTCCTACCCCTAGAGGAACAAGGTCAACCAATGACAGCTTCTCCCAGAAGTTCTCCACCAGAAACTGCTCAAAACTAGTCAAATCAGGATCAATTTAGATGCTCCACTAGCTGGCTGCGTTGCAAAGCACCCAAATACACTGGCTAGGTGCGTTGCAACGCACTTGATTGCACTACCCAGGTGCGTTGAGCGGGAAATGACAAGTGGCAGAGTCATTGAACGAGGTGGAGGGACAGTGGAAGCTTCCAGAATCTTCTCCAATGACACTTGCCTCACTGAATTCGACCAGTGATGAGTAAGAGGCTCTCAGTCTCCAAGTGGAAGTAAGAACTGACAGAGAGAAGCCACAAGTCAAAACATAAGCTGACTCATCCTCTCTACTTACATCTATATACGGATCCCTCATCCCAGAGATCCAGAGGCTGGAATTTTGTACTTTGCGGAGAATTTTTGTTGGTTTTGAGATTGAGATTAGTGCATTGGGTGATTTATGCTTTGTTGGAGGTGAGGAAGGGATTCCTTTGCTGGGAGGTAGATGCTGGATCAGGAATCACTTGGTTGTATCTCCTCCTAGATCTTCTTATTATATTAATAAAACTATTTGAGTTTCTCCTACATGCTTGTGTATCAATGATGTTTTGCTATATTAGCATGTTTAGCTTAAATCTGATCCTAAGCTATTTATGAATGTAAATCTATGTCTTTGTGTAGTTTTCCTCTTCTGTGATCTTGCAGGAACTTGGTGAAGCTGGGCAAGTAAGGGAGAAGGTAGCTGGAAGCTGTCAAAGAGGAGAGCGATTGGATCAACAAACTAGCGCAAGACATAGGTTAGTTCATCCTTCCTCTTCGTTTACATTTCATAAAGAAGAATACACAAGTAGTTTTCCTTGTTTGTTGCTAAGGCACTGTCACACCTTAGAGTGGGATAGGGGCGTTCTGAGTAGATACTTTTCCCAACAACACTAATTCAACTCACTCCATAAGCATAAATATAATCAAAAAATCATGTAATAAGCTAAGATAATGGTTGATTTGACTATGTTAGGAGGTAAAATGAGCCCATATAATTACCCATTTATGAGGTTTATCACCCATAGAAATGAATTCTTATTTAAAAGGTTTGTTAGAGGTGTACTTATATGTGCATAGTTTTTAATAAATCTTCGGTAATATCCATTCAATCCTAAGAACCCTCTTAGCTTGGATACATTAACCGGTTTGGTCCATTCCTTTATAGCTTTGATTTTATTAGGGTCCACTTTTATGCCTTCTTGGGATATAATGTGTTCGAGGTATTCTACTTCTTTCTTTCCAAAGGTGCATTTGGATTTTTTTGCATAGAACTGATGCTCTTTTAGTAGTGTAAGAACTTTATTCAGATGTTGTAAGTGCTCCTTCCAAGTTTTACTGTTAATTAAAATATCATTAAAGAATACTAATACAAAATTCCTAAGATATGGACGACATAATTCATTCACAGTGGCTTGCAATGTTGTTGGTGCATTGGTTAACCAAAATGACATTACTTTAAATTCATAGTGACCTTCGTGTGTTCAGAATGCTGTTTTTGGTATGTCTTCCAACTTGATCCTGATTTGGTAATACCCTGACATTAAGTCCAATTTTGAGAAGTATTTTTTGCCATGTAGCTCATCTAACATTTTGTCGATAAAGGGGATTGGGAATTTGTTTTTAATCGTTATTTTGTTTAATCCTCTATAGTCAATGCATAGCTTGAATGAACCATCCTTATTCCTTACCAATACCACTAGAGTAGCATACGAACCTTTACTTTTTGAGATGATCCCACACTTTAAAAGGTCTTGGATTAATCTCTCAATTTCCATCTTTTGGTGATGTGGATATCGATACGGCTTGATGTTGACGGGGTTTGACCCTGCTTTGACTTCTATTGTATGCTCAATTTCCCTCTTAGGAGGCATTTTCATAGGCAAGTCTTGAAATACCTTTTCATGCTTCTGAATTAGATCTTGTACCTCTGATGACTCTTCACTGATCATATTTTCAGATAAAATTTCTAATTGGTGACATTGTACTACATAAGCGGGTGCTCCTTCTCAAATCATCTTCATCATCAGAGATGACGATAAAATTTGATTCTCTGGTGCTTGGAATCCATGTAATTTGTACCTCTGCCCTCCCTAGTTAAATATTATGAACTGTACTTGATGGTTGGCAACTTAAGTGCCTAGAGTTCGTAGCCATTGGATACCTAAGACCTTATATACTCCACCTAATGGTAAAGTTGAGAATGGAGATTCTAAATTAAAGTCTTGAATTTTCAATTTGACCTTATGGCATTTTCCTACCTTTTCAATCTTCTTACCGTTAGCTACCATCACCTTCATGTTCGGTAAGGGAAATGAGAAAATGTTGAGTCTCTTTGCCACGGTTGCATCTAAAAAATTGTGGGTGCTACCAGAGTCGATGAGAACCACTACGTTGTTCTTATTTATATGTCCTTTCAACTTTAGAGTCTGAGGTTGTGATATACCTTTCATAGCTGATAGTGACACTTGTAGAATACTTCCGTCATCTAATTCTGGAGATAATTATGGGGCATCTTCTATTTATTTTATGTCAGAATCCTCCCTATTTGAATCATTAGTTGCTTCATAATTATATAGTTTCTTTGATTCTTTTCCTTTAGCACACCTATGTTTAGGGTCCCACTTCTCACCACAGCGTTTGCATTTTCCTTCTTTTATCCTTTGTATTTCCGCATTAGATTTTTCACCTTCACGATAATGAAATGGAACATATATTGTATTATTTGAATCCATGGACTGGGGCATTCTTCATCTCGAATATAATTTTTCTGATTTTGACCATAGTATCTGTTCAAATTTATTTTCAGCAGTTTTTGCTTTTTTTTTCTTGCTACTTCTATTGACGTAATTTCATGAAGCTCAAGTTCTACTTATAGATGATTTTTAAGTCTAGAGATGTATGATTGAAATAGATGATATTCTGATAACCAGGTACTCATTTTACTAAGGTCTCCCATTCTCGAGTGTACTCATCCACACTTTCTTTTTGTCGTAATTTGATGAGTGTTGAAAAGAACTCTTCTTCCCTTACACCTTGGAATATTTTAAAGAATTCATCTTTAAATTTTCTCCAAATTATACCAATTATATGTTAACTATACCAATTTTCTTCCATCACATATACAAATTATATTCTTCTCCTTCCATTTTCATGCAAGCGTTCCTAATCTTTTCATCATCATTGTTGGTGTCATAAATCACGAAGTATTCTTCTGCTTTATTCAACCACACAACATTGCATTTTTCGTTCCCATCGAATTTAGGTGAAAAGAGGGTGTTGATTGGTGAATGCATCCAAAAGTTTCTTATTTGAAAAATTTGCGTGACTATTTCCTTAATGGGGCATGGCTGATTTTTTCGGAGATTCTTCTTTTTCGTGAGAATCTGCTAACTTTGTTGAATATGATGAATTTTGCTCTTGATTACCTCCATCATCTTGGAATAGTTATTCAGGTGTAACCTTCGTCCTTACACACAAGGTGTTCAACAATGCTAATGTCTGATTATGATTCATTTCGGATTAGATCTAGTTCTGCCCAAGTTGTAGTTCTATCTGATTTTTGCTATCCTAAAGCTTCTTGATATCATCAGAATGCCCGATAAATTTACTCTCGGGATTGACTAATTTTTTGTTGAGATCATCAGAGTGGCTAGTAATCCTACTCTCCAAGTCAATCAATTTTTTGATGAAATCGGCCATTGACATCGATGACATTGAACGAGCTTGTGGGGGGTGTATATTTGTTCGCCAACTTTTTAGTTAATTTTTTTTTTTTTAATTATATATATCTATATATATATATATTATAAATTTCTTTTAAAATATTACTTAATTAACATTGGAACTTTATAACAAATAAATATAACTATATATACATATGTAGACTATATGCAAACTAGCAGAATGTGTTTGAATAGGTTTGAAGGCTGAGAGAATGTGATGCAACTATCGAGGTCAACGAATGATAGATCAGGGGAACAGAATAAGCTAGACATATAGGACTGGGCAGTCATGATAGAGAGTGGAAGGGAATGTTTGGAAGACTGGTTGTGGTAGAGACAAACAACGATTGGGCGTGAGAAAAGATAGCAGAGAGTGGGGGTGTTATAGACATTTTTGTGCCCTACAACTCCAAGCATGAAATGTCCATAAAACAAGGGCTCCTAAGTCCCTAAAAGTGTTGTTCTAACCCCTAAAGGAACAAGGTCAACAGATTACAGCTTCTCCCAGAAGTTCTCCACCAGAAACTGCTCAGAATAAGTCAAAACAGGATCATTTCAGCTGCTCCACTGGCTAGGTGCGTTGCATTGCACCTAAATACACTGTGAGGGTGCATTGCATTTCAAAATCCCCTTCTGTGGGGTGCGATGGGCGAGAAATGACAAATGACAATGTCATTCCGCGAGGTGGAGAGACAATGGAAGCTTCCAGAATCTTCTCCAGTGACACTTGCCTCACTGAATTCGACCAAGGATGAGTAAGAGGCCTTCAGTCTCCAAGTGGAAGCAAGAACTGACAGAGAGAAGACACTAATCAAATCACAAGCTGACTCATCCTCCTTACAGATATCTATATATGGATCCCTCATCCCAGAGATCCTGAGGCTGGAATTTTGCATATTGTAAGGAATTGTTGTTGGTTTTTTGAGACAAACATCAGATTGTTGGGTGATCTATGCTTTGTTTGAGGTGAAGAGGGGCTTCTTTGCTGGGAGGTTGATTCTGGGTCAGGAACCACCGGTTGTAACTCCTCCTAGATCTTTTCTTGTTTAACAATAAAAGCTATTTGAGTTTTCCTCCATGCTTTTGTATCATTGATGCTTGTTACATTTGTATGGTTAACTTAAATCTGATCCTAAGTTGTTTATGAATATATATCCATGTCTTTGTATAGTTTTCTTCTTCTGTGATCTTGCAAGTACTTTGTGAAACTGGGCAAGTAAGGGAGCAGGTAGCTGGAGACTATCAAAGAAGAGAAGGATTGGATCAAAGGATTAGCACAAGGCGCAGGTTGGTTCTTTCTATTCCTCTCTATCTATAGTTCATAAAGGAAATACAAAAGTAGTTTTTCTCTGTTTGTTTCTAAGGCAGCTGTCACACCTTAGTGGGATAGAGCAGTTCTAAATAGACACTTTTCCCTGTAACAAAATGGCGACTCCACTGGGGAGCTAATTAGTTTGTTTGTTTATCATTCTTTGTTCATTTGTTTCATAAACTTATAAGTGGCATTCGAACTGCAATAGTAACAGGATAATCAACCATCAACAGCAATCAAACTCTTTCCAACGATTGAAATCGACACTTACGAGAGATTCAAATCAAACGACGACATTACGATTACGCTACTTTTGCTAAGGAGAACTGTAAATGACTCAACAAACACACAAAATGGCGACTCCGCTGGGGAGCTAATTAGTTTGTTTATTTATCATTCTTTGTTCATTTGTTTCATAAACTTATAAGTGGCATTCGAACTGCATTTGCCATAACAAATACGAAGTAGACATCTGCTGCTTCAATCCATTCACTGGATCTGTTTATGATTTAAACAACTGATTCAAAAACTATCTGATTGCCCTTGTGATAGCTCTTAGATCCTCCTTAGATCTACCCCTGATTGTTGAATTACTGATTGCTTTTTACTCGGCCAAAAACCAAAGACTGAACTGCAAACTGTAACCCGGAACCCGGACAGAGTCTCGTTTCTGTCCCAGTGCAGGTACTGTTAAGAGATCCTAAATTTAAGCGCACTTCCCGAAAGGGCAACCTGCGCTGCATTTCAGATTCTCTGTGTTACAGGTGCGTTGATCAGACTAGCCCTGTGCAGCTGTGGTTCTTGTGTTTCATTCTTTCCAGTTCTATCTCTGAATTTTGCTGCCTGTGATCAGTATATGTCTGTTTGAAACCCCTTTTCCTTGCTGTTATTCTGCCTCCTTTGTACAAAAGAACTGTAGATGTTTTGTGCGTTTGTTGAGTCATTTACAGTTCTCCTTAGAAAAAGTAGCGTAATCGTACTATCGTCCTTTGATTTGAATCTGTCGTAACTGTCGATTTCAATTGTTGGAAAGAGTTTGATTGCTATTGATGGTTGATTATCCTGTTACTATTGCTTTTGGTCTGGATTTGTGATTTTCTAGTGTCAAAAAATGAGTATTCATTTCAAAATCGTAAGGTGTCGTAATCATCTCTATTTTTGATTCCGAAAAGAAGCTTGTTTATGTTTGTCGCTTGAAAAGAAATTCAGATTTGTGCATCAACTTTCTTTTTAGCATCCATATACTAAGAAAGTCGAAAACAAATACATGCATGTGCATTTGCATATAGACAGTCTGTTTGGCTTGATTTAGGAAAGTGCATTTACAGTGTGCTCTTTGCTCTTTGTGAAAAGATTCTGTCTTTCTTTTCCCTAGTGGTTAGGATTTTCATTGCATAAAAGAGATAAAAAGTTTGTTTATCATCTTTAGATTGCATTTTAGGAATTACATCTACATCTCGTGGTGAACCCAAAAGGCAAACTTCATAAGCAAGATCAACTTAAAATAAATTCGATGAATCTAACAACGCTTTGGAACTTAACGCACAACATTTAGAGGTCTAGGCTAGAGACGTATTCCGGCATCGTAAAGCCTGGTAACTATTGTTCTCACTGTTGGTTGGGTGATTCCTCCACTTTGAGACGATAAGTGCCAGTATGGACTTGTGCTCCCACGTACCGTCGAGTATATTTTGGGAGACCCCTATAGGCTTAAATCCTTTATCCATAGGAAGCCGTGTCTGCCGCCCTATCGATGGTAATGCACTGAACACAACTTTCGGGAAGATTGACTACCGTACCGTAAAAAGTATTCTGCAGTTTTGCGATTGGTTTGGTACTCCCTCTACCTAGACTTCCAGAGCAGTCCCTTTCGTTCCTTTTTAGACTCCTTAACGGAAAAGCTCCATCTGAGCACTTGTCACTTCAGGCTCATAAAAAATCAAAGGAGACTAGAGTCATCTTTTGTTTTTTCTCCACTCTTAAAAACTAAAAAAACAAGTTGTGTCAAAGCGTCTAAAATTTATTTTAAACAGAATATTCATTACCGCTTTCCTACGTTGATCATGGGTTGAGAAAATGGAGTCCACCAACCAAGGAATTCCCCTTGGAGGAAATCCTAGTCCCTTCTCCTCTTGGGGAGATGTTGGTGCACCCCATATGGCCACATTGTCGCTTCCAGGACTGACAATTGGTTTGCCTGTATGGCTCTTCTCAACCTATGTCGTTCAGAACACCACAATTCTTAAACAATCGAATAAGCAATTAGACGACTCCAGAGTTACCCACCAACCTTCTACTTCCTCTAATTCTTACTCTCCTCCTTCCTCTCCGCTTGATGGGGCTACTAAAGCCAAAAGTCAAGTACCTAAGGAGAAGAAGGAAAATAAGAAGAAAGAGAAGAAGAAGAAGGAAAAGAAGAAGAAAGAGAAGAAGAAGAAGGAGCCAAAAGCGAATAGGGGCAAACAAGTGTCGTCTAACGAAAATCCACACATTGCACCGACCAGGCCTAAATCGCCATGTGTCATTTGCAAGGGAGACCACTATCACAGAGATTGTCCTTGCATCCCTCGGATCTTAAGGGAATGGTCTCCCCGTTTGCACAACCCGATGTCGTCAACCTCTGATGATCATGTTGAAAACACACCGTCAACTAGTGAAAGTGAAGCCCCAGGACAAAAAGGAAAATATAGATTTCCTTGTAAACTGTGCGAAGGCGATCATGCCGTCCACTGTTGTCCCTTCTTAGACGAGGCTAAAAGAGTTTTGGACAATCGTCCGGTTTCACTGTCACAACTTCCTCCTAGATATAAAAAGCTCTTGCCAAGTCCATCACCAGTTGAAAATCCGGCCGGCCCGCTCAGGTTGTCAGCTGAAGCACCTATCATTGAAGATAAACCATCTGAATCCATACCAGACGAAAGTCAAAAGGTCGAGGTGGCAGTTGACCCGTTCTTGCCTTCAGAGGTTTCATCTTCAAATGATACAATCACTGAAGTGAACAAGGATGAAACCGTTCAAATTATCTTCATAAACACAGACTCCAACGAACATGGGGGCAATTTACCTGTTCCTTTACCGCAGGAAGGAAGTTCGTCAGAGTCGTACCCGGCCGTCTATTTGGTCCCACCTCCAAGCAACCTAGTTGTCTCCTTCGACTGGAATCAACTAGGCAGACCCTGTTTACCAGCTAGTATACCATTCCGAAATATTGTCCAAATATATAGAATGGTTATGGCTGGTACCATCATAGATGAGGGGGCTTCTGTGAGTATCCTTTCCTCAACTGCTTGGAAAGCGCTTGGTTCGCCATCACTTTTGCCTGAGATGAGAAATCTGACAGGCTTTGATAAAAGAACCAGTCGACCGTTAGGGATCCTTCCCAATGTGCCCATAACATTGAGAGGGAAAACCATTCACATGAACGTGATGGTAGTTCAAGGACCCCTGGATTACAATCTGCTCCTTGGACGAGACTATATTTATTGCATGGGAGCAATTGTCTCCTCACTCTTTAGAGTAATGTGTTTTCCGCACGAAGGAAGAGTGGTCAAGCTCGTAGACCAGCTTTCATTTCCCGGATCATGCATAGCAAATAGTCATATACCATCCCTGAATGGTTTTTTCATGCAAGAAATGTCTCAATCTCCAGTCCGTCCACCCGATGAGTGCGAGTGATTCGGGGGGACATGACTGAAACCCAGGGGGCATGCATCCTGGTCTGCTTCGGCAGAAAAACTTTGGGTATAAGGTAGGTTTCTGCGAGAGAATATGACCGCCGTACTCCCGTCCATGATTGGAAGGGGGAGTTGGACTGGAAAAAGATCCTCTTTTCAAAGTTATGTTAGGGATGGTCATGCCATACCATCCGCTCACCTTTGTTTATTTCGGTAGACATCGCCAAAGAAGTGTTTTGTTTGCGCTGTGAATAGAGCAATCTTTGGGTAACCTGTAAGAGGTAGGCCTCTCTCGATAAAACGAATGTTTTAACGGACTAAAGAAGGGGTAACCTTGAAACTCTGTTTTATACCTGGGGGCATGCAAACCTTTTGGAGTGCAAGCGAAGAGCGACTATTTATTTTTTAAATTTATAGGACCTCTAACCCTTTAAACTCGTAGGATTGGTCATCTCCTAACTTGCATAAAGAAAGGATGTGGGGCAAAACTCTAAAAGTTGCCGTTTTTATATGAGACATTCTTATCATACGACTGGATTAATCGAGCAGTTTTAGCACATAGTTCAAGCTCGTTAAAAAATAAACATAAGACATGAGCAAATGTTTCTACCCGCGTTTAAGCTCGTTAAAAAATGAACTATTCCCCGGTAAATAACCATCGTGAATGTAGTACTTCAGCCATTAAAGCCTTGGTCGTGTTTGCACCGTCACCTCCACTTTTTCATTGGCCGATCACTCACCTCCATTTGATTGTTTACCCATTTTGAGGAACAACTGCCAAGAGTGATCTCACTACCCATCCTTGTGACACTGCCGTGATTGGAAAATTCCAAACCTTGCCTGGAATCAGCTGCTACCCGTTTTATCACTCGTTCCTCAAAAGACGAGTCTCCTTTAAGCTCTTTTCAATTGACTCGTAAAATATGAAAAGATTGCCGAGTCCTTGGCCTTCTAGCTCGTTAAAGGGACAGGAAGTGCTATCCCTCCTCTAGATTTTAATCTTTTTGGACCTGAGGGATTATTACACAAAAAGATCGAGCACTTGTTTTGTTCGGCTCGTTAAAAGTATCGAAAATTCATCCCTTCTGTATTATTTTATACTTTTTCGGACTTAAGGGATTAGATGACGAAAAAGGAATTTTGGAGTTTCCTTTACGTTCCTTTTTAGACTCTCTAAAATTGAAAAGGAACGAGTTATCTTTGTCGTTAAACTCGTTAAAAAGATTAATAGCGACAAACTTGTCTATAGACGAGAACGAGTTTCACTATCGCTAGGCTCATTAAAACATAGCGATGGGTTTGCCCGAAGGGCAAATTATAGAACAAGCATATGTTATCCTCCTCAAGCTTGACAAAAATAAAGAGGTACTGGTCAGCAATGACTAGGGAAAAATTGGGAAGAAAACTCAAAGAAACTTTGTTGGTAGCAAGTCGCTCTTGAACATGACACTTCCACTCCGTGTCTGAGTCGGGTTGGGTTGTTTCATTCACCGGTCACATCGCCATGGTCACGCCATACCATCCACATTTGGGGTTAATGCTACCAATCCATCACATCATTGTCGCCGATATGTTCAAGAGAAGTCATCCAGAGAAGTCACCTGTGTCTCACCCACTACCATACATTATACTCCATTCTTTCATGACCGCCACCCTGAACTTTATATCACCAGATCGTTTTCACCTCCATTAAAATCATTTGCTCCATTCCGTGTCATTGATGTGGGATTCATTAAGGCCCTCCTATGACGGATCGCTTCTTGTCGACATCAGCTCATCATCCAAGAAGTTGATCTAGGAACACCCCATTCAGTACTTTGAAGCTTGCATGCCTCAATGGCAAGTTCCTCACTTCCAGCAACAGGTTTACATCAATGGCCTTCGACCGAAAGATTTTGTGTGGTGTTCGACGCCAAGTCCTTTATTCACACCACGTGACCTTGAGGATCATTATCATTATCGGTGATTCCTCTCGCGCTTGTTAACAGTTTACATCATTGACTGGTAATCAAGCGATGTCTTTCCATGTTCGACTTCAGAACATTTCTCACATGGATCGACTTGTACTTCGAGTGAAGATCAGACGAGATTGAAGACCCCGGATCTAGTTTCATCCATCCGGGCTGCGATATATATTCAGGAAAATGAAGACATTAAATGTACATCATTGCTGCACAGATAATCATCCACTCAAAAGGATGATGGCTCTACCAGAATCATCAGTCTACACTCAGACGATTGTCTGTCCTATGTACATGAAAATGAATTTATAAAGCTGAGCATGGGAATGCCTGCCTCAGCTAGATCATGAAAATAGTATGAAGATAATGTATTGTATTGTATCTTATTACAGGTTTCCTCCCAGCATTGAAAGAACTTAGGATCCTCATAATAAAGCATTTCACCCGACACCAAAAGGTTAACGGCCTCATACTTTAGGGGGCAACTGTTATAGACATTTTTGTGCCCTACAACTCCAAGCATGAAATGTTGACAAACCAAGGGCTCCTAAGTCCCTAAAAGTGTTGTTATAACCCCTAAAGGAACAAGGTCAATAGATTACAACTTCTCCTAGAAGTTCTCCACCAGAAACTGCTCAGAATAAGTCAAAACAGGATCATTTCAGCTGCTCCACTGGCTAGGTGCGTTGCATTGCACCTAAATACACTGTGAGGGTGCGTTGCATTTCAAAAGCCCCTTCTGTGGGGTGCGAT
This sequence comes from Pinus tabuliformis, assembly GCA_031772625.1. Taxonomy (NCBI): domain Eukaryota; kingdom Viridiplantae; phylum Streptophyta; class Pinopsida; order Pinales; family Pinaceae; genus Pinus; species Pinus tabuliformis. The sequence goes on from CM062804.1 coordinate 660,149,306, forward strand.
GGGTGAGAAATGACAAATGGCAGTGTCATTCCGCGAGGTGGAGAGACAATGGAAGCTTCCAGAATCTTCTCCAGTGACACTTGCCTCACTGAATTCGACCAATGATGAGTAAGAGGCCTTTAGTCTCCAAGTGGAAGCAAGAACTGATAGAGAGAAGACACTAATCAAATCACAAGCTGACTCATCCTCCTTACAGATATCTATATATGGATCCCTCATCCCAGAGATCCAGAGGTTGGAATTTTGCATATTGTAAGGAATTGTTGTTGGTTTTTTGAGACAAACATCAGATTGTTGGGTGATATATGCTTTGTTTGAGGTGAAGAGGGGCTTCTTTGCTGGGAGGTTGATGATGCGTCAGGAACCACTGGTTGTAACTCCTCCTAGATCTTTTCTTGTTTATCAATAAAAGATATTTGAGTTTTCCTCCATGCTTTTGTATCATTGATGCTTGTTACATTTGTATGGTTAACTTAAATCTGATCCTAAGTTGTTTATGAATATAGATCCATGTCTTTGTATAGTTTTCTTCTTCTGTGATCTTGCAGGTACTTTGTGAAGCTGAGCAAGTAAGGGAGCAGGTAGCTGGAGACTATCAAAGAAGAGAAGGATTGGATCAAAGGATTAACGCAAGGCACAGGTTGGTTCTTTCTATTCCTCTCTATCTATAGTTCATAAAGGAAATAAAAAAGTAGTTTTTCTCTGTTTGTTTATAAGGAAGCTGTCACACCTTAGTGGGATAGAGCAGTTCTAAATAGACACTTTTCCCTGTAACAGGGGGGGCTGGCAGCATGGGAGTCAGGACCTATTAGACCCTAGAAAACAACGGAGGGACTGCGATAGACGACAGTGTGGTCAGATGGGGAAAAAATATGCAACGTGCTAGTGATGGTGGATGACCATGGGAAACACACATAGAATGAAGGTGAACAACAAATAAATAGGTGAAAGTGGAAGAGTGAGTAACAGTGGATGAAAGCGATTTGTTGGTCGGAACGACCACTCTGATACCAGATGATGCACACAATTTTAGCTATTGACAGATGAAGCACACAATTTTAGCTATTGATAGCCATAATAAATATTTTATTAATAATTGAATATATGATGATTACATTTTGTGAAAGGTGTTGGCTATATACCGCCTTAGGTGCCTCTTGTTGAATGGGCATGATCTTTGATCATTCCCTTTGCCTAATAACCTATAACTAACTAATTTTTTACATAACAGTCCCTCTGATCAAAGATTTTTTCAAAAGGGATTAATTCCCTCAAAATGAAATTATTATTTAGTTGGAATATTTCATGCTTCCCAAATTTCCCTTTAAATTTGGAATAATCAATGATTTACTAACCTATTTATTCATCTCCCTCTGTGCATATATCATAAACTTCTCCCATAATTTTAATGAAAATTTTAATCTCCTAATTTCCCTCAAAGACTCGCCAATGCTTCACATTATCATGAATCAAAGGGCGATACATTACTTTGATTTCATGTTTTAATTTTGTGTCGTCCATGGGAACAAAGGTTGCAGTTGTAACTTCTATGACATTTGCTAGTTAGTTCTTTTCCCTAAGGACTATTGTAAAATTTATTTTCGAGAAGAAATTATCAACCAATTATAGACCTTACCTCTATATGCACTTAATCTTGGATGTTTAGTTTGACATTTATTCATGACTTGTTTAATTACTAATTCATAATCCCCAAATATTGCTAGATTCTAAATATTGAGTTTACATGTAGTCTCAAGCCCAAAGACCAAGGCTTCATACATGGAAACATTATTGGTAGTTTTGAAATTTAGTTTAAAAGGGAAAGTAACATTTTCTTGTATGGGAGAAATGAACACAACTCCACTCATGATCCACTTTTTGATGAGGCACCATCAAAAGCCATTTTCCAAACCAAATTTGCATAATTAATAGTTTCTATTAGTTTTTATTTTCTTTGTACTAATTCCTTTTGTTCTTCTGTTGTTTTTAGAATGAATTTTCCTAAATTTTCATTAAAATCATATATAGGGAAATGGTTAGGGCTTCCATCAGAGCTCACAATATATGTTAACCGTAATTCTTTATACAAACAATGGGTTCCACCCCTAAAGAGAGGGATTGTAGCTTATGATAGATCAATATTTAAAGATCCTCCTATCTTAGTTCCCCAAGACCTAGATAGAAGAATCCCATAATTAGGGGAAACATCAGCTACCACTACATCCATGACAACACTCTTGACTGGTACTTGTGCTAAGACAATCACCAAATATTTAATGTTTCGCAAACATTTTACTCTCTTACAATCAAAGGATTAAAATTATTTATACTCGTGTAATATCTAAATCAAGCTTGTCCATAATTTCCTTGGGCATCAAACAATGTGATGCTCTAGAATCTAGCATACAATTGTGAGGGGAAAATCATGGATTTTTAGACTGATATAAAAGGGGGAAACAAGACTATTTTCCTTTTCAATTTGAGGTAAGATAATTATTTTCAGAGTGTCCTATATATTAATGATATCTGTAGCCAATATTTCATCCACTTGATCAAAAACATTTTGCATGAATTTATTGACTTCCTTTTTATACGTAGCTATTTTTATGATTTCAGTTAATGGTACATTTATTTTAACCTTTGTTAACCCACATTGTAAATTTAAAGTAGAAGAATTTCAAGGAATAAGGTCATCCCGCTCAATCTCCTTAGGATCTTCTTTGTTACTATTTATCTTATCTCTTTGAGCTGGTTGCGATTTTTGACCTTCCCTATAATTAGGGTGTTAAATTATCTTATTTCTTTTATGGGGTGTCTGATCCGGACTTAAACAGGAACGCAAAAAATTACAGAGATAACCATATACAAAAAGATGCAGTGGAAATAATACTTCATTTCATTAATGTAAAAAACTGAAATATGCTTACAAATAGTAATGGAAATAAACCAGCTAGGACAATGGTGGCTTATCTCTGAGAAGAGATGTGGCAGCTACATGCCTCTGAACTGTTCTGAGCTGTCTTAAAATGAGGCTCGAAGGCCTATTTATTGTTGAGAAACAATGGAAAACCCTTCACATCCCAAAACCTAACCCTAGAAGATGAAACGCCAAATTGTGGGCCCCGTTTGGGTAAATTGGTACATCAATTTCCCGAGGTCGTAACTTTGGCATACGATCTTCGTTTGAAGTGTACAATAGCTTGTTAGAAAGATCTATCCAAGCACTACCACTTTGGGAAGGGCAACATCGGTCCATGGACCCATGTTGCCCCCAAATTTCCCAAGAAACATCGTTTAGGGCCTCAAAATGGCTCTGGAAGTTCAGGACCCGAAAAACTGCTAAAAATAGTAAGTTGTGCTACAATTTAGGAATCTAAACAGACTGAAAGAGACAGTTGTAGGGGTCCAAATGGGATAGGTGGTGGCCACCAACATCCACCTGGATCATTCCTCCCTCCTTAGGAAGCAATGGTCCCCATTGCGTTGAGTTCCTCCCTGAGATGAGGAAGCTTCTGCTGAGCTGGGTCTCTGGTGAGCTGTTCTGCAATCTCTGATGTGTCCAGAAATGGTGGAAAGCATGGTCGACGATGGTCCACATCGAACACTTGGTGCAAGCGAAGGAATGGAGGAATGCTGTGCTTCAAAGCATTGTTGCCTGTAGCCTTGGTACTGGTGTAAGGACCATGTCAGAGTGGTCTGCGTTTTTGATGGGTTCTGGTAAGGCGTTCTCTCTGCAGATGCATCCAAACTCTGTCGCCCACCTGAAACTTGTGTGGTACCCCTGTGGGTGAGGAGAAGTTGTTCCTATGTTCTGTCATGACCGTATCCCTTTGCTGCTGCTGCTGTGTGGAGAAACCCTTTGCAGGGGTCATGGATGTAGCAACGATCTTCCCCTTACTTTGGGACTGAACCAGACAGAAAATAAATTTCCTAGTCTGTGATATGAGCTTGCTACCTTTCTTGGCAGTGATCAAAGAGGTGGCGGTAGGTGGGGCTACCTCTGTATCCTGTATAATGAATTATACAAAGAAATAATAACAGCGTGAGGCCTTGACTCATATACAGCATGTTGCCTCCACAAGTATGGCTAGCCTAATAATACTTCACAAACATCTAGAGGTGTAACATCACACAATACCTCTTCTGTGAAGGGCTTGATGCTGTAGGGAAGGCGGCACTGTTGGCAAACTTTGAGATCTCATCCTTCATGAAGCCACCCGATACTGTACGGCTATGGGTGTGGTGTAGTTGGTAGGCCCAACCGCTTCACGACCTCTGCTGAAATGAGGTTCTTTTGGCTACCACTGTCGACAATGAATTGTAGCAGCGAACCCTTCACCCACATCTGTGAGTGGAAAAGACGTTCCCCCTCCTCTGGATCTTCGGGTTCATTCTTCTAGATCTTGGTGGTGGTAACAGTGGCACTGGGATCCACATCAATGATCTGCTTCCCTTTGCCGTTCCCCTTGTCGGGTTCTGGCTCAGGGTCAGAATATACATCTGATTCGAAAGCCTTCAACTTGGCCACCAGTGACTGCTTGGTCCAACACTCACTTGTGTTATGAGTGGGAATCTTGTGGAACTCACACCACTTTCCTGTGTCCTTCTTTGGCTTCGTGGTGTTGTTCTTTTCTTGCGGCTTAGAGGGGTTGTCTTGGGTCACCCCACCTTGGCTTTGTCCTTTGGGCTTCAGATTTTTAGATCTAAAGTCTCGCTTCTTCTGTTTGAACTTTTGTTTGATTTTGATAGCGTATTGGTACGCCATGCCCAGCGAGGAGATGTTCAAGAACTCCATCTCTTCCTAGATGTATCTGTGTAGGCAGCCACGGTATTTAAGTACCAAATTTAGCTCAGAATATTTGATACCCAACTGTGTACAAAGGGTATGAAAAATGTTTGTGAACTCTGGCACATCTTGGTCCCCTCCCTGTCGCAGCGTGGTCCACTTTATGTATTTGTCCGTGTAGCTTTTGACAGGGTAGTACTGCTCCTTGATGGCATCCCGGAATGAATCCCAGGTGGGTGCGGTTGAAAATAGCGAGCCTGTTCTTTCATTCTTCTTCTCGCAGTAGGTTTCCCACCAGTCCTTGATGTGGGGGGCTGCTTTGAGAAGAGAGAAAACAATCTTTTCCTGAATCGAAAATTCATGAACAAAAAAACAACCCTCTAGAAGATTTAACCATTTATCTACAGCATCTGCATTTATTTGACCCTCGAATATGGGGAATTCAAAATTAACTTGTACCTTAAAGGGCGTGGTGTTTCTAGAGTAGCTGTTGGAAGCCGATGCGTCACTTCTGGGTAGTCGTTGAAGGATCTGGGCAAAGCTGTCCATCATCGCGTTCCGTTGTCGCTCAAGGGATTCTTTGAGCAAGATTTTGATAGGATCTCCTGCCCCCTCGTCTTTCTTCTCATCCACCATGGGAAGCCGTCAGGATTTGCGAGGCTGGTCTTGCAAAGGTTCGACCAGTTCAAGCGATAACTCCTTGTATCCCGACCCTGTTAGGGACATGCAAAGAAAAACAGAGAAAAAGCAGACCGCTATGATACCATTGATCCGGACTTAAACAGGAAAACAAAAAATTATAGAGATAACCATATACACAAAGATGCAGTGGAAATAATACTTCATTTCATTCATGTAAAATACTGAAATATGCTTACAAACAGTAATGGAAATAAACCAGCTAGGGCAATGGTGGCTTATCTCTGAGAAGAGATGTGGCGGCAACATGCCTCTGATCTATTTTGAGTTGTCTTACAGTGAGGCTTGAAGGCCTATTTATTGTTGAGAAACAATGGAAAAATCTTCACATCCCAAAACCTAACCCTAGAAGATGAAACGCCAAATTGTGGGCCCTGTTTGGGTAAATTGGTACATCAATTTCCCGGGGTCGTAACTTTGGCATACGATCTCTGTTTGACGCGTACAATAGCTCGTTAGAAAGATCTATCCAAGCACTACCACTTTGGGAAGGGCAACTTCAGTCCATGGACCCATGTTTCCCCCAGATTTCCCAAAACACATCGTTTAGGGCCTCAAAACGGCTCTGGAAGTTCAGGACCCGAAAAAATGCTAAAAATAGTAAGTTGTGCTACAATTTAGGAAACTAAAAGACTGAAAGAGACAGTTATGGGGGTCCAAATGGTATAGGTGGGTGGCCACCAACATCCACCTGGATCAGTATCAAATCATATTTTTGTTACATCTTTGCTTGTAAGTGCTCAGTAAAACATTCGAGCTCTAGAGCCCAGAATTCCTATTCAATGTAATTAATGGACTTTGTGTTAGGGGTTTGATAATACATGTTATACAGAATATACAACTGCGGAGGGAGGTATCTTCCCTAGACTTGATGGCCTAGTCTATAACATCAAAAGGAAAAGAAATCAATATTTTCCTTAAAGTAAATGGACAACATGATGAAGGATACCTAGAATCTATCGTAACCTTCGCTCATCTCTTGGCTTGTATGCTCCAATCCTATCCATAATTGCTATAATTAGAACCTGCACAATTAAACAAAACAAACCAACGATCTACGACATATATGTAGTATTATCCAATCACTTTACTCAATTCATTAACATGGAACTGAAATACATGAAATCATGACATGACATATAGGAAAACAATGAACTATTTGTATTGATACAAATGGAGAGAGTTACAACCAAATATAGGATTTGATCTTGTAGAAGAGACCCTCCAAGTTGACTTGTATTTCCTTGCCACAAAGTGTACCTATATGTCAACCTAATGCATGGAATGATGAATCTCACAACAACAACATGAGGGTAGAATCTATCTCTAAAATCCAACCCCTAGCTTGTGGATGACGGTAAATGTATATGAGAGGATGGTAGTTTAGAAATTATTATCCATTTACCAATCTAGGTTTGACATCCACTCATGATGGGAGAATGAGATCAAGGGATAAGTGGTGAAATATCCAAGGTAGGATAGGATATGATTCAAGGCTTTGATCCAAGATAAATGGTTAGAACAACCTCTAGAAGCTTCTAGAAGAGGAAGCTTCGGGATTGTTTTTATTAAGAAAATTCTTTTGGTAGAAATCACATAAGATAAATTTTTTGCTGATGCGTTTTGAACCAACAAGTGTGGTTCATCATTAGGACCAAGTGATGATGAACCACACTTGTTGGTTTGAAAAACGTCGGAAAAAAATTCTCTTATGTGATTTCTACCAAAAGACTTTTCTTAATTCATTATGGATCATAGAATCCTGAATACAAAAATTCTTTTTATTTTTCCTCAATTTCTAGAGTCAATGAACTGCCATCAAGGGGAAACTTATTGGTGATCAATGCAGGTCCATAGAGGGTCAATCTACTGGTGAAATCAGTCCCCTAAGGTAGGAGGGTGCCTTGGGCCTTAAAAGCACTAAAATGAAGCAATTAACGAAATAAATTCAAGGATTAGGGAGAGTCATTCGTAGGCCTTTGTACAAGGATGATGACAAGGAGTAAAAGTATGTTGATTGATCTAGTTAACATGCATATTAACCAGATGTGACAAAATGGCCTATAACAGATTTCCCCCTAAAGCGCAAAGTTATAAATGACAACTGATGATTGAAGTTCTTTACCTTGTGACAAGTGAGGATCAAGAACAACCAACGAGATCATTATTTGTTACAATACATTTACATCATGATATGTCTATTGAGGGAGGCATACTCATGCTCAACATATAAGATAATATTATATGTACAATGATCAAGTAGACACGTCCATGCTGACAATGGGTGGACCCATGATTATATGACTATTTGTATGATCATAGCCATCATACATTGTAATCTTGTATTAATATTGAAATCGCAGCCGGATGGTAGGAACTAGATCTGGGGTCTTCTATCTCATTCACTCGATCATCCAACATACGATTCTAACCATGTGAATAAAGGTGCTAAAGTAGATCATGGTCGACACCATCTGATTACCGACTAATGGTGTAATTCGTTAACAAACATGATAGAAACCAACGATGATGTTAATGGATCTTACGGTACTGCAGTACAATCCATATGGTGTGAATGGATTAGTTGAAGTCGAACACCACACATAATCTATCTATTGAAGGCCAATGACGTAAACTTGTCTCCGAGAGAGAGGAAGCTTTCCATTTATGTATGCAAGTCCCAACATGCCGAAGGGTTGTTCCTAATTCAACTTCCTTTATAATGAACTAATGTCAACAAGAAGCGACCCATTGCAGGAGGGCTGATGTATCCCCCATTAATGACATGAAATAGGTATCATGATTTGAGAAAAGAGACTTTGATATGGAATTGGTTTAAGATCAACATACATGGAATGAATTCTTAAGAGTATTGTAGTAGATATTAACTAAATGACTTCTCTTGAACAAACTAATGACACTAAAGAGAGTTAGCAACGTTGACCCAAAACCGAAAATGGAGGCTATAAAATGGTATGATGAACCAAAAGATAAGCATGTTTCCCAACCCAAAAACTGGGGAGATGAAGTGGAAGAGTGTCATTTTCAATAACGACTTACTACCATAATAGGTGGAATATCAGATTTTCCTAATTTCCCCAACCATTGGGGTCAATACCTCTTTATTTTTTAACAAGCTTGAGGAGGATAACATATGCTTGATATGTAAGTTCATCCTTCGAATGAATCCCTTCGAGTATGTTTAACAAACCTTGAGAAAGAGTAGTTCTGTCTCATCATGTTCGATAACGCCATCATTGTTTGATGTTTTATGAGTCCAACAAAGGTCTAAATAAACATCTTTTTCATATTTAGAGAGTTTGAAAAAGAGGTGAAAAAGAAAACTCCAAAGGTTCCTTTTCATAGATAGTCTCTTGAATCCGCAAAGGTAGAAAACAATAATCAGGAAAAATTCTTAGCCATGTTCAACTATGGTATTCATTTTTGGTTGTAAGTCTATCTTAGTCCAGAAAATGGTTAAACTTATACAGAGTAGATGTATTTTCATTTAATTTAACAAGTTTGAAAAGAAAAGTGCTTGAAAATATTTTCATATTTTGGGAGTTTGAAAAGAGCTAAAAGATGACTCCTCGTGTAGGAATGAGTGGTATAGAGGGTAGTAACTAGTTGTGATCATGATGGAACTGCTCAAAACATGCAGAGGTTAAGAGGCTGGCTAATAAGACCATTCATCGCAGTGGTTCCTCAGGAAAGGGTAAAAAACAACCAAGTGAAAGCATATGATCAACCAAGAAAATGGTGACGATGGAAAGAGAAAACCAAGGCTCATATCGCATAAATAGGCTAATAAAAAATGGCAATCATGAGGGATAGGATGATAATGGTTTCATTTTTACACAAGCATGAAACAAAGATAAACTATGCTTGAAATAAGTTTGCATGCCCCCAACGTAATGACTCAATTCAAGGCACATGCCAACCAAGCTTCATTTCATTCACCTAATTAGACTACCATCTATGAATAGGTGGACGAAACGAAAGTAAATTTACGAGATCAAGTGAAAGACTCGCCCAGGAATTTATGAGATCTAATCAAAGGTTCCAATTGAAAGGGGACCTGTTTCATTTTTTAACGAGCTAGACATAGGAAAAAACTATGCTCATGACACCTTGTTTCATTTTTTAATGGGCTTGACAAAAGAAAATTAATTCTTCTCATGGGACCTTGTTTCATTTTTTAATGAGCTTGACACAATAAAAATAACTTTGTTCAAGACGTCTTGTTTCATTTTTTAACGAGCTTGACACAAGAAAAGGAACTCTGCTATGGGACTTGATCATGACTGTTATCACCAAAAATTGATCATCTAGTCATAATTTACTAGATGGAATGAAGTACACCACGTAGGGCCAATTTTACCTTAGTAAAATTGCTTTCTCTATGAGAAATGATTTAATAAACCACATTTGTTAAGTCATTTATAATTAAACCCATGAAGAATAATTAAATAAATCACTGTTTATTTAGTTATCTTCTAGCAATAATTAACTAAACCATTGTTTAAATAATATTTCTTGTCATATTTGACCCAGTTATGAGAAATAAATAGATAAATCATTAATTATCTTATTTTTCTCTAGGAATAATTAATTAATCACTAATTAGTTATTATTCATGGTCAAGTTTGACTAAATCCCCTAGGAATACTTAAATAAATCATTATTTTTTCATTATTCCTTAACCATATTTCTTGAGATGATAAATAAATCATTTATTTATTTATTATTTCTAAATAAAAGTTTAAATACCTTTTCCCTCCAACCAAATATAATAAAATATTCCAAATGGTTAATTCTAGAATTTGGTTAATAATATTTTATTATTTGTCATTATTCAAGAATAACCTAATATTTTGTTATAAATAGAAGGGTTTTACATTCATTCTTCACTTTTGATCATTTTCATTGTTGCACTCACTATTGTAGCTCTGATTATTATTATTGTCGCACACCATTTTTCTTTTCCATTTGAGTTTTGATTAATCTCAAACATTTTGTTTGCTGGGCTTTACACATTATAGAGGAGAAAGACTCTACAAAAGCTGAAGACATTGAGGATAGCCAAGAACCCACCCCATAGAGGGGGACTGGTAACATTATTTGTTCCCTTCACAGGTCTCTTTTAATAAAATATATTCTTTATATATATGGTTCCCATTGGATTATTGGAGTTATTTGTGCTTATTTGATTATTCCATTTTGTTGTTTAACTAGTTCTATTGCATAGATCAGGGCTTTGGTGGGTTTTATTTCTATCATTTGTTGTAGATCCACACTATTTAACAACCATTTTTACTGTTAGGGTTGTTTGTAATCCACAACCTTAAGTGATTTCTTTTCATACACCTTCGAGAACAATACTTATTAACAAATTGTTGTGCCACTCGCGGCACTCATGACACACATGTCTCCTTCAGATGATCCATTCAGTTTTGCAGAGCCCTTTTCTGTTCAGCAGGGCTTCTTTGGTTGTTATACCCTCCCTCCCACCCATTTTTTGAGGGAAGGGCCATTATATCTCATGTAATTATACGTTATTATATTCAATCTTGTCTCATGTTTTTCCAGGAACATTATGAATATGGGACACATTGTATTATTTTCTGGCTCATTTATGTCAGCATGTCATGTACCATTCAACATGTACTTTATTTCTTATCTTCATTTTCCTCAACGCATTATTATTTTTGCACTAAGTTATCTCAACGAGTATAGGTATGCCTCCCCTGCCTCACTGAGATATGGTACCACAACATAAAAGGAGACTTATATTGGTCTCGCCCCCTTTGTCACTATACTTTTACGCTTTAGCTCATTGGTCTCTCTCTCTCTCTCTATGACTCCACTTCATTGTCGAGTGATTGTGTTCTTACAATGTACTTCAGTTGTATGTTTTGCTCCTAACGCTCATATGTTGGGGGCATATATGTTATCACCAAAAATTTATCATCTAGTCATAATTTACTAGATGGATCGAAGTACACCATGTAGGGCCAATTTTACCTTAGTAAAATTGCTTTCACTCTGAGAAATTACTTAATAAACCACATTTGTTAAGTCATTTATAATTAAACCCATGAAGAATATTAAACAAATCACTATTTATTTAATTATCTTCTAGGAATAATTAATTAAACCATTGGTTAACTAATCATTCCTTGTCATATTTGACCCAGTTATGAGAAATAAATAGATAAATTGATCATTAATTATCTTATTTTTCTCTAGGAATAATTAATTTATCAATATTTAGTTATTATTCCTGGTCAAGTTTGACTAAATCCCCTAGGAATACTTAAATAAATCATTATTTATTTATTATTCCTTAATCGTATTTCTTGAGATGATAAATAAATCATTTATTTAGTTATTATTTCTAAATAAAAGTTTAAATACCTTTTCCCTCCAACCAAATATAATAAAATATTCCAAATGGTTAATTCTAGAATTTGGTTAATAATATTTTATTATTTCCAATTATTCAAGAATAATATAATATTTTGTTATAAATAGAAGTGTTTTACATTCATTTTTCACTTTTGATCATTTTCATTGTTGCACTCTCTATTGTAGCTCTGATTATTATCATTGTTGCACACATTTTTTTTTTCCATTTGAGTTCTCATTGAGATCAAAAATTTTGTTTGCCCGGTTTTACACATTATGGAGGAGAGAGACTCTACAAAATCTGAAGACTTTAAGGATAGCCAAGAACTCATCCCATAGAGGGAGAATGGTAACATTAATTTTTCCCTTCACAGGTGTTGTTTAATAAAATATATTCTTCGTATATGTGGTTTCCATGGGATTATTGGAGTTATTTGCACTTATCTTCTTAATTTTGCTGTTTAACTAGTTTTTCTGCATAGGTCAGGGGTTTGACAGGTTTTGTTTCTATCATTTGCTACAGATCCACACTGTTTAACAACCATTTTTATTATTAGGATTATTTGTCGTCCACAACATTAAGTGATTTATTTTCATACGGTTTTGAGAATAATAGTTATTAATAATGACCTACAGAAGGCCATGGTTTCCAAGAAGTTCTCATCAGATGGGAGAATAATGCTCTAGAAGGGATCAAAGGATCCAATAGAAATATCGGACTCTAATGCCCCCAGTAAATGATGCAGTATATCACTTACTAGATCGTCAGTACACGTGCGCATGGAACAGGTTTCCACATAATTAATTTGTGGCGAGGGAGATACGAATTTCATATAAGAATCATTTAGGGAATTTTGTTGATTGGGAGTCAAATTAGTAATAATGAATGAAAGTTGGCCAATGGTCACGATTCTTCCTTCATGAAGGAAACACATCACATGAAAGAGTGAAGACACAAGAGCTCCCATGACATAAACATAGTCACTCCCAAGGAGTAAATTAATATCCAAAGGGCCTTGGACTACCAACACATCAATATAGACAGTCTTTCCTCCCAAAGTAATAGGAAACCGAGGAAGAGTCCCTAACGATTAACTAGTTCCTTTGTTAAAAGCCAATAGATTTTGGGTAACGGGCACAACCTACGGAAAACCTAAAGCTTTGCATGTAGTTGTGGAAACAATACTAACAGATGCACCTTCTTCTATGATTTTTCTAGTTATGGGTGCATTATAAGGTTGTACTATGATCTAGAAGGACATGTAAGGAGGAAGACGATATCCTTCTAGTCGACTCCAATCAAAGGAAGTGACCATACTACTTGGAGGGGGTGTCATGGGAACGAGAGAGCTGCCTCCTTGTGCTGTGGGAATGGGAGAACTAATCCCCTCTTGTTCCCTCCCTCTGCTATGGGAATGGGATAACTATCCCCCTGAACCATTAGAATTAAGGGATTTACCCCTTGGACATTGGAATCTTAAGAAATAAGAAGAACCTTAGCAGTATGAGATTCACTCTCTACGGGAAAGGTATAATCAACTGAAGGTGGATTTGAGTCAACTATTTTCTTAACTGATGGTTGGTCATGAAAGGACTAATGGGATTCATGTTCATAGAGAGTGGGATTGACTAGAGATGGATTCTGATCAATCAGTTCATGAACTAGTGGAGGATTGGGAGAAGGATTCTGATAACCAATCGAAGATGAGATTAAGAAGCTATAAGGTTTTCCAACACTTTCTAGGCTTCATCAAAATAAGGAAAAAGGTGAATAGGATGATTTCCTTCACATAACTTACAGGGAAATTTTACTTTACCTTTTTTTCCTGTGGACCTTACTATCACTAGTTGAAGTTTTATCACCAACATGATCTCTAGAAGTTGACGAAAAAGGTTGATGTGAGCCCATGGAATACAATTCTAATGCCTGTGGAATACTAGAGAAATATTTAAGAATGTGACCACCCTTACATAAATTGAAAGGGAATCTAAATTTGCAGGGCTTATTGGAAGGTTCCTCCATACTAATTTCATCCGTAGAAATGGTTGCTTGGTTTCCCCCCTGCTTATTTTGATTCTTCTTCTTCATCCCTTTGTTCTTCTTCTTAGCTTCTTGGTTACTAGAATCAATACTTTCACTAGGCGAGGAGGAAGAAAGGGATGAAGAAATAACAAGTGAAGAAGGAAAAGGGTCATCTTTAGGATCAACTTGAGGTTGATATTGTTTAGGTGGAGGAGAACTTCATTGAGGAGCAGTTTGGACATTCAGAACCATAAGGGTAAAAATCAACGAAACTAAAATACCAATGGTAAATCTGGTAAGGGAAAATGTTGCCATATAAGGAGCACCAATATTTCCAAAAGAATAAAAAGGACCACGATTCCCGTCAGAGGGGTTTCCTTGAATGGTATACTTCTTACATAGTAATTTGTCACTCTCTTGTAACTCCCTATTCCTGATCTCGGAGAACTCTAGTAGTGACTACTATGTTATAACTTCACCATGAAACCTATACTCTTACATCCCTTGAAGTTTGAAGAAATTAGTCCCCACTCCCTTCAGAACATTTCTAGAGAATCCTTCTTAAAACCTAGTTTTTAAGATCAATGCTCCTTCCCAGTGTCTCACCCGTGCCGATTGCAGAGTTTTACACTGTGGCCCATGTCGATTGGTGCTATTGTTAGCCCAATACCCACGCCAGTATACTTCTGGACTATTTTTATAAAATGAAATAGAGTTTCACATTTAGAAACTTCTAGTGGTGATGTGGTGGATGTTCGTTTGGTCAGATAAGGGTTGAGAACTCCATATAAGGTTATTTCCCCCTTAAAAGTGGACCTTCCTAGATAAGACCTTCTTCTCCCTTGAGTGTATCTCATTCTTATCCTCCTCTCCTTATATAAACCACTTCCTCTTACCCTTTTTGGTTACAATACAACACATAGTGAAAGTGGTGGAGAGATAGAACCAACTACAAAATTCTGAAATCTTTAGCTTTTGATAGAAGAAGACTAGTCTTAGATGACAAAAGACTAGTCTTTGGTAGCTAAAGCATGAGGAGAAAGAGTTAGAGCTTAGAAGCCATTTCATGTCAAGCTAGAGGAGGAAAATATTGTTGAAAAGGCGTGTAGCGGGACTTGGATACCGCAAAGGAGATCTCCAACATCAAGGCTTTGAATGTATTTCTCTTTGACGTTTATTTTAATACAACTAATTGTTTATTTCCTATATCGGGTGTAATATTACAATTGATAACTTAGAACTCGTTGACCTTTTAAGTAGATTGGATTCGATTTTATGCTATCATGTTTGTTTTGGGTACTTGAATGGAAGGAATGAAAGGAAGATGTAGTAAGGAAGCAAGATCACCATCAAGTGGATTAGCATTATAAGAGTAGGCCCTCTTATTCAATTCTAATATAGAGAAATTTACATTAGATTGTCTTGTTTGTGGCTATACCCTCTCCCTTGGGCTAGAGGGATTGTCTCTCTCTATAGAGAGAATCTTCCTACACTACAAATTGGCAACTCCACTGGGGAAATACATCTCCTTTTCATCACTCTGTTTTTTCTACTTGTGTACCTAGTTTGTTTATTTATGGTCTTCTGGATCTATATTGACCTGTTTGAAGGCATACCGACACTAGCCCACCCTCTGATGTGTTAAGTCTGGCCCTGTGTGAAGTTATTTTTTATTTTTTCTTTGAATCCCTCGATCAGTGCTAGTTTCAGGCAAATAGTCACACTGATCCCCTTTTCAGTGCTAGTTTCAGGCAAACAGTTGTGCTGTTGGGTTTGGAGCTTGATTATCTACTATACTCAAAGGTATTGCCACATTGGACCCCAGTTCAAAATGGGGCAGCAACACCGCCTGTAAAATATTTGCTGCAAGGGGGGTCTAGGGGGGTGGCTGTGACCTTTGGGGAGCACCTCCCTGGTGGGGTGTCTCGGGGGCAGTGCCCTCGAAGCTAAGAATAGACGTAAAATTGCCTTGTAAAAGTATAGTAATTTCTAGTCAATCTCGGCCGTTCATTAGGCGGAGATCTGACCGTAGAATTTATCTTTAATTTAGGGTTTTTTACCCTAGAAGGCAACCCCTCACTATATATGAGGGAATTGTATTGAATCTATGTAGATCTGTATTCTGAGTGAGAAAGAGAGAGGAGATTGAGAGTGAAGAGGGTGTTACAATGGATCTGTTGTAGGTTGTATCTCTTTAGTTTGCTGGATAATATAAAAGGAAGGACTGGTTGTTTCTCCGTGGACGTAGTCCAAATTGGGTGAACCATGTATATCTGTGTCTCTCTTGTTTTATGCGTTTATATTTTTGCAATATTTTATGTGTTCCATTGTTCCGTAATGTATAATTTTTTAACAACTGGTATCAGAGCTGAAGGTCTATTTGGTTGATAAACTCGTGGGAAAGAAGGGTTCCTCGTTCAAGTGGGAGAAATGGCGGAAGATGGTAAGTTTAGGGTTGAGAAATTTAACGACCAAAACTTCTTGCTGTGGAAGATGCAGATGGAAGATTATCTGTATCAGAAAGATCTGTACCTACCATTGGGCGGAAAAACAAAGATGTCGACAGGTATGACAGATGAAGAATGTAACCTTCTCAATAAAAAGGCACTCGGAACAGTACGGTTGTGCCTCGCAACATCGGTCGCCTTCAACATTTCGAAGGAAACAACAACAGAGGGTTTGATTAAGGCGTTGGCGAAACTATATGAAAAACCCTCGGCCTCAAACAAGGTATTTCTTATGAAACGGTTATTTAATATGAAGATGTGGGAAGGTGGATCTGTTGTAGACCATTTAAATTATTTTAATACTATTACAAGTCAGTTAAGTTCTGTAGGGGTAAACTTTGATGATGAATTTAGAGCTCTATTATTCTTGTGTTCATTGCCAGAAAGTTGGAATGGTTTAGTAATGGCCATTAGTAACTCTATTTCTAGATCTAGTACTTTAAAGTTTGATGATGTTGTTGGTGCTATCCTTAGCGGGGAAATGCGATGGAAAATCTCCGGTGAGACATCGAGTAATGCTTTGAGTGCAGAGTCTAGGGGAAGAAAAATGGAAAGAGGAAAGAGCTCAGGATATTGCAGTAAATCAATAAAGGCAGATCCAAGTCCAGATCGGGGATAGTCTGCTGGAAATGCAGAAAGAAAGGACACCTAAAGAAAGACTGTAGATCTCGGAAGGGAAAAGAAGGAGATGCACAACAAGAAAACAATCATGAAGCAAATGTGACAGGTGAGGTGTTACAAGATGCTTTGATTCTGTCTTTCGAAAATATTACTGATTCTTGGGTGGTAGATCCAGGGGCCTCATTCCATGCCACACCTGATAAGAAATACTTTCATGACTATGTTCAAGGAGATTTTGGACAAGTCTGTTTGGGTGATGATAAACCCTGTAAAATTGTTGGAATGGGTAAGGTTCTTGTAAAACAATAGAATGGAAACCAATGGCTACTAAAGGAGGTAAGGCATGTCCCAGATCTGAAGAAAAATATAATTTCAACAGGGTAGTTAGGCGGTGAAGGTTGTGTGACAACTTTCACAGATAAAGCTTGGAAGGTCACCAAAGGAGCCTTAGTAATAGCAAAAGGCGAAAAGGTTGGTACATTGTATTTATGCAATGGTATTTCTAACTCTGTTAATGCTTTAACTTCCAAAGGAGCAGATGCAGCATTATGGCATCATAGGCTTGGACACATGAGTGAGAAGGGGATGAAGACCCTTCACTCAAGGAATTTGTCACCGGGTTTGAAGAATGTTGATTTGGACTTTCGTGAGAATTGAATTTATGGAAAGCAAAAGAGAGTCAAATTTATCAGAGTTGGGAAAGAAAAGCAGAGAAAAAAGATAGAGCTTATGCATAAAGATGTATGGGGACTTGCTCAGGTATCATCTCTTGGTGGCTCTCATTATTATGTTACTTTTATTGATGATGCAACTAGAAAACTTGGATTTATTGTATTAAGAATAAATTTGATTTATTTGATACTTTCAAGAAATGGACAGACTTGGTTGAGATTGAGTCATAAAAGGAAAAGGAACTGTAACACCCTCTTCGCTCTCAATCTCCTCTCTCTTTCTCACTCAGAATACAGAACTACATAGATGCAATACAATTCCCTCATATATAGTGAGGGGTTGCCTTCTAGGGCAAAAAAAACTAAATTAAACATAACTTCTACCGTCAGATCTTTGCCTAATGAATGGCCCAGATTGACTAGAAATTATTATACTTTTACAAGGAAATTTTACATCTATTCTTAGCTTCAGGGGTGCTGCCCCTAAAACCCCCCACCAAGGGGGGCTCCCCAAAGGTCACAACCACTCCCCCTAGACCCCCCCTGTAGCGAATATTTTACAGGCAGCATTGCTGCCCCATTTCAAACTGAACAATGCCTTTTCCTTTTATGACTGCAGGGGTATCATTTCCAAAAGAAACTTTCTTTCCCTTTTCTAAAGAACTATATGATTGAAGTTTTTCCTTATAACCTGTCATATGCTTCGAACATCCACTGTCGATGTACCATTGATTTTCTTGTCCTTCTGCATAAAAGGCTATCCTACATCTTTCTATTTGTGGTTCCTTCATTCTCCATGTTCTAGCACTTGAGGCTTGTTCCTTTTGAGTTGTCTGCCGAAACCTGCTCCTGCATTCAGAATCTTCATCACCGAAGTTATTACAAATAGAACATTCAATTTCATTTTCAAGGGCGGAAAAGTTGTTATAGGTTCTTTTCATAATTCCAGTCATAGTTCTTTGTTTTTGAGCTTCTCTTGTCATGATTGTCTTATAGGCAACACATTGAGCTGCTTTGTGGTCAAAGTTATGGTAAGAGAAACATTAGCCATTGAAGAAACTTTTGTGATTATCAAATCAACTAGCCAAATGATTGTAGTTTCTATTGTCATCCATTGTTGAGGCAAATTGAGAAGATTTTACCTGTGGCTGGTTGTAGCTTTTGTTCATCCTTAAGGTGGATTGCCCCTGATTTACCTGGTAGTCTTTGTTTATTCTTGATGTAAATCGTCCATGTTTTACCTGGTGATCTCCATTGGGCTCTTTCTCATTCCTCCTTGCTGCATCAAGATAACTTTTTGAGGTGGATGGTTTCTGTGCTTGAGATGCTTCTTCATTATATCCTAGACCTGTCTTGATTAGTGGGGAACGCTGCACATTGATAATCTCATATAGAGTTTAAGATCCTTTAACAAATTTAAGATTAAGAGCCTTTGTTTTCTCAATCTCTTTTCTAAGACCAACAATTTCACATTCTAACTTCTCAAGAAATTTTTCTTTTTCAGCAAGTTGGAATTGCAGAGTATCAATGATCACATTCTTCTCTTCTAAACATACTTTGAGTCAAGAAATATCTTCATAAAAACCATCTTCATCTATAGCATCCATGTAATTATCATCTTCAAAAGCCATTAAAAGTTTATAATTCTTACCTCGTTCATCTTCATCACTATTTGAAAGACCATCACTGTCTTCATGAGTGTAGTAACTTTTCTTAGTTACATTCTGTTTCTTGTTCCATCTAACAGGTTCCTTCCCCTTGTCAATCTTATCCTTATGAGGACATTTGGCAGCATAGTGACCAATTCTTCCACAAGCAAAGCATTTGAAAGGCAACTTACCTCTGAATCTTCCAGTACCCTGTTGAAGGTTCTTGACAAAATTTGATTCCTCCTCTTCTTCAGACACGTGTCCTGTAGTAATCTCCTCTGCCTGAAGCCTTGAAAGCAGCTTCTCTCCTATCTAATGGTCCTCCTTTCCTCATTTCATAAGCAGTCAGAATTCCGTGCAGTTGAGACATGGTAAGGTTTCGTAGATTCTCTTTTTCTTCTATTGCAGAAACTTTAGATTCAAACATAGGGGACAAAGATCTTAGAACCTTTTCAACCACAACAGTCTCTTTTATTTCTTCACCCAAATTTTTCATACGATTAACAATCTCATCTACATGAAGGAAATAGTTAGCGACACTTTCATCATTGTGCATTCGGAGATTTTCATACTAAATTATGAGGGTTTGAAGTTTTGCTCATTTTACCTGTTCATCTCCTTCATAGCTCAAAACAATCTTGTCCCATATTTCGTTTGCAGATTTATACTGCATAACCTTGATGAATTCTGATTGAGATAGACATCCTAATAGGGTATTGACAGCCTTTGCATTTGTTTCATATTTCTTCTTCTCAGCCAGATCTGTAGGAGTTACTGATGGAAAAGTGTACCCTGTATCTATGATATCCCAAACTTCTGTCCCAAGAGATTGAAGATAGGCAGTAACTCTTACCTTCCAATATACGAAGTTTGTCCCGTCAAAAATCGGTGGCCTGATAGATGCTTCTCTCCCGTAGTTTCTCATGATGATGGATCTTCCTCCAAGCGATAAAGCTTCTTGAGAAGGACCTGCTCTGATACCAATTGTTGGAAATAATACTGAGAGGGGGGGTGAATCGGTATTATCAAGTCAAATATTCCCTTTTTCAAATCCAGATAATATACACTACTTCAGTTAATTAAAACTGCTTATATATGCAACTATGTAGAAGGAAACCTGCATATACAATGCAAACTTATAGTTTAATTTATCTTTAAGAAGTTGATTATTAATCTGTGTATCAGAATCAAATAACGAGTAACCAGAGACAGTAAAACAGATCTGAAGACTATCACACACACAAGAACACAAGATATAAGGTGGAAACCCAATGTGGGTGAAAACCACCTGTTGCAATTCATCTCTATCTTCTTTTAATTAGAAACTTATTTTTACAGTGTACTGGCGCAGTCCTTTACCAATACGCAGGCAACAACCTACAGATAGCTACAACCCTCTCTCGTTCTCCAGCTTCTACTGGAAGGGAGCTACAACCCCCTTAGATCTCGTACTAGCCAAGATACTAGTACGTAGGTGCTGGCCTACTGAAGGCTACAACCTTCTCTTTCTTCCAGGGACCTCGTTTCATAAATTTTTAGATTGGATCCATGAACATCAATCAATCATCAAGTATATCTGCATCAAACAATCTCCTTTTCCCCAATTAGCACTGAATCAAGTAAACGCTTCTCTAACAGTTGTACCCAGAACACAGTAACAGTAACCACACAGCAAATTTTGGACCCAGAATACTGCGTATACGTCGTTTTCATTCACTGCACCAACGTGTATACGCTCTTTCACTTCACTGAACCTATGTACAGATCTATAAAGGATAATTCATTCTTTCAAATATTTAGACACTAATTAACCCAGATTGTTAGATTTATAGATCAAGCATGCACCTCATATAACAGATCAAAATCATACAAAGATACTATTATTCAAGCTTAAAGATTATGACCCATCAATAGAACTTATCCTTCTTTATGAGCTAAGGTTCCTCCATTCAGATCTAGATCTGCACCATAACCCCAATCACAAATATTTCAGATCTAGCACTTATTAGATATTCAAATCATTCAGATTGATTGCCTTGCCAAATGATCTCCTTCCTCTTTTATAGCATTAGGCCTTTCACAATACCAAGGTCCAAAACCATAATAACACAATACCATGAACCCAATACTTGGGGTCAACACTTTTGGATGCAATACCACAGACCAAAACCATAGGATCAAAAACTTTTGGACTAATACCATGAGTCAACCATGAAAGTGTGTGAACTTTTCTCTGCATGAAAGTGCGTGAAATTTTCTTTACATGAAATAACCTTTTATCTTCATGAAAGTGCGTGAACTTTTCTTTACATGAAAGAAACTTTTATCTTAATGAAAGTGCGTGAACTTTTCTCTACATGAAATAAACTTTTATCTTCATGAAAGTGCGTGAACTTTGTTGCACTATAATTTATCATCTGAGATGAGTGGGTTGCCATCAAGTACAACATATGTATCATAATGCCAACAATCTCCCCCTTTGGACTTGATGGCAACAACAACCAATCACTCTCCCCCTTTGTCATCAAGGGCAAATGGGAGACCAAGATAATCTCTTTCCTAGATAAACCTTCTGCTGCCCATACTCCCCCTGAGTACCTGCTGAAATCTCTGAATGAGCTCCCCCTTTTATTCCAAGGTGTACCACTCTGTCTATGCTTCCTCTGAGTACATGTTGAAGTCTCTTCTCTGCTGAAGTGTGTTGTTCATGCTCCCCCTCACTATAAGCAAGGTCTGCAAAAAGATGTTTTACAAGAAGAACGATGACTTATACATCATAAAAGACCTTCCTATCACCAAAAGACTCAATACATACATCCATCACCCAACCAAGTGGGGATCATCCACCCAACCAAGTGGGGATACATCAGAGAAATACATGTGACAACCAAATACATTACATCTTCATCCCAGGCATAGTGGGGAACCAAAAATAGGCTGTTACATGACCTTGACACCATAAAAGAGATACATGACATAGAGACGAAATATCTAGATCAAGGCTTATGAAAGTCACAATAACTGATAGCAGCAACATCTTTCAATCCATTCAGATTAGCAACCATGATTTCCTTCTGTTCTCCCTTTGCATTTTTTCCACCTGAATCCAACAACAGTTGTGAACTAGAACCAAAAGCTTCTGTGATAATGCCAAAAATGCATCATTAGAAGTTTATCTGCTCCCCTTGAACCTGTGCCAGATGGTCTCTGTTAGACCCTTACCAGATTATCTTCAACCAGAGCCTGTCCCTACTGATATCCATCAAACCTCCATATACACGACTGTCTCTGCACAAACCTGCGTATGTACGCGGATCCTCCTTAGGCAACTCGTGTACCCCCATTTTTCTCTGAAACAGACAAGATTTAACAGCAAGATGATGCATCAACTACACCCAGCTTCTGTCTAAGGTATTCAAAAGTTTCCCTGGGCAGTGGTTTGGTGAGTATATTAGCAACTTATTCCTTAGAGGGAAGATACTCCATCTTGACCTTTTGTTCCAACACTTGTTCCCGGAGGAAATGATATTTGATAGGTATGTGCTTGGCCTTTGAATGCATAACTGGGTTCTTTGAAATGTTGATTGCACTTGCATTATCACATAAGATGGAGATAGGTGGTGTACAAGTGATTTGAAAATCCTGCAAGGTTTGCATCATCCAAAGGAGTTGAGTGCAACAAGATGCAACAGCCACATATTCCGCTTCAGCTGTAGATAAAGCAATCGAACTCTGTTTCTTGCTGAACCAAGATACTAATCTGGAACCCATACAGAATGCTCCACCACTTGTGCTCTTCCTGTCATCCACGCTTCCAGCCCAATCTGCATCTGTATAAGCATGTAGGGTGAGATCTGTATCTCTAGGATACCATAAGCCATAGTTTTGAGTTCCTTGAAGATACTTGAAAATTCTCTTTACTGCCTGAAGATGCGTTTCCTTAGGATTTGCCTAGAATCTTCCAACTATTCCCATTGCATGCATGATGTCTAGTCGAGTACCTATCAAATAAAGAACACTTCCAATCATAGATCTATAGGTTGGTTGATGTACTTCTACTGATTCATCATTTTCACTGAGGCTGCATCCCGTAACCATATGGGTACATACTGGTTTTGCATCTTCCATGCCATATTTCTTCAAGATCTGCTTCAGATACTTGGTTTGAGACAAAAAGATACCACCTTCATTTTGTTGGATTTGAAATGCAAGAAAATATGTCAGTTCTCCAAGCAAAGACATTTCAAATTCTTTCTGCATCACCAAGGAAAAGCTTTGACTCATAGCTTCTTCATTGCTGCCAAAGATAATATCATCTACATACACAACAAGTATTAGCAATTTGTCATTTTCAATTTTTATATAAAGATTTCTATCTGTTGATCCTTTTGAAAAACCCTGTTGATGAAGATATTTGTCCAAACGGTAGTACCAAGCCCTTGGAACTTGTTTAAGACCATAGAGAGCCTTTTTTAGTCTGCATACAAGATTTGGATGATTCCCAAGGATGAAGCCATCTGGTTGCTCAATGTACACTTCTTCTTCTAAGTCTCCATTCAGAAACGCTGATTTCACGTCCATTTGAAATACTTTGAACTTCTGAAAGCTTGAGAGAGCAAGGAACATTTGGATGGCCTCAAGTCTAGCAATGGGAGCAAAAGTTTCTTGAAAGTCTATACCTTCTTGTTGAGCATACCCTTTACAAAAAAGTTTGGCCTTATTTCTAATCACTTCCCCATTTTCATTCAACTTGTTTTTAAAGATCCATTTTGTCCCTATGACATTCTTATCTTTTGGTCTAGGAACCAACTCCCAAGTTTTATTCCTTTCGATCTGCTCAAGTTCTTCATCCATTGCCTTGACCCAACATTCATCTTTGCATGCCTCTTTTACATTTTGTGGTTCAGTGGAGGAGAGCAATTCCAAATAGCTTGAGGCTTCTGCAATTGTTCTTCTTGTTTGTACACCTGCCTCTTTCTGCCCCAAAATCTGAGATTTTGGATGATTCTTTTGAACGTACCTGGATGGAGTCTTCTCTTCTATCCTTATCTGTTCCTCTGGTGCCTCTTGAGGTTCTTCTTCATCATCAGTATGATTTAAAGGCTAGTCTTCATCTTCTTCGATATTTTCATAATTTGCTTGCCTAGGAATGTTTCCTTATTCATCAATCACTACATCAATGTTGTCAACAATTCTTCCAAGTCTTTTATTGTAACACTTATATGCTTTACTGTGGGGAGAATAACCAAGAAGTATGCCTTCATCTGCTCTAGGTTCAAACTTACCAAGATGTTCATCATTATTCTTAATATGGCATTTGCTTCCAAAGATTTTGAAATGTTTTATTGAAGGAGTCTCACCATACCAGATCTCATGAGGAGTTTTAGTGTTGTTTACACAGACATTTGTTTTGTTGAGAATAACAACCGCAACAAATGCAGCTTCACCCCAAAAGGTTGCAGGTGTTCCAAACTCATCAAGCATAGCACGAGCCATTTGTTGAACCGTTCTGTTCATCCTTTCCACAACTCCATTTTGCTGAGGAGTCCTAGCTGTAGAGAATTCCCTTCTTATTCCATGTTCTTCACAGAAATAGAAAAATTCATTTGAGGTAAACTCCCCACCTCTATCAGACCTAATGCACTTAATTTTGTGATCTGATTAGTTTTCTGCCAAGGCTTTGAATGATTTGAATTTTTTGAATGCTTCGTCTTTGTGCTTCAAAAGTCCTATCCAAACCATCCTAGAGAAGTCGTCAATGAATAATATAAAGTATTCTTCTCCTCGAGGTGATTTTGTCCTAGATGGACCACATATATCTGTATGGACTAGTTCAAGAGGCCTGCTCGCTGATTCTTCCTTCTCAGGGAAGTTAGTTCTGGTTTGCTTACCAAACTGACATGATTTGCATATTGTATTGTCTGGAATTCTAATGTCTGGAAGACCACGAACTGCCTGGTATTTGCATGCTTTCCTTATCTGTGAAAGCTTAGATGCCCCAACCTCCGGTGCCATAACCAATGTTCATCATTCTTGCTCAAAGAGCATTGTTGTTGTCCTTCTTCAAATATGTATAAATAATTTGGAGTTCTTATGCCTTTGATCATTGTTTTTCCTGTATCAAGATCACGAACACTACATCCATTTGATCAAAATATTACCTCAGTTCCTTGATCACAAATCTGACTGACACTCATTAGATTATGCTTCAAGCCATCAACATACAGAACATTTCCAGCTTTGAATTTTTCTTTCAACTGAACAGTGCGTTTTCCTTTTATGACTCTGGGGCACCATTTCCAAAAGAAACTTTCTTTCCCTTTTCTAAAGCACTATATGATTGAAGTTTTTCCTTATCACCTGTCATATGCTTCGAACATCCATTGTCGATGTACCATTGATTTTCTTGTCCTTCTGCATAAAAGGTTATCCCACATCTTTCTGTTTGTGGTTCCTTCATTCTCCATGTTCTGGCACTTGAGGCTTGTTCCTTCTGAGTTGTCTGCCGAAACCTGCTCCTGCATTCAGAATCTTCATGACCGAATTTATTAAAAATAGAACATTCAATTTCATTTTCAAGGGCAGAAAAGTTGTTATAGGTTCTTTTCATAATTCCAGTCATACTTCTTTGTTTTTGAGCTTCTCTAGTCATGATTGTCTTATAGGCAACACATTGAGCTGCTTTGTGGCCAAAGTTATGGCAAGAGAAACATTGGCCATTGAAGAAACTCCTGTGATTATCAAATCGACCAGCCAAATGATTGTATTTTCTATTGTCATCCATTCTTGAGGCAAATTGAGAAGATTTTACTTGTGGCTGGTTGTAGCTCTTGTTCATCCTTAAGGTGGATTGCCCCTGATTTACCTGGTAGTCTTTGTTTATTCTTGATGTAAATCATCCCTGTTTTACCTGGTGATCTCCATTGGGATCTTGCTCATTCCTCCTTGCTACATCAAGATAAATTTTTGAGGTGGATGGATTCTGTGCTTGAGATGCTTCTTCATTATATCCTAGACCTGTCTTGATTAGTGGGGAACGCTGCACATTGATAATATCATCTAGAGTTTCAGATCCTTTAACAAATTTAAGATTAAGAGCCTTTGTTTTCTCAATCTCTTTTCTAAGACCAAAAATTTCACATTCTAACTTCTCAAGAAATTTTTCTTTTTCAGCAAGTTGGAATTGCAGAGTATCAATGATCACATTCTTCTCTTCTAAACATACTTTGAGTCTAGAAATCTCTTCAGAAAAACCACATTCATCTATAGCATCCATGTAATTATCATCTTCAAAAGCCATTAAAATTTTATAATTCTTACCTCGTTCATCTTCATCACTATTTGAAAGACCATCACTGTCTTCATGAGTGTAGTAACTTTTCTTAGTTACATTCTGTTTCTTGTTCCATCTAACAAGTTCCTTCCCCTTGTCAATCTTATCCTTATGAGGACATTTGGCAGCATAGTGACCGACTCTTCCACAAGTAAAGCATTTGAAAGGCAACTTACCTCTCAATCTTCCAGTACCATGTTGAAGGTTCTTGAAAAATTTTGATTCCTCCTCTTCTTCAGACACATGTCCTGACTCATAGTAATCTCCTCTACCTGAAGCCTTGAAAGTAGCTTCTCTCCTGTCTGATGGTCCTCCTTTCCTAATTTCATAAGCAGTCAGAATTCCGTGCAGCTGAGACATGGTAAGGTTTCGTAGATTCTCTTTTTCTTCTATTGCAGAAACTTTAGATTCAAACCTAGGGGACAAAGATCTTAGAACCTTTTCAACCACAACAACATCTTTTGTTTCTTCACCCAAATTTTTCATACAATTAACAATCTCATCTACACGAAGGAAATAGTTAGCCACACTTTCATCATTGTGCATTCAGAGATTTTCATACTGAATTCTGAGGGTTTGAAGTTTTTCTCATTTTACCTGTTCATCTCCTTCATAGCTCAGAACAATCTTGTCCCATATTTCTTTTGCGGATTTCTACTGCATAACCTTGATGAATTCTGATTGAGATAGACATCCTAATAGGGTATTGACAGCCTTTGCATTTGTTTCATATTTCTTCTTCTCAGCCGGATCTGTAGGAGTTGCTGATGGAAAGGTGTACCCTGTATCTATGATATCCCAAACTTCTGTACCAAGAGATTGAAGATAGGCAATAACTCTTACCTTCCAATATACGAAGTTTGTCCCGTCAAAAATCGGTGGCCTGATAGATGCTTCTCTCTCGTAGTTTCTCATGATGATGGATCTTCCTCCAAGCGATCAAGCTTCTTTAGAAGGACCTGCTCTGATACCAATTGTTGGAAATAATACTGAGGGGGGGGGGTGAATCAGTATTATCAAGTCAAATATTCCCTTTTTCAAATCCAGATAATATACACTACTTCAGTTAATTAAAACTGCATATATACGCAACTATGTAGAAGGAAACCTGCATATACAATGCAAACTTATAATTTACTTTATCTTTAAGAAGTTGATTATTAATCTGTGTATCAGAATCAAATAACCAGTAACCAGAGACAGTAAAACAGATCTGAAGACTATCACACACACAAGAACACGAGATATAAGGTGGAAACCCAATGTGGGTGAAAACCACCTGCTGCAATTCGTCTCTATCTTCTTTTAATTAGAAACTTCTTTTTACAATGTACTGGCGCAGTCCTTTACCAGTATGGAAGCTGTAACCTGCAGAGAGATACAACCCTCTCTCGTTCTCCAGCTTCTCCTGGAAGGGAGCTACAACCCCCTTAGCTCTTGCACTAGCCAAGATACTAGTACATAGGTGCTGGCCTACTGAAGGCTACAACCTTCTCTTTCTTCCAAGGACCTCATTTCAAAAATTTTCAGACTAGATCCATGAACATCAATCAATCATCACGTATATCTGCATCAAACAATCTCCTTTTCCCCAATTAGCACTGAATCAAGTAAACACTCCTCTGACAGTTGTACTTAGAACACAGTAATAGTAACCACACACCAAACTCTGGACCTATAATACTGCGTATACGCCGTTTTCATTCACTGCACCAGCGTTTATACGCTCTTTCACTTCATTGAACCTGCATACAGATCTATAAAGGATAATTCATTCTTTCAAATATTCAGACACTAATTAGCCTAGATTGTCAGATTTATAGATCAAGCATGCGCCTCATATAACAGATCAAAATCATACAAAGATACTATTATTCAAGCTTAAAGATTATGACCCATCAATAGAACTTATCCTTCTTTATGTGCTAAGGTTCCTCCTTCATTCAAATCTAGATCTACAACATAACCCCAATCACAAATATTTCAGATCTAGCACTTGTTAGACATTCAAATCATTCAGATTGATTGCCTTGCCAAATGATCTCCTTACTCTTTTATAGTCTTAGGCATTTCACAATACCACGGTCCAAAACCATAATAACACAATACCATGAACCCAATACTTGGGGTCAACACTTTTGGATGCAATACCATGGACCAAAACCATAGGATCAAAAATTGTCGGACTAATACCATGAGCCAACCATGAAAGTGCGTGAACTTTTCTCTTCATGAAAGGAACTTTTCTCTGCATGAAAGTGCGTGAAATTTTCTTTACATGAAAGAACCTTTTATCTTCATGAAAGTGCGTGAACGTTTCTCTACATGAAAGAAACTTTTATCTTCATGAAAGTGCGTGAACGTTTCTCTACATGAAATAAACTTTTATCTTCATGAAAGTGCGTGAACTTTTTTGCACTATAATTTATCATCTGAGATGAGTGGGTTGCCATCAAGTACAACATATGTATCATTATGGCAACAAGCTGTATCTCTTTAGTTTGTTGGATAATATAAATGAAAGGACTGGTTGTTTCTCCATGGACATAGCCCAAACTGGGTGAACCACATATATCTGTGTCTCTCTTGTTTTATGTGTTTATATTTCTACAATATTTTATGTGTTCCATTACTTCGTAATATATAATTTTGTAACATGCGCCGATCAGTGCTAGTTTTAGCCTAACAATCGTGCCAGACCCCCTTTTAGTGCTAGCTTTAGCCAAAAGGTCATGTCGGTTTCTGAGTTAAGAAAAATAAGAGTTTCTCCCATTCCAGTGACAGTGTGTGTTGACCCTTAGACTCCCTTCTTCCACTTAGAAGTGACTAGGATGCTTTGTTTGCTGGGTTTGATTGATTGATTGGCTTGAAGTTTCATTTCTTGACTTTTTTAGCTTTTTGGATGGTTTCTATGACCCTAGGGCATCTATTTCAATTACCATTCATTTGTTTGTTTACTCATTGTGTCAAGTTTCTGATTTTTTGCTTCATTTAATCCATCTTTCAGTCACACCATCTTCATTGCTTCATTTTCAATTTAATGAGTGAAAGAGTCTCATTTGTTCTCTTATTTTGAGTGTCTCTTTTCTCTTTCCAAGCATAGATTCCATTTCTTAGTTTGTCGATTGAAGGATTTATGTGTTTGGTTTGTTTGATTCAGGGAAGAAGTTTCTTTTAGTTTCATTTATCATGCTTTGTATTTGATCAATGCTCATTTGTTCAAAATTGTGAAAATTTTCATTAAAGTGCTTTATGTGGAAGATTCATTTTTGCATTTTATGAAAAGAAGAAAATCATTCTAGTTTACTTAAGTGGATATGTTGCATTAGTAGAATTATTAAGAAGCTAGAATTACATCATCATAGGCATAAGAAATGAAATTTTTTTTTTTTTTAAAGGAAGATTAAGTGCATTTAGGACATGTATTAGTAAAATATTTCATTCTTTGGTTGTTGCATTGATTGTGTGTTCTCTATCCCTCAATTAATGTAAACTTTCATCGAAGACAAAGATTTCTTTTTTGATATAGATTCACATAGAAGTTTTTAGATGAAGGCGGTAGGGCCTTGAAATTGAAACCTAATTCAAGATAAACCGTTAAAATTTATTGAATTAACCTAGTAAGGAAGCATTGAAAATTAATACTCACATTTAGTGTTCTATGCTAGAGATGTGTTTTGACGTCTTTAAACCTAGCCACTATTGTTCGCAACGATCTTGCATTAGAAAGCAATAACATGGACTTATGCTCCCCGTATGGTGGTGCATATAAAGGGAGACCCATATAGGTTGCAATCCTTTATCCATAGGAAGATGAGTCTTCTGCCTTGTAAACATGATACACCGAACACAACATTCGGGGAGATTGCCTCCTCGTACTTTTCGCTTCGCCAGGAGGTATTCTATAGTTCATGGTTACCTGGTAATCCTTTATGCCTAGAGAACCCTGAGTAGTCATTTTTGATCTTTACTGACTCTTTAAATTTGAAAAGATCATCAAGCACTTTTCCTTTTGAGCTCGTTAAATCTGAAAGTGACTAGAGTCACCTTTCATCCATTTCTCGACTCTTAAAACATGAAAATGAAAAGTTTTGTTTCAGTGTCTTAAAATTAACTTCCCACAAAATATTCTTGGTTAAGGTTATCTTCCTTTTTGGTTCTTTAGGGTCGATTCCACTGGAAACATGTTGGGCGCGGGATCCCCTAAGGGCATTTTTGGGGCTAAAATCCCATATTTTGGTCAAATTTTGTAATCCATTGGGTTGTCTACCCTTATTTTGGAAATGTAATGTCGGTTGTAGAAGATCTACCCATGGTCCGTAGACCATGGATTGTATAATAGAGCTAAGCTCTAAGTAGTTAGAGCATGGAATTATGGAATAAGGGAATCAAGAAAGATATGATGTATGAGAGATAGCTCTGAGTAGAAGTCTAAGTCCGCAGCTGAGTGCGCGGACCCCTGCAGCTGAGTGCGCAGGGCGGGTTGAGTCTGTAATTGTTCGAAACTATCAATAAAGAGAAGTATTCTACAATTTTCGCGTATTTATTTCCTGTTTATGCATCTGTTATATTGGGTATAAATTTAACTTATAATGCTTATATGATGCACAAATGTATGTAATTTTGTTCGATAAGTGACTGCAAGTTACGCGAAGCTAACTAAGATCTGATAATAAAACACTTAAGCCTAGTTAGGAAGATATCGCAGTTCGCTACCCTAGCAGTGCGATAGCACTTCAGCCCCTGGTTAAGGCTGTGCAGAAGACGATTGTACCCTTTCGCGAAGGTATTGAAAGGTGGAACAGAGGATTAAGAAACCTGTGTGAAGGCAGGTATAGTTGCACTAAAATGACATCAGATCGATCTCAAGGGTGCAAAAACGTGGTTCCAGCATCCCCACATACTGCTTTGGGTGATACTTCAATCCACGCTTCGCGGGCTGATGTCAAAAGGGCTAGTAGTGTAGGGATTTGTTTGGCTAACTAACGCTAAACCTGGGTCAGGTTCCCACAAGTCAACAAATGGTTTTGTTTCCAAGACAGGAATCTACATAGAGATGTGTGATGTCGTATCACTGGAATTCAACTAAGAATGAAATCGAAGACTGGTTGGACAGAAGGATTCATGAGTTTGTGGCACAAGAAAAAATAAACCTGTGACTGTCAAAAGAACACTGGTTGGACCAATACCTGTATACAGAGATCCACAAAATCTTTTTCGCCTCTTTTCCTACTAAGCTATACGAGTGGATTGCGAATCTAGTATATAGTCAAGGGAGGTGGAAACTTGACGGTCCTATTGTGTGGACCCAAAATCTAGTGCGAAGGTTGCAAGCATCAGGGGATAAGATCGCACGTGATGTCGATCATTGGCTTGATTGCATCATAGGAGGATTTGTTACTGAATTCACGATCGACACCTCAGTTAGATATAGCGAGGTAGAGCGAAGATTTTTCAAAGGACCGCGAGGTATGTACGTAAAATATTTGAATACTTGGATTAAAATGTTGTTGTGCAAAAAATGAGTTATGTAGCTACCTTGATGTTTGGGACTACGTGAAGTGGAAAAAGTTATAGAAATGAAGGAAATAAGGGTCCAGAGTTGTTACAGGGAAAAGTGTCTATTTAGAACTGCTCTATCCCAGTAAGGTGTGACAGCTGCCTTAGAAACAAACAGAGAAAAACTACTTTTGTATTTCCTTTATGAACTATAGATAGAGAGGAATAGAAAGAACCAACTTGTGTCTTGCGCTAATCCTTTGATCCAATCCCTCTCTTCTTTGACAGTCTCCAGCTACCTGCTCCCTTACTTGCCCAACTTCACAAAGTACCTGTAAGATCATAGAAGAAGAACACTATACAAAGACATGGATCTATATTCATAAACAACTTAGGATCAGATTTAAGTTAACCATACAAATGTAACAAGCATCAATGATACAAAAGCATGGAGGAAAAACTCAAATAGTTTTTATTGATAAACAAGAAAAGATCCAGGAGGAGTTATAACCGGTGGTTCCTGACCCAGCATCAACCTCCCAGTAAAGAAGCCCCTCTTCACCTCAAACAAAGCATAGATCACCCAATACTCTGATGTTTGTCTAAAAAACCAACAACAATTCCTTACAATATGCAAAATTCCAGCCCCTTTCCATATATAGATATGTGGAAGGAGGATGAGTCAGCTTGTGATTTGATTAGTGTCTTCTCTCTGTCAGTTCTTGCTTCCACTTGGAGACTCAAGGCCTCTTACTCATCCTTGGTCGAATTCAGTGAGGCAAGTGTCACAGGAGAAGATTCTGGAAGCTTCCATTGTCTCTCCACCTCGGGGAATGACACTGCCATTTGTCATTTCTCGCCCATCACACCCCACAGAAGGGACTTTTGAAATGCAACACACCCTCACAGTGTGTTTAGGTGCAATGCAATGCACCTAGCCAGTGGAGCAGCTGAAATGATCATGTTTTGACTTATTCTGAGCAGTTTCTGGTGGAGAATTTCTGGGAGAAGCTGTAATCTATTGACCTTGTTCCTTTAGGGGTTAGAACAACACTTTTAGGGACTTAGGAGCCCTTGGTTTATGGACATTTATGGCTTGGAGTTGTAGGGAACAAAAATGTCTATAACAGTTGCCCCCTAAAGTATGAGGCCGTTAACCTTTTGGTGTCGGGTGAAATGCTTTACTATGAGGATCCGAAGTTCTTTCAATGCTGGGAGGAGACCTGTAATAAGACACAATACAATACATTATCTTCATACTGTTTTCATGATCTAGCTGAGGCGGGCATTCCCATGCTCAGCTTTATAAATTCATTTTCATGTACATAGGACAGACAATCATCTGAGGGTAGACTGATGATTCTGATAGAGCCATCATCCTTTTGGTAGGATGATTATCTGTGCCGCAATGCTATACATTTGATGTCTTTATTTCCCTGAATATATATCGCAGCCCGGATGGATGAAACTAGATCCGGGGTCTTCAATCTCGTCCGATATTTACTCGAAGTACAAGTCGATCCATGTGAGAAATGTTTTGAAGTCGAACATGGAAAGACATCGCTTGATTACCAGTCAATGATATAAACTATTAACAAGCACGAGAGGAATCACCGATAATGATAATGATCCTCAAGGTACTGCAGTACAATCCACGTGGTGTGAATAAAGGACTTGGCGTCGAACAGCACGCAAATTCTTTCGGTCGAAGGTCATTGATGTAAACCTATCGCCGGAAGTGAGAAACTTGCCATTGAGGCATGCAAGCTTCAAAGTACTGAATGGGGTGTTCCTAGATCAACTTCTTGGATAATGAGCTGATGTCGACAAGAAGTGATCCGTCACAGGAGGGCCTTAATGAGTCCCACATCAATGACACGGAACGAAGCAAATGATTTTGATGGAGGTGAAAACGATCTGATGATATAATGTTCAGGATGGCGGTCATGAAAGAATGGAGTATAATGTATGGTAGTGGGTGGGACACAGGTGACTTCTCTGGATGAATTCTCTTGAACATATCGGTGACACTGATGTGATGGATTGGTAGCATTAACCCCAAATGTGGATGATATGGCGTGACCATGGTGATGTGACCGGTGAATGAAACAACCCAACCCGACTCGGACACGGAATGGAAGTGTCATGTTCAAGAGTGACTTGCTACCAATAAAGATTCTTTGAGTTTTTCTTCCCAATTTTCCCCAGTCATTGCTGACCAGTACCTCTTTATTTTTTTCAAGCTTGAGGAGGATAACATATGCTTGTTCTATAATTTTCCCTTTGGGCAAACCCATCGCTATGTTTTAACGAGCCTAGCGATAGTGAAACTCGTTCTCGTATAAAGACAAGTTTGTCGCTATTAATCTTTTTAACGAGTTTAACGAATAAGATAACTCGGTCCTTTTCAATTTTAGAGAGTCTGAAAAGGAACGTAAAGGTAACTCCAAAATTCCTTTTTCGTCATCTAATCCCTTAAGTCCGAAA
The DNA here is from genome assembly GCA_031772625.1 of Pinus tabuliformis. NCBI lineage: Eukaryota > Viridiplantae > Streptophyta > Pinopsida > Pinales > Pinaceae > Pinus > Pinus tabuliformis. Next base: position 660,183,989 of record CM062804.1, read on the forward strand.
AAGTATAAAACAATACAGAAGGGATGAATTTTCGATAGTTTTAATGAGCCGAACAAAACAAGTGCTCGATCTTTTTGTGTAATAATCCCTTAGGTCCAAAAAGATTAAAATATAGATGAGGTATAGCACTTCCTGTCCCTTTAACAAGCTGGAAGGCCAAGGACTCGCAATCTTTTCATATTTTATGAGTCAGTTGAAAAGAGCTTAAAGGAGACTCGTCTTTTGAGGAACGAGTGATAAAACGGGTAGCAGCTGATTCCAGGTAAGGTTTGGAATTTTCCAATCACGGCAGTGTCACAAGGATGGCTAGCGAAATCACTCTTCGCAGCTGTTCCTCAAAATGGGTAAACAATCAAATGGAGGTGAATGATCGGCCAATGAAAAAGTGGAGGTGACGGTGCAAACACGACCAAGGATTTAATGGCTGAAGTACCACATTCACGGTGGTTATTTACCGGGGAATAGTTCATTTTTAATGAGCTTAAACGCGGGTGGAAACATTTGCTCATGTCTTATGTTTATTTTTTAACGAGCTTGAACTATGTGCTAAAACTGCTCGATTAATCCAGTCGTATGATAAGAGTGTCTCATATAAAAACAAAAACTTTTAGAGATTTTCCCCACATCCTTTCTTTATGCAAGTTAGGAAACGACCAATCCTACGAGTTTAAAGGGTTAGAGGACCTACAAATTTAAAAATAAATAGTCGCTCTTTGCTTGCACGCCAAAAGGCTTGCATGCCCCCAGGTATAAAACAGAGTTTCAAGGTCACCCTCTATTCGAGCTGACAAAACATTCGTTTTATCAGGAAGGGTATACCTCTTTCAGGCTACCCAAAGATTGCTCTATTCACAGTGCAAACAAAACACTTCTTCGGCGATGTCTATCGAAATAAACAAAGGTGAGCGGATGGTATAGCGTGACCGCCAACTCACATAACTTTGACAAGAGAATCTTGTTCCAGTCCAACTCCCTCTTCCAATCACGGACGGGAGTACGGAGGTCATATTCTCTCGCGGAAACCTACCCTATACCCGAAGTTTTTCTGCCAAAGCCGACCAGGGTGCATGCCCCCCTGGGTTTCAGTCATGTCCCCCCGAATTACTCGTGCTCATCGGGTGGACGGACTGGAGATTGAGACATTTCTTGCGTGAAAAGACCATTTAGGGATGGTATATGACTATTTGCTATGCGTGATCCGGGAAATGAAAGTTGGTCCACGAGCTTGACCACTCTTCCTTTGTGCGGAAAACACATCACTCTAAAGAGTGATGAGACAAAGGCTCTCATGCAATAAATATAGTCTCGTCCAAGGAGTAGATTGTAATCCAGGGGTCCTTGAACTACCATCACGTTCATGTGAACGGTTTTCCCTCTCAATGTTATGGGCACATTAGGAAGGATCCCTAACGGTCGACTGGTTCCTTTATCAAAGCCTGTCAGATTTCTCATCTCAGGAAAAAGCGATGGTGAACCAAGCACTTTCCAAGCAGTTGAGGAAAGGATACTCACAAAAGCCCCTTCATCTATGATGGTACCAGCCATAACCATTCTATATATTTGAACAATAATTTAGAATGGTACACTAGCTGGTAAACGGGGTCTGCCTAGTTGATTCCAGTCGAAGGAGACAACTAGATTGCTTGGAGGTGGGACCGAATAGACGGCCGGGTACGACTCTGACGAACTTCCCTCCTGCGGTAAAGGAACAGGCAAATTGCCCCCATGTTCGTTGGAGTCTATGCTTATGAAAAGAATTTGGACGGTGTCATCCTTGTTCTCTTCAGTGATTGTATCATCTGAAGATGGAACCTCTGAAGGCAAGACGGGGTCAACTGCCGCCTCGACCTTTTGACTTTCACCTGGTATGGATTCAGATGGTTCATCTTCAATGACAGATGCTTCGGCCGACCACCTGAGTGGGTCAGCCGGATTTTCGACTAGTGATGTACTCGGCAAGAGTTTTTTATATCCAGGAGGAAGTCGTAACGGTGAAATTGGACGATCATCCAAAACTCTTTTAGCTTCATCTAAGAAGGGACAACGGTGAACGGCATGATTTCCTTCACACAGTTTACAAGGAAATCTATATTTTCCTTTTTGTCCTGGGTCTTCACTTTCACTAGTCAAAGGTGTGTTTTCAACATGATCATCAGAGGTTGGCGACATCGGGTTGTGAAAACAAGGAGACCAGTCCCTTAAGATCCGAGGGATGCAAGGACAATCTCTGTGAAAGTGGTCTCCTTTGCAAATGACACATGGCGATTTAGGCCTGGTCGGTGCAGTGTGTGGATTTTCGTTAGACGACACTCGTTTGCCCCCATTCGCTTTTGGCTCCTTTTTCTTCTTATCTTTCTTCTTCTTTTCCTTCTTCTCCTTAGGAACTTGACTTTCAGCTTTACCAGCCCCGACAAGCAAAGAGGAAGGAGGAGAGGAAGAATTAGAGGAAGTAGAAGGTTGGTGGGTAACTCTGGATTCGTCTAATTGCTGATTCGATTGTTCAGGAATAGTGGTGTTCTGAACGACAGAGGTTGAGAAGAGCCATACAGGCAAACCAATTGTCAGTCCTGGAAGCGACAATGTGGCCATATGGGGCGCACTAACATCTCCCCAAGAGGAGAAGGGACTAGGATTTCCTCCAAGGGGAATTCCTTGGTTGGTAGACTCCATTTTCTCAACCCAAGATCAACGTAGGAAAGGGTAATGAATATTCCGTTTAAAATAAATTTTAGACACTTTGACACAACTTGTTTTTTCAGTTTTTTAGAGTCGAGAAAAAACAAAAGATGACTCTAGTCTCCTTCGATTTTTAATGAGCCTGAAGTGACAATTGCTCAGATGGACCTTTTCCGTTAAGGAGTCTGAAAAGGAACGAAAGGGACTACTCTGGAGATCTAGGTAGAGGGAGTACCAAACCAATCGCAAAACTGCAGAATATTTTTTACGGTACGGCAGTCAATCTTCCCGAATGTTGTGTTCAGTGCATTGCGATTGATAGGGCGGCAGACACAACTTCCTAAGGATAAAGGATTTAAGACTATAGGGGTCTCCCAAAATATACTCGACGGTATGTGGGAGCACAAGTCCGTACTGGCACTTATCGTCTCAAAGTGGAGGAATCACCCAACCATCAGTGAGGACAACGGTTACCAGGTTTTATGACGCCGGAATACGTCTCTAGCCTAGACCTCTAAATGTTGTGCGTTAAGTTCCAAAGCGTTGTTAGATTCATTGAATTTATTTTAAGTTGATCTTGCTTATGAAGTTTTCCTTTTGGGTTCACCACGAGATGTAGATGTAATTCCTAAAATGCAATCTAAATATGATAAACAAACTTTTATCTCTTTTGTGCAATGAAAATCCTAGCTACTAGAGGAAAAGAAAGACATAATCTTTTCACAAAGAGCAAAGAGCACACTGTAAATGCACTTTCCTAAATCAAGCCAAACAGACTGTTTACATGCAAATGCACATGCATGTATTTGTTTTCGACTTTCTTAGTATTGATGCTAAAAATAAAGTTGATGCACAAATCTTAATTTCTTTTCAAGCGACAAATATAAACAAGCTCTTTTTCGAAACCAAAAATAGAGATGATTACGACACCTTACGATTTTGAAATGAACACTTGTTCTTGACACTAGAAAATCACAAATTCAGACCAAAGGCAACAGTAATAATATAATCGACCATCTACAGCAATCAAACTTTCTCCTATGATCGAAATCGACACTTGCGACAGATTCAAATCAAAGGACGACAGTATGACTATTCTACTTTTGCAATGGAAAACTGTAAACGACTCAACAAACACACAAAAAACATCTACAGTTCTTTTGTACAAAGGAGGCGGAATAACAGCAAGGAAAAGGGGTTTCAAACAGACATATACTGATCACAGGCAGCAAAATTCAGAGATAGAATTGGAAAGAATGAAGCACAAGAACCATAGCTGCACAGGGCTAGTCTGATCAGCGCACCTGTAACACAGAGAATCTGAAATGCAGCGCAGGTTGCCCTTTCAGGAAGTGCGCTGAAATTCAGGATCTCTTAACAGTACCTGCGCTGGGCCAGAAACGAGAATCTGTCCGGGTTCTGGGTCACAGTTTGCAGTTCATTCTTTGGTTTTTGGCCAAGTAAAAGCAATCAGTAATTCAACAATCAGGGGTAGATCTAAGGAGGATCTAAGAGCTATCACAAGGGCAATCAGATAGTTTGTGAATCAGCTGTTCAAATCATAAACAGATTCAGTGAATGGATTGAAGCAGAAAATGTCTACTTTGCATTTGTTATGGCAAATGCAGTTCGAATGCTAATTATAAGTTTATGAAACAAACAACAAAGAATGATACACAAAAAAACTAATTAGTTCCCCAGCGGAGTCGCCATTTTGTTACAGGGAAAAGTGTCTATTTAGAACTGCTCTATCCCACTAAGATGTGACAGCTACCTTAGAAACAAACAGAGAAAAACTACTTTTGTATTTCCTTTATGAACTATAGATAGAGAGGAATAGAAAGAACCAACTTGTGTCTTGCGCTAATCCTTTGATCCAATCCCTCTCTTCTTTGACAGTCTCCAGCTACCTGCTCCCTTACTTTCCTAGCTTCACAAAGTACCTGTAAGATCACAGAAGAAGAACACTATACAAATACATGGATCTATATTCATAAACAACTTAGGATCAGATTTAAGTTAACCATACAAATGTAACAAGCATCAATGATACAAAAGCATGGAGGAAAAACTCAAATAGTTTTTATTGATAAACAAGAAAAGATCCAGGAGGAGTTACAACCGGTGGTTCCTGACCCAGCATCAACCTCCCAGCAAAGAAGCCCCTCTTCACCTCAAACAAAGCATATATCACCCAATGCTATGATGTTTGTCTCAAAAACCAACAGCAATTCCTTACAATATGCAAAATTCCAGCCCCTGGATCTCTGAGATGAGGGATCCATATATAGATATGTGCAAGGAGGATGAGTCAGATTGTGATTTGATTAGTGTCTTCTCTCTATCAGTTCTTGCTTCCACTTGGAGACTGAAGGCCTCTTACTCATCCTTGGATGAATTCAGTGAGGCAAGTGTCACAGGAAAAGATTCTAGAAGCTTCCATTGTCTCTCCACCTTACGGAATGACACTGCCATTTGTCATTTCTCACCCATCACACCCCACAGAAGGGACTTTTGAAATGAAACGCACCCTCACAGTGTGTTTAGGTGCAATGCAACACACCTAGCCAGTGGAGCAGCTGAAATGATCCTGTTTTGACTTATTCTGTGCAGTTTCTGGTGGAGAACTTCTGGGAGAAGCTGTAATCTGTTGACCTTGTTCCTTTAGGGGTTAGAACAACACTTTGATGGAATTAGGAGCCCTTGGTTTATGGACATTTCATGCTTGGAGTTGTAGGGCACAAAAATGTCTATAACAAGAGTATAGCCCCTTGATTTCACCTCCACGAGGGGATGAAGAAGGGATAGTGAAGGTCTCTCTGCGAAGTGCTATTCAGTTGATAAGAGAAGGATTTCTGTGAATACCACCTCCACCCACACCACCTCCATATTCACTACCATCACCTCCAACTTCACCCGTAACACCTACACCACCACCACGATTCAGTATGGAAAACACAGTGAAGTTGCCTTTGTTCAAAGGTTTGGGAAATGAGGATCTAGACCAATTCTGGTTCGTTGTAAGGGCTGTATGGGAAGCTCAAGGTGTTACAAATGACCATATAAAGAAAGCAACATTAGTTAGTGCTCTGAAAGATTGTGCGTTGACCTGGTATATTAAGTAATCCAACGATAACCTGAATGCAAGAGTAGCGGACATCCAAGCAGCACTAAATAGGGAATTTAGCAAGCCTAAGTCCAAGTTGCAGTCGATTGTTGGATTCAAATAAATCATGATGCTACTAGGTGAGACACTGTGGGAATTGGATTAAATATTGAACTGTCAAATCCGTGAAGCCAATATGAATTTGACAGATGGATAGCATCGCGACTGGTTTATGGCTTTGCTACTACCCCACTCAAGGAGCGCACTATCGCAACAGAAACTAACAACTCAAGTAGAGGCCTTGGAGATTGCCATGAGACTACATGAGACTCTGATGCAAGATCCTAATCTAGGAGTTCAATAGATCCACGCGCAGTTGCAGAATTTGTGCCTTGAGATGCAAAGTTTGAAGCAGGACAAGATAGTTCGACTAGAGGTACATGAGGAGGTATGGTGTTTGAAATGCAAGAGTCAGGGTCATGAAAAAGACCACTACCCAGTCTTTACAAATTACCTTGCAAGAGGAGGACTGATGCCTTTAAGGCTGGAAGCTCAAGAAGGACCTAGCACGACGTCTGCTTTATGGTGTGATATCTATCAGGTAGTTGGAAAACATGCCATGGATAACTGTCACTTGCTATAGAAGTATGTGCAAATGCCACAATAGTTGTTTTGCAAATTTTGTAGATCGATAGGACATGATGAGTGTACCTACAGGAGCTATGAATTGATGATGGATAGAACTCCCACCTACAGGGTTCATGCTAGAACGCGACCTCTTAACTAGAATGAAGGGATGGCATGGATAGGATTTTAGGGGAGTAGATGAGGCTGAGGCAGAGGCGGACCTAGTAGAGGTCGCAGACAGTTGATTTTATACAATTGCAGAGGGCCAAGACATTATGCCCATGATTACACTGATCCAATGTGCCCCTCATGCAAGTATTGCACGCTATTTGATCATGAAACAGAAGATTGTCCTATGCTGATAGCTAGGATACGTGACAAAGGGGTGCTACTGCCTCCCTCGACTCAGAACCTACAGATGATGAGGCCTGAGTTACATGAGGAAGACTCGAACGTAACTATAGTTCTTCAGAGTGGAATTGCGATAGGGGATGACAAGGGGAAATAGCTGGAAGATAGTACATGGGTTCACAAAGCCCCACCAAAAGAGGTCGAGTTCGATTTAGAGCACGCTCATGAAGAATTCACAGAATCTAAGAAGAGCTTCGTTGAGGCCTCAACTTCAGGAAGCAAGGATAAGCTTGAGCTAGAGATGGACCCCTCTATGCTCACAACTTTCCTGGAAACTTGTATGAAGTTACTGTGCGATAGTAAGGTTTTGAAAGGGTTACATGAACTTATTGATAGCTGTGTTGGGACCGTGCCAGGTGAACCACATGTAGTCTGCAAGATCAAAAAGCATAAGACAAGGACGGGGCATGAAATGAGACTCACCGTGTAGATTGGAGAATATGAAATGGATCAAGTCATTCTAGATTTGGGATCAGATGCGAATGTTCTACCGAAGCGAACATGGGTGCGAATGGGGAGACCTGTGCTACAATGGTATCCAATTCGGCTAAAGATGCCAAATCAGCAGAAAATCATCCCCATGGGCTGGCTCCAGGGAGTGACCGTGGATATTGAGGGAGTGAGTGCACTGGAAGCTTTCAAAGTAATATAAATTGTTGACGATAGCAATCCCTACCCTGTGATCTTGGGAATTTACTAGGCTATTGACATGAATGGGGTAATCAATCTGAAGAAGCGAAAGATGATCTTTGAGAAGAAATCGCTGCGCGTAATAGTACCCCTGGATCCTACTGAAGGATCATGCTATACAGAACTAGTCCGCGATTATGAGAGTGATGATGATCTGGACTGCATCTATAAGATAGCGACGTGAGACCAAGACTGGGTGAATCCCACCACTGATGGACAGATCACATGGGATCGCAAGACTTCCTACACTTCAGACTCCGACGAAGAAATAGAACGTTGGTAGAATCGGTTACACAAAGTAACTATGCTGAATTACGACATGATGACCTGGTCGCTGTGTTGTGTGTCGTCAGAAGAAATAAATATGCCTATTTATGATGGCCTAAATGAGGTAGATGGTGGGGTACGCACAAGGGAATTTTCGATGATTGGTGCGAATGTAGGAAAATGATGCGAACACAATTTGGGAAGCCTAAGATGCAACTAATAGACAAGTACAATGGGCAGAATGATCCATGCGTGCATCTAGCCTATGAAGAAAAGCCCCAACCTGAGCAAGTGCACTTTTACTCCGTGCTAAAGTACTTGGTCAATAAGCCTGTGTTGGGGGGGGTGAATCTATAGATGGCTCTTATTGTTCCAATAATACTATTTTTGTTGTTGTAAAGCCTGAACGATTGAATGTGGGACCTGACCACCTTTTGCTCATTGAGACAGGGGAGGAACCCACTAATTTGGAAGAAGGATTACCTAACATGTAGCACTTTGTTGTGCGCATCGCGGATGGAAATTTGAGGATATAATACACATCCTAACAATTGGAACTGGGCTAGAAGGATACTCTATCCAGCAAAATAAGGAATTAGTGGTGTAAGTGACAGATTTCTCTGTCATCGGTAGGAATCTATATAAGATGGGGACTAATGAGATACTGCGAAGGTATGTACTTGAGTTTGAATGAAGAATCATCCTCATGGATGCTCATGGGGGCGCTACGGGAGGACATTATGCAGGGAGAGAAGCTATGCAGAATATTCTACGTGTAGGGTTGTGGTGGCCAACCCTTCATCAGGATTCAAAAGCATATTGCAAGGCATGTGATGTATGTCAAAGAACAGGAAGGCCATCGTGGAGGGATGAAATGCCTTTGAATCCACAAATGATGTAGCAGCCTTTTGAAAAGTGGACAATAGATTTTGTAAGACCTATTCAGCCCCAAGAAAAGATAGGCGTGAGGTACATTATCGCTGTGACGAAGTACTTGACTCGTTGGGAAGAAGCACAGCCGGTGAAGGATTGCACTAGTGTGACGGGCGCAAAGTTTCTATTTGAGCATGTAAAAACACGATTTGGATGTCCAAAGATCTTGATGAGCGATCGAGGTATGCACTTCCTCAATGAGACGATCAATGCACTAATGAAGGAATTTAAGGTGTATCACCAAAAGAGCACACCTTATTAGCCACAAGCTAATAGGATAGTGGATGTGTTCAAAAAAGTATTGGAGACTGCGTTGAACAAGGAATACAATGCTCAACAAAGTGATTGGGACCTACGTATACCTGCAATATTATGGGCTTATCAGATGACATGAAAGAAGTTAATAGGACAGACACCCTTTAGGCTGGTATACGGGGTTGAGGCGGTGATGCCTATGGAATACATTGTGCCTAGTATGTGCATAGAAGCGCTAACAGGTATGATGGTTGTGGAGCCCTGGAAGAGAGGCTCACACAGTTGGATGAGCTTAAAGAAGAGAGATTTTTGGCTGGATTTCATCAACAAGTCCAAAAACAACGTGAAAAGGCATGGCACGACCGACATATTAAGCTATGCACCTTTAAGGTGAATGAATTGGTGCTATTGTATGACAGTAAGTTTGACAAATTCCCTGAAAAATTTAGGATGACTTGGTTAGGGCCATATGTTATTAATGAGATTACCAACGGTGGTGCGGTCCAGTTGGTTAAGTTGAATGGAGATCCCTTCCTAGGAAAGGTGAATGGCAATTGATTGAAGCCATACATAGGTGGCCCGACCATTTGACTAGCCGACAGAAGCACAGTCTTAGCTCCCCAGGCAACGGAAAGGAGGCGCGAGACTATAAACTACACTTCCCAGTTTGGAGAGCTGCGCGATGCAACAAAGTCTCACACGGTCCTCGACAATGCGAAGGTAGCTATGCTAGCACATAGGACCACCAGAAAGTGACCATTAAAGTCACTATTCATAATTTGATGATTGGTTTGAGGCCAAATGGAGTAGGCGACAAGTATTTAAGGCAATATTTATGGGTTAGATTCTTGAAAATCTGCTGCTAATCTAGCATTAATGGGCCAAATGTGGGGGGAATGGTCAAATTTGAATTCAAAAGGCCGTATAAATTACAAGTGGCTATCTAGCGGAAAACAATTGGCAATTTGAGAATTGAGTTGTTGCACGCTCAAGTATACATGAACCGAGACCTATTTGAGACTCTGAAAGTGAACTCATTGTTTGACAAACTACCAGAGACATTGCAAGAATTATGGAATAGTGCTATGTTAGCACTAGTAGAAGCCATGGACACAGGAGTAGTGACAGCCAAACAAGCCGTGCAGGAAATTGCGGTAGTAGAAGCCCTAGAGATCGCCAGAATAATAGTTGAGTACCTAAATCACCTAGAACAGTGAGACCTAAGAAGGATAAGCAAGCTATGATCCCGGTGCATGTCTCACCACGAAACCCACAGAGGACTAATCTCACCTTGCAGGAAAAGGGGAAGGCCATTAATCTGGAGGCTGACGAAGAGGAATTTAGAGAAATCCTGGTGGATGAGGAGGATGAGGAAATGGAAGTTCAAACCCATGGTGCGGACCCTATTACTTGGTTACCCGAATATGTTCCTCTGCACAAGGGTAAAGCCAAGGTTTCAAATGAAATAGATGAGAGCAAGAGCTCCCTGAAAACCCTGTTGCTCCCAAATGATATTATTTTTGAGGGGCTGCACTTAGGGTGGGTTCCTGTCCTAAAGTTTGAAGATTTGGACCTCATGGATCATGAGAAATTCTCGCATTTAGTGACTGATTAGCTAATGCACTGGCAGATTGACACGACATCTAGGATTGAATTGGAGTCATGCAAATGGCTCAAGGGTGTAGAGAAAGTTGGGTTTCTAAACTTGCTCTAGGTACCGCATTACCACCGTGCCCTAGTGATTGTCTTCATTATTAGGCAGGTACTCTACTTGGTGCATGATGGGTGTTTCTGGCTGGAGGAGCCCACTTGTATCGCAGACCACTTGATTCATCGAATCACATGGCTGCCTTACTTAGGGGAGGATCCAACCAATGGTGAGTTGGCCCTCGTGGAAGCGATGAAGACAAAGTTCAAGTTGGAGAAGAATAAGCGAGGATATGCCATCTCCAACATTTACAACTCACAGTCAAGGTCACGACACAAATACTATCAAGGAAATTCATGCGAATGTGCCGCACGGATGGGGTGCTCACGCCTGTGATTGCACTAGTGACCTAATGTGCGAAAGGATTCCAGTTCAACTGGGTAAACTATTTATGCGCCAAGTTCCTTGCGAACTTTCGCGAGGCATAGGAGCAGTGCAAAACATTTCACTACATGTGGCTCTTGTTGTTGATCATATTGGTGGCATGGGAGTTGTCTAAAGACAACCAATTCCCCTCGGTCGCGCCGGACCTTCGAGAGTCTGTGAGGTACACTTCGTTGTGGGTGACCAACGGCTGCAGTGCATAAAATAAAGTAAGATCTTTTGGGTATTAATGGAGATGAATATCCAGATGGGGATAAATCGCAAGCCGTGTTTGTCACCCATAGTATACGCCAGTTTGAAGAGCTTTACAGAGTTCAAAGCAGATTTTCACCATGTTTTTATCAAGGCACGGAAGGACCCTGCGAAGACATGGCATAACCTACCGTACTTGGCGACTGATGATGTAATTTTCACAGTCCTTGAGTCTTGGCCACCGGAATGACGCACTCTAGCAGGCTCTACAGTGGAAACAGATAATTCCACCATGCAACGTAAAAAGGAAGAGACAAATTTCTGAATGGTGCAGCTGGTGGAGAAGCGTAGAAAGGAGGAAGTAGAGGCTAAGGCCCAGGCAGTGTTCGACGCTATGAAATTGGTTGAACAGAGGACAGGAGGGGAAGAGTGCGAAGGAGAGAAGTCACCTTTGTCTGGAACTAAGGCAGAAATAGAGACAAAATAAGGTGGCATGGACTCGTAGACGAAATCCACCCAACTCAAGCATCTGCGACCATGAGAGTAGGAAGTGCCACAAAAGAAAAAAAAGGCATCAAAGACATCTTTCGACCCAATCACCCTCATTGAGGGGGATTTGGATGATATCAGAGAAACGTTGAGGGATGTCACCACAGAGGCCCTCCAACAGTTTGAAGAACAATAACAGTTGCTATTGAGGGATATCTGAATATAGGAGTTGTAGGTTTTCACTCCACAGGCTGGCACAGTGTCCACCAACCTCGTGATCGAAACTTCAGCTACCGAGGAGATGTTGCGCACAAGGGTGACCAACATGATAGTGATACTAGATGGTGCACTTACTACAAAGAAGGAGGCTGACAGGCCCACAGTTAGCAGTTTGAAATGGGTAGGATTGAACATGGTTGCGCTCACTCAGGAGATGCTCTACCTCTTATAAGATGGAGTTACCGCGGAACTCAGGTCATGGGAGAGTCGTGCTATATAGGTGATGAGCGAGTAACACATCAGCATTGAGTATTTTGGCTTGCAGTGTAATAAGGCAATGGAGCATAACAAGAAGATTATGCAGGTAGTAGAGGAAGCCTGTTGGATGGTCCCGGAGTTGGACATTCAGGTAGAAGAACTAGTGGAGGTGCATGTCCGCAAGTGGGCCAAAGGGGTGCATGACAACCAAGAAGAGATGGAGGATTAAGTTAGAGTTGAACCTTCAGATATCAGAACTACGGTTGAAGGCTCAGCCTTCAACTCCACCAGAAGTTAGGGAACAATGTACCAACGTTGTTACAACAACAACAACTACAGTTGACAGCGTAGTGGTAGATTGCATGTAGCTGTTTGAACAGTCATTCGAGGTCCTAACCAACTTGCAGGAGGACCCGAATGTAGAGTGCTTCTAGATAGAGGCATGCGAACTACAACAAAGGTATGATGAGGTAAAAGGGACCGTGCAGACGTTTTCTCTTACACAGAGGCTCATACAAATGCAAGAGACAAAGGTGCTCAAGGAACAGGTGGATGCTACTCGGCATAAAGAAGTAGTCTTAAAAGTGTGCCTACAACCATGGATAGATGAGGCTTATGTGATCACAGCTTCCATTGAAGGAAAGCTCATGAAATTATAGGCAGCTCAGTAGAAGATTCAGAGCAGCAGTTCAGCAGCAGTCACCGAACAGTGAGTGGAATAAGTCCAGCAGGTGGCCGCTTAGTGTGCTACCGATGTTACGGTTATCCAAACAGAGTTGGGAGGTCTTCGCGCTAAGATCTCTGCACCTGCACAGTGACTCGAGGGCAAGTCATGATGTTTGTGTTGGGGGCCTGTTGGGCACGGGATCCCCCAAGGGATGTTTTGGGGCTAAAAGGCCATATTATCATCAAATTTTGTAATCCAAATGTAAAGACTCCGCATTTTGTGGTGGCAGAGCATGTAGATGTTAAAGAGTCATAGGGTTGTTCGCCCTTATTTTGGAAATGTAATGTCAGTTGTAGAAGATCTACCCATGGTACGCAAACCATGGGATTGTATAAATAGAGCTAAGCTCTAAGTAGTTAGAGCATGGAATTATGGTAAGGGAATCAAGAAAGATATAATGTATGAGAGATAGCTCTGAGTAGAAGTCTAAGTTTTGGGTTGTAGCATAGGTATAGATCTAAAGCTAAGTGTGCAGAGGCCTAGAATTCTGTGGCTAAGTGTGTGGACCCCTACAATGTAGTGCGCAGGGTGGGTCGAGTTTGTAATTGTTCGGAACTATCAATAAAGAGAAGTATTCTACAATTTATGCGTCTTTATTTCTTGTTTATGCATCTCTTATACTGGGTATAAATTTCACTTATAATGCTTATATGATGCGCAAATGTATGTAATTGTGTTGGATAAGTGATCGCAAGTAGGAACATCTATTTACACGAATATAACTAAGATCTAATAATAAAACACTTAGATTGGTTAGGAAGATATCGCAGTTTGCTGCCCTAGAAGCATGAAAGGACTTCAACCCCTGGTTAGGGATGCGTAGAAGACGATTGTACCCTTTCATGAAGGTACTGAAGGGTGGAACAAAGGGTTAAGTAACCTACATGAAGGAAGGTATAGTTGGACTAAAACAACATCACATCCATCTCAAGGGTGTGAAAAATTAGTTCCAACATCCCCCCATACTGGTTCGGGTGAGACTTCAGCCCGCGTTCCATGGCTGATGCCGAAAGGTCTAGTAGTGTAGGGATTTGTTTGGCTAACTAACACTGAACCTAGGTCAGGCCCCCATAAGCCAACACAACATTTCTGGAGTTTACTAGTCAAGTATTCCCCTCTGATGGGAGTCCTAGTCCTTTTCCTTCTTTTGGAAATGCTAGTGCTCCTTATATGGCAACATTGTTCCTTCCTGGGTTAGCTATTGGTTTACTTGTCTGGTTATTTTCGACCTCAGTGGTCTTGAGTGTGCCAACTTCTGTCCAACCAACTCCTTCACCTAAAAAACATCATGTTGATTCTAAGGTTGACCTCTCACCTTCTTCACCTATTTCTCCACCCTCCTCTTCTACTTCGCTTGGTGAAAGTTTGAAATCCAGTAACTAGGAGGCTAAGAAGAAGAAGAATAAGATGAAAATTCCCTTGCAGGCTATGTAAGGTTGACCATCTCCTTCAAGACTATCCTAGTATTCCCAGAGTCTTAGAGGTATGGTCTAAAAATTTAGATTGACCATCCGCATTGACCTCTGGAGATCATGTAGATGCTACACCCTTGGCTAGCGATGGTAAGAAGAAGGGAAAAATTAAATTCCCCTGTAGGTTATGTGAGGGAGAGAAACTTCTTCACGTTTGTCCTCTTATGGATAAAGCTTCCAAAGTTTTGGTAAACCTTACAGCTCCTCAACCCCAACTTCCTGTTGGTTATCAGAGGCTTTCTTCTAACCCTCTCCTAGTTGGTAAAGAGATTGAGTTGGATTCATCTCTTGCTCATCCTTCTCTTATTGAGCATGACTCTCTTGTGTTTGTTCATGACCAACCATTGGTCAAAAAGAGTGTCGACTTGGCTCCTCCTTCCATTTTTCACTCTTTTCCCGAAGAGAGTAGTGATCATACTACTCATGTTCTTCTCATCTCCTCAAATTATCATGAATCAAAGAGTGGCCCTCCCATCCTAGTTGTTCAGGAGATCCCTTCTCCTATTCCTGTAAAGCATGGGGGAAATCCTATGATACCCCCACCAAGTAGTTCTATTGTTTCTTTCGATTGGAGTCAATTGACTACATTCCACCTCCCATCTTATGTGCCTTTCCAGATTACAGTACAAGCCTATAATATGGTAGTACATGGCACTCTATTAGAGGAAGGCTTGTCTGTTAATATCATGTCTTTTACTACTTGGAAAGATTTGGGATCCGCATTGTGTCTGTCACCCGGAATCTGTTGGCTTTCAATAGAGGAGCTAGTCAACCTTTAGGGATCCTTCCAAAGTTCCCTATTACTTTGGGAGGAAAGATTATCTATATAGACATGATGGTAGTCCAAGGTCCCTTAGACTTCGATGTTCTCCTTGGGTGCAAATATGTTTATGTCATGGGAACTCTTGTTTCTTCGCTCTTCCATGTGGTTTTTTTTCCACAAGAAGGGATAATAGTGACCATTGATCAATTATCATTCATCGGTCACTAGATTGCTCCAATCCCACCAACATCCCTTATTGGTTCTCGTTTTCAAGTAGTACCCTACCCGCCACAGGTCAATGTGACTACCTGTTCTGTCTTCACATCTGTTGATGATCACACAGATGGCATGGTACATTATGTATTAGGGGCATTGGAACCTGATCTATCATTTGTACCAGTTGACATGTGTTCCTCCCAGAGCGTAGTTCTCTCATCCAATGAGGACCTCTTGGGGGCCATGTTCTTGTATGTTCCATGATCTGTTGTTACGAGGATATTTTTTTTTCTGTGTCAACGTCATTAAAAAATCAAACAACGTGAAAGGATATTTTGTTCCTATATCAACCTCTTTAAAAAATGAAATAGATTGCAAGGATAGCTTGTTCCTGTATCAACCTCGTTAAAAAATGAAACATGAGGATAGTTCCTTTTCTGTGTCAACCTCGTTAAAAAATGAAACAAAGTACGAGGATAGTTTGTTCTTGTATCAACCTCATTAAAAAATGAAACATATTTCGAGGATTGTTTGTTCCTACATCAACCTTGTTAAAAAAATGAAATAGATGTCATGAGGATAGTTCTTGGTCTTGTGTCAACGTCGTTAAAAAATGAAACAAAGTGTCAGAGCATGGTTCCTGGTCTTGTGTCAAGCTCCTTAAAAAATGAAACAAGGAGTATTGAGGATAGTTCTTTTACTATGTCAACCTTGTTAAAAAATGAAACAACTCCCTTTTCCAAATCGAGTATTTGATTAATATCTCTTCAAATTCCAATCGAGTCTTTCCTGGATCTCAAAAGTGAAACTTCATTGCATCCACCTTTTAGCAACCCGATGTTTACTTCAGTGAATGAAATGATGTTTGGGGGGCATGTGCCTCAACTTTCATCATGCTTGGGGCATGTCAATTTTTCATCCAAGCATAGTTTTTCATTTCAACCTTGCGTAAACATGAAACTAAATCGAAGCATAGCTCCCCATGGTTCAGGCTTGTATAAAAGTGAACCCATATCCATTTTAACCCTCCCGATTGCCATTTTTGTCAGCCTCTCCTGTCAGATAAGCCTTGGTTTATTCTCCATTCCATCGCCACCATATCTTTAGCTGATCATTCGCTTTCACTTGGTTATTTTACCATTTCTTGAGGAATCACAACGATGAGTGGTTTTACTAGCCAGCCTCTTGACCTCTTATTTTTTGAGCAGTTCCACCATAACCACAACTAGTTTCTCCCCTTTATACCAGTCATTCCTCCAGGACGACTCACCTTTAAGCTCTTTTCTGACTTGTAAAAAATGCAAAGACTGTCGAGTATTTTTCCCTTTTAGACTCATTAAAATAAATAAAAGTAGGGAGTCATCTTTGAGCTCTTTTATGAATCTCAAAATATGAAAAGATTATTGAGCTCTTATCATTTTGAACTCGTTAAAGGTTACAAAAAATCATTTACCCAGTATACGTTTACCCATTTTTTGGGTTGGGATACAACTATTCACAAAAAAGGTATACCTTAGTCAAACATGACTAGGAGGTTCTCTTGAATATTGTTTTCTACCTTTTCGGGTTCAAGAGACAAATTTATGAAAATGAACCCTTGGAGTTTTCTTTTCCATGTATTTTACAAACTCTCTAAACATGAAAAATATTGAGCTTCACGTTTTTTGGACTCGATAAAAAGTTAAACGACACAGGACTTGTCATTATGATGAGACCGAGCTTATGATTCATAGGGCTCGTTAAAATTTACTAGGTAGGATCCATCCAAAGGATGGGCTTATATTACAAGCATATGTTATCCCCTTTAAGCTTTTGTTTCAAAAATAACTGGGGTACTCGCCAGAAATGGTGGGGGAAAATTGGAAATATTCATTAGTTGTATTCTTCACTTGAGGCAGCATGTTGCTCTAGAACATTGACACTCATTTGTTGTTTGTGTTGGGTTTTGGGACATCCTAACTCTGTCACTTTCTTTCATGGGTTTGGGTTATCCATTTTAACCTATCATCTAATCTCTACCACGTCACCATCACCTTTGATCCTATGATGTAAAATGTTGTCAAACTCCAGAGTCATGTCATCCATAGTTTAAGAGAAGTCTTCTTGCCTCTACATTGTCTGATCATCTGTCACATTCTTGGATTACTCTCATTCATTTTGTTTCTCGTTTTGTGTCGATGATGAAGGATCCATTATGACCTTCCTTCGACGGATCGTTTCTTGTTGACTTTAGCTCATTATCTGGGAAGTTGATATAGAAACCCTTTCCAGTACCTTAGAGCTTTCATGCCTCAATGGCAAGTTCTTCGCACTCGATGACAGGTTCTCATCATTGGACCTCGATCGAGTGATTTCACAGGTGTTCGACTTCAGTTCCTTATTCACACTTTGTGAATTGTACTGATAGTACCTTGAGAACCATTGACATTATGGGTGGTTTCTCTCACGCTTCTTAATGGTTCACATCATTGCTCGGTAATCAAGTGATTTTCTAGCATGTTTGACTTGAGGACATCTATTCACATGTTAGAATTTGTACTTTTATCGGGTCGTGTTGGAGCACAAGATCCTGGGCTTAGATCACAAAATTCTAGGTTGCGAGGAGTGATGAGTCATTCATGACTATATACATGATTCTTTAGATGGATGGTTGGGACCATGCCATGGGTATCATTTTGATCCTGCTCAGTCAAATAGTTGCGACCATACTGTGGGTCTTTTCATTTTGATTCCCTATAAGCGGATGGCTGCACCCATGTCGTGGATCTATTTCATATCCCTTCAGTCGGATGACTACGTGCATGCCGAGGATCGATGCACATGATACTTTTCTTGATGGATAGTTGTGCCTATACCATGGATTCATGTGTTGTTATATGCCTCTCATGTCTATCAAGCATGACTATCAGATTTCATATATATACATGTATGTTTTAGTTGCAGGTATTCCGATGCTGGTATTCCAAGTCCTCTCTCCGTCTTAAAGCATTTCAGCCATCACTCTCAGCTCTGACTTCATGCTTTAGGGGTCATCTGTTACCCAGTAATTTGTCATTCTCCTGTCACTCCCCGTTCCTGATCCCAAAGAACCATAGTAGTGACTACGATGTTATACTTTCACCATGAAACCTATGCTCTTGCATCCCTTGAAGTTTGAATAAAGTAGTCCCCACTCCCTTCAGAACATTTCCAAAGAATCCTTCTTAAAACCTAGTTTTTAAGATCAATTCTCTTTCCTAGTGTCTCACCCACGCCGATGGCAGAGTTTTACACCATGACCCACACCGATCGGCGCTACTGTTAGCCCAATACCCATGCTGGTCTACTTTTGGACTGTTTTTATAAAAGGAAACGGAGTTTCACGTCTAGAAACTTCTTGTGGCGATGTGCTGGATGTTCATTTGGTTGGATAAGGGCCGAGAACTCCATATAAGGTTATTTCCCCCTTAAAAGTGGACCTTGCCAAGGATATAAGACCTTCTTCCTCCTTGAGTGGATCTCATTCTTATCCTCCTCTCCCTATATAAACCAGTTCCTCTTGCCCCTTTTGATTACAATACAACACATAGTGAAAGTGGTGGAGAGATAGAACCAACTGAAAAATTCTGAAATCTTTAGCTTTTGATAGAAGAAGATTAGTCTTAGATGAATAAAGACTAGACTTTGGTAGCTAAAGCATGATGAGAAAGAGTTAGAGCTTGGAATCCATTTCATGTCAAGCTAGAGGAGGAAAAGAGTACTGAGAAGGCATGTAGCGGGACTTGGATACTGCAAAGGAGATCTCCAATGTCAAGGCTTTAGTTGTATTTCTATTTGAAGTTTATTTTAATAAAACTAATGGTTTATTTCCTATATGGGGTGTAATATTATATTTGATAGCTTAGAACTCCTTGACCTTTTAAGTAGATTGGATTCAATTTTATGCTATCACGTTTTCTGTTGTTTCTTGCATGTTTTCTTCAGGTACGTGAACTAAAGGAACGAAAGGAAGCTGGAGCAAGGAAGCAAGATCACCATTAAGTGGATTAACGTTATAAGAGGTAGGACCTCTTATTCGATTCTAATCTAAGGAAATTTACATTAGATTTTCTTTTTTGTGGTTAGATCCTCTCCCTTGGGCTAGAGGGTTTGTCTCTGTCCATAAAGAGAATCTTCCTACACCACAAGACTCGAGAACTATTATGATTAGTATAAACCGAAGATCCACTAAGGATTTTTTCCATGGTCAATTCATTGATTTTATAAATTAAAGACACAAAAAAAGGGGTAACTAGACAAAGAGGATTAACAAGCAACTGTGATCTACAATATAACACCTTGGAGAACCAAGGATTTACATATGGGTAGGCAATCTCCCTGAGTGGTATGTTCCATGTATCACAATGTACAAGGTGTCTGACTCAGTTACCTAAGGTGGGATAGAAACCTAGTGTGGAATTCCAAAGTATACCTGAATGTAAATGGAAGCATAGTTCATAATAGTGTTGTCTAATGTGTAACCTTACGATGAGAGCATTCCCATATACTTATCATGTGTGGAGCACCATCTGATATACCCAAAAGGTACATGAAGAATGATCCAATACACTTACGTACGTGGAACAAAATATCACCCCTAGAATGCAATGCTAGTAAAAAATGATAGTGTCTACGTTTAAAGATGCGAATGTTGAGAAATGGCAACAAGAAATTCCAGTTTAATTTTTCCTTGAAATAAACTGTGAATTAAATTTGAATTATATTCTCATAGAAAATTAAAATAGATAAATTAAGTTTATTAAACTTAATTAACTTAGGAAATTTGAGTTGGAAGTCTTTTGGAAGTCATGTATATGTTCTCCCTACTTTAGTAGGAGCCCAGTGTGAGTTAATTGTGAGTTGTAAAATAGAAGACTCAATTACATGAGTTAGTTCAGTTAATTTAGTTCTCAAACTAATTGAGAGAACTAATAGTGAGTTAACAGTTAGTGGTGACACTAATGAACTCCACAATTGCTAGTCTAGTTATCTGAATATTTACTCATTAGAAACTCATGCATGTCGATTCTAAGAAAGACCCAGTTGAGACTAGAGTGTAGGGACAATGTGCTATTTGTTTTAGATTTTTATGAGTTTCACTGATAGTGCATGCAATCAGGAACTGATCCTTGAGGGATTGTGCTATTTTTAGAGGCTTTGTTTCCCTTTAAAAACAAGCTATCCTTCATAGGAAATACACATGGAAATAAATACTTGGAGAGATTGTGAAGAGGCTAAGCTTTGGCCTTGAGATTTCTTATGAGTTGGAGATTGAATTTGGTGAGAGTTGGGATTGTTCTAGATAGAACAAGCATTGTAATTTCATCTTCATTTTCTGGATTAACACAAAACAGATAGTGGGGTTTTGGGTTGTGGCTTTCCATGAATATTTATTATGTTATGTGCCTTTGAGTCTCTTCCTCTATTGATTATTCTTTTATTAATGTTTATGGGCTTTTGTTGTAAAGAGTAGAAGTAGATTCTGGTCTCTTGCTTTAGAAAATTGCATTAGCTTGTGAATCTACAAGATTTTCTACTTGGTATTAGAGCAAGATTGTTTTCTGGGCTGAGAGTTTGTAGAGAAGGTTTGAGAATTTTTGTGCAAAATTTTCAGAAACAAATTGCAAATCTGGATTCCTTGGGAAAATATACCCAAATTCAAAAAACAAATTGGCTGAATCAAAGTTCATATGAGGGAGATATCATTGATTTAAAATCAGCTCTCTAGAGGAGATTTCAAAGTTTTGAG
The DNA here is from genome assembly GCA_031772625.1 of Pinus tabuliformis. Taxonomy (NCBI): domain Eukaryota; kingdom Viridiplantae; phylum Streptophyta; class Pinopsida; order Pinales; family Pinaceae; genus Pinus; species Pinus tabuliformis. The sequence continues at coordinate 660,205,149 of CM062804.1, forward strand.
TTCTTGGGTTACAGGTGAAAGTCGAATTTGCATAGATACTTTAGGATCGATAGATGGCATCCCATGGATTGAGGCTTGAGTATGTCTTGGAAGGCATATTGAATTTCATAGCCTTGAGGGACAAGATGGAGGTTGAGCTAGAGAACAATGGATTGAAGGAATTTGTTGAACAAGTAATTCCTAGGCCAACAGCGACTGATGCACAAAACTTGGTCGAGTGGAAGAAGTGTGTGGTAAAGGCAAGGTAGATAATCCTTGAGGGAGTTCGCGATAATATTGTCTTGAGTCTCCATGGAAAGGAAACCCCGCATGCTATGTGGAAAACATCGACAGACTTGTATTAGAATAGCAGTGATCAAAGGAAGTTGGCATTGAAGGATAAACTTCATAAAATAAAGATGGAGAAAGGTGAGATGATTCCAAAGTACTTGACCAAGTTCACTCAATGTTGGGATGAACTTGGAAGTGTTGGAATCATGGTCTCCAAGGAGGATATGTTGAGCCTCCCACTTCTTAGATTCCCAAAGAGTTAACATAGTTATCAAGACTCTATCAATGGTCAGGAGAAGCTGCTAGATTGGGAATGACTATGGTTAGATTTGATGCAAGATGAGATCAGGAGGAACACCATAGATTGCTCTTCATCAAAATTTACTAATGATGAAGAGAAATGTTCCTTAGCGATTAAGGTGAGGAAGGGGATAGGTAATATTTCCCATTCCAAATCTGATTCTTATCATGGAGGTAAGAAAAAGGGCATGACAAAATTTAAATGCTTTCATTGTCACAAGATGGGTCACTTTGCTACAAATTTTCCATTGAAGAAGTCCAAGGAGAAGTCCCGAGGAGGAGGAGCGGGTGAGGCTTTGGCCTCCCAATTTGAATTGGACTTTTTCCTCATTGCATGCATGGTGCCTTCAATGATGGGAAGTTTCTGGTACTTAGACAGTGGAGCTTCTTTCCACATGACTAGCAACAAAGAGTTATTCAGTGAACTAGAGGAGAAATATCTCAAGATGCATATCAAGATGGGTGATGAAGGTAAGTATAGTGTTACTCATGACGAAACTATTACTTTTCAGAGGGAGCATGTGGCTCCAATCACCTTGAAGTATGTTATGCATGTACCCGGACTGACGAAGAACTTGATATCTGTTGCCATTCTTGAGGATAGAGGCTATGATGTGATATTTTCGTAGGGAAAGGTGTTCCTTTGACACATAGCCACGGGTTAAGTAAAGAAGATAGGGATTCAAGTTCAAAATCTCTATAAGATAGAGGTAGATGATTGTGTTGCTTTGAGTTCAAAATCAAAAAATATGTTGAGCTGAGACATCAGTGAGTTGTGGAATAGATGATTGGGCCACTTGCATCATGGGGCTTGTTAGTTCCAATTTTCGCAGCCTGTCACCAGTGATCAACATGAGCTCTTACTATGTTTGGTTTTGTTAGTTATTTTGCACATGATGTTCGGCACAAAACATGTCACAAGTGTGTCCATCAGAAGAAGCTTGGAAAAATCTTTCCAACGGTATATCACACTCCCGTAACCGGTTCTTGGATTAGAAGAAATGATTGAGTGATTCTTGGTTATGCATGGTTTGAGGTCAATTGTTGCACACAATGACAAGTTTAGTACAAAATCAGTTCCTAAAATAATGGTAAGGAATTTTTCAAACGTGAAAGAGGTTTTTGTTCATAGCATATCAAATAACAAAAACCTCCTTCAGTTTATGCACAGGTGCTACTGTGTGGGTGATATACAGTGATATTTGGAGCCTACATTTAAACAAAGCAAAATTTTCATATTTTTTACTGTTTTAGTCATTTTAGTGCGGGGCCATTTTACAACAGATGGAAAGTAATTTTGCAAAACCCAAGGAGGTTTTTGTTAAGAAAAATCCATATAACAAACAAATATTTCAATTTTATCATAGGTGTCATGGATTGGGATATGTGACTAGATCGTTACAGCTCATTTTCACAGATTTAAATTTTTAATGATTTTCTATTTTAGAGATGATTTTGTGGAACAGATTGCGAGCTATTGGAAACGAATTTCCAAAATTTGATAGAGGTTTTTCTCCAACATGACCTTATATACAAAAATTCTTTCAGTTTTGTAACAGGTTCTATGGTTTAGGAGAGACGAGTTCATCTTCAACACCTATTTTCAGAAATTCGGCCCAAGTTTAATGTAACTAATTCTATTTTGAAGAAAATGGTTGAGCTCAATCCCTTAGTACAAGGATGAGAAAATGTATATATTTTATGAATTTCATAGTGTGGGGGTTGGATTTTGGTAGATGGTTGGACACTAGGGATTGCTTTGGCATATCATTGTACATTCTATCTCTGTATTTTTGGCTAAGGAAAGACCAGGGTTTTGCAGCACTGTTTGGGATCCATGTGGCTTTATGTTTTGATGGTTTTCTTCTCTAAGTAATTGTAAGTTCATTAGTGTTATGTGTATCATTTCCTGTATTTTATTCTGAATTTGAACAAATGAGTGATTAAGGTAGAATCTGTTAACTGCTATGCTCTGCCTTTGAATTTGTTTAAATTTCCATGTTTTCATCTGTTTAAGGAGAATTCTTGAGACTCTCTTGCCCTCCTTAGCTCCTCACCAGTATGATCTATCCATACACTCACTTTAAAGCATCGAAACAATTTCCTTCCTTGCCCCAATCAGAACTCTGCAGAAACTGTGCCTCATCCCCTAGCCCAATTTGCCTTTCCCTGTTTCCAGCACAAAACCCCCAAAAACTCAAATCAAACCCTTCTACTTCATACCTAGCCTAAAATTAGCTTTTATTTCAGTCATCTCGAGCCCATCGCTTGTATTTTTCCAAGATCAACCCGGAGAGATCCCTCTCCTGTCCTCATAGGGCTAGCTACGAGGCTGAGCGTGGTTTGATGTGGACCTAGACCCTTGCCTTTCCAGCTTGCGGCAAATATAGGCTCTAACATAGTGGCGACCATACTGGGGAAGAAAAGTTTATTTGTTTGTTAGTGTTCTTTGTTTTATAGACTACAGAAAGAGCCTGAAGTTAGCCAGGTAGCCTTCGAAACGCTCTTGCTTTGCATTAGCGAAAGTAGATAAAAACTGCTTCAGTCAATCTCCAGTCTAGTTTATAAACTGAACATCTGACTTGCAAATTGCCCCAGTACAATTTTGTAATCAAGTTTAGATTTGATTGTTCATAGTGGACAATAGTCAGATACATATGAAGGCTGAAACATTCACCTAGCAACTCCAACTCAATCCAGAAATTCCAGCGCTCACTGATCCATTCATGCACTAAAATAAAATGGTAGGGTATGTGGCAGACCCTATGTTTTGTGAAGCTTTAAAAGAAGTTAGAGATCAGTTAGTGGATTTTGAAATTGATGCAATATTTTTCATTGTCGTGATTCAATGTTTGCGATCTCCGAAGTTTCCTCCTAAAGCTAAAACTAGTTTCTTTGAGTTAGTTGTTGAAAAATTTGAGAAGGAAATTCAGTATTTAAATGATCAGATCCAATCATATGAATTCTGAGATCCCAAAGAGTTCTTGGAAACTCTCCCTCCTTCAAAACAAGAAACAATAGCCCTGCTCGTAGATGTTTGCATTGACAGTTTGCAGTTGGTGGTCTGTGTTGAGGAGTTAGGGCAGAAAACAGAGTCTGGTTTCTTTGATCCTATTGTCGCATGTGTGGAGTATTTTTTCAGTTTGAATGATAAGTCATATTGTCTTTTACATAACCAGACTCGTTATGTGCATGTATGGCTGTCAACATTTACATTTGTGTCCTGGTTGAAGCACTTTTAAGCAACACCCTTGCCAGAGTTACTTGATTGGTTTATATGGCATTACAACATTACTTGATCTATCAATTTTGCAGCAAAGTGGGTTAGATTTGCACATAAATAAGCTGCCCAAGGTAGCGTTTCAGTTTTCAGTATTTTTTTATGTACAAGTTGTAGTATGCATATGTTTTTGGATTGGTATGATTTTTTTTTTATTTGCTTTTGTTTGACCATCGATGCCCAATGGAAGAGGCATTGTATAATTTCTAGAGATCTATAGTTCTTGGCACCTCCAAGGAGGTACCATCCCCATTGGAGCCGATGTTAGTTCCAGTCTTCGCAGCCTGTCACCAGTGATCAACATGAGCTCTTACTATGTCTGGTTTTGTTAGATATTTTGCATATGATGTTCAACACAAAACATGTCACAAGTGTGTCCATCAGAAGAAGATTGGAAAAATCTTTCCAACGGTATATCACACTCCCGTAACCGGTTCCTGGATTAGAAGAAATGATTGAGTGATTCTTGGTTATGCATGTTTTGAGGTCAGTTGCTGCACACAATGACAAGTTTAGTACAAAATCAGTTTCTGAAATAATGATAAGGAATTTTTCAAACGTGAAAGAGGTTTTTGTTCATAGCATATCCAATAACAAAAACCTCCTTCAGTTTATGTACAGGTGCTACTATGTGGGTGATATACAATGATATTTGGAGCCTACATTTAAACAAAGCAAAATTTTCATATTTTTTACTGTTTTAGTCATTTTAGTGCGGGGCCATTTTACAACAGATGGAAAGTAATTTTGCAAAACCCAAGGAGGTTTTTATTAAGAAAAATCCATATAAAAAAATCTCTTTCAATTTTATCACAGGTGTCATGGATTGGGATATGTGACTAGATCTTTACAGCTCATTTTCACATATTTAAATTTTTAATGATTTTCTGTTTTAGAGATGATTTTGTGGAACAAATTGTGAGCAACTGGAAATGAATTTCCAAAATTTGAGAGAGGTTTTTCTCCAACATCACCTTGTCTACAAAAACCTATTTCAGTTTTGTAACTGGTGCTATGGTTTAGGAGATACGAGTTCATCGTCAACACCTATTTTCAAAAATTCGACCCAAGTTTAATGTAACTAATTCCATTTTGAAGAAAATGGTTGAGCTCAATCCATTAGTACAAGGATGAGAAAATGTATATGTTTTATGAATTTCATAGTGTGGGGGTTGGATTTTGGTATATGGTTGGACACTAGGGATTGCTTTGGAATATCATTTTACATTCTATCTCTGCATTTTTGGCTAAGGAAAGACCAGGGTTTTGCAGAACTGTTTGGGTTCCATGTGGCTTTATGTTTTGATGGTGTTATTATCTAAGTAATTGTAAGTTCATTAGTGTTATGTGTATCATTTCCTTTCTTTTCTTCTGAATTTGAACAAATGAGTGAATAAGTTAGAATCCATTAACTGCTATGCTTTGCCTTTGAATTTGTTTAAATTTCCATGTTTTCATCTGTTTAAGGAGAATTCTTGAGACTCTCTTGCTCTCCTTAGCTCCTCACCAGTCTGATCTATCCATACACTCACTTTAAAGCATCAAAATGGTTACCTTCCTTGACCAAATTAGAACTCTACAGAAGCTGTGCCTCATCCCCGAGCCCAATTTTCCTTTCCCTGTTTCCAGCACAAAACCCCCCAAAACTCAAATCAAACCCTTGTACTTCATACCTAGCCTAAAATTAGCTTTTATTTTAGTCATCTCAAGCCCATCGCTTGTCTTTTTTCGAGATCGACCCAGAGAGAGCCCTCTCCTGTCCTCGTAGGGCTAGCTATGAGGGTGAGCGTGGTTTGATGTGGACCTAGACCCTTGCCTTTCCAGCGTGCGAAAAATCTAGGCTCTAACAGGGCTTTCAAGATATTGCAGCAAATCTCTACCAGTCTTCCCAAAGGTACGCTTGAGAAAGTTGATACATGCAAGGGTTGTGCTTTGGGAAAATACACCAAGTCTTCCTTTGGAGACAGAGAGAGTCAAGCATAGTCTTTTCTGGAGAGAGTCCATTCATATGTGTGTGGACCATTCTTGAAAACATCCACAGCCAAAAATAGGTATTATGTTATATTTGTTGATGACTATTCTCATAAATGTTGGGTATTTTTAATGTATAAAAGGGATCAAACTTTCAAAAAGTTTTGTGAGTTCAAAGCATTGGTACAGAAAGAGTATGTAAATTAGGCTAAGTCTCTATGGAGTGATAACGGTGGTGAGTTTGGCTCTAATGAGTTTAAGAACTTCTGTGCAACAGAAGGGATTAAATGAGTGTTGACAACACTCCATAACCCTCAACAAAATGGGGTTGTCAAGAGGAAGAAAAGGAGCATAGTAGGGGCAACAAGGGTGATGTTGCATGATCAGAGCCTACCGCTACACTTGTTGGTTGAGGCATGTAACAAAACAATTTATGTTCAGAATTGTAGCCCACATCGAATACTTGAGATGAAGGCACCAGAGGAAGCTTATTACAGTAAGAGGCCAGATATTGGTCACTTCAAGATTTTTGGGTCATCGATTTATTACCATGTAACCAAAGATGCATGGAAGAAACTTGAACCTACAACAGAGTTGGGGATATTTGTGGGGTACACTGATACAATCCATAACTATCGGGTGTACATGCTGACTAGTCAGATGACACTGGTTCATAGGGATATTAGGTTTGATTGGGAGAAGGCCATGCGAATATCCTTTGTGAGGTAGCTTGAGCTACATGTAAGTGAGAAGATTTTAGATCCTAAGATTGAGGGGCATCAGATTGATGTGGAGAAGCCACATGCAGAGGTTCAGAGAGTGGACACATCCACTCAGGCAGTCTTCCAGAGAGGGAAGAACATGCACTAGAGAGGATGACAGATTCTTGGATGATGCACGGGAGAATGTGGGAGCACCCTCTTCTCAGCGTAGATAGAGAAGGTTACCAAAGAGGTACACTGGATACATGGAACTCATGGGTGCATGTGTTGTGACGATTCCATCTTCCTTTTAGGAAGTAGTGGAACAACTAGTTTGGGTTGATGTGATGGTGGAGCAGTATGAATCCATAGTTCGAAATAGTGTTTGGGATGTGGTCTCGAGACCAGAGGACAAGTTAGTTGTGAGCTCCCGTTCACTTTACAAGGTAAATAAAGCTGCAGATGGTAGTGTGGAGAAGCATTAAGCCAGATTTGTGGCTCGTGGCTTGTCACAGGTAGAGTGGATTGACTATGATGAGACCTTTGCTCTTGTTGCAAGGTGCTCTTCAGTCAGATATATATTGGCACTATCAGTATAGAAGGGTTGGGAGATCCATCAGATGGATGTGAAGACTACCTTCCTCAATGGCATGATTGAGGAAGAGGTGTACATAGAGCATCCTGAAGGTTTTAAAACCTTAGACCATGAGTCGCATGTGTGCCGACTCAAGAGAGTGTTGTATGGGCTGAAGCAAGCACCCCGTGCTTGGTACACCAAGATAGATAGCTACTTCACTGGGTTGGACTTTATGGAGAGTGAAGCAGATGCGAACCTATATCACATAGTGGTGGAATGTAAGTTGTTGATCATTTTACTTTATGTAGATGATCTTATACTAACAGGTGATAAGAATCTCATCAAATCTTGCAAGGAGTACCTTGCAAGAGAGTTTTAGATGAAGGACATGGGGCTCATGCATTAATTTCTTGGCATGGAGGTATGACAGGGAGATGGGGAGTTGTTTGTATCTTAGGGAAAGTATGCCAACGAGATACTAAGGAGATTCCACATGGAGAGTAGTAAACCCATGGAGACTCCTCTAGCTGGTAACTTAAGGAAGGAGGATGCTACTTTAGGGGAAGTAGTGGAAGCGACTGTTTATAGGAAGCTTGTGGGTTCACTCATGTACTTGGTGAACACATGACTGGATATGTGTTATGAAGTCAATCAACTTGGTCAAGCGATGGTTAGGCATACCAAGCTGTATTAGAAGGTGACAAAGCATCTATTGAGATACCTCATAGGCACTAATGCATATTGGGCATGGATTCCATGCGATAGGAAGGGAACATCAGGAGGGATCTTTAGTATTGCGTCAACTACAGTTTCTTGGTACAATAGGAAATAAAGGTCGGTTGCACTTTGTTTGGTAGAGGCAGAGTACATGGCTGCAAGTCTAGAAACATGTGAGGCTATCTGGATGAGGAAGATCCTAGTTGGTTTGTTTGGTCAACAGATTGATCCGATAGTGTGTCATTGCGATAATTAGAGTTGTATCAAACTCTTTGAAAACCCAGCCTTTCATGATTGGTCTAAGCATATTGATATTGAATATCATCATCTCAGAGATTGTGTATTGAGGCGATCATGTTGTTAGATTACATTCCCATGGAGGAGCAAGATGTTGACATCTTGACAAAGGCATTGTGAAGATGTCAGTTCGAGTTTCACAAAGACATGATCAAGGTAGTTGATAATCCCTTTCTTGTTGAGAGAGAGTGTTGAGAAATGGCAACAATAAATTCCAGTTTAATTTGTCCTTGAATTAAACTGTGAATTAAATTTGAATTCTATTCTCATAGCAAATTAAAATAGTTAAATTAAATTTATTAAACTTAGTTAACTTGGGAAATTCGAGTTGGAAGTCTTTTGGATGTCATGTATATGTTCTCCCTACTTTGTAGGAGTCTAGTGTGAGTTAATAGAAGACTCAATTTCATGAGTTAGTTTAGTTAAATTAGTTCTCAAACTGATTGAGAGAACTAATAGTGAGCTAACAGTTAGTGGTGACACTAATGAACTCCATCAGTGCTACTCTAGTTAACTGAATATTTACTCATCAGAAACTCATGCATGTCGATTCTAAGAAAGACACAGCTGAGACTAGAGTGCAGGGATAATGTACTATTTGTTTTAGATTTTTCTGTGTTGCCTGATAGTGCATGCAATTAGGAACTAATCCTTGAGGGATTGCACTATTTTTAAAGGCTTTATTTCCATTTAAATGCAAGCTATCCTTCATAGGATTAACACATTGGAATAGAGACTTGGAGAGCTTGTGAAGAGGCTAAACTTTGGCCTTGATCTTTCTTATGAGCTGGAGATTGAATTTGTTGAGTGATGGGATTGTTCTAGAGAGAACAGGCATTGTAATTTCATCTTGATTTTATGGATTAATACAAAACAGATAGTGGGGTTTTGAGCTATGGTTTTCCCCAGATATTTATTGTGTTATGTGCCTTTGATTCTCTTCCTCTATTGATTATTTTTTTCTTGATGTTTATGGGCTTCCGCTGTAAAGAGTAGAAGTAGATTCTTGTCTCTTTCTTTATCAAATTGCATTATCTTCTAAATCTACAGGATTTTCTAGAACCAAAACATGTCTCCAACCTAGACCTATATATATATATATATATATATATATATATATATATATATATATATATATATATATATATATATATATATATCTTATTAAGTTTCAAATGCTCCTTAGGTTAATTGAGATGAATTTTAGAGTTTATCTTGAATTATGTTTCAATTTCAAGGCTCAAAACTAGATGTCATCTGAACACATCTATGATGCAACTAATATGACAAAAATAAATCTTTTCATTTTTATTTTAATAATGAAAGGCCTAACTAAGTAGGGGAAGAAGAAATGAATCAAAAATGCAACAAACAATTGATGCAACTATTGATCTCCTCAACTTCATTATTCCAATCAAAATCAGAGCCCTTATATGCAATGCAAATAATTATTTTTATTTTCTTTTCTTTTCATGTTTCAAATGCAAAGAAACATATGAATGCAACTTGATTGCTAACGAAAATAAATCACACAGACTTTAACTGTAATTTAAAAGTCACTTTTCAAATTCAGTAATCAATCTATGCATACAAACATGAATTGATAAGAAGAAAGAAAGAACTAAAGAAAATCTTATCAAAAAAGGTGATGACACTTAGAGGTGATTAACACTCATACACAATTTAGCCACCCTTCGACGATTGAGGCGGAAATGTTTTTGCAAAAATGAAAGAAAAGACACTAGAAATTTGTTAAGAAACAAATTTTTTTTTTCTAAATAATGAACAAAGGAAAATTCACTCAATTTCACACAAAATCGAGTGTTATATTGGCTTCTAAGAGACTAAGACACACTGAGGGACACAAGGAGGACCAACTGGAACAAAGTTAATCAAAGACAAGATCATAAAAAACAATTTTTTTACATTAAATAGGGGTCAATGCAGGTCCAAAGAGGCTTCGAGTGCTCTGCAACATAGGTACAAAGAAGGCTAGGGTTCTCTGCAATGCTTTATCAATAGACCAGGGGGTGTGTTGATTAGGGAAAAGGACTTTTCTAACACAACAAGTCAAATGCAGCTCAATGAAGGGGTCTTCCTGGGGTCAATTCAAGCTAAGTGAGACACTAGAAGTCTTATGAAGAGGTGTAACAAAGGAAAAAGTGAAGGAAAACACTAATGGAATGAATTGATCCTTAGTATGGTAGCCAATTTTCTATACGGAATCTACAACTATGGAAAAAATTGGTTTTCCTACACTTGATGGCCTAGTCTAGAACAACAAAAATCAAAGAAACTAATGTTTTCATTAAAGTAAATGGAGAATAGGATGAAGCCTACTTGGACTTTGTCATAATCTTCAGCCCTCTCTTGGCTTGTATGCTCCAGTCCTAACTTTGATCGCTATAACGATAAATTGCACAATTAAACAACATAAACCAAAGATCTACGACATCTATGTAGTATCATCCAATCACTTTATTAAATGGATCAACATGGCATTGAAATACATAAAATCATAACATCACATATAGGAAAATAATGAACTATTTGTATTAAAAGAAGTGGAAGGAGTTACAACCAAATATAAGAGTTGATATTGTAGAAGAGCTCCTCCAAGTTGACTTGTCCTTCCTTGCCACAAAGTGTAGCTTTATGCCAACGTAATGCATGGAATGATGGCTCTCACAACAATAATATGAGGGTAGAATCTATCTCCAAAAGCCAACCTATATCTTGTTGATGGAAGTAAACATATAGGAGAGGATGGTAGTTTAGAAATTATTATCCATTTACCGATCTAGGCTTGAGATCCACTCTTGATGGGAGGATTAGCTTGAGGGATAAGGGATGAAATATCCAAGGTAGGATATGATATGATTTGAGACTTTGATCCAAGGTAAATGGTTAGAAAAACCTATGGAAGCTTCTGGAAGAGGAAGCCTTAGGATTTTTTTTATTTTCCCCGAACTTCTAGTATCAGTGCACACCTAGCAAGGGGCAACTTGCTGGTGATCAATGCAGGTCTAGAGAGGTTTAACCTACTAGTGAACGCAGTCTCCTAAGGCAACAGAGTGTGTTGGGCCTTAAAATCACATAAATGAAGCAGTGAAAGGCATAAATTCACGGATTAGGGAGAGTCATGCTTAGGGATTTGTGAAAGGATGATTACAAGGTGTAAAATGATGTTGATTAATCTATTTAACAAGACTATTGATGAAATATGACAAAATGTCCTATAACAATACCTATTCACGTATTGATAAAAAAAAAACTAGTTGAGGATATTATTCCTCATCGGGAATCATTTTTTGATTAGTGGCATCATCATCATACTCCTCTAAAATATTTTCATTGTTCCTTAGTGGGGTTTGAATGGGGAGCTCATCACCTATCTGACCCCACTGTAGAATTTGGGGATTAAAGGGTTTGTGTTAAGGAACCTGATTTCTTAATGGTACATTTGGGTTTCTATTCAATAATTTGTTTTTATTTTTTGAAATTTCCTTTGGGGAGGTCGATTCTGAGGTACCAAGCCTGAAGCCCTATTTCCTACTTCTATCCTTTGAATTGTATTTGACAATGACTTAATTAATTTGGCCATTCCCTTAATTTTTTCTTCTTGAGGATCTTTCATACTTGAGGCTTAAGGGGTAGAATCAACAACTTTATTTTTACCTTCAGATTTTCTTTCTTTGGCCCCATGTTTCCCAGTGGCTATTAGATTAACTTCATAGGCACAAGATTCATTTTGGGCATCTGAAAATGTTCTAGGTTCTCTATCTCTCAACATCAAGAGAGATCAAAGTCAAGGGCTGCAAAATATGCTACTGAAGTAGAAGTGTCTCATGGTTTTATATCATTAGGTAATTGATTATAACATTTATTAAATCTCTTATTGAATTCATTTACTAATTCATCGAGTGTAAGTTTGAGTGCACCAAACTCGGTTAACCATAATTAGGTACTCTTCTTAACCCCGAATTGTTTGAGAAATAATTTTACTAGCCTTTCCATAGTATAGATAGAATTTTGCGCTAGAGTTCGGAACCATTTTTTAGCATCACCCTCCAAGATTTGTATGAAAGTATCTTAAAAATATTATCATACTATGCCTCAGGGTTTTCACAGTAGTGTTATACTTTAACTACATGCTCCTCAACTGTAAGCTCCCCTTCGTTATCAAAGCTAGGAAAATTGTTATCATATTTCTAGGGAATATCATGTAATGAAGTAGGCAAGTGTAAAGGTCGATAACAAACATCAACCCAAGTGTTCATGTTTGGAGGAGGATGAATTAACAGATGTTTAGGTGGGATAAATGTTGATGAAGAAGGATTTGATGAGGAACTAGCTATAATTTCTATATGATGAATGGCAGTCATTGACCCCTTAGGAGAAATTGATGGCTAAAAGCGTTACTACAAATTAGTTTTAATAGAAACAAGATCAATAAGTGTTTGTCTAAATGTCCTGATTCTATTTATTCTATTTTTAGCAAATACTAGAGTCTTTGAATCTCTGAGAATTATATGAGATAAATAAAATTTTGATCATGTAATTCATTTCGAGGGATCTAATTTCTTTGGAGTCACCAAGTAATATTAACAATTATATAACTCAAATTAAATTTTACATAGGGCATATCTATTTTGAGAGGTTGAGTTTGTTACGAATATGCATTGTTCGTATATTTTTTTTGAAAAAATTCCCCATATCATTCTATCCTAACATTGAGGAGCTTGTGCATTGAGTTGTGCATGCTCATCGTCCCAAGATAGAACTTCCCAATTCCTCTGAATTTCCTCTGGGGTATGGGAAAGCTGCAAAGTAAAATTATAAAGCCCATTCTAAACACTACGTTGATCAACTAACCCAAACAAAGTATGAGGTTGTATGGGGTGACCAATAGTAATGAGCTAACACAAAATTAACGTTCCTCAACAACGATGAAAAAAAAGAATTCTAGTTCTCAAATTGTTCCAAAAACAAAGAACAACTCAAAAAGCCATTCAATGAAGATAAAATACTTCCACTTTAGGCTAAGCATTTGGTCTCCCTTCACCTCAGGGGGTATTCCTTGTAAATAGTTCGTAAAATATATTTAGGAAAGAAAATATATTCAGGTAAGAAAGTTTGATTTTTCAAAATTATCCCATTCTCTCAAATTCAAAAGATTCACCATATCATTAAGTTAATAATAATTCCCTCTGAAATATGTATATAGACATCTTCTATTAGAATTCAAATTTAATTTCTATTAATCTTTAATTCAAAAACCTTGCAAATTATTATACAATATCTTCTTCATAAACTTTGCTAGATCCCAATCCTCTTCTCATTTTTGAGCCACTCTCTTTGGCTTCTTTAGTAAACTCTCCAAATTCTTGTAATTTTATTCCTAACACCTAATTTTTTTTATCACTTAAATCTATTTCATTCACTTCTCGCATTCCTTTTACTTTACTTGACATTGGATTTAAATAGTTGAAATCTTTGTGTTGGGATGGGTCCCCTGGGTTAGTTTGGGGTTAGATAACCAAAATTTTGGTTCAATTTTGTAAAAGATGTAAAGTCTCCATTATTTTTTGATGCGGAGCACGTAGATGAATAGGAGTCAAAGGGGCTTAGCCCCTTGTTTTAAGTAAAGTTCTAAGTCAGTTTTGAGATTCACGCATGCTCTGCGAACCATGGAATTGTTGAAAAAAGTCTATAAGTAGTTCAGTCTTAGTGAAAGGAAGAGGTAACTAGATGGAAAAAAGATAGAGAATTGGGTTGATTGAAGAGTCTTGGGCAGAAGCTAAGGCAAGAAGGATTTTCTTCCTGTGCTTAGGTAGAGGAAGGGAGGCTCCACAATTGAGTGCACGGAGGCCTAGGTAGAGTCCGCAACTGGGTGCACGGACCCCTACAGCTGTGTGCATAGGGACGTTTAAGTCTGTAATCCATGAATTGAAGATCAATAAAGACAATTTTTTGAAGAATTATTGAGTATTTATGTTCATATCTGTTTATGTTATATGTTGCTGATAAATGACTTGCTTTATGAAATATTGATTGAATTCTATGTGATTATCTTGAATCAGTCCTAATAATGTATGCAATGCATGTTTAAACACTTCTGCGAAGTCTTTGGTGATTTCTCTTTTACTGACGACTTAAGTAGATCTGCGCGAATGCTAATTTAGGATTGATTTCTAATGTGCGTAAGTAGGTAGACCAATTGTTAAAGGTTCGCAAGGACTGATCGTGGACCTTCGCAAAGGTTTGAAGGCAGTTTTAACAGAGTTATAGTGATGAGCCCTATGAATTTGTTGATCTATGCAGAGACAAATCTAAGGTGTTGGAAGACATCACACTAGTATCTGGATGTAGAAACTCGGTTCTTGCATCCCCCCATACTACTTCAGGTGAGACTGCAGCCTGTGCTATGCAGGTTGTTGCCAGAAGGGCCAGTGACGCAGGGTTTTGTTGGTTGGCGCAACTAACTCCGAACCTCGATTAGGACCCACTAAGCCAACAAATGGTTCCGTTTCTGGGACTTGAACCCGGGTCTCTCCGCATTGTAAAAATTCAGGAACTATCTATTAGGAGGGCATTTCAAGATGTATAAAGATCATTCTGCCTTGAAATACCTGGTCAACAAGCCTATGTTGTGGGGGGGGGGGATCTGCAGATGGTTGCTATTATTTCAGGAGAATTAATTTGAAGTCATTGTGAAGCTAGGAAGGTGAAATGCAGGACCTGACCATCTGTCATGGTTTGAAATAGGAGAGGAGCCTCGTAATCTGGATGAAGGGTTGTTATATGCGTAGCTCTTTGTGATGTGTGTAGCAGATGACCATTTTGCAGACATTATTCACTTATTTACTATGAGGATGGCACCGAAAGGATATAAAAGTTAGCAGAAGAAGGAATTAGTAGTGCACATGGTCACTTTTTTAGTTATTTCTTTCTCCAAGATAGAATCTACCTTCATCTTGCAGCTTTTCTCTGCCTTTGGGTTCTTAGTAACCTTCCTCTTTCCATTTTCCTACACTAGATTTTTTCCTATTATTGTTGTTGTTGTTGCTTCTGTAGTTGCTACTGTTTGCATAATAACCTTCCAAGTTGTTTCTATACTGACTGGTTCGTGGATTTTGGAGGCATTGTAATAATACCTCCAACGGTGCTCCTCTGGCCAATGACATGCCCCGTGTATCCATGGATAGTATACTCTCGCACAATGGTCCTTGCAAATACCATGGGGATCACATAGATTAAAGTCTCTAGTTCCAAACTCAAATTTCACTATCTCCTTAGCCTCGACATCTACATCTTTCAAGCTCTTAACCTTGTAAACTCTGATCTGCAAAGGAAGAGAGGGCCATGGCACTTTCTTCATCCTATGCAGTATTACTGATAAAATTGTAACGAGGTGATATGAAACCTCGTGCATGATCAAGTTGACACTGGTAGTCCTTGGAAAAACACGTGGAGGTTTCTCTCCACCAAACACTCTGATGAAGGTGCCACCTGGTTAGGCATACCAATATGCAATGTTAACTATCGCCTCCATTGCTTCTCAAGACATGCAAGGTGGATCCTACTCAAAGATAAGCTTGTACAATGGGATGATAAAATGGTCAAGTAGCCTTGCCACCACTCCTTGAGAGCTGCAGTCAGAAAGCATATTACAATAGATGTTGATGACAGTCTCTTTTGGTGTCCATGTCCATCTCATGCTAGGGAACAACTACTAGGCACATATTGGATCCAGTAAGTATGTAGACATGTAAAAATGTTCTTGCTCATTCTTGGGGCAGATTCTTAGCATTAGTCACATGCATCTTCAACTCATGAGCCAAAAAATCTAACCAGTTGAATGGCTTCCCATCACTCACCAACTGGTCCACGAAGGATACCCACTCTTCAAGAAAGGTTTCTGTGTTCTCTTGACCATATATTATGAAGGCAAATATGGTCAAGAACTAGTAATCCTTCCTAAGGGACTTCGTCTTGTAAACATTAGTGGTTGTGTGTCTAAAATTTGACGGATCGTTCGCCAAGCACTTGCCAATATCTCTAGTGTTCACAAAGTTTTGGGTGGCATAGAAAAGTGAGTCCATGCACTTCATTGACTCAGGTAAATGATACATCTTCTGAAAGTTCTATGCCCTGAAGGTGGCAAGCTCTCTCCCGCTAGAACTTCTCAGTGTCATAGTCTTTTCATCTGTGTGTGA
This sequence comes from Pinus tabuliformis, assembly GCA_031772625.1. NCBI lineage: Eukaryota > Viridiplantae > Streptophyta > Pinopsida > Pinales > Pinaceae > Pinus > Pinus tabuliformis. Next base: position 660,221,481 of record CM062804.1, read on the forward strand.
GACAATCCAACTGATAATTTCCACACATGGGAAGGTGGGGTATCTGCATGCAACTTTGAATAAGCTTGAACACTAGATATTAACATAAACCTCCTAGTCCTCTAAGTATTCCTTGAAGTTTTCAATGGAAGTATCTTTGATTTTCTGCCATGTCAGTGTTATACCATTTTCAATGAATAGTTAAGTATCTACATAATCTGGTAGATCAAATGATATCTACTCAACTTCTTCCCCAGTACTACTCTCATTGGTTTCCTTTGATGCGGCTCTCTTGGATACCATGTTAACTATAACTACTAGAGACATTCTCAACAACTGATGTACCCGTGGGACAAAGAGGACACTCATGGAAAGCAAATGTTAGCTTAAAAATAAAAGAAACTTCAAGACAAGATCAAGCAACAAGTTAGGCTCATGATGGTAGGGATTACACAATTATGGTTGAAAGATGTCACTAGTTAACTGTGGTAACTACGCATTGTGAGGTACCAACAGCCAATCAAGAAGATTGATGACTAGAACTATGCAATGCGTAGTTCAGTCTGGGCGAAGGTCAAGAGAGTCTGTGCATTGTGTAGTCTCAGTGGCCAAGTTGGAAGGTTGGCAACTAAAACTGCATGGTATGTAGTTGGATCTAGCCTAGGGTAGGCTCCGTGCAATTCCATAAGCCAAGGTAGAGGTCATGAGCTCCCAGATTGTGCATTGCATGCAGTGAAGTGTGTGATTTGGGAAAGGGGACCCATATCTACCCAAGGGGAGTGTGAAAATTAAGTAGATCTGAAGGATGGTTTGATTCTGAGTGAAAATATAACTAAGTGTTGATGCATTCATGTGAAACAAGTGCATGAATCAATAAAATAGAAGGAAAATGAAGCATGTGAAGAGAGTCGCCGCAACGACAACTTTGGTGAAAAAATGGGAAAATAGATGCAACACTCGAGGAAGGAAATCTAAAACTTGAAACAATTGTAGGATAAAACAAGTTAAAATACCAGAATTTGTTCAAAGAAACAAGTTAAACATCCCTCTCACAATATAAACAACAAAAGTGACAGAAAAAGCAACAAAAGAATAGAAAAGAAAAAATCACCCAGAAAAGCGATGGCGATCGCACAGAAAGTTCCTTGATCTCCTTGGGAATTCCAAAAATCCAAGATCGAATGTGAAAATGAGCTCTAATAGTGTCAATTAAATAGATTTGGTCAAGTTAGGGTTTATGATGCACATGCTTAAAATCAAGGAAAAAGAGACACTTGGCGGTAGTTTCTCAAAATGACTCAAGTGCCTCCTTCGGGTTGTCAAAAATAGATCCCTATTTTTAGGGATGATTTTTACTTTTTGATTTTTTTCTTTTTCGGGAAAAAATGCCATGCATTTCTTGTAAATATTGTGCAGTTCTTGGAAGGACCGGGAAACTCTGTGGTTCATGCACTGAGTAATTTCTGAGCACAATGGGCTCTCCACAATTTTTGGGCCGAGTGACTCTGGGCAGCCTCTCTTGTCTATGTAATTTCCTAGATCAAGGTCAGATTCCATCTAGTAGTGTGCATTTCCTAAGCTAAAGGCTCATTGGTAGTCACGAATGCGTAATTCCCAAGAAAACGGCCAGTTGCCTTCAAGAATTGCACAATTCTCTAAGGCAAGCCTAAAACTTTCAAAGGACCAAGTGAAGAGATTGGCGTGTGGGTTAGAAAAAGAACCGAGTGAGAAAAAACAAGCCAAGATGAAAATAATAAGGCTTAGTTGAAGCACAAGTACCTGGATCAGTGTAAGATGAGCTATTTTGGTTTAGAAGGGAGGCTCAAAAATCGAAGCTGGTTGTAGCCACTACAACATTGACAACACATTGGTAGAACTCCAGCTCTCTATATGGACCTTGTCTCGTGCAAAGCGAGTCTAACTCTTAAAGGAGTATTGTTTGGTTCTTCAATTATCATAGCTTCTTCACTTAGCTTGAGTTAAAGATGTAGTCCTTACCATTATCTTTATCGGCGACATACATACCAAGCCAAGTAAAACTTATTTCTTTCGATTGGGAATGAGTGGTATATAGATGCACAAGTAAAATAGCTTGTCAGATTTTTAGTTTCATATATGGTGTTGCTCTGCTGCTAGCAAGCCTAGATAGTACCCTGACAGAGTCTCTTCAGGAACACAAACATTTCTATACTACCAGCAAGCCAGGACATTACCCTGATGGTGTTACTTGATTCACCTCTATGTGCAGGAAGCATGTCTCCTATTTCACCTTTTATTTCGTTTTTTTTTCATTTTCAAAGAACTGTTCGTAGGAACTTATTTATTTCATGAACGGGAAGAGGGATCCCAACTTATTAAGAGCATAAGAGTTTGTCCCTTCAGAGAAGGATATTGATATATACTTCTGACATACTTGTTAAGGTTTTACCCCTCTCCTTAATTTACTTGAATGAGTTGACAAGGGTTAACTGAATATATAAAACTGATTAGAGTAGGTTCTACTAGTTAAGAGTGCAAGCATCATGATTCCATCATGACTATCTCTGAAAGGAACGTATTTTCCATTAGGGTATCATTGACTAGAATAAATGAAATATTCACATAAAGAGAATGAATAAACAGATAACCAAATGTTGATAGTTGTACAAGTTCCTCTTGGATTTCACCTTGCTTGTCTAAGAACCCAAACATAGTCTCATGCGGAAACTAACCTACAGGTAGAAAAGAAAACAAACAAAGAAAAGAAGCAAGATAAAGAAAAACAAAGTAAGAAAATTAGGAAACAAACAAGACAATAAAACACTACTCCTACTCCTAACCTAAACAGCGCATAGGCCAACTCACGTAAATTGATACTTCCAATGTAGCCATCGGCACAATGGTTGGCCCATCTATGCGAGAGCATGATCGACAAGAATGATATGCAAGAAAACCAACAAACAAGAAAAATAAAACAATGTAAACCAATATGTTCAAATCTTGTATGCATCCACAGAAAAGTAAATATGGAAAGCACATGAAAGGCACTCTGTGAAAGTATCATGGTGTCCTATCACATTTTGGTGGAAGATAAGCATGTACACACCTTCAAAGTTTAAAAACGAAAATACATAAAGAAAGAAGAAAAATTATGTTTCACAATAGCGCTAGCTAGGTATGACTCCTCCAATGCATGAGAACTAAGATCATGTGATTCTGCTGGAGGATGAAAAAATTGTGAAATATGTTGATTTTCAATGTGAACTATAGAGTGATGAGGAGCCTAGAGAGATTCAACAAATTTATGATCAGAAGTGGAACTAACCTAAAGGCTATGAGAACCTGACATAACCATCAGTTGAGGCTAAGGTGCCTTGACAACTTGAGGGGTTTCCAATTCATCAAAATATGGATCATCAAAGACTGGTGGCTTAGAAATATCAACAGTAGGAAAATCAAAATCATGATTAGATGAATGAATGAAAAGATCATGACACCCATGATCAGAAAATTCAAGATGATGGACAACGACATCCTCATGATCTGACAAATCATAAGAGGGAATGATGAAAAATGAGAAATTTCACCCTTTGTGTTTCTAGAGAGATAAGATGAGAGACTTGGAGGATCAAGGAAGATAGTTTTGTCCTCTCCACAATCAAATGAAAAATTGGTATCTCACATGTTTTGCGAATGATCGAAAGTGGAAACATCCGGAACTTAATTTTTACAAGATGGAATAGAAATGGCAGAATCATGAAAGATGTCAGGATAAAGTGGACGAGGTGTAGAGAGAAGGAGGTCATGCTTCACTGCAAATTCTTGTTTATATTCCCACACATACTCATAAAAAGTGATAACACAAGCTGGATTTTCAACACCAAATCCATCCAAAAGGTTATCCTCATGAACATCACATGTGAGATCCGATACAGATAAAAATAACACACCAAAATCTAAAGGGTCAAAGGGACCAAAGGACAAAGGTTGAGGAGATTATACCACATGAAAACCATCAGGGTTACAATCCAAATCTACACAGAAATCTTAAGTAAGTGGGGTAGGAGGATATGGTAACAGATCAACAAGTGGATTCTCAACTTATCCCACCTTGACCTGCAGAGATAGAGTTATCTGATGAGAAGGGGATGGAGGATCACTTGGGACAACAACCTTGTCTGTCTCAGATTTAGAATCTCTAACACTGAGGTATGTTGGGAGAGGTTCAAAATATTCTAACTCATGTGGAGTCTCAGAAACATAAACAAGATACTGAAATAGTTCATCCAAAAATTCCCAGTCAACTTCATATTTAGGAAATTCATAATGATAGTGAAGAAAATGATTGTGAAAATCTTGAAGAGATTTGTCAGGTGATTTTCATAATTTTAATTTTTTTTTATTAATGCCTCTACATCATAAATAAGAAAGCATGACATAATTCTCTAAACAAGTGATCAAAAGAGTGTATAGAGGCTACAGGCAATGTGTGAGACCATTTCTTTGCGCTCCCTTCTAACATGAAAGCAAACAACCCGTAGGTAATGTCATTTGACAGGACATCATGCCTGTGATAGAATACAAAAAAACAAATTGTGTGCCTAAACAAGGTTGTTCCATCCTCTCCATTGAACTTGTATTTGGACAAGTCATTTATGATGCTCGCCGACACTTCAAAATCAACAAAGTTAGAGAAACATGTCAGGGTTATGATTTGGACAAAAGTCATGAAATAAGTGTAAAAATTCAAAATAGACTTCAAGGGCTCAACTTGTCATCTAGCTCTCCTTTTAGCACCAGAAATGTTGATGGTGTTGGACCCAACAACATTCATGGGATCTCCTCGATATGAAGTCCCAACCAGACCTCAAACAGTTTGGAGTAGGAGTCCCAGCATTGGGTGGTAGTGGTGGTAGTGTAACTTGTTGACCATGATAGTGCATAGAGGTAAGTATGATAAATTTGGGTGAGAGAAAGTCTGTGACCTTGCAGAGATTCAAGTGTGATTCATCAAGGTTCTAACACATAGAGGGGGGAAGGAAGTGCACCCCTTAGAAGCCTGTACTAGTACAAAGCTTGAAAGGAACACACGAGCGAAATGACATCACAAGCTAAAATGCAGAATAGTCCACAAATTAAAGTGATGAGTTAATCCAACAACACACATTCAATAGGATTCGTACAAATGCATACAAATTAGTTCATAAGAATATGCGTAAGTTAAATAACGTACATTTCTAAAGCAACCATAATAGTCCAACTACATTAACAACATATGCATGAAAGTGTGATGGCTCTGATATTATTACTAAAGTAAAATTTCCATCCATACATACACCATTGACAACCACTAGCCCCAATAATGGAACATTGCATTCATGAACACCTGTTCCTCCAAAGAACTATACTCGCTCTATGCTATGGAGAAGCCAAGGCTCTTCACAATACTCCCAAGCCTTTTCTAAGACTAAACCTAGCCAAAAGCTTGGTTCAGAAAATCCTCTTCTATAAGTTATGAGGTTCTATTTATAAAAAAGGGTGGGGTGACCCTTGAAATTCCCCTTTGTGAGTCTTTGAATACCCTCATGACTCTTAAACTTCCATACAAGTAACTCATTAGATAACATAATGAACTTTCACATTCCACTAATGACACTTGGAATTTCACTTACAACATATTGTTGGGACAGGGTTCGCTAGGTTAAATATTGTAAAGTCTCCACATTTTGAGGATCGGAGCGCGAGTAGCACAGGTCGATAGGAGTCAAAGGGGATTTAGGAAGCTCAAAGCCCCTTATTTTGTTAAGGATCAAGCTATTTTGAGACCCGCCCATGGTTCGCAGACCATGGTATTGTAATGAGGAAGAATATGAAAGGAAGTCATAGAAAAGTCATAAGATAGCTCAGCATAGAAGAATAGAAGTGCATCAGTTGAGTCTATTTTTATCTATTTTGTACTTGGGTGAAGGGGAAGGCTCCTGCATCTGTGTGCACAGAGACCTTGGTAATTCCATAGCTAAGTGTGCGGGCCCCTACAACTATGTGCATAAGGTTGAAAGAATCGGCAATTGAAGATCTGAAGCATAATAAAAGGCTTATTTTGAAGAATTATTTGTGTATCACTATTTTATCTCTGAATTTACTGTAGTTTTGATCTGTTGAATGATTTAATAAGGAAAAGTACTTAATAGATTCGCAAAGAAATATATTTGTTTATTTATATGATCTTATGCATGTTTAGTGCAGTCAATGAAGGACATAAGTCTGTTTACTATAATTTACTATAAGTTCTAGTTTTTAAGGGTTAGTGTTCGTGAAGGTCAAGATAAAGCCCTGAGTTTTACAGAAACACATCACATAGCTCTCTAGATACAGACACTTGGTTTTATCATCCCCCAATATTTCCTTAGGTGAGGTTGCAACTTGCACTATGCTGGTTGTTGCCAAAAGGGCTGGTAGTGTAGGTTTTGTTGGATAGTACAACTAACTCTACACCTGTGTCTAAGCCCCTTCAAGTCAACAAATGGTTCCGTTTTCAGGACTGGGATCTATCTGAGGGATGTGTGATGTGGCATAAGTGGGTACCGATTAAGAAGGATATTGAAAAGTGGATAGATTGGACGCTGCACGAGTTTTCAGCCCAAGAAAATAGGAATCTGTGCCTGTCGAAAGAAGAGTGGTTGTAGAGATATCTATATACAAAGGAACATGAAGTTTTCTTCTTCTATTTTCCATGTGTATTATACGAATAGTTGGCCAAATTGGCAGATGGTCAACCTACCTGGAAGTTGGATAACCCTATTGTGTGGACTCCAGAGTTAATGAAGCACCTGGAAGGATTAGAAAATAAGGTTGTGAAGGCTGTTGATTATTGGATCAATAGTATTTTGGGCGGATTTATTACTCAGTTCACGATTGATACATATGCCAGTTATAACGAAGTTGAACAATGGTTTTTCAAATGACCAAGAGGTAAGTATCTAAAGTATCAGAAAATATGATTAAAATTATATTTTGTGAGAAACATGTTATGTGACTAAATTCATGTTTAGACGGGACTTGACTAGAGCTACAAGAAGTTGGAAATAGTTCAGAAAAGATCTAGATACAAGTGTTGAGTAAAATCCTTTGTTGGGAACATATGATAGTGAATAAGAAAGTAACAGTCCAAAGATGCACTAAGGTACGTCAAAGTTGATACACTAGCGTACTATGGGAATACCACATCCATCCACTCCACCTTCGCCATCACCTCCATCTCACACATGTATGACTCTACCTCCACCTCCACTATTTAGTGTGGTGAACACTATGAAGATGCATATATTCAAGGGTCTGGGGACAGAAGACCCTGATCAATTCTAGTTTGTAGTAGATGCTGTGTGGAAGTCACAACAGACAACATATGACGATCTGAAGAAAATGCAATTGGTCACAGCATTGCAAGATAGGGTTTTGAGTCGGTATATTAAGTATAGTACGAACCATCCAGCCACGTCATTGAAAGACCCAAAAGATGCGCTGAATAATGAATTCATAAAGCTTAAGTCTCAATCCTAGTCTGTGACTGAGGTCAAAAAAATTAAGTAGAAGGTGAATGAATCTACATGGGATTTTGATCAGAGGTTGAAATGTCTGCTACAATAAGCTAATCTACAGATCTTGGATGAGAAACATAAGGATTGGTATATTGCATCATTGTTACCTCATTTTAGATTACCATTGTCACAATAAAAGGTTGGATCATAGGCTGAAGTGCTGGAAATTTCTATGAAGTTGGAAGCTTCACTTATTCAGGATACAAATTTGGGAGTACAATAGTTTTAGTCGTAGTTGGCTAGCCTGCATATGGAGTTGTAGGATCTCAAAAAAGGGAAATAGGTCCAGAATGAGACCCATTCTGAAGTATGGTGCTTAAAGTGCAAAGGAAATGGTCATGACAAGGATTATTGTCCTGTATATTAGAACTATCTAATTGGGGGAGGTCTTATCCCCCTGAAGCCGTAAAATACTGTTGGAACGAGTAACGGTGTAGTGCCATGGTGCGCTACCTACCAAATACCAGGAAAACACTCAACAGACAATTGCCATTTGTTGTAGAAGTTTGTGTAGACTCCCCAACAACTATTATGTATTTTTTGTAAGTATGTAGGCCATGATGAGCACAATTGTTGAAGCTATGAGTTAATGATGGACATAACTCTAACATATAGAGTACAAGATGAGACACGTCCTCAACAGGATCAAGGTGCACCTACAGTGCAGAGAGGAATCCAAGGATGAGGAAGAGGATGAAGGGGAGGAGTTGGAAGAGGTCTCAAACAGATTATTTTTTACAATTGTGGGGAACCATGACAATTTGCGTGAGATTGTCAGAACTCGACACTCCCATCTTGTTAGTATTGCCGACAGTTTGACCACTGATAGAAGAATGTCCTATACTCTTCACAAAGATTCAAGAGAAAAAGAACCAAGAGCCCACCAAGAAAATCCAAATTATGAGGTCAAAACCACACGAAGATAGCCGTAGTGTTAATATAGTTATGTGAAGCAGTATAGCTACTAGGAAATATAAAGCTGCAAGGAAACAACTAGAAGAAAATATATGGGTGCGCAAGCCTGCTGACAAGGATGATGGATTTGATTTGCATAAGGTGAAGGAAACATTTATGGAGGTGAAAAATAGCTTTGTGGATCTAGGAGATTCCACATCAAAGAATCAGAATGCACGAATGAAGAAGCCTGAAGAAGTCATTGCTGTGTAGGAAACAAATCCTTCATTATTGGCATCCTTGTTATAGACTTGCATGAAAATCTTAAGGGACCATAAAGTGGTGGAGGGACTGCAAGAGTTAATAGACAACTGTGCAGTAAGGGTACATAGCTTCCTGAACAACACGTAGTAAATAAAGTAGACAAAAGTAAGAAAAGGACTGGTCGGGAGATGAGATTGGCTGCATAGATCAAAGATTTTGAAATGGAACAAGTGATCCTAGATTTAGGATCTAATGTGAATGTTTTGCCTAAATAGACATGGGAAATAATGGGACAACCAATGCTACAGTGGTCCCCATTTCAGCTGTGAATGGCGAACTAATAGAAAATTATTCCTATGGGACACTTACATGGAGTAACACTAGACATTGAAGGGGCACACACTATAGCTTATTTTGAGGTAATCAAAATAGTGGATGATAGTAATCCCTACCTGACACTACTTGGAATCGATTTGGAATTTGATATGAATGTGGTCATCAATATGAAGAAGCACAACATGGTGTTTGAGAAGAAGGAACTCAGAGACATTGTTCCTCTGGACCAAGCTGAGCATGTATGGTATACTAAACCAGTCCAGGATTGCTATGAGGAGGATGATATTAAGAAGATCTATAATATTACTATGCGAAATGAGGATTGGATCAACCCTATGACAGATGGAAGAATTACATGGGAAAATAAAATCTCCTGTAACTCGGATTCAAATGAGTAGCTCGAGCATTGGCATAATAGATTGCATGAAGTATCATGTTATGAAACCAGCTCACAAAAATATATAAAAGATAGATCAATGCCTTAGAATTCAGCCTCTTCGAGGGGGCAACCTCCTTTACATTACACAAATGAAGATTCCTTGATGATTCAAATGACAAAACCTCCTTTCTATATATAGGAGTCTAAGGAGTCAAAATATAATCCAACTGACCTAACAATAATAATATAAAGGCATAAAAATAACAATAGAGGGATTCTATGGGGCACAGTAATAACAATATGGGGACCATAGGGGCACAAAAATATTAATACGGGATACAACTACAATAGTAATGGGGTAACCACTAGCATTATAGGGACCAAACATGCCCCTCTCCTTCAAAAAAGTGTTGTCCTCAACACTTGAGTAGGTTTGGATTGCTTTTGTATAAAATTCTCATCCTCCCATGTGGAATCTTTAGTGGATAAGTTCTTCCACTTGATGAGATACTCCGAAATTGATCGATTTCATAGCTGTCGATTTCTTGTTTCTGTGACTGCTTCTGGTTCCAATATAATTTTTCCTTCCTCGTCAAGTTCTGGTAGGATTGTTTGAACTGAGAGCTTGTTGCCTATAACCTTATTTAAACATGAAACATGGAAAACTAGGTGCACTCGAGAAGCTGCAGGAAGCTCTAATTTGTATGCCATAGTACCAATCTTTTGCAACACCTTGTACGGACCATAATACTTTGGTGATAATTTATTATCCTTCTTAGCTTGCTTGAGGGACATTTTTTATATGGTTGTAGCCATATGAATACCCAATCACCTACATCAAAACTTCTTTCACTGCGATGTTGATCTACCTATTGTTTCATTCTATTCTATGCCAACACGAGGTTATCCTTTAAGAGTTGGAGGAGTTGTTGTTGATGCTCGATGTGATGTTCCACCGCTTGAACCTTAGATTTTTCATTTAAATATGATGTGATGGATGGTGGTTGATATCCATAAAGTGCCATAAATGGGGTCATTTTGTTGTTGTATGGAAGAAAGTGTTATACCACCATTCAGCTAGAGGCAACCATTTGACCCATTGTGTCTTTTTATCAGATACAAAGCAACGAAGATTTTCTTCCAAACATTTGTTTGCTATCTCAGTTTGCCCATCAGATTGAGGATGATAAGATGAGCAATGAGCTAACTGAGTACCGAGACAAGAAAATAATTCTGTCCAAAAATTTCTAGTGAAAATGGGATCTCTGTCACTTCCAATAATCTTTGGGTTTCCATCTAGATTTTGAATTGTTTCCATAAATGCAGTAGAAACTATACTGGATTTAAATGGATGTGATAATGCACAAAAGTGTGCATACTTGGTAAGTCTGTCAACTACAACCATGATGACACTCTTTCCCTTAGACTTGGGTAAACCTGTGATAAAATCCATTGAAACCTCCTCCCAATGTTGGCTTGGAATGGATAAAGGTTGTAATAGACCCGGTGTCTTAATTGTTTCAACTTTATCTTGTTGGCAAACCAAACATTCCGCCACAAACTTTTGAATATCCAATTTAAGGCCATCCCAAAAAAATTCCTTCTTAACCCTGTGGTAAGTTTTTAAAAATCCTGAGTGCCCTCCTAAGGGAGAAGTGTGCAATTCCATAAGAATCGTTTGCTTGAGTTGGGAATTCTTACAGAGGTATAAGCTATCTTTGTACCATAACGAATCATTTTTCCAGCTAAATGTATCAGATGTACTGGAATCTTTTTGTAACTTTCAAATAAGTGCCCACACTTCTTCATCATTCTTCCATTCCTCCCTTGCTTTGTTTATCCAATCTAGTTGGATAATAGAAATGGTGCACAATAATGCTTCCACATCCTCATCCTTTCTCGAGAGTGCATCTACCACCACATTTTGCTTCCCTTTTTCGTAGATGATTTCAAAGTCATAACCCAACATCTTTGTGACCCACTTTTTTTGCTCTTCAGAGGATAATCTTTGTTCTAAAAAGTGTTTAAGGCTATCATGATCTGTTTTTACCTTGAATTGTCTTCCCATTAGGTAGGGTCGCCATTTCTTAAGTGCATGTAGTATTGCCAACATTTCCTTCTCATAAATAGCTTTGTGTAAAAACTTTCCCTTGATTGGACGACTTTCAAAAGCAATGGGTCTTTCATCTTGCATTAAAACAACACCAATTCCATTTCCTGAAGCATCACATTCCACAATCAAAGTATTGGGAAGTCCGGTGTAGCTAAGACCGATGCTTGGCACATTGCCTCTTTAAGATGTTCGAAGGCCTTCGTTGCTTCTAGAGTCCATGAAAATGCATCTTTCTTCAATAATGTCGTTAGAGGTGCTGTTATTCTCCAATAATTCTTAACAAACTTGTGATAATACCCTATCAACCCGAGAAATACTCGCAGATGCTTTATGGATGTGGGGATTTTCCATTCCTTAATGGCTTTAGTTTTTCTAGGGTCTACCTTAACTTCTTCATGAGATACAATATGACCCAGATATTCCACCTCTTGTACTCCAAAGAAACATTTGGATCTTTTTTCATATAATTGCTTCTCCTCCAATAGTTGTAGCACCTTGTCAATATGTTCAACATGATCCTTTCAAGACTTGCTGTAGATTAGTATATCATCAAAAAATACTATCACAAATTTTCTAAGGAAGGGTTTGAAAATGGAATTCATCAAACCTTGAAACGTAGAAGGTGCATTGGTAAGGCCAAAAAGCATGACCAAAAATTCATAATGACCCTCATGAGTTCTAAATGTTGTTTTCGGAATGTCCTTAGTCTTCATTATGATTTGATGATATCCTGAACAAAGATCCAATTTGGTGAAGTAAATTGATCCATGCAATTCATCCAGTAATTCATCAATGACAGGAATGGGAAACTTATCTTTAATAGTGAGCTTGTTGAGCTCCCTATAATCTGGACACATGTGCCATGATCCATCCTTCTTGTGCACCAATACTACTAGAGTAGAGAAAGAACTTTGACTAGGTTGAATTATACCAGCCTCTAGCATTTCTGCAACCATACGTTCAATTTCACTCTTTTGGGCATAGGGATATCTTTACGAACTGATGTTTGGAGGAACACTTCCTGGAATCAGATGAATAGCATGATCATGATCACGAATAGGTGGGATACCTTTGGGAGTCTCAAGTACCTTGGAATGATTCTCTAATAATTTTTGGAGATATGGAGAAATAGATGATTTCGATGTGGAAACATCTAGCGAACATAATTGTGTAATTACATCTCTTTGTTCATTTTTTAGAAGCTTTTTCATACCGTTAGAGCTGATTATCTTTCATGGTTTCCCTGCAATACCCCTTAATTGAACTTCCTTTCCTTACACAAAAAATTTCATGAAAAGTTATTAAAAATTAAAAGCTATTGTACCCAAGGATTGTAGTCATTGGACTCCTAGTACAACATCAGCACCTCCCATTGGAATGGAAAGCATTGGGCTAGTCAATACATATTCTCCCATGGATAGCATGATATTATGGCACTTTCAAGAGAAATTTATTGTTCCTCCATTTGCAACCATCACTTGACACTCTAGTATTGGATATAGGAAGCAATTCAATTCTTTTGTTACCTTACAATGAATAAAATTGTGGGTACTTCCTAAATCAATCAACACTATTACCTTTTTCTTCTTGATTTGTCCTTCTATCTTGATGGTTTGAGGAGTGGTAATTCCAACGAATGAATTAAAAGATATGGTCGGATGCATTTCTTCTTTATCTAGGCTTTGTTCCTGGAGTATATCCTCTTCTTTTGACCTTTCTTTCTCCTTTTCTTCTTCCTCTTCACAATCTATGTAGAATAATTTCTTCTCAGCACACTTATGACCTTTAGTGTATTTTCTATCACAACTGTAACAAACCTCTTTTTTATTCCAATTGTTGTGGTGTCAACCTTATAGGTTGTGGAATACTAGGGGCAACAACACTTCCATCTTTATAGTTGTGAGTGGTATGCTTCCTGGTTGCCATAATTTTGCTTTCCATTTTTCTTGCTAACCTGAATGCCTTCTCTAATGAATCATGTTCCCGAAGGTGAACATCATGTTGGATATTATCCTTTAAAGTCCCTATGAACACATCAATCCTATGCTCCTCTGGAATATTTTTTACCCTTATGTTCAATTTTTGGAACTCCTCAATGTGCTCCATTATTGAACCCTTTTGTTTGAGACTTATCAATTGGCTTAAAAAAGTGTTGCTTCTTGTATCCTCATAATGTGCTATCAATTCTTCCGTAGAAATTTCCCAAGTGATAATTTGTTTACGAGGGCAAAGCCATTGATACCATACAAACTGATTTGGTTCCAAATATAAAGTTTCAATATATACCTTTTGTGTGTTTTTCACATTATTGAGATAAAAAAATTGCTCCATCTGTAATATCCATGTTGTGGGATCCTTGCCATCAAACTTCCTCATATCAATTTTTGGAATATGGTGGGTCTTCATCCAACATTAGAGTCTATGAAATAATGATTAACATTTCTTTTGTTCGCATCATGAGTTTCCTTTCCTACCCTTTCACCATTAGTAAGTATTTCTTGTAGAAAATTTGTCAAATCTGTCTTCAAATCTGCCATGACTGTCGTCAAATTTGTGTTCAAATCTATCTTCAAATTGTCCATCTTAGCTTCCGTGCCATTCATCTAAGCTTCCATGCTTTTTATCTTAGCTTCTGTTAGCTTTTGTGAGAGTGACATTTGTTGCACTTCGTCTTGTAATTTTGATATATCATGTAGCATTTCTTCCTCTTCTTCATGAGTCATGCTAGAGCTTTCAGGTTGCTTACTAGGTGTTTGCATTTTCTTTCCCCGAACCATCAATTACCGATAATAATGCTCTACTATGCCCTTTGAATTCCTTTAAAATAGTTTTTCAAACCAAGCTTAAGCAAGAATTTAAAAAAATCTACACACCTTTTTTCACATTGTAGGAGATCGATATTGCCTCTGATGTATCTTTGTAATTTTGGGTCATCCAATTTTGAAATTGATATCTGTAGTAGTCCTTTGTTTCCTCTTTCCAATGCAGTATGATCCAAATTGGATTTTCCAAGGAAGAGTTATGCCAAATCTCCCATAGTGACCTGATTATAGACTAGTTCAGTAGAGCGAAGTTGTACAATGTGCCACTTGTCCTTGTTTCGACCTTTGGCTCTGAAAAATATACACAAGAAACTGCAATCCATCCTCTTTCTTTACCTTCTTACGAAACTTTAATCCGATGCTCAGAGAAAAAGTTATGATGATTTTCCCCAAGTCACCTGTTTGGAATGTAATTCAAGTGTCTGCAAAAAGACCAACTTCCTCAGATCATATCTCCGCAAATATAGCGCGAAAAGCTCTGAAATTTGGACCCGAGGTTCAGTGAAATTTCATCTCCAATGTGTTTTTTCTTCACTTCTGAAACATCGTAGAAAAAATGTTATAGTGAAAATTCCACGATGACTTATTTGGAGCAGTGAAACCCTAGAATCCAAAAGCTCTGATACCAAATGTTATGAAACCAGCTCACAAAAAGATAGAAAAGATAGATCAACGCCTTAGAATTCAGCCTCTTCGAGGGGTCAACCTCCTTTACATTACACAAATGAATATTGCTTGATGATTCAAATGAAAAAACCTCCTTTCTAAATATAGGAGTCTAAGGAGTCACAATATAACCCAGCTGACCTAACAATAATAATATAATGGCACGAAAATAACAATAGAGGGATTCTATGGGGCACAATAATAACAATATCAGGACCACAATAGTAATGGGGTAATCACTAGTATTATAGGGACTTAACATATCAACTTTGCGATAAAATAGACTTACTAAATCACTCTGTTGTATATCTACTGAGGTATGTAATTTACCATATTATGATGGCTTAGAAGATGTAAATCTGTTTCTTGATAAATTTGAAAGTGATGTACTAGAGGAGCATCAGTTCCATGAATTAGACATCACGTTGAGAGCTATGCCTACCAGATGGTGGGGTACACATAAGAACAATTTTACAGACTGGATGGAGTATCGAAGGATGATGACGCTAAAATTTGGATATGCCAATACCACCATTATCGAAAAGTATACAGGGAAGGATGATTTGTGCAAGCATCTCACTTATTAGACAAAAGCATGGGGGGATAAACCACAATCAGAATGGGTACATATATTTTTCCACACTTTGGATATTATTCCGATGAACCGGTATTTAGAAATAGAGTTGCGACACGGAACCACGCAGTGGGACGTTCAAAAGGAAAGCTTTATTCTAACATTAAGTTTTGAGGACAAATTCGAATGTATTGATGAAGCATTACAGGAAATCGAGGCTGTAATATTCTAGATGCCTATAAATCCTATCTCATGGGTACAACCTGATTGGAGTACACAGCTGCACCATGCTTTGGAGTGCTACAATGTTACCACAAAAGAGGGCAAGGAAGATCCTAGGAATATCAATATGCCCGAGTCAGATGGACAACGCAAAGTCGTTGGGCCTAAGGGAGATGTTCCTGACATTTCAAAACCATTAAAGAACAAGCAAGTGAACATTGGGTCAGCAATGCAGTAAGTTCGTGAATCTAGGTGATCACTGGGATGAGGATAGAGTTGACAAGGTTGCAGAGTTGTTACATGAATATCAGGACTTGTTTCCAACAAAGTTATCTGATTTAAAATGGATAGTAGGTGATTTGGGTGTCATGAATATCAATCTAAAGCTAGATGCCAAACCAGTAAAATAGTGACGATACCGATTGAATCCTAAGTACAAAGAAAAGGTGTGCGAAGAGCTAGATAAGATGCTCGTAGTAGGGATTATTGAACCTATAGAAGAATTAGATTGGGATAGTCCTATGGTGGTTCAAGAGAAGAAGACAAAGGGTGGAATCTGGATCTGCATAGATCTAAGGAAGTTGAATGATGCTTGTGTACATGATCCATTCCCTATGCCATTCACAGATGAAGTCTTGGAAAACGTTGGTGGTCAAGAAGCTTACTCTTTTACAGATGGTTTCTTAGTCTACCACCAGATCAAGTTCGAGCTAGAAGATCAAAGTAAAACCACCTTCACCATTGAATGGGTATCCTTTCAGTATATAGTTATTCCCTTTGGACTTAAGAATTCCCTTGCGATCTTTTCTAGGGTGGTAGTCGCTTCTTTTTAGGATTTTATTTACAAATTCTGAAGGTCTATTTTGATGATTGGAGGTTCTTTGGGCTAGTTAAAAAGCATGTGTCAAGTCTTTGCTTGATGTTGGATACTTGTAGGAAGTATCGGATCTCCCTGAATTTGAAGAAGTGTATATTTTGCATACCATGTGGGATACTTTTGGGCCATGTTTTTTTGTAAGAAAGGGTTGATGGTGGACCCTTCTAAAATTGTAGTGATTATCAATTTGGAGCCCCCAATGAATGTAAAATAGTTGCACACAACATTGGGCCATACGGGATACTATAGAAAATTTATTAAGGCACACACGCAGATCACTGCGGCCATGGAGATGTTATTGAAGAAAGATGCAACATTTTGCTGGGATGACAATTTCCAGAAAATATTAGATGTTTTGAAGGAAAATATGGTTACAACACCTATTCTTGTGTTCCCTGATTGGAAGAAATAATTCAATGTAAATGTGGATGCATCTTGCATAGCGCTAGGAGCATTTTTAACCCATACAAGCGCAACAGATATCAACTATCCGATTACATTTGCGAGTAGAAAATTGTCTAAGGCAGAGAAGAATTATTCAACCATGGAGTGTGAAGGGTTGGTGATGGTATATGCACTCCAGAAGTTCAGGAATTACCCATTAGGTGTGCAATTCAAAATATATGCAAACCATTCAACTTTGAAGTACCTGGTCAACAAGCCTCTGTTGGGGGGGGGGGGGGGGGGGAATTTGTGGATGGATACTGTTATTTTAGGATTATGACTTGAAAGTAATTGTGAACCCCAGAAGATTAAATGCAGGACCTAATCAACTTTCATGGATTGAGAATGGCAAAGAACCTAGAAGGATGGATGAAGAATTGCCTCATGCCAGCCCTTTGTTGTGCCTGTTGTAGACAAACATTTTGTGGATATAATCCAATTGCTGTCTACAGGTACATCTCTTGAAAGATATATGACACAGAAGAAGAAATAATTGGTGGTCAGGGCTGTAGATTTTTCCGTAATCACAGGGTATTTGTATAAAATGGAGTCGAATGAAGTTTTGCACATGTATGTACTATATTATAAAATAAAAAGTATCCTCAGTGGAGCAAATGGAGGAGTTGCTGGAGGAAATTATGCATGATGAGCGACTACGCAGAAGATCCTAGGAGTTGGGATATGGTGGCCAACTGTGCACAAAAATTCCAAGGAATATTGTAGGGCATGTGATGTCCGTTGGAGGACCGGGAAGTTGGCTCGAAGGGATGAATTTCCCCTGAACTTGCAAGTATCGTTACAGGAATTTGATAAATGGGCAATAGATTTTATGGGACCTATTCAAACATGAGGGAAGAAGAGAGGAGCATGCTACATCACCACGACGAAAAAATACTTGACCAGGTGGGCTGAGGCACAACTGTGAAGGATTACAGCATAGCTATAGTTGTGACATTTATATTTGAATACATTTTGTTTAGGTTTGGCTATCTTAAGATTTTGATGAGTGATAGGGGTTAAAATTTTCTAAATGAAATGATTGCTCTTGTGATTGAGGAATTCAAGGTGTATCATAAAAATAGCATGCCATACCATCATCAAGTAAATGGAATAGTTTTTTAATAAGATCTTGGAGAATTCTTTGATGAAGATATGAAAGGCGAATAGGAATGATTGGGATTTCTGCATACCAGTTGTTCTTTGGGAATATATAGCTACTTGTAAGAAGTTGAATGGAAAGACACCATTTCGAATGGTTAATGGACAAGAAGTGGTAATGAAAATGGAGTACATTGTGCCCAGTTTGAGGAATGCTACAGTTACGAAGATGGATGATCGAGACATAATGGAAGAATGGCTCACACAGATACTTGATTTAGAAGAATATTGTTTCTTGGCAGTTTTTCATAAGTAAGTGCAAAAGGCTCGAGAAAACGTGTGGCATGATCGCCACATTAACCAACACACATTTAAAAATGGAGATTTTGTGTTGATGTATGATAGCAATTTTCCTAAGTTTTTAGGGAAGTTTCAGATGCATTGGTTGGGACCATACACCATTAATGAGAATACGGATGGGGGAGTAGTTCAATTCATGAAGCTGAATGGGGAGCTATTTATGGGGAGAATCAATGGAAGCCGATTGAAGTTGTACATGGGTGATCCCACCCCCACACAATGACTATATGGATGTAGGATAGTCTTAGTGCTTCAGGAAGTTGCAAGAAAGTACGGCACTATAAACTATCTGCCAAGAGGAAATTTTGGAAAAGAGATTGGGTTGAGTGATGGTTAGGACAAAGGTGCAGATAGGAGCTGCGACGACAAAGCTAGGCTACCATGGTGGGTCCCACACAACCTAGATAGAAAGTGACTGTCGAAAACACTATAGGTAATTGGATGGCTGTTTTTCCATTAAAGGGAGTGGGGGGAAAGCATTTAAGGAGCATATCCTTGGAAAATTTCTGCCAAAAGAGCATTTTTGAAGGACATATGGAGGTAATTGATGGATTTGAATTCAAAAAGGGCTATAAATACTACATCACACTCCATATTCAAACACTTTTCTTCTAGAGAGATTTCCTTGAGATTTTGTGCCTGGGTTTGAGCCGAGATGATTGTCCTGACGATGAACCACACTGGTTGGTTCGAAACGCGTCGACAAAAGATTGGTTATGTGATTTTGCCAAAGATTTTCTAAACAATGTTATGGATCACAGAAGTCTTAATTCCTTAATGATTGTTGCATGTCTAGACAAGATTGGCAAGAAGTAGAGAAGGAGTTTTCACAGAAGGGGCTTGGGTTTGAGGTAGATTTGTTTGAGTGGAAAAATAAACTATTCTGGGAGAGAATTATCAAAATGATTGCAACACCACTAGTCCCTAACACTACACCTAAGTCACCGAGGCCAAAACCTACTGCCTCTGTGGCAGGAGAGAAGAAGTAGAAGAAGCCACAACAAGCTTCAATTTGTCAATCACAACACAAAACCCCAACTGAGGTTGGACAGAAGGGTGGGATGGATAAAATAAAGCAACTTATGGAACCTTTGGACCTAGAAGAAGAATAATTGACTATGGGGTTTGAAGATATCGATGCATAGGAATCAGTGACAATTATTGGGCCACCACCATATGTACCCCCTATGAAATCCACTATCAAAGTGACTAAGGACCCAGACTTGTTGAAATACAAGGTCTTCACATAATTGCTGCTGGAGGAAGTACTTGTTGAGGGTGACCTGTTGGCCCGGGTACCATTTATGAAGATAGAGGAATGGGATCTGGGCGATCATGCGAAGTTTCCACATTTGGAACCTAGTAAGTAGTTGAAATCGGTGTAGTACGAGGATGTGGGTGTAAAAAGGCTTGAGCCAATGAAGTGGGTAGCCAAAATTGAGCACACAAGATTGATCAATATGTTGTATGTTCCACACTTTAGCCACAACATAATTAATACTATATGTGTGTGATGAGCCTCATAAATGGGTAATTATATGGGCTCATTTTACCTCCTAACCTAGTCAAATCAGCCATTCCCTTTGCTTATTACATGATTTTATTATTATATTTATGCTTATGGAGTGAGTTGAGTTAGTTATAATGCCATGCGGTCTAATATGTGTTTAATGCAGATTATTGATGAATTTTGAGGTCAAAGTCAAGGATCCAGTGGACAAATGGCAGCAATAACTCGAAGTGGAAAAAAGAGAGGACTTATAGGAGGGAATTCCCTTCATTTATTACTCCTCACTTCGAATTCCCCTTCATTCAGCTCGGAGTACAAGAAGCCAAATCATACAATAGAAGGTAGCCAAGCAAGTGGAGGATGACTGATGATAATCTCGAGTTTTGGGAGCCAAGCCTCCTTGATTTTAAGAAAGCTATTGTTAGCTTCATTTTTATAAGTAGAGAGGCCTAGGGCCTCACTAGGGTTGGATTTTTGTTGGATTTTTGCTTATGTAAACTCTGCTCAACTTCGAGCTTATTATTTTGTGACAGTTTCATGTAATCTTGTTATTGTTTTGGAAATAAAGATGGAATCATTTTTGAGCTAGAAATGAGTTACCTCAAGGGGATAAATCTCTTGGGTTAGGGCCCATTCCAAGTATCCAAGCTCCTATTTACTTGTATTTTTATCTTTTATTTCAGTTTGTAGATTAGGTTGTTGTTAGATGTATTTCTTGTATGGTTAAGAATAGGTTGTTTTTGATGATTCAGTAGTTTGCTTCCATTTGTGTTCTCTATAGCAGGTTAAGTAGTGATAAAAAGAAGATTCAAAAGGATAGAAACAATGCCTTGGCCTCTCTTCCTCCCTTTGGGACCATGATTTGAGGCAAAGACCCTCTTGCCACCCCAAAAACACAGATTTTCCTCATTCATAAGACTTCTAGTGTTTGCAGCTTTTTAGTAGGTTAATAGTCCAGCTTTGCTTTGCTTCAGATCTTGTTCATCATGATAAATTATTTCTTTTCAATAGTATTCTTTCATTCTTTCCTTTCTTGCAGCATTCGTTAGTATTTCCTTTCATAGATCATAGTTTAGACTAGTTTGATGCAAAACTCTGTTTTTCTAGATGCACTCATTTCATTGCTTTTTTAATCTTATTGATTGATTTTCAGTTCCTTTGTAGTAGATCTCTTCTAGAAACAAGCCTACCTATCAGCCATCCCATCCTCCATCTGATCCATGCCCTATAGGTCACCCAAGTCTCACCTTAATTCTGCCTTAGTTTCGTGCATTTTCCATAGAACTTATTCCTCTCTCCTTGAGCAAATCCAATCATATTTCTCTCTCCTAGTGGTTCATGGTAGACCATAGGCACCCTAACACCTCATTCCAACCTTCGTCCACCTCTTTCACCCACTCTCAAACCCTCAAAATAGTGAAAACTGCTCTCGGCGTCCTTCTGTAGGCCTCCTGTAGAACACTATTTTTCCTGCTGTAGATTTCCTGTGTCCTCCTATAAACTTTCCTGTAGGCTTCCTTTTGAAGGCTGAGTGTGGGAAAAGCCTCCATAAGGCCACCTGAGACCTCCTAGGACCCATCCACACCATCCTACATCCTCTCAAGTCCCAAAACCGCCCTTCAACACCACCTATTCACTGCCACACGCACACACAACAAATTACATGCACATCAAATTCACATAAAAATACATAAAAATCCAAAAATATGTCTTTTTCTTATTTACTTCCAGAAATAGGATAGTTATATGTCGTTTACCTCCTTGAATAGGTAATGGAATTCCTTTTATGGTTTTCATAGCGCTTTCTACAAAAGTAGAATTAGTTGGTTAATTAGGGTTCACTAGTTTTGCTTTACATTTCAATTTTTCTCCTTTATGCAGTTAGAATTGCATCTATCTTTCTTTCCTTTCATCACATATAGAGCTTCTTTTGGAATCCATAGAAGTTGGCTCGAGCTCCTAGTGATCTTGCGTCGGTTGACCAAGTGACAAACTGTAGTAAGAACTAGTACTTGTGCATACAACATCGATGCTTCCAAGCTTGTTACGAACTATCGGGTTGATAAGAGTAAAGTAGGTAGCCTAGGAATTGCAACATTATTGCTGAAATACTGGTGCTCACCACTTTTTGGCGCCATTTCTGGGGAAGCATTAGAGTATTCTATGATTACTTCTTTCTTCTATTTTCTATTACAACATTCTGCTAATAGTTTATTTCAACAAAATTAGACTAGTCTTTTATTTTCCTTCAGTTCTGCATTTCTTTGCTTTCCTTTTCAATTCTGCAAATTTCATTTCAAGAAAAGTAGATTAGTCCTTTATTTTCCTTCAGTTCTACATTTCCTTGCCTTCCTTTTCAATTCTGAAAATTTCATTTCAGCAAGTTCATTTTAGTTAGTTGCAATTTGTTTTGTTCAATCAATTTCAGTTTTGCAGGTACTATCAGTGTGGGGAAAAAAGAAACAAAAAACAAAAAAAAAGATTTCCTTTCATGCCTCATAGGAATAGAGATAACTAAAAAAAAAAAAATTCCCAACACTTCCACTGCTTCACACAACCATCCTTCTCTCTTCTTCGGCGGTTGCGATCAAGAAGAACCCTTAGGTGAACAACAAGACATATTTGAAGAACCTATAGGGGAAGAAGAAGAAGAAAACATTCCTTTGGAGCCAATGGCTGAAAAAAAAAATGCTAGGGGGAATGGAGAGAGAATAGAGGGTACTTTTCCCATTTGGGAGACCAATGGGGACACCAAAATGAATAATATAAGCCCTTCTGCCCTACCTCATTTTCATGGTCTGACTACAGAAGATCTTGACGCCTTTTTATTTGAATTTGTTGTTATCTGTCGAACCTATGACTATGCAGAAGATGAGAAAAAGTTGAAATTGTTCCCTTCTACTCTCAAGGATGTAGCACTACGGTGGTTCATAGGATTACCTGCCAATAGCATCACAACTTGGGCTCAGATGCAGCAAGCCTTTAACAACAAGTATTGATACTATTGTAGGTCAAAAGATACTAAAAAAGAAATTTCCTGAATGACCATAGGAAGTGATGAGTCCCTGGAAGAGATGAAGAAAGGTTCTAGCATAGTTACAAAAGGGCCAGGTGTACACTTGACCCTGAGTCTCTGAAGCTAGTCCAGCTTAGGGGAATTTGGGAAGATCTTTTAGACACCCTCTGTCTACTTGCCAGGGGAGACATCTACCAACTATCCTATGAGGACATAAATACTATTTTTAGAAACCATTCTAGAGTAGCGAGAAAGAAAGGTAGGGGGAGTCAACCTATAGCCAATTCCTCTTCCTCTAACTCATCCATTAAAGGGGAAATTGGAAACATGCTGGAAGACTTCAAGAGTGAGATGCTATAGACTCTTTCCATGCAAATGGATACTGTTATAGACAATTTTGTGCCTTACAACAACAAGCATGAATTTTCAATAATCCAAGGGATCCAAAGTTCCCTAAACATGATGCTCCTACCCCTAGAGGAACAAGGTCAGCAAACCAACAACTTTCAGATCAGTTCTCCACCTGAAAACACTCAAAAACAAGCAATCCTAAAATCAAAGCAGGTGCTCCACTAGGCTTCTGCGCTGAAACACAACTGCTCCATGGTGTACCTGTGTTGCAAAGCAGGTAGAACAAAGCCCACCTGCGTTGAGCGAGTTTGGACATGTGGCACACTGAGTCATTGCTCTGGAATCTTCCAAAAATGACACTTGGATCAGGGAATTCGCCTTGTGATGAGTCAGAGGCTTTGTTTCTCCAAGTGGAAGCAAGGTTCACCAAGTGGACTCAAGAACTGAAGATCAACTAAAGATTAACTGAAGAGAGAGAGGACACAAGGCAGCTACACATCAGTTGCAAGCTGACTCATCCTTTCTCAATTCATCTATATATTGAGCTCTCTCCTATGAGCTCAGGAGGCTGGAATTTTGTGCAAAGTAATGATATGCTGTTGGTTTCAATATTGAGTTATTGGGTGATTGTTTGAGAGAGGTGAAGAAGAGCAATTCTTTCTGCTGGGAGGTGTTGCTGGGTTGGAGCCTTCAATGGTTGTAATACTCTCAGAACCTTTATTTCTTCATTAATAAAAGCTATTGAGGTTATTCTATGTGCTCTTGTTTCAATTATATATTGTGATGATTGCATGTTTGGTTTACACTAATCCATGAACCAGTTATGATTGCATGCCTCTTGTAGTTTCCTTCTTTGTTATTTTGCAGGATCTCATTGTAGCTGGGCGAGCAGAAGGACAAAGAGCTAGGAGCAAGTGGCGAAAGAGAAGAGTTTGTATTTGACATTAAGCGCAAGGCAACGGTTAGTGCTTTCTCCATTCTCTTTTGCTTTCATAAAGAAGTAAACCTTAAGTAGTTTGTTTACAGTTGTTGCTAAGGAACTGTCACCCTTAGAGTGGGATAGGGTCATCCGAGTCGGATACTTTTCCCTACAACAAACTGGCGACTCCGCTGGGGATCGTATCCGTTTGATTGTGTTTGTAGTATTTTGCTATTCATTTTCTGAACAAAAGAGTACCAAATCGAAAAGCTTTTGACTATATCAAAAGCGAAGTAGAGGGCAGCTACTCTTGCTCATTTTCTGAGCAAATTCATGATTTGAAGAGCTGATCTACAAGGATCCTTGTAAGCTCTTAGTGATAGCTTTGCACCTTCTAAATCATCCCTTTGAGTGTGCTTGACTGATTGCTTTTGATTTGAGCAAAAACCGTGCATTTTTGAGAAAATTATGACCCGGAAACTGTGAAAACGCAATTCTCGTTTTCCAAAGCAGGTAGTACACAGGCTACCTGCTTTGCAACGCAGGTCCCGAAGGGACCACCTGCGCTGAGAGCTAGTTTGGCTGTGTAGAGCCTGCGTTGGCCCAAATTTGCTTAGTGCATTTGGGGTTTCCTCCTTTCTCTTGCCTGTTTTCACTTAGTTTTGCTGCTAGGTGTCAGTCTTGTGCCTGTTTTGAAACCAATATTACTTGCCATCATTCTGCCTCTGTTATATAACGAAATTGTACTTGTTCTTTGTATTTCTTACTCATTTACAATTTCCCATAACGAAAACTAAACTAGTCATGCTTTTGGCCTCTTAGATCTGAACTTGTGTTAGGCATTTTGCTGGTCTAAAGAGTTAGCTTGTTTGCTGTCCATAGCTGGTTAGTCATTTTACTTTCGTCAGTATGGTTTGATTTCATGTATTTCCAGTGATTAAGCAAGTGAATCTTAAGGTGTCTTTTGATTTTGGACAAACTTGTTTACTTTCGCTTTAAATCGAAATCAAAGTTATATAACCACTTTCTTTTTGTAATCCATCCACATTAAGAAAGGGAAAAGAAAATACATGCATTGTGCATTTTGCATTTGAAAAAGTTTGCATGATGATTTAGGAGAAAGTGCATTAGTTTGTGCTGAATGAACTGTGTGAAAAGAATTTGCCTTTCTTCTCCCTCAGTAGTTAAGATTTTCATCAGTCAAAAAGATTTGAAAAAGCTTGCTTCTCATCTTAGGCTGCATTTAGGAATTTTCATATACATCTCGTGGTGAACCTTGAAAGGCAAACTTTAAAAAGATCAACTTAAAATATACTGAATGAACCTAACAACGCATTTGAAACATAACGCAAACATCTAGAGGTCTAGGTAGAGACGTGTTCCGGCGTCGTTAAACATAGTGACTGTCGATCTCTACGAAGGTGGGTGATTCCTCCTGAGAGTCGGTGGCACTAATACGGACTTGTGCTCCCACGTACCGTCGCGTATATATTGGGAGACCCCTATAGGCAATTATCCTTTATCCATAGGAAGCTGTGTCGGCCACCCTACTGATCGCGATGCAGTGAACACAGCATTCACGAAGATCGACCACCCGTACCGTAAAACGTATTATGTGGTTTCGCGAAAGGTTTGGCACACCCTCTGCCTAGATCTCCAGAGCAGTTTCTTTTGGCCCTTTTCAAACTCTATAACTGAAAAGGTCCAACCGAGCATTTGTCACTTCGGGCTCGTTAATACATCGAAGGCGACTAGAGTCATCTTTAGCTTTTTCTCGACTCTTAAAACATGAAAAAGCAAAGTTATGTTTAAAAGCGTCTAATAAAATTCATTCAAATCGGAAACACAAATTTTCCCCTTTATATTTTAGTTGATCGAGTAATCCGCAATCGTGGAAGAAAGTCAATTGAATATCCGTCGTTCTCGGAGGCTTGCGAGTCAACCGTCTTTGTCTCCGGAATCGAAAACAATCCGGACAAAGCGAGCTCGTCGAACCAGTTCAAAATCTCCTTTAAAAGTTAGAACAAGCGTTCCAACAACATCTGAGATTCTGGTCACTCCAAACATTTCCGGAAACCCTGCCTCTATAGAAGAAGTTCAATCGCCACAGAGGGACAATAATACTGATCCTAGTCTGGGGGCAAATACTTGTATGACTGAACCAGTTCCATCTGTAACCGGTCCAGAGAGTTTGTTCCTCAAACATCCGTCGCGGTCGATACAACCCCTTCTTCGGCACCGGAAATCTTTTACGGACCTGACGGTCTTCCTCTTCCACCTGGTCTGATTGCAATAGAGGAAATTATAGAAGAACCGCAAGTATCCACTCCAATTCAATTTGGAGTAGGGGTCGCTCTATTTCCTGCTACAACAGAAGTTTGTCCATCACCAGTGGAAGTTCCTGTAGAATCACTAGGTGATCAATTGGATAGACTAAAAATGACTGAACAACCGTCGACATCTAGGACTATGTCGAATGACATGGCGACGGCAGAATTACCTGCTGCAAATCCGACAATGTTCGTCGGCATACCATCTGTCCCAACTAGCTCTCAGTCGCTAGAAGGAGTCCACCAAGAGACTATCTCGAC
Source organism: Pinus tabuliformis (assembly GCA_031772625.1). NCBI lineage: Eukaryota > Viridiplantae > Streptophyta > Pinopsida > Pinales > Pinaceae > Pinus > Pinus tabuliformis. The sequence continues at coordinate 660,248,473 of CM062804.1, forward strand.
AGTATGGTCTGTTCTTGTTTGTTCCGGAGTAATGTCTGGTAACTCTCATGGTGAGGCTCATCAAATTGACCCTTTTGGGAATCTAATTAGGCCATCCAGTCCTCCAGGACAGTCAATTGCCTTGAGTTCTGGGTTGCTACCGTATGGGGGGCAGTACCCATACGGGAGTTCTCAACCTTATTCAAGTTATGGCGGAATTGCAACGAGTAGTTGGGTACCTATGCTATCCCAGCCACCGAGAGTTGTATATTCTATGCAACAGTGTGTACCTGTGACAAACATCCCAACTACACCAGCTATTGTGACCGTGTCGCAAGTTCAAACAATGCCTATTGTATGTCAACCTCAGATTGCTCAGGTTCTCATGCAACAGCCCCTTGATCCTGCGACCCAACCACAATCACCTACTGGTGGGACAACACAAGTACAGTTGGGTACAACTACCCCACATCTTGGTCCAATGGTTAGTGTAGCGCAACAACCCATGGTGTCGCAACCGTGGATAATGCAATACCAAAAGCCGCAATTCCAACAAGTGTACCAAGGTTCTGAACAACAAATATTTGCGAATAGTGGACAACCATATATTCAAAATGGTCAAAATCAACCACTTTATAGTGGTCAAGTCCATCAACCGTATTCATCATACCAACATCAACTCCATTATGCTGGTATGCAAAGACCGACTGTTCAGGCGATTCCATCGTATCCTGGTTACGCTTCACCTAACTTGAACCAGCAGTTACCATTCGTGGCGACTTTAGAGTTGCCTGATTTACATCGGTTAACAAACGATCCAATTGCTTACGCCCCTTGGTGGCCAGTGATTCCGCACAAACTTCCATCCGACATTCCTAAATTCAATGGAAATCCAGGTGAAGACCCGTCGAATCATGTGATGACATTTCATCTATGGTGTTCGTCGAACACTTTAAATGACGATTCGATAAGGCTTCGCCTCTTTCAGAGGACATTGACAGGTCCAGTGGCAAAATGGTATATAGAATTACCTAGAGCTTCGTTCGACAATTTTGGCTCCCTTACCACGACATTCTTGACCCACTTTCAATTACCAATAAGGTATGAAACGGGAACAGAGATATTGACTAACTTCAAACAGACAACCGCAACTCATATATCAGATCATATACATGAGTGGCGACGTCGACGAAGAATGGTTAAAACATACGTTCCTGATCAGCTTTTAGCTGAGTGGTTTATAAATTCATTACTTCCGGCTATAACGGAAGATGTAGCAAAGGGAGGAGTCGTAACAGAAGAGCAAGTTATCGCTCGTGCACAATACTTGGATTTAGTATATACTCAGTCTGGCACGCTCTATGACAAAATACCAGACGCCCCTAGACCAGAGTTTTCAATCCCTCCTCCTCCTAAATCAAATAGTGACTCTCATGCCGGCGATGGCGTGATTGGCACGGCAAACACGAATCCGAAAAGGACCAATCAAAAGAAGGCCCGTAAGGATTCGAATCAAAATGCGCATGAAGAAGTTCTTGCTTCGGAAGTAAATGCCGTATCGACAGATAAGGGCAAAGAAACCAATCAACCAGGAAGCAAGAAAAATCAAAACAAAGGGAAGAAGAAGAAACAAGGAGAGTCATCTCCTCGAAGAACTTCTTCAAGCCCTCCTCGAGATAGGAAACCACCTTATGGGTGTCAGATATGTGATGAGGATCACTGGACGAGAGAATGTCCATACAAAGCTGATCTAAAAAGATTCTTAAAGAGTTCGCAAACTCTAGCTGTGTTAACTGATCCGTTTCCCGATCGAGGAAAAAATCTGGTTGGTAGTGGAAATGCTTCACCGTCGCAAGTGCTTATGTTATCGATATCGAAGCAACAAAATGATGCTTTGATTTCGACAAGGAACAAAGATTACGGGAATCCACAGGTGTCGAACGATAAAGGTAAAGATCAACCTAGCAGCTCGACAACAACTTCGGCAGAAGTTGTATCCCCCATCACACATGAATTAACAATAAAACCGCCAAAGGGAGTAGTACATAAGTCGACATTTAATCCTCGTGCCAGAGCGGCACATCATTATAATATAGTGGAAGATTTGGCGCAATCGCCGTCTGCTATGTCGACTCTTGAAGTACTACAAAATTGCCCATCCCAAAGGCAGGCATTGTTATCAGCAATTGGTGGGGTGGATCCTAAAGATTCCAATCTTGTATCCTTTGATCACAAAGGATATGATCCTGAGTTACCAGCTCAACTAGCTTTCCTCATCCAAGTGAAAGCCCTCAACAAAACTGTTCATCGAACAATTATTGATGAAGGGGCATCGACATGTATTATGTCGATGAGTTGCTGGAAAACTTTAGGATCTCCAACCTTGTCGCGATCACCAACAACATTAAAAGCATTCGACGGAAGGACATATACCCCTTACGATATCCTTAGTAACTTGAAAGTTGAACTAGGGGGAAAAACAGTAGAAATAGATGTTGAAGTCATCGATGGCAATCTTGATTATAACATCCTACTGGGAAGACCATGGATTTATGCCATGGAAGCTGTTGTGTCGACCTATTTTAGGAAAATCGCATTCCCCTTTCAAGGAGGGATTACGATCATTGACCAACAAAATTTCCTTCCTAATGGTTCACAAGTTACAAGAAGCGTTCCTCTGATCCATGGAAGCGACCATTCGTTTCAAAATATCGGAGTAGGCCTACTAAAAGATCCTACATTAATGGGAACTTTCACCCTTCCGCCAACGTTCATTATGGGAGAAGTGGCGACAATAGGAACCTGCAATATGATATCTTCCGCACAAAAGACGTCAGAAAACGATATTAGCATGGATCATGCAAAGGTTTTGTCCCCAAGCTCAATGGAAGTATTGTAGCAATCAATTTTCTTGGCCTGGGGGGCAACCCCAAATCAACGCTCATCAAGTGTTTGGATAGATAGGTCTAGAGAATATGGCACCCCTTTAAGTCCTTGGTCGCGAGTGCATGGAACCGACAAAGGAATAGTCCAATCAATGGTAATTTATGGGGCACCATGGAATGATTCCCACCATCGTCCCCTTCTCCCGGGTTGTGGGGAAGATACTCAAAATAACCTTTATCATCCTTCAGTTTTCGATTTTCTATCGAGTACTGTAAATACAGTGGGCAATGAGGATAGTTCTTTTACTATGTCAACCTCATTAAAAAATGAAACGATCCCCTTCCCAGATCTCAATGGTAAACCTTCATTCCAACCAACAAAGTTGAATGCAATGAAGCTTGGGGGGCATGCGCCTCATCTGCATTATTATTATGCTGGGGGCATCATCGAGCAGTTTTAGCAATGTTCATGCTCGTTAAAAAATAAACGCAAGAAATCGAGCAGTTTTAGCAATGTTCATGCTCGTTAAAAAATAAACGCAAGAATCGAGCAGTTTTTATATAGAGTTCATGCTCGTTAAAAAATAAACATAAATTGTGAGCAATCTTTCCCTAACAGTTCGAGCTCACCCAGAAAAAATGAACAGGTAAACAACCTCGAGAAACGTAACCTTTGAAAGCCATATTAAAGCCCTTGGTCGTGTTCTTGCAGTCTCACCTCCACCCGTTCATTTGGCCAATCGTTCACCTCCATGTGTTTGTTTACCCATTTTGAGGAACAAGCTGCGAAGAGTGATTTCACTTAGCCATCCTTGTGACACTGCCGTGATTGGAGAATTCCAACCTGTACCTGGAATCTGCTGCTATCCCTGTTCATCACTCGTTCCTCAAAAGACGAGTCTTCTTTGAGCTCTTTTCACTGACTCGTAAAATATGAAAAGTTTGCCAAGTTTTGGCCTTCCAGCTCGTTAAAAGGACCGGAAGAGCCATCCCTCCTCTAGATTTTAATCTTTTTGGACCCGAGGGATTATTACACAAAAAGATCGAGTGCTTGTTTTTGTTCGGCTCGTTAAAGAAATCGAAAATTCATCCCTTCTGTATTGTTTTATACTTTTTCGGACTTAAGGGATTAGAAGACGAAAAAGGAATTTTGGAGTTAACTTTTCGTACCTTTTTAGACTCTCTAAAAATGAAAAGGACCGAGTTTTCTTTGTCGTTAGACTCGTTAAAATGATTAAATAGCGACAAACTTGTTTTTAGACGAGAACGAGTTTCCCTATTGCTAGGCTCGTTAAAACATAGCGATGGGCTTGCCCGAAGGGCAGGTTATAGAACAAGCATATGTTATCCTCCTCAAGCTTGACAAAAATAAAGAGGTACTGGTCAGCAATGACTGGGGAAAAAGTGGGAGAACCTCACAGCATTAATGGTAGCAAGTCGCTCTTGAACATGACACTTTGTCCTCCGTATCATATCGGGTTGGGTTGTTTCATTCACCGGTCTCATAACCATGGTCCTCGCCACACCATCCACAATTGAGGTAATGCTACCAATCCATCACATCAGTGTCGTTATATGTTCAAGAGATGTGGTTCTGTAAAGAGTCAACCATGTTCCACCCACTACCATACATTATCCTTCATCCACTTCATGACCGCCACCCTGAATCATACATCACAGTTTGTTTTCACCTCATCACAATCACTAGCTCCGTTCCGTGTCACTGATGTGGGATTCATTAAGGCCCTCCTTTGACGGATCGCTCCTTGTCGACATCAGCTCATTATCCAAGGAGTTGATCTAGGAACACCCCCCTCAGTACTTTGAAGCTTGCATGCCTCAATGGCAAGTTTCTCACTTCCGGGGACAGGTATACATCAATGACCTTCGACCAGAAGATTTTGCATGGTGGTCGACGCCAAGTCCTTTATTCCCACCATGTGGATTGTACTGCCGTACCTTGAGGGTCATCATCCTTATCGGTGACTCCTCTCGCGCTTGTTAACGGTTTACATCATTGACCGGTAATCAAGCGATGTCTTTCCATGTTCGACTTCAAGAAATTCTCACGTGGATCGACTTGTACATCGAGTGAAGATCGGAAGAGATTGAAGACCCTGGATCTAGTTTTCATCCATCCGGGCTGCGATATATATTCAGGACATAAAGACATTTGATATGTACATCATTACAGCAGATGATCATCCTTCTCAAAGGATGATAATTTCGGCAGAGAATTATCAGTCTACAATCAGACGATCGTCTGTTCTATGTACCAAAATGTATTTATAAAGCTGAGCATGGTAATGCCCACCTCAGCTAGATCATGAAAAATGTATGAAAAATAATGTATTGTATTGTATCTTATTACAGGACACTTCTCAGCAGATTGAATGAACTTCGGATCCTCTCAATAAAGCATTTCACCTGATAAACGACCTCATACTTTAGGGGGCATCTGTTATAGACAATTTTTTGCCTTACAGCAACAAGCATGAATTGTCAATAATCCAAGGGATCCAAAGTTCCCTAAACATGATGTTCCTACCCCTAGAGGAACAAGGTCAGCAAACCAACAGCTCTCAGATTAGTTCTCCACCTGAAAACACTCAAAAACAAGCAATCCTGAAATCAAAGCAGGTGCTCCACTAGGCTTCTGCGCTGAAACACAACTGCTCCATGGTGTACCTGCGTTGCAAAGTAGGTAGAACAAAGCCCACCTGCGTTGAGCGAGTTTGGACATGTGGCACACTGAGTCATTGCTCTGGAATCTTCCAAAAATGACACTTGGATCAGGGAATTCGCCTTGTGATGAGTCAGAGGCTTTGTTTCTCCAAGTGGAAGCAAGGTTCACCAAGTGGACTCAAGAACTGAAGATCAACTAAAGATTAACTGAAGAGAGAGAGGACACAAGGCAGCTACACATCAGTTGCAAGCTGACTCATCCTTTCTCAATTCATCTATATATTGAGCTCTCTCCTATGAGCTCAGGAGGCTGGAATTTTGTGCAAAGTAATGATATGCTGTTGGTTTCATTATTGAGTTATTGGGTGATTGTTTGAGAGAGGTGAAGAAGAGCAATTCTTTCTGCTAGGAGGTGTTGCTGGGTTGGAGCCTTCAATGGTTGTAATACTCTCAGAACCTTTATTTCTTCATTAATAAAAGCTATTGAGGTTCTTCTATGTGCTCTTGTTTCAATTATATATTGTGATGATTGCATGTTTGGTTTACACTAATCCATGAACCAGTTATGATTGCATGCCTCTTGTAGTTTCCTTCTTTGTTATTTTGCAGGATCTCATTGTAGCTGGGCGAGCAGAAGGACAAAGAGCTAGGAGCAAGCGGCAAAAGAGAAGAGTTTGGATTCGACATTAAGCGCAAGGCAACGGTTAGTGCTTTCTCCATTCTCTTTTGCTTTCATAAAGAAGTAAACCTTAAGTAGTTTGTTTTACAGTTGTTGCTAAGGAACTGTCACCCTTAGAGTGGGATAGGGTCATCCAAGTCGGATACTTTTCCCTACAACAGATACCTTGCATATCAAAAGGAAACAAGAGGAATCAGAGAGGGCTTTGGCCATTTTTTGCCCTAGATGCACCAAGAGGCATTCTAGGAATGAATTCCCATTGAACTCTATAGAGGTTTGTTCAGTCTGTGAAGAAAATCATTCTACAGATAACTTCCCTCCTTACCTGGACTTAAAGTTGTATATCAAAGGGCTGAGGGAGTCACTGAACAACTCTATTACATAAACCAAAGGAGGCCGCATGGACCTAGACCATACTAGCAGAGGATGCAAGGGACATCACAGGCATACTACAACCCCAACCAAGTCAGTTTGATACCTTCTTGGGGCCCCCCTGCTCATCCTTCCTGGTCCATGCCTCCTCCTTGGTCCTTCACATCTCAATATCAAGCCCAACTAGCGACTCATTCGTTTCAATCCTATGCTCAGCCACAACCTTAGTCGAATGCACCTCATCAAGGGTGGAGGCCCCAATGCAACTCTCTTCCCACTATTTTTCCTCCACCACCTGCCCCACCAAAAATTTTACCTCCTGATCCTCCAAAGCAACCCCAAATTCCTACCTAGCCAAATCCGATCCTAAACAATAGACAGACTCAGTAATTGTATAGTGGGGAACCATCATGCCCAACTTATGTTGTGGAGAGTCAGGAAATTAACTTGCGATCCGGGAAAGTTCTCCCAGATAGCCAACCTCCACCCAGGGAGGTTGAGGAAGATAAAGAAGAAAGTGAAAAAAAAGCAATTCCACCCTTTCCTGAGAGACTATCTGTGACAGTTTAGCCTACCCTAGAAGAAACTGAACTCTTGGGAGAATTGAAAAATTTATGTGTAAAGATACCACTTCTTCAAGCCATAAAAGATGTGCCTATCTACAATAGGTTGATGAAAGAGAAGTACTTTAGGCATCCAGGAAGGCACAAGAGAGATGCCCCAACCATCAATGTCATAGGGTAGCTGTCTGACCTGATGTTAGTTTAGGTAATCTATCCAAAATATCTGGACCCTGGAATCCTAGTAGTTGATGTCCATGTCAATGGCACCATCATCCCACACACCTTGATTGATCTGGGAGCTGCCATTAATGTGATGACAAAGGACACAATGCTCAAACTCAACCTCTAGGGCTCCTTGAGGAAGACCACAACTGTGCTATAGCTAGCAGACCACTCCACCGTGACCCCTGAGGGGATTGTGGAAGATTTGATGGTCTCCATTGACACTTGGGAGTACCCTACTGATTTCTTACTTCTCCAGCCAAAGGAAAAGCTCACTGGTTATCCTTTTATTCTAGGAAGACCTTGGTTGGTTACCGCCGATGCCTACATCAGCTGTCGAGTTAGGAACATGACGATAAAGAACGGGCACATGTCCAAACAGTTAATCCTATATCCTCCTGCCTAACCCTTGCTAGGACATGATTTACCTCTTTGGCTAGAAGAGGAATATGAGGATAAAGTCTATTCTACAATGCTTTGCGCATTATAAATCTCCATGGGGGGAAAATCGTAAGATGAGGAAGATATGGTTTAAAATCTGATTCAAAATTATTTCAGGGAAAACTAGTGTTGATTCGAATTTCTAGTCTCACTAAGATAGGTAGCTATCTTAGAAACAAACAATGAAAGATTTTCAACAGTTCCTTTAAGTGCGATAGATGAAAGGGAAGAAAAAAGGACCAACCTAGATCTTCTGCTTTGATCTTAGCTAGATTTCTCCTTTCCTTGATATAATTTGCCACTCCTCTCCTACTTGTCCCACTTCAAAGAGTACCTATAGAGTCAAAGTAACAGCAAACTATTAAAGCATCTCTATCTAAAACATCATAAAAAATGCGGAATCAGAAACAAAATGACCATACAATTGCATTCATAAACAATAAGATTCACAAATACACGATTATATGGAGGAAAACTCAAAGAACTTTATTAATAGTAATGTAAGAGAGGATTACAACCCAGCTGTCTAATTCAACATCATCCTCCCAGTTGTAGAAGCCTCTTCACCTCATGAACAAGCAAATCACCCAACAATGCAATGTCTCTTCTCACCAACAAACCAACAACACTTCCTTACAAAATACAAAATTCCAGCCTCTAGATCTCTCAGATGAGGGATCCATTTATATATGTCTTGCAAGGGTGTGAGTCAGCTCTGGGCTTTTTATTAGTGTCATTCCACTGATAGTTCTTGGTTCCACTTGGAGATTTCATTGATCTCTTACTCATCCTTGGGCGAATTCAGAGAGGCAAGTGTCACAGGAGAAGTTTCTGGAAGATTCCATGATCATCCACCTTGTAAACTGTCTCTTCCATTTGTCTACTCTCACTCATCTCACCCATAGAAGGCCATTTCAGTATGCATCGCACCTGGCCAATTTAGCAGTCAGTATGCATCACACTTTGCCCATGGAGCAGTCTGTATGGTATAGTTTTGCCCAGTTCTGAGTATTTTTTCAAGTGAAACCTCTGGGAAATGATGTAATCAGTTGACCATGATCCTTTAGGGTATGAAAAAACACTTTTAGGGACTTAAGGAGCCCTTAGTTTATGGACGTATGAGTTTGGGGTTGCAGTGCCCAAATATGTCTATAACAAGAATCCACCTGTTATAGACATTTTTGGGCACTGCAACCCCAAGCATAAAATGTCCATAAACAAAGGGCTCCTAAGTCCCTAAAGGTGTTGTTCCAACCCCTAAAAGAACAAGGTCAACTGATCACAACTTCTCCCAGAAGTTCTCCATGAAAAACTACTCAGAACTGGTCAAAACTGGACCATTTCACCTGCTCCATAGGCAAAGTGCGTTGCATCCCACCTAAATACACATAGTAGGTGCGTTGCATTTCAAAAAGCCCTTCTATGGGGTGCGATGGGCGAGAAGGGACAAATGGTAGGGTCAATCCGCAAGGTGGAGAAGCATGGAATCTTCCAGAAACTTCTCCTGTGACACTTGCCTCTCTGAATTCGACCAAGGATGAGTAAGATATCATCAATCTCCAAGTGGAATCAAGAAATATCAGAGGGGAGACACTAATAAAATCTCAAAAGCTGACTCACCTCCAATGCAGATATCTATATATGGATCCCTCATCCCAGAGATCCAGGGGTGGGAATTTTGCATCTTGTAAGGAATTGTTGTTGGTTTCTTGAGGCAACATCATAGTGTTGGGTGATCTAAGCTTTTCATGAGGTGAAAAAGGGCTCACTTGCTGAGAGGATGATGCTGGGTCAGAAAAATTGGTTTTAACTCTCTTGGCTCTTTCTTGATTATCAATAAAGCTATTCAAGTTTTCCTCCATACTCTTGTGTGATTTATGTTTTATGCATTTGTATGGTCAATTTAAATCCGATCCTAAATTGTTTATGATAATAGATATATGTTCTTGTATAGTGTTATGATGCTTTAATTCTACAGGTACTCTGTGAAGTTGGGTATACGAGAAAGAAAGTAGCAAAATACTATCAGAAGAGAGAGGAATCGAACAAAGAACCAAGCGCAAGATAGAGGTTGGTCTCTTTTATTCTTCTCTCATCTATCTTTCATAAAGGAAAACGAAAGTAGTTTTACTTTGTTTGTTTCTAAGGTAGCTACCAGCCTTAGTGGGATTAGCAGTTCTGCATAGACACTATTCCCTGTAACAAAATGGTGACTCTGCTGGGGACCGAGTATATTTTTTGTTCATCTACATTTGTTTACTTTATAAACTTACAGACTAAGCCTGAAGTCAAGCTAGCTAGCCTTCGAACTGCATTTACTATACAAGTGCAAAGTAGATCAACAATGCTTCAGTCAATCTCCGGGTTTTGTTTATGATTTAAACAACTGATTTACAAAATCTCTAATTTCCCTTGTGGTGGCTCTAGTAACCTCCTTAGATCTACCCTTGTGATTGATTTACTGATTACCACTTGCTCGGCCAAAATCCCTGAACTGAACTGCAAACTGTGACCCGAAACCCAATCAAAGTCTCATCCTTGGTCCAACGCACTATCTGTTCTGTGAATCTCAAATTCAGCACACTTCCCGAGTGTAGTAGGTGCGTTGCATTTCAGTTTCACTGTGTTGCAGGTGCGCTGATCAGACTAGGCATTGTTCCTAAATTTTGGTTTCTGTGTTCACTCTTATCAGATCTATTCAAGAGTTTTTCTCCCTGTAGTCAGTACACCTCTGTTTGAAACCCCTTTCCTTGCTATTATTCCACCTCCATTGTGCAAAGAACTGTAAATGTTTTATGTATTTTTTGAGTCATTTTCAGTTCTCCTTTACAAAGAAGTAACGTAATTGTACTGTCGTTTCTTGATTTGAAAGTGTCGCAAGTGTCGTTTTCAGTCATAGAAGAGAGTATGATTGCTCTTGATAGTCGATTACCCTGTTACTATTGTATTTGATCTGAATTAGTAGTTTTTCTAGTGTCAAAATCAAGTTTTCAATTCCAAATCACAAAGTGTTGTCATTGTCTTCATTTTGATTTTGAAAAGAAACTTGTTAGTAATTGTCGCTTTGAAAAATAATTCAGATTTGCGCATTAGCTTTCTTTTTATCATTCACATATTAAGAAGGCTGAAAACAAATACATGCATGTGCATTTTCATTTATACCATTTGATTGGTTTGATTTAGGACAGTGCATATAGTGTGTGCTCTTTGCTCTTTGTTGAAAGAATATTGTCTCTCTTTCCTTAGTAGCTAGGATTTTCATTGCACAAAGAAGATAAAATAATTGTTTATCATCTTAGATTGCATTTTAGGAATTGTACATCTACATCACGCAGTGAACCTAAAAGGCAAATTTCTTAAGCAAAATAAACTATAAAATAAATTTAATGAATCTAACAACGCTTTGGAACCTAATGCACAACATCTAGAAGTCTAGGCTAGAGACGTATTCTGGTGTCGTAAAGCCTGGTAACTGTTGTTTTCACTGTTGGTTGGGTGATTCCCCCACTTTGAGACGATAAGTGCCAGTACAGACTTATGCTCCCACGTACCGTCGAGTATATTTTTGGAGACCACAATAGGCTTAATCCTTTATCCATAGGAAGCCGTGTCTGCTGCCCTATCGATTGCAATGCACTGAACACAGCATTCGGGAAGATTGACTGACGTACCGTAAAAAGTATTCTGCAGTTTTGCGATTGGTTTGGTAATCCCTCTGCATGGATTTCCATAGCAGTCCCTTTTGTTCCTTTTCAGACTCTTTAATGGAAAAGGTCCATCTGAGCAATTGTCACTTCAGGCTCATTAAAAATTGAAGGAGACTAGAGTCATCTTTTGTTTTTTCTCGACTCTTAAAAATTGAAAAAAACAAGTTGTGTCAAAGCGCCTAAAATTTATTTTAAACTTAATAATTATCACCTTTCCTACGTTGGTCTTAGGTTGAGGAAAATGGAGTCCACCAACCAAGGTGTTCCCCTTGGAGGAAATCGTAGTCCCTTCTCCTCTTGGGGAGATGTTGGTGCACCCCATATGGCCATATTGTCGCTTCCAGGGTTGACAATCGGCTTGCCCGTATGGCTCTTCTCAACCTCTATCATTCAGAACACCACGATTCCTAAACAATCGAGTCAGCAACTAAACGATACCGGAGTTACCCCCCAACCCTCTACTTCATCCAATTCTTCCTCTCCTCCTTCCTCTTCGCTTGATGAAGCTGGTAAGGCCAAGAATCAAGTTCCTGAGAAGAAGAAGGAAGAGAAGAAGAAAGAGAAGAAGAAGGAGCCAAAGACGAAAAGGGGCAACCAAGCGTCGTCTAGCGAAAATCCACACACTGCACTGACCAGGCCTAAATCGCCATGTGTCATTTGCAAAGGAGACCACTATCATAGATATTTTCCTTGCATCCCTCGAATCTTAAGGGATTGGTATCCTCATTTGCACAACCCGGTGTTGTCAACCTCTGATGATCATGTTGAAAATACACCGTCAACTAGTGAAAGTGAAGCCCCTAGACAAAAAGGAAAATGCAAATTTCCTTGTAAACTGTGTGAAGGCGATCACACCGTCCACCGTTGTCCCTTCTTAGATGAGGCTAAAAGAGTTTTGGACGACCGTCCGGTTTCACCGTTACGGCTCCCTCCTGGATATAAAAAACTCTTGCCGAGTCCATCACTAGTTGAAAATCCGGCTGACACGCCCTTGTGGTCAGCCGAAGTATCTATCGCTGAAGAAAAACCATCTGAATCCATGCCAGATGAAATTCAAAAGGTCTAGACGGCAGTTGACCCAGTCTTGCCTTCAGAGGTTCCACCTTCAGATGATACACTCATCGAAGAGAACAAGGATGACACCATTCAAGTTCTTTTCGTAAGCACAGACTCTGAAGAACATGGGGGCAACTTACCCATTCCTTTACCACAGGAAGGAAGTTTGTCAGAGTCGTACCCGGCCATCTATTCGGTCCCACCTCCAAGCAACCTGGTTGTTTCCTTCGACTGGAATAACTAGGTAGACCCTCTTTACCGGCTAATGTACCATTTCGAATCATTACTCAAATATATAGAATGGTTATGGCCGGTACCATCATAGATGAAGGGGCTTCTGTGAGTATCCTTTCCTCGACTGCTTGGAAAGCGCTTGGTTCGCCATCGCTTTTGCCTGAGATGAGAAATCTAACAGGTTGTGGAAAAGGAACCAGTCGACCGTTAGGGATCCTTCCCAATGTGCCCATAAAATTGGGAGGGAAAACCGTTCACATGAACGTAATGGTAGTCCAAGGACCCCTGGATTATAATCTACTCCTTGGGAGAGACTATATTTATTGCATGGGAGCCATTGTCTCCTCACTCTTTAGAGTAATGTGTTTTCCGCACGAAGGAAGAGTCCTCAAGCTCGTAGACTAGCTTTCATTCCCCGGTTCACGCATAGCGAATAGTCACATACCATCCTTGAATGGTATTTTCATGCAAGGAAAGTCTCATCAATCCCTAGTCCGTCCACTTGATGAGTGCGAGTGATTCGGGGGACACGACTAAAACCTAGGGGGCATGCACCCTGGTCTGCTTCGTTAGAAAAAATTCAGTTGTAGCATAGGTTTCCATGAGAGATATATGACTAGTCTGACACTCCCGTCCATAATTGGAAAAGGGGGTTGGATTGGAATAAGATTCCCTCGTCAAAGTTATGTGAGTGGAGGCGTCTGCGCCACTCGCCTTTGTCTATTTCGGTAGACATCGCCGAAGAAGTGTTTTGTTTGTGGTACAAATAGAACAATCTTTGGTAACTTGAAAGAGGTAGGCATTTTTGGCAAAACAAATGTTTTGTCCACGAAATTTCGGGGTAACCTTGAAACTCTATGTCTCTATACTTGGGGGCATGCAAACCTTTTGGCATGCAAGCGAAGAGCGACCATTTATTTTACTAGTCTGACACTCCCGTCCATAATTGTAAAAGGGGGTTGGACTGGAATAAAATTCCCTCGTCAAAGTTATGTGAGTGGAGGCATCTGCGCCACTCGCCTTTGTCTATTTCGGTAGACATCGCCGAAGAAGTGTTTTTTTTGTGGTACAAATAGAACAATATTTGGTAACCTGAAAGAGGTAGGAATTTTTGGCAAAGCAAATGTTTTGTCCGCGAAATTGCGGGGTATCCTTGAAACTCTATGTCTCTATACTTGGGGGCATGCAAAACTTTTGGCATGCAAGCGAAGAGCGACCATTTATTTTTTTAAATTTGTAGGTCCTCTAACCCTTTAAACTTGTAGGATTGGTTGTTTCCTAACTTGCATAAAGAAAGGATGTGGGGAAAAGCTTTGAAATAATGCCATTTTTATATATGAGACGTTCTTATTATGCGACTGGATTAATCAAACAGTTTTAACGCGGACTTCATTCTCATTAAAAAATAAACATAAGCAATTAGAAAATGTTTCCCCCAACATTTAAGCTCATTAAAAAATGAACCAATTTCCGATAAATAACCACCGTGAATGTAGTACTTTAGCCTTTAAAGCCTTGGTCGTGTTCTCATCATCACCTCCACTCTGTATTGGCCGATCATTCACCTCCACTTGATTGTTTACCCCTTTTGAGGAACAGCTGCGAAGAGTGATCCTATTAGCCATCCTTGTAACACTGTCGTGATTGGGAAATTCCAAACCTTACCTGGAATCAACTGCTACCCGAATTTATCACTCGTTCCTCAAAGACGAGTCTCCTTTAAGCTCTTTTCAACTAACTTGTAAAATATGAAAAGATTGCCGAACCATTGGCCTCTCCAGCTCGTTAAAGTGACTGGAAGGGCTATCCCTCCTCTAGATTTTAATCGTTTTGGACCTGAGGGATCATTACACAAAAAGATCGAGCGCTTGTTTTGTTCGGCTCGTTAAAAGTATCAAAAATTCATCCCTTCTATATTGTTTTATACCTTTTCTGACCTAAGGGATTTCATGACGAAAAATGATTTTTGGAGTTTCCTTTACGTCCCTTTTCAGACTCTCTAAAATTGAAAAGGACCGAGTTATCTTTGTCGTTAAACTTGTTAAAACCTAATAGCGACAAACTTGTCCATAACATACAAGAACGAGTTTCACTATCGCTAGGCTCGTTAAAACATAGCGATGGGTTTGCCCGAAGGGCAAATTATAGAACAAGCATATGTTATCCTCCTCAAGCTTGACAAAAATAAAGAGGTACTGGTCAGCAATGACTGGGGAAAAATTGGGAAGAAAACTTGAAGAAACTTTGTTGGTAGCAAGTCGCTCTTGAACATGACACTTTCACTCCGCATCCAAGTCGGGTTGGGTTGTTTCATTCACCGGTCACATCACCATGGTCACATCACACCATCCACATTTGGGGTTAATGCTACCAATCCATCATATTAGTTTCACCGATATGTTCAAGAGAAGTCACTCAGAGAATCCACCTGTGTCTCCCCTGTTGCAATACATTTATGCTCCATTCTTTCATGACCGCCACCCTGAACCTTATATCACCAGATCGTTTTCACCTCCATTAAAATAATTTGCTCCTTTCCATGTCATCAATGTGGGATTAATTGAGGCCCTCCTATGACGGATCACTTCTTGTTGACATCAGCTCATTATCCAAGAATTCGATCTAGGAACACCCCTTTCAGTACTTTGAACCTTGCATGCCTCAATGGCAAATTTCTCACTTCCAGCGACAAGTTTACATCAATGGCCTTCGACTGAAAGATTTTACGTGGTGTTTGATGCCAAGTCCCTTATCCACACCACGTGAATTGTACTACAGTACCTTGAGGATCATTATCATTATTGGTGATTCCTCTCGTGCCTGTTAACAACTTACATCATTGGTTGGTAATCAGGCCATGTATTTCCATGTTCGACTCCAGAACATCTCTCACATGGATCGACTTGTACTTTGAGTGAAGATTGAACGAGATTGAAGATCCCGGATCTAGTTTCATCCATTCGGGCTGCGATATATATTTAGGAAAATAAAGACATCAAATGTACATCATTGCTGCACATATAATCATCCAATCTAAGGGATGATGGCTCTACCAGAATCATCAGTCTACACTCAGACAATTGTCTGTGTCATGTGCATGAAAAATGAATCTATAAAGCTGAGCATGGGAATGCCCACCTCATCTAGATCATGAAAAAATTATGAAGATAATGTATTGTATTGTAGCTTATTACAGGTCTCCTTCCATCTTGAAAGAACTTCGGATCCTCATGATAAAGCATTTCACTCGACATCAAAAGATTAACGACCTCATGCTTTAGGGGGCAACTGTTATAGACATTTTTGGGCACTGTAACCCAAAACATAAAATTTCCATAAACCAAGGGCTCCTAATTCCCTAAAGGTGTTGTTCCAACCCCTAAAAGAACAAGGTCAACTGATCACAGCTTCTCCCAGAAGTTCTCCATGAAAAACTACTCAGAACTGGTCAAAACTGGACCATTTCACCTGCGCCATAGGCAAAGTGCGTTGCATCCCACCTAGATACACACAGTAGGTGTGTTGCATTTCACAAATCCCTTCTATGGGGTGCGATGGGCGAGAAGGGACAAATGGCAGGGTCAATCCACAAGGTGGAGAAGAATGGAATCTTCCAGAAACTTCTTCTGTGACACTTTCCTCTCTGAATTCGACCAGGGATGAGTAAGAGATCATCAATCTCCAAGTGGAATCAAGAAATATCAGAGGGGAGACACTAATCAAATCTCAAAAGCTGACTCACCTCTCTTGCAGACATCTATATATGGATCCCTCATCCCAGAGATCCAGGGGCGGGAATTTTGCATCTTGTAAGGAATTGTTGTTGGTTTCTTGAGGCAACATCATAGTGTTGGGTGATCTAAGTTTTCATGAGGTGAAGAAGGGCTCACTTGCTGAGAGGATGATGCTGGGTTAGAATAATTGGTTGTAACTCTCTTGGCTCTTTCTTGATTATCAATAAAGCTATTCAAGTTTTCCTCCATACTCTTGTGTGATTTATGTTTTATGCATTTGTATGGTCAATTTACATCTGATCCTAAATTGTTTATGATAATAGCTCTATGTTCTCGTATAGTGTTATGCTGCTTTGATTCTATAGGTACTCTGTGAAGCTGGGTATACGAGAAAGAAAGTAGCAAAAGACTATCAGAAGAGAGAGGAATCGAACAAAAAACCAAGCGCAAGACAGAGGTTGGTCTCTTTTATTCTTCTCTCATCTATCTTTCATAAAGGAAAACGAAATTAGTTTTACTTTGTTTGTTTCTAAGGTAGCTACCAGCCTTAGTGGGATTAGTAGTTCTGCATAGACACTATTCCCGGTAACACCACCTCCCAGTGTATCACCATTAGAGGACATAGTAAGAGAAACCAAAAATAACCCCTCAACTGATCTCTGTGCGGTTGACTCCACTCCTCTCCGTGTTAAGAATATAGATTTCGGCCCACAAAGAACCTTGAAAATAAATCCATCCCTATCCACTTCCTAGGAGAAAGAACTGTGTAGCTTGTTGAGAAAACACCTAGATGCCCTCGCCTAGAGTTATAAGGAGAGAAGGGAGTGCACCCTTTAGTATGTACTTATCATATATACATCAAGGAGGATTGCAAGACAGTCAGGCAACCTCAAATGAGGATGAATCTAACACTTAAAGATATTGTTAAGGAAGAACTGCAAAAATGGCTTGATGCAGGATCCATCTATCCCATCTTTGACAGTGAATGGGTCTCTCCTTTGGTGCTAGTTCCAAAAAAAATGGTAAGTGGAGAATCTATGTCGACTATCAGGAACTTAACAAAGGCACTAAAAAGGACCATTTTCCTTTACCCTTCATAGATCAAGTGTTAGACAGACTGGCAGGGAAGAAGTTTTTCTCTTTCCTAGATGGGTTTAGCGGGTATAATCATATTCAAATCAGCCTGGCAGACCAAGATAAGACCACTTTCACTTGTCCTTGGGGTACCTTTGCACACCGGGTCCTTCTTTTTGGTTTGTGCAATGCTCTAGCCACTTTCCAAAGAGTGGTATTGAGTATATTTTCTGAACTAGTTCATGATGCAGTCGAAATATACATGGATGATTTTACTCCATATGGCTTTGACTTTCAGGAAGCTTTGTCTAACTTAAGAAAAGTTCTGGATAAGTGTATTGGAATGAACCTATCCCTATGTCTGGAAAAATGTGATTTCTTGATGACTGAAAGGATTGTGCTAGGTCATGCAATATCTCAGCAAGGACTACATGTGGACCCCAAAAAAATTGCCATCATCCAAAGGGTCCCACCTCCTCAAAAGGTGAGAGATGTCAGAAGTTTCCTAGGCTTAGTAGGGTATTATAGGAGATTCATTAAATATTTCAACAAGATAGCCTCTCCTTTGTTTGGCCTCGTAGGCAAAGATGTCGAGTTCATATGGTTGGAAAACTATTAAGAAGCCCTAGATACCTTGAAGAGTAAGCTCGTGACTGCCCCAATTCTGAGAGGCCCAAACTAGGCCCTACCTTTCCACATTCACATAGATGCCTCGAACAAAGAAATAGGAGCAACCTTAGGACAAATTGATGAAAAGTTACCTTATGCCATATACTTTATAAGAAAAAAAATTTCAAAGGTAGAGTTAAACTATACAATGACTGAGAAAGAACTCCTAGTTGTCATGCATTCCCTAAATAAATTTAGACATTATATCACAGGCTATCAAACCTTTGTGCACATTGATCATGCTGCAATTAGATATTTAATGAAAAAAATAGATGTAAATGCTCGTATTATTAGATGGTTGCTTTTACTACAACAATTTGATTTGACCAATATTGATAAGCCTGGTAAAGAAATTTTTATTGTTGACTTTTTATCTAGAGTAAATTTTCCTATAGGTGAAGAAGGAATGGTGGTTGACTAGATGCTAGATGAACATCTGTTTGCTATCTTAGTACTCTCTCCATGGTTTGCTGATATAGCAAACTACTTGGTTTCGGCACAGTTCCCACCACACCTGTCCTCAAAAGAGAAGAGAAAGATAGTAAGGAAAAGTGGCCCTTTCACCTGGATTGGGGGAAATCTCTTCAAACTTGGCTTAGGTCAGATCTTAAGAAGATGTGTCAGGGAGGAGGATTTCTTTGACATCCTCCTGCCCTGTCATGATGGGCCTTGTGGAGGTCATTTTGCAGCAAAAATAACTACCTTCAAGTTACTGCAAGCAGGCTACTACTAGCCCACTCTTCATCAAGATGTGAGGAGATATACCAGCCAGTGTGATCGGTGTTAGAGGATGGGGGAACCTACTCCAAAGAATGAGATGCCCATGCAACCTCGAGTGACCTTTGAGCCATTTGAGAAGTGGGGCATGGATTTTGTGGGTCCTATCAGCCCTCCTTAGAAGCAAAAACAATACATCAATGTGTGCACCGATTCCCTGACAAAGTGGGTAGAGACAAAAGCAATCAAAGAAACGACATAGGAAAAAGTAGCTGAGTTGCTGAGAGAAAACATATTCTACAAGTTTGGGTATCCAAGAGAGTTGGTCACAGATCAAAGTAGTCAGTTTACTTCCAATTTGATTGAAGACCTGCTCACACATCATAGAATCAAGCACAGGACTTCCACATCTTACCATCCACAAGCCAATGGGCAGGTGGAGGTCACTAACAGAGCATTGGAAGGGATCCTGAAAAAGGTTGTGAGCAGCAGAAAAAAAGACTGGGTAGACATATTAGTTGAGGCCAATTGGGCCTACAACACAACATGGAAGACCACCACAGGTTTCACACCCTATGAGCTAATCTATGGGAATAAGGCTTTTATGTCAATAGAATTTGAATTCAATACCCTCAGAATGGTAGCTTAGCTGGACCTAGACCTTAGCCATGCATAACAAGAAAGATTACTTCAGTTCAATGGATTATATGAACACATATTGCAGTCCCTTCTCCATATAGAGGTAGTTCGGCTTCAAAAGAAGATATGGCATGACAAAAATATCAAGGAGAAGCAATTCCAAGAGGGAGATTGGTCACTACTCTATGATTCAAGATAAAAATATTTCAAAGGCAAGCTAAGGAAAAGATGGTTGGGACCCTACACTGTGAAGAAATGCAATGAAAATGGTTCAGTTCTGATCAGAACCATTAATGATGAAGATATCCCCATGCTTGTCAATGGACATTGGTTGAAATTCTACAAGAAACCCCTCTCAAAGCAAGAGTTCATTGAATATTTGAGTAAGAAAAAAAGAAAAAGAGAAAATGAATTTTCATTTGCATTGCAGGTTTGCAGGAGGACTATTGGAAGCAAAAGAAGGTTCCAAGGGAGCCTGACATCCACACCAACACCTATCCTACTTTCCCACACCTTTTTCCATCATTCTTGGCATTTCTTTCACCTCACTATGCTTCTTTTTCAAAAATTGTGTTTTCTACAAGAGGCTCCTGTAGGAATTACAGAGAGCCGGAAATGAATATAAAAGGAAGTTCGAGGGACAGGGAAGCTTCATGAAGAACCTATAAACCCTCCTACAATATTCAAACCTCCTTGCCATCATTTCCAAGCCTACATCACACCCCGAGCATCATTCTTCTCCCTGTCCAAGAAAAACACAGAAAAACAGTTTTTCAAGAAAAGGAAAAAACAAAAACAAAATAAAAAAAACAGAGAGGAAGCAGCACCATCCACATCACCTGAAGCATACCTATTACCTATCCATCTCCATCTGCATCTCTGGCATCATCCTCGCAGCTCCAAGCACAGAAAGAAGCTAAAGTTTCAAGGGGAGAAACAACTACATGAGTTCCTGTAGGAATTATTGTAGCAATTGATCCCATTAAAATCTAGCATCAACAACAAGAGAGTGAAAACATGGAGGTTGAAAAGACACCTAAAGCACAGATCCAGCCGTAGAAGAACCTGCACAAGACACAACCACACATCAACAAGAAAACAGCATGCATCAAAAGAAATAAAGGCATGCAACAGAGAAAGAGAGCCACAACACCTCACAACAAATACATTCGGATCACAGGTAAGTAACTAACCCACTCCTCTATTTTCATTTGTGTAATTAGAATGCATGCAAAAGCAATGATATGGTTGAAGTTGAACTAGGGAAAGGTGGCCAGTTAACTTGGCCACCTTCATCTAGTTGACTCCACTCATCCGAGATGTTACCCACACGTGCGCACAGTCAACTCAAGAAAGATGTCAAGGATAGGTAGTGGAAGAAGTGTGAAATCCAATGCAATCATGAGGGATGATTAAGAGGAGGGGAGCCATGATGACAAGATAGGTGGGGACCATGGTCTGAATATGGCCAACGTATACTTTGCCAGCTCACCCCCTGTTGGGTCATGAAAATGTCATTCATTTCCATTACACTTTCACTATTATGTCCATTATATCACCTCCATTTCACTACTATGTCACTAAATTCATCCCACTTTCATTATCATTGGGCCACATTTATGATTTTCCAAACTTTATTAATTCTAAGCCTTTTTAAGTGAATTTGTGGTTAAAAATTAGAAAATAATGTGCATATTCTTATACCTAACAAGTGGGTTGAGATTGTTGACATGTGTAGGTTAAAAAGAGGCTTCTAGAAGACCTTTATGTGGCACTCTAAGGCCAAATTCGAATTTGAGTGGAAAGAATCATGGGATCATGAGGATATGTGTCACATCTCGTAATTGTATTGAAACTCTAAGAAGACATGTGTCTTATCAGTTCCTATTTTGATTATGACTCTAAAGGTAGAGGGAGATATTCATGGACTCTCATTAATGAGATGGCTTCTCAGCTTTTTGTATAAATAGGAGATCTCTCTCCTTCATTTGTTAGCTTGTTAGCTTGTTAGTCTTAGCTTAGCTTGGAGTTTATAGTTCTTTCTTGATGGCTTTTGAAAGCTTTGGAAAGCTTTGTTGTACTTTGTAATTTTGAAGAATTTGAATAAAACTTTGATGTTCTCAACATGGAAGGAGATGTTATGGAGCATATTAGAATGTAAGGTAGAGTAGATTTTATTTTGTAATTATGCTTTGATTTCATTCATATATGTCAATTTATTGCTTTCAAGTTCGATAGTTTAGATTTTCCATTCATGCAATTTTAATTCATGCAAGTGTGTTCAATCGGTTGATTGAAGATTAGTTTTTCTTTACATGTTTTTGCATCAAATAATGACATGAGATTTTCCTCTCTGCTGAACTTTTTCTTAAGCTTTTCAATTTCAGTTATGCTTTGATTTCAGTCTTATTTATTTGTTGTTGTTAGTTAGTTTAGATATGAAATTCTTCATGTCATTTGATGTTATCTCCAGAGCCATGGCTTAACCCCAAAAATCTACTTAGCGAGCTATCAGATTATGAGTGAAGTGATTTGATTTTACTTTCATCTCTGCAATTAGATATCAGGTTCTTCATGTTATTGACGATATCTCCAGAGCCATGGCTTAACCCCGAAAAACTACTTGGCGAGCTATCGGATTATAAGTGAAGTGACTTGATTTTGCTTTCATTTGGAAGTAGGTAATTTAGATATCAATTCTTCATGTTATTGACGTTATCTCCGGAGCCATGGCTTAACCCGAAAAAGTTAATTGGTGAGCTATCGGATTATAAGTGAAGTAAATTGATCTTGCTTTCGTTAGTCTGCAATTTTTGGTTTGTTTGAGTGCAATAGTTTAGATTTTATTTTTGTAATTAGATGGGCAGCAGATACAATGATTTCATGATCAGTATTTCATCTTTTGTTTGATTCAAGTAGCTGCATATTTACATTCTTTTTCAAGTATTAATTTTATCAATAGCATGTTTTGAGATCTTTTGAAGTGCTAAGTTTTGGAAATTACCATAAGGGACATAAACCTTGTTTTGAAATTTACATCCATACTTGACCTTTAAGAGTATTCTTAAGACCTTAGAATAGGATTTCCAATTGCATTAAACACTTTAGGAAACCAACATGAACAAAACCCCAAAAACAACATAAACTATAAAACAACGAAGTAAGAAAAAGGTTAACTAAGCACATATGGTGCACCATACTTCATCAGTTTACATTACCCGGATTGATAATTTATGTAGAGCAATTTAAGACGTTAAATTGACTAGACATTTTGGCACCATTGCAGGGGAAGTGTAATTAGGAGACCTTATTTCTTACATCTAAAAAAATTAATAATTCTTGAGTATGCTCTCCTCCTGCACTTTGTGTGATCTGGAGGATCAGAAAAAACGATTGTTATGTAAAAAAAAAATTACTAATTTCTTGGGTATGCTCTCCTTCTACACTTTGTGTGATTTAGAGGATCAGAAAAAGAATTGTTATGTTAAAAAAAATGAAACAAAATAAACTTCATTATTTTAATTGATTCAAAAAAAAAAATTATTTCATTTGATTCAATGAAAAAACTTTAATTTCAATAAATTGTTTTGTTTAATAAAATATATATGTATATTTTTAAATCTTTGATATATATATATATATATATATATATATATATATATATATATATATAATTATAATTATAATTAATTTTAATAGCAAATCATTAAAAAAGACAAAAAAGTTCATTGTTTTGTTTAATGAATTATATATGTATATTTTTATTTTTATTTTTGAAAATATAACATATCATTTTATTAACAAATCAGTTTAAAATACATAAAAAAAAAAATAAAAATAAAATAAAAATTATTATTTTGTTTAGTAAAATATATAAGTATATTTTTAATTTTTGAAGATATAACATATGTAATTTTATTAACAAAAAAAAATAAAAATCCACATTTCATATAATAAAACAATCTCTGCATTTTTTGATGTTATGGTGGACGTAGTAAATCTTTGCATTCCTTGTTTGGAGGTCATTCACCGGCCCGTATTCCTTCTAGTCACACATTGCATTTTTTTAGGCACTGCTCGCCCTGCAACAACAATCAAAATCTATAAAATATTTGACATAAAGAAAAAGAAAAGAAAAAGAAAAAAAAATTGCATACAGATAGTAACCAAGGATGTGTTTAATCTGAAGAGTGAATTTAAAACATTCAGCTATAGATGCTTCATTCTTGAACTAGCACAAATTGGCTTAATTTTCTTTGACAGATAAATATGAATACTTAATAGATCATGGCAAAGGAGAGAGAGTTGAAATCTTAGTTTAGTACTGCAATTAGACTCGGAATCGTCGCTGCAATTAGGCTTTAGGAACTGTAATTTGGCTCATTAAAAAGTCATGGATAGAATGGCAATAACAATCATTCATTGACATTGTTGAGAATAGGTCTTATATGTGCCGAGATCAATCTATACAATTGTTTCAAGACTCATACATAACAGTGCCAACGATAGTGCCGAAACTATAGTGCTAATGAACTACTTGCATATGTCGACACTACTATGTTGTTATAGCAATAAGAGTAGCATGCAAAGCATATAGATCAGATGACTTTCCAATGCGTTGCGAGAAAAAAAGCGAGAACATATGACCGAGAGAAAATACCTGTTCGGGGTGTCCTTGAAAAGTTCCAACGTTTAGATTACCGTTCATTTTCTATGTTGAAATTGCAAATCAAACCCAAAAAACCAAATGCAAGCCAAATGCAATAATTCAGGAAAACGTAAAACAGTAAAAAATGTAAAACTTTGAATGCACGATCTAGCCACACGGAGGTGAATTTAGAAAAAATAAAACATGGGTTTCTTCGCCAATAGGGTCAGTTAGATAACCCAGAAACCGTTTTAAGGAATTTGAAGTTTTTTGGGAGATGTATTCAGTTCTTTGAAGCCCATTTTTGCATGCCGCAAGAGAAAAAATGGAAATTGAATTAATGAACTGGCTGATTGATTTAATTTGGCTGCTTGGAAAGGGGAACTCTAATTTGATTATGTGCTGGCATTTAACCTCACTCCACCACATCTCCCGCCATGCCTCCCAACTTCCGTCTTTTACTCATACTTCATTATGCCAAGGTGGATGTTGTGGTCTATTTGGTTGAATCCGCGGATATTTTCTTCAGACAGTTTCATGCTACATATGTGGACGCTGTGTCAAATCCTTTCCATGTACCAGGAAAGAGAATCACCTCACGTGCTTTTGTTGAAAGATTCAGTACGATAGTGAGATCATTTGGGACATCAACAATCATATAGGCCGTTCTATCCATCCTATTTCATAAACAACAATATAGGTTTCCCTATCCATCCTATTTGAGCTTCTCTCAAGTTTAGATGATTGGTTAAGGCATTTTAGCTTTATTGAATTTTAACTTTTGTAGTGCCTTCACAATATTTTTTCTTGTCTTCACTATGGAGTGCATGCATATTCTTCATAGTAAGACTGTCATCTGCTCTAAATTCACCACATGGATAGGTTTCTATTGACGATTTTGAAATGTAAGCATCTTGAACCTAAAATATGTTTGAGACTTGTGGAGGTTAAATTTTTATCATTGGTCATGGGATAGGAAGACTTCAACACCTTGAATTTCTTTTGGCTGATGGTATAAACTATAAATGTCACACGCAAACAACGTAAATCTGTGTTCAATGGATTTGTATTATATGATTATCAAAGGCATGCGATGATATAAAATCTGTCAGCACATTTTTTTATTAAAAAAAAAAATTGAATCAATGAAATGAATAAGTTATTTGCTCACTTTTCTGAAGGTATTGATTAATTTTGGACTGATGATAAAAGATGAATGGCTAACTTTTTATTCAAGATCTTTAGCTATAGAAACTGTGCACATTCCGCAGTTAAAGTCCAATTCCACAGTTGTTCTCCAATTCCGCAGCCGAAAAACCTCATTGTTCAAATCAACCTAACTTTCTCATACAAAATTAGATTTTGATGATTCAAGTATCGTTTGAAAGATCTCAACAATATTTACACAATGAGAATCCATCATTAGACTTTGAAATGGTAAATAATGAAATAAATTGCTGAAAAGAAACAACATTCAACTTGAGGCACTAATTCCAAGGCAGGTATAAATTATTTTGATTTTTCCTTTGATAACTTGTTTCATTAATACAAATTCTTAGTTTTGTGTGTAAATATCATAACTAGAGAGATTGATCACCTCGCTCCTTTGATAATCTTACATTCTATTGCAGAAGAAGTATTAGTTTTTTTGCAAGTTCCAAGAGGAAGGACAAATGACTACAAGAGAATGGTGTCTCTCTAAGAAACCAATTTGTTTCATAAAAGGATGGTCAACAACAAAGAAGAAATATGCTGATACAAAATTATATCCAAACACTTGAAAAACTTTCAGAATTGTCTCTGTCACATCCATACCTCATAATAAACCATTCATCTCATTTTCTTCCATATTTTCCATTTACATTCACATACACTTTCCATCTCTTTTTGTCCATTCATAACCCACAAATAAAAGAAAGAGGCTCATTCACATGCTTATTGCCCATTACCATTTCTACTCTCCATTGCCATATTCCATTTTCATCTTTCATTTCCTGTCATTTTCATTTCGAAAATAAGCCCTGCTTCAATGCAAATTATTGAGTCCATAGTCCTTTGAGTCTAATTTCTTTGTAAAAACACCTTGAGGTTTGCATGATTTAATGGCAAGTCCTCATGCTGACAAACAATGGGAATACATTAATGTCCCTTGTTCATCAAATCTTCTAGGTGACTCAACATCGGCGAATTCATTCGTACCTAGAAAGATGTGTTTGGGCATCTTGACTCTCATTGTCATCAATGGTGAGAGTTCTTGTGTTGACTAGTGGCATCCATTAATGGCCACTAAGTCAACAATTTCCTACTATGTTCGACATCAGAACATCTTTTCACATAGTAGGAATTGTGCCAATGAGTTTTGAAGACATGAAGACTATTATTTTCAACGTTTTGGATCAGATTTAGTAAGTTTTAGTAGAAGCAATAAAAATTCATCTTGACTCTTTATCCATGACTCTTCTTGTTCAGCCACTTGAAGAAGAATATGATCAGAATTTTGCAGCCACCACACATGCAACTCATCCATTTCAAAGGTTAAGTTAAGGTACGTCATTTTCTAACTTTTTGACTATAGAATTCCATAAAAAGCTAGAATGATAATTGTTGGAAAAACATTTCTCTTCCTCATTTCATAAAATTTCCAATAGCATCAGTTTGGGGGGGAGGAATATATTCATATTCATATATTTCCATATCCATATCATACTCAGGAGCCTACATAATTCCAATATATTCTAACTATTACATTGTTATTATGAGCATATGATGGATTTTCAAAAAGTGCTTAAAGGATAAATTGGATACAAACAAAATCATGGTTGTCACACAAGAACCAAGCATCATGCAATACAATAAAGATATACTTTGCAAACAATAATCAAAATATTATTATGCAAAGTTCAAAGATCAAAATAGAATGCAACAACAAAAAAAATTGGTTGTAACACAAAAACCAACCATGTTGTTATTCAAGTAAAACACTTTGCAAAAATATGAAGTTATCAAACGATATCATGGAAAGTTAAGCCAAAGCTCAAGGATCAAAAGAATTAATGTAATATATATTGTATGAGGACATGCAATAACTTCAGTTGGGGGGTATGTTGGGTCTTGAAAATGTCATTCATTTCCATTACACTTTCACTATTATGTCCATTATATCACCTCCATTTCACATCCATTTCACTACTATGTCACTACATTCATCCCACTTTCATTATCATTGGGCCACATTTATGTTTTTCCAAAATTTATTGATTCTAAGCCTTTTTAAGTGAATTTGTGGTTAAAAAATAGAAAATAATGTGCATATGCTTATACCTAACAAGTGGGTTGAGATTGTTGACATGTGTAGGTTAAAACGAGGCTTCTAGAAGACCTTTATGTGGCACTCTAAGGCCAAATTCGAGTTTGAGTGGAAAGAATCATGAAATCATGAGGATATGTGTCACATCTCGTAATTGTATTGAAACTCTAAGCATACATGTGTCTTATCAGTTCCTATTTTGATAGGACTG
Source organism: Pinus tabuliformis (assembly GCA_031772625.1). Taxonomy (NCBI): domain Eukaryota; kingdom Viridiplantae; phylum Streptophyta; class Pinopsida; order Pinales; family Pinaceae; genus Pinus; species Pinus tabuliformis. The sequence continues at coordinate 660,276,295 of CM062804.1, forward strand.
TAGAGGTAGAGGGAGATATTCATGGACTCTCATTAATGAGATGGCTTCTCATCTTTTTGTATAAATAGGAGATCTCTCTCCTTCATTTGTTAGCTTGTTAGCTTGTTAGTCGTAGCTTAGCTTGGAGTTTATAGTTCTTCCTTGATGGCTTTTGAAAGCTTTGGAAAGCTTTGTTGTACTTTGTAATTTTGAAGAATTTGATTAAAGGTTTGATGTTCTCAACATGAAAAGAGATGTGAAGTAGATGTTATGGAGCACATTAGAATGTAAGGTAGAGTAGATTTTATTTTGTAATTATGCTTTGATTTCATTCATGTATGTCAATTTATTGCTTTCAAGTTCAATAGTTTAGATTTTCCATTCATGCAATTTTAATTCATGAAAGTGTGTTCAATTGGTTGATTGTAGATTAGTTTTTCTTTACATGTTTTTGCATCAAATAGTGACATGAGATTTGCCTCTCTGCTGAAATTTTTCTTAAGCTTTTCAATTTCAGTTATGCTTTGATTTCAGTCTTATTTATTTGTTGTTGTTAGTTAGTTTAGATATCAAATTCTTCATGTCATTTGACGTTATCTCCAGAGCCATGGCTTAACCCCAACAAGCTACTTGGTGAGCTATCGGATTATGAGTGAAGTGATTTGATTTTACTTTCATCTCTGCAATTAGATATCAAGTTCTTCATGTTATTAACGTTCTCTCTAGAGCCATGGCTTAACCCCGAAAAGCTACTTGGCGAGCTATCAGATTATAATTGAAGTGACTTGATTTTACTTTCATTTGCAAGTAGGTAATTTAGATATCAATTCTCCATGTTATTGTCGTTATCTCTGGAGCGATGGATTAAACCGGAAAAGCTACTTGGCGAGTTATCAGATTACAAGTGAAGTAAATTGATCTTGCTTTCGTTAGTATGCAATTTTTGGTTTGTTTGAGTGCAATAGTTTATATTTTATTTCTGTAATTAGATGGGCATAATAGACAGTGATTTCATGATGAGTATTTCATTTTTTGTCTGATTTAAGTAGCTGCATATTTACATTTCTGTTCAAGTATTAATTTTATCAATAGCATGTTTTGAGATCTTTTGAAGTGCTAAGTTTTGGAAGTTACCATAAGGGACATAAACCTTGTTTTGAAATCTACATCCATACTTGATCTTTAAGAGTATTCTTAAGACCTTAGAATATGATTTCCATTTGCATTAAACACTTTAGGAAACCAACATGAACAAAACCCCAAAAACAACATAAACTATAAAACAACAAAGTAAGAAAAAGGTTAACTAAGCACATATGGTGCACCACACTTCATTAGTTTACGATACCCGGATTGATAATTTATGTAGAGCAATTGAAGACGTTAAATTGACTAGACAACCCCCATCACTAGAAATATCCATAAAAAATAATAAGTACTCCTCCCTGAGCACTCTCACCACCTTTTCCTTCATTCTCTCCTCAAAACTCAGCTACAACAGTTTTCTTGTGCCCCCACAACCTCGTAACCATTTTCCTCCATCAATCTCTCCCATATTCCTACTCTCAGTGTTTTCTATAGGAGCACTTATAGGTTCTACAAGAGAACCTATAGGAATTCTACAGGAGGGACAATAAGCTTCTACAGGAGGGGCAGTGAGCTGTTTTGAAGGGAGAAAACACAGGTTTTAGCATGATTTTCGGTCTAAGGAGGTAGGTTCCATGCATGTCCCAGTTGAATATCAATATATGCAAGTAGTGGTTTCAATTTGAGGAGAAGATAAACCCTTTAGGAGGAGGAAATACATAAAAAAAATTCTGCTTATTTAACAAAAAAAATATATAGTCTCCTTTGTTTCTCTGTTTTTCTAAAAAATTGTTGTCTCCATCTCCACATTTGGTTCCCCAAAAGAGTATAAACAAAATGTCAAGAGGATTTATGAGAAAGGAGCCCACTAACTACACTAGGTTCCATGCACATACCCAAGTAGTGGACATATTCACAATAGAAAATTGGATGAACTTTTTTGAGAAATTCCAAGGGTTTGATGAGGAATTTTCCCACTCTTTGGTCCCTCACACAAGAACACATGCCACTGTCACCTTTAGAGATATTTCAATGGAGATAACCCTTGAATTTATTAGTAGGGTCACCAGCCTTCCTCTTGGGCTGATTTGGAGTAAGGATGAGAAATCAATTGGCCAGGCTGTAAAGAAAAACTTTTTCCAAAATAATGAAACCCCTGTAGAGGATAAACATGGCATTAGAAGGGCTAGAATACCATATCCTTAGGATGAAGTTAGCTACAAAATAATCAAATACATTTCCTACAAGGGGAGGTACAACATTGTCTATGGTTATCACTTTATAATCCTTCATGAATTAAGGTATGACATGGACACTCCAACACCTCAGAAGTTCAACATCCCCTACTTCCTCCTGCAGTCCCTCATTGACTCCAGCACTAAGGTTCAAGCAGGGAATTTAGAGCAGCTAGCTCACCATGGGTTAATCAAAATCCTAGTGGAAGAAGCCCTCCATACATTCACACTCCCTATAGCATGGGAAGTCTTCCGAAACATGACAGTTGAGGATGACATAAGGGACCTAACCTATGATATCATCCCTACTGGCAGTGAGGACGAAGAGCAACAAGGGGGAGAAGGTGAAGCAACTGGTGACTTAGCAGAACAAGAAAGGGAGGAGGAAGAAACTAAGATAGAAGAGGATAAAGCTAAAGAAATAGAGCAAATAGAGACAGAAGGAGGAGAAAAAGAGGTAGAAAAGACAAAATAAGGAGAAGAGTCCCTTGAGACTCTGGAAAGGGAGGCAGCAGCTGCCCTCACTGCACTCAATACACCAATTAAGCAAAGAAAAAGAGGAAAAGGTAGGCCTCCATGTATTTCAGGGCTAAGAAGAGTGCAAGAATCAAAATAGGGAAACCTCAACCCTCTTCAAAAGTGCCAATCGCAATTGAAGATTCACCCTTTGCCCAAGGAAAAGAATCCCCTTCCAAGGCACCTATCACATATGAAAGAGGGACTCCTAGATCTCCCACATGGAAAGAAAAGCTAGAACTACAGGACCCAAAAATAGTCCTACAGGAGGCTTAGACAGTTCTATATGAGACATTGTTAAAACTACAGGAGGCCCAAAAGCTTGAGAAAAGGATGGAAGGACATCCACAGGTAAAGGAGGAAGAAACAGAGCTACAAGAACATGATCCCTAGCCCAGTCTTGCCTCCTACTATAATCTTCTTGAGGGAGGAAAGATAATTCCATAAAAAATTGCAATTCCACCATTCTTTGAATTAGAGAAAGAGAGAATAAGAACACATAGGTGGATGCAAATAGCCAAATCCAAAGGATTTGAGGATATTGTACATATGGAAAACAAACTCAGAGAAATGGGCAGAGAGTTGAGTGCTATCAGACACAGGGAAGCAATTACAAGAAGCCAACTTAAAACTAAAAATGAATTGCTAAGGAGGTAGCTGCAAGAGAAAGAGACCCAGATAGCATGCATGGCCAGCTTATCCATGGAGGCATTGCAATGTAGAACACCAGCAAAATCCTATGGCTTATATCTCAAGGACCAATGGTTACAATTTTAGATAAAGACTTTGGCACAAAGAGGCACAATGCCTTTTCCAATATTACAGGTAGTTTATGGACCTGTGTGACCAAAGCACATTAGAGGATAAGGCAAAGATGGCAGAATTCTACCTACATAAGATGGCCCTCACAGACATGAATGTGTGGGACCCCAATGCTAGGCTAGGGGACCTGCTACTAATGGCCATGGCCTCATGGATGAACCATGAAGATTTGGGAGTATCAAGACTAAGAAGATTGATGATAGAGGAGCAGAATGAGCCATTAATGATAAGAGCTGAGCCATTAGATCCCATGTAACTTATCAACACACACAACCTGCTTGCCAATAATCCTCAGATTTCCCCTAGATATATAAGTGATCAGGCACAAGCCATTGCACACTTTGAGGATATGGAAAGGCTACTTGAGGATGACTATGTTCATTCATGTATGAGGAGATGGAACACCTTACCACACAGTCTGCAAATTAGGGAATATCATTCCCCCGTGAGGATGAAGGAGGCATTAAAGAGAGTGCCAATGTACAAGTGCTACATGCAGATGCTGAAGGTCAACTGGATTGGCCTCAAACTGAGTCCACTACTGTTAGGCATGCTGGAAGGAAGAAGAGAAGAAGAAGAGCAGGAGCAGTGGGAAGAGATAGATAGAAAGGCAAGATTCTATGAAAAGGAAGAGGAGACAACATTAGAAGCTTGGGATGCTAGGGAGGCCACCAGGGCCATAAAAGATGAGGAGATGAACTAAGTTTCTCAGTGGATGAGCAACACCTTCAGTAGGGGGTGATGATGGGCCTCATAAATGGGTAATTATATGGGTTCATTTTACCTCCTAACCTAGTTAAATAAACCATTCTCTTAGCTTATTACATGATTTTATGATTATATTTATGCTTATGGAGTGAGTTGAGTTAGTTATGATGCCATGTGGTCTAACATGTGTTTAATGCAGATTATTAATGAATTTTGAGGTCAAAGTCAAGGATCCAGCGGAAAAATGGTAGCAATAACTCAAAGTGGAAAAAGGAGAGGAATTATAGGAGGGAATCCTCCTCATTTATTACTCCTCACTTCGAATTACCCTTCATTCAGCTTGGAGTACAAGCAGCCGAGCAAGTGGAGGATGACTGATGATTATCTCGAGTTTTGGGAGAAAATCCTCCTTGATTTTAAGGAAGCTATTGGTAGCTTCATTTGTATAAGTAGAGAGGCCTAGGGCCTCACTAGGGTTTGATTTTTGTTGGATTTTTTCTTATGTAAACTCTGCTCAACTTCGAGCTTATTATTTTGTGACAATTTCATGTAATCTTGTTATTGTTTTGGATATAAAGATGGAATCCTTTTTGAGCTAGCATTGAGTTACCTCAGAGGGCTGAAGCTCTTCGGTTAGGGCCTAATCCAAGCAGTCAAGCTCCTCTTTACATGTATTTGTATGTTTTATTTCAGTTTGTAGATTAGGTCGTTGTTAGATATATTTCTTTTATGGTTAAGAATAGGTTTATTTTGATGATTCAGTAGGTTACTTCAATTTGTACTCTCTATAACAAGTTAAGTAGTGATAAAAAGAAGATTAAAAAGGCTAGAAATAGTGCCTTGGCCTCTCTTCCTCCCTTTGGAACCAAGATTTGAGGCAAATACCCTCTTGCTGCCCCAAAAACACATATTTTCCTCATTCATAGGACTTTTAGTGTTTGCAGCTTTTTAGTAGGTTAATAGTCCAGATTTTCTTTGTTTTAGATCTTCTTTGTCATGCTCACTTCTTTATTTGCAATAGTCTTCTTTCATTCTTTCCTTTATTGCAGCATTCCTCAGCATTTCCTTTCATAGATCATAGTTTAGACTAATTTGATGAAAAACTCTGTTTTTCTAGATGCACTCATTTCATTGCTTGTTTGATCTTATTGGTTGACTGTCAATTCCTTTGAAGTAGATCTCTTCTAGCAGCAGGCCAGCCTATTAGCCATCCCATCCTCCATTTGATCCATGCCCTATAGGTTGCCCAAGTCTTACCTCAATTTTTCCTTAGTTTCCTGCATTTTCCATAGAACTTCTTCCTCTCTCCTTGAGAAAATCCAATCATCTTTCTCTCTCTTGGTGGTTCATGGTAGACCATAGGTGCCTTAAGACCTCATTCCAACCTTCATCCACCTCTTTCACCAACTCTCACACCCTCAAAACAGTGAAAACTACTCTCGCCTCCTCCTGTAGTCCTCCTGTAGAACGTTGTTTTTCCTCCTGTAGATTTCCTATGTCCTCCTGTAGACATTCCTGTAGGCTTCCTTTTGAAGGATGAGTATGGGAAAATCCTCTAGAAGGCCACCTGAGACCTCCTAGGACCCATCCACACCATCCCACATCCTCTCAAGTCCCAAAACTTCCCTTTAGCACCACCTATTCGCTGCCACAATCACACATAACAAATTACATGCATGTCAAATTCACATAAAAATACATAAAAATCTAAAAATATGTCTTTGGCTTATTTATAGCCAGAAATAGCATAGTTAGATGTTGTTTATTTTCTTGAATAGGTAATGGCATTCCTTTTATGGTTTTCATAGCACTTTCTGCAGAATTAGAATAGTTGGTTAATTAGGGTTCACTGGTTTTGCTTTACATTTCAATCTTTCTCCTTTCTGTAGTTAGAATCACATCTATCTTTCTTTCCTTTCATCAGATATAGAGATTCTTCTGGAATCCATAGAAGTTGGCTCGAGCTCCTAGTGATCTTGCACCGGCTTACCAAGTGACAACATGCAGTAATAACTAGTACTTGCACATACAACACCAATGCTTCCAAGTTTGTTACAAACTACCAGGTTGATAAGAGTAAAGTAGGTAGCCCAGGAGTCTCACCAGTGTGCGTCAATTATTGGTGTTGGTTCATGATGGGTGCATCTAGTTAGGTGGGCCCATTCCAATTAATGATATGATGGTCCATAGAATCACTTTGTTACCTTATTAGTGTGCAAACCCCGCTGATGCTTTTGTGGGGAAGTCGCAGGAGAAAACGCTCATGGATTAGATGAAGAGCGACTTTGGCTTGGTGAAGAAGTCACAAGGCTATGCCATTATCTCTATCTCAGATGGAGTTATGTAGTTTGTTGCACAAATTTTGTAAGGAAAAGTAATGCAGAAGTGTCACGCCGATGAAGTGCTGACACCAATGGTATCTTTAGTTGTGCAGTGCAGCAAAGGGGTCTAATACAATTCGGTAAAGTACCTCTTCCACAAGTTCCTCATTGATTTCAATGAAGCCTAGGAGGATGGAAAGTATTTCCACTACATGTGGTTACTTCTGTTGATCACGTTGGTAGCATGTGGGATGCCTGCAGATAGCTAGTTCCCAATACAAGATTCAAATTTGTGCGAGGATAGAAAATTCGCCTTGCTGTGGGTGACAAAGGATCCTAACCACATCATTGGAACAAAGATGTTCTGGGTATTGTTTGAGTCAGAATTGCAGATGGTGATCAACTAACAGTCGCAGTTGTCACATAGTCTACATGCACAGTACACAAATATCATATATTTCAAAGAAGATTTTCACAATATGTCCATATGCACGAAGAAGGATACCATAGGAACATAGCACAAGTTTCCATATTTAGTCGCGGAGGATGACATTATGGGGGTCACTAGAAAATTATCGATTGATTGGCTCACGCCATATCGTGAAGCTGTAGGAACAAGTAAGGCCACAGAAGGAGATACAAGGAAAACAACATCTGCAACCATGGCCCAAAAAGACAAAGAGAAAGAAGCATAGAAGGATTCTAAGAAAGAAAAAGAAGCACATAAGGCTTCTAAAAGAGAGAAGGAAGTATAGAAGGAAAGGCTTCTATGGAAGAGAAGGAAGCGTAGAAGGAAAAAACTGCACAAGCAACAACATCACAGGTCACCATTGACCTCGAGGAACATGCGACAGAGTGTAATGATGTAGAGGTAGAAATTGGAGATGAAGAAAAAGAGGGCACAAATCCCTATTTCGGATTGGAGGACTTAGAGTCCCCCTTCAGGGTCAGGAATAGGTAGAAGCGAAGTTCGACGGGACCTTGCAAGAAGCAGAAGTATGATAAACCTATGAGTATGACACCATTGGTCCTCGCAGAGGGGGACCTTGATGAGATAGGTGATGTTGTTTGCTTCGCCACAGAAACTATATGGTTACACATCGACGACTAGTACCACGAGATATTGGAAAAAAGTTCAATAGGGCATAAATAAATTGCAGGTTTAGACAGGGGTGATTCAGGTGAGCATGGAAAAGCGAGCATGAATCAAGTGAGCATGCTGAATTTTAATTCCATTGAAATCACATATGAGCTCCAAGCAATACCACTACCAGGGGGCTCTCTCTAGTTTGAGACAACTGAAGACTAGAAGCGCGCACATTACTGGAAAAATATAAGTATCAACCTTGCAGCATTGCCAATCCAGACCTTGCATGAGTTGCACTAAGGAGTTTAAAATGAGCTCTGTGTCTAGAAGAAACAAGCGTTGTTGATTATTGATGTGGTAAAAACTAAAAATCATTCGATTTTTGCAGAGAAAGCGCAAGCCAACCAGGCTCGTGACAAGATGATGTAGTGAAATCAACATCTAGATGCTGCCCTTACCAAAGTGTGTAGTGAGCTCTGTGAGCTCCAAATTCTAGCAGAGGTAGCCTCAGTAGAGAAAATTCACAAATTATCTGTTGCAGTGAAGGAATACAAGGAGGAAATTGGAAATATATGGGGTGAGTTGCATTTGCAGATTTCAGAACTTCAACTTAAGTTGTAACCAACCACTCCTCTGGAAGTCAGAGAGCAGCGTGAGGCTGCTATTAAAGAAGATATGACCTCTCTGGCTGCTGCAGTCAAGAAGTGCAACCAATTTTTTGAGAAGACCATGGAGATGTTGACCTCGCTATAGGAGGATCCACACGTAGACGATCGAAGTAGACATCCACAAAAATCAATTGTAGTTTGATGAGATCAGGGCAACAACACGAACCTTAGCACCTGTGCAAAGGTCCACCAGACTTCAAGAAGGAAAATTCATACATAACTAGATTGCTGAGCGACATCAGAAGGTCTCTATCATTTCCTCAAGGACGCATCCATGGGATGATGAGGCAATCCAATTGTCATAGACCATTCAGAGCAAGCTAAAAGCTCTTCAGTAGACAGAGAGAACCTAGGGCCTTGCAATTGAAGATCCCACAATGGAGAAATTAGTTGAAGAAATTCGCTAGTCCACCGTGCAAGGAAAAACAAATATTCAAGCATTGAAGATCCAATTTAGTGGTCTACAAGAAAAGGTTGATGCAACACCAATAGAGTGACTTGGGAAGAGTCATGAATTTGTGTTGGGGGCCTATTGGGACGGGGATCCCTGGGTCAAATATTGTAAATATTTTGTTAAATATTTGAAAGTATTCGCATTTTGAGGAGCGGAGCGTGAGTAACACAGGTTGATAGGAGTCAAAGGGGATTTAGGAAGGTCAAAGCCCCTTAGTTTGTTAAGATTCAAGCTATTTTGAGACCCGCCCATGGTTCACATACCATGGTATTGTAATGAAGAAAAATATAAAAGGAAGTCATAGAAGAGTCATAAGATAGCTTAGCATAGAAGAATAGAAGTGCATGAGTTGAGTCTGTTTTTATCTATTCTGTGCTTGGGAAAAGGGGAAGGCTCTTGCGGTTGTGTTCGTGAAGACCTTGGTAAGTCTGTAGCTGAGTGCATGGGCCCCTACAGTTGTGTGTGCAACGTTGGAAGAAGTTGTAATTGAAGACCTGAAGCATAATAAAAGGCTTATTTTGAAGAATTATCTGTGTATCACTATTTTATCTCTAAATTTACTATCTTTTTTATCTGTTGAATGAATTTAATAAGGAAAATTACTTAATAGATTCGCGAAGATATAGATCTATTTACTTATATGATGTTATGCATGTTTAGCGAAATCGATGAAGGAAATAAGTTGGTTTCTATCATTTACTATAAGTTCTGGGTTTTAAGGGTTTGGGTTTGCTAAGGTCAAGATAAAGCCCTAAGTTTTACAGAAACACATCACATAGCTCTCTAGATGTAGAAACCTGGTTCTAGCATCCCCCAATAATGTTTCAGGTGAGACTGTAGCTTGTGATACGTGGGTTGTTATCGAAAGGGCCAGTAGTGTAGGGTTTTTTTGGTTAGCACAGCTAACTCTGAACTTGGGTCTAAGGCCACTCAAGTCAGCACATATTTACATATAATGTTAATTTTTAACATCTACCCATGTAAGAGAAAATGGGTTAGAGACAATCTAACAAGGCAAAACCCTATGATTCCGAAGTTTGGGGAAAGACCAACTTGACAACCTCCACTTGGTGCTTCTTGGTCACATATTGATGCCAATATTGGTATTGCATGATGGTGTCCCCAAATTGTCTTTGTGAACGAGAACTCTTGCCTCCATGGCATCTGAGTATATGGTCTTGGAATCTATAGGCAACTAGTTCTTAGGCATGTGCAACATGGTGTTGACCTTGACAGGACCACTAATTTACTTCTGCATGTTGTGTGTGTTTAGATCCAAGTTTTCCCTAGTGGCCTCTTGTCTTAGTTGCTCCATGTACTCATCGATCTCTAGTTAGAATTGGTTCTCAAGTTTAGCATCGGTGAGGGAACCGATTAATGGGATCCTATGCTTCCTCACCATGAAATCCAAAATATTGTACAACCACACATATGAGGCTTGTATGTTGCTGATGAATGGGGCAAGATGGTCATAGTTCTAGATCAACATCTAGAACTTTTCCTTCTCTAGCTTTGCCTGTAGCTTCATCTTCTTTACTAAGTTAAGTTGGGCCCCTTTGTACCATGTTGTCCACTCTTGTACATGGGTGATGGCAGCATGTATGATCTTGAGAGTTTAAACAAATTATTTGCTCTGCTCCTATAGGTGATGTACATAGACAACTGCTTTATGGTCGGTGGTAAATCCGTCATAGAGCTTTCTCATGGTACCCTCAAGTGTTGATACTTCAGTGAGTATCTCTTTCTTCATTTCCCCAATGCGGAAAATGAATTCTGTATTGATGCTCATAGTTGTTATGCCTCTTGCCTGACAATCTTCAAGTTCTTTGCTAGTTGTTCATTCTCGGCCATCAGGTACTTAATAAGTGAGCTGGTTTTATTTGCATGGGCCAATCTAGCTTCAGCAAGGGTCGTTGGATGCTTCCTCCATGCCTGTACAATCTTCTTCTCCAATGCATCAAATGATAAATTATACACATCCATGACTGGATCATCATCAATGAGAAGTATATCTCCTTGCTCGCTCGAGATAGGTTCTGACAGTGGAGGTGGTGGAGACTGAAATATGATCTCTGTTTCTCTAGACTTAAGGTCAGTGTCTTCATTATATGGCTCCTCAACTCCATGTTTGTCACTTCAATCATTTTCTCAATCTGCTGAGCAAGCTCTTGATACTACATCTGTTCACGCCCTTAGCAATTGGCTGTTCCAGCTCATAAACCTATATCAACATTTTTTACTCTTTCATTGTCCCTTTCCTTTTTTATTCCTCATATTTCTTCTTCTCTTCTCTTTCTCTCCTTCTCAACTCATGTTCTTCCTTCAACTTCTTCTCTGTCTCCTACAACTTTAGTTATTCTTCCTGCAAACTCTACTTTTCTCTTTTCCTTCACTATTCTCTCTTTATCCGTTGCTCCCTCTTTGCTTCCACTTCCAAAGCTTCCTTCTCCAAGATAGGATCTTCCTTCATCTTGAAACTTGTATCTGCCTCTGGGTTCTCAGTAACCTTCCTCTTTCCCTTGTCTTGCACTGGATTGCTATCTATTTCTGCTATTGTTGTTTCTTCTGGAGTTGTTGTCTGCAGAGTAGCCTTCCAAGTTGTTGCTATACTGACCAAATCATGGCTTTTGGAGGAATTGTAGTAGTACCTCCAAGGGTCCTCATGGAAAGTATACTCTCGCATAAGGGTCCTTGCAAATACCATGGGGATCATACATATTAAAGTCTCTAGTGCTAAACTCAAATTTCACTATCTCCTTAGCCTCAGCATCTACATCCTTCAATCTCTTATTATTGTATAATATGATCTGCAAAGAATGAGTGGGACATGGCTCTTTCTTCTTCCTATGTATTCTTGTTGATAATCCTGTAGTGAGGTGATATGAAACCTCTTTCATGATCAAATTGTCAGTGTCATACCTTGGTAGAACATGTAAAGGCTTCTCTCTACCAAACACTCTGATGAAGGTGCCACCTGGTGAGGCATACCAATATGCAATGTTAACTATCACCTCCATTGCTTCTCAGGACGTGCTAGGTGGATCTTGCTCAAAGATAATATTGTACAATGGGATGATAAAATGGTCAGTTATCCTTGCCATCACTCATCGATAGCTAAAGTCAAAAAGAAACTTACAATAGATGTTGACGAGAGTCTCTTTTGGTGTCCATGTCTAGCTCATGTGAGGGAATTGTTGTCAGGAACATATTGCATCATGTAAGTATGCAAACATGTAAAACGTTACTTCTCATTATTGGGCAGATTCCAAGTGTTAGTCACATGGATCTTCAACTTACGAGCCAACAAATCTGACCAGTTGAATGGCTTCCCATCACCCACCAACTAGTCCAATATGACTACCCCCCCTTCAGGAAAGGCTTTTGTGTTCTCTTGACCATATATTCTATAGGAAAGGATGTTCAAGAATTGGTAAGCCTTCTTGATGGACTTCATCTTGTAAACATGAGTGGGTGTCTATCTAAACTTTGACAACTCTTTCACCTAACACTTGACAATATCTCTAATGTTCACAAAGATATGGGTGGCATAGAAAAGTGAGTCCATGCGCTTCACCAGCTTAGGTAAATGATACATCTGCTGAAATTTATCTACCCTGAAGGTGGGAAGCTCTCTCCCATTAGCACTTCTTAGCATCACAATCTATTCATCTGTTTGTGAGACAATCCAGCTGACAATTTCAACACATGGCAAGGAGGGGTAGCTACATGAAATTTTTTATAAGCCTGACTGTTAGATACTAAGATAAACTTGCCAGTCCTCTATGTCTTCCTTGAATTTATTGATGAAAGTATATTTGATTTGTTGCCATGTCAGTGTTGTAGCCTTCTCAATGAACAACTGAGTATCTGCATAAAATGGTAGATCAACTGATATCTGCTCAAGTGCTTCCTCAGTACTGATCTCGGTGGTTTCCTTTGATGGAGTTCTCTTGGATTCCATGTTAACTGTAATTGCTAGAGATATGCTTAACAATTGTTGTACCTGTGGGATAGACAGGACACTCATGGCAAGCAAATGTCAGCTTAAAATCCCATGCAAGTTCAAGAAAAGATCAAGCAACAAGTCAGCCTCATGATGAGAAGGATTGCATAATTTTGGCTAATATAGGTCACTAGCTGACTGTGGGAACTGTGCATTGCATAGTCCCAGCAGTCATTCAGGAAGCTTGATGACTGGAATTGTGCAATGCACAGTTTAGTCTGGGCCAAGGCGGAGAGAGGCAACACATTGTGCAGTCTCAATGGCCAAGCTAGGAAGTTGGTTCCTAGAATTTCATAGTGTGCAATTGGAGCCATCCTTAGATAGGCTCTGTGCAATTCCTAAAGCCAAAATAGAGGTATTGAGCTCCCAGATTACGTAGTGCATGCAGTGAAGTGTGCGATCTGGGAAAGGGGACCCAAATCTGCGTAAGGGGAGTGTGAAAATTAAGAAAATATGAAGGATGGTGTGATTTTGAGTGAATATCTAACTAAGCTTTGATGGATACATGTGAAACAAGTGCAGGAATCAATCAAACTAAAGGAAAATGAAGCTTGTGAGAAGAGACGTCGCAATAATGATTGTTGGTGCAAAAACGGGAAAACACATTTGACACTTGGGGAAGGCAATCTAAAGCTTGAAAAAACAATTCTACAAGCTAAAAAAATTAAAACACCAACATTCATTCAAAGAAACAAGTGAAACAACACTCTCACAAGCTAAACAACAAAAGCTACAGAAAAAGTAGCAAAAGACTGGAAAGGAAAAACTCACCCAGAAAAGTGACGACAATAACACTGAAGGTTCCTGGATCTCCTCCAAAATTCTAGAGCTCCAAGATCGAATGTGAAAATTAGCTATAACAATGTCGATTAAATAGATTTGGTCAAGTTAGGGTTTATGACGTGCATGCTTAAAATCAAGGAAAAAGTGACACTTGGCGACAGTTTCTAAAAATGACTCAAGTGCCTCCTTTAGGTTGCCAAAAACAGATATCTATTTTTAGGAATTCTTTTTTATTATTTTTTTTTCCTTTTCAGGAAAAACTTCCATGCATTTCCCGAAAATATTGTGCAGTTCTGGAAAGGACTGAGCAACTCTTTGGTTCATGCACTGAGTAATTTCCAAGCATAGTGGGTTCCACGCAATTTCTAGGTTGAGTGGCTCTGGGCTGCCTCCCCTGTCTCCGTAATTTCCTAGCTCAAGGCTGGCTTCCATCCAGTATTGCACATTTCCTGATCTCAAGGCTCACTGGTAGTTAGGACTGCGCAATTCTCAAGATCAAGGCTAGTCTCCCTCAAGAATTATGCAATTCTCTAAGGCAAGCCTGAAACTGTCAAAGGACCAAGTCAAGAGATCGACTTCTGGGTTATAAAAAGAACCAAGTAAGAAAACACAAGCCAAGAAGAAAAAATAAGTCTCAATCAAAGTGCAAGTACCTCAATCAATGTAAAATGAGTTTCCATGGTTTAGAAGGGAGGCTCCAAAATCAAAGCATAGGAAAAATTTTGGAGGGTGGTTGTAGGCGTTACAAAAAAAGGGTATACCTATTTCAAGATGCTGAGTATGTTATGAATATTAATTTTTCATATATATATATATATATATATATTAATTTTTTTTGAAAAAATTCACCATCTCAGTCTATCCTAACATTGAGGAACTTGCAGGTTTAGTTGTGCGTGCTTGTCCTCCTGGGATAAAACTTCCCAATTCATGTGAATTTCTTCTAGGTTATGGGAAACCTACAAAGTAAAATTATAAATACTGATCTAAACACTATATTGATCAACTAAGCCAAAACAATATGAGGTTGTAGGGGGTTACCAATAGTCATGAGCTAACACAAAAATAACATTCCTCAACATTGACGTGAAAAAGAATGCTAGTTCTCAAATTGTTCTGGAAACAAAGAACAACTCAAAGAGACATTCAATGAGGATAAAATCCTACCATTTTAGGTTAAAAGGGTTGGTATCCATTCACCTCAAGGGGTATTCCGTATAACTAGTTCATAAATGTTATTTAGGTAAGAAAATATATTCAGGTAAGCAAGTTTGATTTTTCAAAAATATCTCATTCTCTCAAATTCAAAAGATTCACCATATCATTTAGTTAGAGATAATTCCCTTTGAAATATGTATTTAGACTTCCTAAATAATAATTTAAACTTAATTCCTATTGTCTTTAATTCAAAAAACTTGTAAATTAGTATACAATATCTTCTTCATCAAATTTACTAGATCTTCATCCTCTTCTCATTTTTGAGCCACTCTCTTTGGCATCTTTACTAAATTTTCAAAAGTCTCCTAATTTTGTTCGTAACACCTATTATTTTTTAATCACATAAATCTATTTCATTCTCTTCTCACAATCCATTTTACTTGACATTGCATTTAAATAATTGAAATGTTTGGTAAATGAGATAGATGAACACACATATAATATCATCCTTGTTGTACTAGAGATCACTTTTAGTTTGGGATTTATATAGTCTTTTGAAGAAATTGGAAATTGTTGCCAAGAAGAACTAATTTTGAAAAAAATCAGATGCTTCACTTGGTAAATGTGGCTTGTTGTGAAACCAAACAAAGTTTCAAACCTAGATTCACTAATAAAATTTTAGGGTTATATCTAACAATAGATCACCTTAATCAAACACCCTTCAATCCTATGCCCAAATGCTTTTAAGTTTTTTCATTTCTTAAACATGTGTTAGGGGGAGAGTGAAGAGAGATTATTGCCTGTGGGACTAGATTACTTGGGAAATAAGTTTATTGACAATTTAGTCTCCAATTTCTCTAATTTTATTCTTAACAACTATCCATTTTAAACCATTTTCCTCTTTCCTTATATTCTCATAATCCCTTTTAGTTTCCATTGGATTTTAACTCAAACGTTTGGTGAATGAGATGTATGAACAAAAATATAACACCATCCTTGTTGTAGAGATCACTTTTAGTTTAGGATTTATATAGTTTCTTGAAGAAACACAAAATTGTTTCTAAGAAGAAATAATTTTGAAAAAAGTCAAATGCTTCACTTGGTAAATGGATAGATGGAATCAGATATATTATAAAATCTAAAATATTAAAAGATAGATATTTATGAATTTAATTTTTTTTTTACATTATTAAATGAATAAATAAGTTACAAGTTTTTCAGTAGTATGGTACATTTTCTTGAAATGATTTAATAAATACAATAATTTTATATAAAGAAGATTAAAATATATTAACAATTTTGAATTATAATATTGGAAAATTTAAAAAAAAAAAATTATTTAAATAAATTCAATATATTGTATTTTATTATATATAACCACACATTATAACTATATAATGCATATTTCAAATGACGATTTTTAAAACTTAAATTATAATATATCATTAAAATTTATATATAATTTTTTTTTTGCCAACATAGTCATGATTTAACATAAAAGATTTATATTTAATAGTTAAAATTTATATATAAATGAATTAATTTTTCATTGTTAACATAGATTCATATTTAAAACATAAAATATAATTTTTTAAGCTCAAATCTTTTACAAATTGCAAATCTTCAACTAGTTTGCAAATTTCTTATCCTTACATGGGACCTCCTATATTGGGTGTTCTCAATTGTGGCATCCCTTGAAGTTAAATCACGATTTATGCATAAGCAATTTTTTTTAGCTATTTAATTAAATCAAGCTACGTAATTCAATTTAGTTGGTAATGGAAATACAATTTTTCCCAAAGAACGGATTGTCCATCTCCCTATATGCTCACTTATAACATAATTTGAAATTTAATAAAGTGATCCATTATCCACACACCTTTTCTTTTCTTGCAAGGAAAAAAGATCACATAGTGTAATTAGGGATGTTGTATTAAAGGATCATGAACTGTATATCCACATACTTGCAATTCAAACACTTTGTATGTGCACTATTTGAACCTTGCACACACCATCGCTACTAACCAATTTACTTTGCTAACCATTACAAGCAGAGCAATTGCTTATATTTTACTTTGAAAATTTGCACAGAAACATAGATAAAAACTAAGAGATTTAGGTAAGTGGTGCTAATCCACATGTCCTTTTTATTTATTTTTCTCATTCCAACTCACACCACACCTAGCTTAACTAGGAGGAAATTAAGTTTCCCTAAATCCACAAATATTTTTTTATTTTTTTTTCTAACCAAATATTTTATTTCATTCATTTATTTTGTAGGAGAAATACTTGGTGTTAGTAAAGAAAGAGAGTAGGAACTTCCTCCCTTGCATCCTTGTGGAAAACCTATGGTGGCATCTAGACCCTTTCTCAAAGCACTAAAGCTTACATCTCCCTATATGCTCACATAGTATAATTATGAAAGAAGTAAGTGGACCATAATCCCCACATATTTTTTACTTGTTTTGCAAAGAAAAACTTTTATTTCATTTATTTATTTTCGAGACTAACACTCAGTGTTAGTAAAGAAATAAAGTAGGCAATTCCTCCCTTGCGTCCTTGTGGTGAACCTATGGTGGCATTTGGACCCCTTCTCAAAGCACTAAACCTTTCATCTCCCTTTATGCTCACACAGTATAATTAGGAAAGAAGTAATTGGTGCGTCATCCACACATCATTTATTTTCTTGCAAGGAACAAATATGACATAATGTAATTAGGGGAATTGTAAAGGATCATCACATATTATAATAAATTTGCACTTTTTATGCTCACAATTTCACTTGCACACACATTTTCCTCACACACTAAATCACTTAAACTTTGTATAAAGGGTACCCTCTTTCCAAAATCTTTGTACTTGGTTTATTTGAGATTATACTTTCTTACACACGCTGAGTGAAGCAAAGCCTTTACAAAAACAACCTTAACCTAGAAAAACTAAATCCCCCACATGGGCCACAAGATAATTTATAGTTCAAGCTAGGACCACGACGATAGGCAACACGTAAGTCGTCGTGGTTGTTTTTCATATCGAAACATAGAAATTTGTCTTTTAGGGAGCTTAATATCCTGCATCATCTAGTGACAAATATGGAACATGGAAAGAAACCCATGAAGGGGGTAAGGCTGAAGTGGAGGATTATCATGAACCTTCATATTGTCTCCTGACACATGGTAGGGGTTTGAGGTGCAAAACTGACAACCAAAAGTTGAGATTCATCCATTCCCACTGGATGCAGGTAACTTAATGGTCAAATATTAGGCAATATTTACTTATAGGTTGAGGTGTGGAAGCACTTAGACCTGAGGTGATCTTGGTTAGGCTACTGGAAACATCACCAACTTTTCATGTAGCCCTAGTACATCTATCCACTATATCCCTCTCCATACCTTGGTTTGTATTTTGGTTGTTGGAAGCGTCACTGATGAAATTTATGATGTGGCCCTAGTACCGTATTCTAAAATATTCACAAGGCCTAGTTACTACTTGAATAGAAGGATGTTAGGTCTTTTTAGGAATTTTCATCATACGCAAAACCTCACAAAACCCTTTTTGTTGATTTTTTCACACATTGGAATTAAGTGGAAAATTAACCATTTATTTTTCACTTTGTCTTGTGTATGTGATTCATTTGGTTTTCCTAAAGAAAATGTATGTGTTTAGGTGTGATTATAGATGTAACAGTCTCAGGTGTTGTTGACTTCTTTCCTTTCTTTCCAACTGATTTCTTTCTTAGAACAAAATTCTTGTCATTAGTTACAAGTTTCATTGGGATTATATCATCTTCAAGTTCCTCCTACATACAATTCACATCATCATGAAAATTATTTTTTCCAATAGAAAAGTGAACCTCTTATATAGAAAAGGATTCATACTCACAATTTGACCGATCAAAGGATGAGGATAATTAAAGTGTCCTAACCTATAAAGTAATATTTGACTAAGGAGGAATGCTTTTACCTTTCATTATATTCTTAATCACCATTTTTTTTTACACAGGGACTGATACTTTTACTGATGAAATCTTCTTTAACCCATCTTTCCCTTAACTCGAAACCCTTTTATTTTCATGTTTCAACTTAGAACCCTTGGCCCATGTCAAATTTTCCTACCTAGCTACCATGTCTCATCTTTTTTTTTTTTTCATTTAACTTTCCCATAGTGTTTTTTACTAGAACCCTAGGGTTTCCAAATTGACTTTTAAGTAGAATGTCATCCCATGTCAACACATAAGGTCATTACATCATGGCTAACACCAACAAAATACCATTTATGACTTATTTAAATCTCTTAGATTTGATAAAACTCACAAATGATCCCATTGTTCGTAATCAACAATTCCCCCCATGCTCACCAAGTTACAATTGGATATCCCTAAATTCAAAAGAAAATAGGGGGAATACCCAAAAAATCATATCATGAACTTTCACCTATGGTTATTTCTTGAATAAACATGTGTAGATATACTATTCACTTGTCCTATGATGGTGATTCACTTGACTTAGAAGTATATTTTGTATTCCACTATACAGGGATGGAAATTGAGCAACCACATGAGCAAGAAGATGTTTCCTATAAACATGATCAATTGCATGATGATTAAGATGTGCCCTACAGAGTTGACCAACCACTAGAGGAAATGTTCCTTATCATGCTGATCAACCACTAGAATAATGGGTTGTTTCCTCTAAATTAGATATGATATTAGGGAGTTGTAGTGGTTTGGAAAGGGGTGGAAGGTTTACAAAAAAATTGGATGGAAGCAAAATAAAGAACCTTGGGGAGCCTATCCATACTCGCACTCTTAGAGAGCACATAAAAAACATCATTTGATAATATTTTGAGAAACATTCATTTGTTGCACAAGCTCAGATACTACATGGTTTGATCAAACATAAGAAACTAAAACATGCCACAAAGATTTTGGGCGTCCAAGATGCTAAAAGAAAGAAGACATGTATGAATGTCACTAAAAATATATCAAAGACATTTAGTACGTTTGGATAATCAATAAAACTCATTGTTTAAGTTGCACGTAGGGAAATTACAGTTGTTATTGTTGAATCAATTACATCAAGACAATAAAAGTTGTCAACAATGTCAAAATTGCTCCATGTCTCGAGAAAAAAAATGCACAAGCATACCAAATTCAGGGTTCGAGTAAATGAAAGTGATGAATCTACTTGTTGGGCTCTTATCAATAGGAAACCCTACCAAGATAGGCTTACAACAAGAATCAAAGCACTTGTGGTAGAGTTTGGGGAGAGTCATTCACGTGTTATTCCATATAGAAATCATTTCATATGACATCACAAAGTTAAAGGTGAGTGTGTAAATCACACTAAGAATGTTGTAGAAATGAGAGAAGTTGCACTATTCGAGGAATTTCAGGAAAGTAATCACCATGTGAAGACATCCATATGGATGTTTCAAAAATTGAAACCATGGTTTATTAGGCCTAAAACAATTTGTGACATGTGTTGTTGCCAATATCATGTTGAGTTTCTACTTCATTATGACACTTTCTAGGAATTTTATAAGAATAATTGTTAGGATGACCCTCCTCCTCCTACAGTGTGTTATCTCAAAATCAGATCTTGATAGGCTGCTGGTCAGGTTGACTCTAAGTAACTATTTCAACCTACTTTAGGCTGAGGCTTAGCCTCCTCAACTTGAGAGGGCTCTCTCTTGATGGGTTAATGATTTTGATTAAAGATAAGATGGCTAACTCTTATAGAACAACTGTGAAAAATATGAATGGTGGAAACACATTAAACAAAACTATCCATTGGGCTTATGGATTCAACAACACCTCAATATAACAATGAACTCAACCCTACATGGAAGTCATGGCATTCAACATTTAAACATTCAGAACATAAACTCATATGGGACCACACAGTTTATAAATGTATACAGGAAGTCAGAGCACATTCAGTGAATTCTGAGTGATTATACATCCATACCACTGTAAGAATTAAGGAAAGGACAACATCACATATTCTGAACATAAAAAATCCTTCATGAATCCTGAGAAGTAAAGTCAAGCATGTATTACTGAAAATGAGTCTTACATAGGCCAAATACAAGCTTTTCTATAAATTTTCCAACCCTTTGTACATCAGATGTTCTGCTATATATAGAGCTATTTTCATGCTTATATTCCTCTTCTAGGAAGAGGAAAATTCGAATTCTACCTGACCTGACACCTAATGACACTCAAAACTAACTATTAAATTCAAATGACACCTAACTAGCAGTCCTAGAGACCTAATACAACTGGGAGTGTAACTCCTTATCATGATTACAACAACCTTATCTAAGCATTAAACACTTCTTTTGACACATAAAACTCCATGAATTAGAATTTGATGAAGCCCATAACCTTCTAGCTGGGCCTTGATGACTCATCCTTTTGTTGTTCCTAGAAACTAGGAAACTGTCCCTTGCTCTGTTCTGGCTGAAACATAGGTCTTGGGACAAAGCTCATAACTTCTCATAAAAAATGTATTTGGAAACACTGAAGGAGGCTTTTGTGAAATAATCCATGCTTAACAAAAACCTCTCTTTGTTTTTTGAAACACCTTTCCTACCGTCCAAAATATTTCTTTGAAAAACAGGTGTCAAACAGAGAAATATGCCTGTGGAAAACTTGCACCTACAGCAGTTTCGTAGCGCACATTTGATCATTCATTTCTCTCAAATCATAATGGATTTGAAGAAAGTGGAAGAGGTTTTTGTATTTCAGTACCTTATGAATGAAAACCTCTTTCACGTTTTAGAGATAAGCTTTCAAATGCTCAGAAATGCTTTTAGAAGTTGACTAGTAAAAACAGGGAAACAAAACTCCTCCTTTTTAGAGTTTCATTCTTATGCTCATCTTCGAATCCTTCTGCTGATCATGCTGTCTCTTTAATCATATGAAATGCATTAAATCAACTATTAAATCTGATCCCACACTTTAATTAAGACAAATAGCTCCTTTAATGCTGCCTGAAGCATCATCTAGCTATGAAACAATTTCCACTTTTATAACATGTAGCTTAGAATTCAACAAAAATGTCCTCCTACTTGTTTTGCCCTTGCTGAATGTTGACACTTTGTAATTGATATTTTTTAGAGATTCCCCTTTGAAAATATTTCCCTTTGTCTCTCAAAATTGGTCCACTAATTCATAATATGCTCCTACAACAGTTTCGTAGCGCTCTACGAAATTGCTGATCATTAGGCATCACTTACAGCAATTTCGTAGCGCGCTACGAAACTGCTGTGTAATTACAAAAACACAGCTTTGAACCAATTTTTTTTCATTTTGAGCCTTTTTCTATTTTCAAATGTCTCTTTTCATGTGCCTTGAAGCTTTTCAAACTATATATATATATATATATATATATATATATATATATATATATATATATATATATATATATATCTATATCTATATATATATATATATAGACCCCATTCTTCAAGGTATGTATGCAATATGTAACCTTGGCATTTGTGAAAGAATCTTCAAGTAACAAGGAAGAAGAGATGTATGCCAATCATTGGCAATGAAGACAACATCCTCCTCATAAGATCTACTAAATGTTCACTATTTTGCTCTGATTTAAAGATTGTTCAGCTGTTGCCACATCTACACAAGGCAGAATGCGGTCAAGGGCGGTATTTTCTATTGAGGGTGCTTCAGTGTGAACATTTTCCCCATTCTTTCCATATGCCTCCACATAACACCAATCAGGAATATCTGTTGTGCCAATCAGGAACCATCCATTTCTTTGATATGCTCCCAAGAGTAATTACTTTTAGCTGTCTTTGTAATCTTAGCCAAATGATCATGGGTAAAAGTAGTGCCGCATGGGTTGCTTGGATTGATAATAACCATTTCCACTGTGTTGCTGTCTGCAATTGTATGAATCCCTGTGTAATGCATCAAACTAAATTGAGAAATTTTGGCATTAGTATTCTTAAGTGATAACGGTGGCTCCACTTGGGATAGTGTGCTCCTGTAGTACACTAAGAACTCGTAGGTCCAGTGCTTTTTCCATTTTATGAAAAACATAGATTTGCTTGATGAGCATTCCTTTCCAACTTCTTGGGCCTTCACCTCGGGCTTAAACTTGATGATCATTGTGAGAGAAAGAAATCTACCACTACTGAAAAAAATGCTCAGTCAACCTTGAGCTTATTTGCATTTTCCTACCTACCTACCCTATCAGCTGCAAGCTCCACTTGTAGCTCAAGCAACATGATATTTCCAATAAAGCCAATCAATTGTCCTCTCTGATATTGGAGGCTCTTGACTGCATTCAACCTCAAAATAACCATGGTAGTGAGATGACCAAATCAACCTATAATGTATATGATCTTCATAATGCAATTGAAATTGAAATACTGATGTGCAAAACTTTGCCATGTATTCATTTATAGGGTCAAAGAAAACATGGTTACTTTGATCATCATCATAACATTCTATCTCTTTAGACAACTGATCCTTAGCCACACAAAATTCCTTTGATGTGCTATCCAACTGCCTTTCTGCATGATTCCCATAGACAATGTAAGTTTCCTCACTATTGTGATCATTCTTTGATGTAAGCTGCTGCAAGGAATCACAAAAATGAACAAACTTTTCTTCTACCTGAGGATTATAAAAAATTTCTTCCAGAATTTCTTCTTGGTGTTTGCAATCAATTTCATATTCTTTATGATCAAAAGACTGACAAATATGCTGCATCTTTTCATTCATATCAAAGGATGAAAAATGGTTTTCACAAATAAACCCCTGCTGATCTTCATGCTGCGTTTCATGAGATGTTATACTTTCTTCTTGGTGTTGAAATGCATTGTTATGAAGAGCCTCTAAAATTTCTTCATCCATAAATTCATCATCATCATAACAATCCTCCAAATATTGAATAAAACTCGTAGAATGTTTACAACAATCTTTGACCAGCAATAAGGAGGGATGACACTCTTTATACATGTCATAGAACACATCATGGAAATCAGCAAGAGAATATAATGAACCATTTTCCAAACTTTTATACCAAGACCATGCTTTTCCTTCTAAAGTGGTGATAAACATCCTCATGAGACAATCCTCAGGAAAGTGAACCTTAAGATTGCGTACATGCATATGAAACCTAACCAAATGAAGAGCAGCATTGTCTTTCTTTTCATCTTTGAATATCGGAAGATCCTCCAACCAATCAACCTTTGGCATAGGATTTGGAAAACCAGGGATATGAGACCGATTCATAGGAGCATACCTAGCATTCATTCTTGCAGTGGAATTCATCTTGAAACTTCATCAAGCCACTGATCTTCTAGCAGTGGAGTCACCTTCCAATTTCTTATTCGATGTGTGGAGTCGCCAAGGTAGTTTTGCAGCCTCAAAAAGATGTTTGAGCTCCTGCTACCTTCAGAAGTTCAACCTCTTAATTTCGGGAATGAATAGACTTCAGGCTCCCGGCAGACGCACCAAAATGTTATCTCAAAATCCAATCCTGATAGGCTGCTGGTCAGGTTGACTCTAAGTAACTATTTCAACCTACTTTAGGCTGAGGCTTAGCCTCCTCAACCTGAGAGGGCTCTCTCTTGATGGGTTAATGATTTTGATTAAAGATAAGATGGCTAACGCTTATAAAACAACTGTGAAAAATATGAATGGTGGAAACACATTAAACAAAACTATCCATTGGGCTTATGGAGTCAACAACACCTCAATATAACAATGAAATCAACCCTACATGGAAGTCAGGGCATTCAGCATTTAAACATTCTAAACATAAACTCATATGGGACCACACAGTTTATAAATGTATACAGGAAGTCAGAGCACATTCAGTGAATTCTGAGTGATTATACATCCATACCACTGTAAGAATTAAGGAAAGGACAACATCACATATTCTGAACATAAAAAATCCTTCATGAATCCTAAGTAAAGTCAAGCATGCATTACTGAAAATGAGTCTTACATAGGCCAAATACAAGCTTTTCTATAAATTTTCCAACCCTTTGTACATCAGATGTTCTGCTATATATAGAGCTCTTTACATGCTTATATTCCTCTTCTAGGAAGAGGAAAATTCGAATTCTACCTTACCTGACACCTAATGACACTCAAAACTAACTATTAGATTCAAATGACACCTAACTAGCAGTCCTAGAGACCTAATACAACTGGGACTGTAACTCCTTATCACGATTACAACAAACTTATCTAAGCATTAAACACTCCTTTTGACACATAAAACTCCATTAAGTCGAATTTGATGAAGCCCATAACCTTCCAGCTGGCCCTTGATGACTCATCCTTTTGTTGTTCCTAGAAACTAGGAAACTGCCCCTTGCTCTGTTTTGGCTGAAAAATAGGTCTTGGGACAGAGCTCATAACTTCTCATAAACAATGTATTTGGAAAAACTGAAGGAGGCGTTTGTGAACCAATCCATGCTTAACAAAAACCTCTCTTGGTTTTTTGAAACACCTTTTCTACCGTCCAAAATATTTCTTTGAAAAACAGGTGTCAAACAGAGAAATATGCCTGTGGAAAACTTGCACCTACAACAGTTTCGTAGCGCAAGTTTGATCATTCATTTCTCTCAAATCATAATGGATTTGAAGAAAGTGGAAGAGGTTTTTTTATTTCAGTATATTATGAATGAAAACCTCTTTCACATTTTAGAGATAAGCTTTCAAATGCTCAGAAACGCTTTTAGAAGTTGACTAGTAAAAACAGGGAAACAAAACTCCTCCTTTTTAGAGTTTCATCCTTATGCTCATCTTCGAATCCTTCTGCTGACAATGTTGTCTCTTTAATCATATGAAATTCACTAAATCAACCATGAAACCTGATCCCACACTTGAATTAAGACAAATAGCTCCTTTAATGCTGCCTGAAGCATCATCTAGCTATGAAACAATTTCCACTTTTATAACATGTAGCTTAGAATTCAACAAAAATGTCCTCCTACTTGTTTTGCCCTTGCTGAATGTTGACACTTTGTAATTGATATTTTGCAGAGATTCCCCTTTGAAAATATTTCCCTTTGTCTCTCAAAATTGGTCCACTAATTCATAATATGCTCCTACAGCAGTTTCGTAGCGCTCTACGAAACAGCTGATCATTAGGCATCACTTACAGCAGTTTCGTAGCGCGCTACGAAACTGCTGTGTAATTACAAAAACACAGCTTTGAACCAAAATTTTTTCATTTTGAGCCTTTTGCTATTTTCAAATGTCTCTTTTCATGTGCCTTGAAGCTTTTCAAACTGAATATATATATATATATATATAGACCCCATTCTTTAAGGTATGTATGCAATATGTAACCTTGGCATTTGTGAAAGAATCTTCAAGTAACAAGGAAGAAGAGATGTATGCCAATCCTTGGCAATGAAGACAACATCCTCCTCATAAGATCTACTAAATGTTCACTATTTTGCTCTGATTTAAAGATTGTTCAGCTGTTGCCACATCTACACAAGGCAGAATGCGGTCAAGGGCAGTATTTTCTATTGAGGGTGCTTCAGTGTGAACATTTTTCCCATTCTTTCCATATGCCTCCACATAACACCAATCAGGAATATCTGTTGTGCCAATCAGGAACCATCCATTTCTTTGATATGCTCCCAAGAGTAATTACTTTTAGTTGTCTCTGCAATCTTAGCCAAATGATCATGGGTACAAGTAGTGCCGCATGGGTTGCTTGGATTGATAATAACCATTGCCACTGTGTTGCTGTCTGCAATTGTATGAATCCCTATGTAATGCATCAAACTAAATTGAGAAATTTTGGCATTAGTATTCTTAAGTGATAACACAGTGCATGGTTTTGTTTCGTCAATATTGTGCAAAAGGGACCTAGGAGATTTTTGTCTACAATAAAATATGTATATATGCAAGAAGATGTACTAAATGTGGTGATTTAGCATTGTTCCATAGGAACTTTCTTCTTGATTCCAACTAGTTTGGGGTGTTAGATGTCACCATCACATGGAAGCAATGTGAGTATGCTATGGGAGATCAACCATCTTATTCAAATTTGGTAATTATAAGGATCAACTATATTGAGGATGAGATTCATGTTTCACAATTCATGGGGGTGTTTCAGAACCAGTTATATAAATATATCAAACACTCACATAGGTACATATGTCAAGCTTTTGAATTTAAGCATCTTCGGAAGTAGTATCACTTAGACTAAGTGTCCATATTTTTACATGTTTTGTACAAACATGCACAATTGAATCTTGATGGAAGGGATAAGACTAATGAGTCACATGATGTGATTAAGGAGTATCACTTTTACATCAGTGATGATCGTGAGCATGACACGTTGTTCATGCAACATTGCTTCGACCTAATTTATGAATCATTAAAAAAATGACATATCATTCACAAACCATTGGATATGTTCAAATGGTTGTGCAGGGAAGTTTAGGTTAGCACACAATTTTTATTGGTTGAGTCGACTACACAAGAAGATAAAATTTCAGCATATTTGGATCTATCGTGAAATAGGACATGGAAAGGGTGAGCATGAAGGTGCAAGTGCTTGTGTGAAGCGAGCACTTAAGAGGTACCAAATGGGTCATGATGCAGATCGACTCAAATTGTTGGAGAGGTAAATCCCCTCTACGGATAGAGGCGATCCCTACTAGCCCAGTAGGGGTCTAGCAACAATCACACAATGCTGCTATGCATGTTCCTAATTATGATTAAACAAGAGGTAAAGAGCACCTACTTGGATTCCTGCGCTGTCGTTTGACGAAGAGATGTTGCCTTCGCTCCTTCGCTTCGGCTGGTCACAATCCTCTGCGATCTCCGCGAATAGATACCTACACACACGAAGAGGAAACAAACGCAAGAGTGAAATCTAGTAAAAGCAACCATACATCAGTCAGAAAAGATGTAATTCACATTTAACCATTGCATAGACAAATGAGAATGGAACAATAATAGCAGTCATCTATTATTAACCATAAAAGAGAAGAGTACAACCAAATGTTCTGACGTCGGTAACCTTCTCAGGAGGGGCCAGTCAGCATGTATCTCAAGCATTCACCTTTGAGGATGATTCTCCCAAGAAAAACAACTCTCTCTCACACACACAAGCAACACAAAACAACCTTCCCTAAGCAATCAATCACTTCCACACCTAGCACACCAAACCTATAGTAGCAGCAATCTGAGCACTATAAGCTCTATACAATCCAAGCTATTCCAAGCTATGTCTAACTAGCTGCTCATGGTAATGGTGGGAGTTTATATAGGAGAAGGAGTCTCCTAAAAGGGTGGAAGGATGAGCTTATCTTCAAGGGAAGTTGTTGCAAAGGGTCGAACAGACATGCCATAGAAAGGAGTCGACATTCACAAAGCTAACAACCAAGCCTGGAGTTATCTGGAAGGCTGGCTGTTTGAACAAATTCACCCAAACTGGATCAACGTGGATAATTAGGCAACTATCGCGCTGTCACCGCGTCTCAATAACTGGGACAGTCATGTCAGCGCGGAAGTACACGGGAAAGGCGCGCTGTCGACCAGCGCGGAAAAGTGATGTGCTTCCACACTGGCAGCGCACGGAATACACTACAGGGCGCCAGTCATCGCGGATATTTTAGGAACAGACGTGCTGATGGACAAAACTTTCGAAAAATGGGTCTTTGGGCCAGTTCAGAAAGCAGGAACTTAGTGATTGTGAATTCTTGGCACAGCAGGGTGACTGACAGGAAGGCAGTGACAAATTACTGTGTAACAGATGCCCCCTAAAGCATGAAGACCGAGAGAGTGGGAGGGGTGAAATGCTTTACAACACACGCCGAACTGGAACACCACCAGGAAGGACCGAAAATGCCCGAAAATCATGTACATGCAGTCTAGGTATGGGCGCAACCATCCAAAAGACATGCAAAAATGGTCTGTGGAATGGACGCAGCCACCCAGCTAAAGAGACCAAAAGAATGATAAGCTATGGTCGCAGCCATCCATGAAGACTCAGGTATGGGCGCAGCCATCCATCAATGAGTCATGTAATGATCATCCACAAAATCGCAGCCTGGACCATAACAGACAGGGATCCAGGGTCTTGCGCTCCATCTCGACCCGAACAAAGTACAAGTCCAGGCATGTGAATACAGGGGTTGAAGTCGAACATGCATGAACATCGTCTGATTACCAGTCAATGATGGAAACTGTTATTAGACGCGAGAGGTACCACCAATAATGACAATGGCCCTCAAGGTACTATAGGTACAATCCGTGGCATGTGAATCAATGAGCTGGTGTCGAAAACCCACGGAATCATTCGATCGGAAGCCAGTGATGTAAGCCTCACGTCGAACACGAAGAACCTGCCATTGAGGCATGCAGGCTCCAAGGCACCTGAAGGGAGTCTCTAAGTCACCTTCCCAGATAATAGGTTGGAGTCGATGGGAAAGGACCTTGATCGAAGGTGGGCCATGATGTTTCCCACATCATCGACGTGAGACAGAGGTAAAATAGTTTGTGTGAGATAGCAGACGAGGTTGTATTGTTGCAGAGGTCAACTTCTCTTGAACATATGGCGGCACTAAAACGGGTTTGGCAGTACTTGACATCAAATGAGTAGAGGATATGGTGATGATGGCAATGAGCAAATGAGAGGCCAAATAGGATAACCCAAACCCATGGAGGCTAGTGAAAACAAGATGAGATGGCCCCACCCAGACACGAGGCAGCGGAGTGCCATGTTCAAGAGCGACGTACTGCCGACACGACTGTAATCATAGTTCCATTTTCCCCACCATTTCTGGCAGGTACCCCGATTATTTTTGGATGACAAGCTTGACGGGGATAGCATATGCTTGATGTGTATCATTCTGACAATACCCAATGTCATTGAGTGTTTAACGAGCCTGACAAAGGAAAAACTCGGCATCGTTTCTTGTTTTGAGAGTCTGAAAAGATCGCGGAAAAGGAGACTCCAGGGGGGTCCTTTTTCGTACAGTTGTGTCTCTCGAGTCCGAAAAAGTATAAAACTATGCTTGAGAGAACCGCCCGACCATTACGACCGAGGAGTACTTTTCGTGGATAGTGCCTTCGACCCGAAAAAGTAAAAAAGCGGTCGAAAACACGTCGTTTTAGAGCCGATATCGAGTGCGAAACGACAAACACCCGGCAATCGTTTTAGTTCAACGGTCGAAAAAGAGCTTAAAATGACCGCCTTTCGTTCCTTTTAATGAGCTGAAAGGAGGATCGGCTATCTTCTCTCGTTTAATGTCGGACAAGAGCTTAGAGACGACATGTTTGGAAACCAAATGCACGGAAAACCGTCACGACCAAGCTGGTTTATCCGAACCTGCACAAGAGCACTACCCGCATAAATCCATTCGATATTTGTAAAAAACATATTAAAACATGCATTCGACAAATCTAGGGCTAAAGTCATGGCAAAAGATGGTAGAAACCCAAAAATATGGTCATTTGTGAGTTTTTACTATAAATAGGGGGGGTGAAAAATCATTTTTACCATTTTGGGACGTGAAGGACGTGGAGAAGCCAGAAAGTTGACGGAGCGATTTCCAGCCCGTACAGACACCATTTCCCGAACCGCTTCTCCCAGGTAGGTTCTCCTCTCCTTGCCCTGCATTTTGATCAAATTTGATAGGATGTTAGCGGTCAAATTTGCCCAATTGGGCGAATTTTTGGCGCATAGATGCGCTCTCGGTCAGCGCGGATATTCCACGCGGGTCCGCGCTGGCCGAATTAGGACAAAACGCTGCCAACTTCGGGTCAGCGTGGAAAACCCATGTTCTTCCGCGCTGACCTTGAAAAATAACAAAGGGCTGCCATGGCCAGCGCGGCTGTTTTTAAAACAGCCGCGCTGGCGCGGAATTTTTTTTTTGTTTCAATTTGAACGTAAAAATTCCATGCCAGCACTTCTAATTTCTTTTCATGGCTTGTGCAGGACGTAATGGCTTTCCAATGGTAGGAAAGAGTGCACGAGGTCGAAGATATAGCTGCTTGGGCAAATGTGGATTGCTGCAATGCCATGCGGGCTTGCGGTTTCATGAAGTTTTTCCTCACACCGCGCCTAAGAGCCCAACATGATCTCCTCGAGCTGCTGATCAGGGCATGGAACCCGGTGGATGGGAAGTTCACCATCCGGGGCCAAGATATTGAATTTGACCACATGGATATCTTCTTTCTGACGGGGTTGTCACGCCGGGGTGCGAGGCCCATCATAGAGGGACAACGACCTGGCGGCGGTCCTCTAAATGATCTCATGGCTCGAGTATGTCCGGAGGCTGAGAAGACGCAGAGTGGGAAAGTAGCAATCCCCACAGTGGGGAACATAGTCCTTCGCACCATCCTGTTCATGGTGACCCGGGCAGCGGGAAGCATGGCCAACCACGAGGCTTCAAAGACCCACCTTATGCTAGCTCTCGATTGCCTCGAGCCTACAGTGTTTGATTGGGCCACAGCAGTGACCAACAACATGAAAAGGCAGCTGAGCAACTGTCGTCGTGGAGAGACGAAGCAGTTTGGCTACGGGTCTATCCTGGTCCCGCTCATTCTAGAGCGAGTGCCAGCCATGTGGCTGCAGACGATGGTCGTGGATGCTCCTAGGGATCCTCGGGAGACGAGGGCCACATGATGGGCTCGCATCATGCCGCGCGGAGGTGGTGGCCGGCCACATAGCTGGGGAGCATTCTTCCGGGACTGGCTAGATCAGCAGGTTATCTTCGTGGAGGACTGGCCATACGCGGGCATGGATTTCCACAATGACCCTGATATGGTACTGCCCCCAGGTGAACAGTGGGATGATGCAGGTATAACACTTGACTTTTGAGTTTTGCAATGTTTTTGAATTTTTTGTGTACATGTCTTAATAAATGTCATGGTATGCAGATGTGGGGCCTACTAGACCGATCGGCCTGGCTGCCACGGCACGGAGAGAAGGACAGGGAGCTGGGGCCTTGGCCTTAGTCCCCCCAGGGGTTGACACGTCAGAGACTGTAGCTCGCAACCTTGAGGGGTTGTTGGAGGGAGTGCCTGACTACCAGGGGGTCGAAGAGGTCCCCTTAGAGCATCAAATCCATACAGTGGGGGTGGAGCCCAGGGTGCATCGCCTTCTGAGGTGGGTAGCACGAGCAGCTGTGTACTACAGAGAGCATCATCCGGCTCAATAGTTACCTAGGTTTTATTTCCACTGTTATTTTTGAGACACATGACTCAGATGTACTGATATTTTGGACATGTACACCTATTTTTGAGCGCCTTAGTGCGCCACACGATATATATATATATATATATATATATACATACCGGCTTTTTAGATGGACCATTGTTACATGTGATGATTTCTTGTTTATGTTATGCAATTTTTCAGTACAATTGTGATCTTATGTATGAATTTGCATGACACATGAC
Organism: Pinus tabuliformis; assembly: GCA_031772625.1. Classification (NCBI taxonomy): domain Eukaryota; kingdom Viridiplantae; phylum Streptophyta; class Pinopsida; order Pinales; family Pinaceae; genus Pinus; species Pinus tabuliformis. The sequence continues at coordinate 660,308,540 of CM062804.1, forward strand.
CCATGTATTTTTATATTTTTTTTTAATGCAAGCTTAAAAGCACACATATGCAAACTATGCTTGAAATGATCTATTTACATATGCTCATGGTCTTACTATGCTATCTATGCTTTCCTGTATGATGTTTATCTGTTACGCAAATGTCTATCTAACACATGATTTTCCAATGCATCAGTCAACGTATTTAATCGTCTTGGAATGTGTTGATAAGTAATGTAATCAAAATTCTGTTCCAACAATCTTACACGTAGGTATAACCTTAGTATGCGCTGGTCTCTGATGGAATATCGCCCGTTAAGTTGATGGACGACCAGCTGGGAGTCCAGGTTCACCACTAGTTCTCGGATGCCGAGGTCAACTGCTTCGGCAAGTAATTCAATTACAGCGCTGTACTCGGCAACGTTGTTAGTGGTACGACCTAGGCAGACACCCTGAAGGTCTAACAACTCTCCGTGAGGATCGTAGATCACCCACACCGCTGAAGACAAATTGCAAGTGCTGCGGCAGGCACCATCAGTGAAACCAACATAAGGTGCACTAGACATCTGCACAGGAAAAAGAAAACATAATAAGAGGCAAACACGCCTTTATACCAAAGCAAAAACGAACTCATGCACGAAAAACACAAAACACACGTATATACAAAGTGAGTGTGCGAAGTTATGCATAATATTTCTTCAGATACAGCCCGTTGCGGGGCTTGTCTAGAGGATTTCCTTCATAATCAATCAACTCATATGCGCCCTTTTGTAAAACTCTTTTCACGATGTAGGGACCTAACCACATAGATTCGAGTTTCCCTGCCCCCAGCTTATCCTTAGCTTGATCGTAGAGCAGTACTAAATCTCCCTCAACAAAGGAACGAGGATGAATATTCTAGTCGAAGTGAGCCTTGACTCTCTTCTTCTGTGCTTCGATAGCCAGAGAAGCCAAACGACGAGTTTCGTCTAACCGTTCTAGGTAAAGAAGCCGTTCCTCCACCGGAGTGGTGTTGGGAAGCAACTCGACAGCTGATTTTAATGAAGGAATCTCGCATTCGATGGGAAGGGTAGCCTCCAGTCCATAAACCAGCTGAAACGGGGTGAAACCGGTGGCATCCTTCACAGAAGTCCGGTAGGCCCACAAGGCTGGGAAAAGCATAAGATGCCAGTTAGACTTGTGCGTATTGACGGTGCGTTGAAGCATGGTGATCAAAACTTTGTTCACGGCTTTGACTTGACCGTTAGATTGTGGATAGTACGGTGACGAACTATCTTGGCGCAAGCCTAGTTGGGTCGTTAGCTCCATCATCATATGATTTCGGAAATGCTTTCCGTGATCTGTAACAATAGCCTGAGGGACTCCGAAACGAGTGATAACATGATTGAATAAAAACTGCGCCGCTGTGTGACCGTCTTCGTTTAATGTAGGCATCGCTTCGGCCCACTTGGTGAAATAATCCACAGCAACGATAATGTACCCATGCCCCCCGGCCGAACGAGGGTTACAGGACGTATAATCGATGCCCCATTTGGCAAATGTACCTACGGTTACGACAGGGTGCAGTGGTGCAACAGGTGCACGCATCTTCCGGTGGTAGACCTGGCACCCGTGACATGCACGTACAGCAAGGATGCAATCCTTGAAGATAGAAGGCCAGAAATAACCAGCACGGAGGATCTTCTGGGCGGTAGCGTATCCGGACATATGGCCACCACAAGCGCCCGAGTGACAGTCATTCAAGACTCGCTCAGCCTCCTCGAGGGTTAAGCATCGGCGAAGAACATAATCGATGCCAAGGCGGTACAAGGTATCGCCCAAAATGGGATATGTTTGAGCTTGGTGACGAATTCGTCGTCGAGCATCTTTCGATACGTTGGGACGAAACGAAGACGTTTGTAAATATACGATAATGTCCCCGTACCACGGGTCGAGGGTGCTGATGAGAAACAACGTTTCGTCCGGAATATGCTCCTCAGAGCGAGATGGTGCAGACTGAGATGGTAAGGAACAGAGCAGTTCAGCGAAGACCAGAGATTTCTTAGACTTGGCTGCAGTGAATTCCAAGTCGAACTCTTGGAGGATTACGATCCACTTCGAGTATTTGCCCCCCAGCAACTGACGTGACAAAATGTAGGTCATGGGGTTGCAATCAGAGATCACGGTCGTCGTGCGCAACAAAATATAATGACGGAATCGTTGGACGGCACAGACAGCTGCCAATGCCAACTTCTCGACATATGCATAGCGAGTTTCCGTATCCAGAAGGTTGCGGCTAAGATAATATACAACATGCTCGGTGCCAGCATCATCGTCTTGCACTAAAACCATGCCGATGGTGGTATCGGCGGTGGCCAGATAAAGGGTGTAGTCATTGTGGTAATTCGGAGGTCTTAAGAGCGGAGCTGAGACAAGAAGGTCTTTAAGACGCTCAAAAGATTCTTGAGCGATAGCGTCCCAGCGAAAGGGCGTATCTCGCTTTAATAACCGTGTGAAACCCTTAGCCACCTCGGCATAATTTGGAATGAATCGTCTGAGAAAATTAACTTTTCCCTGCAAGCTCAGTAACTGCTGAAGAGAGGCAGAGGGAGGAAGATTCAAAATGGCCTCGACCTTAAGGGGATCCAGACGGATACCTTCCCGGGAGACGATGAACCCGAGCAGTCGGCCAGATTCTACGCAGAAGACACACTTATGCGGATTGAGTCGAATACGGTAGTGTCGACAGCGGAGAAAGATTTCGCGTAAATGAGATGGATGGTCTTGACGTTTAGCTGAATGAGCTGGAAGGTCATCCAGGTAAGGCTGTACGATGTGTCGGATATCATGAAAAGCATACGACATTGCACGCTGGAAAGTGGCACCGACATTTTTAAGACCGAAAGGTAACTTCTTATAAGCGAAGGTGCCCCAAGGACAAATGAAAGCAGTCTTATGCTGGTCTGCGGGGGCTATGTTGATCTGGTTGTAACCAGAGAAGCCGTCCATAAATGAATAAATTTCACTTCCTGCGCAGTCATCAATAAGTTGATCAATAAAAGGCGTAGGAAAGTTATCTTTTGGACAGGCGCGATTGATGTCGCGATAGTCAACACAGACCCAAATAGTGCCCTGCTTTTTATTCACAGGGACTATATTGGATACCCATTCCGTGAGGGGAATGGCATAGATGAAACCAGCTCGAAGGAGTTTTTCAACTTCGGCCTTGATGGCTGCAGCCTTTCGAGGGTGCACTCGGCGTAAACGCTGACGAACAGGCTTAGTGCCGGGGTAAGTAGGGATTTCGTGCTCCACAATACTGGGGTCAATGCCGGGCATTTCCTCATAATACCATGCAAAAACATCACGGAAATCACGAAATAACGCGGTATAAAGTTGAACTTCCTCAGGAGTGCATGTGACTCCAATGAAAATATTCTCGACAATCCCTGGTTTGACAGAGATGTCGATAGCCTGGGTTTGCGTAATGTTACCCATATTGCCTTCCGAAGACACTTGATATAACTGAACAGGCGTTTGGAGAGGTGGAGATGGCACACATGAAGCAAACCGCTCGAGACATGCGACCATTTCCAAATGAGGAGGGAGAAACGAAGAGCTATGATGGTGATCTAACCAAGGGAGCTCCTCGAGAGACATAGTCTCAATGATAGCCTCGTCGGAGGGAAATGATTCCTTCAGGGGATCCGAAGTGGCCTCTTCTCCCAACCAAGGGAAGTGGTCATATGAATCGGGAACACTGCTTGGAAAAGCAGGCTCAGGAGGTGGAGCCGATGCAGTGACAATCTCGATGTAGTTGAGCTCGGCAGGACTCAACGGCATCATCTCGCCCCAAGAGTCTTCCTGATGCAAGGGAGGTAGAACCCATGGATCAGAACGCACGGTAATCATGTTAACAGAGGCGAGATTCGGAGGTGGGAGGTGAAAGACTCCCATCAAGGAGGGATCTTTGAATAATCCAGCACCCACACTCACTAGCGACTTGGAGGTATGCTCTACGAATGGCACATTCCCTTCAGAAGAGGAAGCAAAAAAGGACAACTGGTCCACCGTGATGATTCTCCCTTGATGGGGGAAGTGAATGACACGGAACAAGGAGGAAGCCACGGCTTGTATGGCATATGTCCAGCTTCGTCCAAGGAGGAGGTTGTAAGTGAGATTGGCGTCAACGACTTCAACCTCTACTTCTACCGTTTTCCCTTCTAAAGAGATAGGCAATCACGGGAGGATACCATAAGGACGAGATTCTCTTCCATCGAAAGCCTCCAGGGTCGTAGGAGACTGGCTCAGAGCAGGAGAACCAATAGCCTTCCAGCAAGCAACCGACATGATGCAGGTTGAGGCACCTTCATAAATGACTGTACGATGGATCGCTTTGCCGTTGATGAGAACCTGTATAAGGAAGGCCACCTGATGAGGCAGTCTCTGCGTGAAACCCTCGAGATCAAAAGAAATTAAATCCGAATCTGCCGGGTGTATGCCACCAATCGCTGATAGCAGGGACTTCCTATGGGAGGGGCAGCTCTGGAGGACTTCTAATGCGGACATAGCAGAGGGAGCCTGAGCTAAGTCCTCGAAAATGCTATAATGCTGGGCAGCACGAGCATTGGGGTTATAAGATGACTTCCTGAGTACACCTTTGGGAGGGGGTCGGGGGATCGTCTCGGTGCTGGGCCGTTCGATGTGAAGGGGACCAGGACTGGACGGAGGAGCGTTGGAGGGAACCTCCGGCTCTTTCCCGGCTAAAGATGGATAATCTTTCGCTCGAGTTGAAACATGGATGGGGATGGTTCCAACCATGAACACCTGAGAACCGAACGAGGAAGAGGATTGGGAAGGATCTGCCACCTGATGCGTCTGCTGGGATGGGAAGGGCTCTTTAAGCACAGCAGGAGGCCCTGGAGCACCTTTCAAAAGCCAACTAACCTCGGACCGCCTGGGGCAATCTTTGGTGTAGTGATCCTCCTCGCAGATGAGACAAGGATACTTAGGCTTCCGTTTGGCTCCTTCCTCGGAGGGAGGTTTAGGAGGGTTCTGCTTGGGCTGCCCAGATTTATCTTTGGCCTTCCCTTTATTTTTGCCTTTCGAGGATTTGTCTGCCGCGGTGGACTGAACGACGTTTACCTCAGAGGTATTCCCAGAAATAGATTGGCCTTGAGGAGCATTCTCTTGAGAGGCGGTCTGTTTCTGCTTCCCAGGGTTCGCGGCCGATTTATTAGATGATGAATTTACAGAACCAATAACTCCATCAACAGAAGGCTTTGGTGGAGCTTTGGGTTGTCCAGGCCTCGGGGCGTCTGGAAAATACTCATACAAAGTACGTCACTGAGAATACACTAAGTCGAGGTACTGAGCTCGCGCGATTGCTTGCTCCTCAGTCACACACGCCCCCATTGCGATATCTTTTGCAATTTTAGGAACAAAGGACGTGGTAAACCAGTCGGTCAGGAGTTGATCAGGAATCCAAAATTTAATCAAGCGACGGCGCCTTCTCCATTCATGTATATGATCGGAGATGTGCGTAGCCGTATCCTGTTTGAGAGACGTGAGCAGATGGGTCCCAGTCTCGTACCGAATGGGTAACTGAAAATGAGTTAAAAAGGCCATAGCCAACGAGTTGAAATCTGAAAACATGCCGCGATTGAGTTCGATGTAGCATTTAGCAGCTGAACCAGTGAGAGTCCTCTGGAAGAGGCGAAGCCGGATAGAATCATCAAGCCACGAGTTAGATGAGCACCAAAGGTGATAAGTCATTACATGGGCTTGAGGGTCCTCGCCGGCTTTGCTGTCAAACTTTGGACAGTCACCTGGTATTTTGGTTGGAACCGATGGCCAATACGGATTATGCAAAATAGGGTCGTTTGTTAATTTGGACACATCAGGTAGTTCCAACGTTGCTAAAAATGGTAGCTGCGGGTTAAAGGACATCTGTGGCTGCGGATTCGAGGCGACATTAGGGTTCCACCCAGATGGTGGTTGCCCCCACGAACTCTGTCCGGACGGGCCCGGTCCAAAAGGGCCTGGCGCATAGGGAGTTTGTCCGTAGGGGTTTTGTCCGTATGGATTTTGGCCATATGCGGACGGTTGTCCCTGTGTCTGCCCCCCAGCTCCCCATGTACTAGCAGCTTGCCCGGCAGGTGCACCGTATTGGTAATTTTGATAAGGAGTGACCTGTGGTTGCTGATAATTTTGATAAGGAGCATACTGATTTTGCCCCTGGGGTTGCTGGTAGCCATATGACTGCTGGGCCCCATACGGAGCCTGATAGGCAGGCTGCGTTTGGTAAGAAGGTTGATAACCTGTTTGAGTTTGAGGCCCATGGTAATGTCCTTGAACCGGCTGGGGTTGAACCATATGTCCCGAAGGTTGACTCGGTCGGATTTGAGATGGACCTAGTTGGCCAGCAGGATAGACTTGTTGGGCACCGGGTTGTCCATGTGCCATCAAGGGTCGTCCTTGCAGCACGGATGACTGAACTGGCTGGATAGCTGGTTGACGCCGAGGTTGGCCAGCTTGTCCAGGTTGACGATTAGGGCGGACAACGGGTTGACCTTGCTGTATAGACGGTTGGCCCGTTTGCCCCCCAGTGTGAACAGATTGAGAAGAGGGCTGGGCTTGCTGCATGGCAGGCTGCCCTCCTTGGTGTATGGGCTGAGCAGAGGGTTGGCCTTGCTGTATAGTAGGTTGCCCCCCTTGCCCAGAAGGATTCGTGAATTGAGTGGTAGGTTGGCCCTGTTGAACATAGGGTTGTCCACCCTGCCTAAGGAGATGACCAAACTGGGCGGTAGGTTGGCCCTGTTGTACATAGGGTTGTCCACCCTGCCCAAGAGGATACCCTTGTTGGACCACTGGTTGATTTTGAGGATTGTAAACTGACCCAGTTTGTCCAGATGGGTACCCTTGCTGGAAACCGAGTTGGCCTTGCTGAATGGAAGGCTGCTCTGGTTGTCCAGTAGGTTGACTCTGATGCGAATATGACGGACCTCCAATGCCCATGGGTTGTCCCTGGTAAGGTTGACCCTGTGGGCCCCCAGATTGTCCTGGGTCAGGCGGGCCATAAAGTGGTTGCCCCTGAGGGGTTTGCACATAGAGCGGCTCGCCTTGATTGGGTGGTCCTATGGGCTGTCTGGGAGGATCCCGGTTCCCATGGAGAGTGTGAGTAGCGGGATCATACGTAACATTAAACGGTTCCTCGTTTTCTTCGAAAGGACGATGAGGAAGGACTGAAATGTTCTCGAGGTACTCACCGTTTTCATCATAGTAAAAGAAGGGGCCTTCGTAATCTGGGTCTGTTATGGGTTGCTCAAAAGCATCATACGGCCCCGATCCCGGAATGCCACCAGAAAAGGGACCAGCTTGAGGGTTTGCAGATGAGGAAAATGGTTCAGCACTGACAACCGGAGTTGGACGTGCTACACAGATAGTAGGTTGAGTGGGAACTGAGGTAACGGGCGTGTTAAGCCCTGTCGTAAGGGGTGTACTAAGGGGTTGCGAAACAAAAGGCCCGGTGGAGGCAATAAGACTAGGATCCCATATAGTTGTAGAAGTCGTTCTAGCGGCTATCCTATCCCTCACTGATTGATATCGTGGAGGGAGGGGAGAGGAAGCCGGGATCGGGGTCTCGATATCTGTCACCACGGGCGTCTCACTGGTGCTGGAAGCTGTCTCATCCATGGGGGAAGTAGACATTGGAGACGACATACCAAGAGGGGTATGAGGGGTATGAGGGGTATAATCGGGCTCCCAGATAGGATTCCAATCTTCTATGTAATCTTCGTCGCCTGGGGCACATACGTTGATAGGCTGGATACTCGAAACAATAGGAGGAGTACCGCTTACAACTGGTACCTATGGAGCAACAGAGGATGGAGAACCTTGATCACTTGGACCGGGAGTTGATGGGTCAGCCAAGATGACCAAACCCCTTAGAAAACCTAAAGGAAACTAACGATAAAACCCTACTCAAAACTATCGCACACAAGATCTAAAACAGGTGATGTTATCGTGGCCAAATTAATTTTAAGATATAAGAACCAAACTTGACCTTTTCATGTTTCAGGAGTCGAGAAAAGGACGAAAAGATGACTCCAGTCTCCTTCGAATTTTTAATGAGCACGAAGTGACAAGACGCTCACAGGCACATTTTCATTTAGGGAGTCCGAAAAGGATCAAAAGTGACCGCTCTGGAGACTCTAGGTATAAGGTTTACCAAGCAACCCGTAAAACTGCTTATACACCTCAGCAATCGTATGAGAGCCAAGGACTTTCCGTACTGCAGTCAATCTTCCCGAATGCTTTGTTCGGTGTGTTACGGTTCACAAGGCGGCAGACTCAGCTTCCTATGGATAAAGGATAAAAGCCTAATGGGGTCTCCCGATATACGCAACGGTACGTGGGAGCACAGTCCATGTTAGACCACTATCGAGTCACAGAAGGAGGAATCACCCAACCTAATGTGAAACAACAGTGACTATGTTTAAAGATGCCGGAACACGTCTCTAACCTAGACCTCTAGATATTTGAGTTTAGTTCCAATGCATTTTTAGATTCATTTGGTTCATTTTACAGTTGATCTTGAGATTAAGTTTCGATTTCAAGCTCTATCGTATGTTCTCTCACAATTACCTAGATGCAAACTACATGCCAAAGAATTTCATTTTGTTCGATGAATTCTAGCTATGAGAGGGCAAAGAATTTTGACCAAACAAAACAAACACAAGCAAACAAGCAACTTAATGCAACTAAAGCGAGGAAAGGAAACTTTTTCTTTTGAAGATGCAAATCAACGAAATATTCTTTTCCTTTTCAATTTTTTAAAGCAAAGCTACTAGTTTTATTTCCTTTCAATGACACAAAGCATCTAAATGAATTTGGAGGAACTGGAACACCAAGCAAATTACTTAATGAAAGCACACAAAGTTCCCAAAGCACTCAACAAAAGCTTCCAAATCAAAGGAAAACTAAGTTTTGCACGAGCTATGTGATCTAAGCTCGGCAAGACAAGCAAGGATTGCAAGTAAGGAGGAAGCGAAAACCACTCGGAAATACAACCCAAAACACTCCAACAATCACTGAACAAGTGCATAAACAAATCTGAAATCGGCTGGTCAAGCGGGCAAACAAGATTCCTACGGTAGGCTTGACACACACACGGCCTCTAGATGTCCTAGGGCTAGAGTGCGAAATCAATGGAGAAAAGCGAACACCCGAAGGATGAGAGTCACAACCAGTCAATTAGAGACTCAACACAATCCAGCAACTATAAAAGTAATGATGGAAACATGAACCAAGCAGCGAAAGCAAAAGGGAAGGTATTTGCAAACTTTAAAAACTGAGTAAAAACGGAACCCTATGGAACCAAACTCCATAATCAAGCAGTTCAGAGTTCAGACAGTGAAAAGCAAGTCACAAGACAGGTGGAGAGAAGAAGGGATAGTCACAGCAAGAGGTTCAGGAGGCTAATTTGGTCAAAAATGAACTTTACAGGATCAGCGCGGGTAGCCTTCAGCAACTCGGCGCTGACAGGAGGAGGCCTGTAGCAACTTTGCGACGTCAGCGCGGAAGGACAGGGATAAAGCGCGCTGTCTCAGAAAAACGAGGTCAGCGCGGAAAGAAGCCACACAGACGCGATGACACAAATCACAAAGAATCGGGGGCGCGATGTCAGCGCGGAAGGACACGAATAAAGCGCGCTGTCTCTGAAAACGAGGTCAGTGCAACTGTTAAACGTACAGGTGCGATGGAAAGGATACCAAAGGAATAGGGGCGTGATGCCAGCGCGACTGTTCTGAATTAAAACGCGCTGAGAGTAAAAACAAGCAAAGCCAAAGCAAAAACTTCCCAAACCAAAGGCAAGAGCCTTTTAACAATTAAGATACTTCGCTGAAGTACCCAGAAAGTTTATAAGCAAAGAGACAATCCCAAAATCTCGGAAAAGAGACCAATCAAAGTCAAACACAAAAGTGGACTCAAGAGACAAAAAGGCTGATCCCCAGCGGAGTCGCCAAATTGTTGGAGAGGTAAATCCCCTCTACGGATAGAGGCGATCCCTACTAGCCCAGCAGGGGTCTAGCAACAATCACACAATGCTGCTATGCATTTTCCTAATTACGATTAAACAAGAGGTAAAGAGCACCTACTTGGATTCCTGCACTGTCGTTTGATGAAGAGATGTAGCCTTCGCTCCTTCGCTTCGGCTGGTCACAATCCTCCGCGATCTCCGCGAATAGATACCTGCACACACGAAGAGGAAACAAACACAAGCGTGAAATCTAGTAAAAGCAACCATACATCAGTCAGAAAAGATGTAATTCACATTTAACCATTGCATAGACAAATGAGAATGGAACAATAATAGCAGTCATCTATTATTAACAATAAAAGAGAAGAGTACAACCAAATGTTCTGACGTCGGTAACCTTCTCAGGAGGGGCCAGTCAGCATGTATCTCAAGCATTCACCTTTGAGGATGATTCTCCCAAGACAAACAACTCTCTCTCTCACACACAAGCAACACAAAACAACCTTCCCTAAGCAATCAATCACTTCCACACCTAGCACACCAAACCTATAGTAGCAGCAATCTGAGCACTATAAGCTCTGTACAATCCAAGCTATTCCAAGCTATGTCTAACTAGCTGCTCATGGTAATGGTGGGAGTTTATATAGGAGAAGGAGTCTCCTAAAAGGGTGGAAGGATGAGCTTATCTTCAAGGGAATTTGTTGCAAAGGGTCGAACAGACATGCCATAGAAAGGAGTCGACATTCACAAAGCTTACAACCAAGCTTGGAGTTATCTGGAAGGCTGGCTGTTTGAACAAATTCGCCCAAACTGGATCAACGCGGATAATTAGCCAACTGTCGCGCTGTCGCCGCGTCTCAATAACTGGGACAGTCATGTCAGCGCGGAAGTACACGGGAAAGGCGCGCTGTCGACCAGCGCGGAAAAGTGATGTGCTTCCGCGCTGGCAGCGCACGAAATACACTTGTTATAGACAATTTTGTGCCTTACAGAAACAAGCATGAATTGTCAATAATCCAAGGGATCCAAAGTTCCCTAAACATGATGTTCCTACCCCTAGAGGAACAAGGTCAACAAACCAACAGCTCTCAGATCAGTTCTCCACCTGAAAACACTCAAAAACAAGCAATCCTGAAATCAAAGCAGGTGCTCCACTGGGTTTCTGCGCTGAAACACAACTGCTCCATGGTGTACCTGCGTTGCAAAGCAGGTAGAACAAAGCCCACCTGCGTTGGGCGAGTTTGGACATGTGGGACAGTGTGTCATTGCTTTGGAATCTTCCAAAAATGACACTTGGATCAGGTATTTCACCTTGTGATGAGTCAGAGGCTTTGTTTCTCCAAGTGGAAGCAAGGTTCACCAAGTGGATTCAAGAACTGAAGATCAACTAAAGATTAACTGAAGAGAGAGAGGACACAAGGCAACTACACATCAGTTGCAAGCTGACTCATCCTTTCTCAATTCATCTATATATTGAGCTCTCTCCTATGAGCTCAGGAGGCTGGAATTTTGTGCAAAGTAATGATATGCTGTTGGTTTCATTCCTGAGTTATTGGGTGATTGTTTGAGAGAGGTGAAGAAGAGCAATTCTTTCTGCTGGGAGGTGTTGCTGGGTTGGAGCCTGCAATGGTTGTAATCCTCTCAGAACCTTTATTTCTTCATTAATAAAAGCTATTGAGGTTCTTCTATGTGCTCTTGTTTCAATTATGTATTGTGATGATTGCATGTTTGGTTTACACTAATCCATGAACCAGTTATGATTGCATGCCTCTTGTAGTTTCCTTCTTTTTCATTGTGCAGGATCTCATTGCAGTTGGGTGAGCAGAAGGACAAAGAGCTAGGAGCAAGCGGCCAAAGAGAAGAGTTTGGATTCGACATTAAGCGCAAGGCAACGGTTAGTGCTCTCTCCATCCTCTTTTGCTTTCATAAAGAAGTAAACCTTCAGTAGTTTGTTTTACAGTTGTTGCTAAGGAACTGTCACCCTTAGAGTGGGTTAGGGTCATCTGAGTCGGATACTTTTCCCTACAACAAACTGGCGACTCCGCTGGGGATCGTATCCGTTTGATTGTGTTTGTAGTATCTTTGCTATTCATTTCCTGAAGAAAAGAGTACCAAATCGAAAAGCTTTTGACTATATCAAAAGCGAAGTAGAGGGGCTGCTACTCTTGCTCATTTTCTGAGCAGATTCATGATTTGAAGAGCTAATCTACAAAGATCCTTGTAAGCTCTTAGTGATAGCTTTGCACCTTCTAAGTCATCCCTTTAAGTTTGCTTGACTGAATGCTTCTGATTTGAGCAAAAACCGTGCATTTTTGAGAAAATTATGACCCGGAGACTGTGAAAACGCAACTCTCGTTTTCCAAAGCAGGTAGTACACAGGCTACCTGCTTTGCAACGTAGGTCCTGAACTAGCTACCTGCGCTGAGAGCCAGTTTGACTGTGCAGAGCCTGCGTTGACCCAAATTTGCTTAGTGCATTTGGGGTTTCCTCCTTTCTCTTGCCTGTTTTCACTTAGTTTTGCTGCTAGGTGTCAGTCTTGTGCCTGTTTTGAAACCGATATTACTTGCCATCATTCTGCCTCTGTTATATAACGAAATTGTACTTGTTCTTTGTATTTCTTGCTCATTTACAATTTCCCGTAACGAAAAGTAAACTAGTCATGCTTTTGGCCTCTTAGATCTGAACCTGTGTTAGGCGTTTTGCTGGTCTAAAGAGTTAGCTTGTTTGCTGTCCATAGCTGATTAGTCATTTTACTTTCGTTAGTTTGGTTTGATTTCATGTATTTCCAGTGATTAAACAAGTGAATCTTAAGGTGTCTTTTGATTTTGGACAAGCTTGTTTACTTTCTCTTTAAATTGAAATCAAAGTTATATAACCACTTTCTTTTTGTATCCATCCACATTAAGAAAGGGAAAAGAAAATACATGCATTGTGAATTTTGCATTTGAAAAAGTTTGCATGATGATTTAGGAGAAAGTGCATTAGTTTGTGCTGTATGAACTGTGTGAAAATAATTTGCCTTCTTTCTCTCTCAGTAGTTAAGATTTTCATCAGTCAAAAAGATTTGAAAAAGCTTGCTTCTCATCTTAGGCTGCATTTAGGAATTTGTCATATACATCTCGTGGTGAACCTTGAAAGGAAAACTTTAAAAAAGATCAACTTAAAATATACTGAATGAACCTAACAACGCATTTGAAACATAACGAAAACATCTAGAGGTCTAGGTAGAGACGTGTTCCGACGTCGTTAAGCATAGTGACTGTCGATCTCTACGAAGGTGGGTGATTCCTCCTGAGAGTCGGTGGCACTAATACGGACTTGTGCTCCCACGTACCGTCGCGTATATATTGGGAGACCCCTATAGGCAATTATCCTTTATCCATAGGAAGCCGTGTCGGCCGCCCTACTAATCGCGATGCAGTGAACACAGCATTCACGAAGATCGACCACCCGTACCGTAAAACGTATTCTGTGGTTTCGCGAAAGGTTTGGCACACCCTCTGCCTAGATCTCCAGAGCAGTTTCTTTTGGCCCTTTTCAAACTCTATAACTGAAAAGGTCCAACCGAGCATTTTTCACTTCGGGCTCGTTAATACATCGAAGGCGACTAGAGTCATCTTTAGCTTTTTCTCGACTCTTAAAGCATGAAAAAGAAAAGTTATGTTTAAAAGCGTCTAATAAAATTCATTCAAATCGGAAACACAAATTTTCCCCTTTATATTTTAGTTGATCGAGTAATCCGCAATCGTGGAAGAAAGTCAATTGAATATCCGTCGTTCTCGGAGGCTTGCGAGTCAACCGTCTTTGTCTCCGGAATCGAAAACAATCCGGACAAAGCGAGCTCGTCGAACCAGTTCAAAATTTCCTTTAAAAGTTAGAACAAGCGTTCCAACAACATCTGAGATTCTGGTCACTCCAAACATTTCTGGAAACCCTGCCTCAATAGAAGAAGTTCAATCGCCACAGAGGGACAATAATACTGATCCTAGTCTGGGGGCAAATACTCGTATGACTGAACCAGTTCCATCTGTAATCGGTCCAGAGAGTTTTGTTCCTCAAACATCCGTCGTGATCGATACAACCCCTTCTTCGGCACCGGAAATCTTTTACGGACCTGACGGTCTTCCTCTTCCACCTGGTCTGATTGCAGTAGAGGAAATTATAGAGGAACCGCAAGTATCCACTCCAATTCAATTTGGAGTAGGGGTCACTCTATTTCCTGCTACAACAGAAGTTTGTCCATCACCAGTGGAAGTTCCTGTAGAATCACTAGGTGATCAATTGGATAGACTAAAAATGACTGAACAACCGTCGACATCTAGGACTGTGTCGAATGACACGGCGACGGAAGAATTACCTGCTGCAAATCCAACAATGTTCGCCGGCATACCATCTGTCCCAACTAGCTCGCAGTCGCTAGAAGGAGTCCAGCAAGAGACTATCTCGACAGTATGGTCTGTTCCTGTTTGTTCCGGAGTAATGTCTGGTAACTCTCATGGTGAGGCTCATCAAATTGACCCTTTTGGGAATCTAATTAGGCCATCCAGTCCTCCAAGACAGGCAGTTGCCTTGAGTTCTGGGTTGCTACCGTATGGGGGGCAGTACCCATACGGGAGCTCTCAACCTTATTCAAGTTATGGCGGAATTGCAACGAGTAGTTGGGTACCTGTGCTATCCCAGCCACCGAGAGTTGTATATTCTATGCAACAGTGTGTACCTGTGACAAACATCCCAACTACACCGGCTATTGTGACCGTGTCGCAAGTTCAAACGATGCCTGTTGTATGTCAACCTCAGATTGCTCAGGTTCTCATGCAACAGCCCCTTGACCCTGCGACCCAACCACAATCACCTACTGGTGGGACAACACAAGTACAGTTGGGTACGACTACCCCACATCTTGGTCCAATGGTTAGTGTAGCGCAACAACCCATGGTGTCGCAACCGTGGATAATGCAATACCAACAGCCGCAATTCCAACAAGTGTACCAAGGTTCTGAACAGCAAATATTTGCGAATACTGGACAACCATATATTCAAAATGGTCAAAATCAACCACTTTATAGTGGTCAAGTCCATCAACCGTATTCATCATACCAACATCAACTCCATTATGCTGGTATGCAAAGACCGACTGTTCAGGCGATTCCATCGTATCCTGGTTACGCTTCACCTAACTTGAACCAGCAGTTACCATTCGTGGCGACTTTAGAGTTGCCTGATTTACACCAGTTAACAAACGATCCAATTGCTTATGCCCCTTGGTGGCCAGTGATTCCACACAAACTTCCGTCCGACATTCCTAAATTCAATGGAAATCTAGGTGAAGACCCGTCGAATCATGTGATGACATTTCATCTATGGTGTTCGTCGAACACTTTAAATGACGTTTCGATAAGGCTTCGCCTCTTTCAGAGGACATTGACAGGTCCAGCGGCAAAATGGTATATAGAATTGCCTAGAGCTTCGTTCGATAATTTTGGCTCCCTTGCCACGACATTCTTGACCCACTTTCAATTACCAATAAGGTATGAAACAGGAACAGAGATATTGACTAACTTCAAACAGACAACCGCGACTCATATATCAGATCATATACATGAGTGGCGACGTCGACGAAGAATGGTTAAAACATACGTTCCTGATCAGCTTTTAGCTGAGTGGTTTATAAAGTCATTACTTCCGGCGATAACGGAAGATGTAGCAAAGGGAGGAGTCGTAACAGAAGAGCAGGTTATCGCTCGTGCACAATACTTGGATTTAGTATATACTCAGTCCGGCACGCTCTATGACAAAATACCAGACGCCCCTAGACCAGAGTTTTCAATCCCTCCTCCTCCTAAATCAAACAGTGACTCTCATGCCGGCGATGGCGTGATTGGCACGGCAAACACGAATCCAAAAAGGACCAATCAAAAGAAGGCACGTAAGGATTCGAATCAAAATGCGCATGAACAAATTCTTGCTTCAGGAGTAAATGTCGTATCGACAGATAGAGGCAAAGAAACCAATCAACCAGGAAGCAAGAAGAATCAAATTAAAGGGAGGAAGAATAAACAAGTTGGGTCATCCCCTAAGAAAAATTCTTCAAACTCTCCTAGGAATAGGAAACGGCCTCCGTGTCACATATGTGACGATGATCATCGGACGGAAGATTGTCTGTACAAAGCTGAGTTTAAGAGATTCGTAAAGAATCCGCACATTCCAGCCGTATTAACTGATACGTTTCCCGACCCAAGTCAGAATCTGGTTGACAGTGGAAATGCTTCCCCATCACAAGTCATGATGTTGTCAAGTTTTAAGCGCCAAGATGATGCTTTAATTTCAACATTAAACAAAAGCCGTGGGAATCCACAACCGTTGAATGGCGAAAGAAAAGGTCGACCAGGCAGTTCGACAACAACTTCGACAGAA
Source organism: Pinus tabuliformis (assembly GCA_031772625.1). Lineage (NCBI taxonomy): Eukaryota > Viridiplantae > Streptophyta > Pinopsida > Pinales > Pinaceae > Pinus > Pinus tabuliformis. The sequence continues at coordinate 660,324,954 of CM062804.1, forward strand.
GTTGAGCCGCCATCCAACACAAGAAGCATTCCATCGATCCATGGAAGCAATCATCCTATCCAATATATCAGAGTGATTTTCCCAAAAGGCCCTCCTTTAATGGGCACTTTTACCCCACCACCGCCAAGTAATCTTGCAGAGTTGGATGCAACGGGATATGAAGCCTTCTATTTTTAATGGATCTAAAAGCTTTGAGGATAGTTCCTTTCTCAAGTCAACCTCGTTTAAAAAATGAAATAAGGAGTAAAAGAGGATAGTTCTTTGCGATGTCAACCTCATTAAAAAATGAAATGTCCCCTTATGATTTAGGAGGCATACGCCTCATCTGCATTATTATTATGCTGGGGGCATCTTCGAGCAGTTTTAGCAATGTTCATGCTCGTTAAAAAATAAACGCAATCATCGAGCAGTTTTTGTGCAGAAGTTCATGCTCGTTAAAAAATAAACGTAAATTGTGAGCAATCTTTCCTAGCAGTTCAAGCTCATCCAGAAAAAATGAACCGGTAAACAACCTCGAGAAATGTAACCTTTGAAAGCCATATTAAAAGCCCTTGGTCGTGTTTATATGCCATCACCTCCATCTGTTCATTTGGCCAATCGTTCACCTCCATGTGTTTGTTTACCCATTTTGAGGAACAGCTGCGAAGAGTGATTTCACTTAGCCATCCTTGTGACACTGCCGTGATTGGAGAATTCCAACCTGTACCTGGAATCTGCTGCTATCCCTGTTCATCACTCGTTCCTCAAAAGACGAGTCTTCTTTGAGCTCTTTTCACTGACTCGTAAAATATGAAAAGTTTGCCGAGTTTTGGCCTTCCAGCTCGTTAAAGCGACCGGAAAGCTATCCCTCCTCTAGATTTTAATCTTTTTGGACCTGAGGGATTATTGCACAAAAAGATCGAGCGCTTGTTTGTTCGGCTCGTTAAAGTAACCGAAAATTCATCCCTTCTGTATTGTTTTATACTTTTTCGGACTTAAGGGATTAGAAGACGAAAAAGAAATTTTGGAGTTAACTTTTTGTACCTTTTCAGACTCTCTAAAAATGAAAAGGACCGAGTTTTCCTTGTCGTTAGACTCGTTAAAATGATTAAATAGCGACAAACTTGTCTTTAGACGAGAACGAGTTTCACTATCGCTAGGCTCGTTAAAACATAGCGATGGGCTTGCCCGAAGGGCAGGTTATAGAACAAGCATATGTTATCCTCCTCAAGCTTGACAAAAATAAAGAGGTACTGGTCAGCAATGACTGGGGAAAAATTGGGAGAACCTCACAGTATTAATGGTAGCAAGTCGCTCTTGAACATGACACTTTGTCCTCCGTCCGCTTCGGGTTGGGTTGTTTCATTCACCGATCGCAGAATCATGGTCCTCGCCACACCATCCACAATTGGGGTAATGCTACCAATCCATCACATCAGTGTCGTTATATGTTCAAGAGATGTGGTTCTGTAAAGAGTCAACCCTGTTCCACCCACTGCCATACATTATCCTTCATCCACTTCATGACCGCCACCCTGAATCATACATCACAGTTTGTTTTCACCTCATCATAATCACTAGCTCCGTTCCATGTCACTGATGTGGGATTCATTAAGGCCCTCCTTTGACGGATCGCTCCTTGTCGACATCAGCTAATTATCCAAGGAGTTGATCTAGGAACATCCCCCTCAGTACTTTGAAGCTTGCATGCCTCAATGGCAAGTTTCTCACTTCCGGCGACAGGTATACATCAATGGCCTTCGACCAGAAGATTTTGCATGGTGGTCGACGCCAAGTCCTTTATTCCCACCATGTAGATTGTATTGCCGTACCTTGAGGGTCATCATCCTTATCGGTGATTCCTCTCGCGCTTGTTAACGGTTTACATTATTGACCGGTAATCAAGCGATGTCTTTCCATGTTCGACTTCAAGAAATTCTCGCATGGATCGACTTGTACATCGAGTGAAGATCAGAAGAGATTGAAGACCCCGGATCTAGTTTCATCCATCCGGGCTGCGATATATTCAGGACATAAAGACATTTGATATGTACATCATTGCAACAGATGATCATCCTTTTCAAAGGATGGTAAATTCGGCAGAGAATTATCAGTCTAGCATCAGACGATCGTCTGTTCTATGTACCAAAATGTATTTATAAAGATGAGCATGGGAATGCCCGCCTCAACTAGATCATGAAAAATGTATGAAAAATAATGTATTGTATTGTATCTTATTACGGGACACTTCTCAGCAGATCGAATGAACTTCGGATCCTCTCAATAAAGCATTTCACCCGATAAACGACCTCATACTTTAGGGGGCATCTGTTATAGACAATTTTGTGCCTTACAGCAACAAGCATGAATTGTCAATAATCCAAGGGATCCAAAGTTCCCTAAACATGATGTTCCTACCCCTAGAGGAACAAGGTCAACAAACCAACAGCTCTCAGATCAGTTCTCCACCTGAAAACACTCAAAAACAAGCAATCCTGAAATCAAAGCAGGTGCTCCACTGGGTTTCTGCGCTGAAACACAACTGCTCCATGGTGTACCTGCGTTGCAAAGCAGGTAGAACAAAGCCCACCTGCGTTGGGCGAGTTTGGACATGTGGCACAGTGTGTCATTGCTTTGGAATCTTCCAAAAATGACACTTGGATCAGGTATTTCACCTTGTGATGAGTCAGAGGCTTTGTTTCTCCAAGTGGAAGCAAGGTTCACCAAGTGGATTCAAGAACTGAAGATCAACTAAAGATTAACTGAAGAGAGAGAGGACACAAGGCAGCTACACATCAGTTGCAAGCTGACTCATCCTTTCTCAATTCATCTATATATTGAGCTCTCTCCTATGAGCTCAGGAGGCTGGAATTTTGTGCAAAGTAATGATATGCTATTGGTTTCATTCCTGAGTTATTGGGTGATTGTTTGAGAGAGGTGAAGAAGAGCAATTCTTTCTGCTGGGAGGTGTTGCTGGGTTGGAGCCTGCAATGGTTGTAATCCTCTCAGAACCTTTATTTCTTCATTAATAAAATCTATTGAGGTTCTTCTATGTGCTCTTGTTTCAATTATGTATTGTGATGATTGCATGTTTGGTTTACACTAATCCATGAACCAGTTATGATTGCATGCCTCTTGTAGTTTCCTTCTTTGTCATTGTGCAGGATCTCATTGCAGCTGGGCGAGCAGAAGGACAAAGAGCTAGGAGCAAGCGGCCAAAGAGAAGAGTTTGGATTCGACATTAAGCGCAAGGCAATGGTTAGTGCTCTCTCCATCCTCTTTTGCTTTCATAAAGAAGTAAACCTTCAGTAGTTTGTTTTACAGTTGTTGCTAAGGAACTGTCACCCTTAGAGTGGGTTAGGGTCATCCGAGTCGGATACTTTTCCCTACAACAACACTACAGGGCGCCAGTCATCGCGGATATTTTAGGAACAGACGCGCTGATAGACAAAACTTTAGAAAAATGGGTCTTTGGGCCAGTTCAGAAAGCAGGAACTTAGTGATTGTGAATTCTTGGCACAGCAGGGTGACTGACAGGAAGGCAGTGACAAATTACTGTGCAACAAAAATCATCACTGTGCAGATCCCATTTAGGACTTGAAGGTCAAGAAACTATTAGGCTTGTGAATAGGTTCTTTTGGAATGTTGAACTTAGTGATGTGAATAGATCCATTCCTTGGTATTGTAATATTGTAGAAGGAACATGGGAATTACACTCAGTGTGGAGCAAAGACATGGGCAAAATATTTTCCATTGGGACAAGAAAAATAACATGTTTTTGTGAGATTTTCATTGGTATTGATGGATGTAGACTTTATCATTGTGAAAAACAAGGGTACGTGAAAGGATGGAAATATGTCCCTCTTAACTCAAAGGGACCTCATCCAATTCTGACATGGCAAGAGATGCATGATGAAGAGGCCATCATTTCACTTGATCATGATTGAGTCTATGAGATTGTAAGGGAAGGTACGTGGCCCATCTATCATTAATGATTTCATCTATACATTGAAATATTTAATGTATTTAACTAATACACATTTTGTATTTTGGTTGTAGGCAATTTTTTTGTTGTCATTGCCCCCTTAGAAAAGAAAAAAAAGAGAATGTGGCCTACTATTTGATGTGATGCACATAGGTGAAAAGTAGGTTGGAAATTCACATACCAAATTGGTGACATGGTTATGATGGGCCATTTCCTTGAAAAGGTTAAAAAATAGTCTGATCACATCATTTATAGAGATTTTATGCCTAAATATATATTTTTCTAATACAGTCATCTAGTCATAGTAGCTCAGATCAATCTCATAGAAATCAAAACAATGAAAGGTGAACCAAGGAGATGGAAGATGACAGAATCAAACCATGAATATATTATGGAGACCTGGATTCCTATGAACCATTGGCCAAATAAGTAGATGATGCAAATGGAAAGCCCTGAAGCTGAGTCTATAGCATTCAAGTGTAATATAATATAGTATAAGAGATCAACATATGAAATTTGTAATTTATAATTGTGATAGTTGAATGCTCTTGTAATTTTGTAATTTTGAATAGGGAAATGTTTCCCTCTGGTCTAGGATGGATTCATAATGGTGTGCATATATGTTATATAAGATTTAATTTCGTTGAGGTGCTTAAGTTTCTAAAGTTTTCCAAATTTCATGGAGGTTTTATTTTTAGGGATAGGACTCTTATGTGAACCCGATAGATCTAAAATTTAATTAAAATTTAGAATCAATATGGATTTAGATTTAGATTTAATTAACATTTTTTAAATTAATTTTTTTAAAATTTCATGGATAGTATTTGTGTTGAGAATGGAAGAAATCTTGTAGATCTATATACATGTCATACATTTATTTTCTAGAAAATCCATTTCAGTATCTAACAACCAAGTTGATATAATATTATTTTACTTAAAATAGAAATTCAACTATCTAGGTTATGAACGACATTGAAATATTTTTATGTTATTAATAAATTCCATGTGTCACTTTGATATAAAACATGGAAAGAGTTACACACATGCTTCATATTGGATTGTAAAAGTGCATGATTACATTTTAGTTCATTTGAAGTACCAAAGTGACTTGCATCATATTAAGATTGTACTAATTACCTTAGTTTATGAAACTAGAAATCAAAATTCTTATTCTGCAAAATTTTACTCCTTGAATGTTCTTAAGTGAAGGTTTTAAGATAAGGAATTGATTTAAATAGTTGGATAACCAAGTAATTTAGGAAAGTTCATAAAATTATCTAAAAACATATATCATTATTTTTTTTTGGTATATTAAATACATATGACTTATATCATGTTATGACTAAGTTCCTCTATATGACCTCAAAAGAAATAAAATTGAATAAAACTTATTTGTTGTTTACTGGTTAAAAACATCTTTTAAAATTGAATCTAAAACTTATTTCAATCCTATTTGTCTTTTTTAATTGAACCGTGATATATTTTAGTTCATTTTAAGTATCAAAGAGACTTGCATCATAGTCTAAGATTGTACTTATTTTCGTAGTCTATGAAGCGAGAAGTCAAATTGTTATCTTTTTAATTAAAATTAAACTACAAAAAAAATTAAAACTAGCGAAACAATTAACAAATCCAAAAACTAAAATTTAATGAAATCCATAAACAAGATTAATAAACACCCATAAAATGAAATAATAAATGTATAATAATAAATTTTCCATATGAAAATATATACAAATTACATTGTACATGAACATCTATAAACTGAAATAATAAGCATCCATAAAATTCCCATGTATTAAAATGTAAAATGTTTGTATCACATGTGAATGTGCCCTATGAAATGGGCTTGCAAATATACAAACTATCCGCATGATCCACTATATAGAGTATCACTTATAGAACTCTTATGTGTGTCCTACTACGTAAAGTAAGCATCCATAATCTAGTATTGCAATATAACGCATTAAAATTAAAATTAATTAGAACATTATTTGTACAAAATAAATAATATGAAAATAAATGATTTTGAATTATGCATTTAATTATTCCCCTACGTGTGGCTCAACCGAGTGAAAATGGAAGTTAGGTGTTATGGGGGTTTGATCAATCTGGGTTTGGTGTTCCCCCATATATGGCTCAACGCATCCATACCCAACATCCTACTCATGTGTCTACATAACAGTGGCATTGACACCACTCTGCATTTGAGCTTGTGTACGTACATTAGCAAAGACAAATTATAATTAGTCTAAGAATTGATTAGCATGCATACATGTAACTTAAAAAAAAAATTGTTGAAATCTTAGGATCTTTTTTTTACCTGAAATGTTGGTCCATGTGGTTGTACATAGTGTGTTATGCAACGAGCTCACAAAAAAGAAGTAAAGATAGATAAATGACTTCAAAATAAGACTCTTGGAGGGGCCAACCTCCTTTACATTACACAAATGAACAATTCTTGGATGATACAAATAGCAAGACCTCCTTTCTATATATAGGAGTCTAAGGGGTCACAATATAATCAGAGCTGACATAACAATAATATTGTAAGGGCACAATAATAACAATATGGGGACTACATGGGCACAACAATATAATAAGGGAGTTGCACTGATAACAATAAGGGTCTACACTAGTAGTATAGGGACCTAACATGCCCCTCTCCTCTAAAAACATTTTGTTCTCAATGTTTTAGTAGTTTTGGATGCTTCTATATAAAATTATCATCATCCCATGTGGAATATTCAATGGGTAAGTTCTTCCACTTGATGAGATACTTTGAAATTGATCAATTTTGTAGCTGGCAGGTTCTTGATTCTATGACTACTTCAGGTTCCAATATGATTTTTCATTCCTCGTCAAGTTTTGACAATATGTTTGAACTGGGAGCTTGTCACCTATAACCTTCTTTAAGCATGAAACAAGGAGAACTGGGTGCACTCATGAAGATGCGTGAAACTATAATTTGTATGCCATAGTACCAATATTTTGCAACACCTTGTAAGGACCATAGTACTTTGGTGATAATTTTTTACCCTTCTTAGCTTGCTTGAGGAACATTTATTTATATGGTTGTAGCCGTAAAAATACCCAGTTTCCTACATAAAAACTTATATTTTTTGTGATGTTGATCTTCCTGTTGTTTCATTTGATTATGTGCCAAAGTGAGGTTATCATTTAAGAGTTGGAGAACTTGTTGTTGATGCTCGATGTGATCTTCCACTGCTAAAACCTTAGAATGATTGTCCAAGACTTTTTGGAGATCTGTATAAATATATAATTTCAATGTTTGAACCTTTAATGAACATAATTGTGTAATTACGCCTGATTGTTTTTTCCTTAGAAGATTTTTCATGCCATTAGAGCTGATTACCTTTCCTAGTTTCCCCAAATATTGTAGCCATTGGAATCGTAGTACAACATCAACACCACTCAATAGAATGGAAAGCATTGGACTATTTAATACATATTCTCCCATGGATAGATTGATATTCTAACACTTTCCAGAGAAATTTATGGTTCCTCCATTTGCAACCATCACTTGATAATCTGGTGCTGGATATAGGAAGAAATTCAATTCCTTGGCTATCTTACAATGAATAAAATTATGGGTACTACCCGAATCAATAAACACTATTACCTTTTTCTTCTTTATATGTCCTTCTATCTTGAGAGTTTGAGGAGTGGTAATTCCTGTATATGCATTACAATATATGATCATATTCATTCTTCTTTCTCTAGGGTTGGTTCATGGTGTATATCCTCTTATTTTGATGTTTCTTGTTCCTTTTCTTCCTCCTCTTCCCAATCTATGTACATTAATTTCTTCCGAGCACACTTATGACCTTTAGTGTATTTGTTATCACAAATATAACAGAAACCTTTTTCTCTTTTTTCTTCCAATTGTTATGGTGTCAACCTTGTAGGTTGTGGAAGGCCAGGAGCAACAACACTTTCGTCTTTATAGTTGTGAGTGTAGGATTCCTTGTTGTCATAATTTTTCTTTCAATTTTCTTGCCAACCTAAATGCCTTCTCCAATGAATCAGGTTCCCAAAGATGAACCTCATGTTGGATGTTATCATTTAAAGTCCCTATGAAGACATCAATTCTATGCTCCTCTGGAATATCATTTACCCTTATATTCAATTTTTGGAAGTCTCCAATGTGCTTTTCTACTGAACCCTTTTGTTGGGGATTTATCAATTGGCTAAAGAAGGTGTTGCTCTTTGTATCCTCATAACGTGCTACCATTTCCTCTATGAAAATTTACTAGGTGACAAGTGATTTACGAGAACATAGCCCTTTATACCATACAAATTGATTCATTTCTAAATTTAAAGATGCAATACATACCTTTTGTGGCAGTTTCACATCAAGTAGATCAAAATATTGCTCCATCTGTAGTATCCAAGCTACAGGATCCTTGCCATTAAACTTCCTCATATCTATATTTGGAATATGGTGGGTCTTCAATCCAACTTTAGAGTCTATGAAATCATGATTAACATTTATTTTGTTCTCATCATGAGTTTCCTCTACTACCTTTTTGCCATTAGGAAGCCTTTCTTGTAGTGACTTTGTCCCACCTTCCTTCAAACCTTCAATATCTTCTTAAAATATTCCATGTTTCCATTTAAATTTTATTTTATACCATTGATCTTATTAATCATATCTTCGATCACATTCTTCAAATCATCCCTCCACTTTTTCTTACTGGGTGCTTCTCTTTTCATTGATCCGAGTCATTCTTTTTCTTTCTTTTAGGAGCTCAATCTTGACTCTGTTGTATCTCTGTAATTGTGGATCTGTAAGGTTTGAAATTTCGTATTGCGGTAGCCCTCTGAGTCCTCTTGCCAACCCTACAAGTCTGATTGATATTGGATTCTCTAAGAAAGATATATGCCCAATCTCCTTTGATGACCTAATTATAGACTGGTCCATTAGAGCAGACATGTATTACATTCCACGTGTCACTATTTCGAACTTCAGACTTGAAAAAAATATCGAACAAACTAAATTCATCTTCTTTCTGTCACATATTACGATATTCTAATCTGATACTCAGAGATAAGGTTATGACACTTTTCCCACGATCACCTATTTGAGATGGAATTCAGGAGCCTGCAAAAACCCTAACTTCCTTAGTTCATATCTCCGAAAATATAGTCAGACAAGATCTAAAATTCAGTCATGACGTTCATCAAGATTTTGACTCAAATGGGTTTTAATTTCAGATTCTGAAGCTTCACAGAAAAAAGTTAGAGAGAAAATTCCATGATGTTCTGTTTGAAGCAGTTAAACCTTAGAATCTAAAGCTCTAATACCAAATGTTATGCAATGAGCTCACAAAATAGAAGAAAAGATAGATCAATGACTTCAAAATCAAACTCTTTGATGGGGAAACCTCCTTTACATTACACAAATTAATAATTCTTGGATGATACAAATGATAAGACCTCCTTTCTATATATAGGTGTCTAAGGGGTCACAACATAATCAGAGTCAACATAACAATCATATTGTAAGGGTACAACAATAACAATAGTGGGCTTCTATGGGGAACAATAATAACAATATGGGGGCTACATGGGAACACAAATATAATAATGGGGTTTCACTAATAACAATAAGGGTCTACACTAGTAGTATAGGGACCTAACATAGTGACTCTTGTCCACATGGATGTTATGAGGTGGAGGTGGAGGAGTTTGAGCCATGGAAACATGCACTATAAGAGGTTGCTCTGGTTGACAAACTAGCCTCTTAAATGCCCTCAAAAGCTCATCTAAGTAGTTGGGTTGTGTATGCATGTTATCATGAACTTATTAATATAAATGGAATCTGATATGAACTTATTAATATAAATAATGTATAATTTGAAAATAAGAGTCAAAAGTTTTGTATATATGTACCTGGTTTGTGTCACAGATGATACCACGACATGTACATGGATATGAGAAAAGTTTGTCACACCCTGGACTCTCGAGATATGAATCATCATGTAATGGAACTGGTGGGTCATGAGGCAACGAAGGTGGTCTATTCATCTCTCCATGCATTGTGACATGTGCAATGGCCAATTTCCTCTGCATGCTACCAACAATGGTATGCCTAGTCTCAGTGCTAAGTTGCGATGACTGCTCTAGCTCTATCAGTAATACTACACTCTGAGATGGTTATTCAGCGCATGAATTGTGGTCAGGCATACTCCTTCAACACTTAATTGTCAACCCAAGGGTTTCGTTAACTTAGAGATGAAGCACGGGAAATGGCAAAAAAGATATGAAATTTTCCAAACTCTATTCATACTTCTTTAATTGCAATATTGTAGAATAAAAAAAAAAAGATCACCCAACAATTTACACCAAAGATATTCTAGTGCTGGAATATGAAAGAAAGTACTTTTGCAGGAAAATAAATGAAAGGAATTCTCAAACCTCTTGCAAATAATCTTTGATTAATGAAAGTGTAAGTCTATTTTTTTCTTTAGTATAGTTGCATGCCATGTTAATTGGACCCTTGAAGATATTTTACTCATTATAGATTTTTCTCCCTACACTCAGCTATTATTCATGTACTTCTGCAGTGTACTTGCACTAGTACCAGAACAAGGCTTAGGTGTTGGAAGTATATTTTACACCTTTACTGAAGATTTATGTATTCAAGCAAGAGATCTAAGCCCCAAGGCTTGAGGACTATGTTCCTATATCATGAGATCAATTCTTGTAACGGGACAGAGGTTCCTACATCAAGTTTTCCAATCCTTCTTTCGAGAAAATAAAGAATGTGTTAGTTATGAAAAAAACTTACAAAGGTGAACGGAAATTCAAAATAAATTCTTCAAACCAAAAGATGCTTCAACCAATCGTAATGTCTAGAAGAAGAATTAATTTCCAAAGTCAAAGCGCACTCTTCTTTAATGAAGGAAGTTCTGCTTGTAATTTAAAAGATCATTTAGTTATGACAGCAAGATTCAATCCTATAATAGTTATCCACAGAAATTGATCTACACTCATAACCTTATTAACTAAGAAAGGTTCCATTTAAGAATAATTACCCATATTAAGTTTGATCTTTCCTAAATGGCATAAAGTGTAGGCACAAACCAGTGTGTTGCAACAACGTTCAATTTCTAATTATCAACAATATGTTTAATTCAAAATATCAAGAACACTTTGGAATGAAAATCACGTTTTTTAGATGCATATAAGAATCAAAGGCTATTATGGTAATGAACCAGAGGAATCAATCTGCGAGACTGTAACTGCACTAGTGCAGGAATGCATGCTTGCACTATCCAGACAGAAAATGAGATTAAAGTTCAAAGAAGGAAATCATAAGATTAAACTTCAACTGGGCACGGACACCACAAATCCGCCACACTGTAATGAAATCCAATTCAAACTCTGCATAAGAATAAAATAAACATCTATTTACTTTACACTTTGCATTAAAAGAAATTAACACACCTTAATCGAAAAAGAAGAACACAAGGGAGAACGATATGGGTTGGCTGGGACCTAGCCAACCAACTCATTTCCTTGATTAGAAAATGTAAAGGTTCAACTCTTTAATCAATGCATCAACACATAATTACAATGAAAGATTGAGAAATCATGGCATAGTTACTTTCTATTAATGATAAAAAATTATACATCATGAGATCGAATCCAGCCTAGAACAAGGGCGATACTAGCAAAATTAAAAAAGGACAGAATCACAGTATCCACGCTATAACTATCGCTCACTACCATTTTCTGTCTAAGTTCTATATTTTATACATTCATTCACACCTGTGGCTGTAACCAAATTACTTAAGGTATTCTAATCTGAGCCTTTCAACTTTGACAAAATAATAATAACACTTCCTACTATGCCTTTCGGCTATAAAAAAATGCTATTCTAGGTATTCATCCAACAACCCAATCTCCACCATATCCCAGACTTTCCTCTCTGCTCTGAGCCAAACTCTAGCTGATCATTCTAGAACATGGTGACCACATGGAGTGGTGAGCTGTTACAGTAGTTAAAGACTTGCCAACAGTGCAGGAATCCTACCTGCACTTTACCATGCCAATGAGCTGATCAATTCATTGTCTATCAAATACTTTTAGGAAGAGAATTATTAGTTGTAAAAATTTAAAGGTATAAAATCTATGAAAATGATTAATTAAGCACATTTGTAAGCCCTAAACATGAAAAATAAAGCTAGTGTAGGAAAATACACGATTCTTGGACTAGTGCAAGAATAGAGAGGTTTTCAAGGTTAAAATAGAGGTCTAAGGTTATGGTTTTGAAAGGAAAAAAGGTTAAAAATGAAGCAATTTAGCCTACCAACATCCTCCCCTCCTTAAGGTGTAGTGGGTCCTCACACAACCTTTACCTGCTGGACAAAAACCAAAACAGAAGGGCCTCCCTTTAATTCTGAACTTGTATACTGATCCCTACTTTCATTATCTTTACCTTCCTGCTTCGAGCCTTTTTAAGTTTCTTGGTCACCTTCTTAAGACATTCATAACACTTTGAAGCCCGATACTTTCGTATCTTAACTTGTTGTTTGTATTCCTTCACCTCCCCTGCCAACTCTGTGTTTTTTCCTTTCTACATTGTACTCTACTATTTCATGGCTTGGTTTAACACCTCCAAGCCATAAACATGTAGCTTGAGTTCTTCTATCTGACTGTTCAGACAGAGGGTGGATTTTTCCACTCTCAACTCCTCGGGCACAAACTTTTCGACAATTTATTCCAGACATGTGCCATCACCATCAAGGTCGAAGTTATCATGGCCAACTTCAATTCCTGCATTGTAATATCATCAAGGGTTTTAACACCTGGAATCTCAATGTTACTAAGGGTCTTAGTGCCCCGCATTTCTACTTTATCATCAGTTTTAGTACCCTGTCCATTCAATTTACCAGGAGTTTCAGTACCCTGTTCCTCAGAGTTATTAAGGGCTTCAATACCCTTCTCATCTATCTCACCAGGGGTTTCAGTACTCTACTAATAAAAATTGTTGCGGGTTTCAACACCTTACTCATTCATTGCACCAAGGGTTTCAATACCCTACTCCTCAAAATAATTTGGGTTTCAACACCCTTCTCATTCATTTCACCAAGGGTTTCAGGACCCTGCTCTTCAAAATCATTGAGGGTTTCAGCACCCTACTCGTTCATTGCACCAAGGGTTTCAGTACCCTATGCCTTGTCAACCATCTGACCCTCTGTCGGGTCCTTACTTGTACTCAACATCACTTTTCTTTCTTCATTATGCCAAAGAGGACCAACAAGGGCGTGTCATCTTCCTTCTTAATATAGTCATCGTCAACCACTATATGAGCTATTGCCTTAGTGAGAACCGAAATATTATCTTTACCTAGAAAAGTAGGTGGAGAGTCATCCAACATTATCGGAGAGGTCGATTGAATGTGACCTACCTTTAAGGAGGCAATTATGCACTTGGACGTCCTCTTGGTCTTGGTAGGATGGGGGGTTATTGTTTCTGATTTATTGTTCTTGCCTACACTCCACTTCTGAGCCGACTTCATTTTTTCTACACTCTTCTTTGCTATATTTTTTGTGCTCTGCCCCTGAAACTCCTTCAAGAATTCCTCCCAAGTCACATTTTTAGCTTCTAGTTCTTTCTTAACTAAGATTGTGACCAGCTTGTGGTGATATAATTTGTATATGGCCTGACTAGATTTTCCCTTTTAAAGCCCTTTCACCATCTTTTCTAAACTTTTGAGCTAATAATACATGAAATTGATGAGCTTACCAGACTCAAAGTGCAAGAGTAGGCGTATGTGGTAGAGGAAAGTTAGTGAGGAGAGGCCCTCACAAGTAAGGAACTTCTGCAACACATACAAGAGATCCTTCCACTTCTTGATCATAGCATTATGCTGGAGTTCGTTCTTCCAGTCCAACTTCTGCTTCGGGTTGAGCACAAACCAGTGCCACAATTTCTTTTCTAACTTCTCCTTCTTAAACTATTTCTCCCTTACTGCTGCCAAAATTGTAGCTTGAGATATGGATTCTTTCATTACTGCAAGTTCTAATGAGCCAACCTTGACTTAGCTCCCATTGAAGGTCTGGGCAAATGCTATTGTCACAATTGAGTCAAACCCATCAAACTTCTGCAGGAATGGGATGAACCAATATTCCTGCAACATTGCAAGACTATTCAGGACTCAGTTGTTTGTTCCATCTCTTGTATGGATCATGGCTCAATCCTTACAGGCGCTATGTCTGTTCGAATTCACCTACTCTCTGTCTCGAGTTCTAAAAAGATATTACATCAAAAATAACTCAAATGGTGATTGCACTACACATTCGCCATTACATCAACCTTTTCTCGAAACATCGTGCTTCATTATTAAAATTACACAGATGTGAATGTGAATCAGTGAAGCATAGGTAGGCGATGATGATTGCGAGAGGCGATAGTTTAGACAATAATTTCACATAACGGTCATGCAAGGTTGGATATGGGGTGAGGCCATTATTATCAGGTGATGAGTTTTCCAAGGGAAGGTAAGTGTTGAATTTTGGGAGAATCGTACCGTTCCACATTTACTCCATGATTTCACATAAGTTGTACTTAGTACTCATTGAAAAGATAAGATTTCATAACCTAAAATATCCTTGTACTTAAACAGTTTCTTCCTAATTTTAAATGATTAAACAAAAAATTAATAATAATATAAATTAAATGTCATGATCTGCAAGTTGTACAATTATTCTTCATGTGCAAAGGTTCATGAAAAAAAAGATAAGCTTCGACACGCGGTTTTGCACCAGGTGTCCCTACACCGAACATGTGTTTTTTTTTAATTGGCCATGTTCAGCAGTGAGGATTCATGTACTAAACATGCCTGCACTAAATGTCCTTTCACCAAACATTCCTACACAGAGCATGCTTGCACTTAGACATTCTTGCACTACCCATGCCTACACCGAATTTGCTTTTGCTCGAAAACACATTCCTACACCAGGGATATTTGTAGCGTAATAGGAACCAAAAGAAAATTCTGATAGAATACAATTCATAGACTGGATTAAAAGATTTGTTGAATATACAAAGGAGATTTTATTCTCCATTCTTTGGTGTTAACATATGCCTTTCGATATGATTTGTGAGTTTACATCAGATCCTGCAATCAATTCATGATGGAAAAACAAGTGGTAAAAGGCTAATTTTTTTGGAATTCGAAGGAAATTACGACAGGGAATTCAAGAGTGAAACCACCAAGAGGAATAAATCAAAAAATGGATTTTGGGGAAAAAATTTCAAGGGAAAAGAGGGAAATACGAAATCAGATAGGGAAACTTTCTTTGAAGAAAGGGATGGTAAACTTTTTGGGATATAAAGAAGAAAATACGGGGATTTTTTTTTGAAAATGGGAATGAAAGAAAGGAAGAATTTCACCTAATATCTACCTATATAGTGTTGATCCATAAAATAAATCTAGTGGGAATTGAGTGTTACACGAATAAGAATTTTCGTGCCAGCTATCCCAAACTTGGATAAGGGCTTGGTTCCTATACTTGAGCCTGCTTCTTCTTGGTGACAGTTAACACATCTAAAGGTCAAGAAACATTCCCATCTTCCTACCAGCAAGTTGGTTTTCAGGTTGATACTTCAGTAATCATGTCAGTAGAACTGATTTTTGACAATCATAGGAAAAAATTTCTTTTTTCTTTTTTCTTTTCAATTTTTCTTTTTCTTTTGAGTTGATTTTGAGAGGGTGTGGGGGAAGTGAGCTGAACTACGGTTTGCAATAGGGCATCAGTGTTGTTTACCATGGAGGGATGAGGAAGGGGGAGTTCCACTCCCTCCTATAGTCATGCAGTTTCGAACTACTTCAAGAAACCAATGGAGGTAGAAATTGGGAGTATCAACACAGAAAAACAAAAAAACATCAGATCACAGGAACATGAAGAGAATCATGAGGAAGTCAGAAGAGAGAAGAGAACAAGAGAAGGAAATCAGAGAGCTGAGCACTAGAATATGATAGGACTATGTAAAACTAGGTCATCCATCACATCCCGGGTTGTTTTAAGTGATCCAGCGCTACAGGTGCACAGGGATCACATGGCGGTGTATGCAATAATATGAAAATTTTTGGGGATATGGCCAACGGAGAAGTCTTTGCATGCATGGATAAAGAACCACTGGAAACCTAAGGGTGAGATAAATCTTCACCTTGGGTCCAAGGTTTTCTTCACAGTGGTGTTCACAACTTAGAGGACAAAGACAGAGTGTTCGAAGGAGGACCATATTTTTATGCTGCTGCAGGACTCTACATGCGATCATGGGTAATGAATTTTGTCCTTGAACGAGAAAAATTCATATCAATTCCGGTATGGATAAGACTCTACTCCCTACCTTTAGATTATTGGCTGCCAGAATCCTTAAAATCCATAGGCAATAAACTAGGTCATTTTTAATAAATAGCAGATGTGAATCCATGAGGAAAATACACCTCCTTTGCCCGAATATGCATAGAAATGGACCTATCTGGAGCACTTCTAGACGAAATCATTCTAGAAGTTTATGATGAAGAATGGGTGCAGGCGGTGGGCTATGAACTTGTCCCATTTAGATGTCGCAAATGTCATGAACACGGGCACCTCTTCAGAGACTGCCCATTAAACAAAATGGAGAGCAATATTAAAACTAACAAAGGAAAAGATACCGAAGGTATTTCTAAGGTGGGAGGCAGAGGGAAAAGAGGGAAAAAGAACTAGAAGAAAATCAATGAGGAGAAGAAACCAAGTCATAACAAATTCAAGATATTAGAAGAAGAAGAGGATGTGAATAATGGAACGAACCAAGTACTCGAGGATAGTCCTGCAAAGAAGGAAAAATATGATAGCATGGAGGATATACCCGAAATAGAAAACTAAAGGAGGATATGCCAAGCACTATGGAACTTGACAGGGACCATGAGATGACCCCAAGCGAGGTTGGAATGGAGGACCATGATCTGTAGGAAATTCTTGAAAGGGAGAATATCGATCTAGAAAAGTTCCTGGAGCAAGGATCCACCAAAGGGGTTGATTCTCTACCACAAGAGGAGTTTGACAAATTACAACAGCTCTTCCTTTGGAGATATCAAGAAAAGGGTTTTGGAGTCAAAAGAAACCATGATAGCCAAGAAAACAGAGGGGTGAAAACAATGGAGGCAACATCGGGACATGCTCCCAAGAACCCAGGTAGGAAAAGAGGAAGAAAAAGACATAATGAGTTGTTGATAGAGTGTGAGAAACTCATGATCAACTCACGTAAGATGAAAGACCTTACTAGTTACTCTTTTACAAACCTTTCTTAATGAAGCTTACAACCTGGAATATTAGGGGTCTAGGAAGCAAAAGGAAACAGATAAATCCTAGTAATAGGATAAAAGAAGAAACTCCAAATATGGTGTTTATCCAAGAAACAAAATGTTCAATAGATAAAATAAGAGAGATACATAGAAAATGGCTCATCATGTATGAATATCTAGAATTTAAAGCAGACAACACATCAGGAGGGATTCTCACACTTTGGAACCCCCAAAACTTGGAATCGTAGATGCTGAAGCATCCAGGAACTACCTATCAATGGTGATCCAACCTTTGGGTGATAAGGAAGTCTATTTGATCACAAATGTCTATGGTCCTCAAAAACTTGAAGACAAACTCAAGCTTCTTAGCTCACTGGAGGAGCTAAGAGAAAGATATCTTGTTATGCCTTGGATTGTGGGAAGGGACATTAATATGATCAGATCTCTTTCAGAAAAAAAGGTGGGACCAGAACACTAGGCATAGACTCCATAGCCTTTCAGTACTTCATAAGCGACAAGATGCTAGTGGATACGGAGAAAAAAAAAGGTACCTTCACCTGGAATAGTAAGTGGGGAGGGACTTATCAAGTTGCCTCCAAAATAGATAGATTCATAATCTCTGAGGACCTCATTCTCACAGGCCTTGACTTGTCTTCTTTAATCCTCCCTTTTGGAGGCTTGAATCGTTGGCCTATCCAAATTGAAGCATATTTTATAGGGACTCTGAGAAATAGACCTTTTAGGTTTGAAAATATTTGGCTCACCCACCCTGACTTCATCAGCAATATTGGAGAATGGTGGGAAAAATGCATGCCCGTTCACAGAACTAATATGTTCCTTCTGCATTAAAGACTGAAACACTTCAAAATCAGGCTTAAAGAGTGGAACAAAATGAGTTTGGAAATACCTTCAAAGCGAAAAAAGAAGTTTAATAGAAACTATAGGGAATTAACTAGGTCCTCATCACAAATGGATTTATCGAGGAAAGGAAAATACAAATTGACTCTCTTCAATAGGAATGGGAAGAAAAATGCAATCAAGAGGAGATCTTTTGGAGATAGAAATTGAGAGTGCAATGGATAAAAGAAGGGGAAAGAAACACAAAGATTTTTCACAAGTCAACCATGGATCATAGGTCTCATAACAAAATTTCAAAACCCATAGATACTTAAGGAGGACAACTTAGTACCCACAAAGAAGTAGAATCTTTCCTTGTACAACATTTCCAAAGCACAATAGAGGAGCCTCTAATGAATAGATGACAATATATAAACAACTTCACAAAGCACATTCCTAAGCTTGTAACAAGAGAAGACAATTACATTCTTAACAGGCTAGTGATTGAAGAGGAGGTCAGCGAAGTCATAAAAGAGATGCAAAATGGGAAAGCTCCAGGATCGGATGGCTTCAATGTAGACTTCTTCAAAGCATGTTGGGAAATAGTCAAACATGATATCTTTGATGTGGTGGAGAACTCGAGGAAAAACGAATCTGTCTTGAGGGTGCTTAATGCCTCTTTCATAGCTTTGATTCCAAAGCAAGAAAAAACCATGACACCAAATATATTTAGACCCATAGCTTTATGAAATTTGGTGTACAAAATTATATCCAAAGTAATTGCAAACATACTCAAGCCCCTTCTTCCAACTCTTGTGTCTGAGGAGAAAACTAGATATCTGGAGGGAAGACAAATTATAAATAACATCATTCAAGCTCAGAAGGTGGTTCATTCTCTCTAAATAAATAAGCAAGCATGTATGATCATACAGCTTGACCTAGTGAAAGCCTATGATCAGCTAAGCTGGACATACATTAGGGAAGTTATAAAAGCGTATGGCTTTGACCATGACTGGATAAGATGGGTAATGGCCCTTGTCTCCATAGCTAGTTTCTCTATCTTGCTTAATGACTCACCATCCAGAACCTTTAGGCCTTCAAGAGGCCTCAGACAAGGAGATCCGCTCTCCCCCTTCCTCTTTATTTTTATGATGGAAGGTTTAGGCAATGCGATAAAATCAGCCAAAGACGAAGGAAAAATCCACAGTCTCAAACTCACCCTGAATGGGGATGCCTTGACTCATCAATAATTTGTGGATGACACTATGCTGCAGGGTACATCCATGGTCAAGGAAGCTAAAGTTTTCAAGCAAATCCTGAATGACTTTGCTATGGCTACTGGTATAGAGGTAAGCCTTACCAAATCAAAGATTTTTTTTTTTAACACTGACATTGTTATTCAGAGAAACCTCACCAGAATTCTCGGATTTCAAAGAGAACAACTACCCACCAAATATCTGGGAATACCTCTAATGGACAAACCTCTGAACAAGGAAGTTTGGGAGCCATTCACTAATAAAATCTAGGACAAAGTTTGGAAATGGACAAGCAGGTCTTTGAATTTAGCAGGACGGCTAGTGCTAACAAAAGTTGTCCTACAAATTGTTCCCATCTTCATGTCATCAGCAGTTCCTGCTCCTAAAGGAGTTATGCCACATATAAGAAATATCCAAAGGGAATTTCTTTCGGGCAAAGGGGAAGAGAAAAAGAAATGGGCTTTGGTAGCATGGGATAAGATCTGTAAACCTAAGACACATGGAAGTTTGGGACTTCATGACCCTGAAACGCTAAGCAAAGTTTTGGGGGCAAAACTATCGTGGAGATGGCTAAAGGAATTGGTAACCCCTTGGGCCAAGGTTTAGAAATAGAAGTATGCAAATAATTGGAAACAAGGGGATCACATTTGAATGTCTGGGCTCATCAAAGGCTCCCACATTTGGAACGAAGCATGGGAGAATAGAGCCATTATTCATAAACACAGTTTCTAGGAGATGAGAGATGGAAACCTAGCTTGGTTTTGGGAGGATAACTGGCAATAGGAACCTAGCTTGTTAAGTGAAGAGCTAACTGATCTCAAGAATGAAACTGAAAACAAAGGTTTACTCAAGGTAAATGACTTCTAGGATCAGGCTAGGAATGAGGGAAAATGGAGAATATGGAAGGACCTGGTATATAGTGAAGAAACCCCTATGAAGGCCTAGGAAGAAGCTCTTGTAGTGATCTTGGAACAGAGAAGATTTTGACATCAACTACATCAAACCAACTAAGATGGGGAAGAAACAATGAAGGAAAATTCAACCTCAAATAAGCCAAGAGAATGGCCCTGAGGCTTGAATTTACAAACCCTGATAAGGTATGGAAGGATCTATGGCAGAACTAGCACTGGATGAAAATCAAACTATTCATGTCGTTGGTGCAACATAAAAAAAAATTGACTTGGGAAAACCTTCGTAAAAGAGCTGTAGCCAGTCCATCTAGATGCCTGTTATGTGAATTACAAGAAGAAACAATGGAACATCTACTCAACCTCTGCCCATTCACCTCTACCTTGTGGAATTGGGTGGCTTCAATCTTCAGACAATTTCAGCATTACTGGGACTTTGAAGAATTGGAGGAGAAACTTCTTTGAAAATGAAATACCCAACAAAGCTTGGACTCTGGTTCCAGGCTTTCTAATCTGGAATGTCTGGAAAGAATGCAACAACAGGATTTTCAAGAATAGAATTGGCTCATCCTTGAGCATCATAGCTTAGATTATTAGACAACTCAAGGAGATTGTAGGAACCCTTCTAAAGAAACCCCCCGAGAACCCACCTCAAGACCAGGATGCACAAATACTATTACTTTTGGTTTTACAGGTGCCTTTCCCCCAGGGTATAAGGAAGGTTGTAAGTCATATAACAGCAGATAAGGACTTCTAGAAGCCTCCTCCTCATGGTTTTTCGAAATTTAATATAGATGGAGCCTCTAAAGGAAACCCTGAGGTGGCTAGTTATGGTGGAGTTATAAGAGATGAGCAGGGATACATAAAAGTCATCTTTCATAGTCACTTGGGGAAGGCAAATAATAATATGGTAGAACTCATGGCCCTAGAGAAATTCCTAGAAATATTGATTGAATCAAATTTACATAATACTATCATTGAAGATGACTGTGAATTGATAATTAATTCGGTCAAGAAAATATGCAATGGAACAACACCAGAAAGAGTGTCGAAACACTAGAGGTTATTGCAAGTCTATAAACGTATACAATCCCACCTAAGATCCCTAATAACCCTCAATTTTGTTCATGTGCATAGAAAACCAATAGGTTAGCGGACCGTTTGGCGAATGAAGGAGTACTCTGTTCAAAAAGTAATAAAAGATATGACTAGATGTCGACTCCCTAAGGGAGATTGCGTGAAGACTGTCCTAGATAGGCTACCAATGACAGGGAGTACTTTCAAAGCATGAGAAATGAGCAAAGAGATAACTAATGGGAACAGAAGGAAGTGGACCAATCACAAGGAAGTAGCAAGTGGTAAATAGTAGGCAGGATGATAGGACTAAGGTTTACCCTAAACTCCATCATCCTATGGATTTCGGGCTGGAAACTGCATGTAGGTTTATTCTACAGATGGAACTAGAAAATATAGACTGGTGGCCTATTTAAATAAGTCAATATATGAGTGTTTTGTGTAAATACAGAGTATGGCGGAGAAACTGGGGTTTAAGCGAAAATCCATCGATAAGTAGAAGATCAACGACGTCGACAGAAAGGAAAAGGAACCATCGGATCTTTCAGATTGACGGACAATAATGGTGAAAGAGCATGGAGTTATTTCGTAGGGAAAATGGTTTTGCAACAATATAAGTGGTAATTCGGGTGACCTCAAACCCCTAAGCGATATTGAAGGGTGAGAACCCGATGCCACTCATCAAGCAACATGTAGCAGTGAGGAGGAGAGAGAGAACCGCTCTTCAGGCAGTTAATCCTCGTGCTACTTGTCCACTTGAAATCCCTATCAGTCGTTGGATCTAGTGTGAGTATATTAACGGTTGAGGTTTGTCGTGCAAGTTGGTTATCAGGGCAGCAACAACCGTCAGAGCGAGCATTAGATCAACGACCAAGATCTTTTTGCAAATAGCAATAGGGAGAGGTCAAGGGACGACGAAGATAGAATTGCCATACACCAATGTGTGATTGTGCGACGTGCTGGTAGTTGTTGGGTTAGAGCATGGATCTAGCGCCAGATCAATGGCCAAGATCTAATCGCAAATCGCAATAGAGAGAGGTCAAGGGATGACAGAGTTAGAATTGCGATACGCCGATGGGCGATTTTGTGACGCGCTAGTAGCCATTGGATCAGAACATGGATTTGACGGTAGAGATTGGGCCGATTGGTGATTGGTGAATGGAGTGTGTAGCATAATGCTAATGGATTGGGAGTGTGGACCCATTGATTTTTATAATCACGGGTGTAAACTTTTTGCAATCTAGTCTTATGGGTGTTGAGAGGTATTTCCCGTGTTTTCCTTTGTTTTCTGATATAAGGATTGGTACCGGTTTTTAAAAGAAAACCTGATCAAGTGTTGTGGTCGAGTTTTAAGGCTTTAAGCCTCTAATGAATGCTTCCACTTGGTTTTGTGGGCTGTAACCCACAGGCGGACTGTTCATGAGTATTTCTTGGTTTCTTTGCACACTAGGTTGGGTGGAAGTTTTGTATTCAGCTCCTCTGTAGTCTTGTTCAGGATTTTCATAGTTTTTGGAGTTAGGTTTGGGTTTTGCCAGCTCAGTTGTCTGTTGTATTTCCATAGAGTTGGTGCTGCTCTTTGTACGTTATGTATTTTTCTAGATTAATGGAAGGTCCCACTCTTACTTGATAAAAAAGAAAAAAACATTTTCTTTTTAATTATCTATATAACTTTTTTTTTCGGATTTTTCTTAAATTTCATTTCAAGAGAGAAGAAATCAGATTACAATAGGTTGGCATAGCCACCTACTAACTGAAGTTCAGATTGCTACTGCACTTCCTGCATGAAGTCTTCGTTTGTGATGGGCTGAAAATATACTTTAAGCATATGCCCATTCTCAGGGAGAATTGAATCTCGCCCGTCGATGGTT
The DNA here is from genome assembly GCA_031772625.1 of Pinus tabuliformis. Classification (NCBI taxonomy): domain Eukaryota; kingdom Viridiplantae; phylum Streptophyta; class Pinopsida; order Pinales; family Pinaceae; genus Pinus; species Pinus tabuliformis. The sequence continues at coordinate 660,348,188 of CM062804.1, forward strand.
TTGACTTCTACATCCCCATTGTGGAAGACTTGAATCACCTCATATGGTCCCATCCAATGAGTATGGAACTTGCCTTTAAAAATTTTAAATCTAGAGTCGTAGAGAAGTACCCAATCACGTGGTTAGAATTGTTCCTTCCTGATAAACTTGTCATGCAACTTCTTGCATTACTACTGCACCAAAATATTCTGTTGAACAAAATCCCTTCGAAATTCATCCAACTCATTTAGCTGTAATAGGCGCTTCTATGGTGCCTCTGAGAGATCTAGACTCAATTGAACTGTAGTCCTGAAATTTTTTATCTGAAATTCAATCGGAAAAAGGACTTGTTTTCCATACACAAACTCATATGGTGCATGCCCTGTGATGTTCCTCCAAGTGGTTCGATAAGCCCATAAGGATTCAGTCAATTGACTAGCCCAATCCTTCTTGTGCATGTTTACTATTTTGGAGAGGATGGATTTGATCACCTTATCTGTGGATTCCACTTGGTGATTTTCTTACTGGTGGTACGGTGTAGATTTCCTGTGTTGAATCTTATATTGATTCATGACTTCCTATACCAAGTTAGAAACGAACTGCGGTCCATTGTCAGAAACAATTTCTCTAGGAACACCAAATCTAATAAAAATTTCATTAAACAAAAAATCAACAACAACTTTTGAGTGGCAAAAGAAACAACTTTAGCCTCTACCCATTTAGTAACAAAATCAGTACAAACCTAGATGTGCTTTTTATTTAAAGATGTGTGATTTATGGGTCCTACAAAATCAATAGCCCATTTTTCAAAGGACTCAATCATGACTTGAGTACATAAAGGCATTTCATTGGCTTGAACAGGATGACCCATTCATTGACAACTATCACAAAGCCTAACATATTGTTTGGCATCCTTAAACAAAGAAAGCCAAAAATGGGCAGTGTAAAATCTTATATGCAATTCATTTGTCAGAAAAGTTGCCACCACAAGGTTCATCATGGGAAAATTTTAAAATATCAAACATTTCTTCCTCCCTTACACATATATGAATAACAAAATCTGGTCCATTGTAAAAGAGGTCTCCCTGTATCTAAGATTATGAAGCACTTTTCTGAATAATATTCTGCTTTCATGAGCGGATAAGTGAGGTGGTGTCTTTCTAGTGACTAAATAGTTGGCTATGTTAGCAAACCAAGGAGATTTTGCTGACATAGAAAAGAGATGCTAGTCGGGGAAATCATCATCAACAAGGAATTGCTTCACCAAGATTTTTTAATCTAGAAAGATAATCAGCTACAACATTATACTTTCCTGGTCTATCAATAATTGTAACACTAAATTCCTGTAATAGAAGTAACCACCTAGTCACTCTACTACTAGTAAAAGGTTTATTCATTAAATATCTTATAGCAGAATGATCAGTATGCACATAAACTTCATATCCTATAATGTAATGTATGAATTTATTAATAACAAAAATAACGACTATAAATTCTTTCTCAGTCACTCTATAGTTAAATTCGGCAGGTGACAAATTTTTACTAATATAGTAAATAGCATAGGGCTGTTTATTCTCCTCTTGTCTTAAGGTTGCGCCAATAGCAGTGTTTGAAGCATCGGAGGAAATATGAAATTGAAGGGACCGGTTTGGTCCTCTCAAAACTGGTGCCTGTACTAATTTTTCCTTCAATGTTTCAAATGATTGTTGGCAAGCTATGGACTAGGTGAATTCGCTATCCTTAGCTAGTAATCGAAAAAGTGTGGTAGCAATATTTGAAAATTTTTCAATGAATCTCTGGTAAAAATTAGCATGTCCCAGAAAACCTCTCACTTCCCTTTGAGTTTTGGGTGTAGGAAGATGAATAATGACTTCAATTTTCCCTGCGTCTACCTGAATACCTTTGTCAGAGATCAAATGACCAAGAACCACTCCTGCTTTGCTCATTAATCCACATTTTTTATCACTCAAAGATGGGCCTCTTGGCAACATAAAAGCACTTTTTCTAAATTTTTAAGAGCTTCATCAAATGAGTTACCAACACACAGAAAGATCATCCATATGAATCTCAACACATTCAATATCAACAAAAATGGTCAGCACAACCCTTTGAAAGGTAGCGGATGCATTACACAACCCGAAAGAAAGCACTCGGTAGGAAAATTTACCCCTAGCGCATGTGAAGGTGGTTATGTCTTGATCTGAGGGTGCGATTTGGATTTGGTTATACCCACTGAAGCCATCTAAAAATGAAAAGTACTTTTTACCGGCAAGGGTATCTAGCACCTGATCAATGAAAGGAAGGGGAAAGTAATCCTTGAGAGTGGCTTTGTTTAATTCTCGATAGTCAATGCAAATATGCCATTACCCATCTTACTTAGGGACCATAACTAATGGAGAGACCCACTGGCTATTAGAAATGGGGTAGATGAAATTAGCATCTAAGAGTCTTTGTAATTATTCCTTAACAACATCTCTTAGTGTGGGATTCATTCGTCTCTAGGGTTGTCGGACAAGTTAGGCTCCCTCCTGGATATAGATATGATGAGTAAAAGTCTCAGGAGGAATTCCTTTCATGTCTTCATAACTCCAAGCAAAGGAATCCAAATGATCTCGCAACAAGGTAAAAAGCTGCTCTTGCTGACATGAATCTAGGTCTGAACTAATGTGTAAGGATTTCCCTAGACTAATTTCAACAAGAGTAGTCTCGGGCTTAAGAGTACAGGAAGATGATGCCACATTATGAGATAAGGAATGTTGGGAATCAAAGTTTTCTTGAAAATACGGACTAAAGATTTGGTGAAGTGTATCAAAACTAGGCATAATGTCTAGATTGTTCAAGAAATCTCACAATTCACCATCCTGAGAAGACTTGGTATGATGATGAATCGAAGAAATATGTCGGGTCTCCTCATCACTACTGTCATAATCTAACCATAAGGCATCATTACATTCTCGAATAGATCTAGCAGGTGGGTATAAGGTGACCTTTTTCTTAGAGTCTCCATGTGAAATTTACATATCATCAAAGTGACATCCAATATAAGCATAAGTTGTGGAAAGCCATGGTCATCCCAAAATCAAAGGGTGTCCTCCCAATGGATTCTTTGGCTAAAGCACAATTAAATCTATGGGGTATTCCCATGAATCTAGAGAAACAACCATTTTTCCCAATACTCCAACGGGCTTGATTTTAGATCTGTCTGCAAGTTCAGGCATGGTAGGTGTAGGATGAATATGGCCCAACCAAATTTGTTCCATAGTTTTCCTAGTCATCACATTGATGGCTGCCCCCAGGTCTATTAATACATTAGAAACAAGGATATCACCTATCTAGACATAAACAACTGGGTTTCCAGGATCTATATATTTCTCCATCAATACGGATCCGGTCATTAACTCAGCTGCTCTACCAAAAAACTGAATGGTCTAAGGTTCTACTCTCTTCCTCCCTATCATTTTAAGATATAATTCCTGAATGATCTTTGTACAGATGGGAATTTATCAGATAGTCTAAAGTAAAGGAACCTTTATACAGAGATTCCTTAATTCAAAAGCCAAAGTGGAATTAGGGTTGCTCTTCTCCATGACCAACCGCTCTGGATAGGGGGACTGGTTTGAAGAAGATGGTGAATCTAAAGGTATGGGAATGGGTTGAAGGGTGATATTGTTTTTTGAATGATCAAGAGTTACCTCCTTATTTTTCTCCTCAATAATCACCGTGGACTGTTTTTGTTTTTTTGGTTTAACCACCCTTCTTGATCTCAATTGAAGCTCATTCATCCCAACTGACAAGGTTCGATAGGTAGGAAGAGGGGACGGTCCAACTGAATGAATCAGTTGTATTGCCTTATTTATTAGGATTCAATACAGGTTGAGCATGTATTTGAGGTGGTCTCAATGGTGGTGGAAAAGGAAATGGTGGCAATGATTGACTTTGCTAAGGTAGAGAGGGAAAATATGGTTGTGAAATATGGTGTGGTGCATAGGAAGGAGGATATGATGGCATCTAAGCAGGATGTGAATGGTATGAATGGTTTGGCCCTCTCCATCCTTGTTGCAAAGGTTGAGAGGACTGTCCATGATCAAAGTGATTCCCATGCTGCCAACTTTGAGAGTGATTATTATTATTATAATAGGAATATGGAGGTGCATTATAGCCATAAAAATGTGGTTCAAGATCCATACATGTAATTACATGTGGCCAGTTTCTTCGTGCTCCCATGGCATATAATGGCTCAGGTTTAGAATGCTCTCCTTCAAGTACAAATTTTAATCTTGGTATGGAGGGGCACTCCTCGGTGGCATGGTTCTCTGAACAAATCACACATTTATTAGCACCTTTCATATTAGCACGACATTCTCATAAAGGATGTTTTTTCTATACTTTGGACAAAAAATAGACAATGACTCTTGTTATTTTCTAATTTTTTCTGAAATTTCAAAGAGTCTATTTGTTTGCTAACAATATTCATTATTTCAATTTTCATGTTGTCCATTTTATTTTCCAAGCCAATGATCATAGCATCTATAGATCCCAGTTTGTTAGTTTTGCTTCGACCTCCTCTAGTGGATCTAGATTGATTTCTGGAGAACTTCCTACACAAGTCCCAAATTTGTTCAAAAGTCTTCTGAGCAATATATCCTTGTCCTAACAAATTCATATTATATCTAGAATCCTCAGTAAGTCCTTGTAGGGACAAGGTTCGAATAGTACTTAAATCAAATTTGTGTTTGGACCTTTAGAGTATATACAAAATTCTCTCTAAGTAATCCTCCAAAGTTTGATCATCACCTTGTACAATAGTGAAGATCCGTCCTGCATTTCTCTAGTTTTATAATATTCCTAATATTTACTTAAAAATACTCTCTTCATTTGGTCCCAAGGACTTACAGTGTTTCCTCCTAGTCCCATGAACTAGCGCAAGGTTGAATCCCTGAGAGTTGTAGGAAACAACTTTAATTTCTGGGCATAAGAAGAATAATCATAACTCTGACACAATATGTTGAATTCAAAAATAAATGAATATGAGTCTTCGTGCACCTTACCATGAAGGTGTGGAAGAGTGGAAGGTGAAATATTCTTCATTGGTACATTCTCTTCTCAGTTCACTATTTTAAATCCAAAAGTGGACTGATCTTCATGTACCTAGTTTTCGATAGTCCCTTCTGCATGGTCTTCATGATCAACCATTTGTGTGCCTCCAATTGAACCACTTCTAGAAGGTGAAGGTTGACTGATGTTGAATTGAACTTTTCGGTTTCCTTTAGCCTCCTTCTTCCCCTTGTCGGGTTGTGTCACACCTGAATCACTATGTCCAAAATACATGTGGATTGTTCCGGCATGATGAGTCTCAGTTTGCTTTGACTTTCTACCTGCAAAGGAAGGTCCAATATGAGAAGAGATTTTAGATATTTCAGTATTTTCTCAGCCCTTGTTGGGCTTCGGATCCCTACTTTTATTAGGCATTCATTTTAAAAAATCAAATCCAAAAAAACAAAATTCAAATGCTTATAAATAAAAAGAATTTTTTAATTGTTGCATTGAAAAAAATTCAGCACTCGTAAAATCCTCAAAACAACAGAAGCATACTGCAGAAAAAATAATAGCAGACTTACCCCTATTGTAGAAAATGGAAAGTTATTACCAATTCAAATCACCTCCCCAGCAACAACATCAAAATGTTGAGTGCAGGAATTGCGGTCAGGCAGACTCCTTCAACACTTAATTTTCAACCCGGGGGTTTCTTAAACTTAGAGACGAAGCAGAGGAAATGCTAGAAATGATATGAAATTTTCCAAACTCTATTCCTACTTCCTTAATTGCAATCTTGCAGAATCAAAAAGAAAAGATAACCTGGCAATTTACACCAAAGATATTCTAGTGTTGGAATATGAAAGAAAGTACTTTTATAGGGAAATAAATGAAAGGAATTCTCAAACCTCTTGCAAAAACTATTTCAATAATGAAAGTGTAAGTCTATGTTTGTCTTCAGTATAGTTGTATGTCATGTTAATAATTGGACCCTTGAATATATCTGACTCCTTATAGATTTTTTTCCCTGGACTAAGCTATTATTCTTGCACTTCTGCAGTGTGTTTGCATTAGTACCAAAAAACATCTTAGGTGTTGGAAGTATATTTTACACCTGTACTGAAGATTTATGTCCTCATGCAGGATCTCTAAGCCCTAAGTCTAGATCACTTTTTTCCTGTATCAAGAGATTGATTCCTATACTGGGACAGAGGTTCCTGCACCAAGTTTCCCAGTCCTTCTTTCGAGAAAATAAAGAATGCATTAACGAGGAAAAAGAACTTGCAAAGGTGAACAAAAATTCAAAATAAATTCTTCAAACCAAAAGATGCCTCAACCAATCTTAATGTCTAGAACAAGAATTAATTTCCAAAGTCAAAGCGCACTCTTCTTTAATTAAGGAATTTATGCATGTAATCTAAAAGATCATTTAGTTATCACAGCAGACTTCAATCCTGTGATAGTTATCCACACAAACTAATCTTCACTCATAACCTTCTGAACTTAGAAAGATTACTTTTAAGAATAATTACGCATAAGTATGATCTTTCCTAAATGGCATAAAGTGTAGGCACATACCAGTGTGTTGCAACAATGTTTTATTTCTGATTATCAAAAGTATGTTTAATTCAAAATATCAAGAACACTTCAGAATGAAAATCATGCTTTTTAGAATCGCATTAAGACTCATCAAATACATATAATAATCAAAGGCTATTATGGTAATGAACCAAAGGAATAAATCTGCGAGACTGTAAATGCACTAGTGCAAGAATGTGTGCTTGCACGATCTAGGCAGAAAACAAGATTAAACTTCAAAGGAGAAAATATTAGGATTGAACTTTGCAGAAGAATAAAAGAAACATATATTTACTTCACACTTATACATACATACAGTTATACATACATATATGTATGTATGTATGTATGTATGTATGTATGTATATATATGTGGGGAAACTAGCCCCAAGCTCCAATGAATTGATCATAAACAAAAGTGGTCGCGTCAACATTCTAAAAATATTTTAGCAGAATCGGACCAACGTTTCTAGCACGACAGTTTGGAGGGATGTCAAACAAATCCCCACAAACACCATTGTTATTGGTGGCATATTTCACCTCCTTCCAAGTATGTAGGCCTCTAACCTTTAGCCTCCTAATCCTATATATTGAATAGAGGAGGTGGCTCTGTGGACCCGCCCTATGGTATGCCTTGATCAACCTATTAATGTTATCCAACATCAAAGAAACATTACACCTAGTAAGTGAACTAGCAGAGGTTGTATTCATCTCTCGTGCGATCCATGTCTACTGGGCCATAACAACCTCAACTGTGATAATGGTTATAGCTTCATTCCATTGAAGAATCAATGTTGAAATGTGATCCTCATTTTTCCCTACTAAGGGTCTGCAAATCATAAACATAATTTAACATATATAACAAATTATAAGCATACTAACATATACATTAAATTCAAACACATCAATTGAAGACGATTTAAATATTAAAGACAATTTCAAGACAAAAACATAAAATTTAAAGAGGATTTAAAATGCAAGAGGTGTACCTACAATAGGTGAAGAAGGTCCACTATTGATAAAAATATCATTAACAAAGATAACAACACTGCCTTTGACACTCAGACTGATGTAAGAGGGAGGATCTATGAGTGGAACACATGCTCTAGTTGGGATACATGATCTTTCATGAGACCAACCATGTATAGAAGATCTCCTAGCACTTTGACATACTGTGGTTGGGGGGTGTATGGGAGATGGCTCTACAAATTACATATATAATACATATAAACTAGTCCAAAAAAAATTGTTGACAAGAAAACCATTTATAAACTCAAGTAGGATAATCTAGGTTGAAGTCCTAAACTTTAGAGTCTATTTTTTGATAAATTGTCAACCAAATTATTGAGTTCCATGTAAACACAATCAAAAGAAGTGATCAAATCTAGCTTACACTTTTTTCGATTTCTAAATAATGCATTTTATTCAAAGAGAAAAAAATATGTAAATATATGTAAAAATTTGAAATAAACCTATTTGCAAATCTAGTAAAATTCCATGCCAACCAAATACTCTGTAAAACAAGTTGTTATGATGTTTGAATTTGACACATGACATCTACTAGGTGCAAACACATGAAGACAATGTTTCTAGTACAACACTCTACACAAAGAAACAATATGGTACAAATTAGAAAAGAGACAAAATGTTTATATTCACTTTAAATGGACTTTTAATCATCTGTTTAATTTATGTATCAATGATGCATTATTGAAACTTGATATATATATATATATATATATATATATATATATATATATATATATATATATATATATATATATATAATGCTATGTTACATTATATAGTTAAATAAAAATATATGAAGTGTAAGTTATAAAATCATTACTCAACTAATAAATTTATTAGGCCTTGAACTAAGAGATACATAGTTGTCATATCGTTAAATTAAAATAATTCTACAAATATGAGTAGTGGAAATTTTAAGGTAAATTACAGTTTATAGATAAATTCGAGTCTTAAAAAGTTGTTGAGCATCACCCATATTATGTTATTATGAAGAGCACATTATGTTAAATAATTATAAAACTATGTTAAATGTTATATGTGTGTGTTAAATGTTATATATAGTTAAATATTATAATTATATAGTTATATTTGGTTATAATATATATAATTCTCTTTTTGGACTTTTAATATAGTTAATATTTTATTTAAGTACAATTAATTTTTTAAAACAAATTACTATATTTATTATTAAAAACATATTTAAAATATAAATTAATTTAAATTTAAAATAAAAACAAATGAAATAAAAATTCGTATTTGATTTTATAGAGGTTCACCATGAGCACCATATTCATCATGTTAATCAGAAGCTCCTAATTTATTTATTTTTTGGTTTTAGTTTAGTTTTTTTGGCATATTTCTAGTGATTTTTTTTCAAAATTTAAAATTCATTTTAAATATCAAAAATTCATTTTTTTTTTTTATTTTACTTCACTAAATTCCTAAGGAAAAATTTTAAAACATAAAAAAACCTAAAAAATAAAGCTTTTACCATAGAAAATATTCATAATAAATATGCTACCATTGCAGATGGTTTTTTGTAGTTTTCATGGTGTTTCTTGTGGTTTTTTTGTGGTTTTTGTATAATGGGTTTTTTCAAACTCATTTATTTTATTTTTCAAGAAAAAATAAATAAAGGAGATAAAAAAGACAGGAAACCTACCTTGGCTTGAGCCTTTGGGTCGTTGGCGAGGTTTATGGGTAGCTAGATTAAGTTCCTACATCTCGGTCAAGCTTAGAAATACTCTGTCAAACTCCTTCTTCCTCGTGGTCTATGCAAAATGGCTTGCACAGACTGCGACTTGGGCTTTTAAATAAGAAATGGCGCTCGATCGAGCCATAAATATCGATCAAACCATATAGCTCGATTGAGTCTTAACTCTAGATTGAGCTCCTAACTCGAGTTAGAAGGTTTTTTCAAACACTGGATTGAGCTATTTTTAAGCCCCTAAACAACTCAATAGAGCTATTAAAATGGCTTGATCAAGCATCCATTTTTCACCAAAACACGCCCTCGCTTTGCCAAAAAGCATAACCCAACTCCATGCATATATATTTCGATTATAATAAGTTATTAGTAAAGGATATAAGCATAGTTTGTTTTACCTTTTCCTTTTTTTCTAGATTAAATTGTTATGTTCATTACCAATTTTGTGAGATGTTATTTTCTTGTAGCATAATTAAGGTTTTAATTTGAAATCAATGATTATGAGTGATGTGTGAGTTTCTTCCACCCAGAAACTTTACCACTTTACACCTCTATCTACAATATCAATAATATGGTAGATAGAGGTGTAAAGTGGTAAAGTTTCTGGGTGGAAGAAACTCACACATCACTCATAATCATTGATTTCAAATTAAAACCTTAATTATGCTACAAGAAAATAACATCTCACAAAATTGGTAATGAACATAACAATTTAATCTACAAAAAAAGGAAAAGGTAAAACAAACTATGCTTATATAACAAAAGGCAAGTGTCAAGAATATGATCATCCATTGATAATATGAATGTAATTAGACAAAAAAATCTCTTGTAGGCTACAAAAATTGGTACAAACATAACAATTTAATCTAGAAAAAAAGGAGAAGGTAAAACAAACTATGCTTATATCCTTTACTGATAACTTATTACAATGGAAAGTGCAAAAAATTATAATACCAGGTATTATTACTTTCATTCACTCAATAAAAGACAAGTGTCAAGAATATGATCATCCATTGCCAATATGAATGTAATTAGACAAAAAAATCTCTTGTTGGCTACACAAAGACAATATTGATCATGTCAAGGATTACCTTGTTAACAAATAAATAAGATGTAAGTACATCAAATAATTTAAAAACTAATAACAAAGAAACAAATATAGTATATGGCTGATGTATGATATATTTAGATGAATTATCATAACAAAATGACAACGTTAGGTGTTTGAAATTCAATTAACAAAAAGTCATCTAAGTATCTCAATTCGTTTACCCTTGGTAGTGTTTACATCTGAGAAGAAATGAAATTATGTAATATAGAATGGTCTAAAGACTAATCAAGTCAATTATGTAAACCATAACATAAATCAACATATGATCACACAAAATGAAAAGAAAACTGTAGACTCAAAATTTCATAAAACAGGATCATAAGGGCATCATGATCGATCAGTGCATGAGGTTCATTCAGATCATTAAAACATCAGTTTCTTCTCCTCAATAAATCGACCCCCTCAAATGAGAAATGAAGTCATTATATACAAAATTATACATAAATGTCTTAAAAACTATATTTTTAAAATGAAAGTTAATAACATAAATAAAATAAACTAAAGTTAATTTTGATAAACATTTATGTTCTTCATGGGTTTTTTTGCAAATTTTGATGTTTTCTTTGAAATGATAGTTGGTACTAGAATCTCCTAAATCAATGCATTCTTTTTCTTTGGAGTAGGAAATACGACTACAACGTATGCATGTGAATCCTCAATTTGTTCAACAATAGATAACAAAAATGGAATTGGCATGACAATATACAGAGCTAAGTCAGGGATAGTAGGTCACTCTAATCAGTTTTTAAACTTCATTGATTTATCCCAATCTAGATTTGATACCCACGACACATTTTTGAGCTTTGACCGAGTCACAATAAGTCTTGATCTGATTTGGTACCTGGTAGTTGGTAGTTGTTGTATCATTTTATCTAGGAGTGTTAGGATACTGAATTCCCTGGGAGATGAATCCATGATTTCCTGGCTAGAGATAGCTCCTTCCTCATTAAATGAGAAATATTTAAAGTCATGTCTTACCATTTTCAGTGCTACCTAGGAAGTTTGTTCTCATATTATTTTTCCAAATGTACGGGATAGAAAATATCTTAATATAGTTCCATTCTTATAGAACTTCAAATGAAGAATTCCAAGCCCTATGACCCTTGACCAAGACTCCTCCAAGACCAAGTCAAACTTCTCCCCTTCTTGCAAAATTAAACCAGGTCAACCTTTTCCTTGTAGAAACTGCAATTTCTCCTTCGACTTGTACTTCGGACCTACAACCTTGGACTGCAACTTTGACCTATAGTTCTTGGCCCCTACTGCAAAAATCCTAGATGGAACGTGAGAGATTTTATGGTGATTTTTACCTTCTTTCTGCTTCTTAAAAATTCCACTTGCAAAGGAGGCTTAATTTAACCCAAAACTTGGTTGTTAGTGATAATTGTAATCTGAACTTTCTACAATTTCAAAATTCCCTTATAACCTTCACATGTGTGAGAATGATAGCCCACAACTCTTCCAAAAAATAAGATTCCTCTTCATTATAATCTTCCTCTTCTTCGCTAGTTTTAGGTCTCCTTATCTTTACTTGATCGAACTTCTTGTGAGCTTATTAGATAGTCTAAAATGTGTTTGACTTCTCTCTTATATATAGGCTTCTAGAGAGCCTCATTAGGCTGACTTGTTACTTGCAAGTTGACAAGATCTTGGAGGGTCTTTGACTCTAATTTTGACTCAAATAATTTGTTATTTACAATATACAACATGCCCAAAAGGGTCTTCCATACATGAGACTGATTGAATAGACTTGTTGACTTAATGAAAATCCCTAGAAACATTGAATCGGTGCTTGTCCTATAAATAAAATAATCTTGAGCATGAAACCCATGCCTCAAGAATAAAAATAATAATTTTATTTTTCTCTTTACATCAAATACAGAATCATGTTTACACATGTCATTACAAAGACCAAATCTAGTTACATATTTCAGCACTCCCTCTTAACTAAGGAAATACTCATAATCCATACAAGGTACTTGGACATTCTCATACTGAAGAATTCTCATAAGAAGAGTTGGATTGGTAAGCCATCTGATAAACTATCTTATCAACTTCTACCAATACATCTCATTATACCAACCAACAATGTCACATAGAAAGGCCTTGACTAACAACTATATCTCTTCACAAGATCATATCATAATCTTGGCGATACCAATGATTTATAGACACCTAAATCATTGTCTTTCAAGACACATACCCCACCCGAGTGTTCAAAGGGTATGTCCTTTTAGGAAAATTCTTGTCTTGGAATAACATATCCTCAAGGAATTTCCTCTTTGATTACTCTTGCCTATTGGATTCCCTACCACATCCTCAAAGCGTATCAGAATCAATCTCATATGCTTACCCAATCCTCCATTCTTTCTTTATAAAATGAAGAAAATAATGATGTGTCTATCTCTCCCTCTCAACTATGGAGGATATACTCATTCATATAATGTTGGCATTATGATTCAGGTGTTGTCCTTGATGGCAACCCATTCAGGTGGTAGATCACTATTCTTGATGATCAGCTCTCTATTTTTAAGAAGGACGCACGCAATCTGTTCAGAAAGTGCGTCCCCGCAGGTATACCATGCAGAACCCGCGTCCAGGGACGCAGGCCAGCCATTCAGGGGGTGCGTCCACCTTGTGCACACATTTCAAGGCAGAGAAAAAGCACGTGGGGGTTTCTTGTGTGGTATCTAGCCGACGGTTTTGTGTTTCTATGATGTCGGCTCGTGGTATTGTTCCATGTTTTGGGGAGGAGCTTGCCTATATAAAGCAAAGGAGTTCATTTGGATTTAGCATCATCTTTGGTTGAATATCTTTTGGTGAGATCTAGTCCAGTTCTATGAGGGCGAATCTTCTAATGGACTGTGATCTCTATGGCGCATGATCAGATCTGCAGATCTGACTGTTTGGGCTAGTGCTGAAGTCTTCATATCTTTTATATCTGAAGGGACGCAGGTTCAGTGAAGGGCAAGTGCGCCGAGACGCAATACAGTAAGGGCTCAGGTGCGTCTCTGAAGCGAAAGACGCGGCGCGATAGTATTATTGGATGCGTCTCTGAAGCAAAAGACGCGGCGCGATAGTATTGTTGGGTGCGCCGGTACGCAGAGCAGTTTAAAGGAACAGTGCGTCGGCGCGCAGAGCAGCAGAAGGTAAACTGCGTCCAGTCGCAGGCCACAGAAAGGAAAATTGCGTCCCTGTCTTAAGATGATCTGTTGACTGTATTTTTCTGTTCATAAGGTGTTCTGGGTTAGTTCTGTGATTACTGATCTGATAACTGTAGTGGACTGTAACTGGTGTATACTTGTTGATCATTTGATTCTTCATGAAAAGAAGTAGGGGGTTGTAGCTCCCTTCCAGGAGAGACTGGAAAACGAGAGAGAGTTGTAGCTCTCTGCAGGTTGCAGCCTGCGTACTGGTAAAGGACTGCACCAGTACAAAATCATTGTAAAAGAATTTCTAAATTGAAAGAAGATAGAGACATATTGCAGCAGGTGGTTTTCTCCCACATTGGGTTTCCACCTTACATCTTGTGTTCTTTGGTGTGACTGTCTATTTTCTTTGTTCATGCTCATTATTTTATGGTACTGATATGCAAGAATAATTCAAAAGATCAAATAAGGAAGATTTGTTAAATTCCTAGATAATACTGATTCACCCCCCCTCTCAGTATTATTTCCAACATATAATAGGAATATAATCAAGCTCCCTCTTAACTAGGGACTTGCCCAAGCTCCCTCTTAACTAGGGACTTGTTTCCAAAAATAACTCTCTTCTCTTTGGTGGAGATCATGGTTCTATCAACTTCTTGTGGGGCTCATCTTCTTGACGTCATGAACTTCAACTTTTTCATCATGGAGTATTCATATTTTAGATATTATTTGTAGGACATCGACCATCTTCTTCATCACTTTCCCTTCAATGAACCATTTTGTTAAACAAATAGTCATGTCATCTTTATTTTCATAGGAAATTGATATTTTAGTTCACATATGGCTTGACTTCATACAACTACCTCTTTCAAGTCACATTTCTTTCAACATCTTCCATCCAATAACATGAGTGCTAGTTGTAGGTGACATCTACAACTCTCTTTTGGTGGCCCTGTAACAACCCAACCAAATGATTTCAAAAATAAAAAATGAACATCAAATCAAAATTACCTTTTTATGATGGCTTTTCTTTATGACATCAGCTTTATGCAACATCAACATTTTCATATGTATGACTCCACCTCCAAGATATTCAACACCAAGGGTCTCCTTTTTCAGAATTGATCAAGGTATTCATATCTGTTCTATGGAGATGTCATAGTTGATTCTTCTAATAATCAAATGTTGATGAGTTATCTTATTCTATAGTTGCATCTTTTCATTAACTCTTCTCCCTTTCTTTGCATATTGTTTTCTCAGAAAAATCTATAAATAGTTACTTCATCATAGGAATCATCATTGTCAACCACCTCATCTTCCATATGAGGTCATATTACGTTGATTTCATATTATCAATATGCAGAATAGTTCAAGGCCCATTATCTATTCTAATGGAAGAGATCCTTCTTCTTTTATCATACTCATGAGATCGAAGATTCAACCATGTTATTAGAAGCTATATAATAACATGCCTTTATCTATCAAATATATACATACCTTTTCCTTATTTTGTTCATCTATACTTCCTTATAGCAACTTCCTTTCCTTGCTTGAAGATGAAATTACTTCAAATAACTCAACTTGCTGCACATATTCATCATCATACCATACTAGTGGACCATAGACTATCAACAAGACATTTTCTCATTCTAGGTAGAGGGGAAACTTCTAATGAAGTTTCCAATGGAGGATCTTGATTACCCTCACCCTGTAAATTCTCCTTCCTAATGATGATATGTATGATGATTTATTTATCTTGTATCATGATAGATGACTTCCTTCAACCATACATCCTGCTACTGTGGTCTTCCTTAAATGCCTTGAATGGAGATGCCATGAATTACTCTCTTTCTATCATGATGACTGCTACAACCATGTAGACTTCTACTTTAGTTATCCTTTCAAGCTTTTATGACAATTTCATATCTATTTCAATTCTAATGCATCTTGATGCTAGAGATGCTTCCTATCACGATTACTATCTTCTACAAAACTAAAAATAACTAAGTGAAGGAGATTATCTCAGTCATAGTAGATATATTTCACTTCCTCCTTTGATTTCCTCTTTTATAATTCTTCCACCTCTTCGGTAACAAGGGCTTCATTTCCTTACTTATCTTCTTTTTGTCCATCTTAATATTAGGAAAATTCCTTTTAAAGTTCCCATATTCATTACATTCATAACATTATATCTTTGACATATCAATCTTCTTCTTTTTATAAGGACCAAACTTTTCAAACTTTCCTTTTCTCTTGGACATGGTAACATATGCTTGGACTTGTTCATTTGATCCAACGTCACTCTATGCTTTCAACCTAGTGTCTTCAATCTTACATAATGAAAAAAGTTCACTGAATGGAGTAGCTTCCTTCTTGCCATAAATACTTGATACAAATTTACCCCATTCATCACTTAGTGCATTGAGGAAAGCGGTGGCCATTTATTTGTTGGGCATTACTTCCCCTTACTCTTGTTGTTGTTATCTTATTTGTGACACCCTCATAATATATGAGGCTAACCCTTCCTCCTTTGATACCATTATCTAATATAGCTCATTTATCAAGGATGTAACTTCCCCTACAATTCTTAAGAAGAACAATTCTACCAACTTATCATTTATTTCTATTGATTTCTCCTATTTTGCTACATAAGGGACAAGGTGATCCTTGATTGATTCTATAAGGATTCTTTGAGCCCTTATTTCCCCTTTCATATACTTTGGAAATGCTTGAGCTTCCTATTGTGATGGTTTGGAGATTGAACCCTTAAAATGCCCAATAAATTCATTCTCTATGAGGATTAATTCTATCCTCTTCTTCCATGCAAGGAAATTTGATGACCTAACCAATTTATTTCCTTCCTTGTAGAATGAAGTGATTTTTATAGTAGATTCATACATATATATAAAGATAGTTACTTGTCAAGTGAAGATTCTCCTTTGATGATGATATCTTGAACTTGATGCCTTTATTTATGATTAATGATATTTGCTCGATTGAAGATGACAATACTTCTTCTTACTTCCTTGGGAAGTAGAAGTGTAGAATATGGAGACTTCAAGATGCTTCAAATGTGTGGTCCTTCTTTCTTTGAGTGGAGGTAAGGTCCTTCGTGAAAGTAGAGTCTTTGAGGTTTTCTTCTTGATGTTGCTTCTAGATGGTATGATCCTTGAGATGAGATGGGTAGTCCTCCTTAATTTTTCTTAGATTATTCCTTCAAGCTTCATTTTCTTGTCTTGTCACCTTAGCTCTGATACCATGTTGAAAAATCCAGGGCAACTAGATTAGGGTGATTTCTCTTGATTGATAACTGCTTGTGATGTATTTTAACTTAATTATATTTCTTATTTCACTTGATTATTATTATGTTTTCATCATCAAACAAATACCACACTATTAGAGAATAATTGAAAAAGAGGACATAAGATATAGGCTATCAACCAGGGCCAAAACCTCTCCTCTTGAGAGGAAAACCCACAAGAACTATTCTCTTCTTATAGAAATTCAAATGACTAATTCCAAGACCTACGAACCTTGACCAAGACTCCTCCAAGGCCAAGTCAAAATTATCCTCTTATTACAAAGTCAAACCAATTCAAACTTTCCTTGTAGCAACTGAAATTTATCCTTTGACTTAGACTTCAGACTCGAAACCTTGGAATGCATATTTGACTTACAGTTCTTGGCCCCTACTGTAGAATCCCTAGATGGCACATGTAAAATTTGATGTGATTTAGGCCTTCTTTCTCCTTCGCTTGAGATGACTTATTCTTCTTGAAAATTTAGCTTGCAAAGGATACTAAATTTAACCCAAACTCAACTCTTAGTGATGACTATAATCTGAACTTGCTGCAACTTCAAAAATGCCCCAATTCATCTTCTCATGTGTCAGAATTATGGCCCAAAAAACTTCTAAAAGCTTGAATTATTCTTCCTTAGAATTTTCCTCTTCTTAATTGGTTTAAGGTCTCCTTATCTTCGCTTGATCGAAATTCTTGTGAGTTTCTTAGATAGTCTCAAATCTAGTCGACTTCCCTCTTATATATGAGCTTCTAGAGAGCCTCATTAGGCTGACATGTCATCTCTAGGAGGCAAACTTCATTGTTTGATAGGCTGACTTGTTGCTTTCATGTTGACAAGGTATTTTAGGGTATTTGACTCTAATTTTGACTCAAATATTTTTTTATTTACAATATACAACATGCCCAAAAGGGTCTTCGATAAATGACACTAACTCAATTAAATTGTTGACTTAATGACAAACCCTAGAAGCACTCAATGGGTGCTTGAACAATAAATCAAATAACCTTGAGCATGAAACCCATTCCTCAAGAATGAAAATAATAGTTTTATTTTTCTCTTTACATAAAATACATAGAATCATGATTACACATGTCATTATGAATACCAAACCTAGCTATATATTTCAATAATTTTTGCCTCATATAGCTTCACTTTGTCAGGATCAAATTTTCTTGATAAGTATTCCTTCAAGGTTGTATCAAGAGTTATTTTTTAATATTTCCTATTTCATAGAGGCATCTTTGTTCCCTTTCTTTTGATTCCTTAATCAACTTGTCAAATTTGTCCTTTAATTATTTCCATTGAGATTCCTTCATAGTCAATGATTTTCCATTTCTGGCATCTTTTGTTTCGTTCTTCTTTCTATTGAAAGGTTTCGACCATGTTAGTTAGATTGTAATATGGATTTTTCATGCTCAACCTTAATTTCTTGCTTTCTTTATCTTTATCTTCCATTAGTTTCTTTGTTACCTTACCGTCTTCAACATGCCTGATAGTTTGATTATTTTGTCTTTGAGATCCTTTATCTGATTAATTTTAGTTCTAACAATAGCCTTAGCAAGATTGAGCTGTGCTTGGACCTCAAAAATAATGGTTTGATATTTTTTATTATTGGTTGTAGATTCTAGTAATATCTTGGCCACTACCTCACCTAATTTTCTATGCCAATCAATAGTACCAGTATCATTAACTTCGGATAGGTTGATGTTAATGGAAGTAGCTATGGAACCGAGTAACTACATATTTGTATTTTTTCCTAGATGAAGGATAGTAAAATTGAACATATTATTATAAAAGTTAGTCTTTGGTAAAAACCTTGGCCCTCTATTTGAAGTCATTTCCTTCATTACAACATCATCGGTGACTTTAGTTTCTCCATATACTGCCATTAATTCTTTACCTTTAGCTTTGTAAGTTTTTTCAGTAGTTACATTGTTATCAATTGATATAGCCCATTTTTCAAAGTCCTTTGGTTTGGTTTCTTCCAAGGTATATTCTGTAAGTTTCAACAATTCATCATTGGTTTTTTGGAACATGATTTCCTCCTTATCATCATCAATATTATCCTTTACTATCTTTATTGACAATTTTGTTTCATTAGGACTGATTTCATCTACCTTTCTCTTCAGAAGCTTACCCTGAGGGATACCAATTACTGTATATGTTTATGCCTTAATTATCTACTCTTCTTCCTGAATTGATGAAGATGTACTTTTCTTCAGAGGACCCTTTTTGACACAATCTAGATCAGCCATGGCCACTTCAGATACTTGCATTTCATCTAGATTTATATCCCTCTGAGAAGAAAAATCAGTGTTAGATAGTTTTTGAAGCTCATGTTTTGAGTCATTACATACACAACTAGACCAACTAGATTTCTTGCAATTTTTATAATTTAGAAAGGATTAAACGACCAAGACATCCTTTTCAAGACCAAAAGATAATAATTCTCTTTTAATAATTTATAGGGAATTTTTATGTTTGATCATCAAAGGACGTATGGAAAAAGGGGTCACGGCCAAAGAATTTTTATTTCTTGAAACAAAAAGAGACTCATTAAGATGTATTCATTACCTAGAAAGTTCTAAAGCAAATAACTAGTAAGGGAGGAACTTGGGAAAACAATATTGTTCACCTTCAAATCCATTAGCTAGGATGACAGAGTATTCACATAGAAGGAACCATTGATTGATATTGGTTTCCTTTGCTAAATATAAACTTTTCCTGGACCCCTATAATATTCTATTAGGAGTTTTCCATAAAAATTTAACCGATAGATCATTCAGATTGGTCCTGATGATGGATCCCTGTTGGGATTTGAAACGTTGACAAATATGTTTTCTACTGTGGATACTCCGAGAAAAACATCAAAAGAAATAAACCACAGATGCCTAAAATCCAAGATAGAAAGAGAAATGATATATGAACTTTGAATAACTTCCTAGAACTCTTCCAGAGTATAATTCTTAGGTATAGAGGGTCTATCTGCTTTTCCTTTCCTGATTCATCCTTGCTTGTCTCTATCAATTTAGTGCTAGACAAATACTCAGGATAATTAAATAATACCAAGTGCAATAGATAAGTTCAGTGACTGAATATATGAAAAATAGGAGATGTAGTTAGGTCAACATAAATAACCCTAGCCACGTGCCCTCGGAAATTAATAGTAATTTCATTAGGGTTCATCAATATTTCCCTCATAAATATAAATATTTTCTCATCCATCCTCAAATCATCTAAGATCCTTGAATTGCTACTAGTAGTCAAGTCAAGGTTTGGTATAAGTGTTGAGAAATGGCAACAAGAAATTCCAGTTTAATTTGTCCTTGAATTAAAGTGTGAATTAAAATCGAATTGTATTCTCATAGAAACTTGTAAATAATTAATTAAGTTTAATCAACTTAATTAGTGTTGAGAAATGGCATCACGAAATTCCAGTTTAATTTGTCCTTGAATAATGAGAATTAAAATCAAATTATATTCTCACAGCAACTCGTAAATAGTTAATTAAGTTAAATTAACTTAATTAGCTTACGAATTTTGAGTTGGAAGTCTTTCTGTAGTCATGTATATGTTCTCCGTAAGTTTTAGGGGTCCAATATGAGTTTAAATTCAGTTGGAAATTAGGTCACTCAGTTTAATAAGTTAAGTTCAGTTAAATTAATTCGATACTTTTTGAGGAACTAATAGAGGACTAATAGTTAGTTAGTGAACTAGTGCATCCACTAGTGCTACTTCAATAAACTAAAGATTCCCTCATGAGAAAATAATGCATGTCAGTTCAGAGAAAGACCCAATTGAGACTAGAGTGGAGAGATAGTGGAGTGTAAATATCATGCATGCATCAAAGATTGATCCTATGTTTGGATTGCGTGGTTTTTGAAGCATGAATTACCTTTAAATATGAGCTATTCATCCTGGGAATTACACAAGAGATTGGGGCTTGGAGAGCTATTGAATAGGCTAAAGATTTAGCTTGAGCTAGCTTGTGAGCTGAGAGAATTGAGCATACTTGTGCGGAATTGTTGTATTGAGAACAAGCTTTGTATCTTCACTCATATTTATGATATATGCAATACAGATAGCGGGGTTTTGAGTAGTGGATTTCCCCAAATACATCTTGGGTTATGTGCCATTGATTTATCTTCTTCTTGTTCATATTGCTTTCATCAATCTATTGGCTTTCGATGGTTGAAAGTAGCGGTAGATTCTTGTCTTTTGCTTTAGTACATTGAATGAGCTTGTGAATCTAAAGGATTTTCTACATGGTATCAGAGATGAGAACAATATATAACAGGATATTTTGAAGTTTTTAGTTCTGGGTTATAGGTAAAATTAGAATTTGCATACATACTTCAGGATTGATAGATGGTGTTCTACAATTTGCGGCTCAAGTATGCCTAGGAAGGAAACTCAAATTTTATATCCTGGAGGGACAAAATAGAGGTTATTCTATAGGATAATGGCTTGAAGGAATTCATTGATCAAGAAATTCCTAAGCCAATAACATCAGATGCACAGAATTTGGCTGAATGGAAGAACTGTGTGGCGAACGCAAGGTGGATAATCCTCGAGGGAGGTCAATACAACATGGTCTCAAGTCTCCATGATAAGAAAACTTCTTATGCTATGTGGAAAAATTTTCCGGAATTGTATCGGAACAATAGTGACCAAAGGAAATTGGCACTAAGGGAAAACCTTCGAAAAATTAAAATGGATAAAGGTGAGACGATTCCAAAATACTTGACCAATTTCACTTATTGTTGTGATGAACTTGGAAGTGTTGGAATCATGGTTTTCAAGGATGATATGATGAGCCTTGCTCTTCTAGGACTCCCAAAGAGTTGGAATAGTTATTAAGACCATGTCAATGGTTGGGAAAAGCTTCCATATTGGGAACGACTGTGGTCAAATTTGATGTAGGAGGAGATCAAGAGGAACACCATGGATGGATCTTCATCAAAGATGGATGATGAAGAGAATTGTGCCTTAGCGATTAAGGTGAAGAAGGGGAAAGGGAAAGCTTCCTATTCCAAATCAGATTCTTATCTTGGAGGTAAGAAGAAAGACATGACAAAAGTTAAGTGCTTTCATTTTAATGAGCTAGGCCATTTTTCTACAAATTGTTCACTCAAGAAGTCCAAGAAGAAGTCCCTAAGAGGAGTGGTGGGTGAGGCTTTGGCCTCTCAATTTGGATTGGACTTTTCCCTCATTGCATGCATGGTGTCATCAATGATGGGAAGTATATGGTACTTAGATAGTGAGCTTCATTCCACATGACTAGGGACAAAGAGTTATTCAGTGACTTGGTGGAAAAAGATCTCTAAATGCATATCGATATGGGTGAAAATGGGAAGTATAGTGCTACTAGATTGGGCATGATTACTTTTCAAAGGGAGCATGGGGATCCACTCACCTCGAAGAATTTTATGTATGTGCCCAAGCTAAAGAAAAAATTGGTGTCCATTTCCATGCTTGAAGATAGAGGCTATGATGTAATCTTCTCAAAAGGGAAATTGTTCCTTCGACACATAGCCAGTGGTCAAGTAAAGAAGATAGGGATTCGGGTGAAGAATCTCTATAAGCTAGAGGTAGAGGAATGTGCTTCTTTGAGCATAAAAGCAGAAAGAGTGTTGTTAGTGCCTAAATCTACCTCAGGCTAAGAAAGGTAGGATCCAGGGCCAACATCAAACCACGCTTAACCTGGTATCTAGCCCTACCAGGTCAGGAGACGGCTCTCTCCAGGTCAATCTCAGCAAATTATGATCGATGAGGGCTTGAGATGACTGATAGAAATACTGATCTTAGGCTAGGTATATGTGTGAAAAAGTTTGATTGAATAAAATGATGTTTTTGTTGGCTCAGATGGAAAAGCAGATTTTGGGTGCGGGGAATGAGGCTCAGTCTTGTAGAGACCTCAATGGGGCAAGGTAGGCAATTTTTTTTGGCACTTAAAATCGAATGACATGGAGGGATTAGATAGGTGAGGATTTGAAGAGGGCAAGAGAAGCCATGGATCCTCTCCAAACAGCTGAAAACATCAAGAAACTAAAGCAAACTGTAAGTAAAGCACTACAATTTCAATGGATTCTACTTACACTCTTGTTTGTTTAGTTAAGAAGAAAAAATATAGATAATGGCATACATAACACATAAGAAAAATTCACAATTATAAAATAAAGCATTTTACCAAGACAAATTTCCACATGGATCCCAAAGAGTGCTACAAACCCTGGTCTCAATTCCTTAGCCAAAATGCTGATATGAGTGTACAATGAAGCTCAAGGCTTTCTCAAAAGTACAACCCTCTGCCAAATTCCAACCCCTACACTATGAAATTCATAAAATATATACATTTTCTCATCCTTGTACTAAGGGAATTGAGCTCAACCATTTTCTTCAAAATAGAATTAGTTACATTAAACTTGGGCCGAATTTCTGAAAATAGGTGTTGAAGATGAGCTCGTATCTCCTAAACCATAGCACCTGTTACAAAATGGAAAGAGGTTTTTGTAGAAGAGGTCATGATGGAGGAAAAATAATCTCTCAAATTTTGGAAATTTGTTTCCAGTTGCTCGAAATCTGTTCCACAAAATCATCTCTAAAACAAAAATTCATTAAAAATTTAAATCTATGAAAATGAGTTGTAAAGATCCAGTCACATATCCCAATCCATGACACCCGTGAATAAACTGAAAGTCTTTTTTGTTATATGGATCGTTATTAACAAAAACCTCTTTGGGTTTCTCAAAAACTGAGTTTGTACTAAACTTGTCATTGTGTGCAACAACTGACATCAAAACATGCATAACCAAGAATCACTCATTCATTTCGCTCATATCTTCTAATCCGGGAGCCGGTTACGAGAGTGTGATATATCGTTGGAAATATTTTTCCAAGCTTCTTCTGATGGACACACTTGTGACATGTTTTGTGCTGAACATCATGTGAAAAACATCTAACAAAACCAGACATAGTAAGAGCTCATGTTGATCCCTGGTGACATGCTGCGAAGACTAGAACTAACATCAACGCCATTGGGGATGGAAGCTCCTTGGAGGTGTCAAGAACATCATAGACAAAGTGCCTCATCCATTGGGCAATGGAGTCAAACAACTTCAAACCAAAAAAAGCTCATACCAATCCAAAAACATATAAATATTGCAACTTGTACATAAAGAAATACCGAAAACTGAAATGTTGCCTCAGACAGCTTATTTATGTACAAATCTAACCTACTTTGCTACAAAATTTATAGATCAAGTAATGTTGTAATTCCATATCAACCAATGAAGTAACTGTGACAAGAATGTTGTTTGGAAGTGCTCAAACCAGGACACAAATGTAAATGCTGACAGCCATACATGCACATAACGAGTTTGGTTGTGTAAAAGAAAATTTGATCTATCATTTAAACTGAAAAAAATTTCCATGTACGTTGCAATAGGATCGAAAAAACTAGACTCTGTTTGCTACCCAAACTCCTCAATACATGCTTCCAGCTGCAAACTATCAATGCAAATATCCACGGGCAGCCTTACCTTCTGTTCCTTCTGCTGAAAAAGGTCCCCAAAGAATGGGACTCGACAATCCAGATCCTAGGACTGTATTTGGGTCTCCAATTCAGTTAGATCTCCTTCAATTTTGATGTAAAACTCTTGCAAAAAATTGAGCTTAACTTCATGGCTACATCGACAGGATTTCAGATAAGAAGAAAGAGATGAAGAAAATTTCTCATCTACCTCATCATCTGTGCACATATCTTCCCATTCTATAAAACCTTGAATAGAGGGCACATCTATTTTGAATTATTCCTCTTTCTCCATCCATGTTTCAAGAAAGATATGCCAAAAATCTGCAAAGTACTTAATAGATTTGATAGGAAAACCTTCAATCCATTTTCTACATTTGCATTGAAACGAATCAAATAACAATCTGATGAAGAAATCTTCCTTTTTAACTCTAAGAATGTCCACAAATGTTTTAAAATTTTCTATATGTTATAGAGTCAAAGTCAGATCTTCCCCATTGAATTTAGGGCCATTACTCAAAATGTATGCATCCACTGGTAATTGATTATGAAAATCAGGAAGATTAGAAAAATTGATACATGAATACCTTGAACAAATAGAAGCAACATCTGAGTCCTTCATTTAGCTGGTGGAGCCACCATCAATACTTTGAAACTCGAGACTTCGAACAATGGAGTCGCCAAGTAGATGATTTCAGCCTTCATATGTGTCTGACTGCTGTCCACCATCAGCAATCAGATCTGAACTTGATTACAAAATTGTACAGGGGCAATTTGCAAGTCATATGTTCAGTTTATAAACTAGACCAGAGATTGACTGAAGTAGCTTTTATCTACTTGTGCTAATGCAAAGCAAAAGCGTTTCGAAGGCTACCTAGCTAATCTTCAGACTCTGTCTGTAGTTTATAAAATGAAGCACACTAACAAACAAACAATTTATTCCCCAGTATGGTCGCCACTATGTTAGTGCCTAAATCTACCTCAGGCTGAGAAAGGTAGGATCCAGGGCCAACATCAAACCATGCTTAACTTGGTATCTAGACCTACCAGGTCGGGACAGGGCTCTCTCCAGGTCAATCTCAGCAAATTATGATCGATGAGAGCTTGAGATGACTGATAGAAATACTGATCTTAGGCTAGGTGTATGTGTGAAAAAGTTTGATTGAATAAAATGATGTTTTTGTTGGCTCAGATGGAAAAGCAAATTTTGGGTGTGGGGAATGAGGCTCAATCTTGCAGAGACCTCAATGGGGTAAGGCAGGTGTCAAGCTATAAAAAGGGTCTCTTTCACCTCTAATTACCTCACATTAACTTTTCAATCTAGGAACGTTTTGTTATTTCAAAGAGTGTCTCAGTCTGAGGCTATCATTCACTAGAGTAATGCTACTAGTACAATGCTCAAAAATACAAGAGTAAACGGATGCTTTTTTACAGCAAACTACTTCAAAAGATTAAACCACACATTCAGAAAACTAAGCAATTTATCAGTCAAGGGTTTAGTAGCAGTAACTCATCCCTTTGTAAACTGATGGAACTAAAGGAAATCAGAGAACAGATCGTGGATCTAAGAGCCAGACAGTAAATGTCAATGCTCACTACAACCTTAGATTGTTCTTCACACCAAAATAAAAAATGACAGGAAATGGAAAGGAAGATAAGAAATGAAACAACAAGTAAGAAATAGAACAGCAAACCTGAAATGGAACAGCAAACAAGAAACTGTAACAGTAATTAAGTCTAACAAGTAGGAACACCTTAATCTACAAGATCAAATGCACTAATCGTGACCTACAGGAATCAAATGGAAATCCTTCACTTTTAAGGACGAATTGAACAACACACAAAAATGGAATAGCACTGATTAATGCTAGACTATAGAACAACGCTTGAAAACCATATATGCACACAACACACCTTAATAGTAACTTGATCTTGGTAAACCAGTTATCAATCTTAGTTATAAAGATTACGACTGTATTTCAGAATGGAACAGCAATGTCTATAGATTCAACAATCGCAAAGAACATAATCCCTAAGATGAGTTCAGTAGTACCAATGAAATAAGTGTACAACACAGATACTCTGTAATTAAACAACAACAGTATTCTGTAAAGACCGACAGTATTATATCAATGCTTAAAATAACAGTGATACATTGCAAAGTTAATACAATAGTTCTATCTTTAGAAACCTCAGTAAATTAAACATAACAGAGCATGTGATGTAAACTAACAAAACACATCAGATTACCAAATAACGCTGATAAGCAAAACACGCATAAACCAAACGTAATAGTACAGGAGCAATTATCCTCCAGGGCTGGGCCCTTAGCCTCCAGGGGTACACCACTTGAATTTATTCCAGACTAAGGGATGAAATAGCAACCGAGTTTTTATTAATGCATAAAACAGAATTACAGTAGATCAGCTCTCAATGAGACTCGATGATCAAAGTTTCAATCTTAAGAGAAATTACGTAAAACATAACGGACTCAACAGACCCTTTGAGCTAACAATGCTGCCCCTTTTATAATGGTGAAGGTGGAGATGTCTAGGTGCAAAAATAGTTAAAGCAGTGATCCCTCAGGATCAAAGGATCCTGAGGGATTCACCGAACCGTTAGTCCTCAGTTATCTCTTTTCTTTCTTGCGTCGAGCTGATATCTCCACTTCCTTTCTAGGGATGATTCGCTTTGATTTGTTTTGCCTTGTTTGCATACGGTTCCCCGTCAAAGGGACAACGGTTAACCCGTCCTTGTCCTTTCCTTTGGAACGGTAGTTTTTCATTTTTCCTTCTTCTTGCATAAGAAAATGACAATTTTCAGTGTTTTCATTTTGCACATTAATATCACAGGTTTTATTACAATTCCTTATCATTTTCCTAGTTCATGATGGCAAAGGTTTGTAAGTTCTAATGAAAAGATGCTGAAATAATTTCCAAAAACATACCTTCCTTAGTACTCCGCACACCCCCCTGCATACCCTTTTTCATGCCCTCATGAAAACATTGTATTTGACATGCAAGGCAGTGAGAGAGTAGGATGGAGATGGAATCTCATGTGGAGGTCTACAGCCATGATGCATAACTAGGTGTTCAAAGAAATGGCCTATCTGACCCTCAAGCATCTCATACAGGGCTTGGTACCCAGGTGCAGGCTGCCAAATAATTGGACTCTGAAACCAATATCTTGACCAGGATGGCCCTGCCCTCAAAATGACCTCACCATAGAGGTGCAAGCAGTTGGTGGCTAACTTAAAATTTTCATACTTAAATGGTTCCCTAAGTTGGATATTCGGATTAGAGATCTGATATCGAAATTTAGCCGCATTAATGGCAAGGTATTTGATAGTGAAAAAGTATTCTATTCCCCGCCTATTGATCGCTGTATGAATGGGTCCTAATGCTTCAATTACACCTGGAGTCTTCATGAGGTTCCTATGTTCTCTCCACAACTATATTGGATCCTAGGCTCAGCTCTTACCCACAAATCTAATCTGTTTTCTTGCCTTTGGAAAGCATTATAGGCTTTAAGCCATTTAATTTAATGAACCCCAAATGAAATAAATGCTTGTAATTGTATATCCCCAACAAAAGGGCCAGGGTTCAGCTCGGTCCCCTGGTCTAATACAAGGTTATGCAAATAAAACTCACACAGTAGTCTTTGAACTTTTACCCCGTAGTGCTTACAGCAGTTTATAAAATCATCGATGGTATTAATTTGTATGGGAGCACCTGCTTTAACAACCTTTATTTTCAATTGCAAATATTGTTCCATTAAAAACAAGGCATATTTCTTAGCAGGGGCTCTACATGCTAGGACGTCATTGTACAAAGAACATAAGGTATCCATCTACTTGATAACTATATCTAACCTACGAGTTACCTTCATGACTTTTTCTTCTTCCCTTCGCCACCCTTTAAAGGCCTGGCTTTCGGATAGATTGACATTCCTAAGCTGTTGGTGTAGCTCTTCATACCTTTCTTGAGGGACTGTTTGCTCTGTGAGATTTTCTGCTGCTTGTTGAGCTTGCATCAAACCCTCTCGTAGGGTTACCATTCTCGGATCTCTTTCCCATGCGACGGTGGTGACCAGAAGTTTTACCTAAATTTTCCTATTGCGTTGTCTTGCGTTCATGGCTCGTATCACTCCCGAGGGTGCTGCCTCTGTCTAAATTTCTTTATCGCAGGTCAATATATCATCCTTTTGTATTTCAACATTGGTAACAGTCAAATGTTGTTCCTTTTGATTTTGAACAATATACTATTCCTCAACAACATTTGGAACAACAACCCGCTTTTCGACAGGGTTTTGAACAACAGGATGGACTCTGGTCCTCCGATCCTTTGTCTTGAGGGGTTTTGCTGGAGTGGTTGCATGTTTCCTTCCCGAAGTCCTTTTTACCCTTTTCCTTGCTTTCAAAATCTTGATCTGTTGTCGAAGTTGAACTATTACATTCAGTAGTCTTTGCTGTTCTTTCCGTAATTTCTTAATTTCCTCAATTTCCTTAGAAGGAACAGCAGACTGTTCGCTGCGGCCTGGACTATGACCTGGATTAATTTCCTGATTTTCTCTCTAGGGTGCTTCTTTGTTGCTCTGCTCTGGCTACTCCGGGGCAAGAACCCTAGCAGGTTTTATTATTCCTGGGTGACTTCCTTTTCTGCCCCCCCTTCTTCCGAAGTTTCTTCTGGTGTCGTCTGGCTAGGAACGAATTCTTCCTGTTCTGCATCTCCTGTCATGTTTTCATCATGAACAGACTAACTCTCCTCTTCTACCTCCTTTGCATGTGATTCTTCAGGTGCATTTCCCTCCTGAGCAGAGTGTTCTTTTGGTTCTTCTTCAGCATAGAGATCTGATGGGCCGGAAGATTGGCCATATTCGCCCATATTGGCCAAAATTTTGGCTAGTTCCTCTTCTCTCAATGGATTATGCACTGTGCTGCCTTCCTGCTGTTCCATTTCCTCCTCCTGCTCAGATTGCTCGATTTCTTCCGCATTTTCCTGCATTCCTTTCTCATTGTCTTCCCCTTCTAATCATGGGGGTTGCCCATCCCCTATATCTTCTATCTCTACCAGTTGGCTGATATCTCCTTGGGGATTCTCCAGCCTCCCACTTAGTCGTGCTAGTCGGGCTGATTTCCTTCATTTTTCTGGACGCTGAGGTGTACTGGTGGCATGTTTATGTTTTGGGGATGGTTTGGTCAATCCTCCATCTATCATGGCAATTAGCTCTTCCCAGTTGCTTTGCTGTTGGGTAAAGCTATGGCTGACTATTAACCGTATCAACCCATTATGACTAACAACTGATTCTACATGTTGTGCCTTTTTTATGCTCTGTGCAACGTCATGAAGTAGTGAATTCAAAAATGCAGGTAAATTTACAGAGCATTTTTGCTTTAATACATCTAAGAGTTTAAGGTGGCGTAGTCTTACCACGTCTTTTCTGCCTTCACAGGTGATGTAGCTTTGAATGGTCTTTTCCAATTCTGCCCATGGCTCTCCTAATGTTGCTGGCAGAACCCCCTTTCCTCTAATTGTCAGGTTTTGGCCTTCCTCCTGGAAGGTTTCTATGATCTTCTGCAATCTCTCCTTCTTTAACGTCCATACAAGTCCAGCGGCTGGCAGTCCTGAGACTTTTGTGATTATGTCATCGGTGACTACTATGTGTCTCCCCCTCACTATGGAGTGATCCTCTTGCAAGTTCTGTAAGAATTCAATTGCTACAGTCTTGTTGGATTCCTGTAAGTGATTGAGATAAGTTAGCCACCCTGCTCTTGCCAGGATTTACCGTGCAACATCAGAGACTATTAACACCTGTGGTTCTCTCCGAATCGATCTTCCTCCCATGTTTATGGTTTTGCTATAAAATCTTGGAATTTTGACAATGGAACGACAACTGTTCACGCTGTTAAAACACAGAGAGGCTGACAGACGCAAGGCTCGCTCAAAATCTAATGCCATAGAGTATACAGTGGAAATGGATTAGGAACAGCAAGTCATGCAAAAAATAAAAAATAGTATACCGTTGAGCCATGCTATTTCCAAGTACGTAGTTTCCCGAATAGTGGTTTAACACGTAATCCAAGAAATGACGAGGTTAACCTCCCCCCCCGCAATGTGATAGGTCATCCTGGCCATCAAATAAAGGAGTGGCGTGCCATTCTGTTCTGAAGCAGAGTCATAAAGGAACAGCGTATGGCAATATGCCATGTTTACAAAAGTAGTAGATTACCGAAATAGAGGCATAGAGTCGAATCACTTAATACGTAAGAAATTGTTGTGATATGATGCGATGCTGGGAGGATAGGACATCTACCATGGATACGGAGTCTCATGCGGTCATTGTCAATTGTTCTGTCATGATTGGTGATAATAGATTTACAAGCGTTATATGGTTCAGGAAATAATATATATTCTTATTATTTGATTGATTACTAAGGTATAAGAAATAGAAGGGTGCTAAGAACTACCTATTGGTGTAAATAACGTGACTTCAATACCATTAACAGTGCTCTGTTGCCGACAGGTGTCCATAACCTTGGCAGAGTTGTTTATTTCACCCATGGAACCATGATCCTTTATGTATGCTTAGGAAATGTTGTGTGATGTCAAAATGTAGGCCATTATGCTGGCTTGGTGACGAGTTAGCCATAATGCCATTCACGAGGAGGGAGCGAAAGGTGGGCAGGCCGGCTCGTGATGAGACCTCCTGTTCCAAGGGTTCTTTATTTGATATACCTTTTGGACCATATCCATGGTGTCATGGCCATAGTGGGATTGCCACTTCACTTTCTTCCTCATGATCATGGTAGGCTGGCTCTTTGATAAGACCCCCTATCCTGCATTTGACAACTTATATAAACAAGTCAGTTTGCTCTTTTTTCTTTTTTATCATAAATTACTTTCCCATTTATACACAAAGGGTGGTTCAACACTCCTTAAGAGTAGGAATGGTGGAAGAAGTCTTAACATCTCAATAGGAAGATATAAACCCTTTGCTCCTATTCCTGAATAATAATCAAAGAGGATTTAAAAGGAACCAACATGATAAAGATAACCAATCAGAGAAGAGTTAGTGGAACAATGACAGCAAAAGCTAATGGGTACGCGTGTCCTTCCCTCTATCCTTTTACCAATTCAGATCAATTTCTTATAAAAATAACGATTTTATAATTCAATGATTTCAGTATGTTGTGATTTTGTATCCATTGCATAAGTGCATAGCTGTATTCCAAAAGACTTGAAAGAATAGGAACAATAAGCGTCCTTAATTTAGAATAGCAAGGGGAGCAAGCATAAGTAAAAGGAATACGAGGATGTTTCTGTTTCAAAGAGAAAGAGAAAAAGAATACAAGTGTGTTCCTTTTGGAAAAAGGAACACCAAAAAACACAAATTTCGTTCCTTTGGAAAATGAACAACAAAAATCGAAAACGTTGTTCCTTTGGAAAAGGAACAACAAAACACACAAATGTCGTTCCTTTGGAAAATGAACAACAAAAATAAAAAAATTTGTTCCTTTGGAAAAGGAACAACGGAACACAGAAATGCCGTTCCTTTGGAAAAGGAACAACAAAAATTGAAAATGTTGTTCCTTTGGAAAAGGAAGAGTAGAACGCAGAAATGTCGTTCCTTTGGAAAAGGAACAATAAAAATCGAAAATGTTGTTCCTTTGGAAAAGGAACAACAGAACACAGAAATGTCGTTCCTTTGGAAAAGGAACAACAAAAATTGAAAATGTTGTTCCTTTGGAAGAGGAACAACAAAACGCAGAAATTTCGTTCCTTTGGAAAAGGAACAGCAAAAATCGAAAATGATGTTCCTTTGGAAAAGGAACAGCAAAACACCCAAGTGTCGTTCCTTTGGAAAAGGAACAACAAAAATAAAAAATGTTGTTCCTTTGGAAAAGGAACAAAAAAACACCCAAATGTCGTTCCTTTGGAAAAGGAACAACAAAAATCAAAACTGTTATTCCTTTGGAAAAGGAACAAAAGGAAGAAAAAATAAATAAAAAGAACAAAATTAAAGCAAAATGACGGCTGATCCAAAAGGTGTTGTACTTTTGAAAAAGGAACAACAGAATGAAAATGTTGTCCCTTTGAGAAAAGGAACAGCAAAAATAATAAGATTGCTGCTGCTTCTAAAAGTAATGGCAAAGCATTGATTCAAAAATATATACCAAAATGATTCAACAAAAGAAAAAAAATTATGTACAACTGTGAAAAGAAATAAATTACTTAATGAATCACAGGTGAGGAAGACTTGTCTCCCTCCACCAAAATCTCCATATCAGAGTCTTGGCGTTGTTATAGACATTTTTGGGCACTGTAACCCCAATCATAAATGTCCATAAACCAAGGGCTCCTAAGTCCCTAAAAGTGTTGTTCCAACCCCTAAAAGAACAAGGTTAACTGATTACAACATCTCCTAGAAGTTCTCCATGAAAAACTACTCAGAACTGGTCAAAACTAGACCATCTCACCCGCTCCATGGTCAAAGTGCGCTGCATCCCACCTAAATGCACACGGGAGGTGTGATGCATACTGAAAAGCCCTTCTATGGGGTGCGATGGGCGAGAGTGGACAAATGGCAGGGTCAATCTGTGAGGTGGAAGATCATGGAATCTTCCAGAAACTTCTCCTGTGACACTTGCCTCTCTGCATTCGCCTGGGATGAGTAAGAGATCATCAATCTCCAAGTGGAATTAAGAACTATCAGAGAGAGGACACTAATCAAATCTCAGAAGTTGACTCACCCCCCTTGCAAACATCTATATATGGATCCCTCATCCCAGAGATCCAGGAGGCTGGAATTTTGTATCTTGTAAGGAAGTGCTGCTGGTTTCTTGGTGTAACATCACAGTGTTGGGTGATCTAAGCTTTTCATGAGGTGAAGAAGGGCTTTCTTGCTGAGAGGATGATGCTGGGTCAGAACAATTGGTTGTAATCCTCTTTGTTATTCTTGATATTAATAAAGCTATTCAAGTTTTCCTCCACATTATTGTATAATTGATGATATATGCAATTGTGTAGTCAATTTATATCTAGTCCTATATTGTTTATGATAGTAGATCTCTACTCTTGGATAGTGTTATGTTGCTTTGATTCCACAGGTGCTCTTTGAAGCTGAGTAAACGAGGAAGCGAGTGGCAAAAATCTATCAGAAGGGACAGGAATCAAGTAAGGAACCAAGCGCAAGACAGAGGTTGGTCTCCTTCCTTCCCCTCTTATCTACTTCTCATAAAGGAAAACGAAAGTGGTTTTAGTTTGTTTGTTTCTAAGGTAGCTACCAGCCTTAGTGGGACTAGTAGCTCTGCATAGACACTAGATTTCCCGATAACAAAATGGCGACTCCACTCGGGAGCGAATAGATTGCTTGTTTGTTTATATTTGTTTGCTTTTAAAACTTACAGATGGACCCTGAAGTCAAGCCAGCTAACCTTCGAACTGCATTTGCTATGCAAGTGCAAAGTAGATCAATGCTGCTTCAGTCTATCTCTGGGTTTTGTTTATGAACTGAACAATCGATTTACAAGCTCTCTAATTGCCCTTGTGGTGGCTCTAGTAACCTCTTTAGATCTACCCCTGTGATTTATTTACTGATTACCACTTGCTCGGCCTAAATCCCTGAACTGAGCTGCAAACTGTGACCCGGAACCCAGTTGAAGTCTCGTCCCTGGACCATCGCACTATCTCGTCTTTGGAATCTGGATGCATCGCACTTCCCATGTGAAGTAAGTGCGTTTCATCTCACTTTCCCTATGTTACAGGTGCACTGATCAGACAAGACCTCTTCTGCTCTTAGATTTTGGTTTCTGTCTTCACTCTTTTCAGCTCTATTAAGGAGTTTTACTGTCGATAGTCAGTATACCTCTGTGGGAACCCCCTTCCTTGCCATTATTCCGCCTCCATTCTACAAAGAACTGTAAATGTTTTTATGTATTTTGAGCCATTTTCAGTTCTCTTTTACAAAGAAGTAGCGTAATTGAACTGTCGTTTCTTGATTTGGAAGTGTCGCAAGTGTCGTTTTCAGTCACATAAGAGAATCCGATTGTTCTTGATATTCAATTACACTATTACTCTTGTATTTGATTTGAATTAATAGTTTTTCAAGTGTCGAAAGCAAGTTTTCAATTCCAAATCGCAAAGTGTCGTCATTTTCTTCATTTTGTCTTGAAAAGAAACTTGTTAGTAATGTCGCTTTGAAAAATAATTATGATTTGCGCTTAGCTTTATTTTTTATCATTCACACATTAAGAAGGCTGAAAACAGATACGTGCATGTGCATTTTCATTTAGACTGTTTGTTGGTTTGATTTAGGACAGTGCATATAGTGTGTGCTCTCTACTCTATGTTGAAATAATATCATCTCTCTTTCCTTAGTAGCTATGATTTTCATTGCAAAAAGGAGATTAAACGATTGTTTATCATATTAGATTGCATTTTAGGAAATTGTATATCTACATCACGCGGTGAACCTAAAAGGTAAACTTTTTAAGCAATATCAACTGTAAAATAAATTTAATGAATCTAAAAACGCTTTGGAACCTAACGCACAACCTTTAGAAGGCTAGGCTAGAGACGTATTCCGTGTCGTAAAGCCTGGTAACTGTTGTTTTCATTGTTGGTTGGGTGATTCCTCCACTTTGAGACGATAAGTGCCAGTACAGACTTGTGCTCCCACGTACCATCGAGTATATATTGGGAGACCACAATAGGTTTTATCCTTTATCCATAGGAAGCCGTGTCTACCACCCTATCAATCGAAATGCACTGAACACATCATTCGGGAAGATTGACTGCCGTACCGTAAAAAGTATTCTGCAGTTTTGTGATTGGTTTGGTAATCCCTCTATCTAGATTTCCAGAGTAGTCTCTTTCGTTCCTTTTCAGACTCCTTAAAGGAATAGGTCCATCTGAGCACTTGTCACTTCAAGCTCATTAAAAATAAAAGGTGACTAGAGTCATCTTTTGTTTTTTCTCGACCCTTAAAAATTGAAAAAACAAGTTGTGTCAAAGCATCTAAAATTTATTTTAATCGGAATAAACATCACCTTTCCTGCATTGGTCTTAGGTTGAGAAAAATGGAGTCCACCAACCAAGGATTTCCCCTTGGAGGAAATCCTAGCCCTTTCTCCTCTTGGGGAGATGTTGGTGCACCCCATATGGCCACATTGTCGCTTCCAGGATTGACAATCGGCTTGCCCATATGGCTCTTCTCAACCTCTGTCGTTCAGAACATCGTGATTCCTGAACAATCAAGTTAGCAACTAAACGATACCAAAGTTACCCGCCAACCTTCTAATTCGTCCAATTCTCCCTCTCCTCCTCCCTCTTCGCTTGATGAAGTTGGTAAAGCCAAAAATCAAGTAACTGAGAAGAAGAAGGAGAAGAAGAAGAAAGAGAAGAAGAGGAAGGAGCCAAAGGCGAAAAGGAGCAACCAGGCATCGTCTAGCGAAAATCCACACACAGCACTGTCCAGGCCTAAATCGACATGTGTCATTTGCAAAGGAGACCACTATCATCGAGATTTTCCTTACATCCCTCGGATCTTAAGGGATTGGTCTCCTCGTTTGCACAATGTGGTGTCATCAACCTCTGACGATCATGTTGAGAATACACTATCAACTAGTGAAAGTGAAGCCCTTGGCCAAAATGGAAAATGTAAATTTCCTTGTAAACTGTGTGAAGGAGATCACGCCGTCCACCGTTGTCCCTTCTTAGATGAGGCTAAAAGAGTTTTGGACGGCCATCCGGATTCACCGTTACGGCTTCCTCCTAGATATAAGAAGCTCTTGTCGAGTTAGTCACTAGTTGAAAATCTGGCTGACACGCCCTTGTGGTCGGCTGAAGCGTCTATCATTGAAGATAAACCATCTGAATCCACACCAGATGAAAGTCAAAAGGTCGAGGTGACAGTTGACCCGGTCTTGCCTTCAGAGGATCCATCTTCAGATGATACAGTCACCGGAGAGAACAAGAACGACACCGTTCAAATTCTCTTCATAAGCACAGACTCCGATGAACATGGGGGTAGTCTACCCGTTCCTTTACCGCAGGAAGGAAGTTTGTCAGAGTCGTATCCGGCCGTCTATTCGGTCCCACCTCCAAGCAACCTATTTGTTTCCTTCGATTGGAATCTACTAGGCAGACCCCGCTTATCGGCTAGTGTACCATTTCGAATCATTACTCAAATATATAGAATGGTCATGGCCAGTACCATCATAGATGAAGGGGCTTCTGTGAGTATCCTTTCCTCAAATGCTTGGAAAGCACTGGGTTCACCATCACTTTTTCCTGAAATGAGAAATCTAATAGGCTTTGACAAAGGAACCAGTCGACCGTTATGGATCCTTCCCAATGTGTCGATAACATTGAGAAGGAAAACCATTCACATGAATGTAATGGTAGTCCAAGGACCCCTGGATTATAATCTACTCCTTGGACGTGACTATATTTATTGCATGGGAGCCATTGTCTCCTCACTCTTTAGAGTAATGTGTTTTCCGCATGAAGGAAGAGTGGTCAAGCTCGTAGACCAGCTTTCATTCCCCGGTTCACACATAGAAAATAGTCAGATACCATCCCTGAATGGTCTTTTCACGCAAGGAATGTCTCATCAATCCCCAGTTCGTCCATCTGATGAGCGTGAGTGATTTGGAGGACATGACTGAAACCCAGGGGGCATCCACCCTGGCCTGTTTCGACAGGAAAGCCTTGGGTATAGGGTAGGTTTCTGCGAAGGATATATGACTAGTTTATGAAATTAGACTGGAATAAGATTCCTTCGTCAAAGTTATGTGAGTGGAGCCAGTTGCACCACTCACCTTTTTTTATTTTGGTAGAAATCACCGAGGAAGTGTTTTTCCTGAAGTATGGATAGAAAAATCTTTGGTAACCTGGAAATTTTTCGCTATACCTAGGGGCATGCAATCCTTTTGGCGTGCAAGCGAAGAGCGACCATTTATTTTTTTAAATTTGTAGGTCCTCTAACCCTTTAAACTCGTAGGATTGGTCATTTCCTAACTTGCATAAAGAAAGGATGCGGGGTAAAGCTTTGAAAAAATGCCATTTTATATGAGGCATCCTTATTATACGACTGGATCGAGCAGTTTTAACGTGGAATTCAAGCTTGTTAAAAAATAAACATAAGCAATGAGAAAACGTTCCCCCAGAGTTTAAGCTCATTAAAAAATGAACCTATTTCTGGTAAATAACCATCATGAATGTATTATCATCAGCCTTTGAAGCCTTGGTCGTGTTCTCATCATCACCTCCACTCTATATTGGCCGATCATCCACCTCCATTTAATTGTTTACCCTTTTTGAGGAACAGCTGCGAAGAGTGATCCTTTTAGCCATCCTTGTGACACTGCCGTGATTGGAAAATTTCAAACCTTACCTAGAATTAGCTGCTACCCAAATTTATCAGTTGTTCCTCAAAAAACGAGTTTCCTTTAAGCTCTTTTCAACTGACTCGTAAAATATGAAAAGATTGCTGAGTAATTGGCCTCTCCAGCTCGTTAAAGTGACTGAAAGTGCTATCCCTCCTTTAGATTTTAATCTTTTTGGACTTGGGGGATTATTACACAAAAAGATCGAGCGCTTGTTTTGTTCGGTTTGTTAAAAGTACCAAAAATTCATCCATTTTGTATTGTTTTATACTTTTTTGGACTCAAGGGATTATATGACGAAAAATGATTATTGGAGTTTTATTTACGTCCCTTTTCAGACTCTCTAAAATTGAAAAGGACCGAGTTATCTTTGTCATTAAACTCGTTAAAACCGAATAGCGACAAACTTGTCCATACGGACAAGAACGAGTTTCACTATCGCTATGCTCGTTAAAACATAGCGATGGGTTTGCCCAAAGGGAAAATTATATAACAAGCATATGTTATCCTCCTCAAGCTTGACAAAAATAAAGAGGTACTGGTCAGCAATGACTGGGGAAAAATTGGGAAGAAAACTTGAAGAAACTTTATTAGTAGCAAGTCGCTCTTGAACATGACACTTTCACTCTACATCCGAGTCGGGTTGGGTTGTTCCGTTCACTGGTCATGTCACCATTGGTCCATCACACCATCCATATTTGGGGTTAACACTACCAATCCATCATGTCAGTGTCACCAATATGTTGAAGAGAATTTGCTCAGAGAATTCACCTGTGTCTCATCCACTGCAATACATTTACGCTACATTCTTTCATGACTGCCACCCTGAACCTTATGTCATCAGATCGTTTTCACCTCCATTAAAATCATTTGCTCCATTCTGTGTCATTGATGTGGGATTCAATAAGGCCCTCCTATGACAGATTGCTTCTTGTCGACATCAGTTCGTTATCCAATAAGGCCCTCCTATGACAGATTGCTTCTTGTCGACATCAGTTCGTTATCCAAGAAGTCGATCTAGGAACAACCCTTTCAGTACTTTGAAGCTTGCATGCCTCAATGGCAAGTTTCTCACTTCCTGTGACAGGTTTACATCAATGGCCTTCGACTGAAATATTTTGTGTGGTGTTCAATGCCAAGTCCCTTATTCACACCACATTAATTGTACTGTAATACCTTGAGGGTCATCATCATTATCAGTGATTCCTCTCGCACCTGTTAACAGCTTACATCATTGGATGGTAATCAGGTGTGTCACACGGAATCGGTCAAGGGTGCGGACACAGCTGACCTTCCTAGAAGTCTAAGACATTCTAATGACAAACAAAACAAACTGGAGCTATCCTTCTCTAAACATACATTATGATATGAGAAATCAAGGTGTTTCGTTCTTACCTCTGTCCAAACGCTATTGTAGAAGTCCAAGCTTTGTTGATCCGGATGAGCTCCTCCCGTTCTCCAAAACCTGCAATCACCAACAGTTCAAACAATTAAATAGCACCTGATTATAACATAAAACAAAGCATATTCAACATATAGACCAAGGAGTACATGAAATAACCCATTAACAACAAGCTATTGAGAAGAATGGACCAATTTGCATTAAAGGTAATCAAAAGGAACCATTACAACCTGAGCCTTGGTGTTGTGCAAGCTCCTTCCAGGGTCCACAAGAGTCTTCCTCTACTTTGACAAAGCTCACCCACTTCCAAGTAGAACAAGTAAGGGTGACAATCTCTCCTCACAAACTTCTAAATGGGAGTCCTAATTCCTGCAGCATTTACCCTTAGAAATCTATAGCTTTCCACCTTCTTCCTTCTGGCTCAATGCCTCTTTTTATAGTGCTCAAGAGGAAGTTAATTAGGTCCACCATCAATGGGATAGTCCCCCTCTTTGGATGGGATCACTCCCTTATTGATGGGATAAGTTCCTCTTTGATAGGAGTGCATGGACCATCTGGAGGCGCTCAATACTCATCCAAGAATCTTCTAGAATGCTCTAGAAATGACCACAAGTAAGTTTTTGAAGATAAAACTTGCGCATTTTAACCTTTTCAGAGGGACGCACCTGCCCCTTTAGATACAGAGCGTCCTTGGACGCAGACCTTATGAACAAAAGGTGCGTACCGGCAGGCAAGGCTTGAGAGAACCTGCGTACCCAGAGATAAACATGTTTTATAAAGACTTTCTCTCTTTCTTGGAGTTTGATATGAATAGTAGAGGCATAAGACTTGCTCAAAAGGGGAGTATGACTGTTGATTGAGCCATACCGACTGTAAATAGCCATGGTGACATTTTTTAGTGTAACAGATTGCCCCCTAAAGTGCGAAGCCTGGAATAGATTAGGGTTTTGTATTATCTAGGAAGGGTGAAGCGCTTTATCATTTCGAGGATTATCTTGTGGAGAACCTGGTTGGAACCTGCAATTTTCAACACAAAATACATGGATAAGATTATATCATCACTGAGGTAGGCATTCCCATACTCAGATAAAAACTTTAACTAACAGACTAACTACTCTGATACAGGAATGATTTTGCAGTACATCATAATCATAGACTTTTGTAGACACAGTATGGACGCAGCCATCTGTTTATGACTAGTCTACTTAGATAATGAATACAAAACTCCTCGCAGCCTGGACGGTAAAGATTTGATCCAGGGTCTTCATTCCTACTTCTCGAATTGGTACGATTCTAGCCATGCGAATAAATGAGTCGATGTCGAACATGGTAGAAACCACTTGATTACCAGTCGATGATGTGAACTGTTAACAAGCGTGAGAGAGACCACCAGTAATGTCAATGGTTCTCAAAGTACACAGTACAATCCATGAGATGTGAATGAATGAGTTGGTGTCGAACATTTCACGGAATCCTTCGATCGAAAGTCAATGATGTAAACTGACGTCAAAGGCGAGAAACCTGCCATTGATGCATGCAGACCTCAAGGCACTGACGATTTCTAAGTCATCTCTCTAGATAATGTGCTGATGTCGATAGAAAGAGACTCGTTGCAGGCAAGCCCACAACACGAAATCATTGTTCAAGTTGAAGAAATATTGCTGTAAGGACTGACTCAGGGATGGTCAAATGGATGACAAGTATTTTGCAGATGAAAATTTTGTTTGCAGACCTCTTGAACACATAACGACACGACAGATGGTTTGGTGCTAAATAACTCAAATTTAATCCCCGGAACCCGGTTGAAGACTTTCAAAAGTGGTTTGATTGAATGTGAGGTAAAGGATTTCCCAACCCAGGTGAATGAAAAGTGTCGTGTCCAAGAGTGGTAATAAAGTTTCTTCTGAGACAAAAGGTAACAAATAGGCTCATTCTTCTCTCTTTTCCCCCACCATTTCTGGCAAGTACCTCTTTATTTTTAACAAGCTTGAGGAGGATAACATATGCTTGATTATAAGCTCATCCTTCAGATGAGTCCAACCTAGTTTTGATTCGAACCCTAGGAAGGAGTGGTTCGTTCCTGTTTGTAATTGAACAGGTCCTTTACTGTGAAATGTTTAACGAGCCCAGTATAGGAGAAACTCGGCGTTTCTCAATTTTAGAGAGTCTGAAAAACTTAAGAAGACTCCAAGTTGAACTTTTTCGTAAATTTGTGTCCCTCAAGCCCGAAAAAGTATAAAATAATACCTGGGGGAACCGCTTGATCTTGCGACCAAGGAGTACTTTCATAATTAGTGCCACTGACCTGAAAAGTAAAAAGCAATCAAGGACACGTCGTTTTATTTCCGTATCGAGTTTGAAACGACAAAAACCCGGCAATCTTTTCGTGATTCTATGGTCAGAAAAGAGCTAAAAGGGGACCGTCTTTTAATTCCGTTTTAACGAGTGTAAAAGAAATGCTCGGCAATCTTTTCATGTTTTAGGAGTCAGAAAAGGGCTTAAAAGATGACTCTGAGGTTTCACTTTTTCGTAAGTTTTAACGAGTTCAAAAAAGGGATAAAAATGTACTCATATGACCGAATTTCAATTTAATTTACGAGTAGGAAAAGACGGAAAGAACTCGGCATTTTCATTTGTTTTACGAGAATGAAAAATAGCAAAATAATCTCGGTATTTTCATGAGTTTAACGAGTCTTGAAAATAACCGAAATTGACTCGAGATAGGTTTCATTTTTACAAAATCTTGAAACAGATAAAAACTATGCTTCAAAGTAGTTTCATTTTTACGCAAGCTTGAAACAGAGAGGAAACTGTGCTTGATGCCCCCTAAGCATAACTGCTAGAGCGCATGCCCCCCAGCTTCATTTCATTCAACCAGTTGGATGAAATGAGGTTTGAGTTACGAGATCATTTGAAAGACTCGACCTAAAACTGTAAAAACTGAAATAACTAACCTAAACATACAACCTAACATCTATGAGGTCTAGTCAAACTCTCGACTCAATTAGAGGAGGATTTGTTTCATTTTTTCACGAGCTTGACACAGGAAAAGAACTATGCTCGGATTTGGTTTCATGTTTACGCAAGCTTGAAACGAAAAAATATGCTTGTTATAATTTCACATGCCCCCAGCATAATGACGCAAATCAAGGTACATGCCCCCCAAGCTTCATTGCATTCAACCGGCTGGATGAAATGAAGGTTTACTTTCAATATTTAACTTGAAAAGGGAGTTGTTTCATTTTTTAAACGAGCTTGACACAAGATAAGGAACTATGCTCATAACTACTCTCTACGATCTACCTAAGAACTCTACTCTAAAAACCTTGATTCATTTTTTAACGAGCTTGACACAAGACAAAGAACTGTGCTCTAAAAACCTTGATTCATTTTTTAACGAGCTTGACACAAGACAAGGAACTGTGCTCTAAAATCCTTGATTCATTTTTTAATGAGCTTGACACAAGACAAGGAACTATGCTCATGACTACTTTCTATAATCTACCTACTTAACCTACCCTTGTTTCATTTTTTAAACGAGCTTGACACAAGACAAGGAACTATGCTCAAGACGTTCGCATGCCCCCAGTATAATGATGCAAAGCGAGGTACATGCCCCCCAGGCTTCATTGCATTCAACCGGCTGGATGAAATGAAGGTTTACTTTCAATATTTAACTTGAAAAGGGAGTTGTTTCATTTTTAAGGAGGTTGACACAAGAAAAGAACTATCCTCATACCTGATTCATTTTTTAACGAGGTTGACTCAGTAACAGGAACTATCCTCAAACCTGATTCATTTTTTAACGAGGCTAACTCAGTAACAGGAACTATCCTCAAAATCCTATTTTCTACAATCTATCTACATATACTAAAATCTAGCTGATTCACTTTTTAATGAGGTTGACTCAGTAAAAGAACTATCCTCATACTAACCTGTTTCATTTTTTAACGAGGTTGGCACAGGAAAAGGAACTGTCCTCGTGTCCAATTTCATTTTTTAACGAGGTTGAGAGAGGAACAAACTATCCTCATTCTAAACTGTTTCATTTTTTAACGAGGTTGACACAGTAAAAGGAACTTTCCTCGAACACACTGATTCATTTTTTAATGAGGTTGACACAGTAAAAGGAACTTTCCTCGCAACATCCAGTTTCATTTTTTAACGAGGTTGAGACAGGAACAAACTATCCTCACGCTAGCCTATTTCATTTTTTAACGAGGTTGATACAGGAAAAAACTTTCCTCGTGCTCACTGATTCATTTTTTAATGAGGTTGACACAGTAAAAGGAACTTTCCTCGTTACATCCAGTTTCATTTTTTAACGAGGTTGATACAAGAAAAAACTATCCTCGTACGTGATTCATTTTTTAACGAGGTTGACTCAGTAACAGGAACTATCCTCATACCATCCAATTTCATTTTTTAACGAGGTTGAGAGAGGAACAAACTATCCTCGTACACACTGATTCATTTTTTTAACGAGGTTGACACAGTAAAAGGAACTTTCCTCACTACAGCCTATTTCATTTTTTAACGAGGTTGATACAGGAAAAACTATCCTCTTATACACTGATTCATTTTTTTAACGAGGTTGACACAGTAAAAGGAACTTTCCTCACCACATTGATCATGGCTTCCAACTGGAAGAAAGACATGTCAATGGACACACCTTGATCATGGCTTCCAAGAGGTCTTCATCGGAAGGAAGAATACTTCTTTGGAAGGAACACATGTCAAGGGACTCAAAAGGGATAAGAACATCGTGTTCAAGTAATCCCATAGAGTTTTCCATGTCAATTACCGGATCTAAATCAAAGGAAGATGAGCAAACACTGAGAGGCTCACTTACAGCGGTAACTGAAAACATGGGACCAGTTGCCACATAATTTACCCGTGGCAGGGTAGATACCACTTTAGAATCAAGAACATTTAGGGTCGTCATATTATTAGTAGTTGAGACAAGACTAGGGAATGAAAGCTGGTCTACAGTCACAATACTGCCATTGTGAGGGAAAGACATCACGCGAAAGAGTGTCGATACGACAGCTTTCATTGCATAAACATAGTCTCGCCCAAGGAGTAAATTGAAATCCAAGGGACCTCGAACTACCATAAGATCAATACAAACAGTTTTACCTTCGAAGGTAATAGGAAACTTAGGAAGGATCCCTAAAGGTT
The DNA here is from genome assembly GCA_031772625.1 of Pinus tabuliformis. NCBI lineage: Eukaryota > Viridiplantae > Streptophyta > Pinopsida > Pinales > Pinaceae > Pinus > Pinus tabuliformis. Next base: position 660,392,580 of record CM062804.1, read on the forward strand.
CACTAATGGTTCGGTTAAAAGCTTTCAGATTCTGCGTAATAGGCGCAAGCTGAGGGGAACCCAAAGCTTTCCAAACAGTTGAGGATAAAATACTAACAGAAGCACCTTCATCTACCTGAGTACGATGTATGTCCCTACTACCAGCCTTAACAATGATTTGGAAAGGGATGGAGGAAGGAAGACGAGGTTCTGTCAGTCTATTCCAATCAAAGGAAAAGACCTCACTACTTGAAGGGGGTTCTGTAGAAACAGGTGAAATGCCCCCGGGCATAGAAGAATCTGATGTAACAAGAAGAACCTGAGCAGTATGAATTTCACTCTCTAAAGGGAAAGTGGGATCGACCGAATGTGAAATTGAATCGACCACTTGATCAACTAATGGATCATCAACCTGAGTGACATGAGTTTCACTCTCCAATGGGAGAGTGTGATCGACTGTACTTGAATTTAGATCAATCATTCCGTCAGTTGACGGTAGGTTGGGAGAAAGTTTATGGTAACCAGTTGGAAATTCTTGCTGTGGAACAGTAAGGTTTTCCAACAATGTTGAGGCTTCATCCATGTGAGGGCAAATGTGAGTTTGATGATTCCCTTTGCATAACTTACAAGGAAACCTAACTTTACCCTTTTTCCCAGGAACCTGACTATCACTGGTTGATGGATCAATAGAAAGTTGATGGGATTTTTCTGACCATACTTCCAAGACCTTTGGAATACCAGGACAATTGACAAGGAAGTGGTCACCCTTACAAAGCTTGCAAGGGTATTTGGGTTTACGTTGCATGTCGGAGTTTTCCTCAACACAACTAACACTTATAGCCACGGTTGGTTGGTTGACCTCTTTCTTATCTTGCTTCTTCTTCTTCTTCTTCTTCTTCCCTTTCTTCTTCTTCTTAGCCTCCTGGTTACTAGCATCAAGGCTTTTACCAGGCGAAGAGGAAGAAATGGAGGAAGAAAAATTAGGCGAAGAAGGTAAAGGGTCAACAGAAGGTTGGTTATGTTGAGATGGTGAACTCTGTGAAGCATTCGGTTGAGGTGGAACAATTGGAGTACTTTGGGCCAACGAAGTTGAAAATAACCATATTGGTAAACCTATTGTAAATCCAGGTAATGAAAAAGTAGCCATATAAGGAGGACCAACATTTCCAAAGTAAGGAAAAGTACTAGGATTCTCATTAGGAGGGGTTCCTAGGTTGATAAATTCCGGAACATTTGCCATTATATTCAACTTCAGTGAATTTTATTAACAATTTAAAACTAAAATTAACAATTCACAATTCACACTTAACAACTAAAATTCACAATTCACACCTATGGTCTCTAAAAGTAAAAACAAACAAATTAACACGCGCTATCAAATCTAGGAGTCAAACCACACACAAACAGTAGCCTTCCGGACCGAAAACACTAGTTGGTGATTAAGCCCAACCTCGCAGAATCCAGTACAGAAATAGTGGGTGGAACAGTTACCCCGACAACCTGCTTAATGAATAGACTGGACCAAGTTCCTCCACTTTAACCGTCTCGAGTGAAGTGAACCCCCCAGAAAATCCAAGTGAGTATAGCTGACGTCTGCTCCAGGTACAGTGGGACCTTCCCTCCACTGTCACCTTGGGTAGAATCCTAAAGATTATGGTCACTAAGGTTACCAACGACCACAAGTACACCTGGGGGAACAGTCTAAACTCCGACAGCACGCAAGGGCAGAGTAGCAAGCTCAATCCCCTTACCGGCTCCTTGACAGTAATCCAAGGTTTACCGATAAGTGACCCCTGGCTCCTCGACAATGGTTAATCCGAGGTTTATCGTTTGTAATACGTACTGTCTGGCGTCGTTCCCAACGAGGGGGGAATGATCCCCTCACTGGTTCGGACACGAGCTCGTGCTTCTCCTTTAAGAGGAGCTTTCCCAGAGTGTAAATGTAACAATTGGATTTGATTCTATCACAAGATCAGCTACTTGTTTGGTTTTACTGTCTTGGAGAGTTAATTACTCACCTACTCCAAGACACTAGCCTAAGCTATGTTGGTGTTTCAGAGCCCTAGAAATGTAAAAATTACTAGATGAATTTTAATTAAGCGCTGTGTTATTAAGGCTGTTATTACTCAAATGGGTAAATGGAGATGAAACCAATGGTGTTATGACCCGACTCAACTGAATGAAATCAAATATGATAATGTAATCGTTTCAATTCGATGAATCCTAACTAAAGTAAGGAGAGAGTTTCCATTCACTTCCAACAATGCAAAAAATTGATCACTAAGAGAAAATATAACAAATTCTCTAATGCACTAATTTCATCAAGAAAAACTAATGCAAATCAATTCCAAACCCTTTTTTTTTTATTTTTATTTTTGTGTAAATTCAAATCAAAGAAAGCTGATCTAAATCTACAATTGATTTTTCAGAATGTAAACTATGCAATTGTAATCTATGCACAATTCACTTGAAAAGTATGCAAATGTAATCTATGCACATTTTTCATTCATATTCCGAAAAGGAGAATTCTAATTATGCAAATGTGATCTATGCAAGAGAATTCTCAAAACACAAGATGATTCTAATGTAATCTAAGAACCAATCAAGTGCAAGTCGAGAAAATTGGGTGAGAGTTCCAAAGATCAAAAAAAATAAAAACACTCAGAGGCGATTAACACTCATACACAATTTAGCCCCCCCCGGCGAATGAGGGGGAAATTTTTTTTGCAAAAACAGAAGCAAAAAGATGAAAAATTGTGAAAGGACTGAGACAAACCTCCAAGTAAGGACCAAAGGAAATCAAATCAAGAATTTCTCAAAAAAGAGACTCAAAACACCCAATTGATGAAAGCTAAAGCAGGAAAGCCAATGAAACAAGCTTAGGTGAAGATTTATGGCAAGAAACTAATGGATCTGGGCAGTAAAAACTAAGAAAAAGAAAAATCTAAGAGGAAAAAATGCAAAAAATGGAATTTTCTTAAATTTTAGCAGGGGACGCAGGCAACCCGTTAGCACAGGTGCGGGCCCGCACTGTGCACACAGCGACAGTGCGTCCAGGGATGCACTGTGCAACACTCAGAGGGTGCGTCCTACTGAAAAACTCAAGAAAACCAAAAATAAAACTAATCCTAAGCTAACCCACCCAGAGACAAGATCACAGAGCCAAAACCAGAAAAATAAATCAATTTTCTCAAAGCAAAGTTCAAACAAAAGAAAGGACTCTTTTCATTAATGGAAACTATCCCCAGCGGAGTCGCCAATTTGTCACACGGAATCGGTCAAGGGTGCGGACACAGCTGACCTTCCTAGAAGTCTAAGACATTCTAATGACAAACAAAACAAACTGGAGCTATCCTTCTCTAAACATACATTATGATATGAGAAATCAAGGTGTTTCGTTCTTACCTCTGTCCAAACGCTATTGTAGAAGTCCAAGCTTTGTTGATCCGGATGAGCTCCTCCCGTTCTCCAAAACCTGCAATCACCAACAGTTCAAACAATTAAATAGCACCTGATTATAACATAAAACAAAGCATATTCAACATATAGACCAAGGAGTACATGAAATAACCCATTAACAACAAGCTATTGAGAAGAATGGACCAATTTGCATTAAAGGTAATCAAAAGGAACCATTACAACCTGAGCCTTGGTGTTGTGCAAGCTCCTTCCAGGGTCCACAAGAGTCTTCCTCTACTTTGACAAAGCTCACCCACTTCCAAGTAGAACAAGTAAGGGTGACAATCTCTCCTCACAAACTTCTAAATGGGAGTCCTAATTCCTGCAGCATTTACCCTTAGAAATCTATAGCTTTCCACCTTCTTCCTTCTGGCTCAATGCCTCTTTTTATAGTGCTCAAGAGGAAGTTAATCAGGTCCACCATCAATGGGATAGTCCCCCTCTTTGGATGGGATCACTCCCTTATTGATGGGATAAGTTCCTCTTTGATAGGAGTGCATGGACCATCTGGAGGCGCTCAATACTCATCCAAGAATCTTCTAGAATGCTCTAGAAATGACCACAAGTAAGTTTTTGAAGATAAAACTTGCGCATTTTAACCTTTTCAGAGGGACACACCTGCCCCTTTAGATACAAAGCGTCCTTGGACACAGACCTTATGAACAAAAGGTGCGTACCCGTAGGCAAGGCTTGAGAGAACCTGCGTACCCAGAGATAAACATGTTTTATAAAGACTTTCTCTGTTTCTTGGAGTTTGATATGAATAGTAGAGGCATAAGACTTGCTCAAAAGGGGAGTATGACTGTTGATTGAGCCATACCGACTGTAAATAGCCATGGTGACATTTTTTAGTGTAACAAGGTGATGTCTTTCCATGTTCGACTCCAGAACATCTCTCACATGGATCGACTTGTACTTTGAGTGAATATCAAACGATATTGAAGACCCTAGATTTAGTTTCATCCATCCGGGCTGCGATATATATTCAGGAAAATAAAGACATCAAATGTACATCATTACTGCACAGATAATCATCCAACCTAAGGGATGATGGCTCTACCAGAATCATCAGTCTGCACGCAGATGATTGTTTGTCTTATGTACATGAAAATGAATTTATAAAGCTGAACATGGGAATGCCCACCTCAGCTAGATCATGAAAATATTATGAAGATAATGTATTGTATTGTATCTTATTACAAGTCGCCTTCTAGCTTGAAAAAACCTTGGATCCTCATGATAAATCATTTCACCCGACATCAAAAGATTAATGACCTCATGATTTAAGGGGCAACTGTTATAGACATTTTTGGGCACTGCAACCCCAATCATAAATGTCCATAAACCAAGGGCTCCCAAGTCCCTAAAAGTGTTGTTCCAACCCCTAAAATAACAAGGTCAGTTGATTACAACATCTCCCAGAAGTTCTCCATGAAAAACTACTCAGAACTGGTCAAAACTAGACCATCTCACCTGCTCCATGGTCAAAGTGCGTTGCATCCCACCTAAATTCACATGGTAGGTGCGATGCATACTGAAAATCCCTTCTATGGGGTGCGATGGGCGAGAGTGGACAAATGGCAGGGTCAATCTGTGAGGTAGAAGATCATGGAATCTTCCAGAAACTTCTCCTGTGACACTTGCCTCTCTGCATTCGCCCAGGGATGAGTAAGAGATCATCAATCTCGAAGTGGAACAAGAACTATCAGAGAGAGGACACTAATCAAATCTCAGAAGCTGACTCACCCCCCTTGCAAACATATATATATGGATCCCTCATCCCAGAGATCCAGGAGGCTGGAATTTTGTATCTTGTAAGGAAGTGCTGTTGGTTTCTTGGTGTAACATCACAGTGTTGGGTGATCTAAGCTTTTCATGAGGTGAAGAAGGGCTTTCTTGCTGAGAGGATGATGCTGGGTCAGAACAATTGGTTGTAATCCTCTTTTCTATTCTTGATATTAATAAATCTATTCAAGTTTTCCTCCACATTCTTGTATAATTGATGATATATGCATTTGTGTGGTCAATATATATCTGGTCCTATATTGCTTACGATAGTAGATCTGTACTCTTGGATAGTGTTATGCTACTTTGATTCCACAAGTTCTCTTTGAAGCTGCGTAAACGAGGAAGCGGGTGGCAAAAATCTATCAGAAGGGAGAGGAATCAAGTAAGGAACCAAGCGCAAGATAGAGGTTGGTCTCCTTATTTCCCCTCTTATCTACTTCTCATAAAGGAAAACGAAAGTGGTTTTAGTTTGTTTGTTTCTAAGGTAGCTACCAGCCTTATTGGGACTAGCATCTATGCATAGACACTAGATTTCCCGATAACAGGCATAGCTGCTGGCAAAGGGACTCCTGAGTGAGTGGTTTGCAATAAAGACGAAATTGGTGGCCACTTGCCTTGAAGGTGTATCTAGAATAGTCAATAGTGATTAGAGTAAGAGTACCATTGTCATGTACCTTCTGGATTTCGTATGGTCCCAACCAACGAGTCTGGAGTTTCCCGGGAAAGTCCTGAAACCTGGAATCATACACAAGTGCCTTGTCTCCTTCATGGAAGACTTTATTTTTAATGAGAGCATCATGCAATTTAGCTCACTGTTGTTGGATAAGTGTAGTGTTTTGGAGTGCAGAGAGCCTGATTTCATCGAGCTCATTGATCTACTATAATCGATTAATCTGCGCCTCAGTTAGATCTAAGCCAACTTCCTGTGTTGTTCCCAATGTTTGGATTTCAAATTCTATGGGAAAGATGGGTTGCTTTCCAAACACTAATTGATAAGGTGAGTAACCAATGGTACTTCTCCATGTTTTTCTGGAAGCCCACAGTGCTTCTGGTAGTCTGGCATCCCAATCATGCCCATGTGACAAAATTGTTTTTGTTAGGATTGTTTCTATTATTTTATTGCTGCTTTCTACCTGACCATTTGGTTGTGGGTGGTATGGAGTAGTGATTTTATGTTGGACATGATAGTTTTTGAGTGTTGCAGCTATTTTGTTCCCAACAAACTGTGGTCCACCGTCTATAATTATATCCCTTGGAAGGCCATAACGCATAAATATATGGAACATGAACTGTATGACAAAATCTTTTGTAGCTCTCGGCAATGCCTCTGCTTCAACCCATTTGGTGACATATTCTGTCGCCACCAAAATATATGTTTTCTGGTTTGAGGGTGGGTTAATTGGTCCAACGAAATCAAAGGCCCATCGTTCGAATGGTTCAATGACTAATTGTGGATTCAAGGGCATCTCATCGCACTGACCAGGGCGTCCTGCTCTCTGGCAACTGTCACAAGCTTGGACTAATTTCTTTGCATCTTTGAAAATTGTAGGCCAATAATACCCTGTTTGCAGCACCTTATGTCCAGTTCTGCAATTGGTGAAATGTCCGCCACATGGTCCGTCATGGCAGGCTTTTAAAATGTCGAAGATTTCATCCTCTCGAATGCATATTCTGATATGCATATCTGCCCCTGTGTGGAATAGGTAGCCTCCAACCAATGAGAATCGAGCACTCCTCTAAACAATCTGTTTCTGCTCATTAGGGGTTAGATGTTTTAGTAGTTTACCTACTGTTAGGTAATTGGAAAAATCAGCATATCAGGGTGTTTGAACAGCCACAACAAATAGATACTCGTCTAGAAATTGATCTTCAACTGCTGCTGCATCGATTGGCTTTGGCATTCTTGAGAGAAAATCGGCTACAGGATTTTCTTTTCCAGGTCGATCCTTGATTGTAATATCAAATTCCTGCAATAATATCAGCCATCTAGTTATTCTGCCATTTGTGATAGGCTTGTTTGCTAAATATTTGATAGCAGAATGATCTGTATACAAGATAACATGATATCCAGTAATGTAATGTCTAAACTTAATGACAGCATGTACTACAGCTAGAAATTCTTTTTCAGTAACAGTGTAATTTAATTCAGCAGGGCATAAATTTTTGCTGATATAATAAATTGCATATGGTTTTTAATCCTCTTCTTGCCTAAGGACTGCTCCAATGGCTGTATCTGAGGCATCAGATGATACTAAAATGGCAAATCCCAATTTGGTCCTCGAAGGACTGGGTATATGGACACAAGCTTCTTCAGATCCTGGAAAGCACGTTCACATTTTTGTATCCAAAGAAAATCAACGTTACCAATTAGTGCATGCAGAGGTGCAACAATATGGGAAAAATGTTATATAAACCTCCTATAATAACCAGAAAATCCAAGAAAACTGCGTACCTCCATTTGAGTGGTAGGAGTGGGAATAAGAAAAATTATTTGGATTTTGGGTGGGTCTACCTGAATGTTAGCTGCTAAAATATAGTGTCCTAGAATAAGTCATTCAGTCATCATTATATAGCATTTTTCATGGCTTAAACAAAACCTGGTAGCAATGCAGCATTGTAGGACTTTTTCCAGTGTATCCAATGCTGGATCAAAATAATCTTCGTACGGTGTAAAGTCATCCATGTATACTTCAAGCCCTTCATTTATTCAGTCTGCAAAAATGCTGAGGATAGCCCTTTGGAATGTGGCGGGAGCATTGCATAAGCCAAAAGGTAGAACTTTGTAGGCAAATGTTCGCCAAGGACAAGTAAAAGTGGTTTTGTCTTGGTCTTCAAGGGAAATTTGAATCTGATTGTATCCAATGAAGCCATCCAGAAATGAAAAGAATTTCTTTCCTGCCAAAGTGTCTAATACTTGGTCGATGAATGGGAGAGGGAAGTGGTCTTTTTGTGTTGCTTTATTTAGTTCTCTGTAGTCCACACAAATTCTCCATTTCCCATTCTTTTTTGGTACCACCACAAGCGGAGAGACCCATTTACCATCGGAGATAGGATAGATGAAATTGACATCTAAAAGTTTTTGAAGTTCAACTTTTACCACATTTTTTAGATGAAGATTAAGTCTCCTATGAGGCTGGCGAACAAGTCTCGCATCTTTTTCTATGTAAATTTGGTGTGTACATAATTGGGGGTCAATTCCTTTCATATCAGGGTAGTCCCATGCAAATGCTTCTTTATATTTCATCAACAAATGGATGAGCTTCGTTTCTTGTTCGGAGGTGAGGTTGGCATTAATGTTTAACGTTTTTCCCGGTTCGATTTCCACAATTTTACTATTTGCAACAAAGGTAACAGGTATTGTTTGATCATGTGGATCTTTAAGAGGATCTTATTCTAATTCATTATCGAATGCTGCCTCTATCATGTGACACTATGTGTGGGATCTGAATTTAGTTTGACTAATAAATTTATCAATGGCATCGTCCTCTATCTAGTCTTTAAAATCAAGTGCCTCTTGTATAGTTAATGGAGCTCTAATGTTGTCAGTAAGGTATGATACATGGTGCTTATTAGTTTTGATCATTGTGACACTTGGCTATGCTGGAGGATATAAGGCTAAGTTCTTGATATTCGCTCCCCTCGTTATGGTCATATTGCCTTGTCGGCAGCCAATATAGGCATCGACAGTTGTAAGCCAAGGTCTACCTAAAATCAATGGGTCTCCATAAAGTCGGCTTTTGGGATTTATTATCAAAAAATCGGTCAGATATTCCCAGGAGTCAACAAATACCATGACATCATGTAGTGTGCCCTTGGCCTAACCACAGATCGGTCAGCCAGTTCTAGTAAGGTAGAGGTGGTTTCTACATATGTAATGCCTAGCTTCTGGTAAGTAGTAGTTGTTAAGATGTTGATTGCAGCTCCTAGGTCCACTAAGGCATTAGGGAAGTTTTGACCATAAATTTGTACGGTGACTATTTGTTGGGGGGAAAAGTATCTAATGCAGAATGCCTCTATCCCTACTCTGAAGGTGATAGTACTCCAGCAACAACAGAATGCAAAGCTATTCAAAGTTTCTTCTTTATGAGATGAGAGAGGGAAGAAAAGGATGATCTACTAACCGTTATCTTGCGCTAATAGTCGATCTAGTCTTCACTCCTTGTCGCTTGCTCCTAGCTCCTTGTCCTTTCGTCGGGCCAGCTACACACAGATCCTGTAAAAGCACAAGAAAAGGAGACTACAAGAAGCATACATCCATAATCGATTATAGGATTAGCATAAATCAAATATACAAGCATCTATTCATCATAAAGACACATGCATATAGAAGAACCTCAAATACTTTATTGATAATAGAAGTAAAGTTCTGAGAGAATTACAACCACAATGGGCCCAATCCAGCAACACCTCCCAGCTGAAATAAATCTTCCTCTTCACCTCCTTTAAGCAAACACCCAATAGCTCTAATCACAAACCAACAGCACTTCCTTACTTGCACAAAATTCCATCCTCCTTAGACCTCATGAGAGAGCTCTATATATAGGTTTTTGGAGAAAGGATGAGTCATCTTGAGACTGGCCTGAAGCTGACTTGTGTCCTCTCCCACTTTAGTTAATCTTCAGTTCTTGAGTCCACTTGGAGAATCTTGCTTCCACTTGGAGATCAAGACCCTCTTACTCATCACTAGGCGAATTCCTTGATCCAAGTGTCAGTTTGGAAGCTTCCTGGGCAGTTGACACCTTGCAGAATGACTGTGCCACTTGGCCAATCTCGCCCAACACAGGTAGCCTTCATTGGTTTTGACCTTCAGCGCAGGTACAAGGAGGAGCAGTTGACATTCAGCGCAGATGCTCAGTGGAGCAGCTGACATGATCCAGAAATAGCCTGTTTTTGAGTGTTTTTGAGTGGAGAACTGATTCTTAGTGCTGTGGTTTGCAGACCTTGTTCCTCTAAGGGTAAGAACAACATGTTTAGGGACTTTGGATCCCTCAGATTATTGACATTTCATGCTCCATGCTGATAGGCACAAAAATGTCTATAACAGTTGCCCCCTAAAGTATGAGGTCGTTTATCGGGTGAAATGCTTTATTAGGAGGATCCGACGTTCATTCAATCGGCTGAGAGGTGCCCTGCAATAAAATACAATACAATACATTATTTTTCATTCTGCTTTCATGATCTAGCTGAGGCGGGCATTCCCATGCTCATCTTTATAAATTCATTTTGGTACATATAACAGACGACTGTCTGATGATAGACTGATAATTCTCTGGTGAAATTATCATCCTTTGAGTAGGATGATCATCTGCTGCAATGATGTACATATCAAATGTCTTTATATCCTGAATATATATCGCAGCCCGGATGGATGAAACTAGATCTAGGGTCTTCAATCTCGTTCGATCTTCACTCTAAGTACAAGTCGATCCATGTGAGAATTGCGTTGAAGTCGAACATGGAAAGACATCGCTTGATTACCGATCAATAATGTAAACCGTTAACAAGCGCGAGAGGAATCACCAATAATGACAATGACCCTCAAGGTACTGCAGTACAATTCACATGGTGTGAATAAAGGACTTGGCGTCGAACACCACACAAAATCTTCTGGTCGAAGGTCATTGATGTATACCTGTCACCGGAAGTGAGAAACTTGCCATTGAGGCATGCAAGCTTCAAAGCACTGGGGGGGTGTTCCTAGATCAACTTCTTGGATAATGAGCTGAAGTCGACAAGAAGCGATCCATCAAAGGAGGGCATTAATGAATCCCACATCAGTGACACGGAATGGAGCTAATGACTTTAGTGGAGGTGAAAACAAACTGTGAGATATGATTCAGGGTGGCGATCATGGGTGGATGAAGGATAATGTATGGCAGTGGATGGGACACGGTTGACTCTTTCTGAACACATCTCTTGAACATATAACGACACTAATGTGATGGATCGGTAGCATTACCCCAAATACGGATGGTTTGGCGAGGACCATGGTGATGAGACCGGTGAATGAAACAACCCAACCCGATGTGGTACGGAGGACAAAGTTTCATGTTCAAGAGCGACTTGCTACCATCAAAGCTTTGAGGTTCTCCCAATTTTTCCCCAGTCATTTCTGACCAGTACCTCTTTATTTTTTTGAAGCTTGAGGAGGATAACATATGCTTGTTCTATAACCTGCCCTTCGGGCAAGCCAATCGCTATGTTTTAACGAGCCTAGCGATAGGGAAACTCGTTCTCGTCTAAAGACAAGTTTGTCGCTAATTAATCATTTTAACGAGTCTAGCGACAAAGACAACTTGGTCCTTTTCATTTTTAGAGAGTCTGAAAAGGTACAGAAAGTTAACTCCAAAATTCCTTTTTCGTCATCTAATCCCTTAAGTCCGAAAAAGTATAAAACAATACAAAAGGGATGAATTTTCGATAAATTTAACGAGCTGAATAAAACAAGCGCTCGACCTTTTTGTGAAATAATCCCTCAGGTCCGAAAAGATTAAAATCTAGAGGAGGGATAGCTCTTCCGGTCATTTTAATGAGCTGGAAGGCCAAAACTCGGCAATATTTTCATATTTTACGAGTCAGATGAAAAGAGCTCAAAGAAGACTCATCTTTTGAGGAACGAGTGATAAACAGGGATAGCAGCAGATTCCAGGTATAGGTTGGAATTTTCCAATCACGGCAGTGTCACAAGGATGGCTAAGTGGAATCACTCTTCGCAGCTGTTCCTCAAAATGGGTAAACAATCATATGGAGGTGAACGATTGGCCAAATGAAATGGAGGTGGCGGGTGCAAACACGACCAAGGCTTTTATGGCTAAATAAATTTACGATCACAATGGTTATTTACCAGAATAGGTTCTTTTTTTAGATAAAAATGAGCTTAAACTCTGGGGAAAACATTGCTCACTGCTTTTATTTATTTTTTAACGAGCATGAAGACCGCGTTAAAACTGCTCGGATCTTGCGTTTATTTTTTAACGAGCATGAACTTTATGCTAAAACTGCTCGATATACCAGTCATAGGATTAGAATGTCTCCTGAAAGATCCCATTTTTTATAGAGCTTGCGCCTTACCAAAGCTATGCTCTAAATTTGGCAATTTTTGACCTTTGCTCCTCATCCTTTATTTACGCAAGTTTGGAAACGGCTAATCCTACGAGTTTAAAGGGTTAGACCTACAGGTTTAAAGGGAGGACCTAAAAATTTAAAAAATAAATAGTCGTCCCTTGCTTGCATTCCAAAAGGTTGCATGCCCCCAGGTATAAAGTACGATTTCAAGGTTACCCCTCAATTTGCAAGTAGAACAATTGTTCTACCAGGAAAGACCTACCTCTTTCTGGTTACCCCTCAATTTGAAAGTAGAACAATTGTTCTACCAGGAAAGGCCTACCTCTTCTGGTTACCCAAAGAATGGTTTTATTTGCTGCCGCAAATGAAACTCTTTCTTCGGCGATGTCTATCATTAGGTTACTCAAAGATGGTTACTACTTGTTGCAGCAAAGGAATCCCCTTCTTTGGAGGCTGCCCCTACTTATCCTCTAAAACATTAGTTTTAATGGGTGAGGCTTGCCTTTTACCCAAAGATGGTTTCCATTTGCTGCCGCAATAGAATCTCTTTCCTTGGTAGCCTACTTGTTTAGACAGAGTTGAATGACCTTTGTCACACAAATAACCTTATCAAAAGAATCCTATTCTAGAAAAACCCCTCTTCCATCCACGGACGGGGTACGGACTAGTCATATTCTTTCGCGGAAATTCTACTTTATACCCAAGGTTTTCTCTGCCCGAAGCAGACCAGAATGCATGCCCCCTGGGTCCCAGTTCTATCTTTCCGAATCACTCGCATTCATCGGGAAGGAGGACTGGAGGTGGAGACATTTCTTGGGTGAATAGACCATTGAGGATTGGTATTTGACTATTTGCGATGCGTGATCCTGGAAATGAAAGTTGGTCTACGAGCTTGACCACCCTTCCTTCGTGTGGAAAACACATTACTCTAAAGAGTGAGGAGACTATAGCTCCCATGCAATATATATAGTCACGTCCAAGGAGTAGGTTATAATCCAAGGGTCCTTGAATGACCATCACGTTCAAATTGACGGTCTTCCCTTTCAATGTAACAGGCAAATTGGGGAGGATCCCTAATGGTCGACTGGTTCCTTTATCAAAGCCCGAGAGATTTCTCATCTCAGGCAAAAGTGTCGGGGAACCCAGTGCTTTCCAAGCAACAGAGGAAAGGATACTCACAGATGCCCCTTCATCAATGATAGTTCCAGCCATCACCATTCTATAAATTTGGACTATGATTCTGAATGGTATACTGGCTGGTAACCGGGGTCTGCCCAGTTGGTTCCAATCAAAGGACACAACCAGGTTGCTTGGCGGTGGGACCGAATATATGGCCGGACACGATTCTGACGATGTTCCTTCCTGCGATAAAGGAATGGGCGCATTGCCCTGATGCTCATTAGAATCTGTGTTGACGAAAAGAATCTGGATGGTGTCATCCTTATTCTCTTCCGTGAGGGTGTCATTTGAAGATGAATCTTCAGTGACGGTGTCATTTGAGGATGAATCCTCTGAAGGAAGAACCGGGTCAACTGCCGTATCGACCTTTAGACTTTCGTCTGGTCTGGATTCAGTAGGTTCATTTTCAATAACTGACGCTTCAGCTGACCACTTGAGCGGGCCAGCTATATTTTCAACCAACGAAGGACTTGGCACGAGTTTTTTGTATCCAGGAGGAAGTACTACCGGAGAAACCGGACGATCTTCCAAAACTCTCTTCGCTTCGTCTAAGAAGGGACAACGGTGGATGGCGTGACCACCTTCACACAGTCTACAGGGGGATCTTGTTCCCCCTCTCTGTCTTGAACCTTCACTTTCGCTGGTTGACGGTAAGCAATCAACATGGCTATCAGAGGTTGATGCTCCCGAATTGTGCAGACGAGGGGACCAGTCCCTTAGTATCCGGGGAATACAGGGACAATCTCTATGGAAGTGGTCTCCTCTACATATGACACATGGCGATTTAGGACCGGTCTGTGCTGTGTGTGGGTTTTTGTCAGATGTCTTTTGCTTGCCCCCAGTCGCCTTAGGCTCCTTCTTCTTCTTCACTTTCTTCTTCTTTTCCTTCTTCTCCATGGGAGCTTGGCTTTTGCCAGCCCTACCTTTTGAAGATGAAGGATTGGAGGAAGGGTTAGAAGAAGTAGAAGGCTGGTGGGATGCTCTAGACTCATCTAACTGTTGACTCGACTGCTCAGGAACCATGGTGTTCTGAACTACACTAGTTGAGAATAGCCAAACAGGCAGGCCAATTGTCAGTACTGGAAGTGACAATGTGGCCATGTGGGGCGCACCAACTTCTCCCCAAGAGGAGAATGGACTAGGACTTCCATCATGTGGAGTTCCTTGGTTGGGGCGTTCCATGTTCTCAACTTTAAGATCAACGCGGGAATAGGAGGTGATTATGTTCTGTTTAAAATAAATTTTATAACGACGCTTAGACACAACTTGCTTTTTCACTTTTTAAGAGTCGAGAAAAAGCTAAAGATGACTCTAGTCTCCTTCGATGTTTTAACGAGCCCGAGGTGACAAATTCTCGGATGGACTTTTTCAGTTATAGAGTTTGAAAAAGGCCAAAAGAAACTACTCTGGAGTTCTAGGCAGAGGGTGTGCCAAACCTTTCGCAAAACCACAGAAAACGTTTTACGGTACGAGTGGTTGATCTTCGTGAATGCTGTGTTCACTGCATTGCGATCAGTAGGGCGGCCGACACGGTTTCCTATGGATAAAGGCTTTGATCCTATAGGGGTCTCCCAATATATACGTGACGGTACATGGGAGCACAAGTCCGTATTGATACTTATCGCTTCATCGTGGAGGAATCACCCAACCACTCAACGCTAAGATATCACGTTTAACGATGCCGGAACACGTCTCTAGCTTAGACCTCTAGATGTTTGCGTTATGTTTCAATGCGTTGTTATGTAAATTCAATTTATTTTAAGGTTGATCTTGTTTAGAAGTTTACCTTTATGGATCACCACGAGATGTATAGAAACACTCCTGAATGCAATCTAAGATGATAAGCAAGCTTTTCAATCTTTCAACTTTGAAAACCTTAACTACTGAGGGAGAAGGAAGATAACACCTTTTCACACAGATCATAGAGCACACACTAATGCACTTTCCTAAATCAACATGCAAACTGTCATAATGTACATGCACAATGCAAGTATTTCTTTTCTCTTTCTTAATGTTGATGAAATGCAAAAAGAAAGCTGTTGTATAACTTTGAATTCAATTTCAAGCGAAAGCAAACAAGTTTGTCCAAAAATCGAAAGACACCTTACGATCTACTTGTTTCGACACTAGAAATATATAAATTCAAACCATATAACGAAAGCGACAAACTCAATCAGCTATGAACAGCAAATAAACTAACTCTTGAGATCAGAACGACACTTAATCACAGGTCTAGATCTAAGAGGTCAATGCAAGACTGGTTCACTTTCGTTATGGGAAACTGTAAATGACGCAAGAAATACAAAAGAACAAATACAGTTTCTTTATACAACTGAGGCGGAATAATGACAAAGAAAGATGGTTTCAGATAGGCCTACTGACTGGCAGCAAACAGCAAAAACAACAGTGAAAACAAATCAAGACATAGCAGGAAACCACAGTAACTCAAGTCAAGACTGGTCCAGCGCAGGTGTAACACTGCCTGTTTGACCTTCAGCGCAGGTAGCCCCTTCGAGAACTGCACTGAAATGCAGACTGCCTTTGTACAGTCTGCAATGAAGAACGAGACTTTCGTCCGTCTTGGTTTCCGGGTCACAGATTGCTCAAAAATTCACGGTTTTTGCTCAAATCAGAAGCTATCAGTCAAGGACACACTAAGGGATGCAAAGGAGGATGAAAAGCTATCACTAAGAGCTTATTAGAGTCCTTGTGGATCAGCTCTTCAAATCATAAACTTGCTCAGAAACTGAGCCAGAGTAGCTGACCTCTACTTTGTGTTTGATGGATTCAAACACAGTTCGATTCGGTACTCTCCTTGTTTATGCAATGAATAGCAAGAAACACAACAAAATAACAAGATACGTTCCCCAGTGGAGTCGCCATTTTGTTGGGGGGAAAAGTATCTAATGCAGAATGCCTCTATCCCTACTCTGAAGGTGATAGTACTCCAGCAACAACAGAATGCAAAGCTATTCAAAGTTTCTTCTTTATGAGATGAGAGAGGGAAGAAAAGGATGATCTACTAACCGTTATCTTGCGCTAATAGTCGATCCAGTCTTCACTCCTTGCCGCTTGCTCCTAGCTCCTTGTCCTTTCGCCGGGCCAACTACACACAGATCCTGTAAAAGCACAAGAAAAGGAGACTACAAGAAGCATACATCCATAATCGATTATAGGATTAGCATAAATCAAATATACAAGCATCTATTCATCATAAAGACACATGCATATAGAAGAACCTCAAATACTTTATTGATAATAGAAGTAAAGTTCTGAGAGAATTACAACCACAATGAGCCCAATCCAGCAACACCTCCCAGCTGAAGGAAATCTTCCTCTTCACCTCCTTTAAGCAAACACCCAATAGCTCTAATCACAAACCAACAGCACTTCCTTACTTGCACAAAATTCCAGCCTCCTTAGACCTCATGAGAGAGCTCTATATATAGGTTTTTGGAGAAAGGATGAGTCATCTTGAGACTGGCCTGAAGCTGACTTGTGTCCTCTCCCACTTTAGTTAATCTTCAGTTCTTGAGTCCACTTGGAGAATCTTGCTTCCACTTGGAGATCAAGACCCTCTTACTCATCACTAGGCGAATTCCTTGATCCAAGTGTCAGTTTGGAAGCTTCCTGGGCAGTTGACACCTTGCAGAATGACTGTGCCACTTGGCCAATCTCGCCCAGCGCAGGTAGCCTTCATTGGTTTTGACCTTCAGCGCAGGTACAAGGAGGAGCAGTTGACATTCAGCGCAGATGCTCAGTGGAGCAACTGACATGATCCAGAAATAGCCTGTTTTTGAGTGTTTTTGAGTGGAGAACTGATTCTTAGTGTTGTGGTTTGCAGACCTTGTTCCTCTAAGGGTAAGAAGAACATGTTTAGGGACTTTGGATCCCTCAGATTATTGACATTTCATGCTCCATGCTGATAGGCACAAAAATGTCTATAACACTATTGGATTTCCTAGGTCTTCGTATTTAATGGGTGTTTCTTTTCCTGATAATAAGTCAGATAGAGTTCCAACTACTTGGACTCTTGGATTATTTGCCATATTCCTCCTTGGTTTCTTTACACACAATTCTTTGATAGTATTTTCATATATCGGGATGTCTTGAATGGCTTAGAGGAATGGAATTTTTATGTACAAATTTTGTAATTCTCCCAGAATGTCAAAATTAGGATATTGTGTAGGTTGAGGTATGATTAATCATTCTGGGAACAGGGGAGAGGATGTGGTTGCTTGGTTATGAGTTTGTTGTTTGTTCACATCTTATTCTTGTGACAGGCATTCTCTAGGTAACTGATTTTCAACATGGGTTGTCTTATCTCCCTCAGTTTCAATAATACGCCCAGATCTTAGCTAAAGACCATTACACTCCCTCAGATCAGCTTCTATTTATGATGTTTCTACTATTTGGACAGATTGGACCGATCTGTTATTTGGATTGGGGTTGGGTTGGGCTGGGAGTTGCAGTCTCAGATTAGACTGGGGATTTTGTTGTAAGGCTAGCAGTGTAGGTTGAGGGAGCGGAATGGTTCCTACTGGCTGATGCATCAGCCTTTTCCAGTTTGTCTGCCAGGTTGGACTTTGTGAAGTAGGGGGTGTCCATTGTGTTGGGTATGCATTACTTTGCCAATATGGTGGGGCATAGGGAAAATTCGGCCAACTAGATTGGCTTGCCTGACTCAGCCATGGGGTTGATGAAGGAAACGACTATGGTGACCAATTTGGAAACGGAGGTTGAGGTTGATTTTGCCACATTATATTGTTGAGCATTATACTGTGGAGATTGAAAAGAAGAGGTTGGGTCTGAAAACATACCAAACTGTCGCGGCTGCCACTGACGGTGCTGGTTGAGCAGATACACTGATTCTGGCTCTTCTTCTGCTTCCTTATATATTGCTTTTAATATGGGAAGTGAGGGACAGCTCTCCGTAAGGTGATATTTTGTGCAGATGGCACATGTTTGGAATGCGTCTAGTGGACATTCCTTATGGCTATGTTTCTTCCTGCAGCGGGGACAGAAGATTGCTAAATTTTGCTCTGCCTCCATTTGCTTCTGTTTGGCCTGCATAATATCAAGTTGTGTAGTTAGTGTCCCTAGTATATCCGTTTTAAAATTTTCCAATAAATTTCCAATTTTTGCATGCGTTACTCCTTCTGTCGAAATCGTATTATCTCTTACAAACTGATCATGTATTGCCGGTTTTAATCTTGTGCTGCCTCTTGAGCTCCTGATACATAAATCAATAATGTTAGCAAAATTTTCTTGATAAATATCTCCTTTTCCCATAATGTTTAATGTTTCAATCCATTATTCCTTCATACCCCTAATTAATGTTGTTTTTATCACATTATCAGGTAAAGGTAGTGATGCATAAGGAGATCTTTGAAGATTATACTGAAAACATTCCACATACTCCTCTAATGTTTCATTTGGTCTAGCTACCATCTGGAATATTTCGTCCTTCAGTTCTCTAGACCTGCAATAGTCCTGATATTTTTTTAGAAAAGATTCTTTCATTTTATCCCAGTTATTTATAACCCCGCCACCTAATCCCATAAACCATCTTAAGGCAACCCCTTTTAATGTAGAGGGAAATAATTTCAGTTTTGGGGGGTCAGTGGTGTAATCATATCCCCTACACAGCACATCGAACTCAAATAGAAATGCATTCGGATCTTCTGATGTAAGACCATGGAATGTAGGGATATGTTGAAGAGGGATTTCTTTCATAGGCACATTTGCTGCAATATCCACTATGGGGTATCGTAATGTAGAGGTTTGGGTGTTTGGCTGGTATTGAGCCATTTGGTCGAATATATGCCAATAACCTTCTAGGATATCTAGGAGGGTATTCCTAGGTTGTGAGGGAATGGCTTTAATAGGAATGGTTTTAATAGCACTTCCTCAATCTGGGATAATGAGAGTGCCTAATGTCTGAGAAGATTGAGTTTCTTCAACAATGATTTTTGCAGCACTTCCCTTGTTTGGGTTGTTTAATGGCTGAGTTGTCCCAAGAGGAGACCTCGGTTCCTCAGTTTCTCTTGTCTCTCCTCCTCCTTCACAAAGATTGCTGAAATTCCCTTCTTGCAATAGTTCTGGAGTAGAATTTTCAATTTCTTGAAAGTCCTACTCTTTAGCTTGACTATGCACCTCAGCAAAGGCTATAGATGGTGATCCTGTGGCCTGAAGGGAACTAGTAGGCTGTCTAGAAATAACTTTTCTAGGTCGTACTGAAGGCTGAGATTCTACTTTCTTGAATATTTCGTCTATGAAGGTTGATCGGCCAAGGGTCACTGGCCCCTTAGCTTTTTCAGGCTTGGGGAGAGGTTTGGAATTCTTTTCTGGCTTTTTCTACTTAGTCATGCACACAAATCAACTACTAGATTCTACCCAAACAAAACAACAGCAAATATGTAGGAAAGCGAGCAGAGGAGCAGGACTGTTACATGCTCCGCACATAGGTTCTTACCTTCCATTTTTAAAACCCAATTCTTCCCTAGCAGGTTCTTTCATTACTCTGAAAAAGAACAAATGGCTACACTCTTCCCTGCCAATGGCGCCAAAATTTCGAGCTATAAAAGGGTCTCTTTCACATCTAATTACCTCACATTAATTTGTCAATACAGGAACGTTTTGTTATTTCAAAGAGTGTCTCAGTCTGAGGCTATCATTCGCCAGAGTAATGCTAGTAGTACAATGCTTAAACATACAAGAGTAAACGGATGCTTGTTTACAACAAACTACTTCAAAATATTAAACCACACATTCAGAAAACTAAGAAATTTATCAATCAAGGGTTTAGTAGCAGTAACTCATCCCTTTGTAAACTGATGGAACTAAAGGAAATCAGAGAACAGATCGTGGATCTGGGAGCCGGACAGTAAATGTCAATGCTCACTACAGCCTTAGATCGTTCTTCACACCAAAATAACAAATGACAGGAAATGGAACGACAGATAAGAAATGGAACAACAAATAAGAAATAGAACAACAAACCTGAAATGGAACAACAAACAGGAAACTGTAACAGCAATTAAGTCTAACAAGCAGGAACACCTTAATCTACAAGATCAAATGCACTAATCGTGACCTACAGGAATCAAATGGCAATCCTTCACTTTTAAGGATGAATTGAACAACACACAAAAATGGAACAACACTGATTAATGCTAGACTATAGAACAACGCTTGAAAACCATATATGCACACGGCACACCTTAATAGTAACCTGATCTTGGTAAACCAGTTATCAATCTCAGTTATAAAGATTACGACTGTATTTCAGAATGGAACAGCAATGTCTATAGATTCAACAATCGCAAAGAACATAATCCCTAAGATGAGTTTAGTAGTACCAATGAAATAAGTGTACAACACAAATACTCTGTAATTAAACAGCAACAGTATTCTGTAAAGACCGGAAATATTATATCAACACTTAAAAGAATAGTGATACGTTGCAAAGTTAATACAATAGTTATGTCTTTAGAAACCTCAGTAAATTAAACATAAAAGAGCATGTGATGTAAACTAACAAAACACATCAGATTACCAAATAACATTGATAAGCAAACCACACATAAACCAAACGTGATAGTACAGGAGCAAGTGTCCTCCAGGGCCGGGCCCTTAGTCTCCAGGGGTACACCGCTTGAAGTTATTCTAGACTCAAAGATGAAATAGCAACCAAGTTTGTATTAATGCATAAAACAGAATTACAGTAGATCGGCTCTCAACGAGACTCGATGATCAAAGTTTCAATCTTAAGAGAAATTACATAAAATATAACAGACTCGACAGACCCTTCGAGCTAACAGTGCTGCCCCTTTTATAATGGTGAAGGCGGAGATGTCTAGGTGCAAAAATAGTTAAAGCAGTGATCCCTCGGGATCAAAGGATCCCGAGGGATTCACCGAACCGTTAGTCCTCAGTTAACTCTTTTCTTTCTTGCGTCGAGCCGATATCTACACTTCCTTTCCAGGGCTGATTCGCTTTGATTTGTTTTGCCTTGTTTGCATACAGTTCCGTCAAAGGGACAACGGTTAAACCGTCCTTGTCCTTTCCTTTGGAACGGCAGTTTTTCGTTTTTCCTTCTTCCTGCACAAGAAAATGAAAATTGTCAATGTTTTCATTTTTCACATTAATCTCACAGGTTTTATTACAATTCCTTATCATTTTCCTAGTTCATGATGCAAAAGGTTTGTAAGTTCTAATGAAAAGATGCTGAAATAATTGCCCAAAACATACCTTCTTTAGTACTCCACAGTAGGCAATTGTTTTTGGCACTTAAAATCAAATGAGGTGGAGGGATTAGATAGGCGAGGAGTTGAATAGGGCAAGAGAAGCCATGTATTCTCTCCAAACAATTGAAAACATCAAGAAACTAAAGCAAACCTCAAGTAGAGCACTGCAATTTCAATGGATTCTACTTACACTCTTTTTTGTTTAGTTAAGAAGAAACAAGATAGAGAATGACATACATAACACATAAGAAAATTCACAATTACAAAAGAAAGCACTGTACCAAGACAAATTTCCACATGGATCCTAAAGAGTGCAACAAACCCTCGTCTCAATTCCTTAGCCAAAATGCTGATATGAGTGTAAAATGAAGCTCAAGGCTTTCTCAAAAGTCCAACCCTCCGCCAAATTCCAACCCCTACACTATGAAATTCATAAAATATATACATTTTCTCATCCTTGTACTAAGGGAATTGAGCTCAACCATTTTCTTCAAAATAGAATTAGTTACATTAAACTTAGGCCGAATTTCTGAAAATAGTTGTTGAAGATGAGCTCGTATCTCCTAAACCATAGCACCTGTTACAAAACTGAAAGATTTTTTTGTATATAAGGTCATGATGGAGAAAAACCTCTCTCAAATTTGGGAAATTCATTTCCAGTTGCTCGCAATCTGTTCCACAAAATCATCTCTAAAACAGAAAGTCATTAAAAATTTAAATCTGTGAAAATGAGCTGTAAAGATCCAGTCACATATCCCAATCCATGACACATGTGAATAAACTGAAAGATTTTTTGTTATATGGCTCTTTCTTAACAAAAAAATCTTTGGGTTTCTCAAAATTACTTTCCATCTGTTGTAAAATGGCCCCATACTAAAATGATTTAAACAGTAAAAAAATATGAAAAGTTTGCTTTGTTTAAATGTAGGCTCCAAATATCACTGTATATCTCCCACATAGTAGTGCCTGTGCATAAACTTAAGGAGGTTTTTGTTATTTGATATGTGATGAAAAAAAACCTCTTTCCCTTTTGAAAACTTCCTTACCATTA
Source organism: Pinus tabuliformis (assembly GCA_031772625.1). NCBI lineage: Eukaryota > Viridiplantae > Streptophyta > Pinopsida > Pinales > Pinaceae > Pinus > Pinus tabuliformis. The sequence goes on from CM062804.1 coordinate 660,415,350, forward strand.
ATTTATAAAATGAGTTTTTAATAAACTTGTCATTGTGTGCAGCAACTGACCTCAAAACATTCATAACCAAGAATCACTCATTCATTTTGATCATATCTTCTAATCCGAGAGCCAGTTACGGGAGTGTTATATACCGTTGGAAAGATTTTTCCAAGCTTATTCTGATGGAAACACTTGTGACATGTTTTGTGCTGAAAATCATGTGAAAAACATCTAACGAAACTAGACATAGTAAGAGCTCATGTTGATCCCTGGTGACAGGCTGCAAAGACTGGAACTAACAGGTGCAGAGCTAAGACGTTGGCAAGTTTTGGCATAGGCGATTGGGCCACTTGCATCATGGGGCTTTGAAGATATTGTAGCAGATCTCTACTATCTTCCCAAAGGTATGCTTGAACAAGTTTATACATGTAAGGGTTGTACTTTGGGAAAATACACCAAGTCTTCCTTTCACGACACAGATAGTCAAGGAGATGCTATTCTAGAGTGAGTCCATTCAGACGTGTGTGGACCATTCTTGATAGTATCCATGGCCATAGGTATTGTGTTATATTTTTTTATGACTATTATCGTAAATGATGGATATTTTTCATGCAAAAAAGGCTCAAACTTTCACAAAGTTTTGTGAGTTTAAAGAATTGGTGGAGAAAGAGTCGAGAAAGAAGGTTAAATCTCTATAGAGTAATAACGGTGGTGAGTATGTATCAAACAATTTTAAGAACCTCTGTGTAGTGGAAGGGATTAACTAGGAGTTGATGACACCCCATAACCCTCAGGATAATGGGGTGGCCAAGAGGAAGAACATAGGCATAGTAGGGTCAAAGAGGGCGTTCTTGCATGATTGGGGCCTACCACTACACTTGTGGGCTGAGGCATGAAACACAATGGTTTATGTTGAGAACCGTAGCCCACATTAGATACTTGAGATGAAGACATGAGAGGAGACTTATTCTGGTAAGAGGCTAGATGTTGATCACTTTAGGATTTTTGGGTCATCAATATATTTCTATGTGACGAAGATGCACAGAAGAAGCTTGATCTAATAACATATTTGGGGATATTTGTGTGGTACATTGATACACCTCAAAACTATCAAGTGTACTTTCCTACCATCACGATGATAATGGTTCACACGGATGTTAGATTTGATGAGGAGAAGGCCTTGTGAGATTCCCTTAAGAGGGAGCTTGAGCTACATGTGGAGGAGGAGCTTTTATGTCCTGAGGTTGAGGAGCCTCAAATTGATGTGGAGTAGCCACATGCAGAGGATCCAAGAGTAGAGAGATCACTAAGGCAGAGTCTTCCAGAGAGGGAAGAAAGTGCACGAGAGAGGCTGGAAAATTGTTGGATGATGCATGGGAGAATGTCGGAGCACCCACTTCTCAATTCAAGTAGAAGAGGTCACTTTAGAGGTACACTAGATACATCGATCTTATGGGCGAATGTGTTGTGACAAAGCCATATTCCTTTAAGGAAGTAGTGGAGCAGCTGGTTTGGGTTTATGCCATGGTGGGGGAGTATGACTCCATACTTCATAACACTATTTGGGATGTGGTCCTGAGACCAAAGGACAAGTCAGTGGTGAAATTCTATTGGATTTACAAGCTAAATCAAGCTACATATGGTAGTGTGGAGAATCATAAGCCTAGATTTTTTTCCTGTGGCATTTCATATGTAGAGGGGATTGACTATGATGAGACCTTTGCTCCTGTTACAAGTTACTCATCAATCAAATATATATTGGCACTATTAGCACAGATGGGTTGGAAGATACACTAGATGGATGTTAAGAGAGCCTTCCTTAGTGGCATGATTGAGGAAGAGGTGTACATAAAGTAGCCTGAAGGTTTTGAGATCTTTGAACGTGAGTCACATGTTTGTCGGCTCAAGAGGGAATTGTATGGGTTGAAGCAAGAACCTTGTTCTTGGTACACCAGGATAGATATCTACTTCACCAGGTTGGGCTTCATGAAGAGTGAATTGTATGCAAACCTATACCACATAGTGGTGGAAGGTAAATTGTTGATCATTATACTTTATGTTGATGATGTCATACTAATAGGTGATGATCAATTGATCAAGTGTTAGAATGAGGACCTTACAAGAGAGTTTGAGATGAAGGACATGGGGCTCATGCATTAATTTCTTGGCATGGAGGTATGGCAGGGAGATGAGGATTTGTTTGTGTCTCAGGGAAATTATGCCATTGAGATACTAAAGAGATTTGCCATGGCTAGAAATAAACCCATGGAGACTCCTCTAACCGATAACTAGAGGAAGGAGGATGCTACTTCAGGGGAGGTAGTGGAAGCTACTATCTACAGAAAGCTTGTATGTTCACTTGTGTATTTGGTGAACACATGATCGGATATGTGATATGTAGTTAACTAGCTTAGTCAAGTGATGGTTAGGCCTAACAAGCTCTATTAGAAGGTGAAAAAGCATGTGTTGAGATACCTCAGGGGCAATTATCAGTATGTATTATGGTACAGATGAACAAAGGGAGTGAAGATTTAAGGCTTCATCGATGCATATTGGATAGGGAGTCCATTCGACCAGAAGAGCACATTAGGATGGATCTTCAATATTGGGCCAGCAGAAATTTATTGGTACAATAGGAAACAAAGATCGGTTGGACTCAATTCGGCAGAGGTAGAGTGCATGGTTGTGAGTTAGGAAACATGTGAGGCCATTTGGATGAGGAATATCTTGGTTTGTTTGTTTGGTCAGCAAATGGATCCAACTGTGCTTTACTATGATAATCAAAGTTGTACCAAACTCTTTGAAAATCTATTTTTTCATGATAAGTCCAAGCACACTGATATGCGATATCATCATCTTAGAGATTGTGTATCGAGGAAGATTATGTTGTTAGAGTACATTCCCACGGAGGAGAAAGATGTTGACATTTTGACAAAGGCATTGTCAAGATGCAAGTTCAAGTTTCAGAGAGACAGGATGTGGGTAGCTGATAATCCCTTTCTTGTTGAGAGGCAGTGTTGAGAAATGGAAAAAAGAAATGCCAGTTTAATTTGTCCTTGAATTAAAATGAGAATTAGAATTGAATTCTATTCTCATAGAGATTTGTAAATAGTTAGTTAAGTTTAATTAACTTAATTATATTAGAAATTTCGAGTTGGAAGTCTTTCGGTAGTCATGTATATGTTCTCCCTAAGTTTTAGGGGTCCAGTATGAGTTTAAATTGAGTTGGAAATTAGATCACTCAATTTAATGAGTTAGTTCAGTTAAATTAGTTGCAAAATGTTTGAGGAACTAATAAAGGACTAACATTCAGTTAGTGCACTAGTGCATCCACTAGTGGTACTCCAGTTAACTAAAGATTCCCTCATGAGAAGCTCGTGCATGTCAATTCAGAGAAAGACCCAGTTGAGACTAGAGTGTAGGGACAATGTACTATCAATGGTATTATTCACTCAAGTTTACATATTATGCATGCATAAGAGATTGATCCTATGTTTGGATTGCGCAGTTTTGGAAGCATGAATTCCCTTTAAATATGGGCTATTCATCCTAGGAATTAGACAAGAGATTAGGGGCTTGAAGAGTTGTTGAATGGACTGAGGATTTAGCTTGAGTTAACTTGTGAGCTGAGAGAGTTGAGCATGCTTGTGCGGAATTGTTCTAGTGAGAAAAAGCTTTGTATATTCACTAATATTTCTGATATATGCAATACAAATAGCAGGGTTTTGAGCAGTGTCTTTCCCCATATACATCTTGTGTTATGTGCCATTGATTTATCTTCTTCTTGGTCATATTGTTTTCATCGATTGACTTCCGTTGGTTGAAAGTAGAAGTAGATTCTTGTCCTTTTATTTAGTACATTGCATGAGCTTGTGAATCTATAGTATTTTCTACAATTAGCTTAGGAATTTTGAGTTGGAAGTGTTATAGACAATTTTGTGCCTTACAGCAACAGGCATGAATTGTCAATAATCCAAGGGATCCAAAGTCCCTAAACATGATGTTCCTACCCCTAGAGGAACAAGGTTAGCAAACCAACAGCTCTCAGATCAGTTCTCCACCTGGAAACACTCAAAAACAAGCAATCCTGAAATCAAAGCAGGTGCTCCACTAGGCTTCTGCGCTGAAACTCAACTCCTCCATGGTGTACCTATGTTGCAAAGCAAGTGGAACAAAGTCTACCTGCGCTGAGCGAGATGGGACAAGTGGCACACTAAGTCATTGCTCTGGAATCTTCCAAAAATGACACTTGGATCAGGGATTTCGCCTTGTAATGAGTCAGAGGCTCTGTTTCTCCAAGTGGAAGCAAGGGTCTCCAAGTGGACTCAAGAACTGAAGATCAACTGAAGAGAGAGAGGACACAAGGCAGCTACACATTAGTTGCAAGCTGACTCATCCTTTCTCAATTCATCTATATATTGAGCTCTCTCCTATGAGCTCAGGAGGCTGGAATTTTGTGCAAAGTAATGATATGCTGTTGGTTTCACTATAGAGCTATTGGGTGATTGCTTGAAGGAGGTGAAGAGGAGAAATTCTTTCTGCTGGGAGGTGTTGCTGGATTAGGACCTTCAATGGTTGTAACACTCTCAGAACCTTTACTTCTTCATTAATAAAAGCTATTGAGGTTCTTCTATATGCTCTTATTTCAATGATATATTGTGATGATTGTATATTTGATTTACACTAATCCATGAATCAGTTATGATTGCATGTTGCTTGTAGTTTCCTTCTTTGCTATTTTGCAGGATCTCATTGTAGCTGCGCCAGCAATAGAGCAAGGAGATGGGAGCAAGCAGCCATAGAGAAGAGTTTGGATTCGACATTAAGCGCAAGGCAACGGTTAGTGCATTCTTTCATTCTCTTTTGCTTTCATAAAGAAGTAAACCTTCAGTAGTTTCCTTTACAGTTGTTGCTAAGGTACTATCACCCTTAGAGTGGGATAGGGTCATCCGAATCGGATACTTTTCCCTACAAAAAACTGGCGACTCCACTGGGGACCGTATCTGTTTGATTGTTTGTAGTATTTTGCTATTCATTTCCTGAACAAAAGAGTACCAAATCGAAAAGCTTTTGACTATATCAAAAGCGAAGTAGAAGGCAGCTACTCTAGCTCATTTCTGAGCATGTTCATGATTTGAAGAGCTGATCTACAAGGATCCTTGTAAGCTCTTAGTGATAGCTTTTCACCTTCCTTGTCATCCCTTTGAGTGTGCTTGACTGATTGCTTCTGATTTGAGCAAAAACTGTGCATTTTTTAGAAAATTGTGACCCGGAAACTGAGAAAACGCAACTTTCGTTTTCCAAAGCAAGTAGTACACAGGCTACCTTCTTTGCAATGCAGGTCCTGAAGGGGCTACCTGCGCTGAGAGCCAGACTGGCTGAGCAGCACCTGCGTTGGCCCAATTTTGCCTAGTGCAGTTGGGGTTTCCTCCCTTTCTCTTGCCTGTTTTCACTTAGATTTTGCTGCAAGTTGTCTTTCTTGTACTTGTTCTGAAACCAACCTTACTTGCCATCATTCCGCCTATGTTATATAGCGAAATTGTACTTTTTCTTTTGTATTTCTTACTTCATTTACAATTTCCCATAACGAAGAGTAAACTAGTCTTGCTTTGGCCTCTTAGATCTGAACCTGTGTTAGGCATTTTGCTGGTCTAAAGAGTTAGCTTGTTTGCTGTCCATAACTGATTAGTCTTTTTACTTTCGTCATTATGGTTTGATTTCATGTATTTCCAGTGATTAAACAAGTAAATCTTAAGGTGTCTTTTGATTTTGGACAAACTTGTTTGTTTTCGCTTTAAATCGAAATCAAAGTTATATAACAACTTTCTTTTTGTAATACATCAACATTAAGAAAGGGAAAAGAAAATACATGCATCGTGCATTTTGCATTTGAAAAAAGTTTGCATGATGATTTAGGAGAAAGTGCATTAGTTTGTGCTGTATGAACTGTGTGAAAAGATTTGCCTTTCTTCTCCCTCAGTAGTTAAGATTTTCATCAGTCAAAAAGATTTGAAAAAGCTTGCTTCTCATCTTAGGCTGCATTTAGGAATTGTTCATATACATCTCGTGGTGAACCTTGAAAGGCAAAATTTAAAAAGATCAACTTAAAATATACTGAATGAACCTAACAACGCATTTGAAACATAACGCAAACACATAGAGGTCTAGGTAGAGACGTGTTCCGGCGTCGTTAAACATAGTGACTGTCGATCTCTACGAAGGTGGGTGATTCCTCCTGAGAGTCGGTGGCACTAATACGGACTTGTGCTCCCACGTACCGTCGCGTATATATTGGGAGACCCCTATAGGCATTTATCCTTTATCCTTAGGAAGCCGTGTCAGCCGCCCTACTGATCGCGATGCAGTGAACACAGCATTCACGAAGATCGACCACCCGTACCGTAAAACGTATTCTGTGGTTTCGCGAAAGGTTTGGCACACCCTCTGCCTAGATCTCCAGAGCAGTTTCTTTTGGCCCTTTTCAAACTCTATAACTGAAAAGGTCCAACCGAGCATTTGTCACTTCGGGCTCGTTAATACATCGAAGGAGACTAGAGTCATCTTTAGCTTTTTCTCGACTCTTAAAACATGAAAAAGCAAAGTTATGTTTAAAAGCGTCTAATAAAATTCATTCAAAACGGAAACACAAATTTTCCCCTTTATATTTTAGTTGATCAAGTAATCCGCAATCGTGGAAGAAAGTCAATTGAATATCCATCGTTCTCGGAGGCTTGCGAGTCAACCGTCTTTCTCTCCGGAATCGAAAACAATCCGGACAAAGCGAGCTCGTCAAACCAGTTCAAAATCTCCTTTAAAAGTTAGAACAAGTGTTCCAACAACATCTGAGATTCTGGTTACTCCAAAAATTTCCGGAAACCCTGCCTCTATAGAAGAAGTTCAACCGCCGCAGAAGGACAGTAATACTGATCCTAGTCTGGGGGCAAATACTTGTATAACTGAACCATTTCCATCTGTAACCGGTCCACAGAGTTTTGTTCCTCAAACATTTGTCGCTGTCGATACAACCCCTTCTTCGGCATCGGAAATCTTTTACGGACCTGACGGTCTTCCTCTTCCACCTGGTCTGATTGTGATAGAGGAAATTATAGAGGAACCGCAAGTATCCACTCCAACTCATTTTGGAGTAGGGGTCACTCTATTTCCTGCTACAACAGAAGTTTGTCCATCACCAGTGGAAGTTCCTGTAGAATCACTAGGAAATCAATTGGATAGACTCAAAATGTTTGAACAACCGTCGACATCTAGGACTGTGTCTAATGACACGACGACGGCAGAATTACCTGCTGCAAATCCAACAATGTTCGCCGGCATACCATCTGTCCCAACTAGCTCTCAATCGCTAGAAGGAGTCCACCAAGGGACTATCTCGACAGTATGGTCTGTTCCTGTTTGTTTCGAAGTAATGTCTGGTAACTCTTATGGTGAGACTCATCAAATTGACCCTTTTGGGAATCTAATTAGGCCATCCAGTCCTCCAGGACAATCAATTGCCTTGAGTTCTGGGTTACGACCGTATGGGGGGCAGTATGCCCTTTCATTGCCCCCTCCGGGAGGGTACCCATACGGGAGTTCTCAACCTTATCCAAGTTATGGTGGAATTGCAACGAGTAGTTGGGTACCTATGCTATCCCAGCCACCAAGAGTTGTATATTCTATGCAACAGTGTGTACCTGTGACGAACATCCCAACTACACCGGCTATTGTAACCGTGTCGCAAGTTCAAACGATCCCTGTTGTATGTCAACCTCAGATTTCTCAGGTTCTCATGCAACAGCCCCTTGACCCTGCGACCCAACCACAATCGCCTACTGGTGGGGCAACACAAGTACAATCGGGTACAACTACCCCACATCTTGGTCCAATGGTTAGTATAGCGCAACAACCCATGGTGTCGCAACCATGGATAGTGCAATACCAACAGCCACAATTCCAACAAGTGTACCAGGGTTCTGAACAACAAATCTTTGCGAATACGGGACAACCATATATCCAAAATGGTCAAAATCAACCACTTTATAGTGGTCAAGTCCATCAACCGTATCAGTCATACCAACATCAACTCCATTATGCTGGTATGCAAAGACCAACTGTTCAGGCGATTCCATCGTACCCTGGTTACGCTTCACCTAACTTGAATCAAAAGTTACCATTCGTGGCGACTTTAGAGTTGCCTGATTTACATCGGTTAACCAATGATCCAATTGCTTACGCCCCATGGTGGCCAGTGATCCCGCACAAACTTCCATCCGACATTCCTAAATTCAATGGAAATCCAGGTGAAGACCCGTCGAATCATGTGATGACATTTCATCTGTGGTGTTCATCGAACACTTTAAATGATGATTCGATAAGGCTTTGCCTCTTTCAGAGGACATTGACAGGTCCAGCGGCGAAATGGTATATAGAATTGCCAAGAGCTTCATTCGACAATTTTAGCTCCCTTGCCATGACATTCTTAACCCACTTTCAATTACCAATAAGGTATGAAACCGAAACAGAGATATTGACTAACTTCAAACAGACAACCGCAACTCATATATTAGATCATATACATGAGTGGCGACATCGACGAAGAATGGTTAACACATACGTTCCTGATCATCTTTTAGCTGAGTGGTTTATAAAGTTGTTACTTCCGGCCATAACGGAAGATGTGGCAAATGGAGGAGTCATAACAGAAGAGCAGGTTATCGCTCGTGCACAATATCTGGACTTAGTATATACTCAGTCCGGCACGCTCTATGACAAAATACCAGACGCCCCTAGACCAGAGTTTTCAATCCCTCCTCCTCCTAAATCAAATAGTGACTCTCATGCCGGCGATGGCGTGATTTGCACGGCAAACACGAATCTGAAAAGGACCAATCAAAAGAAGGCCCGTAAGGATTCGAATCAAAATGCGCATGAAGAAATTCTTTCTTCAGAAGTAAATGCCGTATCGACAGATAAGGGTAAAGAAACCAATCAACCAGGGAGCAAGAAAAATCAAAACAAAGGGAAGAAGAAGAAACAAGGAGAGTCATCTCCTCGAAAAACTTCTTCAAGCCCTCCTCGAGATAGGAAACCACCTTATGGGTGTCAGATATGTGATGAGGATCACTGGACGAGAGAATTTCCATACAAAGCTGATCTAAAAAGATTCTTAAAGAGTTCGCAAACTCCAGCTGTGTTAACTGATCCGTTTCCCGATCGAGGAAAAAATCTAGTTGGTAGTGGAAATGCTTCACCGTCGCAAGTGCTTATGTTATCGATATCGAAGCAACAGAATGATGCTTTGATTTCGACAAGGAACAAAGATTACGGGAATCCACAGGTGTCGAACGATAAAGGTAAAGATCAACCTAGCAGTCCGACAACAACTTCGGCAGAAGTTGTACCCCCCATCACACATGAATTAACAATAAAACTGCCAAAGGGAGTAGTACACAAGTCGACATTTAATCCTCGTGCCAGAGCGGCACAGCATTATAATATAGTGGAAGATTTGGCGCAATCGCCGTCTGCTATGTCGACTCTTGAAGTACTACAAAATTGCCCATCCCAAAGGTAGGCATTGTTATCAGCAATTGGTGGGGTGGATCCTAAAGATTCCAATCTTGTATCCTTTGATCACAAAGGATATGATCCTCAGTTACCAGCTCAACTAGCTTTCCTCGTCCAAGTGAAAGCCCTCAACAAAACTGTTCATCGAACAATTATCGATGAGGGGGCATTGACATGTATTATGTCGATGAGTTGCTGGAAAACTTTAGGATCTCCAACCTTGTCGCGATCATCGACAACATTAAAAGCATTTGACGGAAGGACATATACCCCTTACGGTATCCTTAGTAACTTGAAAGTTGAACTAGGGGGAAAAACAGTAGAAATAGATGTTGAAGTCATCGATGGCAATCTTGACTATAACATCCTACTGGGAATACCATGGATTTATGCCATGGAAGCTGTTGTGTCGACCTATTTTAGGAAAATCGCATTCCCCTTTCAAGGAGAGATTACGATCATTGACCAACAAAATTTCCTCCCTAATGGTTCACAAGTTACAGGAAGCATTCCTCTGATCCATGGAAGCGACCATTCGTTTCAAAATATCGGAGTAGGCCTACTAAAAGATCCTACATTAATGGGAACTTTCACCCTTCCGCCAACGTTCATTGTGGGAGAAGTGGCGACAGTAGGAACCTGCAATATGATATCTTCCGCACAAAAGATGTTAGAAAACGATATCAGCATGGATCATGCAAAGGTTTTTTCCCCAAGACCAATGGAAGTATTGTAGCAATCAATTTTCTTGGCCTGGGGGGCAACCCCAAATCAACGCTCATCAAGCATTTGGATAGATAGGTCTAGAGAATATGGCACCCCTTTAAGTCCTTGGTCGCGAGTGCATGGAACCGACAAAGGAATAGTCCAATCAATGGCAATTGACGGGGCACCATGGAATGATTCCCACCATCGCTCCCTTATCCCGGGTTGTGGGGAAGATACTCAAAATAACCTTTATCATCCTTCAGTTTTCGATTTTCTATCGAGTACTGTAAATACAGTGGGCAATGAGGATAGTTCTTTTACTATGTCAACCTCATTAAAAAATGAAACAATCCCCTTTCCAGATCTCAAAGGTAAACCTTCATTCCAACCAACAAAGTTGAATGCAATGAAGCTTGGGGGGCATGCACCTCGATTTGTGTTATTATGCTGGGGGCATGCAAACATATCATTCAAGCAGTTTTAGCACACAGTTCATGCTCGTTAAAAAATAAACATAGGATCCGAGCAGTTTTAGCACATAGTTCATGCTCGTTAAAAAATAAACATAAGTTGTGAGCAATCTTCTCCTAGAGTTCAAGCTCACCCAGAAAAAATGAACCGGTAAATAACCTTGAGAAATGTAACCTTTGACTTCCATATTAAAAGCCATTGGTCATATTTATATGCCATCACCTCCATCCGTTCATTTGGCCAATCGTTCATCTCCATATGTTTTTTTACCCATTTTGAGGAACAGCTGCGAAGAGTGATTTCACTTAGCCATCCTTGTGACACTGTCGTGATTGGAAAATTCCAACCTGTACCTGGAATCTGCTGCTATCCCTGTTTATCACTCATTCCTCAAAAGACGAGTCTTCTTTGAGCTCTTTTCACTGACTCATAAAATATGAAAAGTTTGCCGAGTTTTGGCCTTCCAGCTCGTTAAACGATCGGAAGAGCTATCCCTCCTCTAGATTTTAATCTTTTTGGACCTGAGGGATTATTGCACAAAAAGATCGAGCGCTTGTTTTGTTCGGCTCGTTAAAGAAATCGAAAATTCATCCCTTCTGTATTGTTTTATACTTTTTCGGACTTAAGGGATTAGATGATGAAAAAGGAATTCTGGAGTCGACTTTATGTACCTTTTCAGACTCTCTAAAAATGAAAAGGACCGAGTTATCCTTGTCGTTAGACTCGTTAAATTCATTAAATAGCGACAAACTTGTCTTTAGACGAGAACGAGTTTCCCTATCGCTAGGCTCGTTAAAACATAGCGATGGGCTTGCCCGAAGGGCAGGTTATAGAACAAGCATATGTTATCCTCCTCAAGCTTGATAAAAATAAAGAGGTACTGGTCAGCAATGACTGGGGAAAAATTGGGAGAACCTCACAGCTTTAATGGTAGCAAGTCGCTCTTGAACATGACACTTTGTCCTCCGTATCACATCGGGTTGGGTTGTTTCATTCACCGGTCTCATCACCATGGTCCTCGCCACACCATCCACATTTGGGGTAATGCTACCGATCCATCACATCAGTGTCGTTATATGTTCAAGAGATGTTGTTCTGCAAAGAGTCAACCGTGTCCCATCCACTACCATGCATTGTCCTTCATCCATTTCATGACCGCCACCCTGAATCATACATCACAGTTTGTTTTCACCTCATCACAATCAATAGCTCCGTTCCGTGTCACTGATGTGGGATTCATTAAGGCCCTCCTTTGACGGATCGCTCCTTGTCAACATCAGCTCATTATCCAAGGAGTTGATCTAGGAACAACCCCTTCAGTACTTTGAAGCTTGCATGCCTCAATGGCAAGTTTCTCACTTCCGGCGACAGGTATACATCAATGACCTTCGACCAGAAGATTTTGCATGGTGGTCGACTTCAAGTCCTTTATTCCCACCATGTGAATTGTACTGCAGTACCTTGAGGGTCATCATCCTTATCGGTGATTCCTCTCACGCTTGTTAACGGTTTACATCATTGACCGGTAATCAAGCGATGTCTTTCCATGTTTGACTTCAAAAATTCTCACATGGATCGACTTGTACATCGAGTGAAGATCGGAAGAGATTGAAGACCCCGGATCTAGTTTCATCCATTCGGGCTGCGATATATATTCAGGATATAAAGACATTTTATATGTACATCATTGCAGCAGATGATCATCCTTTTCAAAGGATGATAATTTCAGCAGAGAATTATCAGTCTACCATCAGACGATCGTCTGTTCTATGTACCAAAATGTATTTATAAAGCTGAGCATGGGAATGCCCGCCTCAGCTAGATCATGAAAAAGTATGAAAAATAATGTATTGTATTGTATCTTATTACAGGACACTTCTCAGCAGATTGAATGAACTTCGGATCCTCCTAATAAAGCATTTCACCCGATAAACGACCTCATACTTTAGGGGGCATATGTTATAGACAATTTTGTGCCTTACAGCAACAGGCATGAATTGTCAATAATCCAAGGGATCCAAAGTCCCTAAACATGATGTTCCTACCCCTAGAGGAACAAGGTCAACAAACCAACAGCTCTCAGATCAGTTCTCCACCTGGAAACACTCAAAAACAAGCAATCCTGAAATCAAAGCAGGTGCTCCACTAGGCTTCTGCGCTGAAACTCAACTCCTCCATGGTGTACCTGCGTTGCAAAGCAAGTGGAACAAAGGCCACCTGCACTGAGCGAGATGGGATAAGTGGCACACTGAGTCATTGCTCTGGAATCTTCCAAAAATGACACTTGGATAAGGGATTTCGCCTTGTAATGAGTCAGAGGCTCTGTTTCTCCAAGTGGACTCAAGAACTGAAGATCAACTGAAGAGAGAGAGGACACAAGGCAGCTACACATCAGTTGCAAGCTGACTCATCCTTTCTCAATTCATCTATATATTGAGCTTTCTCCTATGAGCTCAGGAGGCTGGAATTTTGTGCAAAGTAATGATATGTTGTTGGTTTCACTATAGAGCTATTGAGTGATTGCTTGAAGGAGGTGAAGAGGAGAAATTCTTTCTGCTGGGAGGTGTTGCTGGATTAGGACCTTCAATGGTTGTAACACTCTCAGAACCTTTACTTCTTCATTAATAAAAGCTATTGAGGTTCTTCTATATGCTCTTATTTCAATGATATATTGTGATGATTGTATATTTGATTTACACTAATCCCTGAATCAGTTATGATTGCATGTTGCTTGTAGTTTCCTTCTTTGCTATTTTGCAGGATCTCATTGTAGCTGGGCCAGCAATAGAGCAAGGAGCTGGGAGCAAGCAGCCATAGAGAAGAGTTTGGATTCGACATTAAGCGCAAGGCAACGGTTAGTGCATTCTTTCATTCTCTTTTGCTTTCATAAAGAAGTAAACCTTCAGTAGTTTCCTTTACAGTTGTTGCTGAGGTACTATCACCCTTAGAGTGGGATAGGGTCATCCGAATCGGATACTTTTCCCTACAACAGGAAGTATTTCTAAAGTCATGTATTTGTTATCCCTAGGTTTTAGGGTTCCAATATGAGTTTAATTGTGAGTTGTAATTAGACAACTTCATTTACTGAGTTATGTTCAATTAAATTAGTTTCAAACTATTTGTGGAACTAATAGAGAGCTAACATTCAGTTCGTGCACTAGTGCATCCACAAGTGTCACTCTAGTTAAGTGAAGATTCCCTCATCAGAAAATCATGCATGTTGTTGTGGGGAAAAATGCCTATGCAGGACGATCCTATCCACCTAAGGTGTGACAGTGCCTTAGCAACAAACGAATACAGCTACACTGATTTCTTCCTTTATGAAATGTGAAAGAAGAGAGATCAATAGACTTACCGGTGTCTTCCGTTTGTCCCTCGATCCAATCTCCCTTCTCTTTAGGTGTTCACAGCTACTAAGATCGATCACAAGGATCATCAAATCATTTGTGAATCCATTGTTCAGATCATAGACAAGTCCAGTAACTGGATCAAAGCAGCAACTTTCTACTTTGCATCCGGGAAAGATGCAGTTCGACTGTTGCTGTCAAGTCTATGATGCAAACAAATGATAGAAACACAAACAAAATGACTAAACAAATTCTCCCCAGCGGAGTCGCCAATTTGTTGTGGGGAAAAATGCCTATGCAGGACGATCCTATCCACCTAAGGTGTGACAGTGCCTTAGCAACAAACAGAGACAACTATTCTAGTATTCTTCCTTTATGAATTAAGAATGAAGAGAGAGATAGATGGACTAACCGGTGTCTTCCGTTTGTCCCTCGATCCAACTTCTCTTCTCTTGGAGAGTTCCCAGCTACTTGCCTTCTCACTCGCCCAGCTTCAAGAGGTTTCTGCAAGATCACAATAAAAGAACACTACACAAGACATGGATTCATATTCATAACTAGTTCAGGATTAGAAATAAACCAAATACACTAATGCAATCATATATCAAGAATACACCAACATATAGGAGAAACCAAGATAGCTTTATTGATGAATAACAAGGTTCAGGAAGAGATACAACCCAGAGGGCTCCAATCCAGCATCTCCTTCCCAGCAAATGGAATTCCTATCTTCACCCCTTTCAAAGCATTAAGCACCCAATGATTCCAATCTCAAACCAACAACAATTCTTTGCAATAACAAAATTCCAGCCTCTAGATCTCATGGAGGAGAGATCTATATATAGTTATTTTGGGGAGAGGATGAGTCAGCTTGAGATCTGACTAGTGTCCTCTCCCTCTCTCAGTTCTTGAGTCCACTTGGAGGTTCTTGCTTCCACTTGGAGATTTGGAACCTCTTACTCATCACCAGTCGAATTCCCTGGGGCAAGTGTCATTTTGGAAGCTTCCTGGGTTCTGACACCTTGAGGAATGAGTCTGCCACTTGTCCAATCTCGCTTAGCACAGGTAGCCAGTGTTGGAGTTGACATTCAATGCAGGTAACCAGTGGAGCCATTGACATTCAGCGCAGATGGTCAGTGGAGCAGTTGACATGATCCTGAATTGACTTGTTTTTTAGCGGTTTCAAGTGGAGAACTTTTGTGAATTGCTGTGGTTTGTTAGCCTTGTTCCTCTAGGGGTAGGAACAACATGTTTAGGGACTTTGGATCCCTTATATTATGGACATTTCATGCTCAATGTTGTAAGGCACAAAAATGTCTATAACAATGTCAGTTCAAAAAAAGTCCCAGTTGGGACTAGAGTGCAAAGACATTGTATTATCAGTGGTATTATTTACTGGAGTGTAAATATCATGCATGCATCAAAGATTGATCCTATGTTTGGATTGCGTTCTTTTGGAAGCATGAATTCCCTTTAAATACGAGCTATTCATCCTAGGAATTACATAAGAGATTAGGGGCTTGGAGAGATGTTGAATAGGCTAAGGATTTGGCTTGATCTAGCTTGTGATCTGAGAGAGTTGAGAATACTTGTGCAGAATTTTTCTAGTGAGAACAAGCTTTGTATCTTCACTCATGTTTCTGATATATGAAATACAGATAGTGGGGTTTTGAGCAATAGATTTCCCTAGATACATCTTGGTTTATGTGCCATTGATTTATCTTCTTCTTTTTCTGACGCGGGGTTACCCCTGCTTTACCCACAATATGCATATAAACCTATGCATAATTCATTTACCCAGGAATAGATATGACCTACTAGGTCAAAACTTCATTAAAGTTTATTTTTAAGGCCCTGTCCATTAGAACTCATGCGGAAACATACAAATAGACTAACTCAAAGTCTAACCCTCATTAACTTTTGTATCGGGACTCAATCACCCCGTATAAACCTTAGTTTATCCTTATTCCACATATATATATATATATATATATATATATATATATATATATATATATATATATATATATATTATATATAAAACCCGGTTTAAACTTTCGGTTATAACCTTAAAACACTCCTATCACACTTTAGCCCATTATAAACACCTTTATAATAGATAACACATCAAACATGCATAACCTTACCTTTTTCCGCCAATCCTTGGTCTTTGCACAATTCCCAAGGATTTCCTTTATCGCAATTGCTCATCGCAGTTTCCCATGGTCTTGCTACATATATGCTCTATCATCCTCTAACTCTGATATGTAGCTATCAGGTGCGTTTACATAATACTTTTACATTTAAAAGGCTTGGGCATGCACTTTAGGAATTACATTGAAATCCCAACCCAAAACACATAATATCGGACTTCAATTGTTTATATACCACAGCTCTAAGTAACGTCGAGTTCTCTCATCCATTGGCCCTTCGTATTATCGCAAGTCTCTTTCCATACACTGATCCTCGATCAGACAACTTACCTTTCAATATCCGCCAATGATCTTTACTTTGTAGATCCTACAGTTCACATTTAGCTTTGGGTTGGTAATACCCATGGGTTTTAACCACCTGATGAAGCAGTTTCTCCACTCCGCTCGCTGCTATGTGTCACAACTCAGTGGAATCGGGTGCTCACACTCCGATACCACTTACCATTCTTCTCCGCTTGATAATCTACTTACACTATTTAAAAACCACTCCAACTTGTATTACGGACCCAATGGGGTTCTAGGGTTTATTTAATAAGTTTTGGATCTGCCTATACATTGCATGTCGCAATTGCTTCCTCCCTTTGATGTATTGAGACGCGATCCTGATTGTTTCTCCCTTATGATCTAATCCTGATCATTGATCTATTAGATCTAACAGTTGTTGTGCATTGACACCTTACTTCTCTGCTCTTCCTTTTTACTTAGATTTACGTTGTTTCCCAGTGTTGTTGTGGTTCTCAGTTTTATTCAAAGGTTTTTCCCTTTCTCTCTTCCACTACTCTATGTACTCCCGAACTCAATTTTTGCATATTTCTTCAATCGTTGACCCTTTAAAGCTCTACTTTGATCCTTCAAAGGGATTCATAGATCCATTATACTCCTCTGTCTTGCTTTCCTCTTTGAATTCTCTGAAATTTGCCTGCATGAATATATATATTATACAAAATCTCTTATAGACACATAATTTATCAGTCAACACTTGAATCACACATCTACGCACTTAGAATCGAATTCTCTATTTATAAATACATAAACAAATTATTACATATTGAGACTTTGTCTCTCTGGCCTGGTCTTCTAATTAATGGCCTTTGATTTACAAGATACCCGTAGGCTTACTGTCACAATCCAATCTACTATCTATCTAGCTTATTCAACCTCTCCAACCTCTGTCTTTGCCTTTTAGGCTCTCATTTATACAAGTGGATTGTAAAACCAATTTTTGGTTTAGATCCATAAACTTCTCAACAAAATCCTAAAATCTCTTTCTCATCCCTAAGGATTCTCTCAAATCCACAGAATCATGAACTGACTCCTAATCTAGGATTTACAATCAATTCTCAATCCTCTCATCACTCAACTATCCTAAATCTCTCATTTTCTCCTACATTCGAGAACATTTACAATTATGCATGACAATATTCAATTAATTCCTATCCTCATTAAAATCACTCAAAACATTAAATAATTACATAAATTCAATACTTAGGAAACCAAATTCCTTGAAAAATAAGACCCTCTATGTCTACTAGAATACAATAATGATGTTGAGCTTAATGCTCCCGCATCAGACTCCCCATGTAAGAAAATTTATGACCACCTGGTCGTAAGTCTAGATAATTGTTTCCTCCTGGATCCCAGACTTTATTTTGTAACTTGTCTTTGCTTATCAATTGTTCTATTGTTGCTATTGTCTGCTTTTGTTCTCCAGGTCTCCACACCTTATGCTGCAATGCTCCACTTGCCCTGCTGTCATAGTCTGCTACTATCTTCCTCTTGTTGTCGCTCCTCTCCTTCCTTGCTGTTATCTTCTTCTGAGACACTTTCATCATTAACCTTCTTATCAGTTCAATTTCCATGTCTAGTATATCCTCTGTCTGCTAACTATTTTCATCTCTTGATTGTTGAACTCTCATTTTTGCTTGTTCTTTACTTATTCTGATTGCTTCCTTTTCATCCTTACTCTCTTCTTTATTGTTGTTTTGCACCTTTTCTGCTGCTGCTATATTGTCTTTCAAAACAATTTCTTGCTTCTGTTTTTTTCACCTGTCAACTTCTTCTTGATTATTATTTATGACAACTTCTTTGTCATCCTTTTTTAGCAATTTATCTTGAACATTTATCCTCTACTCTTCTAACTTTCTCCTTTAAAATTCTAACTCTCTATATAACTCAATGATTTTACTTGGAGTAAACTTTGGAAATTTTACACAATCTCCTATTTCTTCATTTGCTATTGACCCATCATCACATGGTCCTTCTTTCTCTGCTAAATCTTTCTTAACATCCTTCAATATATGTTCTTCCTCTTCTTCTTTCATTTGGTTGTCCACCTGTGCCAAATATGTTCTAGTTTTTGCAACAACATCTTCAATTATAAGACAATCATTATAATAAAAAATATAAGGCTTCTATACCTCTTATTCCCTTGGCAACACTTCAGTATGCTGCTTAGATCTCTCTTCTTCTATCAGCATCTCAGTATGTTGATTCAAACTCAAACAACTCTTGAGACCGTCAACTAGTCTCTCCTTCTCAATATATATTTCAATGATGTCTTTTAGCACTTGTCCACTGTAGCGAACTGTTTATTTTCCAGTCTCCTTGTCATATTCTGCTTCATAAATTTCATCTTCTGGAAGGTATTCTTATACATTTTTGATAGCTTTAAAAGACTGCCTATCTTCTTCCAAACCTACAATCATACGCAAATCATTAATTTTAAAAATACAAGACCTTTCAGTCTCATTTGATGCTACATTCATCAAGTCTTTTGGCTGCTCTGAATCATTCATATGATTCAACTCCTCTGTCTCTTCACCACTTTCAAAAAGTAATGGTCCACGTTCTCGTCCACATATCAAAACTTCAACATCTTCTTCAGCATCTCCCTTTTGCTATAGCTCGACTCTTTCAATCCTCCCTGTCTTCAATTTGGCATCTATTATTTGTTCAAGTTCCCTTAGCTCCTTTATTATCTGCATATTCACCTGTTGATTCCTCTTCTCTTGTAGCCTTTGCCACTTCACTTTCTTTCTCATGACATAACCATGTTTTTGGTCCATCTCATTTCTTTGCAACATCTCAATTAACACTTCAAGTTGAACTGTTATCTCAGCCTTTTCTCTATCATATTCTTCATCACTCATTCTCATGCCATTTTCCTTAACATCCTTCTCCTTTTGTCCTCTGTTGTGGTCTCTTTCAAAACCTCTATTATGACTGTCACTAGCCATCATCCTCTCCATCTCTAAGAGTTCCTCACTCACTTCACTATGAGCTGCACTAAAGCCTCTACAATAGAAAGTATGTCTTGATGCCACTTACCTCACCAAGCTCTCCTCACTCAGTCTTTTGGCAAGCAATTGGTTCCCTATCTCTAGAACCTCCTTTGAGCAATTCTGTTTGCTCCTTCTAGGCTTCAACTCATTTGTACTTTCCAAGAACACAACTATCCTCTTTATCCAATCTTTGTTGGAATTGCTCAAGGTTCTGCCACATTTTACTTTCACTCAAAAACTCTTACCAGCTTCCTTTATCTCTTAGCAATTCTACCCACATCCTTTGTGGAAATGCCTTTGGGAGTTGCAACATTACCTTTGCATCAATGCAAAGAGTTCAACTTTCTAATCTTCAAATCTAAACAAAACCATATCATCTTACCTTTAAGATCACTGTCTGATCTTGTCCTCTCATTCACTTGTACTTTTGAATGGACTGTCCTTTCCACTAGCTTTCGGTTGTATCTTCAAACTCTGTTACTTCAAAACTTACAAACATCCCTCTTATAGTTTAACTACTTTAATATTTCTCTAAATTTAATTCATTCAATATTTTCTAATCATTAGAAAAAACTGCATGCCTTCACCGACCTTCAGGATCTCACCATTCTTGCAAATCTATTTCAGCAATTCTTTATGCTTCCACTGTACAAATTCTAAATATTCAGCTTCAGACAGATTTAGAATCTGATTCTTTCTTCCAATCCTTTGGCTTTATCTTGGTAAAGCTTAACTATCAGCAACAATTCCTTCTTTGTTGAGTTTCCTTTCCACTTAGAAGTCCTTACAGTTTCCTTCATTACCGCTTCTTAAGGTTTGATCTCCTTTTGCTGAGATACCTCATTAGCTGCAACTATCAATCTTCAATCTATTTCTTTATCCAGCAAAATTCAAATAAGAGTTAAATAAAACATTATCTGCATGGTTTCTCAAGTAGTCTCCATCCACTATTCAGATTTGAATGAACCTCCATTTTTCAAAACGTCGTTGTGGAGCCTTTGTGTTCCTGCAATCTCTCCTTAATTATTACTCACCTACCTCTAAGAATTTAACAATCTCCTAACTTTACTCTGGTTGCTTTGCTATCAGATTAGAATCTGATCTCCCTTGCCTGCATACACATCTTTCCACATATCTATGTTCTAAATTCTTCCAAAGAAACTTCCACACCTAATTTCTTTGTTCAACTATGATACCAAAATGACGTAGGGTTACCCCCACTTTACCCATAGTATGCATATAGACCTATGCATAATTCATTTACCTAGGAATAGATATGACCTACCAAGTCAAAAATTCATTAAAGTTGATTGTTAAGGCCCTTTCCATTAGAACTCATGTGGAAACACACGAATAGACTAACTCGAAGTCTAACCCTCATTAACTTTTGTATCGGGACTCAATCACCCCGTATAAACCTTAGTTTATCCTTATTTTGCATATATATATATATATATATATATATATATATATATATATATATATATAGACCCCGGTTTAAACTTTGGGTTATAACCATAAAACCCTCCTATCATGCTTTAGCTTATTATAAACCCCTTTATAATAGATAACATGTTAAACATGTGTAACCTTACCTTTTTCTGCCAATCCTTGGTCTTTGCACAATTCCTGAGGATTTCCTTTATCGCAATTGCTCATCGTAGTTTCCCACGGTCTTACTACATATATGCTCTATCACCCTCTGGCTCCGATATGTAGCTATCAGGCACTTTTACATAACACTTTTACATTTAAAAATCTTGGGCATTCACTTTAGGAATTACATTGAAATCCCGACCTGAAACACATAAGACCGGACTTCAATTGTTCATGTACCATAGCTCTAAGTAATGTAGGGTCTGCTCATCCATCGGCCCTTCGTATTATTGCAAGTCTCTTTCCATATGCCAATCCCCGATCAGAAAACTTACCTTTTAATCTCCACCGTTGATCTTTACTTTATAGATTTGACGGTTCACATTTGGCTTTGGGTTGGTAATACCCATGGGGTTTAACTGCCCGATGAAGTGGTTTCTCCACTCCACTCGCTGCTACGTGTCACACACTCAATGGAATCAGGTGCTCGCACTCCGATACCACTTACCATTCTTCTTTGCCCGATAATCCGCTTACAGTATTTAAAAACCATTTCGACTTGTATTACAAACTTGATGGGAATCTAGGGTTTATTTGATAATTTTCAGATCTACCTATACATCACATGTTGCAATCACTTCCTCCCTTTGATGTATTGCGACGCGATCCCGATTGTTTCACCCTTGCGATCTAATCACGGTTGTTGATCTATTAGATCTAATGGTTGTTGTGCATTGACACCTTACTTCTCAGTTCTTCCTTTTTACTTAGATTTATGTTGTTTTCTAGTGTTGTTTTGGTTCTCAGTTTTCTTCAAAGGTTTCTCCCTTTCACTCTTCCACTGCTCTATTTACTCCCAAACTTGATTTCTATGTCTTTCCTCAATCGCTAACCCTTTAAAGCTCTACTTTGATCCTTCAAAGCGATTCACAGATCCATTACACTCCTTTGTCTTGCTCTCCTCTCTGTGTTCTCTGAACTTCACCTGCATGAATATATATATTATGCAGAATCTCTGATAGACACATAATTTATTAATAAACACTCGAATCACACATCTATGCACTTAGAATCGAATTCTCTATTTATAAATACATAAAAAAATTATTACATATTGAGACTCCATCTCTCTTGCCTGATCTTCTAATTAATGGCCTTTGATTTACAAGTTGCCCGTATGCTTATAGTCACACTCCAATCTGCTATCTATCTAGCTTAACCTCTCCAACCTCTGTCTTTGCCTTTTAGGCTTTCTTTTTTACAAAGGGATTCTAAAACCAATTTCTAGTTTAGATCCATAAACTTCTCAACAAAATCCTAAAATCTCTTTCTCATCCCTAAGGATTCTCTCAAATCCACAAAATCATGAACTGACTCCTAATCTAGGATTTACAATCAATTCTCAATCCTCTCATCACTCAACTATCCTAAATCTCTCATGTTCTCGTATATTCTAGAACATTTACAATTATGCATGACAATATTCAATTAATTACTATCCTCATTAAAATCACTCAAAACATTAAATAATTACATAAATTGAATACTTAGGAAACCAACTTCCTTGAAACACAAGACCCCCTATGTCTACTAGAATACAATAATGATGTTGAGCTGAATGCTCCTGCATCATGTTCATACTGTTTTCATCGATCTATTGGCTTCTGTTGGTTGAAAGTAGAAGTAGATTCTTGTCTTTTACTTTAGTACATTGCATGAGCTTGTGAATCTACAGGATTTTCTACATGGTATTAGAGATGAGAATAGTATAATAGAGGAGATTTTTAAGTTTCGAGTTATGGGTTACAGGTGAAATTCGAATTTGCAATACATACTTTAGGATCGATAGATGGCATTTTATAATTTGCGGCTCAAGTATGCCTTGGAAGGCAACTCAAATTTTATAGCTTGGAGGGACAGAATGGAGGTTGTGCTAGAGGATAATGGCTTGAAAGAATTCGTTGATCAAGAAATTCCTAAGCCAACATCATCAGATGCACATAATTTGGCCAAATGGAAGAAGTGCGTGGTGAAGGCGAGGCAGATAATTATTGAGGGAGTTCAAGACGACATTGTCTCAAGTCTCCATGGAAAGGAAACTTAATATTCCATGTGGAAAACATTGACAGACTTGTATCAGAACAACAATGACCAAGGGAAATTGGAACTGAACGACAAACTTTGAAAAATCAAAATGGAGGAAGGCGAGATGATTCCAAAATACTTGACCAAGTTTGCTTAGTGTAATGATGAACTTGGAAGTGTTGGAATCACGGTTGTCGAGGATGATATGGTGATTCTTGCTCTTCTAGGACTCCCAAAGAGTGGGCATAGTTATGAGGACTCTCTTAATGATTGAGAGAATCTTCCATATTGGGAACGACCATGGTCATATTTGATGTAGGAGGAGATCAGGGGGAACATCAGGGATGGATCTTCACCAAAGGCTGATGATGAAGAGAATCGTGCCTTAGTAATTAAGTAAAAGAAGGAGAAAAGGAAATATTCCCATTCCAAATCAAATTCTTGTTATGGAGGTAAGAAGAAAGACATGATGAAAGTTAAGTGCTTTCATTGTCACGATTTGGGCCATTTTTCTACAAATTTTCCACTCAATAAGTCTAAGAAGAAGTCCTTAGGAGGGGTGGCAGGTGAGGCCTTGGCCTCTCAATTCGAAATGGACTTTCCCTCATTGCATGCATGGTGTCTTCAATGATGGGAAGGGTATGGTACTTAGAAAATGGAGCTTCATTCCACATGACTCGTGACAAATAGTTATTCAGTGACTTGAAGGAGAAAGATCTCTAGATACATATCGAGATGGGTGACAACTTGAAGTATAGTGTTACTAGATTGGGGATGATTACATTTTAGAGGGAGCATGGGGCTCCACTCACATTGAAGAATGTTATGTATTTTCCTGGGCTAAATAAGAACTTGGTATCCATTGCCATGCTTGAGGATAGAGGCTATGATGTGATCTTCTCAAAAGGAAAGGCATTCTTTCGACACATAGCCATGGGTAAAGTAAAGAAGATATGGATTCAGGTGAATAATCTCTATAAGATGGAGTTAGAGGAGTGAGTTTATTTGAGCATAAAATCATAAAGGTTGAAGAGCTTAGACGTTGGTGAGTTGTGGCACAGGTGACTGGGCCACTTGCATCATGGGGCTTTGAAGATATTGCAGTAGATCTCTACTGGTCTTCTTAAAGGTATGCTTGAGTAAGTTGATACATGCAAGGGATGTACTTTAGGAAAATACACCAAGCCTTCCTTTCATGACAGAGATAGTCAAGTAGAGGTTATTCTAGATTGCGTCCGTTCAGATGTTTGTGGACCATTCTTGATATCATCCATTTCCAAACATAGGTATTATGTTATATTTGTTGATGATTATTCTCGAAAATTATGGATATTTTTCATGCAGAAAAGGGATCAAAATTTCAAGAAGTTTTTTGAGTTTAAACCATTGGTGGAAAGAGAGTCAGGAAAGAAGGTTAAAGCTCTACAAAGTGATAATGGTGGTGAGTATGTCTCAAACGAGTTTAAGAACTTCTGTGCAGCGAAAGGGATTAAACGAGAGTTGACGCCAACCCATAACCCTTAAGGTCGCTGAGAGGAAGAATAGAATAATTGTAGGACAACAAGGATGATGTTTCATGATCAGGGCCTATCACTACACTTATGGGCTGAGGCATGCAACAAAGAGGTTTATGTTTAGAACCATAGCCCACATCAGATACTTGAGATGAATACACCAGAGGAGGCTTATTCCAGTAAGAGGCCAGATGTTGGTCACTTCAATATTTTTGGGTCATACGTATATTTCCATGTGAACAAAGATGCAAGAAAGAAGCTTGAGCTGACAAAAGAGTTAGGGATGTTTGTGGGGTACACTGATACACCTCAGAACTTTTGAGTGTACTTTCCGACCAGGAGGATGATAGTGGTTCATAGGGATGTCAAATTCAATGAGGAGAAAGCCATGCGAGTTTCCCTTGAGAGGGAGCTTGAGATACATATGGATGATGAGCTTTTATCTCCTAAGCTTGAGAAGCCTCAAATTGATGTGGAGTAGCCACATGTAGAGGATCTAGGAGTGGAGACATCCACTCAGGCAACGTCTTCTAGAGAGGTAAGAAAGAACACCAGAGAGGCTAACAGATTGTTGGATGATGCACGAGATAATATGGGAGCACCCACTTCTCAGCATAGGCAGAGGAGGTCACCTGAGAGGTACACTGGATACATGGCTCTTATGGGAAAATGTGTTGTGACAAAGCCATATTCCTTTAAGGAAGCAATGTAGGATCCTGTTTGGGTTGATGCCATGGTGGAGGAGTATGATTCCATAGTTCGTAATAGTGTTTGGGATATGGTCCCGAGACCGGAGGACAAGTAAGTGGTGAGCTCCCATTGTCTTTACAAGGTATCAAGCTACATATGGTAGTGTGGAGAAGCATAAGGCTATATTTATGGCCTGTGGCTTTTCACAGGTAGAGGGGATTGAATATGATGAGACCTTTGCTCCTATTGCAAGGTACTCATCAATCAGACCTATATTGGAACTATCAACATAGATGGGTTGGAAGATACATTAGATGGATGTGAAGACAACCTTCCTTAATGGCATGATTAAGGAAGAGGTGTACATAAAGAAACCTAAAAGTTTTGAGACCTTTTACTATGAGTCGCATGTGTGTCGGCTCAAGAGAGAATTGTATGGGCTAAAGCAAGCACCTCATGCTTCATACAACATGATAAATAGCTACTTCACCGGGTTGATCTTCATGAAGAGTGAATCGTATGCGAACCTATACCACATAGTGCTAGAAGGTAAACTATTGATCATTGTACTTTATGTTGATGATCTCATACTGACAGGCGATGATAAACTGATCAAGTCTTTGAAAGATGACCTTGCAAGAGAGTTTGAGATGAAGGACATGGGACTCGTGGATTACTTTCTTGGCATGGAGATATGGCAGGGGGGTCAGGAGTTGTTTGTGTCTCAGAGGAAGTATGCCAATGAGATACTCAAGAGATTCCACGTGGAGAGAAACAAACCCATGGAGACTCCTCTAGCCAATAACTGGAGCAAGGAGGATTCTACTTCAGGGGAAGTAGTGGAAGCTATTGTTTACAGACAAATTGTATGTTCACTCATGTATTTGGTGAACACATGATCAGATATGTGCTATGAATTAACTAGCTTAGTCAAGCGATGGTTAGGCCTACCAAGATGTATTGGAAGGTGACAAAGCATGTGTTGAGATACCTCAATGGCACTTCTCAGTATGGATTATGGTACAGATGCAGAGAGGGAGTGAAGCTTTAAGGCTTCACCAATGTAGATGTGATAGGGACTCCATTCGACTAGAAGAGCACATCAGAAGGGATATTTAGTATTAGGTCAGCAGAAATTTAGTGGTACAATAGGAAACAGAGATCAGTTGCACTCAGTTCAGTAGAGGAAGAGTACATGGTTGCGAGTCAGGAAGCATGTGAGGCCATCTGGAAGAGGAAGATTTTGGTTGGTTTTTTTGGTTAGCGGATGGATCCAACTGTGGTTTACTGTGATAATAAAAGTTGTATCAAATTCTCTGAAAATCCATTTTTCATGATCGTTCCAAGCACATTGATATGCGATATCATCATTTCAGATATTGTGTATTGAGGAATATTATGTTGTTAGAGTACAATCCCACAGAGGGGCAGGATTCTGACATTTTGACAAAGGCATTGTCAAGATGTAAATTTTAGTTTCACAGAGACATGACCAGGGTAGCTGATAATCGCCTTCTTGTTGAGAGGGAGTGTTGAGAAATGACAAGAAGAAATTCCAGTTTAATTTATCCTTGAATTACACTGTGAATTAAAATTGAATTATATTCTCATAGAAACTTGTAAATAGTTAATTAAGTTTAATTAACTTAATTAGCTCAGGAATTTTCAGTTGGAAGTCTTTCTAAAGTCATGTATATGTTATTCCTAATTTTTAGGGGTCCAGTATGAGTTTAATTTTGAGTTGTAATTAGATAACTTAGTTTACTGAGTTATGTTCAATTAAATTAGTTCCAAACTATTTTTGGAACTAATGGAGAGTTAACAGTCAGTTGGTAAAATAGTGCCTCCATAAGTGTCACTCTAGTTAACCGAATATTCCCTCATCATAATCTCATGCATGTTGATTCTGAGAAAGACCCAATTGAGACTAGAGTGCAGGGATAGTGTTCTATCAGTTGTATTATTTACTGGAGTGTAAATTTCATGCATGCATCAGAGGTTGATCATATGTTTGGATTGCATAGTTTTGGAAGCATGAATTCCCTTTAAATACAAACTATTCATCCTAGGAATTACCCAAGAGATTAGGGGCTTGGAGAGTTGCAAAATTGGTTAAGTGTTGAACAAGAGATAGCTTGTGAGCTGAGAGGGTTGAGAATACTTGTGTGGAATTGTTCTAGTGAGAATAAGCTTTGTATCTTCACTCATATTTCTGATATATGCAATGCAAATAGCGGGGTTTTGAGCAGTGGATTTCCCCAGATACATATTGTGTTATGTTCCATTGATTTATCTTCTTCTTGGTCATATTGTTTTCATCAATCTATTGGCTTCCGCTGATTGAAAGTAG
Source organism: Pinus tabuliformis (assembly GCA_031772625.1). Lineage (NCBI taxonomy): Eukaryota > Viridiplantae > Streptophyta > Pinopsida > Pinales > Pinaceae > Pinus > Pinus tabuliformis. Next base: position 660,443,151 of record CM062804.1, read on the forward strand.
AAGTAAATTCTTATGTTGTGCTTTATTACATTTCATGAGCTTGTGAATCTGCAAGATTTTCTACAATAAGGGTTTGAGGGATTTAGTTCAGATAGGCATGACAACTTCAAAGACTTCACTCATATTTTTTAGAAGACTCTGTAAAATCTTAATTTTTTCTTCATCGATGAAAATAATGAATTGTTCATTTGAATCTTTATAAGAAAACATATTACCATAAGTAGGTAAATTCAACATCATAGCTAAAGATATTTGAGACATTTCAAGGAATACTTGGCCATTCACGGGGCACAAAATGTTTCCTGACTCATGTTGTAAATTGTTAGCAAGAAACATAATAAAATATGGGTGGAAATGCACAAACAAGAACATTTCTCAGAGGAGTCCAATCTTCATCAGACCTTCATCCATGCTAAAACTAATATAGGCTTCTAATTCCTTTCTCAAAGAATAAATATCAATGTTCACTACTTGTGTATCTCTGATATGAACTAGTGTGTCAATTAAAATTTCCTTAGTCGATTTTAGAGCCCTTATGTTTGTAACACCCCACCCCACATTTACCCACTTTTACAATCTCAACAGGATAAACATGAGCTGAGAGTTACCATGCATGACCCAAAATCCAAGATTTTGTTATGGAAATGGGTCCTAACTTACCAACTTGTACCAAACTTACTGCAACATCCAAAGACACCAGATCAACTAAAATTCATACACTTTCCATTGGTGACCTTTCCTCTAAGTTGTAACCACATTTTACCTGAATGTATAGCTTAGATGCATGCATGTAGTTTTGTGGGTGTGGCCAGAGGCCTTCAGTTAGATGTAAACGCCATCCTCCATGTGGCTACAACTAAGATCTTCTAGTTATATTCCTGCAACAATGAATTCAATGCCAAATTTTCAAGGCTAGCCTATAGCCCACTACCCAGAACCTTACAGAACTCTGTCAATGATAATTACAAGTCTGCATAATCTATTCTTAGGCTCAGATATTTTCCAAGATTTTCAAACACATGATAGGAATTTCGACAAGCACTTTGTAAAAAAAAACAATTGTAGGTCATGAATGCATATTTATTCATTGTTTCATTAATTTCATCAGAGAATCGTTAAGAGGACTTACTTCCCTCTTAAGGTAGCTGCAAAAAACACTTGTTAGCTCAAGCATTCATATACCCATTCAATAATTTATCAAACCATGAAAAAGATCCATAACAAGAGAACATCATAGAAAAATAATGTACTATTCTTATAACTAACATTTAACCAGAATGAATCTATGACAAACCAATCATAAAATCGACATAATAACTAATACTTGTGCTCATTGATATCAATAAGAAATAACACATACTAACATATGCATAAACCCAACCATCTCAGGGACTTCGACGTACCACCTGACCATAGATTGGATTGAACCAAATGTTTCTTTCATTCAATCACCCTTGTGCCATATTAAAAGCATGAATGTGGGATCACATGGGATAAAAAAAAAAAAACCAGGGAATATAGAGGTTAAACCACCTCCACCATCAAGCCACAATGATTTCACCTAAACCATTCTAGAAATCACCAAACCAAAACAAGCTTGGATGCCTCAGGAATTCTTCACCATAACTAGAGGAATTTTCTTGTCTCTACCCACCTATCAAGATCTTCTCAAAGAAAACCATCTCCACCCTCAACCCTTGGGATTTTTATAAGACCACCTCAACCAAATCTAAATGCACCATAAATCCAAAGCTCAACCAAAATGAAAACCCATTGTACCATGGCTATTCAGGAAATTGTAAAGGAAAGGTTGTACACCACTATCAATCTAGGCAAGTCCCATGCCAATGAAAACAAACGTGACCAAAAAAGCATTGAATAAACCATGCATTCACATCCCAACAAGATAACCATGTAATAACCCTGGTAAAAATTCCATGTAAAAATTATTAAAGGTAAAACAATACCTTGATCATGGGACACATATTCCAAGCTAAATATTGGGCAGAAACACAGTGATGGGGATCACTTGTGATTAATTAATGGCTATGGAAATTGGAAAAGGAAATGGATAAGGCTTTGGAAAGGAAAAATGGCATTTATTTATGAGGATAATAGAAATCAGGAGAAAAGGAAGTTGAAAGGCCACGGTTGCATGTGAGAAGGAAAATGAAGGAAATCATGGAAAAATGAAGAAAATAGAGGCGTCATTAATAAAAAGGCTTATGAGGATCAGTTCATGGCTTTTGATCAGTTCAATTTTGGAGCTCTCATTTTCTCTCTCTCTCCCTCATACTCTTGGAGAGTTAGAGTTTTCTTGGAGCACTCTTGGAGGAGTGTGGCATACTTGGGATTTGGAGGAAGAAGAGAAAGGAAACGTAGGAAAGCACAATAGGGCATTGGGATCAATGCTTACAAAGGATTTTTCTTGTAGGTAGCGAGTTGCATACATGATTTCCCTGCTAGTTTTGGCATGCATCACATATGCATGTGGTTATTTGGTTATGATATGTCATTGGCATGGACGATTCCCTGGATTGAGAGTGGTTTTGCCTGGCCTTGACATTTCCTAGAAACCATGGTCTTGTGGGTTTTACTTTTGTTTTTTGGTTTGTTTTCTTGTGCCTTTGGTTGTGGGTTAAGTTATTAGTATCTGGGAACCTTGGTTCGAAAAACACTCTTGAAGCTCTGTAACAACTTGGGTTGAGTTACTAGTTCTGGAAGCCTTGGTTGGACAAATGCTCTGGAAGCCCTTGGTGGGTTGAGTTACTAGTCCTGGAAGCCCTGGTTGAACAAATTCTCTTGAAGCCTGCTATCAACTATGGGTTGAGTTACTAGTCCTAAAATCCCTATTTGGAATAAATGCTTTGGAGGCCTAGACAACTTGGGTAGAGACCAATCTAGTGATGGTTAGTGATGTTTGATCGTGAGGTGGAATCACTAGTTGAGGGTTGAGTTGGTTTGGCCTCTGGAAGCCCTCAATGGTTTTTATTGATTTGTTTTGTGAAATCCAACATTAATTCTTGGAATATGGCATGGGGGTGACAGGCTAAAAGAAATATTTGGTTCAACTTAGTCTATGGTCGGGTGGTTTGTGGATGTCCCATACCTAGTCGACTTATGCAATCATCAATAACAAATCTCTTTCTCCTTGGTATTTTATGGGTAAATATATTTTTTTTATATGTGGCTTATATGGTTGTTATATCCTTGATATCCTTGATATTCATTGTGGCTTATATGATTGTTATATCCTTGATATCCTTGATATTTGTTGTGGCTTATATGGATAGTTATATGTTGGTTATGAGTGTGTTTTATGACAGTGAAAATGTTTGTCTCTCATCATGTTTTGGTTAATCACTAAATGTACATTGAATATATGGCTTAATAGATGGTAATGCAGTCATTGTGATGTGGCAAAAATGCTTCTTAGTGATTATAAGATAAGTGTGATACCCCTATGCTCAGATATGTTATTTAAACTTGTAGAATGCATATTTGTGACATGTTTGAAAAATTACTTATCATGAATAGTAAGTGTCTAGTCAAGTCCTTGTTTAAGTATTTTCATTTGTATCATTTCTTTGATATTAATTTTCATTTCTCGAAGTTTCATGGAGTTTTGGGTAGTGGCCTCAATCCTGGCCCTAAAAAAGTGGCACATAATCTAGATTTGTTGGCATAGGACTACATGGAAATTCCCTAGTTGCAGACATGCTTTTCTATGGGAGCGAATGGAGGTTCCCAATTGCATGCATGGCCATGTAAAGGGAGAGATTGAGGCCTTAATGCAACAAAATGTCATTTTGTCTTAGGGGTTGGTCACTTGGATGGGTTGGATGGATCCTTGGGGTTTTGTTGCATGTGTAGAAGGTCAAGTTTGTTCTATTTCGTTGGTTCCACTTCCTTAACTATTACATAGTGATTTGAATCATATCATAGTAACTCTTCTTCACATGTTTACCCCAGTTAGCCGGTTACTCGGGTTAATGTAGGAGGAGGGTGTTACAGAGTGGTATGAGAGCATGGTTCACCCCTTGGACTAGATGGGCAGTGTGTTGGTCATGCATTCATGTCGGTTCCATATATGTGTTCCTTATTCTTGTGGTCTATGTGCTTGTTGCATATGCATGGTGTTAGTTATGGTTGTGGTGATGTTTCCATGTGGAAGGTTATGGTGTTGTTGTTGTATGTGGTCGTCATGGGTGTGTCCGTTACGCATTGTTTATGCATGTTAGTGATTATATATGATTATGCACACATTGATGTGGTTGTAGTTGTCATGCATGAGGTCATAGCATGTGGTTGGTATGGTCATGCATTGATGAATGGATAATGATTGAAACGATGAATAATTGTTGATATGTATATGTATATGTATATGTATATGTATATGTATATGTATATGCATATGCATATGCATATGTATATGTATATGTATACGTATATGTATATATATATATGTATGTATATACATATATATGTATATATGTATATATGTATACATATATATATGCATACATACAGATATATATATATATATATATATATAGATATGTATGTATGTATATATGTTGCGCTAATCTGGTTGGTCTTGCAGATGAGATATCCTTCTTGAACTAAATTGAGGTACCTTGGTTTATTTATATTTTGGTTTAGCTAACATGATATACCTTGCAAGAAGAGAAGCAACAAAGATGACTAGAAAGGGGGTAGACAATAGTTCCAATGGCCCCCCCATGGATAAGATGAGCAGTGTGGTGTTGGGCATTCTTCTAACTTAGTAGACACATTGAAATCTTTGAAGGTAGAGATAAGAAGTTGTAAATAAGATAATGATAGAATCATGTAGGAATAGGAGAAACAAGTAGAGGTTAATGCAATAATCCTTTAGAGTTTGTCATAACTACAAAGACAGCGACCACTTGTATTAGCCATGTTCAGGAGGATGAAATCGGTGGGGCATATGCTAGTAGGTCTCCTGGTGGGTACATGTTAGATAGAGATGATATGATTAAAGATGGAAAGTTCTTGGGTAATCTGGACAAGAGGGATGATGGACATAGGTACTATTCTAGTTCTGGTTCTGACATGTATCATGATCAACATCGTTATCATCCTTAGAGGAGGAGTGATAGAGGATATTTTCTAGATGAGTTCAACAAAGAAAATCCACTTAAATTTGATGGGGAAATGAAGAAAATACAGGATGCATAAGCATGGCTTCTTCGAAATAATACGTTATTTAGATTGCTCGATTACACAGAGAACATGAAGGCCAAAATAGCTACATTCAATCTTAAAGGTAAAGCAGATATCTAGTGGGAAGATGTAAAGAACGTCAAAGATATTTATGAGGAGGATTTCACTTGGAGTAAATTCGAGATGTTATTCAGGAAGAAGTATCTATCAGAGAGATACTATGATGGTAGGGGAAAAGAGTTTTATGAGCTAAAGATGGGTTGTATGACCAATGAGGAGTACACTAATAGATTTCTGGGGTTGTTGAGATATGTGCCTTACCTCAAGGAGGAGAAAGGCAAGATTCAAATATTCATATGTGGGTTACTGATAGAATTCAAAGATAGGATTGATTTTGATGAGCCTAGATCATTGGAGGAGGCCATATGGAAGCTAAAGCATTGTTATGAGCAATCAAAGCGCAGATCTAAGACTAAACTAGAATGGAAAGGTAATTCAAGGAGTAAATGCAATTGGGATAAGAAGAGAGTAAGGCCTCATGACACAGATAACAAAGAGAATGCAACACCGCACAAGAAGTTCAATGCATATGGCAAAGTGCAGGGATTTCAATTTGAGGAGCAGAACAAGGGTGGAGCTTGGAAGCCTATACAGTGTTGGACTTGTGGCAAAGATCATCACAAGTGAGATTGTCCACATCATTGGGGTGGTCGACCATAGATCTATAGTGCTCAGGAAGCACATACAATGGGGGATGTTGGATAGACTGTTCCTTGGCTCTATGCAACATGGGATAAGAGGAAGGTAGATCACCGGGTGTCTGTCATTGAGATGGACAATAAGATTTGTGATCAAGTTGTTTCTATTTTGATTGAACCTGAATCTAATTATAGTTATGTTAATCCTGACCTAGTGGGTAAGTGTGGTTTGAATAAAGAAGTGCATGCATAATATTGGTTAGTACAGTTGGTTATAGGTACCAAGAAGCAATTTCATCATTGGGTAAGAGCTTGTGCATTTGAGTTGAATGGTATGTCTAGATCAACACATTTGAACGTATTGGTGTTCGGTTTGTATAGCATGTGTTTGGGTATGGACTAGTTGTATCTCAATAGGACCAAGGTGGATTTCTATGACAAAGATATTGAGTGCTTGGGTGACACTAGAGAATAGAGAGTCTTGCAAGATAAGAATAAGGAAACATTAGTTAGAATGCTTACAACTATGCAAGCAAAGCATAGTCATTGGAAAGTGTGTGTGTTACTTGCATTATATATTTCTAGTGACAAAGGTAAGGAAGATGAGGATGTGGATGTTTTGAGTAGGTACCTGGTTTTACAAGAGTTTTAGGATGTATTTCCTGTAGATATTTCAGATTTTCCAACTCATAGGGAAGTGGATGTTTCTATTCAATTGGTACAAGGGGCAACACCATCATCAAAAGCACCATACAAGATGAGCACTCTAGAGTTGGTAGAGATGAAGTTGCAGTTGAAGGAAATTCTTGACAAGGGATACATTAGGCCAAGTGTATCACCATGGGGTGCACTGTTATTGTTTGTGAAGAAGAAGGATGGTACTCGCAGATTGTGCATTAATTATATGCGGCTGAACAAGATTACCATTAAGAATAGGTATCCACTGTCGAGGATTGATGATTTGTTTGATTAGTTGAAGAGAGAAGCAATGCTCTCAAAGATTGATCTGAGATTAGGATGTCATTAGGTGCACATTAAAGAATATGGCATTCTCAAGACAAATTTCAGGAGTAGGTACAAACATTATGAGTTTGTTGTAGTTCCATTTAATTTGACTAATGTTCCAGCTACCTTTATGTGCTTGATGAATAGTGTGTTGCTTCCTTATCTGGACAAGATCGTTATTGTATTCATTGATGATATATTGGTCTATTCTAAGAATGAGGAAGAGCATGCCGATCATTTAGCAGTAGTGTTGAGATTTCTAAGAGAGAATAAGTTGTATGCTAATATTATAAAATACAGTTTCTTTCAGACAGAGGTACATCACTTGGAACCTATTGTTTCCAAGGAAGGCATAGTAGTAGATCCAGAGAAGATAAGGCCATCATGGAATGGGCATCTCTTAGGAATGTGGATGAGATAAGATCATTTATGGGGTTAGCAGGTTACTACAAGATATTCATCAGGAACTTCTCTCGCATTACATATCATATCCGTTAGTGCAACAAAAAGGTAAAATTTTTGAATGGATAGGAGAATGTACAACAAGTTTTGAACAATTGAAACAATTGTTGACAAATGCTCCAGTGCTAAAGATTGCAGATCTAGACAAATAGTTTGTGGAATGCATAAAGTCTTGCAAGGGATTACTTGGTGGAGTTCTTATGCAAGAAGGATAGGTAGTATGCTATGAATCATGAAAATTGAATGAGCATGAGCAGAATTATCCGAAACGTGATATTTCATTGGAAGTGATCATCGATGCATTGAATATGTGGATGCACTATCTTCTTGGAAAGATATTTATATTGAAATTAAGCGATTGCATTGGATTGTGGTATCTATTTGACCAACTAAATTTGAACCTTGGGCAAGCTAAATGGTTGGCCACAATTAGCAAGTTTGACTTTGATATCAAATACATTAAAGGTAAAGAGAAAAGGGTTGTAGATGATCTTAGCAAGTGATACAAGTAAACCACATAGTAGCTATGAGTTCTTATGGGTCAAATTTATAGGCTCGGATCCTACAGTCAAGTGAGAAGGATAACAGGTACATGGATCTCAGGCACAAGTTACATAAGGTTACAAGTACAGGTACAGGTATTGGCATATGTGCATAGTATGTGGACTATTGTCTCACAACAGATGGCTTGATTAGATTTAGGGACAAGATATATGTGCTAGATGACAAGGAGCTCAAGAAGCTTATATTGAGAGAGTTGCATGTGAAACTGTATTCAAGTCACCCAGGATATTAGAATACATTGACAACAGTGAAGACGCTCTACTACTGGATGAAGTTGAAGAAACAATTGGCAGAGTTTGTGGCTAGATGCTTGGATTGTCAATAGCTAAAAGAAGAGTGTAAGCATCTAGGTGGATTACTTCAACCTATTCCGATTCCAAAGTGGAAGTGGGAGGTGATTTCCATATACTTCATTATAGGTATTCCGAGGACAGTTAGACAACATGATTCTATTACAGTTGTTGTGGACAAGTTGAATAATGTAGCGCACTTCCTTTCGGTGAAGTCTACTTATTTAGCTAATGATGTAGCATCAGGATTCATCGAGAATATAATGAGGTTGCATGGTGTACCAAACAAGATCATGTCAGACAAGGATGCCAAGTTCACTTCTAGGTTCTTGAAAGAGTTATTTATAGGTATGGGTACAAATTGGCCTTCATCACATCTTATCATCCATAGACATATAGACAGACAATGAGGGTCAATAGGATATTGGAGGATATGTTGAGGATGTATGCGATGCATTAGCAGTGAAAGTGGGAAGATTACATTCCACTGGTTGAGTTTGCTTACAACAATGGGTATTAGGTATCTTTGAGGATGCATCCTTTTGAGGCATTGTATGGGTAGTGTTGTAATATTCCCATAAGTTGGAGTGATCTAGTGAACGAGATGTTGATTTTACTGAACATGTTAGCAGAAATGGAATTAGAAATGCAGGTAATAAAGAAGAATCTAAAGGAAACACAAGATAGATAGAAGAGTTATGGAGATCAGAACAAGTTTTTAAAGGAGTTCCAGGTTGAGGAATAGGTGTACTTGCGCATCAATCCAAAGAAGAGCTCCTTGAGAATTGGATCGTGTGCCAAGTTGGAACCTCAATTTTGTGGACCTTTGAAGATCCTTGAAAGGATTAGACTAGTAGCATATTGACTTGCACTACCTCCAATAGTGAAAGTCCATGATGTTTTCCATGTGTCATTGCTTAAGAAATATGTTAAATATTTTGATCATATAATTAACTCGTATGTATTGCAGGGGGAGCTAGAAGGAAAATTCCAACTGGAACCTCAGTTAATTTTGCAAAGAAAGATTCTCATGCTATAGAATTGAGCAATCAAGTAGTCTAAAGTGATGTGGAAGCACGTTGGGCCTGATGAAGCTACATGGGAGATGGCAGATCAAATGTTGTCTATGTAGCCTTCCCTATTTGTTGTTTGAGAGAATGTCCTTGATATGTGTCTTTGGTATATGATTGGTATGATGTTTTGGTATATGTACATTTGTATATGCATGTAAATACCACCAAGAGTTGTGTTATAAAGCTCCAATAAGCGGTATGGGTGTCATGTCATTATGGTTGTCATGTTATTATGTTATCATGTTGGTTTTCTTCTCAGCGGGTTGATCATTGTAAATACTGCAACGAGATAAATTATAAATATCCATGGGAAATATGTTTTTCTTTCAACAGTATTGTTGGTTGTAGGTTTCATTAAACACCGAGGACGGTGTTCCCCCAAGGGTGAGGGTTTTGTAACATCCTCGGTGAAAAATCCATATAAAAATTAATCAAGGTAAAATAAGACCTTGGTCATGGGACACGTATTCCAAATTGAATGCTATGAAAAAACACAGCGATGGGAATCACTTGTGATTAATTAATTGCTACGGAAATTGGAAAAGAAAATGGTTAAGGATTTATAAAGGAAAAATGGCATTCATTTATGAAAATAATGGAAATTATGAGAGAAGGAAGGTGAAAGGTCACATGTTGCATGTGAGGATGAAAATGAAGGAAATAATGGAAAATTAAAGAAAATGGAGGCTTCATTATTAAAATATGCTTCTGAGGATTAGTTCATGGCTTTGATTAGTTCAGTTTTGGAGCTCTCATTTTCTCTCTCTCTCATACTCCTTGACACTTAGAGTTTCCTCGGAGCACTCTTTGAGGAGTGTGGCATACTTTTGATTTGGAGAAAGAAGGAAAAGGAAAAGTAGGAAAGTGCAAGAGGAAATTGGGATCAACAAATACAATAGATTTGTCTTGCAGGTACCAAGTTACATGTATGATTTCCTTTCTAGTTTTGGCATGAATGGCATATGCATGTGGTGATTTGGTTATGATATGTCATTGGCATGGAGTATTTACTGGATTGACAAATGGCTTTTCCTATCCTTGCCATTTCCTGGATAACCATGGTCTTGTGGGTTTTACTTTTGTTTTTTGGTCAGTTTTCTTGTGCCTTTGTTTGTGGGTTGAGTTGTTAGTTCCTGGAAGCTTTGGTTGGACAAATTCTGAGGAAACCCTATAACAACTTGGGTTAAGCTACTAGTCCTGGAATCCTTGGTTGGAAAAACTCTTTGATCGCCCTTGGTAGGTTGATTTAGTTGTCCTAGAAGCCCAAGTTGGAAAAATTCTCTGGAAGTTCGACGAAAACTATGGGTTGAGTTACTAGTCCTGGAATCCCTGGTTCGAACAAATGCTCTAGAGACCTGGACAACTTTGGTAGAGACCAATTTGGTGATGGTCACTAATGTTTAACCGTGAGAAAAAATCAATGGTTGATGTTGGGAAAAATACTGAGGGGGGTGAATCAATTTTTCAAATCAATAACGTTTTCATTTAATATTCTGATTTATGTATGCGAATTTACCTGAAAGGAAAGCCTGTGTGTACGCGACTGTCCTTAAGACAACTAACATACATCCAACAAACTTATGTTTCAGTAAATTCATCATTCTTTTAATCTTTCGAAAATGCATCAATACTTTATTAAACATTAGATAGATAGTAACCATGTGTGGTAATAATAAAATAAACCATCTCACATAAGAAACACACATGAACACCAGGATTTAAGGTGGAAACCCAATGTGGAAAAAAACCACTTGTTGTTGTCATCTATGACTTGTTTTTAATATAAAGAAAAATATTTTTACAATCTTGTATTGATGTAGACTCATACCATTACGCAGGCACCCAACTACAGAATGCTACAAGCTTTGCTCTTTCTCCAGCTCCTACTGGAAGGGAGCTCCAACCCCTTAATCAGATTTACCAACTACCACTGGAAGGAAGCTCCAACTCCCTCAACTCCGGGGACCATGTTTCATAAATTTTCATACTGGATCCACCTGCTACAACACATCATAACTTGCAGGCCATGTTTCATCAAATTTTTGGAGTGGACCCACTAACAACACTTAAGATTAATATCAGTAATCAAACTGTAACTCATCACTGTAACAAAATCATAAATCTCTGACACAACTGAATCAACCAATCACTAAAACCCAATCAACTAAAACTTAATCAAAACCCAACCAATAAATTGGAATAGCCAGATCACTATAACTATAATATCAAACATCATACTGCACATCATAGAAACCTATTCTATTACTGCAAATCCTACTCAACCATCTATCAAAATGTATACGCTAATTTTTGACATCAAACCTGCATGTATACGTGCTTTTCTGTAGAGAAACCTTCATACAAATCTCAATATACTAAAACTTGTAACTTTGAATCAGAAATAGAGTTGACCAGAGTTATTCTAAAATATTATGTTAGCTTACAAAACTCCCATAGAGTTAGCAGCATCAATAATTTTTTAACCAATCGACATGTAACCAAATTTAAGTTCATAATTCAATCAGTTCTACTTTAGACATTATCACTCAACCCAGATCAACATGAGGACATCATTGACAGACAACAGAGATACAACAGTACTGATCAGGTTGATCAGTCATTTATGAATATAAACCCTTCCTTTATGCACACGACTTTGAATAAGTGAACCTACGTGTATACGTGAATTCATCGAGACCAACCTACGTACAAATCTGCAAATTTTGACCTAAAATTTTGCAGCTCTTCAGAACTTCAGAAAGACCTAAATCATAATATTTAGAGATAAAAACATGTGTCAATGCTTAGATCTATTTAATCCATGAGCATTTCATACAATGGAAAGTCATTTCAGGTCTCATGATGCCAATCCATCATTGTATTCATCGGTGCATAATTATTTCAAATCTATGTGTCAACTATGGCCCGTACAATGCAAATATACTCCAAATTGAAGTATTAATAAAAAAACCCTTTCACATGTACACTTAGCACTTTGATTTTCACCTCCTTATATAGTTTAGCCTTCTTCAATATCACAGGTCCAAACCATACTCCAGCCAATGGTTTTCTTAAATGGGATAAAAACAACCATTGTTGGGCTTAACACCATAGGTCAATACCATGGTAAGTACCCCTAGTATTTATAATACCATGGTGAGGAAACTATACAGTCCTTTACTTCTTTAAACTTGCGTGCATACATGACTTGTCCTTGACAAACCCGCATATAGATATTCAAATATTCACCTGTATCAAACTTCTAATTCTGATCTGTAAACCTTTGTCCCATCATTCTATTATTCTTTTCCATCACTCTATCACCTCTGACTTGACCTGTGGAGTCATCTAGTTACCATATACTTGTTCTGTTATAAGTGAGTTTCCATCAAGGACAACACATGCATCATAATGACAACAATGTACCACTTTGGAATTGATGGCAAGCATGTTGGTGTTGATCAACTCAACCTGTAGAAACCTATTAGATACATCAAATAACCATTATTCAAACACTAATATACACTCCCCCTTTGACATTAAGGGAAAATGGTAGACCAAATCTCCCCCTTTGGATCTGATTTGCACTATATTTTCCATGCTCCCCCTGAGCACATGCTAAATTCTCTGATCACGCCCCCCCCTTGAGCACATGTCAAAATCTCTAACAGATGTATGATGAAGTGCATGACTCTATGACTCATAGAACTTGTCCTATCACCAAAATCTTACATCAATCACCTAATCACAGTGGGTTTTCACATTTGATATCATTATTACATGAACTTCCCAAACACAGTGGGGTTTCAAAATTCATCATATGTCCAAAAGAACTTGACCACAATAGTCCATATATGGCTGAATTTTAGAATGAGTACATCATAGGAGTTTATATGGCATTTACATCAAATGATATACATGACATTTATAACAAATACCAAAGACTAAAACAGCACCATGATAGTTATCAGCAACTATCATACACCATATATGATTTGCACCATAATCATATGTCAGCAACATCAAGAACACCAACCTGTATATGTCCATCATCAATCAAGAAGATAATATAATGTAGCTTTAATATAATCAACCTGTGACTAAGTATATCGCATATATATTTTCATATATATTTGCTATCAACTCATCCTCTTGACCTTAACAAAATCAACTTGCTCTTTTTCCTTGGTAGAAAAATCCTTAATATATGTTCATAAAAAACATGGCCTTTCATGAATCAACTAAGCATATGCCATATCTCCAAGCGGTAATTCATATATCTTCACAAAACCATTCACATCATATCATATACATGTGAAAGCAATATAGTCATTATCCATGACCAAAACATTATCATCAAATCATCGTAGCAAGAAAAACCCTCAATATATCAAACATGTATCATCACTAGGGAGTTTTCTAACATCCCACATCTCATAAGCATAAACCATGATAATGAACATATGTGAGAACTAAGCCTATCATCATAAAGTAATAGGAAGAATTATTCATCATTCCTTATCATCATCATCATGTGACTAAGTAATCCATTAGCCATGTCTTCATGAAACCTCCAATAACACCATTCTCTTGGCCAATTTTCTTCATAAAGGAAGATATTTTATACCAACATCATTTACCAATATGCAACTTAAGTAATCATCCCTGTGATCCTTAACTGTAATGTATCCATCATAGAGATAGCAATATATATTTATCTTCTAATCAATGAGAAAAGAAAACCATGAGCTCACAATAATCTGTCAAACTTTCTTGATACCATTAAAATCAACAATCCTCAAACAATATACCATGTGAGAGCCAAGAACTATAGGAATCCTCATCCATAACTACACCATATGAAATTTATGCATCTTTGAAGGCATGATGACAACAAACATAAAATTAATGAGTGACACTTATCATCATCAAATAAGTAAGTTGTGTACTCAAGCTTTGTTTTCTCCTTGAACTTATGAAGATCATCGTGTAAGAAACATAACATATGTATTATATGTATCATCAAAATAATCATCCATAAATATGATCAATAGCATCAAAATAACTATTTGGATCAAGCAATATATAAGTATCATATGTGATTTCATCATAGGCAACCCATGAACACAACATGATGCATCATTTAAACACATCAGCAACATAATCATCATCACCATTGATAAGCATCATTACATACCAAGGACTTCTAAAGAAAAGTTAATGCAAACAATGCATTATTAGAGGCATAGAAAATGCTTCCCCTAAACCTGTGCCAACTGTTCACTATCATATCTAATCATATATCAGTAAGAATCATCAAGGCATCATCATCAACCAGTTATACATCAAGTCATCAACAACTTATGAGGGCCAAAAGCACTTCTGAATACCATCAATAGATTGTAATCATCAACTATCAAAACAAAAATGACAATTGATAATTGACTGAACCATATCAGACCCTTTTCTTGATTTTGTCCCGCTATTTCTTCATCAAACCAAAATATACGTGACTATGCAGTTTAGAATTCATGTATACACGCGACTTGTCTTCATACGATCTACTTATAGAAAGTGAAATACTAAAATTTCACACTTTCAACTCCCCTTGAGTCTGTTCTGATTGTACCTGTGCACTGTTATTACGCCAGAGCCACTATTAGTAATATAAGTAGCATAAAAATAAAAACAACCATGGGAGTCATCATCAAGACAACACATGTATTACTCCCCCTGAGATTACATATCACTGATCTTGAGGACCTGATAATTATATTTTGTTTTCATGAGTTCAAGTACCTCTCACCACTTCTATAGTCAGTGTTAGAAATATTCATTTAAGAATAAGAGACTGCCATAGGCACCATCTTATTATACTCTAAGTTTGAACCTTTCTCATGTCTATGAGAATTCCGATATTCCATTTGTTCTAAACTTATAATATTATGCTTTAGTCCTTGAAATAAAGCATCAACTTCTACTATAGCTTTATTAATTCTGGATTTACCTTGTCCTAGAACTTTTACTGAAACATCAGTTTCAAGAATAACATTACCATGATGGTTCTTCATGAGAGACTCCATTTTACTTTTATCTCTAGTCGTGTGATGAGAACATCTACTATCTATGTACCATTCATCTTTGTCTTCGAATGAGCATAGAGAAAGACCACACCTTATCTGTTATTCCTTTTCTTGTTTATTGGCGGATCTATCTTTTTCATATTTTCTTATATCAATTTTCTTATTTGGTTACTTACCATATTATCTACAGTGATCCATAGACTTGTTCCCTCATTATTTTTCTACATGCCCAAACTTGTTACAAGCATAACATCTTATATGCTTCATATTCCTTCTATTGCAATAAATGCCTTTGTGACAAAACATATTGCAAGAAAAACGATATCCCTTAAAGTACCTAAAAGCTGGTGATCTTTCTGTGAGATAGTTACTAGCTTGAAACATTATACTCCTACAAATAGTTGCAACATGTCCAAAATTATGACATATAGAACATTCAACATTATTGATGAGAGGAAAAAATTGATTAATACTTCTATAGCTAGGAGTAAATGTTTTCCTTTGAAGACTTTCTTTCCGTGGGTGTTGATGGGGTTGACTTCTTATATCCTTGTTGAGCATTTTAGATTTTGCATTAGAATTCTTTGCCTCAGCCTGTGAGCTAGATTCACCTTTAACAATTTCATGAAAAACAAGCCCAGATTTGATGGCAAGAGACCTTTGACTACTAAGAATATTATCCAAAATCTTAGTACTATCTTGAAATCACAAATTTTTATCCTTTTCTTCTAATTTACCTTTTCATATATTTACCTCAACCTAATATTAATTTTCCTTTTCTAGATATTGCTTCTTCATGATTTCTTCAACCTTTCTTCGTTCCTCCACTTGTTGTTTTAATTTGAGAATCTCATTTTCTTGTTCTTCAAATGCTTGAAGTATTTCTTCATTCTACTTATTTGATTTTTCCAGATCTTCTTTTAGAGAGACGACCTCAGCTTCAAGACCTTTATAGTAATTGGTCGTTTTTTTAAGTTCCTTCGTTGTTGTATCCTTTTCATTCACTTGATTTCTTACTAATGTTACATCATCCTGTAGCCGTTGACATTGATTTTCCTTTTCCTTGTACTGCTTCCTTATTTTGTTTCCTTCCTCCAACTGAGTTTTTAACCTGGTAACATCTTCTTTGTAGGTACATTCCATTTTATCAAATAGATCTTGTTGATCTCTAATTTTATCTATTATTCCTTTAACTTCTACTTCTATGGTCATTAGATTTCTTTCAATTTTACCCGTAAGAGAAATTTCAGTTGTTTCGTTGTCATATTCATTATCTTTAATATTGCGTGAACATGGAAATGTATCACCAGAGGACCAAAAATCAGTACCTGATAATTCTTTTTCTTGATAATCTTCATTCTAAGGTGATTGTGAATCTGAATATTTTCTTCCATCTAATATCCAATCATCTCTATCACTCTCACTGTCTCTTTGAGATGTATTCTTATTTTGAGTTTCTTTTTTCTTTTGCTTCTTAATTCCCATATTCTTGACAGATCTCCTTCAAGCAATCAAGCTTCTGCCAAAGGACCTACTCTAATACCAATTGTTGGGAAAAATACTGTGAGGGGTGGTGAATCATTATTTTCAAATCAATAACCTTTTCATTTCATATTTTGATTTATGTACGCGACTTTACTAAAATGAACCGGTGTGTGTACGCGACTATTCTTAAGACAACTAGTGTACATCCAACAAACTTATATTTCAGTTAACTCATAATTTTTTTATCTTCAAATAGTGAATTAGTACTTTATTAAAAATTAGATAGAAAATAACCATGTGCAGTAAGAAAAAAATAAACCATCACACATAAGAAACACATATGAACACCAGGATTTTAGGTGGAAACCGAATGTGAGAAAAAAGCACCTGTTTCTTTTGTCTCTGACTTATTTTTAATATAAATAAAAAACTTTTTACAATATTGTACTAGTGTAGACTTATACCAGTATGCAAGCATCCACCTGCAAAAGGCTACAACCTTCACCTGTTCTCCAACTCCTACTAGAAGGGAGATCCAACCCCTTGGCTCTTGTAGTGGCATAAAATTGTACCAGTACGTAGGCACCAACGTGCAGAATGCTACAACCTTCATTCATTATCTAGACAGTAATGGAAGGGAGCTCTAACCCATTGATCTGATTTACCAATTATCACTGAAAGGAAGCTCTAACTCCCTCAACTCCAAGGACCACGTTTCATAAATTTTCATACTAGATCCACTTGATACAACACATCATAACTTGTAGGCCATGTTTCATCAAATATTCAGACTAGACCTACTACCAAAACTTAATCTTAATATCAATAATCAAACTATAACTCATCACTGTAACAAAATCATCAATCTCTGACACAACTGAATCAATCAATCACTGAAACCCAATCAACTAAAACTTAATCAAAACCCAACCAATCAACTAGAATAGTCAGATCACTATAACCAGAATATCAAACATCATACTGCACATCACAAAAACCATTTTCTACTACTAAAAATCCTGATCAACCATCTGTCAAAATGTATACGCTAATTTTCCGCATCAAACCCACATGTATATGTGCTTTTCTATAGAGAAACCTGCGTACAGATCTCAATATACTAAAACTTGTAATTCTGAATTAGACATAGAGTTGACCAGAGTTATTCTGAAATATTTTGTTAGCTTACAAAACCTCATAGAGTTAGAAGCATCAATAATTTTCTTAAGCAATCAACATGTAACCAAATTTAAGTTCATAATTCAATCAGTTCTACTTCAGACATTATCACTAAACCCAAATCAACATGAGGACATCATTGACAGACAACAGAGATACAACAACACTTTTAAATTTGATCAATCATTTATGAACATAAACCCTTCCTTTATGTACGTGACTTTGAATAAGCGAACTCGTGTGTATACATAAATTCACCAAGACCAACCTCCATACAAATTTTTAAATTTTGACCTAAAATTGTCCAGCTCTTCAAAACTTCAGAAAAACCTAAATCATAATATTCAAAGATAAAAACATGTGTAAATACTTAAATCTAGTCAATCCATGAGCAGATCATACAATGGAAAGTTATTTCTAGTCTTATGATCTGATCCATCATTGTATTCATCAATGCATAATTATTTCATATATATGTGTCAATTATGGCCCTTACAATGAAAATATACTTCATATTGAAGTATTCATCAAAAATCCTTTCACATGCACACTTAGCACTTTGATCTTCACCTCCTTATATAGTTTAGACTTTTTCAATACCACAGGTCAAAACCATACTCCAGCTAATGGTTTTCTTAAACGGAATCAAAAAAATCATTGTTGGGCTCAATACCACAAGGAAATACCATGGTAAGTACCCTTGGTATTTAGAATACCATGGTCTAGAAACTATACATGCCCTTGCTTATTTAAACAAGAGTGTATACACGACTTGGCCTTAACAAACCCGCATATAGATCTTCAAATATTCACCTGTATCAAACTTCTGATTCTGATATGTAAACCTTTGTCCCATAATTTTTTTATTTTGTTACATCACTTTATCACCTCTAAAGTGACCTATGGAGTCATCTAGCTACCATATACTTGTTTTGTTATAAGTGAGTTGCCATCATGGACAACACCTGCATCGTAATTCCAACAGTTGAGGGTTGAGGTGGTTTGGCCTCTAGAAGCCCTGAATGGTTTTTATTGATTTGTTTTATGAGATCCCACATTAATGCTGGGAATATAGCACGGGGGTGATTGGCTGAAAGAAATATTTGGCTCATCCTAGTCTATGGTCAGGTGGTTCATGGAAGTCCCATACTTGGTCAGCTTATGCAATCATTAATAAGAGCTCTCTTTCTCCTTGGTATTTTCTAGGTAAATATACATTTTTATATGTGGCTTATATGGCTATTATATCCTTGATATTTATGTTGGTTATATGTTGGTTATTAGTGAGTTTTATGACAGTGAAAATATATGGCTCTTATCATGTTTTGGTTAACCACTAAATGTAAAATGAGTATATGGCTTAATACATGGTAATGCAGTTATTTTGATGAGGCAACAAGCCTTCTTATTTATTCTTAGATAAGTGTGATACCCTTATGCTTAGATATGTTGTTCAAACTTGTACAATGCATATTTGTGACATGTTTGACAAAATGCCTATCATGGTTAGCAGAAGTCTAGTTAAGTCCTTGTTCAAATATTTTCATTTGTATCATTTTTTTATGTTAATTTTCATTTTTGGAAGTTTCATGGAGTTTTGGGCAATGGATTGAGTCCTAGCCCTAAAAAAGTGGCACAGAATCCAAAGTCGCAATCACAGAACTACTTGGAAAAGTCCCTGATCGCAGGCATGCCTTGTTGTCGAAGCTACTAGCGATTCCCAGTCATATGCATGCACATGTCAAGGGAGAGACTGAGGTATTAATGTAGCAAAATGTCAATTTGTCTCATGGGCTGGTCACCTAGATAGGTTGTATGGCTCCTGGGGATTCTATTGCATGTGTAGAAGGTTAGATTGGTTGTGCTTTGTTGGTTCCACATCCTTAACTGTTACAAAGGGAGTTGAATCATATCATAATAACTCTTCATAACATGTTTACCTTGGTTGGTCAATTACTTCGGTAGATGTGGGAGGAGGGTGTTTCAAACCAAACATGTAACACATTACCTACAAAATCCTCTTGTTGATTGCTCTCTATTTTCTTGATTTCTTCCCTTTCTTACTGTTTCCCAATCTTCCTATTTCACTCCCTTTCTTGTGCCTTTCTTACTTATGTCGTGCCTTTCTTACTTATGTATTCCTTGTGTCCAAGTGCTTGTTCTCTCTCTTGCTCTCCTCCTTTCTAAGTGAATGATATAATGTCCAAGAGTGTGTGTGAATGTTGTCTCTCCTTTTTTTCTTTTCTTTTTCCTTCAATTTTGCTTCACTTTCCCTTGCATGCATATTCTTGTTCCTTCATCTTCTTTTTCTCATGTTTTCCTTTATTTCTTGAATTAATTTCCATTTATTGCCTTTTTCCTCTTCCAATGTTAATGGAAATTTCCATAACTAATAATGAACCAAAAGTGGATCCCAATATAAGGTTTTCCCCTTCCATTCAACTTGGAATACATGTCACATGACCTTAGTTTTATTTATCCTTTTATATTTCCCAGTTATTATATGAAACTTTAACCCGGGGCTGTTACAAACCCCTCCCCCTTGGGGGAACACCATGGTTGGTGTTCTATGACACTTATGGCCAGCCAAAATTGTTGAACCTAGAAAATATACTTCTTATGGAGCTTTATAAGCTAACTCGATGCAATATTTACAATGAAAAAATGATTAAAACATGACTAACATACTACTTATTAGAGATTTATAAACACAACTCGATATGGTATTTACAATGACACACACACACAAAATATATATATATACAAAAACTCTTTCTCTTCAACCAATGAATAAAGAAGGATATAATTCCCACATCTTATCAGCCATCTCCCTTGTAGTTTCATTGGGCCCAAAGAGCTTCCAATACACTTTAACTTTCTCTATTGCTCGGTTCTGTAGAATATGCTTCTTTTGTTGTAGGATGCATTGAAGCTTTGGTTGGAACTCTCCTTCTGGTTCAATCTTCAATACAAACCAATCAATCACATGATCAACATCCCATGCATATATTTCAAGCAAAGAAACATGGAAAACATCATTGACATTCATCGATGGAAGGAAACCAGGTCTATAGGCCACTGGTCCAATCTTCTCAAGGATCTGAAAAGGCCTACAATAACGAGGTACCAAACTGGCACATGATCCAATATTCAAGGAACTCTTCTTGGGATTGATAATCAAATACACATGCTCTCCAACCTGAAACTCCTTGAATACCCTATGTTGATCCACATAGCTCTTGTTCCTGTCTTGTTTTGCCTTCAAATTCTTTTTGATAACCTGCATCTCCTACTCTATCTCTCTTAACATATATGGTGCAATCAACACCATGTTCACTATATCACTCTAGCTAATAAGAGTATTACAACTCCTCCCATAGAGAGCTACAAATGGACTAATGTTCAAGGATTCTTAATACCCATTATTATAAGAAAACTCCACCAGTGGGATATACTCCTCCCACTTCCTTTGTTGATGCATGATAGAAATCCTCAACATATCTTCAATAATCTTGTTAACCCTTTCTGTATGTCCATTTTTCTATGGATGATAAGTTGTTTTAAAGGCTAGATATATCCCCAAGCCTGCAAAAAAGCTCCTTGCAAAATATGGAAGTGAATTTGGCATCTCTACCTAATGTAACCCTCTTGGGAACTCCATGCAACCTCACTAACTCCTTAGTGAATACCTAAGCCACTGCTCTAGTTGAATTAGTAGACTTCGCTACATTGAAGTGATCTACCTTTTTCAACCTGTCAACCACAACCATGATGGAGTCATGATGCCTTGATGTCCTTGGAAATATTGTAATGAAATCCATGGAAATGACCTCCCATTCCTTCAGGAATTAGAATAGGCCCCAACAAACCAACTGGATGCTTGCATTCAAGTGTCACATATTGACAATCCAAGCACTTAGCAACAAACTTGGTCACCTCTTTCTTCAAATTAGGTCAGTAGTAGAATTTCTTCATAACTGTCAAAGTCTTCTGGTATCTTCGGTGGCCTAAATGGCTTGACATGAAACTCTCTAAGAATAAGCATCTTCAATTCACCACTGTCAAGCACATAGATCTTGCTCCTTAATCTAACCAAGCCATCTATTATGAGGTCCTACTCCTCATCCTTATCGACTTCACCTTTCTGCTACAATCTATACTTCAGCTGCTAGTACCTCTTATCATGTTTCCCTACATGTAAGATCCTCGCTTGCAAATCTGTCCCATAAGAACTCACAACTAAAATATCCTTCACTTAAACTCTCCTACTAAGAGCATCTACAACCCGATTCTCTATTCCTTTGATGTACCTAATCTCAAAATCAAACTCACTAAGAGTAGGAAATGATCCAACTTTCCTTGCATTCAAGTTGGTTTGGTTAAAGAAGTACCTCATTGACTATTATCACTCATCAAGACGAACATCCTTCTAAGGAGACAATGTCTCCACATCTTTAGTGCATGAATGGTAACTGCCAACTCGATATCATGAGTCACATAATTCTTATCATGCTCATTCAACTTTCATAATTCATTGAAACTCACCTTCTCTTCCTACATTAGGACTCCACGAAGTCGTTCCTTACATGCATCAGTACAAACCACAAAGTCTATATTAGGATCTACAATCCTCAAAACTGAAGTATTGGGAATCAATGCTTCAACTGATCAAAACTAGATGCACACTCATTAGTCCATTCAAACTTCTTTACTTTCCTCTGCAAATATGTGACAAGATATAAAATATTAGAGAAGTTTCTAATGAACCTCCTATAATAAACTACTAGTCCCATGAATGTTCTAGCCTCATCCACTTTCTTCAAAGCTGGCCACTCCATGGTAGCCTTAATATTTTCTAGATCTATTGTTATCCTCTCCTTGGAAACAACATGCCCCAAGTAATGAATTTGAGACTGAAAAAATCTAAACTTGTTGAGCTTGGCATACAACTTATGCTCTCTTAACAATCTCAATATTGTTGCCAGGTGCTATGCATGCTCCTCCTCATTCTTTGAATATACCAATATATCATCAAAAAATACTATCACAAAATTATCTAGGTAAGGGCACAACACATTGTTCATAAAACACATGAAGGTCGTTGGAGCATTAGTAATACCAAAAGGAAACACCACAAACTCATAGTTCCCATACCTTGTATGAAATGCAGTCTTGTAGATGTCTTGTTATTTAAGGTGAACCTAATGATATCGTAATCTTAGATCAATATTCAAAATATTGCGTCTCCTTTTAGTTGATCAAACAAATCATCAATCTGAGGCAATGGATACCTGTTCTTGATAGTCACCTTGTTCAGTTGTTTGAAATCAATGCACAATCTGAGAGTACGTACTTATTTCTTACAAAAAACACTGGTGCAACCCAAGGAAATACAATTGGCCTTATGTATCCCTTACCAAGCATCTCTTTAAGCTACAACTTCAATTCTACTAACTCGGGTGTTCTCATCTTGTAAGGTGACTTAGATGTTGGTTCTGTAAGAGCTAGTGATGTTCATTGTATTCAGGTATCTTGGAACGTTTACTTAATAATTGAAGCCAAATGGAAAGCATGTTTTCATGTGTGGATTTTGAATATTTGTAAGACTATTATGTGAATGTTTATGATTTATGTTTTCTTTCACTTGTACTAAACTAGTTGAACTATTTCGGTTATTTTACTTCTTATATAATTAAAAATGTGTTTCAATAGTTGTAACAATAATAGCATCTATGTGGAATATTATGCTTGACATTAGGAGATTCTCTTTTCTCTTGTGTGCGCCTCTACAAGGGTGGTACTTTTACCTCTCTCTTAGAAGCTCACCTTTCCTTCCTCTGCAATAGAAGAACCTTGATACACCTACAAAAAAAATTCACTAGGCACACTTATTTGCTTTTCACAAAGGCACATACACACTTCTCTCTCTTATTGAAAACTACAACCAAGGAAAATCCAAAAGAATATATGGCAACTAGGCCGATACTCCAAATGGGGCTCCTATTCCAAACAGTGTGAGGTATAATTGGGACTTCACATCAGGGATACCCCCTTGGTTGATGGATTCCAACATCGTCAACAAATGGCGCTAGGAGGGCCAGATAACAGGCTGTTCCTGTTGAGCCTGTTTTGAATCTCTTATCTTAAATGGCTCATCATAAAATCATACTCTTGAGGTGTTTTTCTAACCTATACCTTTGTAAAATTTCAATCCATGATGAGCCTCTTTATCACTTGTCCCAATTGAAGTTTGATAGTGAGGATGGAACATCCATAATTGAGAACATTTCTAATTTCCTTAAATTTTGTGAATATTACGAAATTGATGATGAAGATTTTGCATGTGTGACTTTCTTCCTAACCCCTAAAGGTTGTGGTAATCAATGGTGTCATACCTTACCATTTGTTTCCATCCATTATTTTCATCATTTCCTCTAGGAGCTTTATCAAGACTTTGATAGGTATGATCATCGAGATGTTCTTAAAAGAATTAATCAGTTAAGAATGAAGGGTAATGAATAAGTTGAGGATTTCTCTTATCATTTCCTTCACCTTTCCTGTGAATTTCCTGAAGAAGATACAAATTGGTATTTCTTGAAACAAAATTTTCAGCGTTTGGTTCATATCTCTTTGCATGATGAACCTAAACCCCTGGTGTTTCTACTCTTGTAAATCATGAGACACCTCTAATTTCAAAGGAGGAATTTACTACTCTTTTTGTTCCTTGTCCTCCTCCTTTCCCTGTTCCGATGAGAGTGCCTTTGTGCGATGATAATAAATTTGGGAATTTTTTACATCAAATTCCTAATCCATCTTCTCATCCTATTTCCACTTTTCATGATTCAAATTCAATAGAGGAAATATTAGAATGGCTCATGAAGCCTATGGTGAAAACCAATTTTTCCATTCCTCAAGATGTTATTAACACTCATAACTCTAGTCTTGAATCTGATTTGGATTTATGTTATCCTCTATCATCTACATGCCATGAATCTTTGTACTATGATCCTCTTGATCAATATGATCCACCATCTAGTTTGTCACACTCTTTTATTTTCAAGTTGTTGGTCCAAATTGTGATCAGGTTCAAGGTAGTCACATTACACAGGTAGAGGAGTAGGAAGGTGAATATTCTTTCAATATTTATTCTCTTTTTCAAAATCCTCCATTTGAAGATGGTATTAGCTCATTCTTGGATGATATTGAATCTGGTAATCTTGGTAGTCAATTAAATGTGATCAGTTTGCATAATTAATCTCAAGTCTTGGGGAACAATCATTTTGATGAGGATGACTCTGACAATATATATGATGATTGATTCCTAAGTGCACCAACTAACATTTTGGTTCCTCAAGAAGATTTTAACTTGGAATATTTAGATTTATAATATGATCTTATCAAAGGATATGTTCTTACCAAAACCTCCTCTTCATCTCATTATCCCTTGTGCCCTGTTGTTTTCAATGCATCTACTTACGATGGAGACACTACATGCTCTTCAAGTTCTTCATCCTACGAGTTAGCTTCTAAATTGGCACAAGGTGGTGAGGATATCCATGATGAAAGATAAAAATATGAAATCATCGAGTATCCTTTCAATCCCTCATCATATTTTGTTTTTCATAAACACAATTCTTCAAATCATCTTGCTCTGTAAATTTCCCGTATTCATTCATCTTCGGATTTGTGATCAGAAGAATCTTTCATATTGAGTAATCTGGTTGTTGAAGTTGTAAAATTCAATCAAATTAGTGACAGATATGGTTTTCATCCGGATAGTAGAGGTATTATTTAAATCATTGGTAGTATTTATCCTCACACCATGCACAATTTGGTTCAATCTTCAAAATGTGATTTTACAACCCTTGAAATTTCTGAGACTTGTCAAGATCTTGTGACTCTAGTAAGGTCCCTGAACTAAGTTAGATGTGGTTTCTCTCATGAAACATTTCTCTTTGGATGGTTTCACTGGATGTAAATTATTTCTTGAAGTATTTTGGTATTGCAGATGTAGTCTTTCGAGCTTTCAAGATTTTATTTCTGTTCAGATTCATGAATCTTCTTTAGTTTATTCATCTTCATGCAAATATCTTGTATCGAACTCATGTTTGGAATGTTTATCTCTCATAGAATCATGGAAATGTGAAGCTAAGCATTTCAAAATCATCTTTGGCCAAAGTATTCATGTCTATAAAATTCATTTGAGAATAGTCAGCTCCTGGTTTTTCTTACGAATGTTATATGGTTAATTTGTTTCTTCATCTCACTTAAAGTCCGCTTGAGTGCTAGTGAATGCGAGAGTTGTTGCATGAATCAAATTCTTCTTCGTTCATTATGTCCTAGCTGGTCTCATGTGTTTGTTGTGTTGTCACTCCTTTGAAATTATTTTTATGATTACGGTGCTTGTATAGTTTGTCACCAATTACAGGAAAATGGTTTGTCACATTCAACACGCGATGAAGTTGGTTCTATTTTTTAGTGCATTCATGGAGCTATTCAAATTGATTTATATCTTATAACTACTAATTAGGAATTTGATGCTTTAATAATCCCTTTTGATCATGATGATTTTCATTCAATTTACCATTTTCCCATCAACAAACTTGATGAAAATTGTCCTACATTCTTTCATCCTTATGGTTTAACATATCACTATTTAGGTACTTTCCAAGTAGTTGTGTTATGAAACCCGCTCAAGAGAAGATAGAAAAGATAGATCAACGCCTTAGAATTCAGCCTCTTCGAGGGGGCAACCTCCTTTACATTACATAAATGAACAATTCTTGGATGATACAAATGACAAAACCTCCTTTCTATATATAGGAGTCCAAGGAGTCACAATATAATCCAGCCAACCTAACAATAATAATATAAAGCCACAAAAATAACAATAGAGGAATTCTATGGGGCACAGTAATAACAATATGGGGGCAATAAGGGCACAACAATATTAATAGGGGTATAACTACAATAGTAATGGGGTAATCACTAGTATTATAGGGACCCAACATGCCCCTCTCCTTCAAAAGAGTGTTGTCCTCAACGCTTGAGTAGTTTTGGATACTTCTTCATAAAATTTTCATCCTCCCATGTGGAATCTTCAGCGGATAAGTTCTTCCACTTGATAAGATACTCTGAAATTGATCGATTTCATAGCTGTCGAGTTCTTGTTTCTGTGACTGCTTCCGGTTCTAATATAATTTTTCCTTCCTCGTCAAGTTCTAGAAATATTGTTTGAACTGGGAGCTTGTCGCATATAACCTTCTTTAAACATGAAACATGGAAAACTGGGTGCAATCGAGAAGCTGCAGGAAGCTCTAATTTGTATGCCATTGTACCAATCTTTTGCAACACCTTGTACGGACCATAATACTTTGGTGATAATTTATTATCCTTCTTAGCTTGCTTGAGGGACATTTGCTTATATTCATGTAGCCATAGGAATACCCAATCACCTACATCAAAACGTCTTTCACTGCGATGTTGATCTGCCTGTTGTTTCATTCTATTATGTGCCAACACGAGGTTATCCTTTAAGGGAGGACTTGTTGTTGATGTTCAATGTGATGTTCCACTGCCTGAACCTTAGAATTTTCTCTTAAATATGATGTGATGGATGGTGGCTGATACCCATAAAGTGCCATAAATGTGGTCATTTTTGTTGCTGTATGGAAGGAAGTGTTATGCCACCATTCAGCCAGAGGCAACCATTTGACCCATTGTGTTTGTTTATCAGATACAAAGCAACGAAGATATCCTTCCAAACATTTGTTTTCTATCTCAATTTGCCCATCAGATTGAGGATGATAAGATGAGCTATGAGCTAACTGAGTACCAAGACAAGAAAATAATTTTGTCCAAAAATTTCCAGTGAAAATGGGATCTCTGTCACTTACAATAATCTTTGGGTTTCCATGTAGCTTTTGAATTGTTTCCATAAATGCAGTAGAAATTGTACTGGCTTTAAATGGATGTGATAATGCACAAAAGTGTGCATGCTTATTAAGTCTGTCAACTACCACCATGATGACACTCTTTCCCTCAGACTTGGGTAAACCTGTGATAAAATCCATTGAAACCTCCTCCCAACGTTGGCTTGGAATGGATAAAGGTTTTAATAGACCCGGTGTCTTAATTGTTTCAATTTATTTTGTTGGAAAACCAAACATTCTGCCACAAACATTTGAATATCTGATTTAAGGCCATCCCAAAAAAATTCCTTCTTAACCTTGTGGTAAGTTTTTAGAAATCCTAAGTGCCCTCCTAAGGGAGAAGTGTGAAATTCCATAAGAATCTTTTGTTTTAGCTGGGAATTCTTACAGAGATATAAGCGATCTTTGTACCATAACGAATCAGTTTGCTAGCTAAATGTATCAGACGTATTGGAAACTTGTTGTAACTTTCGAATAAGTGCCCACACTTATTCGTCATTCTTCCATTCCTCCCTTGCTTCATTTATCCAATCTGGTTGGATAATAGAAATGGCGCACAACAATGCTTCCACATCCTCATCCTATCTTGAGAGTGCATCTGCCACCACATTTTTCTTCCCCTTTTTGTAGATGATTTCAAAGTCATAACCCAACATCTTTGTGACCCACTTTTTTTTCTCCTCAGAGGATAATCTTTGTTCTAAAAAGTATTTAAGGCTATCATGATCCGTTCTTACCTTTAATTGTCTTCCCATTAGGTAGGGTCGCCATTTCTTAAGTGCATGGAGTATTGCCAACATTTCCTTCTCATAAATAGCTTTGCTTAAAATCTTTCCCTTGATTGGATGACTTTCAAAAGAAATGGGTCTTTCATCTTGCATTAGAACAGCACCAATTCCATTTCTTGAAGCATCACATTCCACAATAAAGGTTTTTGTGAAGTCCAGTGTAGCTAGGACCGGTGCTTGGCACATTGCCTCTTTAAGATGTTCAAAGTCCTTTGTTGCTTCCGGAGTCCATGAAAATGCATCTTTCTTCAATAATGTTGTTAGAGGTGCTGCTATTCTCCCATAATTCTTAACGAACTTGCGATAATACCCTGTCAACCCAACAAATCCTCGCAGATGCTTTATGGATGTGGGGATTTTCCATTCCTTAATGGCTTTAATTTTGCTAGGGTCTACCTTAACTCCTTCATGAGATACAATATGACCCATATATTCCACCTCCTGGACTCCAAAGAAACATTTGGATCTTTTTGCATATAATTGTTTCTCCTCCAATAGTTGTAGCACTCTGTCAACATGTTCAACATGCTCCTTCCAAGACTTGCTGTAGATTAGTATATCATCAAAAAATACTAACACAAATTTTCTAAGGAATGGTTTGAAAATTGGATTCATCAAACCTTGAAATGTTGAAGGTGCATTGGTAAGGCCAAAAGGCATGACCAAAAATTCATAACGACCCTCATGAGTTCTAAATGTTGTTTTCGGAATGTCTTCAGTCTTCATTCTGATTTGATGATATCCTGAACGAAGATCCAACTTGGTGAAGTAAATTGATCCATGCAATTCATCAATGACAGGAATGGGGAACTTATCTTTAATAGTGAGCTTGTTGAGCTCCCTATAATCCGGACACATGCGCCATGATCCATCCTTCTTGTGCACCAATGCTACTGGAGCAGAGAAAGAACTTTGACTCGGTTGAATTATACCAACCTCTAGCATTTCTACAACCATACGTTCAATTTCACTCTTTTGGACATAGGGATATCTGTATGGCCTGATGTTTGGAGGAACACTTCCTAGAATCAGATGAATAGCATGATCATGATCATGCATAGGTGGGATACCTTTGGGAGTCTCAAATACCTTGGAATGATTGTCCAGGACTTTTTGGAGATCTGGAGAAATAGATGATTCCAATGTGGAAACATCTAGCGAACATAATTGTGCAATTGCACCTCTTTGCTCCTTTTTTAGAAGCTTTGTCATACCATTAGAGCTAATTATGTTTCCTAGTTTCCCTACAATACTCCTTAATTTAACTTCTTTTCCTTCCGTAGAAAATTTGATGAAAATTTCTTGAAAATTAAAAGATATTGTACCGAAGGATTGTAGCCATTGGACTCCTAGTACAACATCAACACCTCCCATTGGAATGGAAAGCATTGGGCTAGTCAATACATATTCTCCCATGGATAGCTTGATATTATGGCACTTTCCAGAGCAATTTATTGTTCCTCCATTTGCAATCATCACTTGACACTCTGGTGCTGGATATAGGAAGCAATTCAATTCTTTTTCTACCTTACAATGAATAAAATTGTGGGTGCTTCCTGAATCAATCAACACTATTACCTTTTTCTTCTTGATTTGTCCTTCTATCTTGATGGTTTGAGGAGTGGTAATTCCTGCCAATGCATTACAAGATATGGTCGGATTTATTTGTTCTTCATCTAGGCTTTGTTCTTGGAGTATATCCTCTTCTTTTGACCTTTCTTGCTCCTTTCCTTCTTCCTCTTCACAATCTATGTAGAATAATTTCTTCTCAGCACACTTATGACCTTTAATGTATTTGCTATCGCAACTGTAACAAATCCCTTTTGCTCTTTTTTCTTCCAATTGTTGTGGTGTCAACCTTATAGGTTTTGGAAGACTAGGGGCAACAACACTTCCGTCTTTATAGTTTTGAGTGGTATGTTTCCTAGTTGCCATAATTTTGCTTTCCATTTTTCTTGCTAACCTGAATTCCTTCTCTAATGAATCAGGTTCCCAAAGTCGAACATCATGTTGGATATTATCCTTTAAAAACCCTATGAATACATCAATCCTATGCTCCTCTGGAATATCTTTTACCCTTATGTTCAATTTTTGGAACTCCTAAATGTGCTCCATTATTGAACCCTTTTGTTTGAGACTTATCAATTGGCTAAAAAAATTATTGCTTTTTGTATCCTCATAATGTGATATCAATTCTTCCATAAAAATTGCCCAAGTGATAATTTTTTTACAAGAGCAAAGCCATTGATACCATACAAACTGATTTGGTTCCAAATATAAAGTTGCCATACGTACCTTTTGTGTGTTTTGCACATTATTGAGATCAAAGAATTGCTCCATCTCTAATATCCATGTTGCGGGATCCTTGCCATCAAACTTCCTCATATCGATTTTTGGAATATGGTGGGTCTTCAATCCAACATTAGAGTCTATGGAATCATGATTAACATTTCTTTTGTTCTCATCATGAGTTTCTTTTAATATCATGTTGCATTTCTTCCTCTTCTTCATAAGTCATGCTAGAGCTTTCAGGTTGCTTACTAGGTGTTTGCATTTTCTTTTCTCGGGCCATCAATTACTGATAATAATGCTTTACTATGCCCTTTGAATTCTTTCAAACCAAGCTTATGCAAAAATAAAAATAAAAACTACACACCTTTTTTCACTTTGTAGAAGCCTAATATTGAATCTGATGTATCTCTGTAATTTCGAATCATCCAGTTCTGAAATTGGGACTTGTAGTAGCCTTTTGTGTCCTCTTTCCAATGGCACTATTCTGATCCAAATTGGATTCTCCAAGGAAGAGTTATGCACAATCTCCTGCAGTGACCTGATTATAGACTAGTTCAGTAGAGAGAACTTGTATGAAGTGCCACGTGTCACTGTTTCAACCTTTGACTCTAAAAAATATATACAAGAAAACTATAGTCTGTCCTATTTCTATAACTTCTTACGAAATTTCAATCCAATGCTCAGAAAGAAAGTTATGACGATTTTCCCTAGGTCACCTGTTTGGAATGTAATTTAGGAGTCTGCAAAAAGACCAACTTCCTCAGATCATATCGCCGCAAGTATAGCGCGAAAAGCTCTGAAATTCGGACCCGAGGTTCAGCGCGATTTCTTCTCAAATGGGTGTTTTTTGCAACTTCTGAAATGTCACCGAAACAAATTTATAGCAAAAATTCCACGATGACCTGTTTGGAGCAGCGAAACCTAGAATCCAAATCTCTGATACCAAATGTTATGAAACCAGCTCAAGAAAAGATAAAAAAGATAGATCAACGCCTTAGAATTCAGCCTCTTCGAGGGGGAAACCTCCTTTACATTACATAAATGAACAATTCTTGGATGATACAAATGACAAAACCTCCTTTCTATATATAGGAGTCTAAGGAGTCACAATATAATCCAGCCGACCTAACAATAATAATATAAAGCCACAAAAATAAAAATAGAGGGATTCTATGGGGCACAGTAATAACAATATGGGGGCAATAGGGGCACAACAACATTAATAAGGGGTATAAATACAATAGTAATGGGGTAATCACTAGTATTATAGGGACCCAACAAGTTGAGGCACTTCACCCTTCGCTAATGGTTATGTTAGGTCCTCACTATTTTGACAAACCCTCTGAATATGATCAGATTCATTTCCCTTTGCAATATCTCATCTTGATATTGTGTCTTTAATTGAAAATTCACCTTTTCAAGGATTTCAAGGTTTTCATGAGGATTGTTTTTATGATATAATCACTGAATGGTTGGAGCATTCTCCATTGCAAATAACAGTTTCGATCTTTCCTCATGCTTTCTCAAAAGTGCATTTTAGATGAAGATACGTTCACAAGAAAATTCCTAGGATTGTGTAATTATGGTTTTCATCGAAAACTTAAGAACTAAAGTTGGTTAGAGGTAGTGGCTATGACATATATTTCTGCTGATATGAAATATCTTCAATTTTTTGTGCAAATTATTCAATCTCTTATATTTTTTGTTGCACACAACTTTTATCAGTTTTAATTGATCGTATCTTTGTGATTTCAGGTCAGGACCAACTACAGTGGCTTCATTGGAAATTTCATTATACTTGACCTCTCCCTTCTAGTTTATTGGGTCAGAAGTAGGTTTAGATAAATGTTAGTTTCCTTTTCACATTCATCCTGCACTCATTTTACGAATTTTCCCTTATGTTTTATAACTTTTGTCTTTCGTCCTCTTTTTAGTTAGCCTCCTTTTATTTTTGTCCTTCTAGTTTTGTTTCCTTGTTTTATTTTGTCTTTTGTGTTTTCTTTAATGAGAATTTGCATGAAGGGTGTCCTATTTGGGCTTGAAATACAATGTGGCAAAATAGAAAAGGACTTTGTGACACTGAAACATTTGGGTAACTCTCTGTCCTTCTTCCTTGTCTTGGTAACACCTTTTGGTCGATTACTTTCCAATAGAAAATATGATCCTTGCATATGAAAATCCTTGTGTCGAACCATGATCTCCGTGTCTATTTTGTAAACCTCATGCCGACACTCGGGTCTTTATTTTTAAGTGTTTTTAGTATGATCTAATCAAGTAGATAAGGAAAAGGGGAAAATCTAAATGAGAAAACCTATATCAAATACCTTATATATGCTTCTCTGAAGGGACAACCTATTTTGATCTCAATAATTCAGGCACCCTCTTCCATCCATGAAATAAATAGGTGTCAATGCACAATCCTATATAAAATAAATAAATAAAGGAAAAAGAAGAGAAATGCTTCTTGTGTAGTTATCTAAAGCAAGAAACTCCATCGAGGTACTCTCAAAACCTGCTGGAAGCAGAGCAATGTTTGTGTCCCTGAAGTGAATCCATCGGGGTAATCTTCAAGCCTGCTAGTAGTGGAGCAACACCAAAGATGAAAATCTATACTCTGAAAATCTAAATCTTGAAAAATTAATTACCCTTTCCTGATTTGAAACATTGTGTGATCATTGATCTTGTGTTTGTGTTTAACTGAGTAAAGGAATGAAGGGGACTATGTTTATGCATGGGGTAAGTGGGGAAGCCATGGTAATATGAATGATGAATCAATATTCCCTGAAGAAATAGACCTTGCATGACAAAACTGATCAAGGCAGAGAAGTTGGAGTTCTATCAGTGTGTCACCAAGTGTTGTCGCTCTAAAAAATGCCCTCCAGAATTTTACCTACACTTGAACATTGGAGCCTTTTATGGATCTTGTGATCCATCATTCCATGATCACTTCTTAATCGATCGAAGTCACTTGCTCACACATGCTCAATTCACAAAAATTTCATGAGTGAATTCTTTTACACAAGCATACAACAATCCATCAAGACACTTCTTATGCAATGTTCAACCCATGTCGACAGTTAGTGTGCACTATCATTGATAGTCCCTTACTTTTGGCTATGTTTGTAATTCTATTCTCATGAATTTTTCAAAATGTCACTTTTCCCACCTTCACTTTCACTATTTTCATTTTCATGCTTTCAACTTTCGCTTTCACTTTCTTTTAGTTTAAATAGTGTCCTTTCCATGTTATCTTTTCTCTGTCATGCGTCTGTTTCACTTTCATTTGTGTATCGCAAGTTTTGTTCTCACTTTTCGCTTCATATAGTAAATGTCGTATTTTAGCATGTGGAGTGTGGCCTAATTCACAAAAGCTAGTTTTGGTTGTTTCAAAGGTTAAATTTTGTGTAAATGAGTTGTTCTTACCATGTAAACATGTAACTCACTCATTTCCAAAGTTTCAAGCACTATCATACAAGTGTTATCACGGTTGTCGCAAAGTGTATGTTTGGTGTTGCACTTTGTGTAGGTCATCGCAAAGTTGTTGCATTAAGGAAAGGATGTTGTTCATGTGTTATGAGTGTTCCATGTTGTGTCATTAAGTCATCTAAATGTGTGGTTATGTTTAGAGTTATGCTTTTTCCTATCTTTATCTCAATGATTCGATAGTTAGTCAAATTTAGGAAACTCTATTACTGGACCACTCAGTCTCCTTTAGGTAGCCTAAACTATACATTGAATAGTCTCAGATCTCAAGAAACATCCTTGTCTCTTGGAACTGCGCAATGCACAATTTCTGCTTCCTAAAACTGTGCACAACACAATTGGAGTGCTCAAGCCCAACCCCTGAGCTCCATATTTATGAAATGTTTCTCTCCAACTAGGCTTGAACTACACATAACATAGTATTAGTCCTCAATCCTTAGCCTTGAGCTCCTAAACTACATAATTACAAAATCACCTAGTCTCCATGTCCTTCCAGCATTGTGCAGTGGGAAAACTCAATGCTCAATCCCTCAGCCTAGCTCCTTGAATCCCTTAACTGCATAGTCACTCAACCCAGGCCTTGATAACTCTGCACTGCATAGTCTCAAGCCTGAAGCTTCCATATTGAGCCTTTGAACCCCTCAAATATGCAATCCCTCTACCCAGGCCTCCAAACCTACGCATTGCGTAGTCTCAAGGCTAAAGCCTACAACCTGAGTCCTTGAGTCCCTCAACTATGCAATCCTTTGACGCTATCCATCCTAAACTATGCATTGTGTAGTCTCAAGTCTCAGTCCCAGAGATTTTCCTTTGGAGTTACGCAATCCATGAGTCATTCACTCAACCAGTCATGAATTCTATCCCTAACAAGTGATTTCATGAAGCATATTAGGATAGGGGTTTACATGAATGATTCCATCTTGTCATGTGTGGATTGCAGTCTAATATATTCTATTATGTCATGAAAGGATGATTATGAAGGAGATGGAGAAGGCTACCATGCTAGAAGATACCTAAGGATCTCAGGAGATAAGATGATCATTAGGTAAGAAGATGAAGGAACACTAGATTATACGAGAATATGGAAGATCAAGACCACATTGAAGACTCCTTATCTTCAAGTCATAGGGAGGAGGAAGAAGAAGAACATGCACCATATTTTCAAGAAGACACAAAGAAATTAGCAGCAAAAGGTGACTTGACATTACCATGTCATCATGTAGTCCATGCCATCAGTGTCATATCATTTTGTGTCATGATCCATCATGTTCTAGATCATTCGTGGATTATGTAATTCTATATAGGAAAATGTAAAACTAGCATTTGCACCAAATGTTGCAAAGGAAATGTCGTAAGGCATAAATTGAGGAACAATTCCGATATGGGAATGGGAAAATGTACATAAGATGCAGATATGTAGCATAAATGAGATTCTAAAGATGTATAAATTGAAGTTTATTTAGGGTGCCTAAGTCTATATTTTTTTTAATTATTGAATTAATATTGCATATAAATCTCATAAAATTCAAAAAACTTATAATTGAGGGCTCTGATCTCTAAGTTTGACTTTGGGTCATTAACATGGTAATGCACTGTCTCAACCACTAAACCACATAACAACAAACAAAAGACTACAAAATGCTACGATCATTACTATAGTAAACCCAATGACTCTACACACAATAATTTATTCTTTACTCGAAGAGAATATTGCTTAACCATATCCACAAAAATATTGCAAGGTGGAAAGCATTATGCAGAACAGAATCTTTGTTATTATAACTTGTAAGTTGTAGCATTGTTCCATCCAATAAAACTATCTTCACATTTTGGAAGATCAAATGGAAATAAGTTTTGAAGAATTCAATAAAAAACGTCCAAGATCATTGGATCACATGATTAATGGTACCCTGTCCTATGAATCTAATATTTTTATGCACTTACAATTAAGGGAGAAAAGAAGGTCCAAACAATCTATACCACAGGGACCGATAAATAGTATATTTGAAAATCCTTACTAGGATCAGAAAAAACAACATTACTTCTCCTTAAATCCTTCACAATCAAATTATACAATTGTTGTACAACACAAGGCCCATGTTGTTGTCAATAGTTCTGATTGAGAATGCGACCAGATTCCTTCAATCTCATACAGTGATTAATGCACCAATTATACAATTGTTGTACAACACAAGACTCATGTTGTTGTCAATCAAGCAATGGTTCTGATCGCGAATGCGCCAGATTCCTTCAATCTCATATAGTGATTAATGCACCAAACACAGGTGTACTAGTTGCAACGACTTTTATATCATTTTACTGATGTTGTCATGTCAAAATCAATGTGATACAATTAAGTCACCTTTAAGAAGAACCTCATTGCAATTTCTATAAAAGGATGTATGTCTTATCATTAATCATTCTAATTTCACCTCTTTTATTGTCGGACTGCACGAATTAGCCTCCAAATGCTTGCTTCATCCACAGACCAGTCAATTACCTTTTATAAATATTTTGTTTGAGCATTGGAACTCAATAACATTTACAAAATTATAAAAATTTTATCTCCAATCAATTTCTTTTCTTTTCTTTTTCTTTTTCTGATTTCCACTTATTATTGTTATATAAATATCTAAACTCATTTTATAATACTTTAAAAATAGAAATTTTCAGACATTATAATCCCTAAATCCTTTCTTCCCATTCTTAATGACTTTTGCAATTGGAAATAGGGTTTTGCAATGAGGTTCCCTCTGCATTAAACTTTGCAACTGACCCACCATGGTTAGTGTTAGAGTCCTTGGAGGGGTTTTATTCTCATGAACAAAAGTCAAGTGACAAGAAAGAGTCTGGGCTCCTGGCTCTACGCCGGGCCTGTACATTATTACTGGAATCTCATGTACCTGTTTTGGCAGATCCTATTTTGGGTGTTGAACATCCAGTTCTGCCCTTAAATAAGGAGCAAGCCAAAAGTATTGCACATGAATGGAAGTTGAAGATAAACCATGAAGGAGATGTTTCCAATGGAAATTCGTTGGAGGCCCAGGCCTTCTTGCAACTTCTAGCTACTTTTGGAATTGCATCAGAGTTTGATAAAGATGACTTATGCAAGCTTGTTCTTGCAATTGCACGGTGCAGGCAGACACCTGAACTCTGTCGTTCCCTTAGACTTGAATAAAAAATGCCAGGTTGGTTGGCTGATGTTATGTAATGTTAGCCTCAGTGTCTAGGCTGGAAAAATTTCCATCCATTTTGGTAGATAGGCTTTTTTGTTGTTTTTCTGGCATTCATGGCTAGCTTGGTTTTTTTTAGGGACTGGTGGATTTTATCAGTATACTTGGTTGTGGCTCATTGAGTTGAAGATAAATTTTGGTAATCCTGGCTGTAGTAAACCTTCCCAACGTTTTTTTTTTAGTCCAGTGAACGGGTTTCTAAGTTGATGGGGTTGGTAGTCTTTTCTTTAGATCTCAACATTTCATATGCAAGGAAGATACTGAGTGGCCTCTACTAGGTAGACATCTTTTTATGAGGTAGAAAGTTGTATGTAAGTTATTTTGTTGATATTAATAAAGGCACCTGAAGATGATCAGCTATGGTAAAGTGTCATATGGCCTTTCATGAGTGGGGAACTGTTTACTTACGAAAATGGTCTCAAGCTGACATAGCTGTTATCTTTATTGACAAATACGTTGAAGTTGTCTGTATTGTTTTTTCTTTCACAGTAAACTGTCTTTTGGTATTTCAAATGTTTGTGACATATTCAGATTAACTGAAAATTTTGTGACAATTTCATGCAGATGTTGTAGAAACCCTGGTCAATAGTGGAAAACAAATTGAGGCAGTCAACTTTGCTCATGCATTTGGGTTGACAGAGAAGTTTGCACCTGTTCCTTTGTTGAAGGAATATCTAAAAGATGCTAAGAAAGCTTCTCAGGCAAGTTTAAAAAGCGGGAA
Organism: Pinus tabuliformis; assembly: GCA_031772625.1. Lineage (NCBI taxonomy): Eukaryota > Viridiplantae > Streptophyta > Pinopsida > Pinales > Pinaceae > Pinus > Pinus tabuliformis. The sequence goes on from CM062804.1 coordinate 660,481,644, forward strand.
TAACTCTACTGTTGCACAAGTACGATTGTATTACTGTTATACATAATGTCTTGTTATGTGATGATCATTTTGGCTTAGTATTGTTGGTTATATGAGAAGTTCCTTTTTTGACCGATATTTTTATTTGGTGCTACAGAATGAAGTAAATACAAAAGATCTTTTTGCTTATAGAGCTGTTATAAAGTGCATTGAGGAGCACAAACTTGAATCGCAGTTCTCACCAGATCCTCTTCAAAAGCGTGTAGCTCAGCTAGAGAAAGATAAGGCTGACAGAAAAAGGTCTGCAAGTGCTATTAAGTCTCAACCTAAGCGTCCTCGTGCTAATGGAGGAAATAATGGTGTATATATGCCTCCATTAAGTGCAAATGAAAGAACTCCGGCTCTTTATGCTTCTTCCAATGGTGCAGACAGAAGCTTTTATAGGTCTTTGGATAGAGTACAATATTCTGGTGCAGCTCCAGGCGTTACATCCTACAACCTACAGGGCCAAAATGCATATGACAGATCAAACCAAGGATTATATGGAGTAGGCTATGGTGTTGGAAATAGGACTCCAGTCTCGCTCTCAAGGCCATATATGTATCCATCAGATAACATGGGACCTTCGTTGTTGGGTTTGGGTTCTTACAATTCCTCTACTAATTATAGCAACCATCACTTTGGCAGTAGACTGCCTGCCCCTCCTCCAGCTTATCAGTCTTCTTTTATACATTAGGTAGGTACGGTGCTTATCTTACCATGGTCAAGCAAGTTTTGATCTTATTAGACCCCATAAAACCTTTTCTATTGGATGTGGCTGGTAGTAAGAACTTAGCTTTGAAGAGGTTTTTTGACTTTGTTTCTATAAATCTAAAATATTGGCAAAGTTCATTTGGCAGCTTTTCACAATTTTCAGTGGTGTTTTCTTCTATTAAGGAATTTTATTTTTGTATGGTATTGAGTGCTTCATCACTTTCCCAGGTTACTATATACTGTAGTGTTTACAGTTCAAAGATGATTCTATGCATAATTTTGGTATTTTCTTATTTGTTTGGCAAATTCAGAGAGGATCAATCTGTCTCTTTGTGGAAGATTAAAATTTGGTGAATAATATATCATTTGTGATCTTGTTCAGAGCTCATAACACAAGACTTTCAATTGCATTTGTATGCCGAGGGCTTGTCTTGTGTTGAATATGATTTAATTGTCCACTTGCACCTTACCTCATTGGTACCTGTTTACTCTACGCCTATGAAGCGAATCAGATTTTATTTTTATTAGTCCAATTGTAAGGCTATTTTGAAACTGGACCCTGCCCCTCTTAAGCTGCTGCATGATTTAAATCCCCCTTTTTGAGCAGAAATGATTTGTAGTACTAGTGGTATAGTTGTTATAACCTGAATTAATATTTTTGTGTTCTCTGTAACGAGGACAAAGCACATTGGAGTTATATGTCCCATCTAGAACTAGCAATTGTCTCAAAAGGTACAAAGAGAGGCTGATAGGATTATTAAATTAGAATTGTTGAATTTCTCTAGAAGAGATGTTGGTTCAAGCCTACAAGGAACAAAGAGATTTGATGTTTGGAGTTCTATGCTTTTTAGACACCATATTTCTTTAAATACAACTTAATTTTAGAAAAGTTTAACCTCAATGCAGTTCTGCCATGCAGACATACACTTAAATCGCTATTGGGCTTATGATATTGAAAAATTCAAAGTAAACTAGTATACAAGAGAATGTACCAAGCTAAACCACAAGTTACACATCTTCAGACCTAAAAAAGTACATAACAATGGTTTGGCATATCAATAGCGATATCATAATTTCTTTTCCTTCCACATACATACAATTGCTCCAAAGGCAAGGACAAGAAAATTTTCAGCTCTAGTGAGCACCAGTGGGTCACCAAAACGAGTGACCACTAATGGATTTCACATTTATACAAGGAATTGGCAAGGGACTTTACATGGACTCCACTCAACTTCAGACACAGCTTCAACCAATATGGAGAGTGATTGAAATTAAACATAGCTAAGTAGTGGCATTGGCTCACAGTAATACACCAAGTATAAAATATGGAAGCTTTTACAGAAGCAAGGAGTAAGAAAAATTATGAAGCTCAGAGAAGTAGATTTAAATCAATCAAAGCTTGTTGAATAGCTATAATGTCCATAGAAATAATCTTCCAATGTTCTGCTCTCATGTACAAGATTTACACTTTGATCTGGACTATTGTTTGATACCAAATCATCATCAACTCCAAGCATTGCAAGTGATAGATGAGTTTGGATGTCACAACTCCCAGATTTTTCTCCAGATTCATCCTCAATCAATTCATCTAATTCCATGGACATTGTCAATTACCTCTTGGTCCAATAAGGTAGGTCATCTCCTTCTCCTCGTAGTAATTTCAAAGTCTGCAATAATAAGTTACAGACAAACATGAGGAAGAATAAGTTCACGTTCTTGCATTAACATTTATCGTTTTTTTTACATTGTTATTTCAATGATTTAACTGTATTATAACAACAGACAACAAAATCTGAAACTTCTACCCATAAATCTATGTGCAGATGCGTTGTGGAGCCGAAGCAATTAGCATGTAGCCACTTATTTTGTTTCAAATGTGCGCCAAAGGTGAGATAAACCAAGCACTCATTTACATTATTAAATCAATATATTTTTGAAAGAACATATATAACTGATTCAGGCTGCCATTTCTGTGAATTCTGTTGGTGCAGGTAATTAAATTGTCTGAGGAGTGCCCTATCTGTGTGCAACACAAGGGCAACCAAGTCTTTAAACTTTCTACAAGGAGAGATTTACAATTTGATTATTACCCTTGGGAAAGAGAGCCAGTCCCACACCAAATGTGTCGTAGTTATACAAAATATACATCATGATACTCAGCTTGGTCCATTTCTCAGATGGCACCGGGTCTAAAATATAAAACAATTTGAAAATGGTGCAAATGCAATCCTTTGTACCTATATGAAGATACAGATAATGTACACAGTTCCCCGAGATACATCAAGGTTCTGCCCTGGGGCCTAATTTATATTTTGTTTTTTCCGACTGAGATCTTCATCCCCACTGAATTGGGATTTTCAAACTGATGAGGCAGCCAGGAAATTTGTCTACAGATAACTATATAAAATTCAATAGAAAATTCAGAAGATGCCAAGGAAATCGAAACTCCAGCGAAGCCATCACAACTGTCTGCGAAGGGTTTCGAGCGGGTAATCTCTCCAGCATGAGATAAACAGGGATTTCAACCAGCGCTGATTAAAATTCCAACTATAATGATCTGATCCAACGGCACAATCTCTTTTAATCGTCTAACACATCAGATCAATGGTCGAAAATAGGACACGGTGGCATATAAGGGAGTTCTTCCTAGAAGGAAATGCCTTACGGCATAATTAACTTATAAAATATCTAGATTAAAACATATTTTATGATCAGACTAATATTTTAAAAGATTCCTTAGTATAGGATGGAACATCAAAATAATATTTAGACAAAAACATCAAGCCAATATTTAGATGATGGATAAAATAAATATCATGCCAAGGGTAATTTTAGAAGGAAATTGCCAAACACATACCAACCCACTGCGTATTTGAATTAAAGGTTAAAAATAACACAGTGAAACATCCATTTTCAGCGTAAAGAAAACGGGAATGACAATTAACCCATTAATACTGCAGTACACTAATGAAGCATCTGTAGTGAAACTGAAGACCGACAAATGGAGATATAAGTCCTATCTAAAAAGTAAAACAAAGAAGCGAGCAGATAGATACGCTTAAAGCCTAACAATTTTTTGAGGATTCCTGAACCAAGAAAAAGAGTGGAAAGTGTGAAGTTTGATGAGAGATTCCTTTGCAATCATCTAATCACGGTTCAACTAACCATCCGAGTCATTCCTACCAGTACAGTTGGTAGGATATCACTGGTCGAGTTGTGGTTGAGATGGACACTCACTCGCAGTCCTCGTGACAGTCCTTATTGGTGTTTGGTAATCCTCTAGTGATCTGTTCAGGTCTGTTGTCATTGTACCAAAATGATCTACTAGCTCTCAACAAAGGGCAGCTAAACAAGACTGTCGAAGACAACAACAGTCGCGAAAGCGACGATTTTCTCTGGTTTGCCTGGAGGCGCCAAAAATGAACCGTTGCATATTGTCTTCCAGAAACTGCAGATTTATATTTCTGCTCACATTTATTCTCTGCTGCTGTCGCCGCTTCCAATTTGGGTTCCTTATCTGCGGTGGATGCAATCCTAGCCAGTTATGATACCGCTGTCGATGTTGCGCCCCTTCCCGCGGGTAATCTCTCCAGCATGAGATAAATAGGGAGTTCAACCAGCGCTGATTAAAATTCCAACTATAATGATATGATCCAACGGCACAATCTCTTTTAATCATCTAACACATCAGATCAATGGTCTAAAATAAGACACGGTGGCATATAAGGGAGTTCTTCCCAGAGGGAAACGCCTTACAGCGTAACTAGATGTTATCAAAGCAACTACTCCATTACTACAACTGAAACAAAACTTGGTAATGTTGTAGCTGAAGAGGGCAACATAGACTAAAACTAAAAAGGGTAGATGATTGTCCAAGTAATACTTGAAGTCTATTATAGATAGTTGAGTTCTGCCCACTCTTCAAATTTCTATCCGTTGCCTGCTGAAAATGGATCAAGTGGGGCATTTCTGAGAGCATTCCTTGTTATGACAGGGATTGACAAATTTAAGGTAAAGTCCAATCCAAACTAACTCTCTTTAGTTGAAACTTGAAACAATCTGAACAAGAAGTCTCGTCTAAATTATCATTCGCAAGAGCATCATGAAATAGCTCAAGAGCATTATGAAATACTGCAAGAGCGTCATGAAGATTATATAGCCAAAAAGTCCCCTTATTAAAATTGCTAGATCACACTTTCAAAATTTGTTGAAAGATTAGAATCTACACTGTAATGGTAAGGACCACCTACCATCTCGTCAAACAAATGAAGCAGACGTCATACATTTGGACTACTCATTCACAACATGACTAAAATTTATCAAGAACAAATAATTCACTACATTTTTCATTGAAATGAATTGTTAGCTTTTGCAAAGATGAGGTGTTTACTTTTGCAAACTACAACTGAAGCAAAACTTGGTAACGTTGTAACTGCAGAGGGCAGCATAGCCTAAAACTTAAAAAGGCAGATGATTGTCCAAATAATACTTGAACTCTGTTATAGATAATAGAGTTCTACCCAATCTCTTCAAATTTCTATCCTTTCCCTGCCCAAAATGAATCAAGTCATTTCTGAGAGCACTCCTTGTTATGACAGGGAATGCCAAATTTAAGCTAGAGTCCCATCCAAGGTAACTCTCTTTAGTTGAGACCATCTGAACAGCAAGCCTCAAAGTTTTTTTAAATTACCAATCATATTGAAATACCGCAAGAGAAATCATGAAGATTATATAGCCAAAATGACCCCTTATTAAAATTGCCAATAGTGGAGCGTTTACCTGGAGTTCTTTGGTGAAAAAATAAAAACTATGAACAGGAAAAATCATATTAAAGATTTATCTGGCATAATCTTAGCAAATGTTTTTCTAGTGACAAATTCAGTGCATGTGTCATTTTAATAAGGATTTTGTTCAGATCAGATACAACTTACAATGATGAGCTTTTTATCTACCCCAAATTTTCTCATAAATTTCTGAGACCAAGAATTACAGAATCTGCCAGTTCTCTGCTGAGCTATTCTCATACTAAACATAATATTTCTCGACTGCAATATCATCTATACAAAAAAAAAAAAAGTAATCCACCAAAACCTAACATCGCACTTGGTTACAAAATTTGCTTCTCTATAATAGAGCTTATCTGTAGCCATAGCCATATTTGTCTCTGGTCACTAAAGAGTAGCCATATTATCCCTTGTTCATTCTGACCTATATGCTGGCATGTGTAGACAAGCTTGATCTCCATATTGTTGATGTACCACTGAATCTGAGGAAAGTGTGAGTGATCTCACCATCCGTTTGAAAGCCACATAATAGAGACAGATCCCGATCTATCATTTGGGAAATTGTTTTCTTTGAGAAACCCAAACTACTCAAACACTAATCTTTTCTTCTAAGGTTTCTTTCGCTAGATTAAACGTTCCATGTACCGCAACTACAAACTTCTTTGATCCCGACTTGAAACCCAAATCCTCAGCAATTCTAAATGACTCCATTACCTTTTCCTCTGAAGCCGTGAACATATGAGGATGGTTAGCTATTACTCTGATAATACTCAACCCACAACACCCAATATTTCCGAAAGAGAAATTGTAGATTTAAGCTTCTTCTCACTGGCTCCAAATTCCCTTGCATACGTAATAATTAGTTTAGAGATATCCTCTTCCTCCATGAAGGTCCCAAGGAAAGTCAGCTTAGACTTCAAGTTCATTTTGGATCTATAAAAAAGGAACCTAGGGTTGAGATAGACCACTCTTCGAAACTGAGCAGGGGTGGTCAAACGACAACCCTTTAACAATTCCAACACTTCTTCCAAATTTTGAGTCGATTTTTCCCTAAGAAGAATGTTGTGATGTCTAAAGTATTTTGCAAAACAAAAATAAAGGATCTGTAAAATTAACTAGCAGACAGGCAATCGCATTGAAGAATTTCAATCCAACCGACAGTTCATCATTCATGGAGGAGAAACTATGTCAAAGGAAGAAATGGAAGCAATTTTGAATAATGCTTCATCTGTGTTTAGGCTTATGTCAGAGCTTGAAGGCGGAGTTGAGACGGTTTCAAAATTACTCCACCTCATCCAATGCCATACTTCCTGCTCCATGAAACAATAATGAAACAATAATCTGAACTAAACCACACACAATTAAAGTAATCCACAATCTACACATCATTGATACATTGAATAGATTTCATTTGCACATTTTATGATATTAAAAGAGAGAAATACATGAAACTAAATTTTAGACATTGAACAGTTTTCTTAATGCCTGATAAGGAAAACACATACATATGCATCTGTGTAATTTAGAGGTCTGATCAGTATAAAACTCTGGTTTTGGTAGCCTTTAACCACCAAACTAAAACCAAAGAAGATGCCGATAATTATGTTCATGAATACATAACTAAATAACAACCATTAACTATGCTCTTGACTACATAATTAAATAACATCCAACAAACCGAAAGTTGCTGGGTGCAGACTCCACTTCAGTTTTTTCCCTATGAATCGTGGAGATAGCGCCTATAACAATTTCCTGACACATTTCAATGCCTTTATTTGCAATTACAGAAACCATGAACGTCTGATTGTTCATGTATCCTCATTTCAAAACAATTTTTTACAAGAGCTTAGTTGTCTGTAAAGTTCAAAACTTGTACTCAACTCAGATGCATTGTCCCCTCCATAATGGAATGCATCATGGATTCAAATGGCTTCATCCTTGGAGGAATAAGTTTTTTTCCAGAGAATATTATTCAAAGAAATCATAAATGCATCCTGGAAAACCTTAAATCTTGAATAGCAAGTATAATTTCCTGGACTATGGTCTTTCTCATTTCCTTCCTCTGTTCCTTGGGGATTTTCTGAAGAGACTCTATCACATTTATATTATTTTCTTCAACTGTCTCTTCTGCTATGTAAACTGAAGATGCCATGGATACTTATAATATGCTGTAAATGGATTGAACAACACATGAATGCACCCAACTTTAAGAGAATCGAACAGGGATCTCCGAGTAGGGCTATCACCAGGAGGCTGAAGGTAGAATTCGGATTGCATGAAGAGCTTCACTTTGTTTTTGGGACCTATGCAAACGTAGGAATTGCAGTTCAAAAAATTGCAACTCTTTGGTTTGCCTAACACTGTTCAATGAGGACGGAACGAATGGATTTCGTATTGTTTCATCTTGGAGAACCTGCAAAGCTTATTAGATGGGGTCTCTGGCTTATCCTGATCTTCCATTTCCATTGCCAAATATCTTCATCAGAAAGAGGATGAAAGAAAATACAAGCATCCAAGTATTTAAAGTGCAGTAGAGATTCAACAGTCCCATGTGCATGAAAGAGAACTCCTACATTGCCAGCTTGGTTAGCACAGTAAATGTGAAAGGAATCATACCATCGTGGGTTTTTGGGTTCGTCAAGGATCTGAGTTCAACCCACTAAAGCTTTCTCTAGACCGAGTTCAACCCACTAGAGCTTTCTCCAGATCGATGGTCGCGTATAGTCTGTTAGCTCCTTTTCCAAACCCCATAGTCTCTTGAATGCCCCTCAATGTCTTGAATGAACTGTAACCATAGACACAAACAATAATAAAAAAAGACAAAATGAATCACAGAGGATTCGATCGTTCTATATCTTAGAACTCAAATTACGCCATTTTTTACCTTTCTGAAGGACTTGGGAGCTCCTCCTGTCACTCAACCAGGATCACTCAGTGAATCTGCCTTGAAGATAGTTACATGGAGAGTTCCATGAATCAATAGCCGAGCCATTACTGATCACAGCCCATTTAGAGCGATTTCTAAGCCAATCTAAAGATAATCCTTGCAAAAATGCAGCCTTTGTTCCATACACAGGAAAAGGAGCCTCCATAGTTATTAGCAGGTGGCTTACAAAGTCTTCCTCTATCACCACCATTGCTGGACTACTGAAGCCCTCTTTTACTTATTGTGTGGTTTCTTTACCGTTACAGCTGCTTGGCAGTTAATAAACTCATGGATCTGCCGGGAGTTAATAACCGCATGGATATGCCCCGTATCCCATGGATATGCATAATGGAGTTATCACCGCTGCCGATTTGGGTTCCTTATCTGCGGCGGATGCAATCCTAGCCAGTTATGATACCGCTGTCGTTGTTGCGCCCCTTCCCGCGTGTAATCTCGCCAGCATGAGATAAACAGGGAGTTCAACCAGCGCTGATTAAAATTCCAACTATAATGATCTGATCCAACAACACAATCTCTTTTAATCGTCTAACACATCAGATCAATGGTCGAAAATAAGACACGGTGGCATATAAGGGAGTTCTTTCCAGAGGGAAACGCCTTACGGCGTACTAAAGTGGAAGTCCAAGATTTGTCTATGTAATGTGAAGAGTTATGTCGGAAGTCGAAAATTCATTAGAAGTCAAACAATTATGAAGGTAGTCTAAGAGTCATAAGGGAGGTGAAGGATCACCCCATTTGTTATATATACACCCTCATTATTCATGCAAAGGAATTTTCACCTTGGCTTCCCCCATAAGCCATCAGAGAGACAAAGTTAGTGCTTTTGGTGAGCAAATCGTGGCTCCAACACTCCATTATTGGAGCTAGTGATGTTCATTGTATTCATGTATCTTGGGAATTTTACTTAATACTTGAAGCTTGATGGCCAACACGTTTTCATGTATGGATAGTGAATATTTTTAAGATAGTTCTGTGAATGTTTATGATTCTTGTTTTCTTTCACTTGTACAAAAGTAGTTGAACTGTTTCAGTTATTTTAGTGCTTATCTAATAGAAAATGTGTTGTAATGGTTGTAACTTTCCTTTTCTGCTTGATGTTAGGTGATTCTCTTTTCGCTTGTGTGTTCCACTACTAGGGTCGTATTATTACCTCTCTCTTAGAATCTCATATTTCCTCCCTTTGCAGTAGAAAAACCTTGATACAATTACAACCAAAAATTCACTAGGAATACTTACTTGCTTTTCGCAAAGGAACATACACGCTTATATCTCTTGCTGAAAACTAAAGCTAAGGAAAATCTATAAGAATATATGGAAACTGGGCCAATACTCCATATGGGGCTCCTATTCCAAATGGTCTGACGTCTAATTTGGACTTCACATCTTGGAAAAAATCTTGGTTGATGGATTTATAGTACCTTCAACAATACCCAACTATATGTGCCTATTGAGCACTATAGATCTTAGGCCTGCCACCCTAATACAAAGGAAAATCCTTCATGGATCTCGACCACAAAGCCAACACTTCAATGGTTCTCTACCACTACGTTTATTCTACTACTCCACAGGCTAAGACCCATGTCCTTTCTCAATTGTATTGAACTTCTTATGAGGTGCCACATTTTCCTTATCACTTGCATCTTGAGATTTTCCTCACTTATTATGCCATTTTCCTTTAGTCCTTGCACTACCCTTCCAGTCATGCTTGAACTTAGGCTTTCACTTTGAGTGCTCATAGAAATGCTTCAACTTCCTGATGTCTTCCTCCAATGACTGAGGTTCATCAAACTCAATCCAGTATTTAAATGATACTGGAAATCCGTTGATGAACCTTTAGACCTTGTATTTATCATCATTGAGATATGGAACATATCTCAACAACTCTAGAAATATGGTTGTATATTCTTCATTTGTCATGGAACCCATCTTGACTTCATATAATTTCTTAGCCTTTCCATCATAATATCTCTCATATAGGTAATTTTTCCTAAAGAGTCTTTCAAATTCTTCCCAAGTCAACTCCTCTTCCCCAACACCCCTGACATGCTTGACATATTCCCACCAAATATATGCTTTTCCTTGGAGACTAAAGGTAGCTATCTTAGCTTTCATATTCTCAGAGTAATCATGAATTCTGAAGAATTCCCTTATTCCAATCAGGCATGCTTCTACATCTTTTGACTTGGTCATCTAACCATCAAAAGTAGGAAGCTTATTTTTCTTGAATTATTCTGGAAAATATCCCTCCTCACTCATATAATGATGCCAACAATGAGGTCAATGATGTCCCTAGAAGTGCAACTAGAATAAAATCCATGAGTAGTAACCCTCCTCTCAAGTGTATCCAAGAGTCTGCCACTCTTCAGTTTATCATTCCTATCTATCCTGTGCCTTTTCTAAGACTTGCTTCCATATGCACCATTATTCTTTTCTTCATATTTGTCTCCATGATTAATCCCCAGCTTTCCCTACTTCTACAAATATGAAAGGCTCTAAAGAATAACTGCATTAACTTCAACTTTCTTTTCTTGAGATTTCACAAGCCTTTCTCGTGATTCACTCAACCTCTCATTATCTGCTTTACAACTTATAATCTCTTCCTTTGAAATTCTCAATGTATTTTCTAGATCATGAGGGTCCCCCTCTCCCTATTGTTCAACTAACTTTTCCCATCCCACTAATGTCTCTTCTGGCCTGTACGGGGAGTCATATGAACTTTACTTAACTATTATGATCTTCATATCTTGGCCTTCAATTTCCTACAATATTCCATTGTTAGCTAAATAAAATCATAATCAAAAGAATTACCTCAACTTACTGCTAGTGAGGATATTACATCTGCACATGACAATTCAGATTAGCACAATACACCACCATAGGCATTGTTATGCTCCTATACCAATAGGTGTCATATATCATGATTGACCTGATGAGCTATGTAATATTTTCATACCTTTACTTGTTGCAAAAGGTTTTCCATATTTGTAAAAAATCAAAAACTTAAAAAAATGTAAAGAGGGTATACCCTAAAAGAAAAATCAAAGGGTGAAAAGAATAAAAAGATGGTCAAAAAAATGAAAGAAAATGGACCCCAAAAAAAGAGAAAAGACCATAAAAGTGTGCAAGTCTAAATGCCACTACTATTTACTTTATGCATAATAAAAATTGTGTTCAGCTTGTCACTTATGCCACAATTCATGAACAATTAAACAGTTTAAACTTGGCTAGTTCATATTTCAATTTCATGTTGTAGAAATAGAGAATAAAGATCTGACAAAATAGTGAAATCTTGGCAGATAAGTAGATAGGTAGAGTGAAAAAAGGAGCTCAACAGTATAATATGAACCCTTGGATGTAACAAGTGTAGACTTAGATAGGCATTATCATGTAAAATAAAAGAAAGTTTGATAAGGGTTTGCTAGTCTAAGTGCACCCAAATAAAGAAGTAAAAATGCTAGGATAAAGTAGGTAGGGTAAGTAGATGATGGTTGTAGAATGATATGTGGTGAATGATGATTCTAAATGTGTAAATATTTTACTTTCATCAAAAGGAAAAGGCATGTATTACATTGAAGACATCTCAAGCAAAGAAAAGTCAAATAATTAACTTCCCTACTCATTTCCCCTAAATTTTCACTAATTTCCCCTAAGTGCCAAGGTATCTATTATATTAGAGGGGCTCAGAGCATTTCTCTGACTTCTGGAGGGACTAGACCCTCGGCCCAATAATTTATAATGCTTAAGTACTTAAGCTCATTCATTAATCATCTCATCCCACCATAAATCATTCATTCCCTTCATAAAGTTTTCCCTACATAAAATCCTATTTTACTTAGGGAAATTAAAATTATTTTCCATTAAAACCCTCACTTTTTCATTTCGCCTAAGTTTAAATACACACATCAAATGTTTTTTACTTAGCGCTTTTCCATTTCAAAGTCATATTAACCATTAACTTATTAATATATAAATCCCCTATAAAATTCTACCCATTCCTGTATTATTTAACTATGTAAAAACCCCGAAATTCTATATATCCTGCCCCTTTGGTTAATTATAACCATAATATGTACATAAATAGGGATTAATTAGTTAATCAATAACTAATTAATAGCCTTGACCCCCTCGCCATATTAAAAAATGGATTAATTAACCCTCACGGTTAATTAATAACCTCCTCAACCAATCACTTTGCTCTCAATATAATTAAAAATTATTTAATTACATTGGGCCCGCCTTTATTAAACTCCCATCACCTTTCATCCCTGATAGCCATCTGATCATGCCTTCCAGATCCAACAACTTTCGTGCATACTGCACGACCCTTTGCGACCGCACATTAGCGCATGATCACAAAGTGGTTTTATGCACAGTACCTCCGCCACGTGTCAATCATTCTATGGAATCGTTGGCCCAAGCCCAAATACCACCTCCCCTCCTTAAGAGATGTGATATAAACCACTTACCGCCTCCGAATAAATGAAAAAACATCATGTTGTTTACTCGCTGATGTCACCTGTCCAAATCCCGAAACACGCCAATTCTTGACTTTGTATATAAAAAAAAAAAATCATTTTCGTTGTTTATTCTGCAAACCTGTACATCCATGAAAATACAACGAAAAGGTCATCCTGCCTGTACTTTCAACCACCAACCAGCTTCAACATTTGTAGCTGACATCGCCCAGAGCTATACAGTCACACCCAGTACCTGCATTCCAGTGCCTGTCCCAAATAACAGGTATTTATTAATTTCCTGATAAGAAAACCCTACAAATACTTGTTTTCCACTGCTAATTGATTAAAAAAGCCAAAAATCACCATAGTCCTGTTACCTCTTTTGTAATTCAAGTCCCCTAGGCCCTTGGTTTCACCAATTTTACAAAGAAAACCCCATTTTCCTTTCTAAATCCACAAGAACCAGGATGGAAACCCCGGTAGCCCTAAGCATTTCTCCCATTACCACCCCTCATCATGATTTAGCCTATCTGCCTCTGGCAGACAAGGATTTTCAAATAAAAGACCCAACCACTGATAAAGACCACCTCAAAGTCTTTTCCCAATGCCGAGATAAACATTTGAATGGCTACGATGCCATGGGACTGTGGGAATCAAACCTCCCAATGTATTTTCTCCCCCCTGTGCATGTTTTCTGTGACATAATCCATCAATGCCATGCAAATTATGACCCCATCCACAGAGCATTCATGTCTCCCAAACAAATAGTCCTTTTCATAATAACTGTTGAATCAATCAATGAGATGCTGCAATTTCATCCTAATCAGGCCCTCAACCCCATTTCCATTGGAAATTTTCTTGAGAAATCAACCAAATCATCCCAAGCTAAGCTCACTCACCTTTGCCAAACTTTCATATTACAAAAGTATCGAACTAAGGATCCTCCCCCTTATATGTCAGTTTCCTTCACAGATACAAGAAAAATCATAGTTGATATGATATCAACAGTCATTGAATTCAACACTAGTGAATATGTAGATGAATTGACCCTAGTGATGATGTCTATCTTTACCCTAGGACAACCTCCTATTGTCAAATATGATTATGCCTCTTATATTGCTGAGAAAATTCATGACTAGTTTATGAGACTGGAGAATGAGAATGTTTTTAAGTACTCCACCTTCATATATCACCTCATCCTCTACCACCAATCAGAAAAATTCCCATTTTCTGTCAAGAAACTTGATACTAAGGGTAATCCAAGGTCTGTCATCTTTTGGACTTCCATATTCCATAAATCTTTTGCTTTCCCTTATTCCTATAATGATTTCATTGATCAATTTGTCCACCCAGTGACCACGTTGTTGAAAGGGAATTCCCCTCCCAGGATTAATGATGACATCAAAAGGATACCTAAGCTATCCAAACAATACAGAGTGGGTGATTGGTATTTATACCAAAATCACACAAAAATCAGGGTATATGCCTGTGAGCTTTCCCCATTCAAGCTACCTAAATATGTTCCAATGAGACTGTTTTCATTGGAATATTATAAAGAGATGATACACTCAGATTTGACACATTTTACTAAGGCCAAGAACAAAGCACAATTCAGAATCAAGGATCACTTAGGTCCATTTGTTTGCAACACTAGGGAAGAATGGAAAGCAGCAGAAAAAATTCTAGAGGATGATTTGAAATTAAACAAAAGTTTTAGTTGGACTACATATGATCCTCATAGTTTCATCTGTGATACAAGGATGAAAAATAGACTATCACCATACTTGCATCACTGAATTCTAGAGATTGAGCAATTTGCCAATACGTATGAATGGAGGGAAGGAACCCTAGTAGAAATAGATAGTGAGCAGGTCAACATAGAAAATGTAATGAAAGATCTTGAAAAAACACTTGACTTAGATTCTTTTGGACAGGTACATTTTGAGACTTATCAAAAGTCAGCATCAGGGATTAGTGCTTCAACAGCTAACACCTCTCAAAAGCACTCACAAGAGAACAGTTCACCATTTGCAGAGACATCACAAGGAAAAGAAAAAGAGACCAGCACTCAGGCAACAGAACAATCAACCATGTCAAAGCAGCCTGAAAATTCTCAGAAGTAGGTTCAAACACAGGCTCACCCAACTCAAGTCAACATTAGAGATCCCCCAATTTTATAGACTCCTATGAATGGGGAAAGAAACAAAAAGAGAGACAGGGAAGTAGCTACCCCTACTAGTGGTCTATCAGAACAGCCTGGTGCTAAGAGGCACAAGCTAAATCCTCATTCAGAAGAGGCATTTTTTGAAGAAACTACAGAGAGTCAAAGGAAAGAATGTGTAGACAACCAACATACTTTCCCAGCATGTGGGACACCTTTTAGTTGACAGAGATAGGAACTGGAAAGGCAACAAAGTGTTGAAGTGTCATTCTTTAGGCCTCCAATAAATGACAAGCTAGATATTAAAAAGAAATTCAAAGAAATAAAGGCTAAAAATGAACCATTAAGGGCTCAAGTCTATGATCAGTATTTGAAAATGGCGCCCACAAATCAAACTAGGTTGATGTCAACCTATGACATCAAAGAAGGAAAGATGCAAATGAGCTTCTTCAAGCCCAAAGTACAGTAGCCTCAGTCAATAGTAGACTACCTCAAAACTTATTTTGAGGTCATGGCCAAGGACATTCACCCTTAGATCAGATTGAAATGCACAAGCAGGAAGGGGAAATGGTATATTCAACATTGACTGGTAAAGCTATGATGGCCCAAAGATTAGAAAATTCTTTGAATAATACAACTGCTCAATTACGACTGGAAAGGGCCTCCTCACAGGTTAAAGATAATAGAATTAAATCATTGGAGGAGTTGGTTATTGGACTGGGTCATAACCCAAAGGATGTCAAGGCAGCAGAGGCCTTGATAAAAGAGAAAGATGAAGACATAGCTGCCTGGAGAAAGCAGTTAAAGTTGCCACCATCAAGACATCCACAAACTATAGAAGTTGTACAAAAGAAATCCGAAGAAGAGCTTATGGACTTGGTCCTCAAGCTTAACGAATAGTTGAAGGAGACTGAACAAGAATTCAAAAAATCATTGAAAAGCAGGCAGGGAGAGTCGATCTCTCAGCCTCTAAACGTGATACCAGTGGTATCCATAGCAGTCCCTTCAACACTTGGAACAGCTCTGGCACCTAATCTCCCCTTGGTCACAACAAAAATAGTTATAGGTACAATCTTAGAAATAACACCAGCAGGAACTTCAGGTTTGAGTACAAAGGAATTAATCAGGTCAATGGAGGATATGAAACTACAAGTCTCTGAATTACAAAAGGTAAAGGAAAAATTTGTTACTTTAGAATAGAAATATGATGTCTCAAAAATAAATTTTGCTAAAGAGGTAAGGAAGAATAAAGGCTTGGAACAACAGATAAAAACATTAGAGAAAGGTCTCACTTTTGAGAAGCCCTTAACAGACATTGGGAAGATTCTTTGGGCCAACATCACTCAGTCAATAAATGATGCTTGGTCATCAATACAAATACTTTTTGAATAGATTGATTTGGTGCAACTTGCTCTACAAGAGATTCAAAGAACTAAGGAAGAGTTAGGTGGAAATCCTGAGGAAGCTATCAGGCTAATAAATTTTTTGAACAACAGAAATAGGTACCAGCTAGAGGAGCTGAATATATAGGATAGAACTAGGACTATCATAAGTAAAAAAGGTATTGACTAAAAAAGGTCTAACGCAGAATTTGGAAAGGAAATGCTAGAACATGCAAGAAGAAATCAATGATTTTATGGAGAAGTTTGGTATTTTGCATAGCAAAGGACTTCCTAGTCCTTTAGTAATTAATGATAAATTAATGAGACATGAAGACTATATGGACTACTCAATATGCAAACAATCAAGCTAGTTCATCAGCTAGTGCGTCTGCACCAAAGGCACTACCTACAGTCAAAGTTCTTTATGACAGTCTAAAGAACCTTTTCTATGTTAAGCATGAAATAAAACATATGTTTCCATTTCAGCCTAATTTTGTCAAATACACTAAGGCTCATGAAATATTCAGGAAAATTCAAAGGACCAGAATACCAAAGGAAGATTGGTGGACGGATATGATAGAAATTTTGTAATTTTCCTTGGTAAAAATATAATTTTTCAATATTTACCTTAGTAAATTTTGGTAAAAGAGGGTGAACAACGATCAAACAGGTAAAGAGTATCAAAACAGGTCAAAGAGTATCAATAAGAAGATGAAAAGAAGAACAACCAACATAGAATTACAAAGAAGACAACAAGATGCTCAATCATAGGGCCTGCCTCTAGCTCATTCACAAAAACAGGGACAACAAGGCAGCAAATCACCTTTATCTTCTATAATCGAGACCATTTGTCTCTACTTTTATGTAACATACAGTTAGGCTTCCTAGATTATATCTATCTTTGTTAAGATATTTTTTATTTTATTTTTTTTTATAAATGCTCCCTCATTCGGAGTATTTAGGGTCGATTCTTAGACATTTCTATAGACTTATTATTTTGGAAAAGAATAGTTGTTGATCAACTCTTGTATGGCTAGCTCGATGAAGAAATAAAGAAATGGACTTTTTACATGATTAATGTGTCAATCATTGGATAAATAAGTATTCTATATTGTTAGAGCCTAAATCTACCTCAGATTGAGAAAGGCGGGATCTAGTGTAACATCAAACCATGCTTAACCTGGTAGCTAGCCCTACCAGGTCGAGAGAAGGCTCTCTCCTTGTCAATCTCAGAAAAATATGGCCAATAAAGCTCGAGATGACTGATTATAAGACTAATTTTAGGCTAGGTATGTGCTCAGATGAATTTGATTGAATTTAGTATTGGTTTGCTGGCTCAAATGTGAAAGGCAGATTTGGGTTCGGGGAATGGACACAGTCTTGCAGAGATCTCTATGGGGCAAGGTAGGGAAATGGTTTAGTACTTCAAATTGAGTGAGATGGAGATATTTTATACTGGTGAGGAGTTGGAGAGGGCATGGAAGTCTTAGGGATCCTCTTCAAACTATTGAAAACATAGAAAACTAAACAAACCCTAGGTAGAGCACTGCAACATCAATGAATTCTACCTTTATCCTTGGTTCATTTAGTTAGGTTGAACAAAGAGAGATGATAGCATAAATAAACACATGTAAACTTGAATTATAGAAGGAAAAACAATACCAAATCAACTTGCTGCAAGAATCCCACAAAATGCTACAAACCCTGGTTTATTCCTTTGCCAAACTGGAGAGATGAATGTACAATAATGCTCAAAGCATTCACAAGAGTCCAACCTTTACAAATGACTGAAAAAATACTAGATATAGGCAACAGACAACTCATGCTAGGCTTTAGTGGTTGAATTCATGAGTTTAGGAGCTATTTCAACAAGATCTAAACTAAGAACTAAAAAGTAGGTAGTGGAACAACTTGCCTCTAAAACCTAGGAAATTGATTCATTCAGTTTCAAACTACCTATTCATGATGTATCTACCTCCACGTGTGAAATTTTAACATACTTACATCAAGTTCCATCAAGTTACATCAAATTACATCATGAGTTTAACCATGAGAGAGAAAAGTCAAATTGAGAAAAAAATAGGCAAAAAAACAGAGTTCTTTGGCAAAAAAATCAATTTTCCATTCTGTGCGCCGCACCTCTCTCCCTGTGCGTTGCCCCTTTTTGCAGCTGATTTTGGATACCTTCCATTGAACCAAATTTGTTCCAAGTGGGCTTGTTGGAAATTTTTGTCTGTCTACTTTCTAGAACATGTGGAATTTCTAAATTTTTTTCCATTTACCTCTCCAAAAGTGAGTTCTCCCAACATTGCTTCCTGTGTGGCCAAAAAGGAGCAAAAATTGCATCTTTGAGGTGTTTTTGACCCTTTTTGAAGCTCAAAACTTGACAAAATTTCTTGGCCATTTGTGGGCATTCATATTTTTGCATGAGGAATCCAAAAATGCTAAGTTTTCCTCCAAAGAAGGTCCCTAACAAAAGCGCCCACCAGGTGGCACAGCGCGCCAGGCAGAAAAATCTGTGTTTTGCTCCAAAAATTCAAAATTGACCAAAAGTGTGCCAAATTTCTTGAAATTTGGGCTGAGTGGCTTGCATAAAGTACTATGTTGGGCCAAGGAAGCTTCAGCAAAGATCTTGAACTTATCTTGCTCTTTCTTTCTCCTCAAAGTCTTCTTCAACTTGGCTTTTAGGCTCCTTATTCTCGCTTTGAAAATCATGTTTCTTGCCAAATAATGAAAATACATGTGTCGAAACATGTCCTTCTCCTTGTTAACCTTGTCCAGCAGCCTCTCCAGGTGCATGTTCATCTTCTCCAACCAAGACTCCTTGTCATTCTCTATCTCTTATTCAATGGAAGTCAAAGTGACATGGTCCTCTTCGTCATTTTGCTTCTTCAGTTTCAACATTTCTAGCTCCATTAGGCTTTTCTTATCCTCCAACTATTTGTTTTCTTTCTTGTTTGTCATCTATATCATCCTCATGCATCTTCTCTTTGCCTTTCCTTTGCTGCTTATGTTTCTACATAGAACTATCACTGAGTGTCTCTTCCTCATAGTGCTTGTCTTAGGAAAATGATGAGATGAAGGTATGGTGGAAAAAATGATGATGAAAGAGGACAATGGTAATGAGTATGAAGAAATTTTACTCTTGGGAAATGAAATCAGGGAAAGAAGGGAATAGTTTTGGGAGATTAAGGTTTAGTGAGGGATTTAGGGTTTTATGAGGGAATTAGTTACTTTAGGGGAGTGTGATATGGGAAAATAGGATAAATGGAGTGTATTAGGGTAATACAATAGTGAAAAGGGGTTTTGATGCTGGATATAGTGGTTCTTAGGGGGTGATAGGGTTTGGGAATAGTAGGAATTATGTATTAGGGTTTTGGGGATAGGGGGATAGATGAGGGTGAATGAGAGGGGTAAGGGATATGAAATGAGGGGAGTGTAGTGGAGGAATGTGAAAATTATTGTAGCGAGAAAACAACAACAATGACAATTTTTGCAAACCCTAGACAACTTTTTCAATGAAATGTGCAACAAACTAGGGTTTGAATTTGCACCTATCTAAAAACCATAAAGGAGGATGAAAACTCTTGAAAAGGAACTTTAGGATGTTTCAATTACTTGGAAGGAAGAATTTTGCAAGATTTGGAGGCTTTGTAAGATGATTTGAGTGAAATTTGGGCTAAGCAGGCAGGTGCGCCGCGCCACTACCCAGGGGCATCGCGCCTTTTTTCAGACAAGTTTTGGAGGCCTTCCTAGTGTCCAAATTGGGCGTGGGATAGCTCCTTGGAAATCATATTGAGTCTACTTTCCAACACATCTTGAATTCGTCAATTTGGAGTTCATTTTCCCTGTCAAAAGTCAAATCGTCTAAGACTAGTCAAAATGTGCAAAATGAGGTTGCCTAAAGGCAGAGTGCTGTTGCAGTAAACTTTTTAAGGTCTTTCTCAACCCCAAATTGAGCCTAGGATAGCTCATTGGAAATATATTTGTGTCTAGTGATCATTTGACTCTTCACAAAAGTCATTTGGCCAACCAAGCTAGGAAAAAGCGTGATTTTCCCAAGGTCACTTCAGAGGTGCATCAATTCTCCTCAGGCAACTATATTTTTGACATTTCTCTAAAACCATGACACCTGTACAAAAAGTGAATGAGGTTTTTCTTCCTTGGCCTATTATGGACAAAAATATCTTTCTGTTTTCCTAAATTCATATTTTCTTGCTCAAAAACACCATTGGAGTAAAACCTATCCCGATGTGTGGAACAGGGGATTTGTCGAAATGAAGTGAAATGAAGGGGATAAGGGGCTTCTAAATTCTTGAGAAAATTTTTGGAAGTAGGGAGGGATGTTAGGAAGCAGGGG
The DNA here is from genome assembly GCA_031772625.1 of Pinus tabuliformis. Lineage (NCBI taxonomy): Eukaryota > Viridiplantae > Streptophyta > Pinopsida > Pinales > Pinaceae > Pinus > Pinus tabuliformis. Next base: position 660,502,467 of record CM062804.1, read on the forward strand.
AAAGTTTAATTTCAAATATTGAGTGAGGGGAAGGGGTCCAAAAGGGAAAAACATAGGCCTAGCCTAGAAAATTGTCAAATTATAGCAAGACACTAGGGTTTGTGCGAAAATGAGGAATTTGAGGGATATTAGTGATGGGAAGTGTTTAATAAGGTAAATTAAGGATAGGGAAAGGTGTATGAACATCAAGATACAAGTTTTGCTGATAACTTGACCATCCAAGAGAAATCACCTTCAAAACCCTAGGAGAAGGAAATGAACCTTACCTAGGCACAACTGAAGCATGAACAAGGTGTAAAATGACCCATTGGAACCTGACATGATGACAAAAACCCTCTGAATGATAGTACACTCAGTTGAATGGTGACATGGACCGACATTTGGACAACTTTGAAAGGAGTGAAAACAAACCCTAGACCTGATACCTAGTGACCAAATTTTGCTTGAAGACTCACTGAAATGACAAAATTTGACCTTGACACCTTAAAATCACTTTGTAATAGTATATTTGATCACTGGTGGAAGGCTTAAAAGATTGACACTAACATATATCTCATGTGTTATCTTTTTCTAGTTTAATATTTCAATGTGTTCATCTCTGAATATTAAAACGAAAAAGTATATTTCAGAAAGTGCTTAATTGCAATCTATCTTTAAAATCATTTTTATTCTAAATATTTTCCTCTAAAATATCATAGGCAAGGAATTATTAACTTCTCTTTGCTTCTTAGTTTAATCAATTTGATCATTTAGTCAGAAATTCTTCATTGCTTTTTATTAGTGATCATTCATTTTCCCTTCTTTTGAAACATGTTGAAGGATTCTTAACTGCCCTTCATCCCTTTCAAAGCCATTCCATTCTTTCAAGTTACCATTTGTTCCTTGTTTAACTATCTTGCCCTGTGAAGCCCTCCTTTACTGAATCATCCAAATCTAGTTTAGCCATCTGCAGTTGACTCCATAGCCCAATGGCCTGATCTACTCTGTTCTATCCATCCGCTCTTGAATTCCACCACCAAACACAATCAAAACCCCCAAGCTTTCATAGTGCCTAATATCTTATAAAACCAATCTAAATATTAAAGAGAAAGCCCTCTCTGGGTATAGATTGGCTAGATTCTATACCTAAAAGTTGGTTTGTGGTTACCTCAGACCCCTTTCCCTCTTCTTACAACTTCAGGGAAAATCTGAGTGATAACATAGTAGTGACTCCACTGGGGAAACCAATTCCTCAGTCAAATAAATCTTTAAGAAAGTTTAAATCCCAAATCTAGAGCATCTTAAAGAAATCATAGAAGTTGTTTGTTGATATCAATTAAGGAAAGACCAAAAACAAAACCTGAAAACCTAGCTTCAGAAAGGACTCATTACACTAGAGCTAATCTTGATCCCAATCCACCACAAGTGTTTGAGAACCCCAATCTGATCCATAGAATTCTTAGGAGACAAGAAAGTCAAGAAAGTTCTGCCATTTCTCGACCCACCTACAGATCAAGATCCTGTCCTATTAGTTGGATTTATTTTGAAGACCAACCCCTTGACGAATACTTTGAGACCTCATTGTTTAGGACTTCATCTGATTCTGAATTAATTGACTTAGTCCCAGACCCAGTGTTCATCAAATACTTACAGCTTGAAGCTATCAATTTGTCAATTGATAGACATTTGCAGAACTCACTACAATCTGATCTTACCACTGAAGGAACACCGAATCCCTCTATAATCACTACTGCCTCTGCAAGATCATCACTATTTCCTCATACATCTCAACCTCAAACCAATCCACATCATACCACCCTTCCTACCCCCCCATCCACCACTCAGACACCCATTGTTATCCCAACCCCAGTCGTTGTTTCATCACTACCTACTGCAATGGCAAACAAATATGCCCCTCTAGTACTACCAGCCAACCTGGGTGCCATGCCCCAGGATTACCAGAGTAAAATCACTCAATTTTATGGTACTGGTACCTATACAACCCAACAACACACCAAAAAGATGACTGATTATTTTGAAATTTATGAAATAGATGTTGATGATGTGTGAATGAGTATTTTTTCAGAGTTTAAGTGGGGAAGTCAGAACCTGGTTTAGATATCTAGCAGCAAATAGTATAGACAGCCTAGAAACTCTCTATAGACAATTCCTAAACTAATGGGAGAAAAGGAAAGATCCCCTTCAGATTCTATCTGAGTATGAAAACCTAAAGATAGGAACACAAGAAACTATGCAGGATTACTGCACTAGATTCAACAGTATCTATAATGCCATTCCTCAAAACCTTAGACCCCCACCTGATTTAGCCCTAATCAAATTCCCTGATGGCTTTGATTCTAACATGGCCTTCCAGCTAAGAGAAAGAGCCCCTCGTACTTTGGAAGATATGAAAAGCATAACTGTCAGTGTTGAAGCCTACCTGATGTCCAAAAGAGCCAAGGTTAGAAGTGAAAGGAGAATACCATTGAAAGAAGAATCCTCACCCTTTGAACAAAAACTAGATGCCACAATTAAAGGGATGGATAGGCTAGGCGATAGAGTGAAAACAATTGAAAGGAAAGCTCCCTGGGATGGTTAGCCAACCAACACAAGGAAAAACCATAATTCAAAAAAAATCAAAACCAGAACACTGGAAAGACTGGTCAAGACCAAAACATTAGGCCCCTTTCCAGGAGAATTATGCAGAAGGCTTGAACTCTGAAGAGCCTGAAGATGACACTCAAATAAATCTAATGGGACTCAGTAACGAAAGAGAATTTTTCTTAACCCAAGAGGATCAAGAGGCCCACATCCTTAAACAGTTTCAAACTCAATCAGGTGAATCATTTGACTTTAGGGAGGGATATGACAAAACCATCTATGAGGTTCATAAGCAATACAATCTAAGGAGTAGGAGAATTGATGTTCCTAAAACAAGCAACCAGAAGGCTCCAAAGTGGCCTATAAAAGGTAAGACAATCACTACACCTACACATATTCTTTCTAGATCGAACCCTAATCTTTCTAATCCAATAATTGAAGATGTATCTGATAATCAACCAAAGAATAAACATCCCTCCATTTCTCTTCCTTCCAAGGGAAATGTGGAATAACCACCGGAAGTTGATTCAGGAGAACCTACTAATTATAATTCCACTCCTGAAAAGGAGAAAAACACAGAAAATCCATAAAACAGAGAGAATCCTACTGTTCAAAACCCAAAAGTCCAAACAAAAAAACCCTTTAATCTAGAAACTAAGGTAGGTAAGCTGAAAATTGTTGTTCCATTGTCTGAATTAGTGAAACATGAAGCCTATCAAAGTCAAATCAGCAAATCACTCATAATGACTAGAACAGAAGATTCAGTTAATGTTTTTGATGACCAACCTGAATTAATATTTGGCCAAGTGAATGGAAAACCATTAGAAGGAGGAATTCCTCCCTTCTATGTGAGCCTAAATATACATGATAAAATCCTTCACAATGCCATGTTTGATTCTAGGGCATCTCATAACCTTATGCCCAAGTCCGTAATGGAAAAACTAGACCTTGACATCACCAGACCATACAAAGATCTCTTTTCTTTGATTCTAGTCAGGTGAGATGTTTAGGATTGATAAAAAACTTGTGTGTCTCATTGGTTCAATACCCTACAAAAACAATCTTAATGGATATAGTGGTAGCAGATATACCACCAAAATATGGTATGTTATTGTCAAGATCTTGGGGTGCTAAGCTTCAGGGATCTCTTCAATTAGACATGTCCTATGCTACTATCTCAATTTTCGGCCAACCTAAGAAGCTATACAAAGAAACTTTAATGAAATATGTAGTAAGTAGTCAAGAAAAACCACAAAATTTGCCCATCTACTCAGTACACTCCGATATGGACTCATTCATTCTCTACAATATAGAAACCAATCCTTCCAATGGTGTAGAAGTTTTAGCAGTAGAAACAAAAGAAATTAGAAAAGAAAAATCAAATGTTCAGCTCCAAGAAATATCAGATACCCAAGAAAAACCAGATGAAAATGAAAAACCAATTTCACTGTTAAACAAATTCCCACCGCCCCTGACACCAATTATGAGCATGAAATTATTTGGCATTTAGAATTTGATGGCTCAATAAATAAAATAGGGGCAAGAGCAGGAGTTTGGGCGTACAATTTATAAAATGATCATGCTGAAGGCCATGCATACAGATTAAACTTTAAGTGCACCATTACATGGTAGAGTATGAGGCTCTCTTGCTAGGTCTAAAACTTGTCAAAAGATTAGGGGCAATTAGAGTATCTATCATAGGAGATTCAGAATTAATCATTAAACAAATCAAAGGGAAATATTTAACTAGGGATATTAGATTAGGATATTATAGAGGGACAATGATAGAAATTCTGAATACTTTTCTGGAAACTCAGCTTGCCATAATCCCTAGAAAACATAACTTGCAAGTCCGTAGCCTGGCAATGTTTGCCAGCACCTACAAAATACCTTTCGAACCTAATAATTAGTTTACTACTGAGATTGGACATAGACCAGCCATACTTGATAATCTAAAGAACTGGCAGGTGTTTGATAGTGATGTGCAGATCAATAACTTTTTAACTTCAATAACTTTTTAACTTTAGATGAAGAGTTTTCTAACAGTTACATAGATGTTGATACAGTAGCTAATTCGAATCAAATAGATGAGGTAGAAACTAACATTTTGGAAGAAAGTTCAGTAAATATGCTTCATCCCACAAAATTCACACAAAAAGAAGTGCAAGGCCTTAAACAAATGGACCTTGATGAGATAATTGAAGAAGAAACATAGGTCATTGACTTAAAAGACAATCATCTACCTAAAGGATTAACCCCTCTGAAAGACCTCTTTGATTCCAATGCTATTACCAAGAAACCTAAAATGGAACCACTAAAAGCAGATATTGAATAATACAATATACGAACAAAGGGAAACCCAAAACTGATAAAACTATCAAAGTCCTTACCTCCTAATCAGAAATTAAAATATGTTGAATTAATGAGAGAATTCCAGGATGTCTTTGCTTGGCATTATGAAGATTTGAAATCACATGACACCTCTATTATTCAGCATACCATACCTCTGAAAGACAATCAAAAGCCCTTCCAACAAAAACTCAGAAGAATCAACCCTGTATTATTACCATTGATTGAAAAAGAAATTAAATGCATGTATGAAGCAGGGATTATTGCCCCTATTAGATTTTCAGAGTGGGTGTCTAATTTGGTACCTACTAGGAAGAAAACAGGTGAAATAAGGTTGTGTGTTGATCTGAGAAATGTAAATAAGGTTTCTCTAAAAGATAGCTACCATTTACGCAAAATGGATCATATTTTACAAAGGGTAGTGGGGTCTTCTAGAATTTCACTTTTAGATGGGTTTTCAGGATATCACCAAATCCTTGTTCATCTTGATGACCAAGGGAAAGCTGCTTTTACAACACCATGGGGCACTTTTATGTATATCAAAATGCCATTTGGACTTAAAAACACAGGAGCAACTTTCCAAAGGGCAGTGGACATTGCATTTGACAAATAAATCCATTATTTTCTTGTTATATATCTAGATGATCTAACTATTTTTTCTAAATCAGATCAACATCACTTGGACCATCTCAGACAAGTATTTCTAAAATGCAGAAAATATGATATTTCTTTGAATCCAAAGAAGTCCTTGTTTGGTCTTGAGGAAGGTAAAATTTTGGGTCACATCATTTCCAAAGATGGCATTTGAATTTACCCTGCTAGAATAGAAGCTATTCTACAGATACCACATCTAGGAAGTATCAAAGAACTTAATCTTTCTTAGGGAAGATAATTTTTTTGAGAAGATTCATTTCTAATTTAGCAGAGCTCATTAGATTACCAAATAACATGCTTAAAAAGGATTCAAGTATAAAATCGATAGTAGAGGCCAAACAATCATTTGAAGAAATTAAAATGGCCTTAACCAGAACATCGGTCCTCACCAGTCCTCAATTTGATAGAGACTTCATAATTTTTTCTTTTGCATCAAAACACACCATAGCAACTATTTTATTACAAAAGGATAATAAGGGATGTGAAAAACCCATAGCCTTTTTTAGTAAATCACTTAGAGATGCATCACTAAAATACAAAATAATGGAAAAAAAAACTTTTGCACTGGTAAAAGCTATTAAAGACTTCAGAGTCTACATATTATACTCTCATGTAATAGCTTATGTGCCTAATGCAGTTATCAAAGAAATCCTGACTTAGGATGGAATTGAGGGAAAAAGAGGTAATTGGATTGCTACAATCTTAGAGTATGATATAGAGATAAAACCTACAAAACTGATAAAAGAATAGGGATTCACCAAACTTATGGCAGAAACTAATTGTCAAGCCCTAGATATAAATGACCTGGATGACGAACAGGAGATGGCAAATCCACAAATCAGCCAGGCCTTTTCAAACTCACCTTAGTATGCTAATGTAATTATGTTTTACGAAACCTGCAGGCTCCTCCAGGGTTATCCAGAACAAAGAATAGGTTTTTAAAAATGAAAGCTTCAAAGTTTTGTATCTTAGATAATACTCTTTTTTGGAAAAATCATGAAGGAATTTATTGAATTGTTTATTAAAAAATGAAGCTGACAAGGGTCTCCAACAATTTCATTCAGGAGATTGTGGTGGACACCTCTATTGGAAATCAATTGTAGATAATACCCTAAGGGCTGGATTCTATTAGCCAACTTTGTTTGTAGATGTGAAGAAATTTGTAACTTCTTGCCATAAATGTCAAATATTTGAGGGCAAGAGAAAGTTGTTACCTTTACCCCTGAAACCCATTTCCACCGAGAAACTCTTCCAACAATGGGGTCTTGACTTCATTGGAGAAATCTATCCACTCCCTTTAGGCCAACAAAAATGGATACTCACTGCCACTGACTGTTTTACCAAATGCATAGAGGCCATCCCCTCCAGACAGGCCAATGACACAGTGATCATAGGTTTCTTAGAGGCCAATATATTGTCCAGGTTTGGTTTCCCTACTAAGATCATTACTGATAATTATGCAGCTTTCAAGTCAGAGAAGATGATCAGTTTCTATAACAAATATCATATCACACTGGGCCATTCCACATCCTATTACCCTTAAGGGAATGGACTAGCTAAATCTTCCAACAAGAGTCTCATTAATATCATCTAAAAATTTTTGGAAGAAAATAAGAAGACTTGGCATAAGAAACTGATAAATGCATTATCGACAGACATTCTTACAACCAAAAAATCCATTGGAACCAGTCCTTATGAGTTAGTATATGGCATGGAGGCTTTTTTTATCTCATCATTAGGAGTTCCTATTATGAAAATACTCCAATAGGCTCAGGTAGAACCTAATGATATTCAAAGAAGGATAAACCAGACCATCAATCTACAGCAGACCAAAGAGGAGGTGTACCAAAGATCCCAAGTGTTGCAGGAGAAACTAAAGAATATGTTTGATAAAAAGAACCAAGGTAGAAGATTTCTACCATGGAGATAAAGTGTTAAGATTGGATTCTAGAAGAGAGGAGAAGGGGAAACATGGGAATTTTGACTTCTTATTCAAGGGACCATACATCATCTATGCTTTCCAAGGAGACAATGCATATTTTCTCAAAAACTTAGATGTTACAAATGTTGAAGAAGGACCAGTCAATGGTCAGATGTTAAAGCATTACTTTGATCCTACTTACTAATGCTATAAGATTCTTAACATGTGCATATTATATCCTTTGTAATGTCATAGTTTTGATTGGAAAGTAATTTGTTGGGGTTGAAGCCCGAAGAGAAGGCCCTAAGCTTCAGAGGTATCATTGTCATACATACAATAAATCAGAAAGCATAAGAACATTGCAGAGCATAGTCATAGTCATTCAGAAGGCCCCTAATCTACTATTCTTGACTTTCCACCAGGAAAAGCCATCCCCAAGTGGAGCCACTGTTATGACCCTATACCAATAGGTGTCATATATCATGATTGACTTGATGAGATATGTAATATGTTCATACCTTTACTTGTTGCAAAATGTTTTCCATATTTGTAAAAAATAAAAAAACTTAAAAAATGTAAAGAGGGTATAACCTAAAAGAAAAAGCAAGGGGTGAAAAGAACAAAAAGATGGTCAAAAAATTAAAGAAAATGAACCCCAACAAAAAATAAACGACCATGAAAGTGTACAAGTCTAAATGCCACTACTATTTACTTTATGGATAATAAAAATTGTGTTCAGCTTGTCACTTATGCCACAATTCATGAATAGTCAAACAGTTTAAACTTGGCTAGTTCATATTTCAATTTCATGTTGTAGAAATAGAGAATAAAGATCTAACCAAATAGTGTAATCTTGGCAGATAAGTAGATAGGTAGAGTGAAAAAAGGATCTCAATAATTTAATCTGAGCCCTTGGATGTAGTATGTGTAGACTTAGATAGGCATTACCATGTAAAAGAAAAGAAAGTTTGATAAGGGTTTTCCAGTCTAAGTGCACCCAAATAAAGAAGTAAAAATGCTAGGATAAAGTAGGTAGGGTAAGTAAATGATGGTCGCAGAATGATATGTGGTGAATGATGATTCTAAATGTGTAAATATTTTACATTCATCACAAGGCAAAGGCATGTATTACATTGAAGACATCTCAAGCGAAGCAAAGTCAAATAATTAACTTCCCTACTCATTTCCCCTAAATTTTCACTAATTTCCCCTAAGTGCCAAGGTATCTATTATACTAGAGGGGCTCAGAGCATTTCTCTGACTTCTAGAGGGACCGAACCCTCGGCCCAATAATTTATAATGCTTAAGTACTTAAGCTCGTTCATTAATCATCTCATCCCACCATAAATCATTCATTCCATTCATAAAGTTTTCCCTAAGTAAAATCCTATTTTACTTAGGGAAATTAAAATTATTTTCCATTAAAACCCTCATTTTTTTCACTTAGTCTAAGTTTAAATACACACATCAAATGTTTTATACTTAGCACTTTTCCATTTCAAAGTCATATTAACCATTAACCAATTAATATATAAATCCCCTATAAAAGTCTACCCATTCTCGTATTATTTAACTATGTAAAAACCCCGAAATTCTATATATCTCACCCCTTTAGTTAATTATAACCATAATACATTCATAAATAGGGATTAATTAGTTAATCAGTAACTAACTAACAGCCCTGACCCCCCCACCATATTAAAAAAGGGATTAATTAACCCTCACGGTTAATTAATAACCTCCCCGACCAATCACTTTGCTCTCGATATAATTAAAAATTCTTTAATTACATTGGGCCCACATTTATTAAACTCCCATCACCTTTCGTCCTCGATAGTCATCCGATCACACCTTCTAGATCCAATGGCTGTTGTGCATATTGCACAACCCTTTGAGACCGCATGTTAGCATGTGATCACAAAGTGGTTTTATGCACAATACCTCCGCCATGTGTCAATCATTCTATGGAATCGCTGGCCCAATCCCAAATACCGCCTTCCCTCCATAAGTGGTGCGATATAAACAACTTACCGCCTCCCACTAAATGAAAAAACATCATGTCATTTACTCGCTGACGTCACCCATCCAAATCCCGAACCCCTCCAATTCTTGACTTTGTATATAAAAAAAATAAATCATTTTCGTCATTTATTCTGCAAACCTGTACATCCATGCAAATACAATGACAAGGTAAACCTTCCTATAATTCCAGCTGCCAACCAGCTTCAAGCTTTGCAGCTGACATTGCCCAGAGCTATCCAGTCACACCCAGTACCTACGTTACATTTCATATCCCCAATAACAGGTATTTATCAATTTCCTGATAAGAAAACCCTGCAAATACTTGTTTTCCACTGCTAATTGACTAAAAAATCCAAAATTCACCATAGTCTTGTTACCACTTTTGTAATTCAAGTCCCCTAGGTGTTTGGTTTCACCAATTTTACAAAGAAAACCTCAATTTCCTTTCTGAATCCACAAGAACCAAGATGGAAACCCCAGTAGCCCTAAGCGTTGCTCCCATTACCACCCCTCATTATGATTTAGGCTATCTGCCTCTAACAGACAAGGATTTTCAAATAAAAGACCTAACCACTGATAAAGCCACCTCAAAGTCTTTTGTCAATGCTGAGATAGCCATTTGAATGGCTACGATGCCAAGGGACTGTGGGAATCCAACCTCCCAATGTATTTTCTCCCCTCTGTTCATGTTTTCCCTGACATAATCCATAAATTCCATGCAAATTATGACCCCATCCACAGAGCAGTCATGTCTCCCAAACAAACAATGCTATTCACAATAACTACTAAATCAATCAACGAGATGCTGCAATTTCATCCTAATCAGGCCCTCAACCCCATTTCCATTGGAAATTTGCTTGAGAAATCAACCAAATTATCCCAAGTTGAGCTCACTGGCCTCTGCCAAACTTTCATATTACAAAATTATCAAACTAAAGATCCTCCCCCTTATATGTCAGTTTCCTTCACAAATATAGGCAAAATCATAGTTGATATGATATCAGCAGTCATGGGATTCAACACTAGTAAATATGTAGATGAATTAACGCTAGTGATGATGTCTATCTTTACCCTAGGACAACCTCCTGCTGTCAAATATGATTATGCCTCTTATATTGCTGAGAAAATTCATGACCAGTTCATGAGACTGGAGAATGAGAAAGTCTTTAAGTACTCCACCTTCATATATCACCTCATCCTCTACCACCAATCAAAAAAATTCCCATTTTCTGTCAAGAAACTTGATACTAAGGGTATCCAAGGTTTGTCATCTTTTGGACTTCCATCTTCCATAAATCATTTGCTTGCCCTTATTCCTATGATGAATTCATTGATTAGTTTGTCCACCCAGTGACCACCTTGCTGACAGGGAATTCCCCTCCGAGGATTAATGATGACATCAAAAGGATCCTTCAGCTCTCCAAACAGTACAGAGTGGGTGATTGGTATTTATACCAAAATCACACAAAATCAAGGTATATGGGTGTGATCTTTCCCCATTCAAGCTACCTAAATATGTTCCAATGAGACTATTTGCATTAGAATATTATAGACAGATGATACACTCAGATTTCACACATTTTACTAAGGCCAAGAAGAAAGAACAACTCAGAATCAAGGATCGCTTCGGTCCATTTATTTTGAACACTAGGGAAGCATGGAAAGTAGCAGAAAAAATTCTAGAAGACGATATAAAATTAAACAAAAGTTTTAGTTGGACTCCATATGACCCTCATAGTTTCATCTGTGATAGAAGGATGAAAAATAGATTATCACCATACTTGCATCACCGAATTCCAGATATTGAGAAATTTTCTAATATGGATGAATGGAGGGAAGGAACCCGAGTAGAAATAGATAGTGAGCAGGTCAACATAGAAAATGTAATGAAAGATCTTGAAAAAACACTTGACTTAGATTCTTTTGGACAGGTGGTGAGCTCCAGTATTGTAGCAATAATGCTACAACTCCTGGGGCTTCCTGTCTCTTAATTTTATCAACCCGGTAGTTCATACAAACTTGGAAGCGACGGTGCTGTATGCACAAGTACTAGCTCTTGTCGCAGCTGTCACTTGGTCAGCTGGCATAAGTCCGCTAGGGCTCAAGCCAACTTCTATAGGCTCTTAGAAGAAGCTTGTTAAATGATGGACGAAAGCTAGCTCAAAGAAGACTAATCTACTTGGCAAAAATGAACTGAAAGCAAATCAAAACATGGAAACCCTAGGAAACCCTAATTTAACTAGTCTAACCTCTATGATGCAAAGAATGTGAAGGAAACTTCTACCAATGATGCCATTACTTCTAATAAGTGAAAATGCATGAATATAATCTACTTGCATCTCAAAAGACATGTTTTTGTATTTTTTCTTTAAGTGGATGGATTGATTGTGATTTTGTGCTTATTAGGGTTTGGTTGTGCAGATGTGATGCGGAAGGAAGGAAAGCTTGGGAAAGGTTGGGGAGGCTAGGAGAGGTTCCCAGAGATCCTTAGCATCAGTCCACAGAGGTTCCTCACGTTCAGAGGCTCAGCAACCGAGTGAGTGGCCTCCTACAGGATGTCTGTAGGGGATTCTACAGGAAACACAGGGGTTTCTACAGGAAGACCTACCGTGGGTGTTTGAAGTGATGGTGGAGTGATGGAATGGTAGGGGGAGATGTGCAAGGTAGGAATAAAGCTGGTGATGGCTCAGGAGTGGAGAAGTAGGATGGAGAACAAGTGTATGAAGTGGGTTGATGGATGGAAGGTTATAACAACGAAATTTCTAAAGAATGAAGTTACGTGAAGAGTGGAGGAGTTTGGGAGATAACAGAGTGGAGCAGAGGTTAAGGGTGTGGTTGTATGCGTGATCAAGACGAAGAGGAAGGTAATAGAACGATGAAAAGTAGTGTAAATGAAACAAATGGCTTATGACTGTCACCAAGATGAAAATTCATTAACCTAAGCTACCTGAACTCAATGAACAACAATATAAAGCGTGTAGAGGAATGAGCATGAAGCGGTGATGAAGGTGTATGGTGCGAGAGTGAAGTGCATGGAAAGATCTATCATGAACGAGACTATGTTGCAGTGTATAAAGTGAAGAACTGCGTATTTTTGTGGCTGGTATAGGCTACACTCCAATCTCCAAACAGAGATGGCAGTGGAGACTTTCTCAACCTTTTTTTGCTGGAGCTCCAATGTATTATCAACCTGCTAGTCTAACTAAACAACCAAAAGCAATTCAACCATAAGCTAATCCTATCTATGCTCATGAAAACGACTAAATTACCAAACTGTGAATTCGAACTGCATGTGAAAATGAACAAACTCAAAGTGTTGGAACGAAATGCAAACACATTACAACACTGAGGAGATCTATTACTCTCAGGTTGGGCCCTAACCTGAGAGCTATAGCTCCTTGAGAAAACTCAGAACTAGATCAAAATCTGCCTTCTTTATTCATAATCTGATGTCATTCCAAACTTGGCTTACAAAAAGAACTACACCGAGCTGTGCTCAAAAATTACAATAGTAATGCGAAAGTTTCAACAACCTATCAAATGCTACGGCCTCCATACTTATGCAAAAACGATCATCCAACAGGTGTCCTTGATTTTTGGAGCTCGGCTGTCCAACTGAAATTTAAACTGTTGATCCTGTAGGATAGTCATGATTGTTGTTCCTGTAGAACAGTTATAACTGTTGTTCCTGTAGAACAGCTGGCTGCTTCTAAGCTCGGTGGGGAGATGGATTGGAGCTCAGAGCTATGGTGGGAATCATGAGGAGGGTCCCAAGACTGTGGACATCCTCTCCTAAAAACCAACAGTGCCACCTCATTGTCTCCTTGTCTCCTTTTCACGTGGTCTTTTCTCCCTTTTAATGCAAAAACCTGAAATAATAATGCATTAGTCATGTAGATAAAGTGTCTACCCTTCTTCCTACAAACAACACGAATAAACTAAGAAATGCATGCATAAGCAGTAAAAATTGAATGGTTTGAGCAAAGCAAGTAGGCCAAATGAGCCCAAATTATACCAAAAATCGGGGCTCATCAACAGGTACATTTTAAGACTTCTCAAAAGTCAGCATCAGGGATTAGTTCTTCAACAGTTGACACCTCTCAAAATCACTCACAAGAGACCAGTTCACCACTTGCAGAGACATCACAGGGAAAAGAAAAAAATACCAGCACTCAAGCAATAGAACAATCAACCATGTCAAAGCAGCCTGAAACTTCTCAGAAGCAGGTTCAAACATAGGCTGACCCAACTCAAGTCAACATTGGAGATCCGCCAATTTTACAGACTCCTTTGAATGATGAAAGAAACAAAAAGAGAGACAGGGAAGTAGCTACCCATACCAATGGTCCATCAGAATAGCCTGGTGCTAAGAGGCATAGGGTAAATCCTCATTTAGAAGAGGAATTTTTTGAAGAAACTATAGAGAGTCAAAGAAAAGAAGGTGCAGATAGCCAACATACTTTCCCAATAGGTGGGACACCTTCTAGCTCATAGAGATAGAAACTAGAAAGGCAACAAAGTGTTGAAGTGTCATCCTTCAAGCCTCCAATAAATGAGAACCTAGATATTAAAAGGAAATTCGAAGAAATAAAGGCTAAAAGTGAACCATTAAGTGCTCAACTCTATGATCAGTATTTGAAAATGGCCCCCACAAATCAAACTAGGTTAATGTCAGCCTATGACATCAAAGAAGGCAAGACACAGATGAGCTTCTTCAAGCCCAAAGTATAGTAGCTTCAGTCAATAGCAGATTACCTCAAAACTGATTTTGAGGTCATGGCCAAGGACATTCACCCCTTAGATCAGATTGAACTGCACAAGCAGACAGGAGAAATGGTATATTCAACATTGACTGATAAAGCTATGATGGCCCAAAGATTAGAAAATTTTTTGAATAATACAACTGCTCAATTACAGTTGGAAATGGCCTCCTCACAGGCTAAAGATAATAGAATTAAATCATTGGAGGAGTTGGTTATTGGACTGGGTCATAACCCAAAGTATGTCAAGGCAACAGAGGCCTTGATAAAAAAGAAAGATGAAGATATAGTTGCCTTGAGAAAGCAATTAAAGTTGGCACCATCAAGACATCCACAAACTGCAGAAGTTGTACAAAAGAAATCCGAAGAGGAGCTTATGGACTTGGTCCTCAAGCTTAATGAACAGTTGAAGGAGGCTGAATAAGAATTGGAAAAATCATTGAAAAGCAGGCAGGGAGAGTCGACCTCTTAGCCTCTAAACATGATACCAATGGTATCCACAGTAGTCCCTTCAACACTTGGAACAACTCTAGCACCTAATATCCCCTTGGTCACAACGAAAATAGTTATAGGTACAAGCTGAGAAACAACACCAGCAAGAACTTCAGGTTTGAGTACAGAGGAATTAATCAGGTCAATGGAGGAGATGAAACTACAAGTCTCTGAATTACAGAAGGTAAAGGAAAAATTTGTTACTTTAGAATAGAAATAAGATGTCTCAAAAATCAATTTTGCTGAAGAGGTAAGGAAGAATAAAGGCTTGGCACAATAGGTGAAACCATTAGAGAAAGACCTCACTTTACCTTAATAAACATTAGAAATATTCTTTGGGCCAACATCACTTAGTCAATAAATGATGCTTGGCCATCAATACAAATAATTTTTGGACAAATTGATTTGGTGCAACTTGCCCTCCAAGAGATTCAAAGAACTAAGGAAGAGTTAGGTGGAAAGCCTGAGGAAGCTACTAGGCTAATAAATTTTTTGAACATCAGAAATAGGTACCAGCTAAAGGAGTTGAATATACAGGATAGAACTGGGACTATCCTACAAGTACAAAAGTTATTGACTAAAAAGGTCTAATGCAGATTTTGGAAAGGAAATGCCAGAACATGCAAGAAGAAATCAATGATTTTATGGAGAAGTTTAGTATTGCGCAGAGCAAAGGACTTCCCAGTCCTTTAGTAATTAATGATAAATTGATGAGACATGAAGACTATGTGGACAAACTGGCTCAATATGCAAACAATCAAGCTAGTTCATCAGCTGGTGCATCTGCACCAAACGCACTACCTACAGGAATAGTTCCCTATGATAGTCTAGAGAACCCTTTCTATGTTGAGCATAAAATAAAACATTTGTTTCCAGTTCAACCAAATTTTGTCAAATACACTAAGGCTGATGAAATCTTCAGGAAACTTCAAAGGACCAGAATACCAAAGGAAGATTGGTGGACAGATATAATAGAAATTTTGTAATTTGCCTTGGTAAAAAGATAAATTTTCAGTATTTACCTTAGTAAATTTTGGTAAAAGAGGGTGAACAAGGATCAAACAGGTAAAGAGTATCAATAAGAAGATGAAAAGTAGAATATCCAGCACATAACTACAAAGAAGACAACAAGATGCTCAATCATAGGACCTGCCTCCAGCTCATTCACAAAAACAGGGACAACAAGGCAACAACTCACTTTTATCTTCTATATTCGATACCATCTGTCTCTACTTTTATGTAACATACAATTAGGCTTCCTAGATTATATCTCTCTTTGTTAAGAGATATTTTATTGTAAATTTTTGTATAAATACTCCCTCATTTGGAGTATTGAGGGTGGATTCTTAGACATTTCTATAGACTTATTATTTTGGAAAAGAAAAGTTGTTGATCAACTCTTGTATGGTTGGATGGATGAAGAAATAAAGCAAGGGACTTTTTACAGGATTCATGTGTCAATCATTGGACAAATAATTATTCTATATCTCATGTGTTATCATTTTCTGGTTTAATATTTCATTGTTTTCATGGCTGAATATTAAAACAAAAAATTATATTTCAGAAAGTACGTAATTGCAATCTGTCTTTAAAATCGTTTTTATTCTAAATGTTTTCCTCTAAACTATCATAGGCAAGGAATTCTTAACTGCTCTTTGGTTCTTAGTTTAATCATTTTGATCTTTTAGTAAGAAATTTTTCATTGCTTTTTATTAGTGATCATTCATTTTCCCTTCTTTTGAAACATGTTGAAGGATTCTTAACTGCCCTTCATCCCTTTCAAAGCCATTCCATTCTTTCAAGTTACCATTTGTTCCTTGCTTAACTATCTTGCCCTGTGAAGCCCTCCTTTGCTGAATCATCCAAATCTGGTTTAGCCATCTGCAGTTGACTCCATAGCCCAATGGCCTGATCTACTCTATTTTATCCATCTACTCTTGAATTCCACCACCAAACATAATCAAAACCCCCAAGCTTTCATAACTAGCTTAATATCTTATAAAACCAAGCTAAATCTTAAAGAGGGAGCCCTCTCTAGGTACAGATTGGCTAGATTATGTACCTAAAAGTTGGTTTTTGGTTACCTCGGACCCCTTTCCCTCTTCTTACAACTTCAGGGAAAATCTGAGTGATAACAGGCATATCAACTCATACATGGATATCATAACAATAAAAATGAATAGATAACATTCATGTATGGTAAACATATAGAAAATTGACATGCATGCATAACAATTTTCATTTACCTTGAGGTCTAGTGTTGTAAAACTGCTTCTATACCACTCTATAACACCCCACCCCACATTTACCCACTTTTACAAGCTCACCAAGGTAAACATAAGCTGGAAGTTACGATGCATGACCATATCTTCAATATTTTGTTATGGAAATTGGGCTTAACTTACCAACTTGTACCAAACTTACTACAACACCTAGAGACACTAGATCACCCAGAAGACATACACTTTCCACTAGTGACCTTTCCTTTGAACTAGAATCAATTTTTACCAAACTTTATAGCCCAGCCACACACATGCATTCTTGTGGGTGCATCAAAATTACTTCGGCCGCATGCACAAGGCATCCTCCATGCAACAAGAACTGAGATCTTCTAGTTTCATCCCTACAGTTGTGGATTCAATGCCAGAATTTCACGGCTAGCCTAGAGGCCACTTCCTAGAGCTACCCAAACCTTCCAGGAATTTTTCAATGATAATTACAAGTCTACATAATCTATTGTTAGGCTCATATATTTTCTAGGCTTGTCCAACACATGACAATCATTTAGGCGAACTATTTGTAAATATAACACCTGTAGCTCATGAATGCATGTTTGTTCACTATTTCATTAGTTTCATTATAGAATCATTAAGAAGGGTTACTGCCCTCCCATGCTAGCTGCAACAAACACTTATTAGCTCATTCATTCATATACCTATTCAATAATTTATCAAACCATGAACACGATCCATAACAAGAGCACATCATATCATAAGAATGTACCATGTCTATAACCAATGCTTGTTTTCATTGATATCCATAAGAAATAAAACATACTAACATATGCATAAAACCAATTAAGTCAAGGACTTCCATGTACCACCTGACCATAGATTGGCCTGAACCAAATCTTTCTTTCAGCCAATCACCCCCATGCCATAATCCAAGCATGAATGTGGGATCACGTGGGATAAACCAAAATACAAAAAACTAGGGAATCCAGAGGTTAAACCACCTCTACCTTCAAGCCACAATGGTTTCACCTAAACCATTCCATAAATCACCAAAACCAAGACAAGCTTGGATTCCTCAAGATTTATTCACCATAGCAAGAGGAATTTTCTTGTCTCCACCCACCTGTCAAGATTTTCCTTGAGAAAACCATCTCCAACCTCAACCATTGGGATTTTCATGAGACCACCTCAAGTGGATCTGAATCCACCGACAATCCACAACTCAACTAAAATGAAAACCAACTATACCATTTCTATCCAGGAAATGGAAAAGGAAAGGTTGTGCACCATTGTCAAACCAAGAAAATCCCATGCCAATTACAAAAAATATGACCAATAAACTAATGCATAAACCATGCATTCACATCCCATCAAGATAACTAAACATGCAACCTGTTGCCTGCAAAATCCTCTTATTGATTTCCCTTTCTTTGCTTGATGTCTTCACTTACTTACTGTTATTCAATCCTCCTCTTACACTCCCTATATTTTTCTTTGATTTCTTGTGTCTTCCTTGTGTCCAAGTGCTTGTTATTTCTCTTACTCTCCTCTTCTCTAAGTGAATGCTAGAATGTCCAAGAGTGTGGGTGAATTTTCTCTCTCATGTTTTAAATCTCTTTTTCCTTTACTTTTTCTTCATTTTCCCTTGCATACATATTTTTATCCCTTCGTCTTCCTTTTCTACTATTTTCCATTATTTCTTGAATTAAATTCCATTTATTACCTTTTACCTCTTCCAATGCCAATGAAAATTTCCTTGCCAATACTAAACCACAAGGGCATCCCAATGTAATTTTCCCCCTCCATTCAGCTTGGAATATGTGTCCCATGACCTTGGTTTTATTTTTTCCTTTTATAATGCCCATTTATTACATGGAACTTTAACCCAAGGCTACTGCAATCTTCCTATTATCTCAGGATAAACAAATTAACAACAATTCCCTACACTTACACAATTGGAATATGTGTAATTACCAAGATTCCATGTGTTCTTACTCGATTCCTTGTTACGAGACTAGAAAAATGAGAGGATTACTAGAAATCAGGGCTTAGTGGCTATGGAAATGAAAAAAATGCCTTTTCCTATATTTAAAAATCAAATTAATCCTCATGTGTTGTGTATTTACCGCATAGTATGCCACATTCATTTTCATTAGATAGGTTTAAATGTGATATGACATGAGTTAAATGAAGCCATGTTACCAACACGACATGAATATACAACATATTGGGTGTGGCAATGATTGTTAAAACACATGCTAGTTGCCACTCAAGAGAAAGTGTAAGCGTTCATCAACTTAATTTTCCACCATCGAATCATTTTAGGTGGAAAGGGGAGAATTAACAAGGCCCCACTTTTCCACCCAATGTGATTTCATCCATTAGATCGAAATTCCTATCATTGTTCGATCATTTCAGATGATGGGCATCAGGTTAAATTGGGCGCTATTTGTGACTCAAAAGGTTGTTGACCATTGCATTGTTTTCTCCCAATCCATTAGATGGATTTGGGTGATTGAAGATGCATTAATCAAGGCCTCCTCTTTCGAAATCATAGCACGTATAAATCCATTGGGTTTAATTTCACACAACTATAAAATAATATGAGATAAAAGGGAAAACTTTAGGATTGCATATGGTGATTCTAACCCAACCAGTTGGTTCATGTAAATTATTAATAGATTTTTAATCTAAAAATTATGAACTCGCACTAAAATTTTATAACATATGGTTTATATTAAATTCAGGATGCAAGAACAGAGCATTAGTGAGTAAACATATTTATATTTCAAACACTACTTGCAGGAAAACATTAATTTTTTAATTTTGAGCAAAGAAGATATGTATGAAAGAGTTCCTAGTGGACTTCAAAATATAAGATGCTTAAGTAAAAATGTGGCTACAATAGTAAGGCCCATTTCATAGTGGTCTAAGCTTCCTATGGAGGCTTGTCAAGCACTCTTTCTATAATTATAACTATAAATTATCACCAACCTGAAACTTATGTGGAACTGTGTGTTGGTCATGCCGTTGCTTGTGATTAACATTGTCTTTCTACAGGATATCATGGAATTATTGTTGGAAATGTTGGATCCAATAAATAAATTTAGTTTCCCTATCTTCCCTAAAATGAGAATGGGGGGCCTCTATTGGTGAAGACGCAATGGTCATAGCTACATCAATTGGGGCCAACAATTGGAATCCCAAGCACACCTAAAAAGCACTATAGTCAATAGAGTTTTGGAGGGCTTCGTTATAGCTGTGTTGAACATATGGAATTATTTCATCTTATATACATAGATGCATAACATATGCATAATCATCTTGTTGAGAATTTTTGTTTTTCCATCTAATTAGGGATGAAATGTAGTTGATTTGGTCAACTTGGTATCCATGAGATACCATAGGTTGGACCAAAATTTTATGAGGAACATACTATCCATATTTGAAATAATGGTTTGAGGTATCCCAAAATGAACCCAAACATGATCAAATATGAGTTTAGTAGTGTCTTCAATTGTGATACAATTCTTTCATGGTGCCAAAATGGCCATATTAGAGAACTGGATGAAAACCAAAAACACATAATCATTACCATGCTTGGTGGATAGTGAACCTAACATGTGATCCATGGACATTGCCTCTTAGGGCTTGTTTAGGTTAGGTATAGGAGTGTAAAACCGTTTCTTGTTCATGGTTGGTCTAGAAATGACACAAGAAGTGGATGATCTAATATACTGCTAGACATCTTGTTTAAGATTTGGCTAATAGAAATACTTTTGAAGTAATATTATTGTCTTATCCACACCAAAGTTCCATACCACCTGATTTTAATGTGCCTCCCATATCAACTTTGCATGTTTTCTTGAAGGAACACAAGGTGGCCTAGGTAGCATAAGAGTGCATCTTAGAGCAGGAAGTTTGGAACCTTCTTGTCAACCATAAACATTTAGATTGAGGTAGAAAAGTCAGATTCACTCTTGCATAACTATGGCAACCCATAGGTCCCATTCCCATAAGATTTAAGAACTGTGGTTACCACGATAATTGGGGGTTGACTGAGGAAATATGTGACATGATTGGTGTTACCCTTCTTGTATTTAATGTTCAAATGGAATCATTGCAGGTATGTGGACCATTTTTATTTTGGTCATTCTGTAACTTTCCTTATATGTACATAAATTATAGAGGCCTATGATTAGTGTGGATGGAATTTTTCTTCCCCAAAATATAATGCTTCCATTGTTAGTAGGCCTAGATGATGGAGTGCATCTCTATATAATAAGTGGAGTATCTCCGAATAGTATCCGAGAATGTTTTCTTGTTCTAGTCCACTAGATGTCCTTGTTGAGTGAGGAATACACCAATAGCAAAGTATGAGGCATATATCTCAATCTCAAATGGTTGTTTCAAGTCTAGCAAGTTGAGTACTAGTGTAGAGCATTTAAGTGTTTTAGATCCTTGATTTCCTTCTGTTGTGACTCAAACTAGGAAAAATTGTTTTTTATCGTCCTTTGGTCACTTAAGTTAGGGGCCAAGCGATAAAAGAGAACTCCAACATGAATCTTT
Source organism: Pinus tabuliformis (assembly GCA_031772625.1). NCBI lineage: Eukaryota > Viridiplantae > Streptophyta > Pinopsida > Pinales > Pinaceae > Pinus > Pinus tabuliformis. The sequence goes on from CM062804.1 coordinate 660,524,048, forward strand.
GATATAAGTTAGCAAGACCCAGGAATATATGAAGCTCTATTAGAGTTGTTGGGTTTGGCCCATCCTGAATGACTTAGTTCTTGATTGGGTCCACATGCACCCCATTTTCATGCATAATGTATCCCAAGTATTGAATTCTCTAAATTCCAAATGAGCATTTATCCAAATTAGCATACAAATTTTGTTGTTGCAGGGTGTTCAAGACCTATTGAATGTGCTACAAATGTTCTCCCTGGGTTTTACTAAAGACGAGGATTTCATCCAAATACAAAACAACAACAAAAATTTTGAGAGCAACCACTAGATATCATCCATCATCCTTATGAATGTTTCTAGATAATTAGTCTAGCCAAAGGGAATGATCAACCACTTGAAAATTCCTTCTTTAGACTTGAATGTGGCCTTCCATACATCATTTTATTCCAATAGAAATTGATGGTAGTCTGACATCAAATCAGTCTTACTAAAGAACTTGGCTCCCTTTCGCTAGAAAAGAAGTTCATCCAACCTAGGGATAAGGTATCTATTCTTGATAGTGATTTTATTCATGGCTTTATAATCAATATAGAGTCTCCATGTCCCATCCTTCTTTTGCACCAACACAATTAGACTCCTACAAGGTGAGGACCTTAGTCAAATGTGGCCCTTTTGGATGAGCTCATGAATTCGACATGTTATTTTCTTATAGAGATTTTTTATATATTGGTCCATTAGGCAAGGAGCACTAGGTATTAAGTCAATTTAGTGTTTGACCTAGCAATGTAGAGGCACCCCATAGGCGAAATAAAGATATATCTATATGTATTTACAATATTTTCTACTTGTTTGTATTATGTACAGAGGCCTAATGTATAGGTTGCAGTGGTCGCAATGACCTTCCTTTACCCTTTTGAGAAAACCATGAAGAGAACAAACTTTTCAATTTTAGGGATTAACCTTTGGAACTATTTTGATGAGATCAATGAAATTGTAGTAGTTGAGACTACCTTTGGTATCTTGTAGATATGGCCTTTAAGAGTAACAATGAAGCTACAAGGATGAGACTAATAAAAAACATGATGTTTCCACATACAAGTGTGTCCAAAGAAAACATCACAAATTTCAAGTAGGGAACATCACACAGTACCTCATCTTTGAAGGGTGTGATTCCATATGATAAGCGACATTGTTGGCTAACACTGATGTCTTATTCATGGCTCAATCAACTAATGGTGTATAGTTCAGGGTGTGGCATTGTCAATAGCTTCAATATATTGATGAAATCCACTAATATTAGGTTATTTTTTCTCTTACTATCAAAAATTAAATGGACTGAGGCCCCCTTCACGCACATCTGTGGCTGCAATAAGCACTCTCCCTCTTTAAGTTCCTATGGCTATTTTTGTTGGATCTTCCTATTCATGATGGTATCAGTGGTTTTTGCATTAATCATTTGATTTATGTTATATTATTCTAAATCATAATTAGTGATAGATTCTATTTCATTTTCTTTAAGCTCTACCAACAATGAGTGTTTTAAGCAATAGTAATCAATGTTTTTCTAGGGGATTTTGTGGAACTCACACCACTTTCCAATGTATTCTTTTTTAATTCCCATCACCCTTATTTGCCTACAATTTGGGCTAGTTTTCTTGAGGTTTAATCTACTTTATTTGTCCCTTGTTCTATTAGTTAGGGACACCTTTTTAATCTTATGTTTTATTTTACTTGTATACCCAAACTCCCACTTATTCTGTTACTTTAGCTTCTACTCAATTTTGACAATGTATCAATAAGTAGCTTCAAAAGGGGAGATGTCTAGGAAATCCATATTCATTTGGATGTACCCATGTATGCCACTACAATACTTCAAGACCAAGTGTCACTTAGATTTTATGATACCCAACTTTGAGCGCAAGCCTAGGGAAAATTTTGAGGATGGAAATTTATTTTAAAGTTTAGAAACCTTGGTGAATCCTGCTAGTCTGTAATATGAAATCTATAAAATGTTTGGAGATATTTTTGTAAAAATATCCAAATTTATAATATTTTTATATATTATATATATAATTTTTTGGCGATTTTTAGGGTAAAATAATTTCATACTATAAAATTTGGGCGTATTATGTTTACAAAAAAATGGAAATTAGCGAATCTTTTTTTTGGAAAAGTATACAAAAATAGCCGATGGGTGAATATTAGCCCCTAAAACGTTTCCTGCAAGATATGAAAATTATTGGTGTATTGTGGCATCATCTAGTCTCTCTCCTATTGTAGATTTGTCCATCTCGTGCATGGGTCATCATAGTTCCCTATATGGTAGAATTCCTCCTTAAGAGGATAAAAAAAAGCATCCCATGTCGGTCTTGCCTTGAACATCATAGACTCATCTTCATTGTATCTCTTCCAGTAACCTTCCCACCAATGCTTGACATGGGGAATGACATTAACTAGAATGAAGGTGATCTTCTCATTATTGAAAAACATTGGATAGAGTAATATCCCTCTCATATATTTAATCATTTCTCCAAAGAATCTATATCTATTTGGATTTTGAATAATGGGATATCAAATTTAGCTTGTACCTTGAAGGGTGTTGTGCCTCCAAAATTGTCACTTCTTGAAGGTTCCTTGAGTGTTATTAGCGATCATTGAATAATATGGGAAAAAATGACCATCATCGCTTTCCTCTATAGCATGAGTCCTTTAAGGAGAAAAAAACTTGATAGGATCTCTTGCTATATCATCTCTCTTTTCTTATATGTAGCACCCCCAACCAACACCCCTTCAAATGATATATATATATAAACGCACATCTGATAATATGTTGGTGATCCTGAAACTCATTGAGGCTCATTTGAATTTATATGTATATACATACTAGGTGAGAGAGCCAAGTTATAAATATGGTTAAGGTTGGTGTGACTATGTAATGGATCTGATGATTTTTATTATTAAGCTAGTGAGCCAAGAATTACATTTTAGGTTGGTAGACCCATGTGTATGTGATATGTGTTGGGATTGGTGTGCCCATGTGGATATATTTTTTTATGCGATGAGGCTAGAAAGCCTAATGTGGTAAATATGTTTAACTTATGCATATTAATAAATAAATAATGGCTACAAATCGAATTAGATGAAAAGGGTGAGGGGGGCCAAGTCTACTCAACAAGAAAAGGCTTCTTAATGACAAAGTTATATTATTATAATATTACAATAATAGATAAAGGGAAAACATGGCTATAAAGGATTGTTCTACCCTATTAAAGAGAAGTCAGTTAGTTATTGAGACTAAATAACAAAAATGATAATGGGAACTCCTTGATCCCAAAAACTATGTCCAATAGAGTAAATGCCCTAGAGGTGGTGTTATAGACATATTTGGGAACCTCACCCCAAAAACTTATATGCTAATAAACTAGGGCTCATCAACCCCTAAAAGAGTTGTTTCAAACCCTAAAATAGCTTAGTCATCTAATCACATCATTCCCCAAAAGTTCCACCTAAGAAACCATCCAGAAATGGCCTAAACTGAACCATACTGACTGCTACATTGGCTAGGTGCGATGCATACTGAGTGGTACGCTACTCAGGTGCGATGCATATTGATTAGACCTTTTGTAGGGTGTGATGGGCGAGGATGGATAAATGTCTGAGATAGTTTGCTAAGTGGATGCTCATGGAATCTTCTAGAAACTTCTTCTATGACACTTGCCTCTTTGAATTCACCTAGGGATAAGTAAGAGACCTAAGAAATCTCCAAGTGGAACCAATTGTAACAAGTGGAATGACACTAATCAAAACCCCAGAGATGACTCACACCCTTGCACACATCTATAAATGGATCCCTCATCTATGATATCCATGGGCTGGAATGTTGTGAATTGCAAGGAAGTGCTAATAGTTTGTAATTGAGGAAAGAACATTGTATTGTTGGTGTGATCTTGCTATTCCATGAGGTGAAGAGGGCTTGATGTTGGGAGGATGATGCTGGATGAGACAACTGGGTTTTAATTCTCCCTTCTATTTAATAAAGTTCTTCAACTTTTCTTCCATATGATTGTAGAATTGTGAATGTTATCATTTTTTAATGCTATTATATGTTCATTATATATCTGATTCTGTAATGTGTATGTTGTAATAGATCAAGATGCTTTGATGGTTCTTTGTTACTGTGTTTCTACAGGTACTCTACAAGCGGGATAAGTATGGGGAGGAGTTGCAAGCTCTGTCAAGGGGGAGAGAGATATCAAGCAATGGATTAGGTAGAAGTTCTAGGTTGGTCCCATTATCTTTCTCTTATCCATTACACATAGAAGAAATTTTTGAATTTCTTTAAACTATTGTTTCTAGGGTAGCTTCCAAACCTAGAGGGATAGTTGCTTGAAAAGACACTAGTTTTCCCATAAACAAATTGGCGACTCCATTGGGGATCGAATAGATGTTTGTTTGTTGTTATTGTTTGTTTTATAAACTATAGAAAGAGCCTGAAGTCAGCCAGGTAGCCTTCAAACTACTCTTGCTATGTAATTGCATAGTAGATGAATGTTGCTTCAGTCAATATTTGGTTTAGTTTATGAATTAAACATTTGACTTACAAGCATTCTAGATGCCCTTTTGGTAGCTCAGTAACCTCTCAAGACATTCCTCTGTACTTTTCTCTTTACTGTCCATCATAGCTCAGCTTAACTCACTGAAAACAACTGCACATCTGAGCCAAAACCCACTTCAGTTGCACTCCTTGGCCCATCGCACTATCTGTCACTATAAACTAGTATGCATCGCACCTCCCGAGTGTGTAAAGTGTGATGCATCCCTATTTTTGTGAAGCCTAGGTGCGATGACTGACTGAACCTATTTCCATTCTAGAAATTGGGGGTTTTTGTCATTGTTTTCAGTTTTGTTTAGTTGTTTTGCTACTTATGAATAGTGCCTCATTACTGAAACCTCCTTGCATCACATAGATCAGCCTCCCTTAGATTAGGATTAGTGAATTTCTTTATGTATTTGTCATTATTTACAATCCTTTTTCGAAAATTTGCTTAAATCGATCTGTCGCTTTGGTACAAAAAGTGTCGTAACTGTCGTTTTGTGTCAAAAAGAGAAGTGTCATGGATTCTTCCTTCCCTTGATAGTCGATTGAACTTTTCTTCATGTATTTGATTTGATTTGTTTATATTCGAAGTGTCGAAATAATTTTTCTTTTATTCAAAATTGAAAAGTTTCGTTTAGTCTTCCTTTCTCTTTTGAAGAAGAAATTGCCGAAAATGTCACTTTGAAAGAAATATTTCAGATCTTTACTTCATTTAGTTTTCCTTTTTGGAATTTTTCACATTCAGGAGAACGAATAAAAATACATGCATTTGCATTTTTCATCTTTAGTTTGTGTGTGAAAAATGTTTTAGGAAAATGCACTAGTGTGTGTGTTTTGCTCTTTGTTTGAAAGAATTGTAATATTCTTTCCCTAGTAGCTAAGATTTTCATTGATCAAAATAAACAAAGATTGTTTATCATTGTAGATTGCATTTTAGGAATTTAAAATCATCATCATGCGGTGAACCAATGAAAGGAAAACTTTAAACAAGATCAACTTTAAAATAAATTTCAATGAACTTAACTATGCTTTGGAACTTAACGCAAGATATCTAGATGTCTAGGTTAGAGACGTGTTCCAGCATCATAAAAACTAGTAACTATCGTTTTCATTGAAGGTTGGATGATTCCTCCTCTTTGATACGACAAGTGCTAGCACGAACTTGTGATCCCTCTACCGTCGTGCATATATTGGGAGACCACAATATGCTTATATCCTTTATCCATAGGAAGCTGAGTCTGCCGCCTTATTGATCGTAATGCACTGAAAACAACATTCAGGAAGATTGACTGCCATACATAAGTCCTTGGTAATTTCTCTTTAATTTATCACCAAGGTGTATATTGCAGTTTTGCGATTGGTTTGGTAATCCCTTTGTCTAGATTTTCCAGAGTAGTCACTTTCATTCCTTTTCAACTCTTTAAAAGAAAAGGTCCATTTGAGCACTTGTCATTTTAGGCTCATTAAAAATTGAAGGGGACTAGAGTCATTTATAGCTTTTTCTCGACTCTTAAAAATTGAAAAAGCAAAGTTGTGTCAAAGCGTCATTAAAATTAATTGAATTCAGAATAACATCCCTATTCCTTAGTTGATCTTAGGTTGAGATATTTGGAGTCCACCAATCAAGGAATCCCTTTTGAGGGGAATCCTAGTCCTTTTACTTCTTGGGGAAATATTGGTGCTCCTCATATGGCCACATTGTCCCTTCCGAGACTTACCATTGGAATTCTAGTATGGTTGTTCTTGACCTATGTGATTCAAAATCCCGCGATTCATCAACAATCGAATCAACCTCAAGATGATACTGAAATTGACCCTTCACCTTCTTCTTCACTTGTTTCTCCCTCCCCTTCTTCCTCTTCGCTTGGTGAAAGTAGTGATGCTAGTAACCGGGTGGCTAAGAAGAAGAAGAAAGGGAAGGAGAAGAAGAAGAAGTCAATTCAGTAAGGGGGCAACCAAGTAGCCATTTCTTTGAATACATCATCTGGTGAAAATCTGCACACTAAAGCTCCCAAACCCAAATTTCCTTGCATAATTTGTAGAGGAGACCATTTTCATCAAGATTGTTCTTTCTTTCCTCCGATCTTGAGAGAATGGTCTCCCCATTTGCACCGTCCGGTGTCATTAACCTCTGGTGATCATGTTGGCAGCACACCATCAACTAGTGATAGTAAAGTTCATGGATAGACGAGAAAGGTTAGATTTCCATGTAGGTTATGTGAAGGGAACCATACCGTTCACCTTTGTCCTTTTTTGGATAAAGCCAAAAGAGTGTTGGATAATCGTCCTGCTTCACCACAGCGATTTCCATTTGGCTACAAGAAACTCTCCCCAAGTCCTTTACTAGTTGAAAACCCGACTAACTTAATTCAACCGTCGACCGAAACCACTCTCTCTGAAATTGAATCTTATGAGTCTATACCCAACCAAAGTCAACAGGGCGAGGTGATAGTTGACTCAAGTTCACCTTCAGATAATCATACCCTTCCCGAAGAGAGTGAGAATGATACTGTTCAAATTCTTTTTGTTACTTAAGAATCTAATGAACTTGGGGGCAATCCGCCTATTCCATCTAGACAAGAGGAAACCCCTCTAGCTCTCATATCTCAAAGGTTCGATTCTCCCGTTTTTTCGTACCCCCTCCAAGTAGTCTAGTTGCTTCTTTTGATTGGGATCAGCTAGCAAGATCCCACCCTCCCTCTTATGTACCTTTTCGGATCATAGTACAAATTCATAAAATGATCGTGTTTGGCACTATTATAGATGAAGGGGCATCAGTGAGTATCCTTTCCTCAACTGCTTGGAAAGCACTTGGTTCACCATTGCTTATGCCTGTTACACGGAATCTGTCAGGCTTTAATAAAGGAACCACTCGATCATTAAGGATCCCTCCTAAGTTACCGATCACTTTGAGAAGGAAAACCGTTCATTTGAACGTAATGATAGTCCCAGGACCATTAGATTAAAACTTACTTCTTGGGCGTGACTATATGTATAACATGGAAGCTATTGTTTCAACACTCTTCCCAATGATGCATTTCCCGCATGAAGGAAAAATTGTCACCATTGACCAACTTTCATTTCCTGGTCCAAGTATAGCTCCAAGTCAAACATCATGCCTAAATGGTCCTTTTGCATCAAAAGTATCTTTTGAACCTTCATTCCATCCACCTGACTACCATGAGTAGTTTGATGAATGTAACGAAGATTAGGGGGCATGCACCCTTGTCTATTCTGCGAACGAACCTAGTTGAAAAGATAAGTTTCCCTGTAGGTTATGTGAGTGGTCTAACAACCATTCACCTTTGTCTATTCTACGGATGAAGCCAAGGAAATGTTTTGTCTTCTGGACGAAACCATCCTGCCTAACCTTAGTAGTTTCCATATGGTTACAAGAGACTCTCCTTTTCATCATGCTGGGGGCATGCAAACCTTTTTTCCATTTTCAATTTTCATTTTCGATTTTTTGTTTTTTCATGCACCCTTGTCTATTTTGCGTACACACCCAGCTGAAAAGATAGGTTTCCCTGTAGGTTATGTGATTGGTCTGACACACCATTCACCTTCGTCTATTCTGGGGATGAAGCCAAGGAAGTGTTTTATCTTCTAGATGAAACCATCCTACCTAACCACAAAAATTTCCATATGGCTACTGGAGACTCTCCTTTTCATCATTCTAGGGGCATGCAAACTTTTCATTTCATTTTTCAAATTTCATTTTAATTTTTAGTTTTGTCATTTCTAGCTTTTTAGTTTTGTCTTTTCTAGCTTTTTTGGTTTTGTCATTTCTAGCTTGCGTAAAAATGAAACTAAAACCAAGCATAGTTCCCCCATGGTTCAAGCTCATTCAAAAATGAACCCACCTTTGAGTAAATACCCTTTGTGATTATCGTTCTATCGGCCTTTTGAGCCTTGGTTGTGTACCTCACATCACCTCCATTCTTTTGGCTGATCATATGCTTCCACTTGGTTTTTTACCCTTTTTGAGGAACAGTTGCGATGTGTGGTCTTGTTAGCCAACCTCTTCACAAAAAATACCATGTTTTGAGAAGTTCCAAGATTACCCAAAACCATTCACTACCCTAGACACCACTCGTTCCTCAAAATCGAGTCTCCTTGAAACCCTTTTCAGACTCGTTAAATATGAAAAGGTTGTTGATAAATTGACCTTTCCAGCTCATTAAAGTGATCGGAAGTGCCATCCATCTTATATGATTTTAATCATTTTCAGACTTGAGGGATTATCCCATGAAAAAGTTTGAGTTCTTGTCTTTTTCAGCTCACTAAAGTGATCGGAAAAGTCATCCTTTTTGTATTATTTTAATATTTTTCGGACCCAAGGGATTATTCTACAAAAAGGAACTTTTGGAGTTTTCTTTTCATCCCTTTTCAAACTCTCTAAACATGAAAAGTACCAAGTTATCCTTATCATTAAACTCGTTAAAACAATAGCAACAAACTTTTCCATTCTAGACAAGAATGAGTTTCACTATCGCTAGACTCATTAAAACATAGCGACAGGTTTGCCGAAGGACAAATTATAGAACAAGCATATGTTATCCTCCTCAAGCTTGACAAAAATAAAGAGGTACTGGTCAACAATGACTGGGGAAAAAGGGAAAAAACTTGAAGAAATTTATGGTAGCAGGTCGCTCTTGAACATGACACTTCCACTCCATCACTATTATTGAGTTTGGTTGGGTTATTCCGTTCACCGATAATCTCACCATTAGTCTTTTACACCATCCATATTTTGGGGTTAACACTACCATTCCATCTCATTGTCGCCGGCGTGTTCAAGAGAAGTCATTCAGTCAAGAAACCACAATCTAGTTAATGTCTCATCCACTGCAATACCTCCAACCTTCATTTTTCATGACTGCCATTCCTAAACCTTGTGTCATCAAATCATTTTCACCTCCAAAAATCATTTGCTTAATTTCCTGTCATAGATGTGGGATACATTAAGGCCCTCCTACGACGAGTTGCTTCTTATTGACATCAGCTCATTATCCAAGAACTTGACTTAGAAACATCCCTTTTAGTGCTTGGAAGCTTGCATGCCTCAATGGAAAGTTTCTCACTTCTAGCGACAGGTTGACATCAATGGCCTTCGACCGAAAGATTTTGCATGGTGTTCGACATCGGATCATATATTCACACCACATGAATTGTACTATAGTACCTTGAGGGTCATCATCATTATCAGTGATTCGTCTCACGTCTATTAACAACTCACATTATTGGCTGGTAATCAAGCGATGTCTTTCCATGTTTAACTTCAGAACATCTCTTCACATGGATTGACTTGTACATCGGGCGAATATTGAATGAGTTTGAAGACCCTGGATCTAGTTTCATCCATCTGGGCTGCAATATATTTAGGGATATAAAAAAATAAAATGTACAAATATGCTACATAGATGGTCATCTGAACGAAGGATGATGACCCTACATCTGAATAATCATTAGTCTACATCTGTCGACAACTATCTGATCTATGTACATGAAATGAATTTATAAAGCTGAGCATGGGAATTCCTGCCTCAGCTAGATCATGAAAATTATATGATAATTCATTGTATTGTAACTTACGCAGTTCGCCTTCCAGTTTCAAAACCTCGGATCCTCAAGATAAAGTGTTTCACTCGACATCAAGATTTACGACTTCATGCTTTAGGGGGCAACTGTTATAGACATATTTGGGCACTTCAACCCCAAAACTTATATGTCGATAAACTAGGGCTCATCAACCCCTAAAAGAGTTATTTCATACCCTGAAAGAGCTTAGTCATCTGATTACATCATTCCCCAAAAGTTCCACCTAAGAAACCATCCAGAAATAGCCTAAACTGAACCATACTAACTACTACACTGGCCAGGTGCGATGCATACTAAGTGGTACACTGCTCAGGTATGATGCATAATAATTAGGCTTCTGCAGGGTGTGATGGGCAAGGATGGACAAATGTCCGACACAGTTTTCTAAGTGGATGCTCATGGAATCTTCTAGAAACTTCTCCTATGACACTTGCCTCTCTAAATTTGCCCAGGGATGAGTAAGAGATCCAAGAAATCTCCAAGTGGAACCAATTGTAACAAGTGGAATGACATTAATCAAAACCCCAGAGATGACTCACACCCTTACACAAATCTATAAATGGATCCCTCATCTAAGACATCTAGAGGCTGGAATGTTGTGAATTGCAAGGAAGTGCTAATAGTTTGTAATTGAGGAAAGAACACTGTAGTGTTGGTGTGATCTTGCTATTTCATGAGGTGAAGACGGCTTGATGCTAGGAGGATGATGCTGGATCAGACAACTGGGTTGTAATTATCCCTTCTATTTAATAAAGTTCTTCAAGTTTTCTTCCATATGATTGTGCAATTATGAATTTTATTATATGTTCATTATATATCTAATTCTCTAATGTGTATGTTGTAATAGATCAAGATTCTTTGACGGTTATTTGTTATTGTGTTTCTACAGGTACTCTCCAAGCGGAATAAGTACGAGGAGTTTCAAGATCTATCAAGGGGGAGAGAGATCGAGCAAGGGATTAAGCGGAAGTTCCAAGTTGGTCCCATTATCTTTCTCTTATCCATTACACATAGAAGAAATCATTGAATTGTTTTAAACTGTTGTTTCTAGGGTAGCTGCCAAACCTAGAGGGCTAGTCACTCGAAAAGACACTAGTTTTCCCAGAAACAAATCCTCATTATAAAGCATTTCACTCGACATCAATATTTACGAATTCATGCTTTAGGGGGAAAATGTTATAGACATATTTGGTCACCTCAACCCCAAAACTTATATGTCGATAAACTAGGTCTCATCAACCCCTAAAAGAGTTGTTTCATACCCTAAAAGAGCTTAGTCATATTGTTACATCCTTCCCCATAAGTTCTACCTGAGAAAACATCTAGAAATGGCCTAAACTGAACTATACTGACTGCTACACTGGCCAAGTGCAATGCATACTGAGTGGTACACTACTCAAGTGCGATGCATACTAATTAGGCCTTCTGTAGGGTGTGATGGTGAGGATGGACAAATGTCCGAGACAGTTTTCTAAGTGGATGCTCATGGAATCTTCTAGAAACTTCTCCTATGACACTTGCCTCTCTGAATTCACCCAGGGATGAGTAAGAGATTCAAGAAATCTCCAAGTGGAACCAATTGTAACAAGTGGAATGACACTAATCAAAACCCCGGAGATGACTCATACCCTTGCACACATCTATAAATGGATCCCTCATCTAAGAGATCCAGGGGCTGGAATGTTGTGAATTGCAAGGAAGTGCTTATAGTTTGTAATTGAGGAAAGAACATTTTATTTTTGGTGTGATCTTGCTATTTCATGAGGTGAAGACGGCTTGATGCTAGGAGGATGATGCTGGATTAGACAACTGGGTTGTAATTTTCACTTCTATTTAATAAATTTCTTCAAGTTTTCTTCCATATGATCATGCAATTGTGAATGTTATCATTTGTGAATGCTATTATATGTTCATTATATATTTGATTCTGTAATGTGTATGTTGTAATAGATCAAGATGCTTTGACAGATCTTTGTTACTGTGTTTCTACAGGTACTCTCCAAGTGGGTTAAGTACGGGGAGGAGTTGTAAGATCTGTTAAGGGGGAGAGAGATCGAGCAAGGGATTAAGCGGAAGTTCCAGGTTGGTCCCATTATCTTTCTCTTATCCATTACACATAGAAGAAATCGTTGAATTGCTTTAAACTGTTGTTTCTAGGGTAGCTACCAAACCTAGAGGGCTAGTCACTCGAAAAGACACTAGTTTTCCCAGAAACAGGTGGTGGCATAGCCTAAGGGAATGTGAATATAGAAAAGGGTATGCATTTCTTGGGTGCAGGATGATGGGGGATGTTAGCATGGAGGTTGGAGGTTATCATGGATTGACACAAGGTCTTGGAGGGTACCTAGAGACTCGTGATGGCAATAGGAACTCCTAGAGTCGTAGGAATTTAGACATTCTTGGTTGGTCGAGTAAGACGTCATAGAGGTGGTGGAATATCTTGAGGGACTACTCGTGCAGAGAAGGGTGTGTGTCACTTGGGTGTAGGCTAATGGAGAGTGTGAACTTGTTGGTTGGAAGTTGTTTGGTGTGGTACCTTGGCTATGTCATGTTTGGCACAAGGCACATACTTAGCATGAGAAATTGATGCTAAGTGGAGGCATGCCCCTAGCTTGAGGGTGATCGATTGCTAAGAGAATTGGAGCAATGTGGTATATGGTTGGGAGGAACGTCAAAGGTCTACTGCGAACCAAACAATTTCACAATTTATGTACTTGAACCTATTATGTCCTTTCTTAACATGTCTTTTTTAGTACTATTACATGGTTTTCTTTATGTATAATGGATTCCTATGCACAAAATTATGTGTTATAGTTAATTAATGCATATGTATACGATTATGATTGAAATGGTTGTTGATGTTATTTTATTAGTTTTTTATTTTGTTTTTGTTATGGTTATTTTACTATGTCATGCTCTCCATTGTAGTTAAAGTGAGCATATATTTTAGTGATATTTAAAATTTTTTGGAATTGGTGTGAGTGGTTTCGCCTAGTGAGAGGGCTCAGGATGTTATGCTCTTCCATGTTTGTTGAATTTTTGAATTAGTTCCTTTAAGTTGCATAAAATTTAATATTTAATGAGCTTCCTCCTAGAATATTTCCAAAAATAAAAAATATTATATAGCTTAGCCAAGATACATTGTAGGTAACTGGTATTTGTTTAAGGAATTTATAGAGGTCATAATCTATGGTTGTGAATTACCTCCTTACAGGATTCCAATTTTCTTTCCTATGAGGATATTTGCATTAGAATATATCAAGAAGAGCCTCAATTTATATCGTATTCATTTTGTTACAAAAATCACATAATCATGTTCAAACTAAACAAAGAGGTTGGACCTTTTTTATTTAACACAAGATCAATGTAACAATATGTTCAGAACATGCTGAAACAAATGAAATTTCCCCAAGGAGAAGTATGGCTATATGATCCACACAAAATAATATCAAAGAGGAGGGTGAAGAAGGGATCAAACCCTTATAAGCATGCTCCCAAATTAGAGATTGAATTGTTTTCAAATAGAGATATTTGTTAGAAGGATCTAATTTAGACTACACCAATTAACCAGGAAGAAATCCAAACTTCATAGCTAATTATTTTGGATACACCACAACTAAAGGAAAAGGAACTCAAGGAGAGGATTTGAGGAAACAAAAAATTCATCTTCACTCTTAGGAATAGAAGATGAATAGCAAAGGTTACAGAAAATGCCAAGAGTGAAAGAGGACGAGTGCTCAACTTTAGTTTCAAAGATAGAGGAAGCAACATCACACAAGCCAAAATTTCACTAGGAACTCTTTCCAACAGCTTCTATGGTTCAAGAAGCATCATCTTTTGGCATGTCTCCTTCAATAGGAAAGCAAGGCAATCTTTATTATCAGTTTATTGAAATTGAGAATAAGCATATGTAGATGAAATAAGATGCTTATACAAAAATGTGGAGGCAATGTTCATGTTCTTCACAAAGAAGGATACTCTCTACCTTGGATTATGAAAAGAGAAAACTTAATATGGAATTTTTAGAACCAAAATCTCAAACTATCAAAACTGCAAAAGATTACAAGGAAGCAAAGTTTACTATTGATTTGAAGAAGATTCATCTTGTGGATGACATTGACATACATAGATAGACTAGATAAATCATATTTAGAAGCTTGATAGATATTGCTATAGATTCTTACAAGTTAGAAGTAATGATCACAAAGGTTACTAATTAATTGAAATGGGAAAAATTTGCAAACCAAATAAATGAGGATTGGATACTTGGAGCATAGTACAATCAGATTGGGGATAAATCCAAATGACTCTTTTGTTATATAAGATTTAATCAAATCCAGGGACATTGATATTGAAGTACTCGAAAGAAAGCTCAAAATGTTGGTAATGAACATGTTCAGACTCTTGAATTAGAATCTACCAAAAATAAAAATAACAATCACTACCCCTAGTAATTGAACAGAATAAGAAGCCAAAAAATTATCCACAATAGATTGAACTTATTACAAAGGAAAATTATGAACATGTTTTTGCCACAACTGCTTTAGCACCATCAACAACAAAGGAAAATCCTTCTAAGAAGCTTGTTCAAATAATTTCATCCTTGTCTGTTAAGAATATTGAATTTGAAAATCTCAAGAAAATACTCATATTGAAGAATCTTATGGAGGAACTAGATGATAGAAATTAAACCATCCATACTAATCAGGACTTAAAATAAATATTAGAGAAAGAACTAGATTGGTTGAAGAATCAACTAGTGGTAACATAATCCTTGGTTGAAGCTAGGAAAATTCTATGGGTAGAAATAGTAACCAATATTTCATAGATGTGGGAATCCATAATAATCATTAGAGATGAAAAATATATGATCTATCATAATGAAAAAACTGTTGAAAATGTTTAGAGAGAATTAGGAGAACAACTAAAATAGTAAAATTTCTAAAACACCATAAACTGAGAACAACTAAGAGCTCTAGTTGTGGATGACAAAAATTATATAATTATTGAGGTTAATAAAGTTTTGAATAAAAAAAAATTACAACATGCACAAGATAAATGTCTCTCAAAGTATGCATAGAAGCTTTATTAAGAACCATAGCAGATTCCAAACAATTTTCAAACATGAGTGGAATGTTGAAGGGGCCAACCATGGTGGATAAGTTGATGGATGATTTTTTCATTCACTATCAAGTGAAATACTACTCCAACATACCAAAAATGCATAAGATTTGGATATTTCATCCAAAAGGGTGATCTCATATAGATATCCACTTGGGTTAATTAGGAGTGGTAGAATAAATTATCCCCCTAGATATTTTTGATTCCATCTACAAAATTCAGATGGAAAAAAGGACAAGTTGACAAAATTTATTGGACATTTGTAAATTGCTTCTATTTTTATTAGTTTGTTCCTAGAATGTTGCTTTTACAATATTAATATGTTACAATTTGTTTTATATAAAAACTAAAGAAGAACTCAAAGAAAGGGTTTGTATTCTTAGAGTCAAAGTGTGTTATTGTATCCAAGGAAAATATTACTACAATTTTAATCAAAATATTCTTCTTTCATCTAGTGACAAGGTGTATCTTTTGTATTAGTGTTCATTTGTGAGTTTACATTTTGTTTTTCATATTTGCAATTATTTCAAGTTATATGAGATATCCCTAAGAAGATAAATTGAGAATCAATTTCCCTAAATTTTTTCAATGTTATGTTATACACAAGGATTTAAGATAGGATTTTTAGGCTTAAGGGGACCGGACCCTGGTTCAGATTTGTTTGCGGTAACCAACAAAAACCATAACTCTTGGTCCCTTCAGTAACAACCTGCATAGCGGAAGTTGTAGTCTCACCCGAACCAGTATTGGGGGATGCTAGAACCAGGTTTTTGCATCCAAAGACAGCGCGATAAGTGGTCCTAGTTCTTGTAGCTCAGATATTCCTTCACGCAGATTGATATCCTTATATGGTATGACACTGTAACTCTTAGGAAATGTTTTCTAGACCTTCGTGGAGGTCTGTGATTATTCTTATAGAACCTAAAGAGGAAAATCATCCACTTTCGCGCACTAATTACTAAACCTAGATCTGCCTTCACACCGATCTACCCAATTCGTCAGAAATCGTAACAGAAATAACCGTTAACTTTGCAAACATAGATAATCAATTAATTCATACATAAATATTATAGATTCAACATATTCGCACATCAATTACACATTATTTCATGGAAAACGCATTAGTAAGCAACATAACATAACATTAACAGAATTCACCATAATACTTAGTTGCAAATTATTTCTTCAGAACCAATTTTATTAAGCTTCAATGTTTAGATTATAGACTCCTTCACCCTGCCCACTCAGCTGCAGGGGTCCGCACACTTAGCTTCATACTTACCAAGGCCTCCTATGCACTCAGCTGTAGGAGCCTTCCCCTTTCACCTAAGTATAGGAAGCAGAGCCTTCCTGCCTTAGCACTTGCCCAAAACAGTCTCTATCTTGACTTAGCTACTCTTCACTACTTCTTAGACTCGCTATGACTCAACTATATATAGATTTCTTCAATAAAATACCATGTTTAGTGGACCATGGTGAGTCTCAAAACCGACCCCAAAAAATGACTAAAACCCATTTAACTCCTATCTAACTGTGCGCTCCACATCCACATTTCGCGGAGACTTTACATGTTCTACAAAAATTATATAACAATTTCGGTTAACTAACCCAAATCTAACCCTAGGGACCCTATCCCAACAGGCCCCCAACACAAATATGGTGACTCACCCTCGATTCACTCAAATTGCACCTCGATCTTGTTGCGTAGACAACGTAGCTCAACCTGTAATGTTGCAACTTCAGCAACACTCTACACTATGACTTGCTTCACTTCTTCTACCAACTTCTATATTTTCGAGCCTTCCACTGCTAGGTGTATTGTCCTATGTGTCTGCAGCAACACCTTTAGCTTTTCTTGAAGTGATAGAGTAAGTTGGCAGGCTTCCTCTATCCATAGCTATAATTTCGCCTTTAGAAGGGCCTCCTTTCTTTGTAATTCTTCCATCTGTGCTTGCAGCTGCTTGCCTTCCTGTAACTTTGTGAGGCATTGTGCTAGTGCCAAACTACACACAGTTGCTCAAAATTCATCATACTTTCATTGTGTCTCTTTGACATCAGTGTTCAGCCTCTGCAAGTTCGGGTGCTCCTGCAAGTTCGTCCATAATTCCATGGCTTGGTTAAACATATTTGCATAGTCGGTGACTATGGTATCCAATGTTTTCATATTCTCTTTGATCGCTTCTCCGCCTTGCACAAGTATTTCTCCCAATTGTGTTGAACTCCCTTCAAACACTAGGCAACAAAAGATACTACCAACGCTGGAACTTCGTCCATGTGACATTTCCTCACGATTTTCCCTGCAAGAATCTAGGCGATGAACTGCACCACTTGGTCCTAAACAGAGTAGATAGAGTATCTGCGCTACTTCTTAATGAGACCATATTCCACCTTCATCTTATCCACTAACTCTTTTTCTCCACTTTTCCCTCCAAACTCCTTGGTAGGGTCCACCCCTTTGTAGGTCAGATTTGTGATCCGATGAATTAACATGTTTGTGACTGGGATAGGCTCCCCATGCCATAAGCACCCATCATGCACTAGCGTGAGGAGATGGCGCACACACACAGTGTTGATTATTGACCTATGAAAATGTGACACGCAGAGCATGTGCTGCAATCCCTCATACTCAAAACCTTTGAACCATTTCATGGGTTCCAACCACGTAACCCTAGTCTCTTCGTAGTAAATTTTCATCATATACTTGCTAGTCGCCAAACGTAGGAACCACTCATGGTCCACGAGGTCCCAAGCCTCCATTTTCAGCATTGGAATGTGCGCTAAAGGTGTGCCTTCAAATTCCACTTGTTCTGGCAACAGGGGCGTCGAAACCGAAAATTTCCCAGAATCTATGTCTTTGGTAACTTTGGTTTTTCCCTTCCATGGAGGGATATACTCTAGGAGTTGTGTAATAGGCTTGACCTCTTCATCATCCAATTATTCTATGCCTTGGAATTATTAGTCCTCAAAATCAACCACTTTCTCTAGCTGTTTATATTTTTTCTCCTTCTTTCGTACCTCCGAGTTCTTCCTTGGTGACTATCTCACTAGCGTTGGCTTCTTCCATTTATCTTTGGTGATAGATTGCTTTGGCCTAGGAAACATTGTCACGGTAGGCACATGGGTTTTAGCTTCCATACTTGATATCTTAGGGCCTGGTGCATCAAAAACAACGACTTCAGAACTCACATCTTCAGTGAGATTTGTGGCGGTCATTCATTCTAAGAACAATTCACGGGTTGCTGCAGACATATTTGTGAATGAGAGTCTCGACACAAGTTCTTCCCGGTCTTTGTTCTTCATACATCGATAGCAAGAGGGCTCAGACACAATTATCATATTGCAGATTGTTCTTTGGCAGCCAACATGCTCAATTTATAAGAGGATTTGAATTCAAATCCAACCGTTGCCCCCAATTTCTGATCATAAATGCATCTTTAGGGCAAATCTCCAAATATTTTCTCCATAAATGGCACCTACCTGCTCCTCCTAACTGAATTTTGGCCATAAAATCATGAATAGTAACTCCAACAGCTACTTTTGGACCACTCCCTTCAACACCATCCTCCATGGCGTAGCTTATATAGCGTAGCTTCACCTGTTGCATTTCTTTCATCTGTCGTGCAAACTCCCTACCACGTTTTTCACTTAAATGGGTAGCGTAGTTTATAGTCCTGCAATCCCTTGCACCTGCCTTAATTACTAAGACTGTCCTACTTCCATATAGTCATTTCAGAGGTGTAGTATCTCTTGTGTAAAGCTTCACCCAACTTCTATTCACTTGTCCAGGTAATGGTTCCTCATTTGGCTTCATGAGCAAACTGTGCCACCATCCTTGATCTCCTTAATAACAATGGCCCCAACCAATGCATTTGAAACTTTCCTGGAAGTTTCGTGAACTTGTTATTGTATAACAACACTAAATCATCTATCTTAAATGTGCGCAGCTTAATATGTCAATCATGCCATGCCTTATCGCGTTCCTTTTGCACTTTTGGTGAAATCCTACAAGAAAGTGGTCTTCTTCTAACTCCATGATCTGTGCAATCCATTCCTCCAAGGTCTTGTGATCCATCATCTCTATCAATGTTGCAATACGTAAACTTGGGAGGATATACTCCATAGGGATTACTGCTTCAATTCCACAAACCAACCTAAACGATGTTTGATCTATCAACTTCTTGCAGGTTGTCCTATAAGCCCATAAAATAGCAGGTACGTGCATGTCCAGTCATTCCTCTGCGCATTGCAGACCTTTGTCAATGCATGCTCCAAAATCTTGTTAAAAGCTTCCACCATTCCATTCACTTTGCGTGATAGGGCGTGATCTTCTAATGATACACCTGGAATTCTTCAAGCATCATGCTGATCATTTCATTCAAGAAATGTGTACCCTTATCACTCATTAAAATCTTAGGGCATACAAACCATGTTAAGACATATTCAAACAAAAATTTTGCAGCAATGTCCATTGTACAATCCTTCACTGACTATGCTTTTTCCCACCTGGTTAATTACTCAGTTGCAGTAATGATATACCGTGCGCTCGTCTTCCTTCCTAGTGGTTGTATTGGGCCTATAAATTCAATGGCCCATTTATCAAATACCTGCAATGAAACCTAAGGGATTAAAGTTAATTCATCATTCATACCTTGCAATAGGCCTTATAATCCTTGTCTAATGTTGGCCGCCATAACCTAGCACGCAAAATATTCTACGTGGTCACTTTCCATGCAAAGTGACCTCATGCCACTCCTCCATGGGCTTCAGCTAGGATACTAGCGTGTTCAAACTCTGGAACATACCTTTGCAGTTTCTCATCCATTCCCATCTTATAAAAATGACCCATAGTCACCGAAAAATCCATAGCGCGAACTACTAACTCCTTCTTCTGTTGGCTGGAATAACTGTCCTCAGTTGTTCCCGTTGTTAAAAATTGAATGATATCGATAAAATGATCATCTGTGATGCTCACTGCAAAGAGTTGTGCATCCAACTTTCCTTCCTCCAAACTACTTGGTTCTTCACCTGTTTCAATCTATGATAGATGGTCTGGACCTACATTTAGTATTCCAGGCTTCACAATCACTTCAAAGTCATACTCCTGGAACATTAGTAACCATCGGCATATCTTCCCCCACAACACAGGCTTATTGATCAAGTACTTCAACACGGAGTGATATGTATACATTTTGAATTTTCCACCTAACAAATAATTCCTAAACTTATGCAGTGTGTAGATCATCACTAGCCCTTCACGCTTTGTAGTGGAGCAATTCTTCTCAGGATTGGATAACTTTCTAGTTGCGAAGGCTATCGGATGATCAATCTCTCCCTCACTTACTTGTGTTAATACTACTCCTAGCACAATGCAAGAGGCATCTACATGCACATGGAACTCCTTCTTCCAGTCTAGAAATACTAGAATAGGCACTGTCACCATTTTCTCCTTCAATACATCCAAGCTACATTGATTATCTTCATCCCAGAAAAACATCTTATCTTTCTTTAACAATTTCTCCATCGACGTGGTTATCTGAGCATATGGCTTGATAAACTTCTGGTAATATCTAGTGTCCCCCAATGTCGCACATAGTTGTCTTACATTCCTAGGAGCCTCCAAATTCACAATTATGACGATCTTCACAAGGTCCACCATCAATCCCTATTTACATATGACATGGTCGAGAAGTATCCAAAAGGGCACACAAAATATACACTTCTTCAAGTTCAACACGATATGATACCTTTGACATGTATCCAGCATGAGCCGCAGACTTGCAACATGGCACTTTACCAACCCAAACACAGTCCAATCATCAAAATATACCTATAGGAATTTATGAATAAACTCCTTGAATGTCGCGATCACTACCCGAGAAAAGCTTGCAGGGGCATTCTTCAATTTGAATGGAATAAATGTATATTGAAAGCAACCCCACTCAGTCGTGAAGGTTGTTTTACTTCGATCTTCCAGTGTGATCTTTATTTGATGATATCTTAAAAAACCGTCAGTGAACGAATTCGCCTCCTGTCTGCCAACATTCTCTAACACTTCGTCAGTGAACAGTGTTGGAAATGGATCATGCACACAAGCATCATTCAACTTTTGCAGATCTATGCATATGCGGATTTCGCCTTTTTGTTTCTTTTCTTGGACCACCATTGGGCTCACCCAACCTGATTCGTCTACAGGCTCAATAATATTGACATCCAACATCTTATCCAGTTCTTGGTGCACCTTCTCTTTATATTTTAGATTCAACCGATAAGGCCTCTGCTTAACAGGCTTCACATCTAGTTTCAATGTGATCTTCATAACACCTAAATCTTTGATGATCCCTTTCAAATCTCAAAACTTCATTAGGAATAAATCCTAGTACTCGTGAAATATTTTAGCTACCTTATCAACCATATCTTTGTCCCAATAGTCTCCTATCTTCGTGAACTTAGGTTCTTCTTCAAATCCAATGTTTACTTGTTGATTTTTCAGAGGGTCTGATATATCTAGGTTTTCCACCTTCGGTCCTTTGACTTCACATTGTTCTTTTGTTTCTCGAATTTTAATATTCCGTAGATCTTACTCATCTTCTTCAACAGGCACATTATAACATTCCAGTGCATGGCGCAACTATGTACTCCAATCCAGCTAAGTCCATTTGACTCGTTCCTTTGGTGTTCATAATATAGCTACTTTTATCTCTTGTAGCACTTAATCAATGCTCTCAATACCATCCTCGAAGCTAAAATTTAATAGAAAAATCTCCCTTAAGACGTCCCAATCAGTTGTTCCATGGCGAATTTTTTCCTCCAGGTACCAGCTCGTTGGGATTGTCTCTAACTTATGAAAAACAATGTGCACCCATTCTAGTTGTGGTTATGTTCCCTAGGAACTAGTCCATCATTCCAAACAATTGCATGGATCATCCTTCCCACTGTATTTTTTTGTCATTCTAGTATTAACATATCCAAACCTTAACTTCATCATTCTTCTATAGTCTTTCCATCTAGCAAAGTTCTCCTTGTGTGTACCCCACCAATAGGTAGGTGTATCATGCAACGCCAACTCAAGTTCCTAGAAGTGATGTTCTTCCAATACTTCCCTTTCAAATTCATTTAAACATAGTTCTGTATCAGTCAAACCGTCATAATGTGGAAGATTTCTTACTTCAGTCGAGACACATCGCAGCGACTTGGTCATCATATTACAATGGAGCGTAGATACTTCATGCAACCAATTCTGCTAGTGTTCAAGCTCTTTAGCTGAATCTGAGGTGCAGGAGCTATTCATGTCCCATGCAATTCATCCATCAGTGGTGGGATTGATCCAATCCTCATCGCGGATTGTTATCTTGTATATCTAATCCAGATCATCATCAATTTCTACATAATCGCGGACAAGTTCAGTCGCACTCCTTCTACAAGATCTAGTGGCACTACAACCCGAAGCAACTTCTTTTCAAATGTCATATTTCGATTTTTCAAGTTGATTACCCCATTCATATCAATAGCCCAGTCTATCCATAGTAGCATGGGGTATGGATTACTATCATCCAATATTTGAATGACCTCAAATTCAGGCAACACGCTTGCACCCTCAATATCCACCGTTACACCATATAATCACCCCATTGGAACAATCTTCTAATGATTTTCCATGCACAACTGAATAGGAGATGACTACAGTGCAAGTCTCCTGATTCTTTCCCATGTCTTCTTAGGCAGGATGTTGGCATCAGATCCCAGATCCAAGATTACCTAGTCCATTTCATATTCACCTATCTGTGCAATTAGCATCATCTCACACCCCGTTCGCATCTTATGCTTACGAGTATTTCTTATTGTATGTTGTTTAGTAGGAGTCTTTTTCTTATTAGCACACTTGTCAATTAACTCTTGCAACCCTTCTACTGCTTTCTAATCATGGAGAAGCTTTGTACAAGTCTTCAAAAACATAGCAAGTATTGAAGGATCTACTTCTTGTGTCACGCTAGTTTATGGAACTTCCTCCTGAATTCTTAAGGTAGAGGCCTCAGTGAAGTTCTTCTTGGCTTCCATAAAGGTTTGTTTAGCACGATTAAGATCAAAGTCTATTTCCTACTCAGCATCCTTGCACACCTATCTATCTTCCTTAGCCTGCTTACCTTTATCTGCACTGGTCTCCATGCCACTTCTCAACACGATATTTATTCTCTGATCTTCTTCGGTGGGCTCAACCCCCATCATTTGAATATTCTGTGTAGGTTTTTGGGGATGCATGTTCTTTTATTGCATATTTTACATAATAACTCGACATTCCTCTATGACATGGTCAAATTAATGACAATACTGACATGAGGGATGCGTGGGGTTTGTACAATCTTGCGCGAAGTGCTCTACTTCACCACAGTTATAGAAGATTACCTACCCATGCCCTCGACCTAGTCCAGCACCTCTTCCTCATCCTCGGCCTTGGAATCCTCCACATGTTTCTCCTGCACCTTGATCCTGAGGCTGGTCCTCTGCCTGAATCTTGTAGGTAAGGTTTCTATCCATCATTAGCTGATAACTCCTACAATGGAATTCATCGTATCTTACACACTTATAGAAATTGCAAAACAACTGTTGAGGGGTCTGTAAAAACTTCTGTAGTAAATGGTAGTTACCAGGAGCATGTTTTCCTATAACTAGATAGATAGCGTGTGATAGTGCAGCTCTCAGGCTCATCCCAATATTATTTTTTGGTTTCATGGGAACACGCCCTCCCCCTATAATGTAGTTCTTATAAACCGACTAATGATCCTTATCATGTCCATGGCTCTTACACTTCAGACACCAAATCTCAATGCGCACCTCCCGCTAAGATTCCTTTCCTTTCTTTAGGCTTTGCAAATTCAAGTGCAGGCTTTCCAGTTTTGAGTGAGCCTGTTGCACTCCTAGGTTCACATCCTGTACAGGCGAGGCATCCAGCCTCATCATGATCTACAAGGTTTCTGCTTGCATTGCTATCTTCTGTTGTGACATAGGTACTCTTAGATGTGGTAAGAGTGACGTTATAAACAAGTCACGATGTTGAGAATCTATGATTACCATATTGGCCTGCTTGATCAGGCACTTCAACCTCTGATCAAAGTCCTAGGGAGTCTCATCTATCTTTTTTCAGATTTCCTTAAATTCATTACTAATTGTGCCTCTGACTTGGGCTTACTGAACTCCCAGTTCAGAGCTAGCTGGGTATCTACCAATGTTGCATTGGGGTTATCAGTACAATACTTGATATACCATGTTAATGTGCAATCCTGTAAGGCTGTAACTAGCTACACTTTCATAATATTATCATTTGTAATATGTTTTGTTGTCTAAACAGTTCCTGCAACAAACCAAAATTGTTCAGGATATTCGTTCCCTATTCCCTTAAAAATCAACATCTTCATTGCATTCACCATGTTGAATGGTGGAAATGGAGGTGGAGGAGGTGAAGGTGTAGGTGTATGAGGCGGAGGTGGAGGTGGAGGTGGATTGGATGGATGATGTATCCTTAGAATACCTATGTAATTAACTGAATTGCACTTTGTGACGTAGTGAACACCATCCCTTCATCGTCACTAGAAAGGGGTTCAATTAGCAGACTATATTATGGGCTAGATCCTCTATTTCTTCTAAAGAATATCCCTCTTTGCATAGCCCCAAACATCAAGGTAACTGGATAACCCTCTTTTCACATAACAACATTTTAATCACAGTATTTAATGATTTCAAATACTTACCTCGTGGTCCTTTAAAGAGCCTTCATTCCACTTCACTATAGCTGATATTCCTATCGATCGTGAAATAAGTCACAAAACTTCCCAATGTGCGATCACTCCAATGATCACAGCCTGCGCTATATTTCTTTCTGATGCTTCGAGACGTCATACTAGCTTAGGGGTCCACACTATAGGACCGTTAAGTCACCACATCCCTTGACTATCATCTAATTTAGACAAAAACTCATGTAGTTCTTCGAGGAAGAAAAATAAGAACATGTCGGTCTCGTATGTGTACAAAAATATCTGCAACCACTGCTCTTTGGACAATTTAGCACTCTTGTTCTCTTGAGCCATGAACATGTGAATCTTTTGATCAATCCACTTGTAAATCTCTTTCTTCGCAGGGAACCATTTATCACACATCTCTTAGATAGGTCCCAGTCCTAGCAATGGAACCATTTGTTGGCTTAAGGGGGCATGACCCAGGTTCAGAGTTGTTTCCACCAACCAACAAACCCTAACTACTAGCTGAAGCAACATTGCGGGATGCTCGAACCAGGCATTTAGAGACATCGTGATAAGTGGTCTTACCTCTTGTAGCTCAGAGCTGCCTTCATGCAGATTGATATCCTTCTATGGTCTGACACTTTAAATCTAAAGAAATGGCTTCTAGACATTCATAATGGTCTGTGATCAGTGTTACTGACCCTAAAGAGGAAAATCATCCACTTTCATGCACCAATTACTAAACCTAGACCTGTCTTCACGTAGATCTACCCAATTTGTTAGAAATCGTAATAGAATTAACCCTTAAATTCACAAACATAGATAATCACATAATTCATGAATAAATATTATAGATTTGATAGATTCTCACAAAAATTACACATTATTTCATGTAAAATACATTAGTAAGAGACATAAAATTACATTAACATAATTCACAATAATACTCAAATGCAAAGTATTTCTTCAGAACTAGTCTTTAATAAGCTTCAATGTTCAAATTACAGACTCCTTGTTATAGATCCATTTGGTAACATCACTCCCATCATTCAGATCAGTACTATTGGGGCTCATCAAACCCTAATTCAATTGCTAATTTCCCTAGAAAATTCAACACTTTGGATGCCTCCTTCCCTGAGAGTTTCTTGGCCTGAATCCCTCCAGAAATGCCTCCTTGAGGGACCAGCGCAACCTTGGACAGGAGTAAGTGCGCTTCAGTGTAGGTAGGCCCATGTCAGGGTGCTCTCCAGAGCACTTAGGCCCACTTTGACCTGCACTGGGCAAGGTTGAGCGAAATTCACATAGGGTTATGGAAATATTATTATCTTCTGGAGCCATCTAGAAGATTCCCACACTTATCATCTCATATGAGCTCAAAAATGGATGAGGAATGAGTTAAGTAACCTCCTATCCTCTCATCCCCTCCTCCATGGAAATTATCTCTAAGTTTGGAAGGTCATTCAATGCCCTCATTTGTGACCAAACCACCATCATTTGCCTATAAATTGAGCACTCATCTAAGTGATCAGGGGTTGGACTTTGAGAATTTTGAAGGAGATATTGTTGGTGTAAAGTTTGAGATTGTAAACAAGTATTGTTATGCTGCTGAAGTGTTGTGCTTTTGATGTGATGTTGGTTGGAACCCAAGCTGGAAGAGTGACAATGGATTAGACTTCATTATTGTAATTCTTCCTTCTACTTAATAAATGTTTTTACACCTTTTCCCATATTCTTTTCTTTATGTGTGATGATTATATGTGTAAATGCTTTCGATTCCATTTTATTATAGTAGATAGATCTCCTTCTTTGATCGGCTTTTTGTCCTCTGTTTATGATTATAGGTACTTTTCGAGCGAGTTAAGTTCGAGAAGGAGCGACGGGAGCCATAAAAAGGAGACAAAGGGAAAGTGAAAGATAACAAGTAGGTCCCTTGTTATAGCTCCAAATATCACTCTTATGGTTTGTGATGCTGCACTCATGGCCTAGGGCAACCCCTCCTTCCAGACCTAGTCCTAAAATTTAGAAAACAGTGTTTTATCCCTTATACGCAACATTGCCCTGAGTTAAACACGTGTATACGCGGGTCTGTGTATACCCAACCCGCGTATATGTATTAAAACACTTAAAAAAATATAAAACTCCTTAATTTCGAGCGGGGATCGCGGGTTTTACCTATTGATCACCTGTTAGTTCCCATGGCCCAACTGTTCCCAACCAACTCCCAACTGAAAAACTACTTTGGGAGAGGTATAAAAAGACCTCAATGGGAAGGCCCAAGGGAGGAGAGAAGAGAGAGAAATGTTATTATGCTGAGATTTTTCCCCTGACCAGGTCTGAAGTCCCTTGTGCCTTCTGCACTTCCCCCATTTGTACAGGAAACCCTTGTTTCCTTGTGTGTTGATGTTCATCCACTACTTATGACATCATGGAGTAAGTCATGGAAGGAGTTTGTTAAAGGCTTGAGGCTGGAACGGATCCGGAAGGAAGATTTGCTTGGAGCCTGCTAAAGGTGACTGAAGTGAGATTATTCCTTTTCTGTACTTTATTTGTCTATAATAAAAGAAACACATCTTGGTTCCTGATATGAATCTTCTTTATGTTTATGATATTCATGTTAGAATACATATGTGAATGGTTGTTTATATTTCATAACTAACTACCTTTCTTTATAACATGAAGATGGTTTCTTTATAAGTTTTTGTCCATATACTATTGTGTTCTTTGGAATTTGTGGTTTTGCAGATCAAAGGAGCAAAAAGGGAACTCTAAGAAGGATTTACACCCTAAAGGGCCTTCTCAAACGTAGGACCTAAGGTATGCCCTCTTATCATAGAATTTTCTTACAATCGCATGATGGTTGTGTGAATGTGTGTTTCTCTGTATAGACAACTTTCAGTCTGCTAGGGTTTCAACCCAAAAGCCCTAGGGGAACATTTCCCTCAATATAATTGGCGACTCCACTAGGGACAACACTCTTGTTGTTCCTAGTTTGGGTGTTTTCAAGCCAATCAGGGCTCAGCTGCCTGTTTGCTCGCTGTTGCTATCTGATCTGTTTTTGAACTTTAAGTTTTGCCAGTTTCTTCAGTTTGTTTTTTATTTTTCTTGAAACCTTTTATATACGCTGTTTTTCTTAGTTACAGAGGCGTATATACGCATTTTTCCTTAAGTGAACCCGCGTATACGCAGGTTTCCTTAGTTACAGTCGCGTATACACGCAATCTGTACACCAGTACAGTCGCATATATCTTGCAATTTTCAAGATTTTTAAATCTTTTTATCTCTGAAGGTCTGTCTAGTGGTTTGATTTAGTCTGAAACAGTCACTTTCCAGTATCAGTTGTTTGTTTTACAGCAAGCATCTTGTTCCAAATTCTCTCTGATTGTAAGGGGTATTGGTCTTGTTTTTGTTGTTGCAAGCATCATCCTTTCTTGTTTAAGCACGCAAGATTTCTTGTTGGAATCTTGGCTGCTCTGATTCATCAGGGCAGGAAGATTGATCTCAATCTTTGTGTTAAATCTTGCTTTTGGTGACTTTTTTTTTGCTTGACAAAACTACTTTTTGTGACCATCCACTTCTTTGTTTCATGAAAGTTGTTGATTGATACTTTCTTGAAATTGGTCTTTTTGATCTTTTTGGTTTTTGTTGCCAAAGCTTTCATTGCTGCTTTTGATTGTTAAGAGCATCCTTAAACACGTTTCTTTTTGTTGAGTTTTCATCCATTGTATGGTGTCAACTTGCAAAAGTGTTTGTTGCCTATTCTTCAATCACAAAGTTTCAGTTTTGTTGAGAGCATTTTTGAAAAGACTTTTTTGTTGTTGCTTTGAAGAAAACTTTTTGAAAAACTTCGTTTTGCTTTCTTGAACTTGGTTTTCATTTGGTTTCCTTTTAGTGAATGAAAGTGCTTTATGTTTGTCTTGAAACTTGTTTTTAGTGTTTAGACGAAATGAATGGTAACATCTCATATTCCATCTAGACATTTTAAGTGGCAAAATAGAAATTGATAAGCAAGCAACTTTCATTTCTTGTCTTTAGAGTAGTTTTGAATCTTGCATCAGCATATATTTGTTGCATTGGGATAGATTTGCATATCGTTTTAGGCATACATAGCTTTGTTAAATTTTGTGAGTGTGAAGCGAGAATTAACGAAAAGAAAAGAAAAATTTGTTTTAGAAGTTCCTCTGAACCCTGTAGAAATTTCTTTTCATCGAAAAACGAAAACAAGTGCATATGCATGTAGTTAGGTTTTTATTAATTTCTTTTGTGTCAAAAAGACCACTAGCTTCACTTCCGTTATCCCGTGACTTAAAGAACAACCTATTTTAAAATCAAACGCTAATTAAAATTCACGAAAACCTTTTTTTAAGTCAGATACACCAACAAGTTTTAGAATTTTAGGGCCTTGGATTAGGTGAGTGGAGAGTTAACTCTCCAAGGCCATTTAAATGTCAAACGTAGGAGTCTGAATAACGAGTGAAAATCCAATAGCGTTAGGAAGACCAGGAAAGCTTCGGACCTGGGATTAAGCACGAGGGTTTGTGAATATAGGAAAGAGAGATACCCCCTCTCCTACTTGTCCAAACTTACCTCATGACTATTCTGCCTGGCTTCTACAACGAGTTGGTGTCCATAGTTGCTACTCCTAGGTATCTACACAGGTGGCTGCGGAGGGGAATCCCGTGGCACCTAAGGTCGACGTTGCATCACTCTCGATAGTACTACTGGAGGGCACCCTCACGAAGCTTGGTGGCTTGCACCGGTGCAGGTTGTCGTTAGTAGGTCAATGTAACTTCCTTTGATACATTCGCTGATAGGACTAGGCCCTCATCATCCCAGACTATCTTCGGAAGGCCCCTTAATTCAATTTCTTGTATTTTGTTGTCCAGTCCTAATCACCCAGAGTGAAAATACTTGGAAGTTGTTTGACTGGTTGTTATCTTTAGGGACTTTATAGTGTTTGCTCTGTGCTCTTAGTTGGCCTAAGTTTCAATTTTTTGAGTCTTTAGTTAGATCATAACAAAAAATTCAAAGTGGCTGACCGATCTCCTACACGGTCTCGAAGACTTCGCGGTCTCTCACCACCAAGTTTAGAGCCTTCTCCCAGAAGGCGCAGGGGTAATACTGCTGGTGGGTTTCATCCCATGGCAGTTGACGCATCGGGGATTGATCCTCCACCTGGGGGAATTAGTGTTCAAGCAAGGCCTGGCACTTCCGCAGAACACGAGAGGGACACACTAGTTATTTCTCGAGTTCTCTTTCAAGCGGAGAATAACATAGAGGTAGAAGAACTCTCAGAGTCGTTAGCAGCTCCGAATTCTCCTCTACCATCTAGTCATCCAAACGTATTACAATACGTTGGGACTTCGACGCATAGACCGTCAAGTCCAGGTTACGCTACGTGCTTACCATCGATGACCACTACTAGAAGCATGGCTTCTACTACAAGTGCTACAACTATGCACACTCCAACATCGGTATAGGTGGGAGGAACGATTTCCATCTCCTCTGCTTCTTTGTTTGGATCTTTTGCTAGCACATCTTTAGTTGGGTCTACCTCCATTCCGTCCACGAGTGGAAATTCCCAAACCAATGCTTTTGGTTCTGGATTCTTTCCATTTAGCACCCACTCAAAGGGTATTCCATCAGTTCCGTTTAGTGCCGCTATGTCCGTGATGGGCAGATCGGCTTCATTCCAGGGTTTTCCTTTTGGAAGTGGTCATATACCACATTCCAACCTGACAACAGGATCCATGCCTTTTTCTTCTATAGGACAAAGCAGCAATCCTTTCCAAGGTTGGACTAACCCTGGGGTTAGTGGCGCGGGAACTGGGAATCCGTCTTTCGACCAACAAGGGAATAGGCCATACTCCACAGTTAGTTCGTTTCAAAGTATTCCTCCCTTAGCTTCGGCTTGGAATCTGTATCAGGGGTTATCAACTCCTTATAATCCTTTAGGAGAAAACTTTGCCTGTTATGGAGGCTTTGCAGCCGGAGTTGGTCAAACTCTGAATTTTGCTGGATCACAAGGCTTGCCTTTTGGTTTAGCCAGTTCTGCAGGTTACTTCGGGCAGCCTGGTGCCTTCCAAAATCCAAGCCAATCTTTTCAGAACTTTGGGAGCTCCGCCCAGTGTGGATGGAATCCCCAAGGTCCTCCTAGGCTTCCGTTTCTGGCAACTTTGAACTTGCCAGATCTCACTAAGTTAACAAACGATCCAATCAAGTACAATCCAGCCTGGCCACCGGTCCCAACCAAACTCCCTTCGGGCATTCCAAAATTCGAAGGGAAGAGCGGTGAAGACCTAGGTGACCATGTAACCACATTCCATTTGTGGTGCTCATCTAACTCCCTTATCGATGACTCGATTAGGTTGAGACTATTTCAACGCACCTTGACTGGTAATGCGGCCAAATGGTATATAGAGTTGCCAAGGGGCAGCTTTACATCTTTCGCTGACTTGGCCAATATTTTCTTAAATCATTTCCAATTTCCTGTCCGTTATGATGCCGGAACTGAACTTCTGGCCACTTTTCGTCAGGATAAGGCAACTCACTTTTCTGACCATATTCAGGAATGGAGACAGAGAAAGAGGATCATTAAAGCCGAAATCCCTTCGGAGTACCGTCTCGAGTGGTTTTTGAAATCTTTACAACCAGAGATCGCCAAGGATGTCTCCATGTGTGGAGTCTATTATGAGGAGCAAGCCATTTTAGGGCCCAGCAATTAGAATTGATCTACTCTCAGTCTAGGATCCTACAAAAATACTTGCCAGATTCTCCTCAGTCTAAGGTTGACATAGCTAAGTCGAAGCCAGGTCCCCACGCGGATGGTATTGTTGGGTCGGTAGACACGAATGCGGTGAACTTGTTGAACCAATTGTAGCAGTTGTCTTTACAAACTGCTTCTAACAACCAAGTCACATCGTCTAACCCTCCGGCTTCCTAAACCTCTTCAATTAATGTCTTCCAATCTGATAATCCAAAAGGAAATCAAAATTCCAATGGGAAAAAGAAATGACGAGGTAAGAAAAAGAATTAGGATGGGAAGGCTGACGCAAATAAATCCGGCAATAATGCTGGTGGTGGTAGAAATGAGTCTAGAAAGAAAGTCAAGTTTCCATGCAAGTTGTGCAGTGGAGACCATTTAACTCATCTCTGACCCAAGATTCAAGATGCTCAGCGCTTGTTAGGGCAGCAAGGGACTTCTAGTTCTCGAGCTGTGTTAACTAACCCTTTTCCCCAAGGGCAGAAAATTCTTGCTGGCGCGAGTTCAAACCCTAGAACCTCCGCAAGGGGCAACCAGGAAGGGGACAAGTCATCAAATGTTTTCATGAGGGATTCTTATGCTAATGTGGCCACATGGTCATGCGATTATGTTGAAGGTGAAACTTCCAAGGGTAAATCAGTCTCGAAACTAACAACCCACTTCATATTGAGCGACCCTCTGTCGAGACTATACCACGGGTACCGAAAGGTTCCACTAAACGCACGACTATCAACCCTAATATTAGGGCAGCCCAGAATTACTCCATTGTTGAGGATCTGGCTCAGAGTCCATGTGCTATGTCCGCTTTAGAGGTTCTCCAATCATGTCCTGCTCAAAGAAGTGCCTTGCTGTTGGCAATGGGGGCAATGAATCCAAGTAATTCCTTAGCTCTCACTTTTGATATGAAATGTCAAAAAGAGACTTCCTCATCACATGGCTTTCCAAATAAAGTCTACCTACCAGAAAACGAATATTTTTTGGACGGTTATAGATGAGGGAGCTTCCATGTGTGTCATGTCTATGTCATGCTGGAAGGCCATTGGATCACCGTCGATTGTTCCTTCACCTACCCTCTTGACAGCATTTGATGGTCATTCTCATAGGCCATACAGGATTATCCCGGCCTTTCCTATTTGTGTTGGAGGGAAGGTCGTTAATATTGAAGTAGAAGTCATAGATGCTAACCTAGACTACAATCTCCTCTTAGGAAGGAACTGGGTATACGAAATGGAAGCCGTTGTTTCGACTCCGTTTTGCGTCATTTGCTTTCCTCATGAAGGGAAAATTGTTAAGGTTGATCAATTGGATTATTCTCCAGTTGATCCTCGAGAAACTTCGGACTCTACTATTCCCTTAGTGGATAACCCCCGTCCGCCTACTGAGAATCTAGGAGTCGGGATGTACTCTTCATTAATGGGTACTTTTGATCTTCCCCCTCCTTCGGCTAGAATAGATACAATTTCATCCTCCAGGGATCCTTTACGGAGAGAGTTTGTTCAAACTCCTTATTCTTCAGATCCTGGAACCTTAGCTTCATCTGTGACCACATCAGATGATGATAAGGCGGGTGGAATAGAATCTCTTATGTTTGTAGTAGAACCTAGATGTGAATCTATCGATAACTCTGCAGATGATCATCCTACTCCTTCTTCAGAGAACGAGTTAGATGATAATGTGGCTCATATTAGGACCCTTGATTCCACCTCTGCATCGGATTGATCGGATATTGTTTTTCCATCGGATGAAGCAATATTTGAAGCGATGACAGCTGTAGATCGACCGTTCGACGATCTACATCGTTGGTCATGTTTTCATTCCCCTTCACATGAAGTTGAATCCAGGTCCTCCAGTCCAACTAGCGATGTTTGTACGGTCCCTTTGGCTCCAACACAGTTATTCTCTGAAGGAAGTATATTGATTGGTTCAATCATAGTACCTATAAACATCCCTAGGAGTAAGTTAGCGGAGCCCCGAAATGGGCTATACCTAAAGAAGTACTTTGCTTAGTTTTGGCCGGGCAATGGCTTCTTTGTACATTATGTATATTTGTAAATATATCATCTAGAGTTTTTGATATCAACACTTTTTTGTCTGCTGTAGCAGGTGTTGATGGATGATTTGGTCTATTTTGGGTTCACCGATGGTGCTAGTCGGCACACTCGAAATCTTGCTTCCGCAGCTTGGGTACTCTATTATCCAACTGGTCAATTGATGGTATCTAGAGGCGTATGCATCGGTCCTGCTTCAAACAATATGGTTGAGTATACTGCCATTATTAATTTATTATCCGAGGCAATCTCTCATGGGATCGACTTGTTGGTAGTGTATCTTGATTCTCAATTTATAGTGTTACAATTAAACAACATTTATCGGATAAGGGATCCATGTTTATATCTCTAGTATTTAAGGGTGAGGTTGTTGCAAATATAATTTACTTATATTAATTATTTGCACATTCCAAGATCTCATAATTGGTTAGCTGATTCTATTGCTAATCAAGCATTAGACTGGCACATCAATCATTCATCACAATAAAATCAAGCATCAAAAAGTTGAACTGTATACATATATATATGTATATATATATATATCATAAAGTGTCTCGAGTGTACATATGTTTGTCCAAAAATATACAAAATTGGGACTCAAATGCCCATAATCATGACCGGCATATCTAATGCCCTGACTCAAGATGAGCGGCCAAGTAGGTAACTATCGCATTGGCCACACGCCGAAAAGTGCGAACCTAGTCACGTGGCATGCCAACCACATGACATTGCATATCCTCAGGAAGGTCCTCTACGGCAGCCATCGGTACTCAGCAGCTCAGTCTCACCAAGTGTTGCTGGACGTTATGTAGAGTCCGCTCTATATCAGCAGCCGCCTCTTCATCTCCTTGGCCGCGCCATCCATGCCGCGGGAACCCATCTGGTCATACCGGCCCAATGTCTGGAACATGATCATCATATTAGTCATTTGAATCTCACCAAAAATATTTTTCAAAATTCATCATTATATTTGAAAAATCCAAAAAATCATAAAATTAAAAAATTCTTACCAATCTCCCCCCATGCTGCGTTCGGTGGTAATGCTAGATCAGGATCTCCTTGGAAATCTAGCCCAACATAGGGGTAGTCATCTACGACGATGATCTGCTGATCCCACCAGGTGAAGAAGTCATCGTCGAAGGCAGTCCTTGGGACCTCCCCACACCCCAGATTTTTCATCAGATCAACCCACCGGCCCATGCGTGGATCTCATGGGGTGCTGATGGAAACTGCTACCCTGGGGCGGAGTGTGGGAACCTTCTCAAAAAAGAAAGTACACAAGATAGTCCCATATCCAAAAAAATTTGTCTGTCCCCTCTTGATAGAAGTGAGTTGACTCTTCATGTTGGCCAGAAGAGGAGTACACCAGTCGAACACAGTAGTGAGACAGTCAACTGCCACTCTCATGGTTAGCCGTGATGCCTGAGGCAGAGAGGACAATCCGTTCACTCGAGCTATGGTGAACAGGATTATCCTCAGTGATAAACTCACCACATGTGTGATGGAAATCTGGCTCCCAACCTTCTTGGGATGTCTCGGGCAATATATCTGTACATAGTCCTCTATCGCGAGACTGCTCTGTGTCCTGCCCCGAGAATGTACTACCTCTCCCCTTCGGGAAAGGCTCGTGATAAAATAGATATCCTCCACTTCTGCCCTGAGCGGCATCTAGTCAATCATAAAGGCTTCCTCCGCGACGTCCCAATAATCAATGAGCATCTCAAGCAGACGTGTGTTTGCCTTCATATTCGGCAATTTGAAGAATTTAAGCAAACCGCATCCCCATAGGGCATCCAAAGCTTCAGGATCATTCATGACTTCATTATCCACCACTACATGCTCTCTTTCTCGCCAGGTGATTGGCATTCTGAGAAAAAAATGATTTGCAACTGTTAGTTTTTGTTTACAAATTGTTCACAGTGTATACGCGGGTCCCTATGCACATAGTCGCATATAGGGCCCGCGTGTATGCGGGTTTCATATTACCAACCCACATATACGCCGCGGTGAAATTTTGGGCAAAAAATTCAATGGTGAAAAATTAATTAAAAATCTTAAAACCAATCATAATCAATTGCAAGCTAAGTATAAGAGTTACTTGGAGGTTTTTTAAGAATTTGAACGATTGAATCTGGCTATGGGAATTTTGCTCCTTTTTCTCCAAATCCTTTGCTCTCAAACTCAAATGGTGAAAATGGTGAGTCGAAAATCCTTTTTATACGTTTTGAAAATGCAAAATTTTTTCAAAATTTTATTTTGTTTGGCCTCATGTGACTTTTAACTTGGGAGCTTGGAATGTCGAGAATGGTTTGTTTTTCAGGACATTTTGGACGTTTTTCGACAGTTTCGAGATGGTTCCATGACTGCTGACCTGTCATGGCAGGTATCGTTTTCTCACTAGCATATAGGTTAGGGACACCATTTTTCCGTTGCATTATGCATACTAGCCTCCATTTGCCGATACATCTGCCATAGGGTCGACCCCATCGTGTTATGGTTCGTAAGCCATTTTCACTCGCCTATTCTTTAAATCATGACATGATGGTAGAGCCATCGTTTACATGGGCATCATAGTTAGCACCTCACTGAAATTTGTTGCCCACGCTGCTCCAATTTCATTAGGCTCGGGAGTCCTCTGTAGTCCCGCCATGACTTATGCGTTGAAGACTCATTCCTCTTAGCTTCTTCGCTTTGTTCTGGCCTTATACCCTAGAGGCTCCTTTGTGTTGAGTTGTGCTACTGCATTGCATGTTGACCACTTGCACCTTTTGGCCTAGAGCCAGCTTCACTTGGACTCATGTTTAAGCCAAATTTTGACCATGACGACTGCAAAATCAACCTTTCATACATTTTACTTCTACAACTTGACACACCTTGACCCGTGGAAGGAACACACCTTTGAGTGTCACTGACCAGTTTTCACCTTCCTGCATTGAGCATAGGAACGTTCCATTCCCAGGAACTAGATCATCTGTTTCACTGACACTCGTTCTTTCCACTGTACCATAGCATTATTTTATTCTTTTTCCAGCTTAACAGAAAAGGACAAAAAATTAAATATTCCAAAAAGAGCAGGAATGGGACAGTATTTCCATGTATTGTTGGCAGATAGAGTCAGTCGTGTCGCACTTGAACAAAGCACTCAAAACAAAGTTTCCTCCATTTGGGCGGGATTTAATTTGACTTAGGTAAGCCTTAACCTTGTTATTGAGTCAGTTCTCCCCCGATTTGTTATCTCTTCCAATCATATGGAGGGTTCATTCGTGCCTCCTGCATGACGAACTTATACAAAGTCATCATATGCTGCCACATAGTCACATTGAGTCATGCTTTTGTTCAAGGGAAGTTAGCCTGAGTCGGCCTCTCTGCGGTGTCTCTTGACTGATTTTTCAGTTGGTCATCCCTGGTTGTCAGTATCATGTCTATCATCACATCAGCTATAGTGGTCCTTTACTCGTGCCAGTTTGAGAAGGTCCCCATTGACTTCTTGCTGGTGGGTCTTGTCCTTATCGACGATGACATCTTGCTCTGAGGACAGGCCTAGAGCTGCACCCTGGCCCTATTTTCATTATTGATAGGTCACCTTGTGCTCAGCATCGATCAATATTATGGTTCTTTGACTGAGTGGTTTCCCTTGTGTTTGACATCAGCTTACATTATCACACATTGGGATTCATGCAGTACCTTGGTTTCCATTTGACCCTATTGGTGGATACCTCACCTCTGTGTCAGCTTTCATTAGTGGTTGGTTCAGAGGGTTTCTGTCATGCACTATCCACATCTTGTGTACACCGGAAACGTAATTTGGTTGGGTTACTACATCTCTTTCATCTGATTCCTTCCACATTATTGGCCTACGGGTTACACTCGCGCTAGATTGATGAAGGATGCCTTAATTCCTTCCTTCTAGCGGATCTTTCCCTATCGACTTCGACTCATTGCTCTGGGGCAAAGATCTAGAGTCCATTTGGTAGTATCTTGGGGTTTGCAGCCATTAGTGGAAGATCCTTCGCTATCAATAGTGGGAAACCATCATTGTCTCCTAATCGGTAGATTCTTACAGGTGTTTGACTCCAGCTCATATATTCACACTTGTTAGATTGTACTAGGTACCTTGACGCTCATTATCATTATCGGTGAGTGGTCTCACGTTTGTTAACGGTATACATCAATGACCAGTAATCAAATGATTTCTCACATGGTCGACTTCAGATCATTTATTCCCATGGTGTAGAAATGTACCACGGCGGTCGATGAAGACCTCGGGTTGTATTAGCATTCATTGGTTCACTTGATAGTTGCTCTTGTTGCTGCTAGTTGATACCACTCCACCTTCTATGTTGCAGTTAGTCATGGAGAAATTCTATATGCTGGCACCTGAGTTTGCAATGTAGTACCATCCTCTTCCATCATGTTCAGTTGGTACCTTCTGTGATCAGTCTTTGATATCAGTGATCCATTACATCTTTCAGCATCATTGGCAGTCTTATATGTGATATTCAGACATGTACTTGTTCGATCATGATTAGATGATCCATTATGTATTTTCCAGTCTTTTATACTTGTATACATAGTGGATCCGCTTGTACTTGATATGCGGACATGCTTTACTTTTTCTAAGCACGGGTATGCCCGCCTCAGACAGTGTTTCTTTCTAATCTCCTTTTGTGGCTTGGCAGGCTGAATTCTGGTGAAGTCCTCCTTGGTTCTTGACAGATTTCCTTTCCATGTACTTGCATAATACATTTCGGCCATCATGTACCCCTTCTAACCTCATATATTAGGGGGCATCTGTTATACCTCCAAATCTCACTCTTATGGTTTGTGATGCTGCACTCATGGCCTAGGGCAACCCCTCCTTCCAGACCTGGTCCTAAAATTTAAAAAACAATGTTTTATCCCTTATACGCGACATTTCCCTGAGTTAAACGTGTGTATACGCGGGTCTGTGTATACCCAACCCGCGTATATGTATTAAAACACTTAAAAAAATATAAAACTCCTTAATTTCGGGTGGAGATCGCGGGTTTTACCTACTGCTCACTTGTTAGTGCCCATGGCCCAACTGTTCCCAACCAACTCCCAACCAAAAAACTACTTTGGGAGAGGTATAAAAAGACCAAGATGGGAAGGCCTAAAGGAGGAGAGAAGAGAAAGAAAGGTTATTATGCTGAGATTTTTCCCCTGACCAGGTCTGAAGTCCCTTGTGCCTTCTGCACTTCCCCCATTTGTATAGGAAACCCTTGTTTCCTTGTGCGTTGATGTTCATCCACTACTTATGACATCATGGAGTAAGTCATGGAAGGAGTTTTTTAAAGGCTTGAGGCTGGAACGGATCCGGAAGGAAGCCTTGCTTGGAGCCTGCTAAAGGTGCCTCAGGTGAAATTATTCGTTTTCTATACTTTATTTGTCTATAATAAAATAAACACATGTCTTGGTTCCTGATATGAATCTTCTTTATGTTTATGATATTCATGTTAGAATACATATGTGAATGGTTGTTTATATTTCATAACTAACTACCTTTCTTTATAACATGAAGATGGTTTCTTTATAAGTTTTTGTCCATATACTGCTGTGTTTTTTGGAGTTTGTGGTTTTGCAGATCAAAGAAGAAAAAAGGGAACTCCAAGAAGGGTTTGCACCCTAAAGGGCCTTCTCAAATGTAGGACCTAAGGTACGCCCTCTTATCATAGAATTTGCTTACAATCACATAATGGCTGTGTGAATGTGTGTTTCTTTGTATAGACGACTTTTAGTCTGCTAGGGTT
The DNA here is from genome assembly GCA_031772625.1 of Pinus tabuliformis. Taxonomy (NCBI): domain Eukaryota; kingdom Viridiplantae; phylum Streptophyta; class Pinopsida; order Pinales; family Pinaceae; genus Pinus; species Pinus tabuliformis. Next base: position 660,563,653 of record CM062804.1, read on the forward strand.
TCAACCCAAAAGCCCTAGGGGAACATTTCCCTCAACATCCCTTGTCTTATTTATCTTCTATATAAAAAGGTTAATCACTTTAAATCTGTTGTTCTAGGTGTAGCTACCCACCTAGGGAAATTGTGTTTATTCGTAGATGCAAAATTCCACATAACAAATTGGTGACTTCGCTGGGGATCAGTCATCATTCTGGGTAGTTTAACTTCATCATAGTACACCCTAATAGAATTTACGTGCTTCCATTGATCTTGTTTAATCCTTTTAGAAGTGTTTTTTGGCAAAAAATTGTGCTTTCAAGCCCTTAGGATAGCCTCTCTGGCACCAGCGTAGGTCTGGTCAAGAGACAGAGCATTGCAGAGCACCACTGGCTTTAGGAAAGTGCTCTAAAGCACACTGTCTCCCATTCAAGGTTGTGCTGATCCTCCTTAGGTCAAAAATCCCTCCTTTGACTTGATTTTTCCTAAATTTCCTTCTGTTTCTGCTTGCTGAATCATGAATGATGTTTGTCTCTCTGAAATCAATTTGTGTTTCCTCTCCCAACCCTACTTTGGCCTTGATTGTTTAGTGTTTCTTAAATGATTTCTTTATCACTATCAATTAATTGTTAAAGTTAGTTTATAGTCGGTTAATATTTTTTCAAAAGAAAGTGTCGTAAAAGTCTTCGTTTCTTTCGAAATGGAACTGTCTTAAAGTATTTGTTCTTGCAAAAAGATTAATTGATTGTATGTGCATTAGTTTCCTTTCGTTCATCACAATGTTAAGGTAATTCAAAAGAAAAACTTGCATTGTGCATTGAAAGAGTTTGTGTGCACTCATAGGAATAGTTTATGGAAATTGCATTAGATGTGTTCTTTGATCTTTGATTACAAGAATATGATTGCTCTATCCCTACTAGCAAAGGTTTTCATTGTAAAAATTGAATGAAAAGGATGCTTATCATATTAGTTGCATTCTAGGAATTGAAAAAATGCATCACGTGGTGAACCTTGAAAGGAAAATTCTTAATCAAGATCAACTTAAAATTAACATCAATTAACCTAATGGAGCATTGTCACCTAACGCAAAACATTTATAGGTTCTAGGATAGAGACGTGTTCTGGCATCGTAAAACATAGCAGTTGTTGCTAACTTGTCTATGATACATTCTGGGTGTGATACCTCATTCCATGTACGTGAGTATATTGTAGCTCGTCCACATACCTTCAGGTATATAGGGTGATCTTATAGTACGTAAAGTATATGGGAATGCTCTCACTATTCAGTTTTTCATTAGACAACGCTAATACAAATTGGGCCTCCACATTGTTACACATCATTTTGTCACTGTCCCTGTACTCCCCATTCCTTGATCCTGGAGGACCTCTATAGTGAACCCCACATGCTTTGTCTTCATGAAGAAACTCCCATTGTGTCCCTCTTCATGAGCAGATAAATTCCCTTTCACACCATTTCCCCTGAAACTTTTGTTTTTCCCATTTTACGAGACCAGTGCTAATGGCCTTTGTCTCCCCCGTGCCAATGTGCAGAGATTAGAAATACTCCTCGCATCAACCGGAGCGACTGAGATGTGTTCCATTTGTGCCAGTCCTGATATGGAAAGTTGTTTAAATTAGAGTTGAATCTTCCATCTCTAGAAGCTCTGTAACAGAAGTCTGGTAAATGGTTTGGCCGGACAGGGTTGAGGATGACAGTTTGGGCTCCTTTCCCCTATAATGATGGAACTACCTCAAGGGATACGTCCTTCTCCCAGGAGAAGAGGATCCATCTCCCATCCATATTTCCTATATAAACCTCCCTTATTCCCAAGCAAAAACTAGTGTGAGTTTTTGGTTGAGTGTTGATGCTATTTTGGTTTGGAGTAGACATGCAAGCTATTACTAGTTGTAGCTACCTAGTTGTGTGAGGGAGAAGTGTGATATAGTTTCGAGTGAAGCCTAAAGGGAAGAGAGTTAAAACTATTGTTAATTAAGGCCATCATGGAATGCTAGCAGAAGTGTGTGCTAACTTGTTCATGTCATAGGAAGACTGCAACGTCAAGACAAATGGTTTTAATCTCTCTTTGATATTAATATATGCAACTATTGATTGATTTCCTACATGTTTTCTAATATTACATATCCATGGCTTAATGTTTCTTGTCTTTTTAAGTGGGTTGAATTGCAATTTGTTTATTATTATGTTTGTTGTCTGTTGTTTACTTATTTCAGGAGCTTGAAGAAGGAAGCGAGATATAGCTGGAGCTAGCAAGCAAGGACATCATCAAGCAGGATAAGAGGACCAAGAGGTAGGCCCTCTTGATTGATTCTAACATAAGGAAATATTCCATAGAATGTATCTGTTGTGGCTAGACCCATTATCAGGCTAGAGGAATTCGTTCGTGTTCGTACTTATAATTTTACTTCACCAAAAATTGGCGATTCCACTAGGGATCCCAATCCTTTTGTTTGTCTTGTATTTCATGATTTCATTAGAACTTTTCTAGTTCCACTTTTTCACTTTGGTTCTGTTTCTTTTCTCTTGCTTACTATCCTGAGTCTAAAATTCATAGTAGCAGATCTAGTCCCTATTTTCAAAAAAAAAAAAAAAATTCCTTAGCTACCTCGATCATTGCGCTTAATCCACTAACAGTCGCGTTGACCAACGAGAGTTGCTGAGAAATAGTCGCTCTGAACAACCTCTGGTGCTTGTTCTCAATTAGGCAGTTGAGTCAATGCCTGTAAGTGAAGATTAGGGCTTGACCCCAATCTTGGCCAATGTGTTCTGCGCTTGTGGTTTTGAACCCGTAGGCCTTTTTGACCTTTTTCTCCCTTATTAGAAAGCTAATTTTCATTTGGTTTTGTTTTCTTGTTGGCTTCTCATCTTTCTACTTGATTGATTGAGTCATTGAGTGGCCAGTGACACTAGGTCATCTAGTTGGTCATCCATTCAGTAGTTTGCGAACTCACTAAGTTGGGTTGTAGGTGTGCTTACTCTTTGCATTTTGTTTTGGTCCTTTTTACAACTTTGACCTCTTTTTGCACAAGTTTGAAAAGTTTCTTTTGATTGCCTAAATGTTTCTTTTCTAGCATAGATTACATTGTTGGTATTGTGTTTGGTAAATTCGGTGTTTCATTGATCTGAATGAACTTCTCTTTTCATGTTTTCATCTACTTGAAGAGCTTATTGTCTCAAAAACTTTTTCACTGAAAGATTTTATGCGAAAATATTGTTTCATTGTTTCATGAAAAAGTATGAAATTCTAGCTTGTTGCATCATTATGTTACAATAACTTGCATCTTTAAAAGACTAGAATTGCATCAGCATTTGAAAAAGGAAGAAACTTTTTTGTTTTTGAAAGGACTAATAGATAAGTTCTTGTTAGGAAATTAGGAATTTGAATGAATTTTTCATTAGTTTATTTCTTGAAAAAGTAAGGTAGTGAAAGATCATTTCGTTTTCAATTGCTTGATTGTTTGCATTTGATTGAGTAGTTTCTACCCTCTCTAGTGTAGGCATTTGATCAAATTGAAAGGGACTTGTCTCATTTAGTTGCATTTAAGGTTTTTCGAGTAGCATCACTAAGACATGAAAACTGAAACATAACTCAAGATCACCTTTAAAATTAATTCAATTAACCTAAGGCACATTTGACATTAACAATCATATCTAGAATGTATAGGCTGGAGACATGTTCCAACGTCGTTAAACCTAGCAGCTATCGTTAGCTTCAGCATTAGACAACGCTAGTATGGATTTATGCTCCCCATACCGTCAAGTATGTAATGGGAGACCCCACTAGGCTGCAATCCTTTTATCCTTAGGAAGATGAGTCGGCTGCCCTGCAAACCTGATACACTGAACGCAACATTTGGGGAGATTGCCTGCTCGTACTTCTTGGTTCACCAGGAGGTATTTCTATAGTTCACGGTTTCCTGGTAATCCTGTTTACCTAGATCATCCAAAGTAGTCATTTGATATTTTTGACTCATTAAACTTAAAATATCATTCGAGCACTTGTCCTTTTGAGATCATTTCCAATCAAAAGCAATAGAGTCATCTTTGTTTCTTTCTCGACTCTTAAAAAATGAAAGAGCATCAGTCTTTTATGCATCTTAATAATTGATTACCCACGATCCAAAACACCCTGTTAGTATTTTTTAGACCAAATTGTGAGTTTCCTTAAAATAACATTTTAAAGGCTTGAAGTTATTTGTTTTGTCGACTAAGACAAGGTCATCGTGGCTAAACCATCTGGTTCACCCAATTCCTCTTCCTCTCCTCCGTTTGAAAGATTGTCTAAGGAGATGTTTCCTCACTTACCAAAGTCACTCAAGGACCCAAATGTTGAACTCACAGTTGTTTTGAGTGTTTAACCATTGTCATATCATCCTCCTCCTACTTGCAATACTGGGACATCTACTGATCTTTGCTTGGAATCTCCGGACAACCCTGTTCGAACTCCAGAGAACTCGCCGACCACTGACGGTCAGTTTGGACTAGTTATCTATCCTCTGAACCCTCTATTCTACCCTATTGTGATATCACCACAGCATCCTTACAGTCCGTATGACTAGCTAGGTGTTCCTTTGGAACTATCCCCTCGTACATGTTCGATCATTCATGATTGTTTGTTTTCAAACATGGAACCCGAAGGCAATGCTCTAGTCACATCTTCGGATGAGCTCAAAGTTTCTACTCCACACACTATTGAGGGGGGAGAATTGTAGTTGTAGTTTCCTCCCGAGGGTTTCCCTTTTTTAGAAGGTATTCCCATCAGTTTGCCACCCAACTATGTGTCTTTGATGCACTTAATTTCAGGTACACCTAATGCCTCATCATTTTACCATAATCCTATATGGGCATCAGGCATTAGCCCTACGTTAGGTCCGTTCGTTATGAACACGACTTCCCAATAAGTTGTTACTTCAGTCCCGGTGCAACCCACCATTCTGAATACTCTTGTATCATCAATACCAATTACCCATCAGACACAACTGTCAGTTTCAAAGATTGTCTCTCTCAGTTCCTCCATCCTGCTAGTCAGTGGCCAAATTTTTCCACCGTCTGGGGGGTAGAACCTGAATTTTTCTATGGTGTCAGGTTCCACTAATGCAAGAAAATCACAAGCTCACATGCTTGGTGTTATCACTTAAGAATTCTAACGCCAAAATTTCTCATACTAGCTTGATGGTAAAGATTCGGTGCTAGTCCAAGTTTGAGTTTTTGTTTGCCTTAGAGTCTGAGTCTTAGGAGTCCACTATGCATTCTAATTCACCCCTGGTCACATAATTCACACAATTTCCATGTGTCAGCTCTGTTCAAAGGTTATTATGTGCTACAAAGATCTTTAGGTGATTTCGTAGTGCATAAGTCAGTTTTAGGTGTTTTCGCAACGCAACTGTCTAGGTGATTTCGTGTTGATCCATAAAAAATCTCACTCAGCTGTCATATTTATCAGAATCCTCATCATTAGGTCATTAGCTGTCTTGGTATGCACAGGTTGCAAGTTTCAAAAAGAAGCAAAGAAAAGAAATACATTTATGAACTCCAAAGTTTTATTATGAAAAGGTAGTCAACTTCCAGGAGGTCTCTAAAGCAAATGAAAGCCTATTTTGGGAAATGGAAAGAGTTTTTTATTCCTAACATACTGAACTAGAAAAACCTCCTTCTGTTTCCTCAAATCCATTATGATCTGAGAGAAATTAATGACCAAAGTTGCGCTACGAAACTGTTGTAGGTGCAGTTTTTCATCTCCTGTTTTACACCTGTTTTTCAAGGCCACATTCTGGGCGGTAGGGAAGGTTTTTCAAAAAACCAAGATAGGTTTTTTTTCAGCATTGATTGGTTCACAAAAGCCTCATTCAGTTTTTCCAAATACGTTTTTTGTGATAAGTTATGAGCTTTGTCCCAAGCCCTATTTTTCAGCCAGAATAGAAGCTTATATCTCATGTCATCTTCACTTATTGGCAATACAAGAAAAAGGAAGCAAGGCATCATGATTCAGTTCCAGAAAGGGGTTGGGAAATCAATCTAGATCAACTTCATACAATTGCAGACAGCAACACAGTGGCAATGGTTGTTATCAATCCAAGCAACCCATGTGGCACCACTTTTACCCATGATCATTTGGCTAAGGTTGCAGACACAACTAAAAGGTTAGGCTTGTTAATAATCTCAGATGAAGTATATGCTCATATTGTCTTTGGTAAGAAGCCATTCATTCCAATGGGATTCTTTGCATCAACTATATCAGTAATTACTCTTGGGAGCATATCGAAGAAATGGATGGTTCCTGGTTGGCAGATTGGTTGGTTTGTGACATGTGATCCAGATGGTATTCTGAGGAAATCTCAGATAACTGAAGGCATTATTGCAACCCATTTAATTGACTAGGCACTAGATAGGTTTTTTTTTGTAGCTGTCCAGAATCCTATGTGTAATCTCTCATTAATGGTTGGCACAACAAATGATTGGTGTTATGTGGAGGCATATGGAAAGAATGGGGTCCATATATATATTCAGTTTGAAAAGATCCAAGGCACATGAGAAGGAGATTTCAAGATGAAGAAGCTCAAGACAGTCAAATTTGGCATGTAAGCTGTGTTTTTGAAATTACACAGCAGTTTCGCAGCACGCTGCGAAACCCCTGTAGCAGCCTGTTTCAGCAGAAAAAACTCTGTTTTCTGCGTTTACTAGTAAATTTCCAGAAGGGGTTATGAGCAGCTGAAAACTTAATTTTGAAAACTGAAAGAGGCTTTTATTCCTCACACACCAAAATACAAAAACCTCTTTCATTTTCTTCAAATTCGTTCTGACGTGGGAGGCATTTCTGGTTAAACTTGCGCTACGAAACTGCTAAAAGTCAAGCTTTGTCTACTGGTTTTAGGAGTCTTTTTCAAAATCCGTTTTTGGTTACAGGAAGACGTATTTTGGAATTCTGAGGGAGGTTTCGCTTCATAAAATGTCCAGCTACAATAACCTATCTCACTTTATTCATAAGTGTTTTAAGTTGGGATATACTAAGCTTTCATTAAGACCCTAATTTCAGAAAACGGATTTTTCCTGTTTGCCACGTGTTTTTCAAGGACAGTTTCTGGACAACTAGAGAAATGTTTTCAAAAACCAGGAGAGGTTTTTGTTCTAGAAAACATGGGATACAAAAACCTCCTTCCGTTTCGTAAAATGTGTCATGGATGAAGAGATAAAGTCTCTGCAATTTTCAAGGATCTAAACCTAAAAACAGGGAAACATGTTCCCTAATTTCTAGGGTTTGTCATCAGCAGTTGGGTGACCACGTGGGAGGCTTCATCAAATTCGACTCCTTGAGGTTGAAAGTTGTCAAATAATGCTTTAAATGCTTAGATAAGGTTGTTGAATCATGATAAGGAGTTACACTCCTAGTTGTATTAGGTCTCTAGGACTGCTAGTTAGGTGTCATTTGCATTTAATAGTTAGTTTTGAGTATCAATAGGTGTCATAGTAGGATGAATTCGAATTTCCCTCATGCTAGAGGAGGAATCTAAGTTGTGTAAAGAGCTCTATATATAGCAGAAGAGCTGATGTACAAAGGGTTGGAAAATTTTATGATACAACTTGTATTTGGCTTATGAAAAGACTCATTTCAGTAATATAATTTTGACTTTACTTCTCAAGATTCATGAGGGATTTCTATTGTTCAGAATATGTGATCTTGTTCTTTCCATAATTTTTACAGTGGTATAGATGTATAATCACTCAGAAGTCACTAAATGTGCTCTGATTTCCTGTATGCATTTATAAACTATGGTCCTATACGAGTTATGTTCTGAATATCTAAATGCTGAGTGCCCTGACTTCTATGTAAGGTGGAGTTCACTGTTATATTGAGGTGTTGTTGACACCATAAGCCCAATGGATAGATGCTTAATTTTTTTCCAGCATTCATATTTGTCACAGTTGTTCTACAAGAGTTAGCCATCTTATTTTTAATCAAAATCATTATTACACCCAGAGAGAGCCCTCTCAGGTTGAGGAGGCTAAGCCTCAGCCTAAAGTAGGTTTGAAATAGTTACTTGAATTCTTCCTGGTCTGCAGCCTTCCAGGACCTGATTTTGAGATAACACTTGGTATAAACCAGCCCTCTTCTAGTATTATTTATAACCCTATTGATCCTACTAGATCAAGCAATGTCCAGTACCAACAGGTTCATAATCCCGTTGGTCCATCTGGATCGAGAAATGTTCAGGATCAGCAGACCTATGGGGCTCAGGTCCAATACCAAAATCTTTACCTTCCATATGGTTCTCAAGGAATGGTTAGTCAACCTTACACCATCCATTCTGGGCAGTACATCTAGCCTGGCTACAGTTAGATTCAATTCGGTAATTTCCTGGGCACTATTCAAGTACCCTTGTAACAACAAGGACAGCCACTACAATAACAAGGGTAGCCTTTGCTACCACAAGGAAAACCTTTGTTGCAGCAAGGGCTCTCCATGCAACAGTAAGGGAAAATTACCCCCCAGCAAGGTCACCTGCAACAACCATAAGGTCAATCGTTACAACAGTTACAGCAAGCCACACAGTAGCAAATGTAATATGCTCCACACACCTCTCAACCCATGTCCTGGTAGGGCCAAACTCTACAGTCCTAGGGGAAATTTTTGCAACCACAAGGTCAATTCCTGCAGCAGCAAAGCCAACCAGGGCAGCAGTAACCCTTATATACATATCAACAAGGTCAACCCTTGTAGGAGCAGGGTCAAGGTCAAGTTTTGCAATAGCAGGTTCAAAATCCTCATGTCCTAGGTCAACAGGTTTAGAATCTTGTCAGCCAAGGGCATCAGGTACAAAATCCCTACGTACAAGGGAAACAAGTATATCAACCTTATGCCCAAGTACTGTAGGTCCAGAATCCTCTTGTTTAAGGACAACAGGTCCCATATCCATATTGTTATAGACATTTTTGGGCACTGCAACCCCAATCATACATGTCCATAAAATAAGGGCTCCTAAGTCCCTAAAAGTGTTGTTCCATACCCTAAAATAACAAGGTCAGTTGATTACATCATCTCCCAGAAGTTCTCCACAAGAAACTGCTCAGAACTAGTCAAAATTGGACCATACAGGTTGCTCAGTGCTAAGGGTGCGATGCATCTCACCTTCCCAGTGTAAAGGGTGCGATGCATACTGAAAATCCCTTCTGTAGGGTGCGATGCGCGAGAGTGGACAAATGGCAGAGACAGTTTGCGAGATGGATGATCACAGAATCTTCCAGAAACTTCTCCTATGACACTTGCCTCTCTGAATTCACCTAGGGATGAGTAAGAGATCATCAATCTCCAAGTGGAATCGAGAACTATCAGAGAGAGGACACTAATCAAAATCCTAGAAGCTAACTAACCCCCCTGCAATCATCTATATATGGATCCCTCATCCCAGAGATCCAGAGGTTCGAATTTTGTATCTTGTAAGGAAGTGTTGTTGGTTTCTTGTTGGAATATCATAGTGTTGGGTGATCTAAGCTTTTCATGAGGTGAAAGAAGGGCTTTCATGCTGGAGGATGATGTTGGTTCAGAACAATTGGTTGTAATCCTCTTTGCTATTCTTGATATTAATAAAGCTATTCAAGTTTTCCTCCACATTCTTGTATGTTTGATTATATATGCATTTGTGTAGTCAATATACATCTAGTCCTATATTGTTTATGATTGTAGATCCTTGTTCTTCGATAGTATTATGCTGCTTTGATTCCACAGGTGCTCTTTGAAGCCGAGTAGACGAAGGAGAAGCAGCAAGGATATGTCAGAAGGGAGAGGAACCGAGCAAGGAACCAAGCGCAAGACTGAGGTTGGTGTCCTTCATTCCACTCTTATCTACTTCTCATAAAGGAAAACGAAAGTAGTTTTAGTTTGCTTTTTTCTAAGATAGCTACCAGTCTTAGTGGGACTAGCAACTCTGAGTGGACACTAGATTTCCTGATAACAAAATGGTGACTCCACTAGGGAGCAAATAGATTGTTTGTTTGTCTATATTTTTTTGTTTTATAAACTTATAGACGGAGCCTGAAGTCAAGCCAGCTAGCCTTCGAACTGCATTTTCTATGCAAGTGCAAAGTAGATCAATGCTGATTTAGTCTATCTTCAGGTTTTGTTTATAAACTAAACAATCAATTTGCAAATTTTCTAATTGCCCTAGTGGTGGCTCTAGTAACCTCATTAGATCAACCCCTGTGATTTCTATTTACTGTACATCACTTGCCCGGCCAAAATCCCTAAACTGAGCTGCAAACTGTGACCCAGAACCCAGTTGAAGTCTCGTCCCTGGACCATAGCACCTTTTACTCTTGGGAATCTGGATGCATCACACTTCCCGTGTGTAGTAGGTGCGCTGCATCGCAATTTCCCTGTGTTACAGGTGCGCTGATCAGACAAGACCTCTTCTGCTCTTAGATTTTGGTTTCTGTGTTCACTCTCTTCAGCTCTATTCAGGAGTTTTGTTGTCTGTGATCAATATACCACTGCCGAAACCCCCTTCCTTTCCATCATTCGACCTCCATTGTGCAAATAACTGTGAATGTTTTTATGTATTTTCCGCCATTTTCAGTTCTCTTTTACAAAGTAGTAGTATAGTCGAGCTGGTGTCTTTTAATTTGAAAGTGTCGCAAGTGTCGTTTTTAGTCAAAGAAAAGGATTCTATTGTTCTTAACGGTTGATTATATAGTTACTCTTGTATTTGATTTGAATTAGTAGTTTTTCAAGTGTCGAAAGCAGTTTTCAATTCAAAATAGTAAAATGTCGTTATTATCTTCCTTTCGTTTTTGAAGAGAAATTTTTTAGTACTGTCGCTTTGAAAAGATAATTCAAATTTGTACTTAGAATTCTTCTTGTCATTCACACATTAAGAAAGCAGAAAACAAATACATGCATGTGCATTTTCATTTAGACTGCTTGTCAGTTTGATTTAGGACAGTGCATCTAGTGTGTTCTCTCTACTCTCTGTTGAAAGAATATCATCTCTCTTTCTTTAGTAGCTAGGATTTTCATTGCAAAAAGAAGATTAAACGATTGTTTATCATCTTAGATTGCATTTTAGGAATTGTACATCTACATCACGTGGTGAACTTGAAAGGCAAATTTCTTAAGAACGATCGACTGTAAAATAAATTTAATGAACCTAAAAATGCTTTGGAACCTAACACACAACATCTAGAAGTCTAGGCTAGAGACGTATTCCGGCGTCGTAAAGCCTAGTAACTGTCGTTTTCTCTGTTGGTTGGGTGATTCCTCCTCTTTGAGACGACAAGTGCCAGTACGAACTTGTGCTCCCACGTACTGTCGAGTATATATTGGGAGACAAAAATAGGCTATATCCTTTATCCATAGGAAGCCGTGTATGTCGCCCTATTGATCACAATGCACTGAACACAGCATTCGGGAAGATTGACTGTCGTACCGTAAAAAGTATTCTGCAGTTTTGTTATTGGTTTGGTAATCCCTCTGTCTAGATTTCTAGAGTAGTCTCTTTCGTTCCTTTTCAGACTCCTTAAAGGAAAAAGTCCATCTGAGCACTTGTCACTTCAAGCTCATTAAAAATCAAAGGCAACTAGAGTCATCTTTTGTTTTTTATCGACTCCTAAAAATTGAAAAACAAGTTGTATCAAAGTGTCTAAAATTCATTTAATTCAAAAACATTTTCCCCTTTATTTTTAGTTGATCGAGTAATCCATAATCGTGGAAGAAAGTCAATTGAAACCCCGTTGTTCACGGAGACTTACGAGTCAATCGTCTTTGTCCCTAGAATCAAAACTATTTCGGACAAAGCGAACTCGTTTAACTGGCTCAAAGTCCCCTGGTCAGGTTGGAACAAGTGTTTCGACACCCTTGGAGACTCCGGTTACTCCAAACATTTCTGGTGCCCCTGCCTTTACAGAAGAAGTTCCGCAGCCATGAGAGGACAGTAGAACTAATCCTAGTGTGAGGGTAAAAACTTCTATACCTGAACCGGCTCCATCCATAGCTAATTCGAAAGGTGTTGTTCCCCAAACATCATCCGCTGTAGAATCTATACCTTCTTCAACACCGAAAATATTTTACGGACCTGACGGTCTACCTCTTCCACCTAGTTTGATTGCTATAGAAGAGATTGTGGAGGATCCACCATCTAGTACTCCATCACAATTTGGAGAAGGGGTCACTCTATATCCTTCTTCATCAGAAATTAGTCTACCGTTATCGGAAGTCCCTGTAGAATCGCTAGGAATCCTTTTGGATAGACTAGATATGTCTGAACAACTGTCAACATCTAGGACTGTGTCATCTGACAGAGCAGCGGCATAAATTCCTGCTGCTACTCCGACAATGTTCGTCGGTGTACCATCTATCGCAACTAGCTCTCAATCACTGGATGGGATCCATCTAGGGTCTATTTCAATGGTATGGTTTGTTCCCGTTTGTTCATCTGGAATAATATCTGGAATCACTTATGTTGAGTCTCAGCAAATTGATCCTTCACAATTTCAATTTGGGTAGTCCAGTCCTCAAAGGAAAATAATTTCCTTAAGCACTAGATTACCGCCGTATGGAGCGCAATATGCCCTTTCATTATCGCCTCTGAGAGGTCAAACATACGAGAGTTTGCTACAGAATTCAGGTTATGCTGGAATTACATCCAGTGGTTGGATATAAATACTTCCTCAACAACTAAGAGTTGTATACTCAATGCAACAAAGTATGCCTATGTCAAATATCCCCACTACACCGGCTATTGTGACGGTGTCGCAAGTACAAGCGTTACCTATTGTATGCCAACCTCAAGTCTCTCAGGTCTCAATCCAACAGCCCCTTGTCCTTGCGATACCACCACAATCATCGGTTAGTGGCTCCTTAACTAGAGTGACCCAGGCTCAAACGGGTACCATTACCCCTCATCTCGGTCAAACAACCAGTATTTGGCAACAACACATGGGTGTTATAGACATTTTTGTGCCTTACAACATGAAGCATGAAATGTCCATAATCTAAGGGATCCAAAGTCCCTAAACATGTTGTTCCTACCCCTAGAGGAACAAGGTCAGCAAACCACAGCACTGAATAGCAGTTCTCCACCTGAAAATACTCAAAAACAAGCTAATTCTGGATCATGTCAACTCCTCCACTGAGCATCTGCGCTGAATGTCAACTGCTCCACTGTCTACCTACGCTGAATGTCAACTGCAAAGAAGGCTACCTGCGCTGGGCGAGTTGGGACATGTGGCACAGTCATTCCTCAAGGTTTCAATGCCCAGGAAGCTTCCAAAATGACACTTGGATCAAGGAATTCGACTGGTGATGAGTAAGAGGGTCTAGATCTCCAAGTGGAAGAAAGAACCTCCAAGTGGACTCAAGAACTGAAGAATAACTGAAGTGGGAAAGGACACTAGTCAGCTTCATGCTAGCTTCAAGCTGACTCATCATTTCTCCAAAACTCCTATATATAGAGCTCTCTCATGAGGTCTAGGGAGGCTGGAATCTTGTGAATGTAAGGAAGTGCTATTGGTTTGAATTTAGAACTATTGGGTGATTTGCTTTGAAGGAGGTGAAGAGGAGATTTCTTTCTGCTGGGAGGTGATGCTGGATTGGGCATTTTATGGTTGTATCATTTCCTGAACTTTACTTCTTCCATTAATAAAGAATTTGAGGTTCTTCTATATGCATGTATCTCAATGATGTATTGTTATGCTTGTGTATTTGATTTATTCTAATCCTTGAATCAATTATGAATGTATGCTTCTTGTAGTCTCCCTCTCTTGCCATTTTGTAGGATCTTGGTGTAGCTGGGCCAGTGAAAGAGCAAGGAGCTGGGAGCAAGCAGCAAGGAGAGAAGATTGGATCAACCATTAGCGAAAGACATCGGTTAGTGGATCTCTTTCTCCCCCTATTTTACTTTCATAAAGAAGAAATCTTAGATAGCTTTGCTTCGGTTGTTGCTGAGGTACTATCACCCTTAGAGTGGGATAGGGTCATTCCGTATTGGATACTTTTCCCAACAACAAATTGGTGACTCCACTGGGGATCGTATCTTGTTGGTTGTTTGTGTTTTTGATATTCATTTCCTAAACACAGGGAGTACCGAATCGAACTGCATTTGGATCTTTCAAATGCAAAGTAGAGGGCAGCTACTCTAGCTCAGTTTCTGGGCATGTTTATGATTTGAAGAGCTGATCCACAAGGACTCTGAACAGCTCTTAGTGATAGCTTTTCATCCTTCTAATTACCCTTTAGTGTGTACTTGATTGATAGCTTCTGATTTGGCCAAAAACTGTGATTTTTTGAGCAATCTGTAACCCGGAAACTGAAAAAAAAAACGAAATTTTATCTCTTCATTGTAGGCACTGTGAAAGCAGTCTGCATTTCATCGTAGGTCCCGAAGGGGATACCTGCGCTGAATGTCAAACTGACAGTGTACTACCTGCGCTGAACCAGTTTTGCCTTGTGCTACTGGGGTTCCCTGCTGTTTATTGCCCTGTTTTCATCCTTGTTTTTGCAGCCTGTTATCAGTCAATGTACCTATCTGAAACCACCTTTCCTTGCCACTATTCCGCCTCGGTTGCATAAAGAAACTGTATTTTTTCTTTGTGTATTTCTTATATCATTTGCAGTTTCCCATAATGAAAGTGAACTAGTCTTGCTGTGGCCTCTTAGATCTAGACCTGTGATAAGTGTCGTTTTGGTCTTAAGAGTTAGTTTGTTTGTTGTTCATAGCTGATTGAGCTTTTGCTTTCGTCATATGGTTTGAATTTATCTATTTCTAGTGTCGAAACAAGTAAATCTTAAGGTGTCTTTTGATTTTGGACAAAGCTTGTTTGCTTTCACTTGAAATTGAATTCAAAGTTATACAACAACTTTATTTTTGTAGTACATCAACATTAAGAGAGAGAAAAGAAATACCTGCATTGTGCATTTTGCATTTGACAGCTTGTATGTTGATTTAGGGAAAAGTGCATTAGTGTGTGCTCTATGATCTGTGTGAAAAGATGATGTCTTTCTTTTCCCTCAGTAGTTAAGATTTTCAAAGTTGAAAGATTGAAAAGCTTGCTTATCATCTTAGACTGCATTTAGGAAGTTGTATTATACATCTCGTGGTGATCCATAAAGGCAAACTGCTAAACAAGATCAACTTAAAATGAATTGAATTTACATAACAACGCATTGAAACATAACGCAAACACATAGAGGTCTAAGCTAGAGACATGTTCCGGCGTCATTAAACGTGATATCTTAGCGTTGAGTGGTTGGGTGATTCCTCCACGGTGAAGCGATAAGTATCAATACGGACTTGTGCTCCCACGTACCGTCGCATATATATTGGGAGACCCCTATAGGAACAAAGCCTTTATCCATAGAAAGCCGTGTCGGCCACCCTACTGATCGCAATGCAGTGAACACAGCATTCACAAAGATCGACCACCCGTACCGTAAAACGTATTCTGTGGTTTTGCGAAAAGTTTGGCACACCCTCTGCCTAGATCTCCAGAGCAGTTTCTTTTGGCCTTTTTCAAACTCTATAACTGAAAAAGTCCATCCGAGCATTTGTCACTTCGGGCTCGTTAAAACATCGAAGGAGACTAGAGTCATCTTTAGCTTTTTCTTGACTCTTAAAAAGTGAAAAAGCAAGTTGTGTCTAAAGCGTCGTTAAAAAATTTATTTTAAACGGAACATAATCACCTCCTATTCCTGCGTTGATCTGTAGGTTGAGAACATGGAACGCACCAACCAAGGAATTCCTCATGATGGAAATCCTAGTCCTTTCTCCTCTTGGGGAGAAGTTGGTGCGCCCCACATGGCCACATTGTCGCTTCCAGGACTGACAAGTGGCCTGCCAATTTGGCTATTCTCAACCAATGTAGTTCAGAACACCATGGTTCCTGAATAGTCGAGTCAACAGTTAGATCAGTCTAGAGCTGCCCACCAGCCTTCTACTTCCTATAACTCTTCCTCCAATCCCTCATCTTCGCAAGGTAGAGCCGGCAAAAGCCAAGCTCCCATGGAGAAGAAGGAGAAGAAGAAGAAAGAGAAGAAGAAGAAGGAGCCTAAGGTGACTGGGGGCAAGCAAAAGACATCTGACAAAAATCCACTCACAGCACAGACCGGGCCTAAATCGCCATGTGTCATATGTAGAGGAGACCACTTCCATAGAGATTGTCCCTGTATTCCCCGGATACTAAGGGACTAGTCCCCTCGTTTTCACAATTCGGGAGCATCAACCTCTGATAGCCATGTTGAATGCTTACCGTCAACCAGCGAAAGTGAAGGTTCAAGACAAAGAGGGGGAGCAAGATCTCCCTGCAGACTGTGTGAAGGCGATCACGCCATCCACCGTTGTCCCTTCTTAGACGAAGCGAAGAGAGTTTTGGAAGATCGTCCGGTTTCACCGTTGAGACTTCCTCCTGGATACAAAAAACTCGTGCCAAGTCCTTCGTTGGTTGAGAATACAGCTGGCGCGCTCAAGTGGTCAGCTGAAGCGTCAGTCATTGAAAATGAACCTACTGAATCCAGACCGGACGAAAGTCCAAAGGTCGAAACGGCAGTTGACCCAGTTCTTCCTTCAGAAGTTTCATCGTCAAATGACACCGTCATTGAAGATTCATCTTCAAATGACACCCTCACCGAAGAGAATAAGGATGACACCATCCAGATTCTTTTCATCAACACAGACTCTGATGAACATCAGGGCAATGTGCCCATTCCTTTATCGCAGGAAGGAACATCGTCAGGGTCATATCCGGCCGTGTATTCGGTCCCACCACCAAGCAACCTCGTTGTGTCCTTTGATTGGAACCAACTAGGCAGACCCCGGTTACCAGCCAGTATACCATTCAGAATTATAGTCCAAATATACATAATGGTAATGGCTGGCACTATCATTGATGAAGGGGCATCTGTGAGTATCCTTTCCTCTGTTGCTAGGAAAGCACTGGGTTCCCCGGCGCTTTTACCTGAGATAAGAAATCTCTCGGGTTTTGATAAAGGAACCAGTCGACCATTAGGGATCCTCCCCAATGTGCCTGTTACATTGAAAGGGAATACCATTCAAATGAACGTGATGGTCGTTCAAGGACCCTTGGATTATAACCTACTCCTTGGACGAGACTATATATATTGCATGGGAGCAATAGTCTCCTCACTCTTTAGAGTAATGTGTTTTCCACACGAAGGAAGAATGGTCAAGCTCGTAGACCAACTTTCATTTCCGGGATCACGCATCGCAAATAGTCACATACCAACCCTGAATGGTCTATTCAATCAAGAAATGTCTCCACCCCCAGTCCTCCTTCCCGATGAGTGCGAGTGATTCAGAAAGATGGGACTGGAACCCAGGGGGCATGCATCCTGGTCTGCTTAGGGAAGAGAAAACCTTGGGTATAAGGTTGAATTTCCGCGAGAGAATATGACTAGTCCGTACCCCGTCCATGGATGGAAGAGGGGTTGTTCTGGAATAGGATTCTTTTGTCAAGGTTACGTGTTTGACAACAGTCATTCACCCTTGTCTATTTCTGTAGGCAGTGCCGAGGAAATGTTTTGTTTGGAAGATTAACGAAACAATCTTTGGGTAACCAGAAAGAGGCAAGCCTCCCTCAATAACACCAATGTTTTGTCTTTGAGTAGTGTTCTTCTCTTGTCGCAAGTAGCTGCTCTCTTGTCGCAAGTAGTTGTTCTCTTGCGATCTTGCAAAAGATCTGTTAAAAGTTGGGCTGACGAGAAGACAAGTATCGCGTAAGACCCATTAAAAATAATGAGAAGACAAGTATCGTTAACATTAGACTGGAAAGACGACAAGTAGTTGTGAACACCAAAAGAAAAGCAGAGGTGGGGGAGAGGAGGGGCAGCCTTGAAATTGTATTTTATACCTGGGGGCATGCAAACCTTTTGGAGTGCAAGCAAAGAGCGGTTATTTATCTGCTTTTTGGATTAGTCGTTTCCGAACTTGTATAAAGAAAGGATATGGAGTAAAGCTTAGTGAAGATGAAACTCCTTAAAAAATAGAGATCTCACAGGGGACATTTCTTATCTTATGACTGGTATTATCGAGCAGTTTTATCACATAGTTCATGCTCGTTAAAAAATAAACGCAAAATTGGAGCAGTTTTAGCATAAAGTTCATGATCGTTAAAAAATAAACACAAGATTCGAGCAGTTTTAACACATAGTTTATGCTCGTTAAAAAATAAACATAAGATTGAGCAGGGTTTTGGCGCATTCAAGCTCGTTAAAAAATGAACCTATCCTGGTAAATAACCACTGTGATCGTAAATTTATCAGCCATAAAAGCCCTTGGTCGTGTTTTGCACCTGCCACCTCCACCGTCATTTGGCCGATCGTTCACCTCCATATGATTGTTTACCCATTTTGAGGAACAGCTGCGAAGAGTGATCTCACCTAGCCATCCTTGTGACACTGCCGTGATTGGAAAATTCCAACCTGTACCTGGAATCTGCTGCTATCCCTGTTTATCACTCGTTCCTCAAAAGGCGAGTCTTCTTTAAGCTCTTTTCATCTGACTCGTAAAATATGAAAAGTTTTCCGAGTTTTGGCCTTCCAGCTCGTTAAAGTGACCGGAAGAGCTATCCCTCCTCTAGATTTTAATCTTTTTGGACCTGAGGGATTATTGCACAAAAAGGTCGAGCGCTTGTTTTATTCGGCTCGTTAAAGTTATCGAAAACTCATCCCTTCTGTATTGTTTTATACTTTTTCAGACTTAAGGGATTAGATGACGAAAAAGGAATTTTGGAGTTAACTTTCCGTACCTTTTCAGACTCTCTAAAAATGAAAAGGACCGAGTTTTCCTTGTCGTTAGACTCGTTAAAATGATTAAATAACGACAAACTTGTCTTTAGACGAGAACGAGTTTCCCTATCGCTAGGCTCGTTAAAACATAGCGATGGGCTTGCCCGAAGGGCAGGTTATAGAACAAGCATATGTTATCCTCCTCAAGCTTGACAAAAATAAAGAGGTACTAGTCAGAAATGACTCGGGAAAAATTGGGAGAACCTCAAAGCTTTAATGGTAGCAAGTCGCTCTTGAACATGATACTTTTCTTCCGTATCACATCGGGTTGGGTTGTTTCATTCACCGGTATCATCACCATGGTCTCGCCAAACCATCCACATTTGGGGTAATGCTACCGATCCATCGCATCAGTGTCGTTATATGTTCAAGAGATGTCGTTCAGAAAGAGTCAACCGTGTCCCATCCACTGCCATACATTATCCTTCATCCATCCATGACCGCCACCCTAAATCATATGTCACAGATTGTTTTCACCTCCACTAAAATCATTAGCTCCATTCCATGTCACTGATGTGGGATTCATTAAGGCCCTCCTTTGACGAATCGCTTCTTGTCGACTTCAGCTCATTATCCAAGAAGTTGATCTAGGAACAACCCCCTCAGTACTTTGAAGCTTGCATGCCTCAATGGCAAGTTTCTCACTTCCGGCGACAGGTATACATCAATGACCTTCGACCAGAAGACTTTGCGTGGTGTTCGACGCCAAGTCCTATATTCACACCACGTGAATTGTACTGCAGTACCTTGAGGGTCATTATCATTATCGGTGATTCCTCTCGCGCTTGTCAACGGTTTACATCATTGACCGGTAATCAAGCGATGTCTTTCCATGTTCGACTTCAGTGCAATTCTCACATGGATCGACTTGTACTTAGAGTGAAGATCGAACGAGTTTGAAGACCCCGGATCTAGTTTCATCCATCCGGGCTGCGATATATATTCAGGAAATATAAAGACATTTGACATGTACATAATTGCAGCAGATGATCATCCTACTCAAAGGATGATAATTTCAGCAGAGAATTATCAGTCTATCATCAGACTATCGTCTGTTCTATGTACCAAAATGAATTTATAAAGTTGAGCATGGGAATGCCCGCCTCAGCTAGATCATGAAAGCAGAATGAAAAATAATGTATTGTATTGTATTTTATTACAGGTCACCTCTCAATGATTGAATGAACTTCAGATCCTCCTGATAAAGCATTTCACCCGATAAACGACCTCATACTTTAGGGGGCAACTGTTATAGACATTTTTGTGCCTTACAGCATGAAGCATGAAATGTCCATAATCTAAGGGATCCAAAGTCCCTAAACATGTTGTTCCTACCCCTAGAGGAACAAGGTCAGCAAACCACAGCACTGAATAGCGGTTCTCCACCTGAAAATACTCAAAAACAAGCTAATTCTGGATCATGTCAACTGCTCCACTGAGTATCTGCGCTGAATTTCAACTGCTCCACTGTCTACCTGCGTTGAATGTCAACTGCAAAGAAGGCTACCTGCGCTGGGCGAGTTGGGACATGTGGCACAGTCATTCCTCAAGGTGTCAATGCCCAGGAAGCTTCCAAAATGACACTTGGATCAAGGAATTCGACTAGTGATGAGTAAGAGGGTCTAGATCTCCAAGTGGAAGCAAGAACCTCCAAGTGGACTCAAGAACTGAAGAATAACTGAAGTGGGAAAGGACACTAGTCAACTTCATGCCAGCTTCAAGCTGACTCATCCTTTCTCCAAAACTCCTATATATAGAGCTCTCTCATGAGGTCTAGGGAGGCTGGAATATTGTGAATGTAAGGAAGTGTTGTTGGTTTGAGTTTAGAACTATTGGGTGATTTTCTTTGAAGGAGGTGAAGAGGAGATTTCTTTCTGCTGGGAGGTGATGCTGGATTGGGCCTTTTATGGTTGTATCATTTCCTGAACTTTACTTCTTCCATTAATAAAGCATTTGAGGTTCTTCTATATGCATGTATCTCAATGATGTATTGTTATGCTTGTGTATTTGATTTATTCTAATCCTTGAATCAATTATGAATGTATGCTTCTTGTAGTCTCCCTCTCTTGCCATTTTGCAGGATCTTGGTGTAGCTGGGCCAGTGAAAGAGCAAGGATCTGGGAGCAAGCAGCAAGGAGAGAAGATTGGATCAACCATTAGCGAAAGACATTGGTTAGTGGATCTCTTTCTCCCCCTATTTTACTTTCATAAAGAAGAAATCTTAGATAGCTTTGCTTCGGTTGTTGCTGAGGTACTATCACCCTTAGAGTGGGATAGGGTCATTCCATATTGGATACTTTTCCCAACAACAATGGGCTAACAACCATGGCTGGTGCAATATCAACAACCACAATTCCAACAAGTTTATCAAGGATCTGAGCACCAAGTCTTTGCAAGTAATGGGCAGCCGTATATTCAAAACGGACAACATCAACCATTTCATAATGGTTATGCCCATCAACCTTATCAAATTTATCAGCATCAAATGCACTATGCTGGTATGCAATGACCCACTGCTCAGGCAATCCCATCTTATCCTAGGTACACTTCATCGAACCTAAATCAACAGTTGCCCTTCATGGCAACTTTAGAGTTACTAGATCTAAACTGGCTAACAAACGATCCAATCGCTTACGCCCCTTGGTGGCCAGTGATTCCTCATAAACTTCCCTCAGATATTCCTAAATTTAAGGGAAATCCAAGTGAAGACCCATTGAATCATGTGATGACTTTCACCTATGGTGTTCATCTAACACTCTAAATGATGATTCGATCAGGCTTCGCCTTTTTCAGTGAACGTTAACTGGTCCAGTAGCAAAATGGTATATCGAATTTCCTAGAGCTTGATTGGATAACTTCAATACCCTAGCCACAACCTTTTTAACCCATTTTCAGTTACCCATAAGGTACGAAACAGGAACAAAGCTTCTTACCAATTTCAAGCAAACGACGGCCACTCACATATCCGATCATATTCATGAGTGGCGACGTCGTCGTAGAATGGTAAAAACATATGTTCCTGATTAGCTATTGGCTAAATGGTTTATTAAGTCATTGTTACCTTCTATTACGGAAGATGTGGCAAAGGGAGGAGTCATCACTGAAGAGCAAGTAATTGCTCGTGCACAATATTTAGACTTAATCTATACTCAGTCTAGCATGCTCTACGATAAAATCCCTGATGCTCCTAGACCGGAATTTTTTGTTCCTCCATCTCCTAAATCAAACAAAGACTCTCATGCCGGGGACGGCGTGATAGGAATGACCAGCACAAAAACCGTAAAGGTAAGCCAAAGAAAGCCCATACGGTTTCAGGTCAAAATGCAAATGAAGAGCTTCTCGCCTCGGAAGTAAATGTTGTATCGACTGACAAAGGCAAAGAAACCAAGCAACTAGGAGGAAAGAAGAAAAAGAAAGGGAAGAAGAGGAAACAAGAAGAGTCATCCACTAAAAAATCTTCTGGAAACCCTTCTGGAGATAGGAAACAAAATCGTCCATGCCTTATATGTGATGAGGATCATTAGACAAGAGAATGTCCATATAAAGCTGAGCTTAGGAAATTCTTCAAGAATTCAAAAACCTCAGCGGTTCTGACTCATCCGTTTCCAAATCCAGGAACAAATCTGGTTTCTAGTGACAATGCTTCCCCGTCCCAAGTGCTAATGTTGTCGGTTTCGAAACAACAAAACGATGCTTTGATATCGACAAGGAATAAAGATTACGGGAATCCACAGCTATCGGATAACAAGGCCAATGATCAACCCAGTAGTTCGACAATAACTTCGACCGACGTTGTGCTACCATCATTCCTGAACTAATGATAAAGCCGCCAAAGGGAGTAGTACACAAATTGGCATTTAATCCTCATGCCAGAGCAGCACAGCATTATAATATAGTGGAGCATCTGGCCCAATCGCCATCCGCTATGTCGACACTTGAGGTACTGCAAAATTGCCCCTCTCAAAAGAAAACTTTATTATCAGCGATAGGTGGGATTGACCCAATGGATTTCAATCTTGTGTCCTTTAATCACAAAGGATATGACCCTTAGTTTCCAGCTCAACTAGCTTTCCTTATTCAAGTGAAAGCCCTCAACAAAACTGTTCATCAAACAATTATTGATGAGGGGGCATCTACATGTATTATGTCGATGAGTTGCAGGAAAAAATTAGGATCTCCAACCTTTTCACTATCTTCGTCAACATTAAAAGCATTTGATGGACAAATATACACCCCATATGGGATTTTAAGTAACTTGCAAGTCGAACTGGGGGGAAAAACAGTAGAAATTGATGTTGAAGTGATCGAAGGAAACCTCGATTACAACATCCTACTGGGAAGGCCCTGGATATATGCTATGGATTCTGTTGTGTCTACCTACTTTAGGAAGATTTCATTTCCCTTCCAAGGAGGAATTGTAATTGTTGACCAACAAACATTTCTCCCCGACAGTTCACAAGTTACGGGAAGCATTCCAATGATCCATGGAAGCTCTCATTTGCTTCAAAACATCGGAGTAGGCCTACTAAAAGACCCCACATTGATGGGGACATTTTCCCTACTGCCTCCAAACAATCTGGCGGAACCTGCAACATGATATCTTCTAGATTCAGAAGATTCCTGAACATTTTGTCAACATGGATCATCGCCCTAATAGAAATATTGTAGCAATCAATTTTCTTGGCCTGGGGAGCAAACCAAATCAACACTCATCGAGTGTTTGGATAAATAGGTCTGAGGAATATGGCACCTCTTCAAATCCTTGGTCGCATGTACACTCTACAGACAAAGGAATCATTCAGTCAATGATGATAGGAGAGGCACCATGGGAAGATCACCTCCATCATTCCCATCTTCCGAATTACCATGAATATTATTCCAGTGACCTTAATCATCCTTCAGTTTTTTATTTTCTATCAAATACTGTAAATACGGTGAATTCTGAGGATAGTTCCTATCTTGTGTCAACCTCATTAAAAAATGAAACAAATCCCTTTCCAAGTTGGGTCTTTCAAATATCTCAAAGGTAAACCTTCATTCCAACCACCGTGTTAAATGCAATGAAGCTTGGGGGGCATGCACCTTGATTTGCATTATTATGTTGGGGGCATGCAAACTTATCACGAGTAGTGGTACCGTAGGGTTCAAGCTTGTTAAAAAATAAACCCACCATGAGTAGTTTTTATGTGAAGTTCAAGCTTGTTAAAAATTAAACCTAAGCGATGAGCAAATGGTTCCCCCAGAGTTTAATCTCATTAAAAAATGAACCAATTTCCGGTAAATAACCATTGTGAATGCATTATCATCAGCTTTTGAGCCCTGGTCGTGTTCTCATCATCACCTCCACTCTGTTTTAGCCGATCATTCACCTCCATTTGATTGTTTACCCCTTTTTGAGGAATAGCTGCAAAGAATGATCCTGTTAGCCATCCTTGTGACACTGTCATGACTAGAAAATTCCAAACCTTACCTGGAACCAGCTGCTACATGAAATTATCACTCGTTCCTCAAAAACGATTCTCCTTTAAGCTCTTTTCACCTGACTCGTAAAATATGAAAAGATTGATGAGCGATTGGCCTCTCCAGCTCATTAAAGTGACCGGAAATGCTATCCCTCCTCTAGATTTTAATATTTTTGGACCTGAGGGATTATTACACAAAACGATCGAGCGCTTGTCTTTTTCGGCTCGTTAAAATTACCGAAAATTCATCCCTTTCATATTATTTTATACTTTTTCAGACTTAAGGGATTATATGACAAAAAAGGATTATTGGAGTTTCCTTTACGTCCCTTTCAGACTCTCTAAAAGTGAAAAGGACCAAGTTATCTTTGTCGTTAAACTCGTTAAAACCGAATAGCGACAAACTTGTCCATACAAACAAGAACGAGTTTCAATGTCGCTAGGCTCGTTAAAATATAGCGATGGGTTTGCTCGAAGGGAAAATTATAGAACAAGCATATGTTATCCTCCTCTAGCTTGACAAAAATAAAGAGGTACTGGTCAGCAATGACTAGGGAAAATTGGGAAGACAACTTGAAGAAACTTTATTGGTAGCAAGTTTCTATTGAACATGACACTTTCACTCCGCATCCGAGTTAGGTTGTGTTGTTCCATTCACTGGTCATATCACCATTGGTCCATCACATCATCCATATTTGGGGTTAACGCTACCAATCCATGTCAGTTTCATCGGTATGTTCAAGAGAAGTCACCCAGAGAATTCATCTATGTCTCATCCATTGCAATACATTCACACTCCATTCTTTCATAACCGCCACCCTGAACACTGTATCATCAGATCGTTTTCACCCCCAAAATCATTTACTCCGTTCCATGTCGTAGATGTGGGATTCATTAAGGCCCTCCTACAGCGAGTCGCTTCTTGTCGACATCAGCTCATTATCCAAGAAGTCAACTTAGGAACAACCCTTTCAGTACTTTGAATCTTGCATGCCTCAATGGCAAGTTTCTCACTTCCGGTGACAGGTTTACATTAATGGCCTTCAACCAAAAGATTTTGCGCGGTGTTCGACGCCAAGTCCCTTATTCACACCACGCGAATTGTACTGTAGTACCTTGAGGATCATCATCATTATCGGTGATTCCTCTCGTGCCTGTTAACAACTTACATCATTGGCTGGTAATCAGGCGATGTCTTTCCATGTTCGACTCTAGAACATCTTTCACATCGATCGACTTGTACTCCGAGGGAATATTGAATGAGTTTGAAGACCCCGGATCTAGTTTCATCCATCCGGGCTGCGATATATTCAGGAAAATAAAGACATCAAATGTACATTTTTGTTGCACATATGATCATCTGAATCAAAGGGTGATGACTCTATCAGAATCATCAGTCTCCCGCACAGATGGTTGTTTGTCTTATGTACATGAAAATGAATTTATAAAGCTGAGCATGGGAATGCCCACCTTAGCTAGATCATGAAAAATACTATATATATAATTTATTGTGTTGTATCTTATTACAATTCACCTTCCAGCTCGAAAAAACTTCGGATCCTCATGATAAAGCATTTCACCCGACATCAAAAGATTAACGACCTCATGCTTTAGGGGGCAACTGTTATAGACATTTTTGGGCACTGCAACCCCAATCATACATGTCCATAAACTAACGGCTCCTAAGTCCCTAAAAGTGTTGTTCCATACACTAAAAGAACAAGGTCAGTTGATTACATCATCTCCCAGAAGTTCTCCATAGGAAACTGCTTAGAACTGGTCAAAACTGGACCATACAGGTTGCTCAGTGCTAAGGGTTTGATGCATCCCACTTGCCTAGTGTAAAGGTTGTGATGCATATTGAAAATCCTTCCATAGGGTGCGATGGGCAAGAGTGGACAAATGGCAGAGACAGTTTGTGAGGTGGATGATCACAGAATCTTCGAGAAACTTCTCTGATGACACTTGCCTCTCTAAATTCGCCCAGGGATGAGTAATAGATCGTCAATCTCCAAGTGGAATCAAGAACTATCAAAGAGAGGACACTAATCAAAATCCCAGAAGCTGACTCACCCCCCTGTAATCATCTATATATGGATCCCTCATCCCAGAGATCCAGAGGCTAGAATTTTGTATCTTGTAAGGAAGTGCTATTGGTTTCTTGTTGGAATATCATAGTTTTGGGTGATCTAAGCTTTTCATGAGGTGAAAGAAGGGCTTTCATGCTTGAGGATGACACTAAGTTAGAACAATTGGTTGTAATCCTCTTTGCTATTCTTGATATTAATAAAGCTATTCAAGTTTTCCTCCACATTCTTGTATGTTTGATGATATAGGCATTTGTGTGGTCAATATACATCTAGTCCTATATTGTTTATGATTGTAGATCCCTATTCTTTGATAGTATTATGCTGCTTTGATTCCACAGGTGCTCTTTGAAGCCAGGTAAACGAAGGAGAAGTGGCAAGGATCTGTCAGAAGGGAGAGGAACCGAGCAGGGAACCAAGCGCAAGACTGAGGTTGGTGTCCTTCATTCCACTCTTATCTACTTCTCATAAAGGAAAATGAAAGAAGTTTTAGTTTGTTTGTTTCTAAGATAGCTACCAGTCTTAGTGGGACTAGCAGCTCCGAGTGGGCACTAGATTTCCCGATAACACATATGTCCAAGGTCAGCAGGCTCAATATCCTTTTAACTCATATGTTGCTTATCAGCAACCTATGTCTGAACATTTTCAAGGTATTCAAGGTCAAAATCCTCGCTATGGTCAAGGTAATCCCCAATAGGGGTAGCCTCAGATGCCATATGGCCAAAATCCCACACTTTGGGTCCAAAATCCTTGCTCGCAAGGATGGGCTCCTCCCCACGAGCCCGCTTATCGACCTCCCATGCATTTTAACACTAAATTACCTTTATTAGCTACACTCAAGTTGCCAGATTTATCGCGCCTTATGAATGATTTGATCTTTCATTTTCTGTACCGGCATCCAGTGTCATCCATGATACCAAGTGATTGCCCAAAGTTCAATGGGAAGGCTAAAGAGGATCCTCAGGCCCAAGTGATGACATATCACCTCTAGTGCTCGTTGAACTTGTACATAGATGATTCCATTTGTCTCCATCTTTTCCAACAAACCCTCATGGGTGCTATAGCAAAATGGTACATCAAGCTACCTCGAAGTACTTACCATGACCTTAACTCGTTAGCCATGGATTTCCTCATGCATTTTCAGTTGTTAGTTCGCTATGAAACTAACACCTATTTGCTCGCATAGCTTAAGCAAGATATTGCGATGCACATCTCTGATCACATCCATGAATGGAGACGTAGACGTCGCCTGATCAAATTCGAGATTGTTGATCAGTTGCTTACTGAATGGTTTACCAAATCATTCGTAGCCCCAATTGCTCGCGATATAGCTATGGGTGGATGCGTCACTGAAGAGCAAGCTATCGCTCATGCCTAGTACTTAAATCCAGTTTACTCTTAGTCTGGCACTTTATACGAGTTATTACCCAATGCTTCATCGCCATCATCTAATCCTGCAGCATCAAAGTCACTAGTTGTTCCCCCTGTCAATGGAGTTATTGGTTCAGTATCCCAAACCCCTGTTAAAACTTCTTCCAAACAGAAGTCGGTTTCAAATGTACCTGATAGTTCATCCCATAATCCACCTGGCCCTGGTAAAACCTCAGAGGTACACACTGTCCAATCTATCGCAGTGGACAAATCCTCGAAAGGAAAAAATAAAGGCAAAGGCAAAGCTAAAACTGATGCCCTGAAACAGGGTCCTCCCAAATCATCTGCCGGTGAATCTTCATAATGTAAACCTAGTATCCCTACCTCATTTGCGAGTAATATCACTACACTAAGGATTTTCCTTGATGATTTGAAGTTAGTCATCTACTCAAAGGGACCCCTGTTGTCCTCAAAGATCCATTTCCATCTCAGCAGACCCAAATGGTAGATAAACCCCGATCTGCTTCCTCTAGATCTCAAGTTTTCATGATGAGCACACCTATTAATGTGGCTACCCGATCGAAAGACTATCAAAATCTAGCTTTGGAAGCTGGGAAAAAGAAAGAAGCTGCACCTTCTTCTACTACCCTGAGTTCTGGCCCTTTGCAGATTGAGCACCCTAACCTTGATTCTGCTACATGGCCACCCTATTGAGGTGTACTACGGAAATCCTTGTATAATCCCAATGCCCGAGCTTCTCAACACTACAATATTTTTGAGGATTTGGATCAAGCACTGTCAGCCATGTCGGCTCTTGAGGTACCCAAAACCTACCCATCACAGCGGAAATATTTACTGTCAGCTATCGGGGGAATCAATCCCACCGATTCCAATTTGATATGTTTTGATCTAGAGAACCATGTTCCATGGCTCCCTCATCAGATTTCCTTTCTTATTCAGGTAATCATCTATGAGAAGACCATCCACCCCACTGTCATCGATGAAGGTGGTTCCACCTGCATCATGTCAACTGCATGTTGGAAGGCTATTGGTTCTCCTACACTAAACTAGTCTCTGAACACTTTTCGAAGCTTTTGATGGGCACAATTTGTGACCCTTCGATATCTTACCTAACCTTTCCATCACCCTAGAAGGTAAGACAGTGCAATTCGAAGTAGAAATTGTTGACGCCAATCTCAATTATAATCTTCTACTCGACCGAAGTTGGACTCATGCCATGCATGTTGTGACCTCCTATTTATTTTGTGTGATTCATTTTACCGATCAAGGGAAAATTGTCAAAGTCGATTAGCTATCTTTCTTTGCCTCTTCCTCCTTGGATGGCAATGTTCCATCGTCAAGAACTCTTATGCTCCCTATGAGAGTGTGGGGGTATGTCTCTTCAAAGATTCTACCTTAATGGGAATTTTTCCACTCCCACCACCTCATGATGCCTCTGTCAACATGATCTCATTCAAATCTGATCTCTGGATCATACCTGCACCAGATCTTGTTGATACTTGGGGTGAGGTTATGTTGCTTATCCCACCAAAATCAATTACGTGGAAATTGTTTTGGCTCGAACACTACGTCCTCTTATTCTCATATGTCAAAGACCTCTCTCGATACGTACTCTCAATCCCCTTGGCTTGGCACTTTGGAATCTTTTGATCCCTTAGCTGAGACCTTCCTTGTTGATGAAGGTATCATCGAAATCATGTCTCTCGCAAAACCACCATGGATCAATACTCATCATTTCTCCTCGTTCCTACCTTGCCCAACATTCATTTCTACCACTTTTGAAGAGTCCTCTTCTCCATTTCCACCACTGATTGTTACTCATGAAGCATGGTTGGAAGGAAATCTGGGTAATATTACCCAAACGGTGCCGATTGACATTTCTATCAAACCCAGTATCGTTGAACACGTTCATATTGGGGTATCTTGTTCTGTGGATGAGATCAAGACATATGCTCGTCTATTTCAGGAATTATGTGATGTGTTTGCATGGTCTTACAAAGAAATACCCAGAATTGATCCTAGCACTGTGGTGCACAAAATACCAACGTATCCACACACGAAGCCCATTCTCCAATGGCTTCACCCAGTGCACCCTAGGAAGGTCACTGCCATTAAAGGTGAAGTTGAAAAGGTTCTCAAGGTTGGGTTCATCTATCCCATCCCCCTTATAGACAGGGTGTCCAATATCGTCCTGGTGACTAAAAAATAAGGCACATCCATGTTTGCATGGATTATCGAGATCTTAATCATGCATGTACT
Organism: Pinus tabuliformis; assembly: GCA_031772625.1. NCBI lineage: Eukaryota > Viridiplantae > Streptophyta > Pinopsida > Pinales > Pinaceae > Pinus > Pinus tabuliformis. The sequence goes on from CM062804.1 coordinate 660,593,634, forward strand.
AAGGACAACTATCCTACTCCCTTCATTGATCAAATCATCTATGAATGTGCCAAGAGAGAGATATTTTCCTTTATGGATAGTTTTTCTGGTTATAACTAGATTAATATTGTGCCGATTGGCTAAGAAAAGACATCCTTTATCTTCCCATGGTGTACATTCGCATACAAGAAGCTCCCTTTCGACCTAAAAAATGTTGGAGCCATGTTTCAATAAACAATGTCCTATGTGTTTCATGATATTCAAAACATTGTCCATCCTTACTTGGATGACCTTCCGCTCATTCTCGTAAGTGCCAAGAGCACCCAAACCATCTTCAGCAGATTTTTCTACTCTGCAGACACTATAACATTCAGTTAAATCCACACAAATGTGTTTTTTGAATGGAATCAGGATGACGCCTCATCTTCATCGTTTTCCAAGGATGGTATTCGCCTAGATCCATTAAAAGTCGAGGCCATTGTAAATTTACCCCCTCCATCCTCACTGCACCAACTCTAGAGCCTGCAAGGAAAGGCCAACTTTCTCGGTCATTTTATACCCAACTATGCGAGGCTAGGCACAGGATTTACCTGGTTGCTCAAACAAGGAATGCCCTTTGCATGGGATGAGGTGGCCCAAAAATATTTTGATGATCTCAATGTCGTCCTCATAAATTCTCTTCTATTGCATCCACTGGACTATTATCGAGATTACTTCCTTTACCTAGTTGTGGCCCCTAGCACCATTGCTATGGTCTTGGTCCAAGACGACAACGAAGGCATCAAACATGTAATCTACTACCTTAGTCGGAATCTCCTCGACACTGAAACACGTTATGCACATGTTGAGAAGTTGGATTTGGTTGTTGTTCAAGTTGTTCAATGCTTTTGGCACTATATTCTTTTACATACAACTACGGTGATTTCTGAATGCAACCCTATGACCTATACCCTGACTTGTCAGTTGCTGGGGGGAAAGTATTCTAAATGGATCGTCATCCTGTAAGAATTCAATTTGGTCTTCACTACAGCCAAATCTAAGTCACTTGTTTTCACCGAATTTATTTGTTCCCTTCCCTCCAAGGTTTTCCCTACTGGTGAAAATGAACAGCTTCCAGATGAGACCCTTTTCTTGATTAGGACCCTTGATCCATGGTACAGTGATATCATTGCATATCTCCAAACATCCACATTTCGGTCCGCATTGACCAAGGATGATCGCCGAAGGATTCAGCATCATTCCCCACCCTACCATATTATCGGTGATACTTTATATCGTGTCAGTGTCAATTCAGTTCTTCATCGATGCCTTACGATCGAGGAAGTTGAAAGAGCTCTCAATGATTGCCACTCCAAGGCATGTGGTGGTCATATGTCTGGTTACGCTACAACTCAAAAAATCCTTCACGCTAGTTATTTTTGGTCGTCCATCTTCAAGGACTGCATTCTTCTTGTTTGTAAGTGCCACGAATGCCAAATTTACCAATGCAAGATGCATGCCCCACCCACTCACCCACACCCCATCATTACCGTTGGTCCCTTTGCCAAATGGGGCATCAATTATATGACATGTAACCCTTGTTCAGCCGGGGAGCATGGATATATTATCATTGTTGTGGATTATTTCACCAAATGGGCCAAAGTGATGCCTACATATTCTACAGATGGTAAGATGGTGGCTCAATTCCTTTTTAGCCATGTTATTTCCAGGTTCGAAATACCCCAAGCCATTGTCACAAATCATGGCTTCCATTTCAAAGATTACATGATGGCTGAGCTGACATCTACATTGGGCTTGCACCATGATGGCTCGACCCCATATTACCCTCAAGCCAACGACCAAGTTGAAGCCGTGAATAAGGTCTTGGTCACAATGCTTCAGTGTACTATTGGGATGCACAAGTCCAATTGGCATTTCATGCTCTTTTTAGCTCTGTGGGACTACCGAACCTCAACCAAAGACGTAACTGGTTTCACACCATTCCAGTTGGTCTATGTTCTGGAAGCAATATTGTCGATTGAATGCGATATTCCTTCACTCAAGTTAGTTGTTGAACTCCCCGAAATGTCACCTCAAGAGTAACGACTCTTATATTTAGAACGACTGGACGAGACTCATCGTCTCACTACCTTGGTCATCGAAGCACAAAAGAAATGGGTCAAATCCCATTTCTATTAATCGGTCTCCCCTCGCGCTTTCTCTAAAGGTGATTTTGTCTTCTTATACGACCAAGCTAATGCTAAGCTAGGGGTAGGCAAGTTCTAACCTATGTGGCATAAGCTCTATATCGTGAAATGCATTTTGCAAAAAAGAGCCTATGAGCTTATTGATTATGAAGGAAATCCTCTCGATAAGCCCTGAAACGGGCTTTACCTAAAAAAGTACTATGCTTAGGTCATCTTGCACAGTTACTTATGTATAATAGTGAGTGATTCATTTTTGTACAACATGGTTTTGTGTGATAGTTTTCAAACAACTTTCCTATTTACTATGCTTCTCTTGCTTTGCAGATGTCTACAACTCCTCACGTTGGTCTCATTGATGGTGCTTGTCGTAGTACACAGAACTTATCATCCATGGCATGGGCTATTTATAACCCTAACGGTGATGCGATTGACCTTAAAGGTATCTGCCTAGGTCAGAGAACCAACAACATTATTGAATACAGTGCGGTCATCGAATTGTTGTTAGAAGCCATCGATTTGGGCATCAGAGAATTGGTTGTCAACCTGGATTCACAGCTTGTCATCCTTCAACTCAACAGGAAATATTCCATCAGGAACCCTCAAATATTGATAATGTATCTCCGTATCCATCTATTGGAAAGGCATTTTGATTATATTACATATCATCATATTCCTAAATGCATGAATACATTGACAGATGCATTATCTAATTACGTTTGGATAGAAATTTACGAAACATGTAAAAGATAAGACAAACCATTTGTACCATAATATATATGGTGAAAATGTTTAATACATCAGAACCCCAAAAAATAATATGTGTGTCTAAAATAACATTAGTGACTCACAGGCCTCATACATCCATGGCACGCAGGCCTCAAAAAATATGTAAGTGTTGGACCTAGGAACTAATCAGCATGGTGATCATGGTAGCACAAGACAACTCATGCAATAGGACTCAACAATTGGTGGATCTGATCTAAGACTCCCACTGTGTGTCTTTGGTATCGACGGGGAATGTATCCTACCTGAGCATACTCTGGGATACCATGAGTTAACCCTTCAAGGTTCCTCGTTTTCGCTCCCTTCCTGATAAGGAGCGACATCATTGATAGGGCAGGGGATGTGCCTGGATATCAAGGACATCCTAGCTGGCAACTCTGGTCCAACATCTACATGAACAAGAGAAATGTTATAAGCACATATATACCAAAAACAATTAAAAATTCTCAAAATTAAAAAATTTGATTTTTTACCTTCATCATCGAGGTCCTCCCCATCTAGTAAGGGCATGTCTAGATCACCACAGAAATCAATGCCGTTGTATGGCCTGTCCTCCATGACGATCTTCTTTCATCGTAACCATGAAAAGAATGCAGGTTGGTATGACATATGCTGACCCCCAGTGATCCTAGGCATCAAACGACTCCAGCGGGCCATCTATAGATCGTGTGGCATAGGGGGATCTACCTCAGTCAGTTGATACTGGAAAAGTGGTACTCATTCTAGGAAAAAAGTCTCAAGTACAGATCTGAAGCAAAATTGCTTCAGATTCCCCGCCTTGGCTTTAACAACTAGTGCTTGATGCTCATCTTCATGGCCTCTGCCCATTTGAACATCGTAGGATTTATTTAGTCAATAGCATAAAGTAACTTCAACTTGTTATTATGATGTTCCACCTGGGACCCTGCCACTCTGTTGATAGTCAACAGAAGCACCCTCAGTGTCAGAATCCGCACACAGGAAATCTATATCTTCCCACTCTTGGATTTTAGGGCCTCAGGGAAGTGTTCAGCAAGCAACGAAGATATGCTTACCCCAATTGGATGTGAACCATACAAGTTCATTGGCTCCCCTCTATGGGATACTCTAGTGATGAAGTATATATCTGAAGTTTTCAACTCTATCTCTTGGTCACCAATGACAAAAATCTCTCGATTAATGTCCCAAAGACTAATCAGGTATCGAAGCAACTCGAGATGGGCCCGCATCCTTCGCGTAAGAAAGAATTTGAGGAACTTGCAAGCCCTCAAAGCATCCAGGCAATTTTGGTCATTCATTACCTGGGTGTCAACATCTTCATGTTCCCGTTCTTTCCAATCCACCATTTTTCAGCAATTCTCTCCTACAAAAGCCATTAATTTGAGTCAGTAATCATCCTTGGCACATAAAATTCAAGTTTAAATGGTCAGTTTTTGAGAAAATAGGGTTTTTCCCTATCCAAAGCATCGAAGCTCCTATTTCAAAATAAGTTTTTCCAATCGACACGGATGTATTTTCTAATCACCCTTGGCCGACGCGATTCCATGCCCAGAAATCGTGCTGACTGAGGGCGAAAACGTTTTTCAAAAACCTCCTTAAAAATCTAAAAAAATGGCAAAACACATAAATAAAAAGCATGAAAATGGAGCTCAGGGATTCAGCTATTACCTAGAATTGGTGGCTCATCAATTGACCTCCCAGATCTCCCCCAATCTGCTCTAGAACAATTAGGCCAAAAGTGGGTAAAAAGTCTTCACAACAAAGGTAAAATAGTAAATGGTAAAAATATATTTACTTTTCCCCTTTTTTTTCATTTTTTCATGAAAATATTAGGTTTTGTAAATATCTTGACCTATTTTTCCTCAAGCACTCGATAATAAACTTTACCTTACTTGTGCAGTGACATGTGATGGATGTTCGACGATGATGATGAGTCACGTTTCAGATATTTTCTCGACTCGTTAAACTCATATGAAAAGATAACAGAGTATTTTTTTCCATTTTTGACTCTTTAAAGAGAATAAAAATGTGCGGTCCACTTTTAGCTCCTTTATGACTCTTTAAAAGAGAAAAGATGGCCAAGCCCTTGTTGTTTCGAACTCATTAACGGATGCGAAACATCGTGTGCCCAGTATAAGTTTACCCCTTTTTCGAGCTGGGAGGAACTATTTATGAGAAAGGTACTCCTTGACTGAAATGGTTAAGTGGTTCTCTCAAGTATTTTTTTCTACCTTTCCAGGCTTGAGAGACATAATTGTACAAAAAGGGACCATATGGAGTTTTCTTTTACATGTCTTTTTCAAACTCTTTAAACATGAAAAAGATACTGAGTTATGCCTTTGTTGGACTCGTTAAACTATTAAACGACATTGGATTCGTCATCATGATGGACGTGTGCTTCTCCTTCCTAGGGCTCGTTAAACTTACTAGGTTAGATTCATCTGAAGGATGAACTTACAGTGCAAGAATATGTTATCCCCTTCAAGCTTGCAATTAAAAAATAATTGGGGTACCTGCTAGAAATGACGGGGGGAAATTTGGAAATATATCAGTCTTGTCGGCAGCTCACTCTTGAACATGACACTCTTTGCTTCGTGTTGGGTTGGGACATCCTCCTTTGTATCGTTGACCTTCTTGGGTTTGGGCCATTCATTTTTTCCTTCCACCTGATCGTTGCCACATCATCATGACCTCCGATCCTACAGATCCAAAAGTTGCCAACTCCCAGTTGTGTTGTTGCTATGTTCAAGAGTTGTCCTTCTACAATTACACTTACCTTTGATTCTTTGTATCATCCAAAATCATTTTGCATCATCTCGTCTCGCGTCGATGATGTGGGATTCATTATGGCCCTTCATCAACATGGTTGCTTTCCATCAACTTGAAATCATTATTCGAGAAGTTGACTGAGAGACTCCCTTCTAGTACCTTAGATATTGCATGCCCTAATGGCAAGTTCTTCGTACTTGACGACAAGTTTACATCATTGGCTTTCAATCAAGTGATTTTTTGGATGTTCGACTTCAGTTCCTGTATTCACATTTTGTGAATTGTGCTAATAGTACCTTGAGGACCATTGTCATTATTGGTGGTTTCTCTCACGCTTGTTAATAGTTTACATCATTGACTGGTAATCAAGTGACTTTCTAGCATGTTCGACATCAACACATCTATTCACATGTGTGATGTCTAGGTTGCAAGGTGATGTGACATGGTGATGATGATATGCATGTATCTTTCAGATGGATGGTTGTGAACAGACCATGAGTTATCATATGTGATCCTTCTCATTATTGAATGGCTACAACCATACCTTGGTTTCATTATGATCCTCTTTTACGAATGGTTGCGCCCATACCTGGATCTATTTACACGATCATTCTCTAGAGTGTCCATGCCACGATTAATGTATCATTAGATAGAGATCACAGTCTATGTATATGTATATGTACTTGCTTGTAGCTTTTTTGATCGCAGACTACGGTTCCCCACACTGGTTTATAAATAATTTCATCCCTCACTCCAGCTCGGCCTTCACGCTTTAGGGGTCATCTGTTACACAACATTTTGTCACTGTCCCTGTACTCTCCGTTCCTTGATCCTGGAGGACCTCTACAGTGAACCCCACATGCTTTTTCTTCATGAAGAAACTCCCATTGTGTCCCTCTTCATGAGAAGATAAATTCCCTTTTGCACCATTTCCCCTAAAACTTTTGTTTTGCCCAATTTACAATACCGATGCTAATGGCCTTTGTCTCCCCCATGTTGATGTGTAGATATTAGCACTACTCCTTGCACCGATGGGATTGACTGAGCTATGTTCCAGTCACGTCGGTCCTGTTATGGAATTTTTTTTAAATTAGAGTCGAAGCTTCTAGCTCTAGGAGCTCCATAACGGAAGTCTAGTAAATGGTTTAGCCAGATGGGGTCGAGGATGACAGTTTGGGCTCCTTTCACCTATAATAATGGACCTGCCTCAAGGGATAAGTCCTTCTCCCATGAGAAGAGGATCCATCTCCCATCCATATTTCCTATATAAACCTCCCTTCTTCCCAAGCACAAACTAGTGTGAGTTTTTGGTTGAGTGTTGAAGCTATTTTGGTTTGGAGTTGACAAGCAAGCTATTACTAGTTGCAGCTATCTAGTTGTGTGAGGGAGAAGTGTGATTTGTTTTGGAGTGAAGCCTAAAGGGAAGAGATTTAAAACTATTGTTGATTGAGGCCATCATGGAATGCTAGAAGAAGTATGTGGGAACCTGGTCTTGTTAGAGGAAGACTGTAACGTCAAGACAAATGGTTGTAATCTCTCTTTGATATTAATATATGAAATTATCGATTGATTTCCTACATGTTTTGTAATATTACATATTCATGGCTTAATGTTTCTTGACTGGTTAAGTAGGTTGAATTGCCATTTGTCTATTATTATGTTTGTTGTCTATTGTTTACTTATTTTAGGAGCTTGAAGAAGGAAGCGAGAGATAGTTGGAGTGAGCAAGCAAGGACGTCATCAAGCAGGATAAGTGGACTAAGAGGAAGGCCTTCTTGATTGATTCTAACCTAAGGAAATCTTCCATAGAATGTATCTATTGTGGCTAGACCCATTATGGGGCTAGAGGAATTCGTTCGTGTCCACACTTATAATTTTACTTCACCACACACGTACTTTCAGGTATATATGGGAGGACAACACTAGGTTGCTATCCATCCTTAGGTAACTGAGTCGGCTGCGCTATACACTGTGATACACCGAACACAGTATTTAGGGAGATTGTCTGCCCATGCTTCTCGGTTCACTGGTAGGTATTCTATAATTCACAGTTGCTTGGTAAATCAACCCTTACCCCATCATTCACGGAGAGCAGCGAGTAAACCTCTTTTACCTCCCGAAGCTACACCCATCTGGTCGAAGCAGTCTCATTTTACTGGATCTAGTACTTCACAAACATCTACTTCTTCATCCAAATTACTAGAAACACCTATACCGGTAAGTACTATGACTCCAGTTACTCCTACAGTTGCTAGTACATCTACTAATGAAGTGGAATCTCGACAATTACCTGAGGAAACTAGAAATAAATCTAGTGAAATGGTATCCCAAGTTGTTCAAAAATAAGTTGATTCTAAACCTGAAGTTGTTCAACAAGAAATTACTTTTGAACTTGAATATGTTCAACAAGAAGTTAATCCTGAACCTATCATTGTTCAATCAGAAGTTACTTCTGAACCAGAAGTTGTTCAAGAAGTCCACTCTAAACTTGTTCTTTTACCAGAACATTTGGATCTTGAGGTTGAACAATTAGAATTTGTTACCTTACTAGAAAAAGATTGACTGGTACATCCTCAGACATCCGTAACTATCGAAACTTCACCTTTATCTTAGCAATAAATGCCAAAAATCTATTACGGACCAAATGGTGAAATTATTCCACCTGGTTTGATTTAGATATAAGAGGAACCTGAGGTAAAATCACCCAGAACTCCATTCCATCTTGGAACTAGACTTTATCTATATCCTTATACTCCTTATTTCATTACTCCTTTTGATCTTGATTAGTTTCATACACCCATTGATTTTTTAGGAAATTTATTTGGACATTTGACTATAGAAGAGTCAACATCCCAGATCATACCATCTGTTACGGCTACAGCAGAATATTTTGTCGCAACTTCTTCAATGTTTACTATGACGCTTGAGTCACACTTGTATGGTGTTCCATCTGTCCCATCAGGTTACCAATATTTATCGGGAACCCATTCAGGTGTTGCTTCTAGCCCTTGGTCTTCACCAATCTCCTCTACTGGAATTTTATCTGGTTCTTCATTAACGAATACCGAACAGTTGGACCCATCAAGTTTATATCAAGTTGGTTCATCTAGTTACTGTCATATGTATCGGCTTTACACTGGACTACCCCCATACAGAGAGCAATATGCACATTCTTCTTATCCTCCATTTTCTGGGGGACAACCATATGTCGATATGTCATCATCTTTAGGTCAGCCTGGAATGATTGTCTATCAGTGGTAGCCAACAATGCCCGTTCAACCTAGGCTTGTGTATCCATCAAAACCTATGCAATATGTCTCATCCATACCTACAACACTTGTTGTTATAGTGTTACCACGGTCACAAGCTCATATTGTTGTATCTCAATTTGTGAACGCTGGCCCTTCAACCTCAGACCCCCAAGTTTCAAGTATACAAATTCAGCCTTCCTAGGCAGTTTTACAACAACCGCTTGTGTCTCGAGTCCAACAACTTCAGGCTATTTTACCTTTTATTGGAATGACTCAGAGTTACACTCGTTTAGTGTATTCACAACTTGGTCAACCTTACATTGGTGGGAAAAAACCGTTAAATCAATAACCATTGTATAAACAACAACAACAGTTTCTTCAATAACGTTGGCAGCCCCAATATCAACAGCAACAATTCCAATAATACCAACCTCAACCTCGACTTGGTCAACAAGCCTATGCTAGGTTTGGTCATCAAAAAGTTTATCCAGGTCCTAGTCAACAAGCCTATGCTGGGTTTGGACAACAACAAATGTATCCCAGTGCTCAACAACAACCTTATGCTGAATTTTCTCAACAAACTTACCATTATCAAGGTTACCAGCAACAAATGCCTTATGTTGGTATGCAGAGGCCTATTGCCTAGGAAATCCCGTCTCACCCTGGATATGCTCAATCTAACCTCAATAGATAGTTTCCTTTCGTTGCGAAAATTGAATTACCAGATCTAAATTGGATCACCAATGAACCAATTCATTATGCACCTTCGTGGTCACAGATTCCTCATAAATTTCCTTCCGATATTCCAAAATTCAATGGAAACCTCGGAGAAGACCCGTCCAACCATGTCATGACTTTTCATTAATGGTGTTCATCGGAATCCTTGAATGATGATTCAATTAGACTACATATTTTCCAGAGAACGCTTATTGGTTCGGCTGCTAAGTGGTACATTGAGTTACCACGAGCTTCTTTTGATAACTTCAATACCTTAGCTACCATGTTTTAACCCACTTCCAGTTACCCATACAATGTGAGACTGGAATGGAACTATTAACCAACTTTAAATGGAGTACTGCTACTCATATCTCTAATCATATTCATGAGTGGCATCGTCTTTGTCGAATGGTTAAGACTTATGTTCCTGATCAGCTTTTGGCTGAGTGGTTTATAAAATCCTTGCTACCATATATCACTCAGGATGTCGTGAAAGGTGGAGTTGTCACTGAAGAGAAACTGAATGCTCGTGCCCAATATTTGGACTTGATTTATACACAGTCTGGCACGCTCTACCACAAGATCTCGAATGCACCCCGACCAGCTTTCACTATTCCTCCTCCACCATTGAGTAAGGACTCTCATGTCAGTGATGGTGTGATTGGTTCTTCAAGCACACAAATGGTAGGTAGACCGTCTGGTCAAACACTTTTCATTTCCAATCAAACTACAAATGCACTTGATAACATTCTTGCTTCCGAAATCGATGTCGTGTCATCTGACAAAAGCAAGAATGAAAAGTAACCAGGAAGCAAGAATAAGGGGAAGAATAAGAAGAAACAAAATAATTCCCCTCAAGAGAAATCATCTGATTCCTCTCCTTCGGCTAGGAAACCTCGTTACCCATGTTTGATCTGTAATGATGAGCATTTTACATGAGATTGTCCTCGCTGCTTCGAAGTCTAAAAGCTTATGAAGACTTCTAATACATCTGCGGTATTGACTGATCCTTTTCCAAAACTGGAGACAAATATGGTTGCTACAGACAATGCTTCCACTTCCCAAGTGCTTATGCTATCCGCCTCTAAGCCTAAAATTGAATTTTTGGTGTCAACACGAAGTAAAGATTATGGAAATCAACCATCATCATCGAATAACCAGGTTGATAAACCTAACTCTTTGACTTCAACTTCGACTAATGCTATTCCACCACCTATTGCACCAGAGTTAACAATAAAACCACCTAAGCGAGTTGTACATAAATTGACATTTAACCCTCGAGCTTGAGCTGCACAGAATTATAACAAGTAGAAGATTGGTTCAATCACCTTCTTCTATGTCGACACTCAAGATGCTTCAAAATTGTCCCTCCCAAAAGCAAGCTTTGTTGTAAGCAATTGGTGGAATCGATCCAACTAATTCCAATCTTGTGGTTTTTAACCATGCGGGTTATACACCACAGTTACCAGTGCAATTAGCATTCCTGATTCAAGTGAATTCCTTGAATAAACTTGTTCATTGAACTATTATTGATGAGGGGGCATTTACTTGTATTATGTCTATAAATTGCTGGAAAACACTTGGCTCACCGCCTTTGTCACGTTCACCAACAACATTAAAACCTTTTGATGGTCGCAGATATACGCCTTGTGGAATATTGAGTAATCTACAAATTGAACTAGGAGGAAAAACAGTAACTGTTGAAGTTGAGGTTGTTGACAGACCCCTTGATGACAACATTTTCGTAGGAAGACCGTGGGTTCATGCTATGGCTATTGTGGTTTCAACATGCTTTCGTATGATTTCATTCCCTCGCAAGGTTGGAATCATAGTTATCATCTAACTCGCCTTCTTCACCTCTAGTTCACGGGCTACTGAAAGCATTCTGTTGGTACATGGATCCCCACTATCTCTTCAAAACATTGGTGTAGGTCCCTTCAAGGATCCTTCCCTAATGGGTACTTTTTCACTACCGTCACCATCAAACTTGGCGAAAGTGGCAAACGTTGAGACTTGAAACATGATATCTTCCACTTCATATGACTTAAGGAGGATTACCAATAGTTCTGAAGTTGATAGTAATATTGAAATCATGTTGCTAAGCCCTATTGAATTTGCATAGCAATCAATATTTTTGGCTTGTGTGGTGAACCCAAATCGATCTTCACCAATTGTATCGGTAGATTTCTAATTAGAATATGGTACTTCCTTCGATCCTTTTTCACGCATATTTTCTACTAATGAAGGAATCATCCAATCAATGATGAAGGAAGAAGAACCATGGGAAGATTATCATCATCGTTCCCATCTTCTAGATCACATAGAATATTATTTAAATGAACTTAACCACCCTTCAATTGTTGATTTCCTTTCGAATTCTATTTTTATAGATACAATAGATTCAAAGCGATATTGGAAATACTGAGGCAGGGGTGAATTAGTATTCCTTTTCAATTGTTATTTTTGTCAGTTAAATCATTTAGATTTAGAACAGAAAGTGAACAATGGGAATAAATGATTTTACTAATATAATCTTTACAATAAATCAAGTACAATGTATATAGAGCTCCAACCAGTTGCTAAGCACCAACTTGGACTTTTTGTGAGGCTCCAACCTCCAAGGCACCAACCCTGTCTTATCAAGGCACCAACCTTGGATTTAGGAGCACCAACTCCAAGGAAACCAATCCTTCCAATTCTGAGGCACCAACCCCAAGGGCTCCAACCCTCTGCTATATATTGTCTAGATATGTTTGGTAGTTATTCTCTGATCCCAACATCTTCTTCATTGAATTTTGTCTATCTACACCTTCACTGCTACATCAATGACAACCTGTCTTCATATGAAGGATTCTTCACAAATATTTATATTTCCCTAATAGAGTTTGCAAAGTTACCTCATCATGATTTAAAATAGGCATCATGATCTCCAATAATGTTTCCAAGATTTGTTGAAACTTTCCAACCATATATATGCACTAAGCCTCAATGTATGCACAAAATCAATTTTGTGTTTTCAAGCCTCTATTCTTTACTATTTTGGTAAATATTTCAAGTGTGACTGCTTCTCACTGTTCTTGCTATCGTGATCTCTTAATTCCCATAAACAAACTCACAAATGCTTCAATGTTGGTGCTAGCTACTGCTCCCTTCAAACAATGTCAGATGAAACTTTATTTTTCCTCTTCACAAAATTTTCCTTCAGGTTGCATTATGTACTTGATTATTTCATCACATGCCCGAGCCTTTCAAAGATTAACCGAATCAAAAAAATTGCATCGTCCTTCGGCTTCCTCCTGTCTTGTTGGACCTTCGGCTTCCTCCTATCCTGTTGGACCTTCAGCTTCCTTCTCTCTTGCTGGACCTTTGGCTTCCTTCTGTCCTGCTAGACCTTCGTCTTCCTTCTATCCTGCTAGACCTATGGCTTACTCTTTTCCTTCTGCTTCCTACTTCTCACTCGATCTTTAGATTCTTTTGTATCTTCATCATCTTCCAGACCTTTGGCTTCTCGACCTTTCGACTTCTTCTTTCGTTCGCTTAACCTTCCGGCTTCCTATATTCCTTCAAGTTCACAAGTTGTGAACTGTTACCTCTTCTCTGTGATAGATGCTCAAGATACATTTCCCATATGGAGGTCCCACATGCCACGTCATCACCTTTAATCGTAATCACAACTTCCAGAGGTCTTTTCATAACATAGTTGATCCCATATGGCTGATGGAGCAAATGTGATATGATCTTAAGCAGTTGTTAATAAATCCATCAGGTCCACAACCTTATCGCAATAGACGTTTTGTGGGACTTCAACTAGCACATGGATTAAAAACAGCCTTAACCCCCGTAGTTGACTGTGATCTAAAGGTTGACTATGAGATCGATGGATATGATTGAGTGCGGGACTTCAGCCACGATCAAGGACATCCATACTTTCCTACCCCTGCTCTTCTGATAGTTGTTGCTCCTGTGACTTCTCTTCACTCTTACTCTTTGGCTTCTTGATCCTGTTGCTTTATTGGATCTACTGCATCATTTGTTGTTCAATTTTTGTTCAATTGACCTCCTGCTATTCAATCCACTAGGGTCCTCCATCTCATCATATCATCATATATCAAAATTTCATCACTATGAGCATTATGATCAATGGGCATCAATGAGAAATCATGTATCAAAGAATTTGCCATCACAAACACTATTATATTGACATCAATGACAACCTATATTGACAATTGAAACCTGTCAAATATCGAAGAAACTATTTCTATCAATATTTCGACCAAACCTAGAATTGTAGAAAACATTCATGTTGGAAAATCCTTTTCTCCATCAGAACTTGATAATTACCGTGCTCTCTTTCGTGAATTCCAAGATATATTTTCATGGTCATATGAGGAGATGCTAGGAATTGAATCTAGTATAGTTGAACATGAAATCAAAATGTATCCTGATGTCAAACCAGAGTGACAGCGCCTCTGTCTTGTTCATCCAAAGAAGGATGCTGTTATTAAAATAGAAATTCAAAAAATTTTGCATGATGGTTTCATTTACCCTATTCCTTTTACTGATTGGGCTTCCAATCTTGTTCCTATCATGAAGAAACAACGGATAATATGAGTGTGTGTCGATTATAGGGATGTTAATCAATCTTGTCCAAAAGACAATTATCCTACTCCCTTTATCGACCAGATTATTGATGAATGTGCCAGATGTGAAATATTCTCATTCATGGAAGGTTTTTCTGGCTATAATCAAATCAATATCCGCCCAGAGGACCAATCTAAAACTTTTTTTATTTGTTTGTGGGGTACATTATCTTATAGGAAACTCCCTTTTGGTTTGAAGAATGCAAGGGCAACATTTTAGAGGGGAATAAATTACACCTTCCATGACATCAAACATATTGTTCAAACATACCTTGATGATTTACCTACTCATTCACGAAAGCAGATTGATCACCCACAACATTTGGGAGCTATATTTTTACGGTGCCAACACTACAAAATACGACTCAATCCACACAAATGCATGTTTTTTGTTGGTTTTGGTCATTTTCTTGGATTCGTATTGTCTACGGAGGGAATTCGACTCGACCCACTTAAGGTTCAAGAAATTCTTGACTTGCCTCCACCTTCAAATCTACTTTAGTTACAAAGACTCCAAGGGAATGCTAACTTTCTGAGGAGGTTCATTCCCAATTATGCTAAATTGGCTAAAGGATTTACTCATTTATTGAAAACGAGACACCTTTCCATTGGGATCAGGTTGCACAAGCTTCCTTTTATGCTCTTAAATATACCTTGATTAGAGCCTCATTAATGTATTCCCTGAATTATCAAAATGACTATTTCCTGTATCTCGTCACTGCAGATACAACCATTGGAATGGTTTTAGTCCAAGAATAAGATGGGATTGAACATTCGATATATTATTTGAGTTGAAATATTAATGATATAGAAGTTAAGTACTCTTAAGTCGAAAAGTTAACTCTGGTTGTTATTCAATCTGTACAAAGATTTCACCACTGTCATTTCAGATTGCAACCCTATGACATATATTTTGTCATGTCAATTTTTGGGGGAAAAATACTCAAAATGGATCGGCATTTTGTAGGATTTTGATTTGGAATTCATCAAATCCAAATCAAATAAATCTCTAGTATTTTTTGAGCTTCTTTATGATCTTCCCTCGAATACCATTGATTCAACATCAGAACCATCAATTCTGGATGAGTCTCTATTCCTAATTTCGTCATCTGATGCATGGTATAGAGATATATTGATTTATCTCCAGGCCCAAAATTTTTGGCCTAATACCTCTCGCTCGCAACAATGACATATCCAATACCAAGCCAACTATTATCTGATCGTTGGCAACATTCTTTATCGTCGTGGTATCGATATGATTTTACGAAGGTGCCTCACTCATGAGGAAGCCGAGAAAGTTCTGAATGATTGCCATTTAGGTTCTTGTGGTGGACACTTATCTGGTTATTCTACCACACAAAGAATTCTCCATGTTGATTACTTATATCTTTCCATATTCAAAGATTGCATTATTTCTGTTAGAAGTTGTCATGCATGTCAGATATATGACCATAAAGCTAGATTACCACCTCCACCATTGCATCATGTTGTCGATATTGGACCATTCACCAAATGGGGCATTGACTTCGTGACATGTAACCCCACGTCGGTAGGGGGGCATGGGTATATTATAGTCGTCATTGACTATTTCACAAAATGGGCCGAGGCAATGCCAACATTAAACAACAGTGGTGAGACGGCTGCACTTTTATTTTTCAACCATGTGGTTTCCCAGTTTGGTGTACCACAGGCTATAGTTACAGATCATGGGTCGCATTTTCACAATCACATGATGAGTGAGTTAACTGCCAAGTTAGGAATTTTGCATGATAGTTCTACTCCTTATTATCCGCGAGTGAATGGACAAGTTGAGGCCATCAACAAATTCCTAAAGTGAATGCTTCAAAGAATGATAGAGGTTCATAAACGAAACTAGCATTTAATCCTATACTCTGCCTTATGGGTATATTGAACCTCGGTTCGGAATGCAACTGGATTCACACCCTGTCAATTGGTGTATGGTCTAGAGGTAGTCTTGCTGATACAATTTGAAATTTCATCTCTCAAACTCACGATTGACCTGTTACCCAACACTTCTAATGAAGAAGCATGTTTCTTACAACTCATTCATCTAGATCAAACTCATCATGAAGCCAAATTGGCTAATGAAGCGCATAAGAAATGAATCAAGACGCAATACAATAGAAATTTCAAGCCTCACATTTTCTCAGAAGGAGACCTGGTCTTTCTTTATGATCAGGAAGCTGATAAACTTGGAGCAGGAAAATTTGAACCACTATGGATGGGTCCTTACATTTTCAAGCGTGTTTTGGAAAAAGGTGCCTACGAGTTGGTGGATTATGATGGAATTCCATTGCCGCAGCCCCTAAATGGGTTGTACCTCAAATGTTACTATGCTTAATTGACTGTAGTAAAATCACTATATATATGCTTTAATTTCATGTGTGTGTGTCAGTGTGTCTTTAGAGTTTTTATGTGGTTAAGTAATCTGCTTTTCATTTGTTTTAGATGTCAGAATCTTTGGAACCATTTGTTGGTTACGCCGATGGTGCTAGTCGCAGTACTCAGAACCTATCTTCTACAGCATGGGCCATTTTCACTCCAAGTGGCGAGTTAGTGAGTTTTCAAGGGATTTGTATCAGTTGTTCAACGAACGATATCTCTGAGTATAGAGCATTGATCAAACTTCTCTCTGATGCCATTTCACTTGGCGTTCACTGAACCATCATTAGGCTGGACTCACAACTCATCTTATTACAACTAACAAACATTTATACTGTCCGAAACCCAAAAATTCTTCGTATGTTCCTTAGAGTTCGTATTTTGGAAATTCATTTTGAATACATTCAATATCAACATATTTCCAACAACTTTAACACATTAACTGATTCATTAGCGAACTATGTGTTAAACAGACATTTGCGACATGTAAAAGTAAATTTTCAATTCACATCATTAGTTGAATATGATTGCACATAGCCATATATATATATATATATATATATATAAACTATCAAAGTAAAATAGACAGATGTTTTAAAAAAATTTACAAAATTTGTGTCCAAGACACGTTTGGTCGTCTAACCTAAAAACTCAAAATGCATGCAAAAAACATCCTAAATAGACCTAGTGATGCTCATGATAACAGGTCACATCCTAAGCTATCATGTGAAAAAGCCGCATCCAATGGCCAAGAAACCAACAGTATGGTGCTGCAACCTCATAGGTAACTCCTTGATCTGAACATCCATAATACCAAGGGTTAATCCCTCTACATGGTCCTGCAACTCTGCCAGTGTCTCAGCCAAATCCAAATCCTAAAGAACTACTCTCTTAACATTTCTACGCACTGGTCCACCTGCCTCCTATTGGTGTCTCACAGGTTGAACAGTACCCACATCTGCATGCATGAGAATGATTTTAGTTTAGTCTTGGAACATCAAAACACAAAAACATGTAGAAACTTAAAAATCAAAAAACATTTTGGTCAAAAACAATTTACCGATAACACCCCCTTGAGAACCCACTGGTAAACTCAACTCTGGATCTCCACAAATATCCATCTCTGCATATGGATGCTCCTCGATCAAAATGAGTTGTCAATCTAGCCAACAGAAAAATGTAGTAGAAATGTAATCGATGATGATCTAGGACTAGCTACACCCAGTGTTACATGTTGGTGTTGCACCAATGGAATTCTCTCTAAGGTAAAAGCAATTAAGAGTGATCCATAGCTAAAATTCTTGGTCTTACTGCTCTTCACCTTTGTCAGTTGTTCTTTCAGTGAAGAAAGTACTGCCTCACACTAGTTGAATAAAGTTGCCTCAAGACACTCAAGTGCATACTGCATGTATGATCTGTTCACCAGATGAAGTGTAACGGTGCCGTCCAAATTTACAATGGTGAAAAGGATTGTTCTCAAAGGAAAATCACGAATATCCTTGATGATTATCTTTTCATCCTTGTTAGGCTATGTACCTAGTCGACAGAATTTTCGAACATAGTCGCTCACTAATTCCCCTCCATGGCAGGAACCTGAAAGAGATATGGGGGCACCATGTCTCGACAACCCTGTAAGAAAGTAAACATCATCGATGGTAGTAGGGACCACTTTGTCCCTTATGTGAAAAGCTTGATTTGTTGGATCCCATGCATAAACTAGGAACTGCAATAGTTCTGATTGTTGCCTCGTTTCGGACAACATGAAGTATTTGAGCAACCCAAAGTTTTTGAGGGCCTCAACTGTACCCAGATTATTTAGGGAAACCATGTGTTGTTCTTCATGCTCTCTTTCTTGCCAAGTAATAGACATTCTGATCCAATGAAATCCTAAAATCAAACCATAAGCTTAGTTAGGATCCTTTTCATGCAAAAAACTGAAGAAATTTTGGGTCAAATTGGTGAAACAATTTTGTGAAACTCTCCCAACACAGCCCAAGCAAGGAGAAAGTGCACTGTAGTGTACCAAACCTTCTATCAGGGTACTCCCCAGTGCATTTTTTTACATGGAATCCTGCGTTGATCCCAGGGTGAAATATTCAAACCCTAGGGGCCCTAAAAAACCTAAAAATTTGCATGAAACAGTAAATGAATGGCATGAAAAGAAAGAGGATGGATAGATCTCCTACCTAGTCCAAATAGCACAAGAAATGATCCATAGAATCTCTCACAATCAGCTGCTGAAGATCGAGGTAAAAAATAGGGTTAGAGCACAAACTGAATGGTAAATATCAAATGGTGAAAACAACATGGTAAATTCTTGTTTTTATGTTTATTTCATGAGCATTAAATGAGTAAGATTTAGTGTTTACCTATTTTTACCAATGAAACAGGTATGTTTAATCCATTTAGTGTTTCTTTTAATAGATTTACAGCTGACGTACAGAATTTGACATGCACGATCGTGAATTGTACTTTGACCACAGAGAATACTTTTATCTCCTTTTCGAGCTCTGTTAAACATTGATAAAGCAACCCCCTTGGAGTCCTCTTTAAGTTCTTTTTAGACTCTAAATATGAAAAGATTGTCGATCTCTTGTCCTTTTCAGCTCGTTAACGGATTGGAAATGACATATACTCATTATAAGTTTAACCCTTTTCTGGACTGAGGTAGATTATTTACGAAAAAGGAACACGTTGATCAAACATGTTCAATAGGTTCTCTCTTGTATTGTTTTATGATTTTTCAGACTTGAGAGACAAATATGCAAAAAAGAACTTGTGGATTTTTCTTTTTGTCCCTTTTCAAACTCTCTAAACATGAAAAGGACTGAGTTATCATTGTCGTTAAAGTTGTTAAAACATCAAATATCAACAAACTTGTCCATCATGACAAGACCAAGTTTCACCTTCACTAGACTCGTTAAAACATCACATAGTGATGGATTCACCTGAAGGGTGGAATTATACAACAAGCATATGTTATCCTCATCAAGCTTGATAAAAATAAAGAGGTACTAGCTAGCAATGACTCGGGAAAATGGGAAAAGGGGTAAACCACTTTATGGCAACGGGTTTCTCTTGAACATGACACTTTCACTTCATCACTGTGGCTATTTGGATTGGGTAATCTGCTTGATGGTCACCATACCTTGGTCTATCATACCATCCATTACTTTGTTTTTGGGTAAATGCTACCAATCCATTCAATGTCACCGACATGTTCAAGAGAAGTCACTCAGTTAAATTCATCCTTTACAATACTCATAAACCTTCATTTTCATGACTGCCATTCCTTAACCTTGTGTCGTCAGCCACATTCTATCTCCAAAAATCATTACACTCATTTCATGTCATTGATGTGGGATACATCAAGGCCCTCCTACGATGAGTTGCTTCTTGTTGACATCAGCACATTATCCAAGAAGTTGACTTAGAAACACCCTTCCAGTACCTTGAGGCTTGCATACATCAATGGCAAGTTTCCTGCTTCCAGCGATAGGTTGACATCACTGGCCTTCGACCGAAATATTTTGTATGGTGTTCGACATCAAAACATCCATTCACACCATGAAAAATGTACTGCAGTACCTTGAGGATCATTATCACTATCGGTGATCTCTCTCGCGTTTGTTAATGGCTTACATCATTGGCTGGTAATAAGACAGTGTCTTCCCATGTTCAACTTCAGATCACATATTCAAATGGTTAGACTCGTACTTTAGAGAATTATTGAACGAGATAGAAGACCTCAGATCTAGTTTCATCCATCCAGGCTGCAATTTCAGGAAATGTACCAAATCATCTATATAATGGCTTTACATGGATGGTCATCCTATCATGGGTCTATATCTGTAAAGGACTATCTATGTACTTGGAATGAAAGTTTATATGTTGAGCATGGGTATGCCTTCCCTCAACAATTCATGAGAAAAAATCAAAATATCATGATATTATGTATTGTAATCGATGCAAGTCACCATCCACTTTAGAACCCTCTCATCACATCGTAAAGCATATCACTCAACATAACATTTTTTACTTCATGCTTTAGGGGGCAGCTATTATAGATCCAGTTGGGCACATCACTCCCATCATTCATATCAATACTATTGGATCTCATCAAACCCTAATTCAGTTGCTACATGCCCTAGACAAGTCAACACTTTGAAGTCCTCCTTCCCTGAGAGTTTTTTGGCCTGAATCCCTCTAGAAATGCCTCCTTGAGGGACCAACACAATCTTGGATAGGGGTAAGTGCACTTTAGTGTAGGTAGGCCGATGTCAAGGTGTTTTCCAGAGAACTTAGGCCCACTTTGACCTACGCTAGGCAATATTGAGTGAAATTCACATAGGGTTCTGGGAATATTCTTATATTCTTAAGCCATCTAGAAGATTCCCACACTTATCATCTCCTATGAGCTCGAAAATGGATGAGGAATGTGTTAAGTAACCCCCTATCCTCTCGTCCCTTCCTCCATGGAAACTAACTCTGAGTTTGGAAGGCCATTCAATACCCTCATTTATGACCAAACCACCATCATTTTCCTATAAATTGAGCACTCATCTAAGTGATCAGGGGCTGGACTTTGAGAATTTGTAAGGAGATAATATTGGTGTGAGGTTTGAGATTGTGAACAAGTATTTTTATGCTGCCAAAGTGTTGTGCTTTTGATGTGATGTTGGTTGGAACCCAAGCTAAAAGAGTGACAATGGATCAGACTTCATGGTTGTAATTCTTCCTTCTACTTAATAAAGTTGTTTACACCTTTTCCCATATTCTTGTCTTTATGTGTGATGATTATATGTGTAAATTATTTCAATTCCATTTGCTTATAATAGATAGATCTCTTGCTTTGATCAGTTTTTTTTCCTCTATTTATGATTGCAGGTACTTGTCGAGTGAGTTAAGTTCGAGAAGGAGGGATAGGAGCCAAACAAAGGAGACAAAGGGAAAGTGAAAGATAACAAGTAGGTCCCTTGTCTTATTTATCTTCTATAGAAATAGGTTAAGCACTTTAAATCTATTGTTCTAGGTGTAGCTACCCACCTAGGGAAATTGTGTTTATCTGTAGATGCAAAATTCCACATGACACTCCTTCACCCTGCACACTCAGCTGCAGACTTACCAAGGCCTCTTGCAAACTCAACTGTAGGAGCCTTCCCCTTTCACCTAAGTACAGGAAGTAGAGCCTTCCTGCCTTAGCACTTTCCTAAAACAATCTCTATCTTGACTTAGCTACTCTTCGCTACTTCTTAGATTCGCTATAACTCAACAATATATAGATTTATTCAATACAATACCATGGTCTGCGGATAATGGGTGAGTCTCAAAACTAACCCAAACAAGGGGCTAAAACCCCTTTAACTCCTATCTAACTATGTTCTCTGCATCCACCTTTCGCGGAGACTTTACATCTTTTGTAACACTTATACAAAAAGTTTGGTTAACTAACCCCAAACTGACCTGAGGGACCCTATCCCAACAAGATCAAATTGTTTTTGTCATACCACTACATGAATAGTTAGATTATTTTCGATATTTCATATAATTTAAGTTTTTTTTATATTGTATAACCATTGGAATATTATTCATCTACGCTTTCTATGATAAATCTCAAAGTGATTTTTGAATGTTGTTAAATCTCTTATATTTTTTCCTTTTCTTCCTATCACCACAATTAATCCACTAGTCATCTTAGTTGGAAGCTAGTCATTTGATGAGATATTTGAAATGTATTTTTCTATAATTTATTAAATGAGAAATGATTGAAACAAAAACTCTCTTTCAAAAAAATTATGGATTCCTTGGCATAGGGCACTAGCCAAAAACTATCTCAAGGGAACAAGACGACCTAAAAATCATAGAAAATTTTCCAAGAAGATAAAGAATCATTAAGATAATGGAAGATGTGGGTGGCCACTGATATCCACCTAGGAAAAATATAAAGAGGAGAATCATGATGTAAAAGAAAAGATGTCATAGAGTCTTGAAGAAATAAATAAGGTTATTATTAACCTAAATATTCATATAGAAGAGGTGAGAAGGATAGAAGAAGTGGTGAAAATCCAACTAAAAGAAAATGAGCAAAATTGTGGGAAAAAGGAAGACAAAATTATTTTATTGAGAAAATAACTAGAGAAAAAAACTACTCAGTTGAATAGAAGGTTTAAGTTTGTAAACAATCATGACTTGAATAATATTATTCACTAGTTGGAAGTGACCAATTTATAGCTCAATAATTAGGTTTTCCATTTGTAAGACACCACTTATGAGCTTCATGAAGAAGTTGCTCCATTTCATGCATATAATAATGACATGTTTGATGCATATTAGGCTTTGAAGGATCACCATGAACCCTTATTATTGTGACACACAAAGAAGAATGAAAGCATTTATCAACTACTACATACTGAGAAGAAGGTTGTTGATGAGATGTTAGGCTCACCTATTTGTAGTACAAATATTTGTGAGATAGGTAATGTCCCTCCTTTTGATTCATATTAGGTATCACTAATCACTAATGGTGTTTCTCCAAATTTTTAAAAACACCTAAAAAATATTGGATCCTGAATTCTGAGAACAACGAGATAAATTAGTGGCAGATATTGAAACAATGCATAGGGTATTTCCACCTCCATTGATCCCGAAAAACAAAATTATAGAGTGGGGCTTCGATATAATATTTTTGTTTCCTCATTGTTTACACCTAGACTTATTAAACCGAAGAAAGTGATATTTAGTACAGGTGGGATTCATCCTGAAGAGAAACCACTTTCTAATTGTGATAAATAGATTGATGATTTGGTATGTCAGGTTTTTTGACTCCTCTCATAAATTAGGCTTTGCCCCTACTATTATAGACTAGAACTCCATGCCTTATAGCTCTCCTCATCATGAGAATCAGAGAAATTTTACCAAGAATCACATTTTTTGGAGTAGTGAAGATCATGCTTTCAAATATTTACAAAAGTGCCATGAAAGGATGAATAATGGACCAATGTTGACTATCCAAATAAAATGTGAATAGATTGGTGGATGGTTCTATAATTCTTTGAACAAATCCTTGGAGAATTCATATAGATGTGTCTCCTCGATTATAAAATCATGCAACACTAGTTTTCATTGCAACTAAAGAAATGACAATTGTTGATTGAGGATCAACTGAAGCTACGAGTCAATTGAGTTTTCATAGGGTGGTACATCAATTGTGCTTTGATTTCTCCCTTAGTTTTGGGTGTTTTATTGAAGTGATTTATTTCATTTAGTGATTGAAAGAATTGTCAATTTCTTTTTTTGGATTTGTATGAATGACTACCTTATGTTGTTAATAGATGTGGTTGTGTACTACTATAATTGATAAAGACTATTAGCATAATATTGAAAATTAGATTGAAAAATAATGATGTGCTATTTTATAGTTGACTCATTAAATGGGACTTTCCTTTAGATAGAAACTGGGAGAAGCCTAAATGCATGGGAATAATACACTTGTCATTGATTTCAAAGGGGAAGAGTTGAATATAAGGGGAGTAGTGCAAAAAATACGGAGCTTTATCTACTTGTAGACAAGGATAATATTGCAAAAAGGGGGATAATTATATCTATTATTAGTGGAAAATGTGTTTCTTTGTAGGATATCTATCAATGATAAAGGAGGACATTTTTGAACAAATTGTTGTCATTTATTTCAAAGTGCTTGTATAATTGATATCATATATAAGTATCCAAGCATATTAAAATGGGTGTTCTTGTGAAAAATTTGAACTCAAAAAGTGAAATGATAGTTTCAAACCCATGGTTTAGGAAGTCAACTGTATCTTCCCATGGTATTTTCCCATTATATTTGGAAAAGTGAAATAAACGAGGAATCGATTATTTAATCAATGAATTTTAGTGAGTTTTTGAATTAACATTTATTTTCATGAAGGGTTAAGATAATGTATAAAAGGATAAAGCACTAGAAGGAAAGTGTGAGTGAAAAAATGTAATTTGTGGAGTGAACAAGCCGTCTTAGGATTTTCATTATAACTTTTCTTTGGGCTATGTGAAATGGTAAAAAAATGAGAATATTGAGAAGAGATCAAGGAGAATATTTGGTTAAAATTTTTAATATTGGTTTGATGTTCTTTTAGAGATATATTTTGTGGAAGCTAGGGTTTGTAATTGGTCTGAAATGTGATTGAAATGAGTCATCTCCATATTTTCACTATAATTTATTTTTAGGGATGTTTTAGATGGTGATTTTTTGAAGAAAATAAGGAAATATATCTAAGCACATGTGGGGAAATTTTAGAAATTAGTTTGTTATCTTTTTTGAGATATTCCTTATGGAATTTATCTAGTATAACTCTAGCTAGGTGGAAAGAATTATGTTAGGAAAGACAAGCCCTCTCCCTAACAATTTATGTGCGAGAGAAAGAGCGACTCTCTATAGGTAGGAAATAAAAAAGAGAAACTCTATTTTCTAGTGATATGAACCTAGATGTACCTACGCAGATATACACATTTAACCCAAAACACCAGGGTAAGGGCATGGCTCCTATTTAGGGTTATTGGTAGGGGCATGTTTAATATGTTGTTCCTAAATGCTCCTGAAATCATTTTCAAATAGGTCAATTTGGAATTTTCGCTATAACATATTTTTTGGATGTTTAAAACTTGGAAACATTGAGGAGAAAAATTTTAGATCTCTTAGTACATGTAATCAAAATTTTAGACAGTGGTTTGTTATATTTTATAAGATATTCCCTATGAAATTTATGGTTCCTGAATACTCCGAAAATTAGTTCAAACATTTCAGTTTGGATTTTTCTATAACATATGTTATAAGATGTTATAGATTGTGAAATTTTCAAAGATATGTGAAGACATATAGCTATACCTCAGGTAAAAATTTCAAAGCTTGGTTTGCTATACTTTTAGAGAAATTCCGTGTGGGATGTAGGGTTTCTGAATGGTTTTGAAAATGGTTGCAAATAGGTCAACATGGAATCTTTACTTTATCTTCTTTGTTGGGAATTTTCAGATAGTGAAATTTTTATAGATTTAAGGAGACATACAAAAGTGCCTTAGGTAAAAATTTCAAAATCATATTTGCAAAATTAGACAAATTACATGTTCTACAAGTTCATTCTTGGGAAGAGGAAAATGACAACAAGGTTTGGGAGAGTTTCCTTAAATTCAATTTGGAGATTCAAATTTTAGTCAGACTTGGTGAAGCAAAAAGAAAGAAGTAGACCTAGCAAAGGATGAAGTGGCGAGTAGACCCAATGGAGGAAAAAAAAGTGAGCAAATCTGGTAAAGGTAGAAATAGAAAGAAGACTCAGTCAAGGTAATATGAACATTATCATATTTTGATGAATTTATGTGTGCTAAAGAAGAGTTTTAATTTTGTTATTCTCAATCAAAGTGATTGGTGTCTATTTTTGAGTTGGTGCTTAGCATTCAGATTGGTGTCTCTAGTATGTTGGTGCCTACGAATATTTTCACCAGTAGGGATTGGTGTCTAAAAATATCTATAAGAGTAGATTGGTTCCTACAAATGTTTGTAGTAATAGGTTGATGGATACATATAATTATAAAAATAAGTTTTTTGGTTTTCTCTTGAATGGTTTTCCATATGAATCTTGTGTTCCATATTCTATAGGTGATAGATATCATATGTTATTGTTTTCTTACGGTTCATGAATGTTTAAATAAGTAAAATTTGTCTTATACTAGTTCACCTCCACTCCACAAGTATAAGTGTGTGCTAAACAACAAGGTCCACTTTGGCAAAGTATCTACGTTCAATGACTTAGACCATGTGGAGGAGGATGTGGTCAAACTCTACATGGAAGAATCCATGCTGACAAGAGAAAAAAGGAATTAAATAGTTTAAGGATCAATGGCTCAAATTCAATATTCTTCATGACATGGATGGAAAATATTTTATTCAATTCCTTGAGAAGAAATACCCATCACCGTATTGATAAAAATTATCCATTGTTGATTTAAGAAAAATGTATCCATTGCTGATTTAAGAAAGAGTGTTCATTGGTACTTTGTGAGAAATATCCATCGATTTCTTAGGAAAAAATATCCATCAATGTTTTGAGAAAAAGTGTCCATTGTCACTTTGGGAAAAAGTGTTTATAAATGCCTTGGGGAAAAGTGTCTATCAATGATTGGGAAAATTGTCGATCAATGAAGTGGAAAAATGTTGAGTTATTAGAATTCAAGGGAAGATGTGATAGTGGTAATTTTCAATAAACCCCTAATGGTCCTTTGCACTTGGGATTTTTTTTACCCCATTTCACAATTCAACAAACCTTTGATAGTCGTTGTAACTCAAAGAAAGTATTGAAAACCATTTGTAAGGAAAAAGTCATGGAAATCACATATAAGAAAGTCTTGGAAGTTAGAAAAATGGAAAATTGTGCATTAGTTAAGCAGAAAAAGGAATATCAATGCAATGGAAAAATGTGTATGGGAGTAGTAATACATTGATACAAAGGATAAATTTCTTGATAATTGTGAGGCATAGGAAGGCCATGTGCAAAGTATTATTTGGATAAATAAGGGTTTCATATGGATCAGATCTCATGTGGGCATGTTTTGGATTTTTATTTCGCAAATGAGAGTAAATCCTAAATCTTTAAAGGTCATAATTTTGTGCCCTAGACTCAAATTTCAATAAATTTATAGTCACAGGAAATATCTCAAGGAGAAGGATATGACTATGAGATCATAACTAGATTTAGATATATAAAAAAAGGATATATTTAAGAGTAAAATTTTGATTACCATTCTTAATAATGCTTCAGGGACTTTTCATGTTACAACATTAGTGTCCATAATGTTGGAAAATGGATAGTGGAAACTATTAATCTTATTTTCCTTTAACCTTGATATTTTCTTGTGAATATTAATTATCTTCTTTATTTTCTTTAATTAGATATTTTCATAAAACAATATCAAGAATAGTAAACCAGCAATAGAGGACACATATATTAGGATCTCAGCCAGGGAAAAACCCCTCCAAGGGGGAAACCCATAAACTCTTTTCTTCTTAGAATCTAATTCAAATGAGATACAAAGACCCAAACCATAGGTCAAGTCCTTCTCCTAGTACCAAGTCATCCCTTATTCAAGTACTTCCTTGATTCAAAACCAAACTGCTACATATTGCAATTTTGACTTGCGAGCTTCAATACTGCTACTCATCCTGTAACTTTGAGCCTACAATTTCGGCCATGCAACTTTGAAGGAAACCCTAGAAAATCTCCTCTTGAGACCTTCTTGGAGCAAGAAAACTCCTCATAAGGTCAATGAGATCTAGATAGAGTATCCTTCCTTCCTACTATAAGATTTTTCACTTCGTCTTACTACAACTCATTCCTGGAATTTCGACCTCTTCCTACATCCCAAAAAGCCTAGAATTTCACATGTGTGACAGAGATAGAGTGCAAGAAAAGATATTTTCATTATTATTTCTTCTCCCATGCCTTCTCTCTCATTTTCTACTTCTCTGAGCTATGAATCAAGCTTCTTCTTATGATATCAAACTTATGAGTGAGTGTGTTCCAAATGAGGTCAAACTTCTTCTTTCTATAGCCTTGTGAAGGGGTCAAATTCCCTCCTTTAGGCCAAATTGATGTTACCAGGGCTGAATTGTACTTTTGGGTCTTCTGAGACTTTCTAGAATAAAATATGATTCCTTTTACAAATATTTTTCCCAAAAGGGTCTTACAAACATGATTTTGACACATTTGACTCAAGATAGTAAATCCTAAGACCTAACAAACACTAGAAGCGCAAAGAACATGATTTTACGTAGAAGACCATCAATAATGAGCATGAAACCCATGCTTTAATAATAATAGATTTTTCTTTTATTTTTCTTGTTTGTTACATAGGGTACATATTAAAATGAGTACAACAACTATGAAGACTGAAACTAGTTACATTTCTCAACACTCCCTCTTAACTAGGGAGGTATTCATAATTGTAAAACCAATACAACATCATATTTCAAATGGAATATTTCTCACAAGAAGAGTCAGATTGACAAGACATATTGTAAGCATCATCATCATGACCAACATTGTCTTTCAGGCCTAACTAGACAAGCTCTACTTTAATAAGGAGCGTTATGTTAAGAGGATTTAT
This sequence comes from Pinus tabuliformis, assembly GCA_031772625.1. NCBI lineage: Eukaryota > Viridiplantae > Streptophyta > Pinopsida > Pinales > Pinaceae > Pinus > Pinus tabuliformis. Next base: position 660,622,491 of record CM062804.1, read on the forward strand.
TTGTGTTTTTTGCACTACATTTAGAGGGTACATACCCCATCCATATGTCTATAAGGTATAACCTTTTAGTAATATTCTTATTTTATATATCCAACCCTAATTTCTCAAATAATATCAGTCCTCTTCAACCACTCTTCTCTTAGATATGCATCACATCTTCAAACAGTGTCGATACCTTTCCTTTCTTTGATGTTTTATCCTGAAGGAAACCACATATGCTTATCCAATCCTATGCCATTCTCTCTTTATCACTTGAAGAAGAGAAAGCACATGTGATGTCCAACATCACTTCCTCTCAACCATAGAGGACATCCCTCTTCTCCTTTAATCTTGAGAATAGAACCTTTTGCATATACAAGGACACTCCTTTACTCCATCTCAAAATAAGAGGATATCTAGATTTCCTTTCTATGTAGGAAGTCATCATCACAAGCCTTGTAACTTGTCTTCATAAGAGTATTAGCTACCATATCTTCATAGCTTCCATACCACTATTTTTTCTCATCTCCTTCTTCTTTAATATGAAGTTATTTCATCGAGCCTTTCCAAAATTCAAGTTGATCATAGCTTCTTCTTGAAATTTATATTCCTTTGAACTTTAGGTTATCTTCTCACACTGACACCTTTTCAATCCCAATATGTCCACGTCTTAAGTTCATAATTGCAAGGTACTAGATATTGAGATTCTCTTAATAATCCTCATACAATTTCATCCATATAGTTGAAATTGCCTCAACTTTCATCGTGTATCCTTACAACATTCTACCAAGTAGAAAAATAATATGTTAACCACATAACCAAAAATAATGAAAACCAGACTTACCTCACCATGGTGACCTTGTCATTCCATAAACATCCTCTTGGTAAATCTCCGTATGAATATCCATTCATGCATCATAGGGCCTGAGAATCGAACTTGATTACCATGTTACAACTTTTCTTGTGGAGATTATAATGGATGTCAATTATTATCTTACATATTATAGAGAAGTATTTAACCTTTTATACATCCTTAAGTAATTCAATTTCTATTATTTCTCTAGCATCATGTATCCATATACCTAAGAATATTTTATGACCAAATTTAATTCCATAAGATTATATACATATGAATATTATCTAGAGTTGTATATCAAGCATGCATTCCTATGCTTTCATCTGATCATATAGCTATTCATATATCTAACAAAGAGCTTGCATATGGACCCATTGCATTCCTTCATCCCTTTACCAATATTGAATCCACATTACAAGGAATACATACTAACATTGTCATATTTCTTTTCCCAAGAACCTTCCATAATGATGGTTTTCTAGGATCATGATGATCAACTTAAGGAAGATGACTACCTCTAACATAATGTTAGATAATGGTTGGATGATCAATATGAAAAATGGTCTATATATCTATCTAGATGATTTCTACAAGGAAATTTACTCATGAAAACTCCAAATATGCTAGTTTCATATGCTTCTCTCTATGATGTTATGAAAAACATACTATCTTAAAAGAAATATTAATCCTTATAAAGAGCCTGACAGTTAGTGAACCTTCTTCATTAGTAAATATCCTTCACTTCTTCCTTCATTTCTGTCTTCTTAGGTTCTCCCACTGCTTCCGCTACATGAGCTTCACTCCTTTCCTTTCTCTTGTTGTTCTGTTGGCTTAGATAGTCCCTCTTGAAGTGTCCAAACTCAGTTCACTTAAAGAATTTAATCTTAGATATATCTTTCTTCTTAGACTTTCCAAACTTTCCATTCTTCAAATTCTTGACGTGGGCTAGAAAGGCTTGAGATTGATCATCTGATCCAATGCCATATTTGACCTTGATCCTTGATTCTTCCAATATGCACTGAGCCCACAACTCATCAAAGGGAGTTGAATCCTTCTTGCAATATATGCTTGTTCCAAAGCTAGTCCATTCTAGTGGCAATTCATTTAGTATATAGATGGTTACATATGAATCATTAATTGGCTCTACAAGTCCTTGCAGATGGTCTCTTAGTTGAGAGACTCTCATGATAAAGGACGTCACATCCTCATCCTTTCATTTCTTCATCCTGTATAACTTTTCAACAAAGACATATTTTGTCTTGTTGTACTTATAGAGCACAAATTCACTAGCTTTTCATACATGGCGTTGGAAGTCTTCTTGTTTTCAACAAATGGAACAAGAGAATCCTTAATTGATTCAATTATGATCCTTTGAGCCCTTGCTTATCCTTTCTTGTACTTTTCTAGTTCTTCTATTTTTTCCTTGCTTAGTTCAGTGATTTCCTCAGTAACATATTCCATTACTTCTTGTTCTCTGAGTATCAAGTCAATTATTTTCTTCCATGCTAGATAGTTTGATGCCTCAATGATGTTATTTCTCTCATTACATAAATAAACCATATGACTTTAAGATTCAAAAAAGATGTAATAATATGATACTTACTTGAGATCAAGATTCTCCTTGATGATGTCTTCAATATTCTTGATGCCTTCAAGATCCTTGAAGTGTCTTCAACAACGTCTTTAAAATATATTTCCTAGGATTCTTCCAACAAAAACTTCCAAGATCCTTGATGCCTTTTTCAAAAATTCCTTCCAAATAGATATTATTTCAAGAAATATAAACACCTTTCTTAACCTTTCCTTTGATGTAGTCTTTATCTTTTCCAACAGAAACCCTCCTAATAGGTCTTCTATTAATTGGTCCTCAATCCTTCGTGAAGTCTTATTCTTTAGTCATTTCTTGAGAGTTTCATTTTCCCTTCCCCTTGACAAGAAATTCCTTCTAGTGTCCTTCTAGCTACCATCCTTATTTACCTTAGCTCTTATCCAATGTTGAAAAATGGATAGTGGTAGCTATTAATCTTATTTTCCTTTAGCCTTGATATTTGTTTGTGAATATTGTTAAAGACAACTACGGTGAAGACAAGAATATGAATGATAAGAATTAAATGCATTACTATTCACAATGATATACATTTTATAATACATTGGAGTGAAATTTGGATTCCATACTCCAAGGTATTTTGGACTCCCTTTAACTGTTTATCTTCCACACCATAACCCTTAGAGGATTAGGTTTCCAACATTCCCCCCCTTAATCCGAAGGGGTATGTATGAGTCCAAGAAGATATATATAATACAAAATGTGCAAAAGTGTGTGGTAGCACTAGGATGAATGGGTTCTCTGAAATGTTGGTATAAAGGGGTGGTTTAAGGATGACCACCAACACTGGAATGCTTAGTGCAGTTCCCGAAACTCTTCCAAGTCTGGCAAGAAGCTGAAATATTCTACTAGAGGAAGTGTCCCTAATGCTTTGTCCAGGGAGACCTTCAACTTGAAAGGGGAGGTATCAACCTGCATAGATGGTTTAAGGATAACCACTAGCCAATGGCATTCTCAAGGGAATATCTGTCTCTGGCTACAACTCTGAATCTAGTATGGTAGGTTGTGGCTCATGCTCACTTGATGTGGCTTTGAAGCTTATAGATGACCATCACTTCCCCCCCCCCCCTCCCCCACCAATAGATACAAGGTGAGATGATGGAGAAAACTCAACTGTAAGACTTTTTAATACTCTAGAAGAAATTCTGAAAGATGATTGAAATATCTTCTTAGCTATTGAAGCCCATTGCCAAGAAGTGATCCATCTAAGATTAATCTTTATTCTTGCAGCAGGCTTATTTTTGAAGCATATGTGTGAAGAATGATACGTTGACCACAAATCCTACATGGATGAAGATTAGAACAATGATCTTTCATATGGACAACTCAGTCATAATGTTGGCATATAACATTATGTTGTTGTTGTTGTTGTGGAAGAGGAGTAGAATTTGGAACAACTAAAGGTGAACTCTCATGAAGGAATCCAACACTCTAAAACTGGATAGACTTTGAGAAATCTGGAATATGAAAGGACACATCCTTGTCATATCCAAGACCAGTTCTATGCTTGTTATGAACAATATCTTCTGATGTTTTGATGATGGTCTTTGGAAGTGCATAATGAACTTTTTCATCTGCATGTGACTCTGCTACTTCATTGGGCACTGGATCTGAATCAACTCTAACATTATTGACTTGTTGTTTATGGGAGTTTGTTTCAATGTTTTGAATAGAAACATGTTTAGAATGATGACTCCACTACTATAATTCTTCTTGTTGAAGTTGAGATTCAAGCTCCAAAAAATATACCTTTTCCTGTGTATGCTACATACATGTTTGAATGTCAACAAGAGTGGTTTTGTTGATTTAGATTGTGTGTTGTTAGCAATGGATATGATTAGAATTCCCAATAACTCCAATAATCCTTGATTTTTTTTCATTATTCAAACAATCAAGTCAATAAATGACCATAAATGTAACTGTAAATGCAACTAGCTAGCAATTAAATATTATTCAAAATAAAATGTGCCTAATGATAGGAGGGAAATCGACTGAAGAGAAGGATAATCCCATTACTGATTGAATACTTCTTCAAATAACCAGCACTCCATCAACTTCTAGCAAGAGAAGGTTCCACTACGATGTCACCATACTTTTAATGGGATTCTATCGAACACATATACTAGGACACACATGAACCATTCACGAAAATCTATCCAACCAGCGCTCACAATGTTAGAACAAAGATTAAACTATTTATTATTTAATGCACTACTACATATATTCAGTGCACTACTACATATGGAGCATGATAATCCAATCATGGGCAGGCACATGGAAACCAAAACTCCAATGTTATATACCAACGTGGAAGGGAAACATTATATATCAAGAGTTATAAAACTGTGCCACTTCCAGGAGGTGCCACCAAAGGGAGTTATAAAACTGTGCCACGATGCTAGAACAACGTCTAGGAGAGCAGTTTGGAGGGTCATGAAGGGTGGTTTTATGCCACCTTGAAAAGAGTCGGTGTTGATGGGAAAAGTGTCTACTCATAACGCCCCTATCCCACTAAGGTGTGACAATACCTTAGCAACAAACTAGGAAAACTATTTTCGTATTCTTCTTTATGAACTGTAAACGAAGAGGAATAGGATGAACCAACCTGTGTCTTGCGCTAGTCCTTTGATCCAATCTCTCTCCTCTTTGACAGCTTCCAGCTACCTGCTCCCTTACTTCCCCAGCTTCACCAAGTTCCTGCAAGATCATAGAAGAGGAAAACTACACAAAGACATGGATTTACATTCATAAACAGCTTAGGATCAGATTTAAGCTAAACATGCAAATATAACAAAAACATCATTGATACACAAGCATGTAGGAGAAACTCAAATAGTTTTATTGATATCACAAGAAGGTCCAGGAGGAGTTACAACCGATGATTCCTGATCCAGCATCAACCCCCCAGCAAAGGAATCCCCTCTTCACCTCCAACAAGGCATAAATCACCCAATGCACTGATCTCTATCTCAAAACCAATAACAATTCTCTGCAAAGTACAAAATTCCAGCCTCTGGATTTCTGGGATGAGGGATCCATATATAGATGTATGCAAAGAGGATGAGTCAGCTTATGATTTGACTAGTGGCCTCTCTCTGTCAGTTCTTGCTTCCACTTGGAGACTGAGAGCCTCTTACTCATCCTTGGTCGAACTCAGTGAGGCAAGTGTCATTGGGGAAGATTCTGGAAGCTTCCATTGTTTTTCCACCTCGCGGAATGACACTGCCATTTGTCATTTCCCTCTCAGCGCACCCTGGTAGTGCATTTAGGTGCGTTGCAACGCACCTAGCTAGTGTACTGGGGTGCTATGCAACGCAACTAGCTAGTGGAGCAGCTGAAATGATCCTGATTTGACTGTTTCTGAGCAGTTTCTGGTGGAGAACTTCTGGGAGAAGCTGTAGTTTGTTGACCTTGTTCCTTTAGGGGCAGGAACAACACTTTTAGGGACTTAGTATCCCTTGGCTTATGGACATTTCATGCTTAGAGCTGTAAGACACAAAAATGTCTATAACAGTTGCCCCCTAAAGTATGAGGCCGTTTATCAGGTGAAATGCTTTATTAGGAGGATCCGAAGTTCTTTCAATGCTGGGAGGAGACCTGTAATAAGATACAATACAATACATTATCTTCATACTGTTTTCATGATCTAGCTGAGGCGGGCATTCCCATGCTCAGCTTTATAAATTCATTTTTATGTACACAGGACAGACAATCGTCTGACGGTAGACTGATGATTCTGATGAAGTCATCATCCTTTTGGTAGGATGATTATCTGTGCTGCAATGCTGTACATGTTGATGTATTTATTTTTCCTGAATATATATCGCAGCCCGGATGGATGAAACTAGATCCGCGATCTTCAATCTCGTCCGATCTTCACTCGAAGTACAAGTCGATCCATGTGAAAAATGTTTTGAAGTCGAACATGGAAAGACATCACTTGATTACCAGTCGATGATGTAAACTGTTAACAAGCGCGAGAGGAATCACCGATAATGATGATGACCCTCAAGGTACTGCAGTACAATTCACGTGGTGTGAATAAAGGGCTTGGCGTCGAACACCACGCAAAATCTTTCGGTCGAAGGTCATTGATGTATACCTGTCGCCGGAAGTGAGAAACTTGCCATTGAGGCTTGCAAGCTTCAAAGTACTAAATGGGGTGTTCCTAGATCAACTTCTTGGATAATGAGCTGGTGTCGACAAGAAGCGACCCATCAAAGGAGGACCTTAATGAATTCCACATCAATGACACGGAACGGAGCAAATGATTTTGATGGAGGTGAAAACGATCTGATGATATATGGTTCAGGATGGCGGTCATGAAGGAATGAAGTATAATGTATGGTAGTGGATGGAACACGGGTGACTTCTCTGGATGATTTCTCTTGAACATGTCAGCGACACTTATGTGATGGATTGGTAGCATTTACCCCAAATGTGGATGGTATGGCGTGACCATGGTGATGTGACCGATGAATGAAACAACCCAACCTGACTCAGGCATGGAGTAGAAGTGTCATGTTCAAGAGCGACTTGCTACCAATAAAGATTCTTTGAGTTTCTTCCCAATTTTTCCCCAGTCATTGCTGACCAGTACCTCTTTATTTTTGTCAAGCTTGAGGAGGATAACATATGCTTGTTCTATAATTTGCCCTTCGGGCAAACCCATCGCTATGTTTTAACGAGCCTAGCGATAGTGAAGCTCGTTCTCGTCTAAAGACAAGTTTGTCGCTATTAATCTTTTTAACGAGTTTAACGACAAAGATAACTCGGTCCTTTTCATTTTTGGAGAGTCTGAAAAGGTACGTAAAGGTAACTCCAAAATTCCTTTTTCGTCATCTAATCCCTTAAGTCCAAAAAAGTATAATTCAATACAGAAGGGATGAATTTTCGATAGTTTTAACGAGCCGAACAAAACAAGCGCTCGATCTTTTTGTGTAATAATCCCTCAGGTCCGAAAAGATTAAAATCTAGAGGAGGGATAGCACTTCCGGTCACTTTAACGATCTGGAAGGCCAAAACTCGGATATCTTTTCATATTTTACGAGTCAGTTGAAAAGAGCTTAAAGAAGACTCGCCTTTTGAGGAACGAGTGATAAAATGGGTAGCAGCTGATTCCAGGTAAGGTTTAGAATTTTCCAATCACGGCAGTGTCACAAGGATGGCTAGTGAAATCACTCTTCGCAGCTATTCCTCAAAATGGGTAAACAATCAAATGGAGATGAATGATCAGCCAATGGAAAAGTGGAGGTGACGGTGCAAACACAACCAAGGCTTTAATGGCTGAAATGCGTCATTCACAGTGGTTATTTACCGGGGAATAGTTCATTTTTTAACGAGCTTAAACGCGGGTGGAAACACTTGCTCATGTCTTATGTTTATTTTTTTAACGAGCTTGAACTATGTGCTAAAACTGCTCGATTAATCCAGTCATATGACAAGAATGTCTCATATAAAATTCGGCAATCTTTCGAGTGTTGCCCTACATCCTTTCTTTATGTAAGTTAGGAAACGACTAATCCAAAAAACAGATAAATAATCGCTCTTTGCTTACACTCCAAAAGGTTTGCATGCCCCCAGGTATAAAATATGGTTTCGAGGTTACCCCTCAATTTGCAGACAAAACATTTGTTCTATCAGGAAAAGCCTACCTCTTACAGGTTACCCAAAGATTGTTCTGTTCGCGGTGCAAACAAAACACTTCTTCGGCGATGTTGCTCGAAATCAACAAAGGTGAGTGACGATTCCCGCCAACTCACATAACTTTGACAAGAGAATCTTATTCTAGAATAACCCCTCTTCCACCGATGGATGGGGTACAGACTAGTCATATTCTCCCGCGGAAACCTACCCTATACCCGAAGTTTTCCTGCCGAAGCAGACCAAGATGCATGCCCCCTGGGTTTCAGTCATATCCCTCCGAATTACTTGCGCTCATCGGGAGGACGGACTGGAAATTGAGGCATTTCTTTCGTGAAGAGACCATTTAGGGATGGTATATGACTATTTGCGATGCGCGATCCAGGAAATGAAAGCTGGTCCACGAGCTTGCCCACTCTTCCTTCGTGCGGAAAACACATTACTCTAAAGAGTGAGGAGATGATGGCTCCCATGCAATAAATCTAGTCTCGTCCAAGGAGTAGGTTATAATCCAAGGGTCCTTGAACTACCATTACATTCATTTGAACTGTCTTCCCTTTCAATGTTATGGGCACATTGGGAAGGATCCCTAAAGGTCGACTGGTTCCTTTATCAAAGCCTGTCAGATTTCTCATCTCAGGCAAAAGCGATGGCGAACCAAGCGCTTTCCAAGCAATAGAGGAAAGGATACTCACAGAAGCCCCTTCACCTATGATGGTACCAGCTATGACCATTCTATATATTTGAATGATAATTCGGAATGGTATGCTTGCTGGTAAACGGGGTCTGCCTAGTTGATTCCAGTCGAAGGAGACAACTAGGTTGCTTGGAGGTGGGACCGAGTAGACGGTCGGGTATGGCTCTGACGAACTTCCCTCCTGCGGTAAGGGAATGGGTAGATTGCTCCCATGTTCGTCGGAGTCTGTGTTGATGAAGAGAATTTGGACAGTGTCATCCTTGTTCTCTTCAGTGACTGTATCATCCGAAGATAAAACCTCTGAAGGCAAGACCGGGTCAACTGCCGCCTCAACCCTTTGACTTTCGTCTGGTATGGATTCAGATGGTTTATCTTCGATGATAGGCGCTTCCGCCGACCACTTGAGCGGGCCAGCTAGATTCTCAACCAGCGACGGACTCGGCAAGAGTTTTTTATATCCAGGAGGAAGTCGTAACGGTGAAACTAGACGATCATCCAAAACTCTTTTCGCTTCGTCTAAGAAGGGACAACGGTGCTCTGCATGATTGCCTTCGCACAGTTTACAGGGAAATCTAGCTTTCCCTCTTTGTCCTGGGGCTTCACTTTCGCTAGTTGACGGTGTGCTTTCAACATGATCACCAGAGGTTGATGACACCGGATTGTGCAAACGAGGAGACCAGTCCCTTAGTATCCGAGGGATGCAAGGACAATCTCTGTGAAAGTGGTCTCCTTTGAAAATGACACATGGCGATTTAGGCCTGGTCGGTGCAGTGTGTGGATTTTCGTTAGATGACACTCGTTTTCCCCCATTCGCCTTTGGCTCCTTCTTCTTTTTCTCTTTCTTCTTCTTTTCCTTCTTCTCCTTAGGAACTTGGCTTTTAGCTTTACCAACCTCGTTAAGCGAAGAGGAAGGAGGAGAGGAAGAATTAGAGGAAGTAGAAGGCTAGTGGGTAACTCTGGACTCGTCTAATTGCTGATTCGATTGTTTAGGAATAGTGGTGTTCTGAATGACATTGGTTGAGAAGAGCCATACTGGCAAGCCAATTGTCAGTCCTGGAAGCGACAATGTGGCCATATGGGGCGCACCAACATCTCCCCAAGAGGAGAAGGGACTAGGATTTCCACCAAGGGGAATTCCTTGGTTGGTAGGCTCCATTTTCTCAACCCAAAGATCAACGTAGGAAAAGGGGATGAATATTTCGCTTAAAATAAATTTTAACACACTTTGACACAACTTGTTTTTTCAGTTTTAAAGAGTCGAGAAAAAACAAAAGATGACTCTAGTCTCCTTCGATTTTTAATGAGCCTGAAGTGACAAGTGCTCAAATGGACCTTTTCCGTTAAGGAGTCTAAAAAGGAACGAAAGGGACTGCTCTGGAGATCTAGGTAGAGGGAGTACCAAACCAATCACAAAACTGCAGAATACTTTTTACGGTACGACAGTCAATCTTCCCGAATGTTGTGTTCGGTGCATTGCGATCAGTAGGGCGGCCGACACGGCTTCCTATGGATAAAAGGTTTTAAGCCTATAGGGGTCTCCCAATATATACTCGACGGTATGTGGGAGCACAAGTCCGTACTGGAACTTATCATCTCAAAGTGGAGGAATCACCCAACCATCAGTGAGGACAACAGTTACCAGGCTTTACGACACCGGAATACGTCTCTAGCCTAGACCTCTAAATGTTGTGTGTTAAGTTCCAATGCGTTATTAGATTCATTCAATTTATTTTAAGTTGATCTTTCTTAGAAGTTTGCCTTTTGGGATCACCACGAGATGTAGATGTAATTCCTAAAATGCAATCTAAAGATGATAAGCAAGATTTTATCTCTTTTTAGCAATGAAAATCCTAGCTACAAGGGGAAAAGAAAGACACAATCTTTTCTCAAAGAGCAAAGAGCACACTGTAAATGCACTTTTCCTAAATCAAGCCAAACAGTCTATCATTATGCAAATGCACATATGCATGTATTTGTTTTCACTTTCTTAATATTGATGCCTAAAAATAAAGTTGATGTACAAATCTGAATTTGCTTTCAAGTGAAAAACACAAACAAGCTTCTTTTCGAAATCAAAAGGTAGAGAAGATTACGACACTTTATGATTTTGAAATAAACACTCGTTTCGACACTAGAAAGTGAAAAATTCAAACCAAAGGAAAAAGTAAAAGCATAATCGACTATCAATAGCAAATAAACTTTCTCCTAAGATCAAAATCAACACTTACGACAAACCTAAATCCAAGGACGACAGTATGACTATCCTACTTTTTCAATGGAAAACTGTAAATGATGTAACAAACACACAAAGAACATCTACAGTCTTTTTGTACAAAGGAGGCGGAATTAAGGCAAAGAAAAGGGGTTTCTAAACAGACACACACTGATCACAGGCTGCAAAATCAGAGACAAAAATGAAAAAATGAAGCAAAGAACCTCAGCTGCACAGGGCTAGGCTGATCAGCGCACCTGTTACATAGAGAAACTGAATTGCAATGCAGGTAGCCCTCTCCAGAATTGCGTTGAAATGCAGAATCTCTTCACAGAGCCTGCGCTGGGGCAGAAACAAGACTTCTATCCGGGTTCTGGGTCACGGTTTACAGTTTAATCTATGGATTTTGGCCGAGTAAAAGCAATCAGTAATGCATAATCAGAGGGTGGATTTAAAGGAGGTCTAAGAGCTATCACAAAGGGTAATCAGATCATTTGTGAATCAACTGTTCAAATCATAAACAAATCCAGTGAGTGGATTGAAGTAGCAGGTGTCTACTTTGCATTTGATAATGGCAAATGCAGTTCGATTGCTACTTCTGTGTTTATGAAACAAAAAACAAGAGAAACACAAACAAACTAACTAGACACGCTCCCCAGCGGAGTCGCCATTTTGTTGACGGGAAAAGTGTCTACTCAGAATGCCCCTATCCCACTAAGGTGTGACAGTACCTTAGCAACAAACAAGGAAAATTGTTTTCGTATTCTTCTTTATGAACTTTAAACAAAGAGGAATAGGATGAACCAACCTGTGTCTTGCGCTAGTCCTTTGATCCAATCTCTCTCCTCTTTGACAGCTTCCAGCTACCTGCTCCCTTACTTTCCCAGCTTCACCAAGTTCCTGCAAGATCACAGAAGAGGAAAACTACACAAAGACATGGATTTACATTCATAAACAGCTTAGGATCAGATTTAAGCTAAACATGCAAATATAACAAAAACATCATTGATACACAAGCATGTAGGAGAAACTCAAATAGTTTTATTGATATCACAAGAAGGTCCAGGAGGAGTTACAACTGATGATTCTTGATCCAGCATCAACCCCCCAGCAAAGGAATCCCCTCTTCACCTCCAACAAAGCATAAATCACCCAATGCACTGATCTCTATCTCAAAACCAACAGCAATTCTCTGCAAAGTACAAAATTCCAGCCTCTGGATCTCTGGGATGAGGGATCCATATATAGATGTATGCAAAGAGGATGAGTCAGCTTATGATTTGACTAGTGGCCTCTCTCTGTCAATTCTTGCTTCCACTTGGAGACTGAGAGCCTCTTACTCCTCCTTGGTCGAACTCAGTGAGGCAAGTGTCATTGGGGAAGATTCTGGAAGCTTCCATTGTCTGTCCACCTCGCGGAATGACACTTCCATTTGTCATTTCCCGCTCAGCGCACCTTGGTAGTGCATTTAGGTGCGTTGCAATGCACCTAGCTAGTGTACTGGGGTGCTATGAAACGCAGCTAGCTAGTGGAGCAGCTGAAATGATCCTGATTTGACTATTTCTGAGCAGTTTCTGGTGGAGAACTTCTGGGAGAAGTTGTAGTTTGTTGACCTTGTTCCTTTAGGGGCAGGAAAAACACTTTTAGGGACTTAGGATCCCTTGGCTTATGGACATTTCATGCTTAGAGCTGTAAGGCACAAAAATGTCTATAACAGTCAGGAACTAAAAACTATGGATATGAACCTTGATAAGGGCACCAATTGATTGAATTAATATTTTCATGTGAAAATACTAACTCGAAAATAACAGAAATGTCACAGTCGTCTTCATAAATTATGTCTTCAAATAACAACCTCATAAATTGCCATGCAAGATTTTCAAGGCATTATTTCAACACATTATCAACAATGACCAATGCTAAGAGAATTCAATATAGGAACTATTATGGAGAAAGCGACCAAGATGTTCCATACACTTCGTACTCAAACTTGACCAGTGCACATACCAGGTTTTGAACACAACATTCCATGAAATATTCTTGTCAACGGAGTATACAACTCAACGATCATCGATATTTCACTTTTTGCAACCCGTGGGTGTTACTGTAGCCATGAATCGAGCCTCAAGATATGTTGAACGACTTCCTTTATGAAAAAATTTTCTCTCTTCATTTCCTTTCCTCGAAAGAGTGGAGTCACTCTGCACTCACACTGACATCTACATCTACTTTTATTTCAAATAAAACGTGGACTGGTGCTTGACTAGCATTGTGTATTCTTATACTAGGAAACCAATTTCAGAAATCGGGTCATGCAAAACTATGAATCACAAAAGATTTAATTGTGAGGGCATGGTATTCCTATTTAATATTACTTTTAGTCATCCATGTGGAAAGGACAGAGCAGTTGAGTACCAAAACATGTGAAGATCTTGGCTTCACAGGTCTCATTCTATGTTCATATTGTCATACATTGGTTGAATACATTAAGGATGAAGAGCTAGTCTCAGACTGCCAAAAATGTTGTGTGAAAGAATCAAAAGATTCAGTTTGCCAAGTTACTTATGATCATGCAATTTTGAAAGTATGCATGAGAAACTCGGTGATTTATCTAGATGTCCTCTCATTTATGGAGGAATAACAAGATGATTTTCCTTCTATGCATGTTCAATATATTTATTCCTCACCCCCAAAACTTGTGATGTTGGATGAAGATATAAATCACAAGGAAACTATCAGGATTGATAATGCCAGTGGAAACGACAAAATTATTTCACCATCTCTGTCATAGAGGTGTTGTCTAGGTATTTCCTCTCTGCAGACAAAGACGATCCCTTTAGCCCAATGAGTGATTCTAGCAACAAACGAGACAATCTAGAAGACACCTTCCTAAATTACAATAGAAATGAGAGAAGAGGAAAGAGACCTACCTCGTTCTGATGCTATAATTCACTCCTCTGTTGAAAATATTGATCGCTTGCTCTTGAGGTTCAGTCCTTACTACTCACGGAATTTGAGTACTTGCGCAAGAGGTCAAAGACACAACAACAAATAAAAGTGAAACAATCATAATCAAATGTAATCCACGTAACATATCAAGGAGAATTAAGATAAATGAAGCATTGACACAAGCAATTATGGAAATTGAACCAACAGTTGTATATATTAATAAACAAAAGAGGAAGCATATAACCAAGGCCTTAATGTTAGTAGCCCTCCTTGACTAAATGCCCAATTCCAATCTCAAGCTCTCCAATCACTCCTTCTCCAAGCCAAAGTGAGTAACATGTAGGCACTACCTCAGCATAAGGTTGCAAATATTAAGAGACCAACCTTTTGGGAATTGAAGAGGAAGAATATATAGGAAGGGAGAGGGAGTTAGGATCTCACCAAATATAGGGGAAGGTCCTCATCTCAAGGAGGAAGATCATAGGGATAAGATCAAAGGGTAATATTGGGAGAATTCGACCACATCCATAATGAACAAACTCCAGCTCGTCGTTCTGGAAGCCTCTAGATCATGAAGCTTCTTGTCCTCTTTGGGAAAGCTTTCCTTTTAGTGATCAATGTGAGTATCCAGGCCAAATCTTTGTTGGCAATGCGAGGCTCATATGGTGCAACCTGCCATCATCATGAGTGGGCAGTGTCACAGTCGCGTTGTTCGCGAAATTAGGGTTTTGAGCTCATTTCCTCAGGGAAGGCTCAAGGAATGTTTTCATTTGTTCTTCAGGGAGTATCTGGACTACATATCAGGATGGGTACACTACATAATTGTCAAGTTATGGGCACTACGGGGTATGACACAGGGAAGTATAGGAGGTGTGAAAAAATATTGTGTAATAGATGCCCCCTAAAGCATGAAGGTTGAACAGGGAGTGATCGCTGAGATGCTTTACGAGCTAGTGAAAGGATGAGAACAAACACCTTCAAGAGACCTGTAAATCAAGGACATGTATACATATGCATATCTGATATCTCTGTCATATATATGAAAACATGAATCCACGATACAGATGCAGCCATCTGAATAGAAAGGACCATGTGAAAAGATCCACTGTATGGGCACAACCATCCGAATGAAAAATGATCGTATGGAAGTCTAAGATCCACATTATGGATGCAACCATCCAATATAGAAGGATCATCATCATCATAGATATTTAAGTCCCACTATATGGTCACAGCCATCCATATAGAGGAAATAAATATGAAATCATGAATAATACATAATATCGGGCGAATGAATCATTCTTGCGGATAAGACCAATCTCCCTAGTATCTAATGATATCTAGCGACAAGCAAACCAAACAAATTCTATCTTTCTCTAAATATGTGATTGATAAATAAAGGTTAACTAGGTGTTTTAGGCCTACCTTGGGTCCAGTGCTAGTTTGTGGAAGCCATGCTTCGTTGATCCAAATGAGCTCTTTTGTAAAGAATCTGCAAACACAAACAGGCACACATATCAAATAACACCTGAAAAGCCAATATAATAATCCATATTTATCATGATGATCAAGGAATTCATGAAATAAACCATAGAAGACAATTTATTGAGAAAAATGAATCTGATTGTATTAACTTTAATCAAAGAAGAACTTTACAACCTTGGTGCCTTGATGTTGTACAAGCTCCTCCCAGGGTCCAGCAAGAATCTCCTCTACTTTGACAAGTTTCACTCTCTTCCCAATGAATCCAAAAGGTATGTAATATATCCTCTCAAACTTAACTAGGAAGTCTCAATTCCAACAATATTTACCCTAAAAAATGTTCAGCTTTCAACCTCCCTAGCAACCATCCCAATACCTTAATTTATAGTGCAGAGGAGGGAAGTTACTAGGTCCACCTTCAAATGGATAGAGCCCTCCTTCAAAGGGATAGGCTCCTCTCATGAAGGGGTTAGCTCCTTTAGTTATGGGAGGCATGAACCACCTAGGAGCGAACAAACCACGTCAAGATTCCTTCTAGAAGCATCCAGAATTAACCCAAAGTGAGTTTTTAAGAATAAACTTGCGCCTTTTTGACTTTCACAGGGGTCTGCACCCACTTCTTTAGAGACAAAGTGGGAAAGTCCGTAGGTAACATGACCAATGGGTGCGAGACCATAGATAATGGTAAGAGAAAGTGCAGAACCAGAGTTTTATTGGTTTTCAAAGAGTTTCTCTCATTTTTAAAGCTTGACATGAAGAGTTGAGGTTTGAGACTTGCAAAGGAGGACAGTATGAGTGGTGATAGACTCACACTGACTGCAGAAAGTCATGGTGATAATATTTTGTGTAACAGATTGTCCCCTAAAGTGCAATGTCTGTAGTAGATGAGGATTTCATTTATCATCTAAGAAGAGTGAAGTACTTTACCATTTCGAGGATCATCTTGTGGAGAGCCTGGTTGGAACCTGTAAAAACATTCAATACAAAATATATATATGAGATCATATCATGGCTGAGGTAGGCATTCCCATACTCAGATCAAAACTGACTAGAAAACTAATTAAACTGCTCTGATATAGGAATGATCTTGCAATACATCACAAGTATAGACACATGTAGACACAGTATGGGTGCAACCATCTGTTTATGAATAGTCCACTGTATAATGAATAAAAAATTCCTTGCAGCCTGGATGGTGGAAACTATATCCAGGGTCTTGATTTCTATTTCCCGAAATAGTACGATTTTATCCATGTGAATGAATGTGTCGAAGTTGAACATGGTAGAAACCACTTGATTACCAGTCAATGATGTAAACTGTTAACAAGTGTGAGAGAAACCACCAGTAATGTCAATGGCTCTCAAAGTACTCAGTACAATCCATGAAATGTGAATAGATGTGTTGATGTCGAACATGTCATGGAATCATTTGATCGAAGGTCAATGATGCAACCTATCATCGAAGGCAAGAAATGTGCCATTGAGGCATGCAGATCCCAAGGTACTAACGATTTCTAGATCATCTTTCTAGATAATGAGCTGAAGTCAATAGAAAGTGATCCATCGTAGGCAAGCCCACAACACGAAATCATAGATCAAGTTTGAAGAAATATAATTGCAAGGACTGACTCAGGGATGGTCAAGATGGATGACAGATATTTTTCAGATAAATGGGTTATTTGCACTAACCTCTTGAAATCATAATGACACTGCAGATGGTTTGGTGACAATTGACCCAAAGCTAATACCCAGAAACTGGCAGAAGACTTTCAATATGGTTTGATTAACTGTTAGGTAAAGGATTTCCCAACCCAGGTGAACAAAAAGTGTCTTGTTCAAGAGTGGTTAAATGTTTTTCTGAGACACAAAGTATGACAAATAGGCTCATTTTCCTCTCCTTTCCCCCACCAGTTCTGGCAAGTACCTCTTTATTTTTGACAAGCTTAGGGAGGATAACATTTTCTTGATTATAAGCTCATCCTTCGGATGAGTCCAACTTAGTTTAAATTCAAACCCTAAGAAGGAGTGGTCCGTTCTTGTTTGTAATTGAACAGGTCCTTTACTGTTTAAATTTTAACCAGTCCAGTATAGGAGAAACTCTGCGTTTTTCAATTTTAGGGAGTCTGAAAAAACTTAAGAAAACTCCATGGTTGTCCGTTTTCGTAAATTTGTGTCTCCCAAGCCCGAAAAAGTATAAAATATTACTTGGGAGAACCACTTGACCATTACGATCAAGGAGTACTTTTCATAATTAGTGTCTTTGATCTGAAAAAGTAAAAAAGCGATCAATGACACGTCGTTTTATAACCAATATCAAATTTGAAACGACAAAAATCCGGCAATCTTTTCATGTTTTTACGGTCAGGAAAGGGCTGTAAGTGGACCGTGTTTTTAATTCTGTTTTAACGAGCTTAAAAAGAGAAACTCGGCAATCTTTTCATATTTTAGGAGTCAAAAAAGAGCTTAAAGGTGACTCTAATGTTTTTTGTCAAAAATGATCAATTTTTCCTGAAAAATCCGTTATCCTGCACAAAAACTCAAACATTACCCATACCTGTTTAAAATAAATAAAAATGCTTCAAAAGTTACCTCTTTAAAGTGAAAAATAAAAAAATAAAAAATTCATTTATTCAAAATAACTTATAAAAAGGGCTTTTGTAAATTCATTTTTACCGTTTGACTTCAGAGTGAGAAAAGAGAGCTTTTGGTAAGAAACTTCCCGTGAAGATTGCGGAAAATCTGTCCGTTGGAATCGAACACCGTCACCTCCAGGTAATCCACATCATCTTACTCTTGCATTTCATCCATTTGAAATTTTTTTTTAGGGTTTTATTTTGATTTTTAGGAAATATTTAGGTTAAAAGACCATGCGCGGGGGTCCGCAGGCGCTTCATGCGAAACCTGCAGACCCCGACTTTTTCGCATGCAGAAAAAAGTCAGGGGCTCGCACCTGCTGTATAGCCAGAGTGCGAACCTACACACTGTCTCTAACATAGAGGGTGTGGTCCCCACAGCATAGGTTTTCAAACTTAAATTTTTCAAATTCCGCCTAAAAACTTTGATTTAAAATATTCTAATCCACCTTTTTATTGAATGTAGGGTATACACCATGCTTGACTGGTAGGAACGGGAGCATGAGGATGCGGACCTCACCACGATTAATCATCAACCTTAAATTGATGCATTGAAGGCATGCAGTTTATTCAAATTTTGGGCCATACCTGGCATGAGGGCCCAGGTGGACTTTTTGTAGTGGCTGGTAGACAGGTGGAATGTACAGGACGAGTGTTTCTTTATTGGTGGCCACTAGCTCGAAATGGAGCCAAAAGACATGTCTTTTTGACTAGTTTGCATAAGAGAGGTGAACAATTGACTCTATTTTGGGCTAGGCCAGGTGGCCAATCTGTCAATAGCCTCCGAATAGAGTTTTGTAATGACCAAACCAAGGACAAAGGGATTGATACGAAAACCATCTCCCTTCCTGAATTGAAAGTGATTGTATTTACTGTCACCAGAATCTGCGGAAGTGCAACACTACATATGGCCACTGAATCCCAAATGCGGATGGAAGTAGACTGCTTTTGGGGCACCATCTTCAACCGGTGCAAAGCCGTGTTGGCTAATGTAAAAGGCCAACTAACTAGAGCAAAGAACAGACAACTGAAAAACTTTGGATATGGTTTCTTAGTTGTGAGCTTTGGTCTAGAGAGGGTCCCAATGTTGGTCCCACAACATCTTTCCATTGGAGTTGGACTTCCCCAAGAGCCCAAACTAATGCGTTGGGTTGCAGTTATGGCCCGTCATCCTGAGGAGGGTTCAGAGGTTTTTCGATTTCCTCCTGAGTATTTTCATTGGTTGGAGAACCAAATTTTTGCTATTCAAGATTTTCCTTATGCTGGGATGGATTATCGTGGTGACCCAGACATGGCTCTTCCACCAGGAGAGCAATGGGATGACTCAGGTAAAATCATTTTCAACATTTTCTAATTTAATTTTTTTTTTTAAGCCGTCCCAAAATTGATAGTAAAAAGTTTCAAATGCAGATGTAGGTCCTCGACAACCAGCCACTCTCCGGCCGTATGAGAGGAAACAGCCAGATGCAGCAGCACCAGCCCCATGAGACAAATCTACAGAGACCTTGGCCAAATTGGAAAACCATCTAGAGCGTTTGATAGCAGACATTCCAGAGACTAGCATAGATGACATTCCTCTTAGGCTACAATGCTATGTGATTGGGGTCCTAGGACCTTTCAGGAGGTTCCTTTGTAGGGTGGCCCGTACAGTGGTTTCTTATCGTGATCATCACCAGTGATAGGATGATCACCTATTGTAGACTCATATGACATTTTTGCTTTTTGTACTATCATTTTTGCCAATCATAAGGTGTTTTTCAACCTATGATCGAAGACGATGTATATTTGACACACTTCTATGCTATGCTATATCACCATTACTGGGTATCTTGTAGAACATGTTATGGAATGTTTTTAAATTTACTTGTTTGATTATTTCAAATATCTACTTAACATTCGATAAGCAATTGCATCTGATAATGTATTTAAATATCTTGGAATATGTTGATATTCAATATAGTCAAATTCACATTCCAAGAGATGAACTCTCAAAAATAATCTCAATAGCACTGGATTTCTAATGGCATAAACTCTATTAAGCTGCAATACAACGAGTTGAGAATCTAACCTCACAATCAAACTTCGAATCCCAAATGAGATGGATTCAGATAACAACTCAATCACTGCACTATACTTTGCAATGTTGTTCGTTGTTTAACCGAGGCTTACCCCATGCATAGATACCAACTCATCAAAGGGCGAATAGATAACCCAAGCTACGGAAGAAATGTTCCATGTATTACGACAAGCACCATCAGCAAGACCAATGTATGTTTTGAGAGACGTCGAAATCTGCAATATCAGGAGTAAAATCAAGATAAGAAGGAATAATGACAAAAACACTCTCTAATCTAAGCACACTTTTTAATCTAAAACACACCAGCTAGAAAGAAAACTAACCTAACTAAAATCTCCACACCCAGATTTAAGCATAATATCTCTTCAGATAAAGACCATTTCTGGGCTTACCTAAAGAGACCCTGTCAAATTCTACCAATTCTTAGGCCCCTTTTGCCAGCTTTCACTTAACAACATAAGGACCATGCCACATGGGTACGAATTTTCCAACGCCTAATTTATCGTTTGCTTGATCGTACAGTAAGACTAGGTCTCCTTCCGAAAAATTATGAGGTGTAACATTTCGATCATACTGAGCTTTAATACATTTGGCATGAGTTTCGATTGCTAGTGCAGCATCACGTCGATTCTCATCTAGCTGAGCCAAGTACAACAAACGTTTCTCCTCTTCGGAAGTGGCTAGAAGTAATTCTATGGCCATTTGCAATGACACGATTTCGCATTCAATGGGTAACACAGCTTCCAAATCATAAACTAGTTGGAAAGGAGTGAAACCAGTTGATGTTTTTACTGAGGTTCGATACGCCCAAAGCAATTAAAATAGCATGTTATGCCAATTCGACCTATGAATCCCAATGATTCATCGGATCATGATGACTAGAACTTTGTTGATGGCTTCAACCAGACCATTAGCCTATGGATAATATGGAGTTGAACTATCGTGACGCAGGCCAAGTTGGTCTGTTAGTTCCATTATCATAATGTTTCAAAAATGACACCCATGATTAGTGATAATCGCTTTTGGAACACCGAACCTAGCAATTATATGATTGAAAACAAAAATCACAGCAATTTTTCCATCTGCCACAAATGTAGGCATCACCTCGTCCCACTTGGTAAAATAATCTACCGCAAGGATGATATACCCATGCCCCCTGGCCGAGTGAGGGTTACATGTAATAAAATTGATACCCCACTTCGCAAAAGGCCCGACAGCAATTACAGGGTGTAGAGGAGCAGGTGGAGCGCATATCTTTCGATCAAAGATTTGGCAGTTGTGGCATTTTCGGACTGTGTTAATACAATCTTTAAACAAAGACGACCAGAAATAGCTAGCGCGCAATATATTTTGGGTTGTGGCAAACCAAGACATATGACCACCACACGCTCTAGAGTGACAGTCATTTAGAACCCTTTCATCTTCCTCATGAATTAAACAACGTCGGAAAACAGAGTCTGCCCCACGACGATAAAGTGTATCTCCAATAATTTTGAATTGTTGGGACTGGAATCGTATTTTCTGACGCTGAGATCTTGAAATTTCAGGCCGAAAGGATTAGGTTTGGAGATAAACTATGATATCTCCATACCAGGGATCTAAAGTGCTGATTAGAAACAAGGATTCGTCCGCAATGGGCTCTTCTGCCACAATTTTGGTATCAGCAAACGGGAAGTCACACATTAACTCCGCAAAAACTAAAGATTTCTTTTACTTATATTTTTCAAATTCCAAGTCAAATTCCTGCAGGATAACAATCCATTTGGAATACTTGCCCCCTAACAATTGTTTGGTCAAAATATAGATCATAGTGTTGCAATCAGAAATTATAGTAGTTTTGCATAGTAAAATGTAATGATGAAAACGTTGGACAGCTTGCACAGCTGCCAGGGCCAATTTCTCCACATGTGAATATTTTAGCTTAGTTGGATTCAAAGTGCGATTGTGGTAATAAATCACATGTTCACTACCGAATCATCTGCCTCAACTAATACCATTCCGATGGTAGAATGAGAGGGGGTGAGATATAAGAAGTAGTCCTAGTTGTAGTTGGGAGGATGCAATAACGGTGCATGGGTCAATGCGTGTTTTAGTGCATCAAAAGATTTGTCAGCTATCTCATCCCAAAAGAATGGAGTATTATGTTTCAACAACCAGGTAAAACCCTTTGTTATCTCGGCGTAGTTAGGAATGAATCGACGTAAATAGTTTGCTTTCCCTTGCAAACTTTGGAGTTCGCGAAAACTTGAAGGAGGAGGAAATTTGACAATAGCTTCAACCTTCAAGGGATCGACACGAATGTCGGCTTTCATCCCAGTAACCGACCCGTTTCTATGAAGAAAACACACTTATTTGGATTCAACCTAATTCGATAATGCCTACACCTCATAAATATTTCTCATAAATGGACGAGATGATCGGCTCGATGTAATGAATGAGCAGGAAAATCATCGAGATAGGGTTGCACAATGTGCTTGATGTCATGAAACACGTAAGACATGGCTCTTTGAAAAGTTGTTCCAGTGTTCTTAAGCCCAAAAGGTAATTTGCAATAAGCAAATGCCCCCCATGGACAAATGAAAGCCATTTTTGGTTGATCAGCAGGTAGAATATTGATTTGATTGTATCCGGAAAAACCATCCATGAAGGAGAATATTTCACTGCCGGCACAATCATCAATGATTTGATCAATATAGGGAGTTGGGTAATTGTCTTTTGGACAGGGTCGATTAATATCCCTATAATCGATACATATTCTTATTGTTCCTTACTTTTTGTTAACAGGAACAATATTCGATACCCAATCCGTTAAGGGAATTGGATAAATGAAACCTGCTTTAAGTAATTTTTCAACTTCTGCTTTAATAGCTGCAGCTTTTCACTGGTGGATCTGACGCAAACGTTGCTAGACGGGTTTAGCATCCAGGTAAGTTTTGATTTCATGAACAACAATTGCTGGGTCAATTCTTGGCATTTCCTCATATGACCAGGCAAACACGTCGCGCAATTATTGAAATAGGGCCTTATATGTTTGAATTTCATTTTCCATACAAGAGGCACCTATATGAATGTTTTCAACAATTCCAGGCTTGACCGAAATGTCAATAGGAATAGTTCAAGAAATATTTCCCAAATTTAACTCAGAATCATGATTTCTCATTGGATTCTGAGGTTCCTTGACATAATCGATCGTAAAAATAGATGAAAAATCATTTTCAAAACGATCAATCTCAAGTAAAAATGAAGATCTATGATGAAGATCTTCCCATGGTAAATCATCAACAGATAAGATTTCACGAATTTTCTCATCAGTGTGAACAAGTTCGGAAAACGTTGTTGAATCTGAGTCTGATATTGAAAGTGATTCTTCATGGACCACATTCATTAAATCAATTTCGGTTGAAGAAGGGTCAGAAAACGACTATACGGATTGATACGCAATTTCATATGGACTCAAAGGCATAGCATCACCAAATGAATCTATCTCAGATTCAGAAGGTACGATCCAAGGATCATCATAAACAATAGTGTCTGATGAAATCATATGAATGGTTGCTATAGAAGTCGATACACTGGGAGGAGGAAAGGAAAAAGGTCCTAGTAAACCAAAATCTTTAACTAGTCCTACTCCAACATCCTTATAAGGGATAGTGGTTTTGCTGACATGCTGGATACTTTCAGAAGAGGCTGGGTCAGATGAAAAGTAAGTTAGCTGGTCTATAGTTATGATCTTTCCATTATGAGGAAACTTTATAAGCCGAAAGACCAATGAAACAACAGTAGTCATAGCGTAAGACCAACTACGACCCATGAGAAGGTTGTAATCTAGAGGGGCATCAACCACCTCCACATCTAGATTAACAGTTTTTCCTTCAACCCCTATAGTTAAATCCTATAGAAATCCAAAAGGATGGAACCCACAGCCATCAAAAGCCTTTAGAATCGTCGGGGATTGATTAAGTGTAGGAGAACCAAGTGATATCCAACACTGGATCGACATAATACACATTGAGGCTCCCTCATCAATCACAGTCCTATAGCAAGGTCTGGTTTTTACTAACACTGGAATCTGGAAAGCCATTTGATGAGGTAAGTGAGGTGCACTATTTTCTAGATCGAAAATTATAAGGTTCGAGTCCTGAATATCAACAGCTCCTATAACCGACAATAGCAATTTACGATGTGCTGGACATGATTGCAGCACCTCCAAAGCCGACATTACTGAAGGTGAAATAGCCAAATCTTCAACAATGTTATAGTTCTGAGCAGCTATCGCATGTGGGTTGAAAGCTGACTTTCGAAGTATACCCTTGGCGGGTGGCTTGATTACTAAGTCTGGGTTAGGTTTCTCGATCTGTAGTGGATCGGAACCGGGAGTTGAAGTTGATGGGTTCGAATTAGAAGATTCTTCTTCCTTACCACCAACAGGACTTTGACTTCCATAATCTTGCGATCGTGCCACAATCCTAACATGGGACATCATCATTATGGGTTCTTCTGAGGCATTTGAGGAAGAACCTATCATCTTATTGCCTTGACTAGGAAAAGGATCCTTCAAAATAGCAGGCGTTTGAGAACCTTTGAAAATTTTCACAACCTCAGCGCGATGAGGGCAGTCTCTTGTAAAATGCTCTTCATCACAAATGAGACAAGGATAACGAGGTTTACGTTGCTCATCAGTAGATTCCTTTTTTTCTGGTTTCTCTTTCGAATTTTTATCTATTTTATTTTTCTTCTTCCCTATATTTTTACCGCCGGATTTTGATTTGGCTGTAGATGACTCTACAACGTGAATATTGGTAGAAATTTCCGCAGAAGAATCTCCTGTCGGGGAATCTGGTAAAGTTATGATAGGAGAAGAATTCTTGGAAGATTTATTCTTACTTTTGGTATTAACTGTACCAATCATACCATCAGTGGCATGAGACCCTGAAGGGGTTGCAGTTATTTGATTTTGTTTAGGATGATCGTGGATTTTCTCGTGTAACGTACCCAACTATGTATAAACGAGGTCAAGGTACTGAGCTTGAGTAATTACTTGCGCTTTAGTAATGAATCCTGCCTTAGCTACATCCTCAGTGATTTTCAGTAATAAATATTTAACAAACCATTCTGCTAAGATCTGATCCGGAATAAAAACTTTCACTAAACGCTGTCGACATCTCCATTCATGAATGTGATCTAAAATGTAAGTGGACGTTGACTGTTTCAATGAAGTTAATAATTCCGTGCCATTGTCATATCTGACAGGCAACTGAAAATGAGTTAAAAATGAAGTAGATAGCTAACTAAAATTATAAAAAGTGGCTTGTGGTAACTCAATGTACCACTTGGCCGAAAGACCAATTAGAGTGCGTTGAAAAAGCCGTAAACGTATTGAATCATCTGAAATGGAGTTAGATGCACACCAGAGGTGATAAGTCATCACATGGTTCGACGGATCCTCTCCTGATTTACCTTCAAACTTAGGAATATCACTAGGAAACTTATTCGGCATTGGCGGAAAAAACGGAAGATAATTAATCAGATCGTTCGTAAGGCGTGACAAGTCAGACAAGTCCAAAGTTGCAATGAACAGTAACTGACGATTAGGGTCCCTGAAACCCTGGATCATGAGACCATCCGCAGGAGGAGGATATCCAGGATAACTTGGAATTGGAATCGCATTTGGGATATTATATCCTCCCGGAAAACCAGGATTAACCAGACCGTACTAGGGTTGTTGAGGTTGTTGATAATTATATCCAGGGTACGGTTGATACTGATAGATTGGGTTATGCACAGTAGAATCGAATTGGTACTATCCCTAGTACGGTTGATAAGTAAATTGAGGTTGACTTGTGACAACCATACTTGGACCAGGTTGTCCTACAGGCATTTGAACTGAAGTCTGAATTGTGGGTCCAGACTGAGGTAAAGACACTTGAGGAATTGATGCGGGAACAGTAGAAACCAGAGCTGTCGATACTCTAGAAGTAGGTGGGGTAGATGGAACAGATGTTGCAGCAGTTGTAGTAGTTGTTTGAGGCGGAGTTCGAGGTGAACTAGGCCCAGGCTAAGAAACTACAGAAGGTGCAGAAGTTTGAATAGTAGGCTGGACAGGTTGCTGGGTTGAACCAGAAACCAAGGGTTGTCTAGATTGAGATGACAACTGCACATTCGGTTGCAAGATCTGTTGAGATTGATATGGATCCCACACTGAATTCATTCTGGGGTATGGACCCATAGAAGGTTGAGCATATTGAGGACCATAACCGGGTTGAGGGTAGGGTTGATAATTCAAAGGTACATTTCCAGCTCCTTGGACAAATGATTGACTGGATGGTGGTTAGAAACCTTGGGTTAGGTACTGACCTTGAGGATGATAACCTTGAGGCACGTACTGATACTAGGGTTTACCTTGAGGTACATATTGATACTAGGATTGAACTTGAGGTACATAATGGGTCTGGGGTTGACCTTGAGGAATGTACTATCCCGTAGGTATGTACTATCCTTGAGGTTGCCTCCCAGGCGGTAAATGGGTACCTGGAGGTTGCACCCCTGGTGATAATTGAGGACCTTGAGGCTGCCCCCCAGGCGGTAACTGGCCACCTTGAGGTTCCGGATTTGGAATGGTACGTGACATCATAAGAATATATTCTACACTCAACGGCTTAGTTTCATTATTACCATTTAATAACCCTTGTTCAACAGGTTGAGGAGATGCTCCCGAAAAAGTACCAGTAAGTGACTGGTACCCAGAGGAAACAGAAGGACCGCCATATAAAAATGTTTCTAGAGATTGAGAAAACATGGATGACTTTGTCGACATATTCAAAGGAGGATAATAACCCCTAGTTGTTGGATGAAAAGGTATGCGAGGTGGTGAAAAACTTAGTCCCAGGTTTTCCAAAAAATTGGTTAATGAAAGATACCAAGCGTCCCTCCTAGGTGGACTGTAAAAGATCAATTCACGCTCCCTAAGTTCTATGGCTGGTTGATTTTTAGGGATAGGTATACCTTCTTCCGGAGTAACAAGTTCTTCAATAGCAATAAGTCCAGAAGGAAGATTTTGGGTAATGACTCTTTCTACCCTGGGTGAACCAAGACCACTAGAAGTTGGAGAGGCAAATCCTGATGTTGGAGTAGTAGCAGGTTTAGTTTCAGGTTTATATATTTAAGGTTCCTTGACTAATTCACTAGTAGAAGAAAAACTACCAGTAACTTCGGAAAAAGAAACAAGTTCAATAATATACTCTGGTGCTTGAACTTAATAATCAAGATGTACAACTAAAGAAGATTCTCCCTCTTCAGGTGACCCAACTCTACTGTCACTAGGAGTTACAAGGGCTCGTATCCCTTCAAGCTGGCTTGGTGAAAACTCAGGAGGTTGGCCCCGAAGTCTACGGGACTTCCTTGGTAATTCAGCCATGATTAAAAATTTTAATTGCTTCACACGCAAACAAAGAAAAATCTTAATGAAAACCACCTAAAGTCTCTAAAGAACCAAACAATTTTGAATCACACACCTAAAGAATCTAGGACGTCAAACCACACACAAACAGTAACTTTCCGTACTGAAAACACTAGTTGGTGATGAAATCCAACGTCACAAAATTCAATACAGAAATGGTGGTTGGAACAGTTACCCCGACAATCTGCTTAATGAATAGACTGGCACAAGTTTCTCCACTTAACCGTCTCGAGTGAAGAGAACCCCCCAGAAAATCCAAGTGAGTCTAGCCGACGTCTGCTCCAAGTACAGTGGGATCTTCCCTCCACCGTCACCTTAGGAAAGAATCCTATAGAATATGGTCACTATGGTTACCAACATAAACAAATATACCTGGGGGAACAGTCTGTGATCTGATACACACGTAAGGGCAGAGTAGCAAGCTCAATCCCCTTGAAGACTCTCTGACATAATCCAAGGTTTACCAACAAGTGACCCCAGGCTCCTCGATAATGGTTAATCTGGGTACCGTTTTTAATATGTGTATATCTTGTATCGTTCCCAATGAGGAAGGATTGATTACCCCACTGGTTCGGACATGATCTTGTGCTTAACTCCTTTAAGAGGAGCTTCCCACAGCATAGATGTAACAATTGGAATTTATCTCCTACCGCAAGATACAGCTACTTATTTGTTTTACTATCTTGGAGAGTTAATTACTCCCTACTCCAAGATACTAGCCTAAGCTATGTTGGTGATAAAGAGCCCTAGAAATAAAAAGATTGCTAGATAGATTTTACTTTAAGCGTTATTTTTATTGGTTTTTTCTTAAGTCAAAAGGTATGGATATGAAACTTTATGGTGTGAAGACTCGACTCCAAAACACTAAAAATGCACTTAAGATGATAAACAATCCTTATTCCTCAATGAATTTCTAGCTAAAGAAAGAGTTGAGAATGCAAATGCTTGAAAAAAACAAATCTTTCCTTAACAAACAAATAAAAAGAAGAACTTTTTGTCTTTTCCAGTAAACTCAAAAACGAGACAACTAGTTATGCTCACGAAAATTTCCCTTTCTTTTCAAACACTCAAATACTACAAAAACAAACTTTTTTCAAAAGATATTTTTTTTTTTTTTTATAAAACACTCAAAACTATTGGAAAATCTAATCTTGAGATCTATAAATTCTAAAAAACTATTTGAAGTAAAAGCTTACAAGATTTCTTTTCAAGGATATTTTACTTAGTTATGAGAAAACTAAGGACTAGTTTGTCCAGAATCACAGATTAATCAAAAAGCAACCATCTTTTGTTTTCTTTCTAAAAATGAAATCCAAAACTTTCAAAACAAGTTCTTTCGAAGCTTCGCAAAGAGAAAAACAAGATGTTTTCCTCAACAAAGGCAGATTTTATAAATCGGTCAGACTCATAAGATGACCAGCAAAAACCAGGGTGATCTGAGGTTTCTAAGGCTTCTAAGCTCTGAGTTACTACAAAGACCAAACAAAAATCAAACGAGGCACACAAAGCTTCTAGAAATTCACCTAAAACTTAAATGCCAATGAAATTAACCTATGAAAATTTTCTAACAAGAAACGTGCAAATTTGGGCAGAGGCTAAAACATATAAACAAATCCTAAGCTGACTGAATGAGAAAATTTTAAGTTTTTCAAAGTTTTGACAGGCTCTACAGGCTCCCAGTACAACCAGGTGCGGTACCAATCTGTGTGTAAAGAAAAAGTGTGGGGATGGCCGCACTGTGTTACAAACAGAGGGTGCGGTCCTCTTCCAAAAGCGTGAAAAACAAAAAAATAATTCAAGATCTACAGAACCTACCCAATCCCACAGAGCAAGCAAAAACGAGAAACAGAGAAACCATTTCTCAAGTCAAAATAAAAGCAAAGGCAAAAACCAAAAATTCAAGTCCCCAGTGGAGTTGCCATTTTGTTGGGCGGATGAATCATTCTTGCGAACAAGATCGATCTCCCTAGTATCTAATGATATCTAGCGACAAGCAAACCAAACAAATTCTATCTTTCTCTAAATATGTGATTTATAAATAAAGGTTAACTAGGTGTTTTAGACCTACCTCGGGTCCAGTGCTAGTTTGTGGAAGCCACGCTCCGTTGATCCAAATGAGCTCCTTTGTAAAGAATTTTCAAACATAAACAGGCACAGATATCAAATAACACCTGAAAAGCCAATATAATAATCCATATTTATCATGATGATCAAGGAATTCATGAAATAAACCATAGAAGACAATTTATTGAGAAAAACGAATCTGATTGTATTAACTTTAATCAAAGAAGAACTTTACAACCTTGGTGCCTTGATGTTGTACAAGCTCCTACCAGGGTCCAGCAAGAATCTCCTCTATTTTGAAAAGTTTCAATCTCTTCCCAATGAAGCCAAAAGGTATGTAATCTCTCCTCTCAAACTTAACTAGGAAGTCTCAATTCCAACAGCATTTACCCTAAAAAATGTTCAGCTCTCAACCTACCTAGCAACCAGCCCAATGCCTTAATTTATAGTGCAGAGGAGGGAAGTTACTAGGTCCACCTTCAAAGGGATAGAGCCCTCCTTCAAAGGGATAAGCTCCTCTCATCAAGGGGTTAGCTCCTTTAGTTATGGGATGCATGAACCACCTAGGAGCAAACCAACCACGTCACGATTCCTTCTAGAAGCATCCAGAATTAACCCAAAGTGAGTTTTTAAGAATAAACTTTCACCTTTTTGACTTTCGCAGGTGTCTGCACCCACTCCTTTAGAGACAGAGCGGGCAAGTCCGCAGGTAACATGACCAATGGGTGCGGGACCACAGGTAATGGTAAGAGAAAGTGCGGAACCAGAGTTTTATTGATTTTCAAAGACTTTCTCTCATTTTTAAAGCTTGACATGAAGAGCTGAGGTTTGAGACTTGCAAAGGAGGATAGTATGAATGGTGATAGACTCACACTAACTTCAGAAAGTGATGGTGACAATATTTTGTGTAACAAGCACGGATCTAATGATCAGACTCACGTTGATCATCCCCTATTATAAAAATGAAAATCCTCCTCTTAAGAAGTAAAAAATTCTATGAAATGGGATGAAAATTGTATGAAAATCAAGAGAAAGGGAAGAGCTCTTACTTGCAACTAATGGTTCATGAAATGGTGCCCCGGATCTCCCACATAGCTTGCGTGAAGAATCAAAGAAAATAGGGTAAAATGCACTCTCCAAATTATTCAAAGTGAAATGGTAAAATGTTTTTACTTTCTTCCTATTTATAAGATTTCAAATATATTTTTACCAATATTTTATTATTTTTCTCGATATCAATGATGTGTGGTTGTCTTTGTATAATTACAAGACCTTTTGGTGATAATGGTGATCATTTTTGACCAATTCAATGAGTTTTGTTTGATCTCTTTTTTGGACTTGTTAAAAATAAATGAAAAAGGAGCCCCCCTGGAGTCATATTTAAGCTCTTTTATGACTCTCAAAAGATGAAATGATCACTGAGTTCTTGTCTTTTTAAACTCATTAAATTAAATGAATTGACATCGTCTAGGTATACGTTTAGCCCTTTTTCGGGCTGGGATTGACTATTTACGAAAAGGGAACACCTTGGTTGACATGGTCAAGAGGTTTTCTCGAATATTGTTTCCTACCTTTTCAGGTTTGAGAGACAAATTACGAAAAGGGACTTGATGGAGTTTTCTTTTTCATCTCTTTTTCAAACTCTCTAAATGTGAAAAACACACCAAGTTACTCTTCCAACTGACTCGTAAAAATTTAAACGATGAAAGACTTGTCACCATGACGAGACCGAGTTTCTCCTTCCTAGGACTTGTGAAACTTACTAGGGTGGATTCATTCGAAGAATGAACTTATATGACAAGCATATGCTATCCCCTTCAAGCTTGTGATTTAAAATAATTGGGGTACTCACTAGAAATAGTGGGGAAAAAGTGAAAGTGAAACATCTCTTGTATAGGCAGCATGTCGCTCTTGAACATGACTCTCATATGTTCCTCATTTCGGGTTTGGGATATCCTCTCTCAGTCACTTTTCCTACAAAGTTTGGGTGATCCAATTTTCCTCTCATTTGGCTATTCCACTTCATCATCATGTCCCTTAGTCCTATGTTGAGTCAAATGTTGCCACACTATAGAGTCGTGTTGCTGATATGTTCAAGAGAAGTCCTATATGCAGTTTACTACCTATACATTGTCTAACCTTTTGCCACAGTCTTGGATCATACTCGTTTATTCCACTTTATTCCTTGTTTCGTGTCGATGATGAGGGAATCATTATGGCCCTCCTTCGACGGGTTACTTCTCGTCAACTTTAGCTCATTATCTAGGAAGATGACTTACAAACTCCCTTTCAGTACCTTAGAGCTTACATGATTTAATGACAAGTTCTTCACATTCGACGACAGGTTTTCATCATTGGCCTTCAATCAAATGATTCCATGAGTGTTCGGCCTCAACTTCATTTTCACATTCACGGATTGTACTATCGTACCTTGAGAGCCATTGTAATTATTGGTGGATGCTCGCGTGCCTATTAACAGTTCACATAATTGGCTGATAATCACATGGTTTTCTAGCATGTTCGACTTCAACACATTTATTTGCATGTTAGAATTTGTACTGTGATTAGGTTGGAATGGAGCAGAAGACCTTGAGTTTTGTCTGACATGACTCAGTCTGTGTGGAGTTATGTGTTACAAAAAATATTGTCACCATGACTTTCTGCAGTTAGTGTGAGTCTATCGCCACTCATATTGTCCTCCATTGCAAGTCTCAAACCTCAGCTCTTCATGTCAAGCTTTAAAAATGAGAGAAAGTCTTTGAAAATCAATAAAACTCTGGTTCCGCACTTTCTCTTACCATTACCTGCGTTCCCACACCCATTGGTCATGTTACCTGTGGACTTGCCCGCTCTGTCTCTAAAGGAGTGGGTGCGGACCCCTGTGAAAGTCAAAAAGGTGCAAGTTTATTCTTAAAAACTCACTTTTGGTTAATTCTAGATGCTTCTAGAAGGAATCTTGATGTGGTTGGTTCGCTCCTAGGTGGTTCATGCATCCCATAACTAAAGGAGCTAACCCCTTGATGAGAGGAACTTATCCCTTTGAAGGAGGGCTCTATCCCTTTGAACGTGGACCTATTAACTTCCCTCCTCCGCACTATAAATTAAGGCATTGGGCTGGTTGCTAGGGAGGTTGAAAGCTGAACATTTTTTAGGGTAAATGTTGTTGGAATTAAGGCTTCCTAGTTAAGCTTGAGAGGAGAGATTACATACCTTTTGGCTTCATTGGGAAGAGAGTTAAACTTGTCAAAGTAGAGGAGATTCTTGCTGGACCCTGGGAGGAGCTTGTACAGCATCAAGGCACCAAGGTTGTAAAGTTCTTCTTTGATTAAAGTTAATACAATCAGATTCATTTTTCTCAATAAATTGTCTTCTATGGTTTATTTCATGAATTCCTTGATCATCATGATAAATATTGTTTATTATATTGGCTTTTCACGTGTTATTTGATATGTGTGCCTGTTTGTGTTTGCAGATTCTTTACAAAGGAGCTCATTTGGATCAACGGAGCGTGGCTTCCACAAACTAGCACTAGACCCGAGGTAGGCCTAAAACACCTAGTTAACCTTTATTTATAAATCACATATTTGGAGAAAGATAGATTTTTTTTGGTTTTCTTGTCGCTAGATATCATTAGATACTAGGGAGATCGGTCTTGTCCACAAGAAAAATTCATCTGCCCGACAGCGTTGATCACCCCATTGCCCAAAAGACCCTCGCACTGTCAGTGTGAAAATAATTCGAACAGTCACGATGGGTGTAGAGCGAAAAATAAAATAAGAAATCCTCTTTCTTAATCAATTTTTCCAAAATTTTAAATTGTTGAAAATATTATATATATTATTTATGGGTACTTTGTAGGAGATTTCAACGAATATGGCCATCGAATGGAAAGAGAGAGGCCACGAGGTAGAAGACCACCAAGCTGCCCAAAGCGATGCATTTGTTAACACTTTGAGGGACTGTGGATTACTCAAGTTATTTCATACCTCGGGACTCAGAGCTCAGAATGAGCTGCTAGCAAGGGAAATTTCAAGGATTGAAGTTTATCTTAATTTTTAGAAACCTTGGTGAATCTTACTAGTCCCTAATATGCAAATTGTAAATTTTTTGGTGATATTTTTGTAGAAATATTTAGATTTCCAATGATTTTATATTAGTTGATATAATATTTTGGTGATTTTTAAAGT
This sequence comes from Pinus tabuliformis, assembly GCA_031772625.1. Lineage (NCBI taxonomy): Eukaryota > Viridiplantae > Streptophyta > Pinopsida > Pinales > Pinaceae > Pinus > Pinus tabuliformis. Next base: position 660,656,332 of record CM062804.1, read on the forward strand.
AGAATAATGGTGTACTATAAAATTTGGGCGAATCATTTTTTTGGAAAAAGCATGGAAAATTAACCCATCTGCGAATATTAGCCCCTAAAATTTTCCCTAGCTGCTAGAATATATCAAAGGATTATGGGATGATGGGCGTGATATATTCATCATTGGAGATCAAGAACTGGAACTAGAGGTAGTGAACATCTATTTAAACATTGGACTATCCAGAAGAGCGAGATGGTCCAACTCTTTGGATCTCGTACTAGAAGAGAGAGCACTAATACCCTGATCAGAAGGAATTTCCCTGGTGTAGAAACAACCGTGAGCGGGAAGGTTAAGTTAGAAACCATCAAAAAACTCCCCTTGAGGACGATTCTACATACCATCGCTCATATAGCTGGGGCTCAAGCATTGCATGAGGCAATGAAATAATAGTTCCAATATGCAGTGGATTGTCTTGCTCCAACAATATTTAACTGGTATGAAGGGTTACTAGTCAACATGAAAAGATAGTTGACTAAGTGCAAAACAGGTCAATTAGAATAGTTTGGGTTTGGATCGATCTTGGTCACATTCTTCTTGGAGCGTTTTTCCCTATTTCATTGCCAATGGGTAGAGGTGGAGGATCCAACTCTGAGGATCTAAGGTTACTCAGATGGAGTGAGATCATGCCTCGAGGTGGAGGAGGTCAACAAATGCATTTCCCTCCATCGTTCCTTGGTTGATTGCACCAAAAACTGGTCATAGTAGACGACTATACCTATGTGGTCATAGACTTTAGGGGAGACCTAGATATTCCTCTACCACCTTGTGCACAATGGGCTGATGCAGGTAAAAACCTTTTTTTTTTGGAATTTTTCAAGTTTTATGACTTTTTTTTTAAGTGTATTTGAGAGTTTACTTATGATAACTTTGTAGATGTGGGACCAGAAAGACCTCCCAGAATGTCCTCAATCACCCAAGGATTAGCACGCCAAGTAGAGGAAGAAGCTCTGTATGAGGAAGGAGAAGATTCTATAATGGAGATGGAGTGAAACCTGGAAGTGATTACTTGGGGGATTCCATAGTATGCTACTATAGACGACGTGTCACTACAGTAGCAGAGGCATATAGTAGGTGTTACACATTATTTTGTCGCACCTCCTGCACTTCCCTCTGACATACTCCAAAGTTCCAAAAATATGACCATAATGTAGTGTACTCATTCATATATGTAGCTTAGATCCTCCCTCAGACATTGATTGGAAAATGCCTTGAACTTCCCCTGAAGGAAATAGCTCTTAAACCCCAATTTGAGCATCAACGTGGTTATGAGACTAAAAACTGCAATGGTCGTCGTTGTATTATACTTGACCCGTGATGGCACTGCTATGTTTACCTGTATACCCACGATGATCCCAAAAAGAAAATTTTCCCAAAGAGGATGAGAAGCTTCGTGATCTAGAATCTTCTAGAACGGTGAGCTGGAGGTTGTTTAGCATAGATGAGGTCAAGTTCTCCCAACTTGGTCTCTTGGTATTATCCCTATGAGTTAACTCCTCAAGATGGGGGCCTACTCCTATATTTGGAGAGATCCTAACTCCCTTTCCCTACCTATATATTCATCCTCTCCCATTCCAAAATGGCTGGTCTATGTATATTTTCACTGTTATGCTAAGATTGTGCCTATATGCTACTCATTTGGCTTGGAGGAGTTCTTGGAGAGCTTAGCTTGGGCTAGGACATTCATTCAAGGAGAGCTTATCAACATCAAAGCTTGGTTGTATGCTTCCCCTTATTTTCTATTAATATACAACTACTAGTTCATTTTCCATTGATGTGTATGCTCATATATCATTTATCTTAACATTCCTTGATCCGTTAAGTAGGTTTCTTTTGAATATGCTATTTGTATTTGCATGCCTTGTTGTGTCTTGATCTCTTATGCAGGCACATAAAAATTGTGAACAGTAGGAACAAACTTGTGACACAAGTGATTCTAGGTCTTCAACAAAGGGTATCAAGATAGCATCAAAATGAGGTAAGTCATCTTGTTCATCTCTCTTTTCAATTGTAAACTAGGAAAGTGTCTAGTAGATTGTCACATAGGTTTCTAGTCCCACTCATTGGGCTAGATGGATCGTTTATGTCTACAGAGAGGATTTACCTAGACAAAAAAATGGCTTTCCCATTGACATACCCCAAAGTTCCCGAGACATGACCATAATGCAGTTTACTCATTCATATATGCAGCTCAAATCCTCCCTTAGACATTGATTGGAAAATTCCTTGAGCTTCTCCTGAAGGAAATAGCTCATAAACCCTAATTTGAGCATAATCACTCTTATGAGATTGAAATCGAAATGGTCGCCTATTTTATTATACATGACCTGCGATGGCATCACTTTGTTTGCCAAAGAGGATGAGAAGCTTTGTGATCTAGAAGCTTCCAGAGCAGTGAGCTGGAGGTTGTTCAGCGTAGATGATGTCGAGTTCTCCAAACTTAGCCTCTTGGTCTTATCCCTATGAACTACCTACTTGAGATGAGAGCCTACTCATATCTTTGGCGAGATCCTAACTCCCTTTCCCTGCCTATATCTTCATCCTCTCCCATTCCCAAATGGTTGGTCTAAGTCCATTTGCACCCTGCTAATATTGTGCCTATATGCTACTCATTTGGCTCGGAGAAGGAGTGCTTGGAGAGCTTAGCTTGGACTTGGACATTCATTCAAGGATATCCTATCAACATCAAGGCTTGGTTGTATGCTTCCCCTTCTTTTCTAGTAATATACAACTACTGGTTCATTTTCCATTGATGTGTATGTTTATGTATCATCTATCTTAACATTCCTTGATTAGTTAAGTAGGTTTCTTTTGAATATGATATTTGTATTTGCATAAATTGTTGTGTCTTTATCTCTTGTGAAAGTGCATAAACACTGTGAATAGTAGGAATGAGCCTGTGACACAAGTGATTTAAGTTATTTAACAAAGGGGGTCGAGATAGAATCAAACTGAGGTAGGCCATCTTCTTCATCTCTCTTTTCAATTGTAACATGGGAAAGCCTCTGGTAGATTGTCACTTAGGTTGCTAGTCCCACTCATTGAGCTAGAAGGATCGTTTCTATGTGCATAGAATATTTACCTAGACAACAAAATGGTGACTCCACTAGGGAAGATATAACCCTTTCCATCCATTCCTTCAATCAGATCCTTTGTTGAGTTTGACCAACCGTTCGTTTTCAGGCTTGTTCGTTTGTCTGTAACTTTTTTCACTTACTCGTGATTGCTTGAAGGTTCTTAGTTTTGATGATCTTGAAGATATTTTGGTTTTATCTCATCTTTATTGACCATCGCAGTTTTCTCCCTGATAGTCGCAATGACATCACAGATGTTTTAATTACAATCATGACTATCGTTTTTTTGCCTATTACAAGTGTGATGATCCCAGAGGTTAAAGGAAATTAGGATTTTTCTTCTTGATTTTAGTATTTTTCCTTCTAGCAATGGTTTTTTAGTGTGAGTATAGTTTCTATGTCTTTGTTGACATGTTTTTCTAACTGCATTGTCTCTTGATTCGGTTTAAGTGTGTTTGGAGCTTGATTTTATTTCTAGGATTTCTAGGTTGACCTTCATTCACTCATTTGTATGATCTTCATAGATCAATTACCCTCATTCAAAGAGTCTTTTTGCAACTGGTCATCTTTGTCAAGTCATTTTTGGTTCTTCGTTATAAAGTGGTTTTTGTTAGTGTTGAATCAAGTAGATGCTTTGATACCTCCTTGAGATGAGGGCTTAATCCTATCTTTGGAGAGCTCCTAACTCCCTCTCCTTGCCTATATATTCATCCTCTCCCATTCCAAAATGGTTGGTCTATGTCTATTTTCACCCTTATGCTAAGATTGTGCCTATATGCTACTCATTTGGCTTGGAGATCTTAGCTTGGACTTGGACATTCATTCAAGGATAACCTATCAACATAAAGGTTTGGTTGTATGATTCCCCTTCTTTTCTATTAATATACAACTTCTGGTTCATTTTCCATTGATGTGTATGTTTATGTATCATCTATCTTAACATTCCTTGATCAGTTAAGTAGGTTTCTTTTGAATATGATATTTGTATTTGCGTGCCTTGTTGTGTCTTGATCTCTTGTACAGGTGCATAAACACTGTGAATAGTAAGAACAAGCCTGTGACACAAGTGATTCAAGGTCTTCAACGAAGGGGATCAAGATAGCATCAAAACGAAGTAGTTCATCTTCTTCGTCTCTCTTTTTAATTGTAACTTAGGAAAGTGTCTGGTAGATTGTCACTTAGGTCGCTAGTCTCACTCATTGGGCTATAAGGATCATCTCTATCCGCAAAGAGGATTTACCTAGACAATAGTAGGAGTATCTGCGAGACTGCGTCAATTGTCAAGCCGAGTGATTAGAGTTATCTCATGCTACCATGAGCATCATGTGGGTGAATATCCTATTCCTAGTCATATTATCTACACTATTGTAGGCTTTTAAAGCCATGTGTCTCAGAATATTATTTTTGAGATTTTGATATAACAAAATTTGACAGACTCCATATATATGTGTGTGTGTGTGTGTGTGTGTGTGTGTGTGTGTGTGTGTGTGTGTGTGTGTGTGTGTGTGTGTTTATATTGTCTACTTATGTGTTCATATATCATGATGATGTGTTCGATTTTTATAAGTGACGCAAATGTCTATCTAAAACATAATTTTCCAATGCATATGTTAATGTATTCAAATTTCGTGGAATGTGTTGATACATAATGTAATCAAATTTTCTTTCCAGTAATCGAACACATAGATACATGTGCAAAATGTGTAGATTTCTTATTGAATAATGACCATTTAATTGTAGCACAATGAGTTATGAATCTAACTTAACAAACAAATTTCTGATTGTGAGAGAAACTGCTTCTGATAATAGTTCAGTAACTGAACTCTACTTAGCAATATTATTAGTTGTTCATCCCAAGAAAATACCTTGAAAATTGATCAACTCGCCATTAGGTGTGAAGCTACAGAAGATAAGTTATGTGTGCTACGACATGCACCATCAACAAAACCAACATAATGGTTTGACGACATCTTCAAACCAAGTGGAACACAAGGTAAGTAGAGGAAACATGTTTATAAAGCAAACAATCACACCAAAAAATCAAAACGCACAATAATGAATTCACACACTAATGTACAAAAGTAATTACACAAAAATCGTGCATAATACATTTTCAAATAAAGCCTGTTGCAGGGGTGTGCTAATGCATTACCTTCATATTCAACCAACTCATAGGCACCTTTTTGTAAAATGAATTTAACAATGTATGGCGCATGCCACACAGGTTCGAACTTCCCAGCTCCCAACTTATCATTGGCTTGGTCATACAACAAGACCAAGTCACCTTCAGTGAAAACTCATGGAGAAATAGTTTGATCATAATGAGATTTAACTCATTTTTTTTGTGCTTCGATAAAAATCGCAGCAATACGATGAGTTTCATCAAGCCTCTCGAGATAAATAAAATTTTCCTCTTTCGATGAGGCATTGGGAAGTTATTTGATAGCTACTTTTAATGAAGGAATATCACATTTGATAGGGAGTATCGCCTCTAAACCATATACGAACTGGAATGGAGTGAAACCAATGGCTCCCTTACCTAAGTTTCGGTAAGCCCAACGAGTCGAAAACAACATGAGATACCAATCCTTTTTATGCTTTCCAATGGTACATTGAAGCATAGTAATTAAGACTTTATTAATCACTTCAACTTGGCCATTGGCCTGTGGATAGTAAGGAGTTGAGCTGTCATGGTGAAGATGCAACTGAGCAATAAGTTGTACCATCATGTACTAATGAAAATGTGATCTATGATTAGTGACAATGGCTTGAGGGATGCCAAAATGGGCTATGACATGGTTAAAGAGGAACTGAGCAGTAGTTGTACCGTCAGCAGTATATGTGGGCATCGCCTTAGCCCATTTAGTAAAATAGTCGAAATTGATGATGATATAGTCATGCCCCCCAGTCGAGTGAGGGTTACAAGCCATGAAATCAATTCCCCATTTAGCGAATGGGCCTACAGTAACAACTGGGTGTAAGGGTGCTATTAGAGCCTAGATTGACCTCAGGCTGAAAGAAGGCAATTCTAGGGTAACCATAAACCAAGCTTAACCTGGTAGCTAGCCCTACCAAGTCGGGAGAGGGCTCTCTCCTGATGAATCTTAGTCAAGATGACTGGATCATGAAAAATATTTTATGCTAGGTATAGTAGCTCTAGGGTTTTGATTGATTTTGTTGGTTTTTTCTAGATCAGGTGGAGCTGGGCAATTTAGGTATGGGAAATTAGGTCAGAATGTAGGGTGTTTTATGGGGCAAGGTAGGTATAGGCTTTAGCACTTGAAATTGAGTGATGTGAGATGTCTAAGATTGGTGAGGAGTTAAGGATGGCATGTAACGATCATGTATCCTTCTCAAATAGCAGAAAACATAGAATACTGAATGATTTCCCAAGGTAGAGCACTGTAAACAATGAATTCTACCTATCTATCTTGATATCATTCAGTTAGAAGCAGTGAGATAGATGATGGCATATATAAAAGGTGTAAACTACTGATAACAAAAGAAGAAACTATGCAAAATCACCATACCACAGGAATCCCATAAAAATAGCTGCAACTCCTATTAATTTCCTTGCCAAACTGCTTATAATGATGTACAATATAGTTAAGAGCATCCAAGTGAATCCAACCCTTGCAAATGAGAAAGAAAATACATAATATAGACATTACAATCCCTTATCCTAACCATCAAGGGTTGAAACCATGAGAAGAGGAGTTGTTTCAACCATTTCTAAACAAGGACCAGGAATATAGGCAATCAAACAACTTGCCTCTATAAGTAGGGAAATTGATTCATTTGCCTCAAAACCACCTCTAACTAATGAATCTACCCTATAACACTATTTTACCATTACATTTACATGCCATGTCATCAGTTACATCAATTAAATCATCCATGAGGAGAGAGAAGTCAAATTTACAGTTAAAATAGGCGAATTTGAGTTTCCTGGGCAAAATGATCCTAAGCACAGTGCCGCTGGTCCTAAGCGAAGCACCACTTTCCACCTACTTTTTAAGGCCTTCTCCTTAGCCAAATTGAGTGCATGATATCTCATTAGAAATATCTTCAAGTCTAGTTTCTGAAACACCTATAATTTTTTAATTTGGAGTTCATTTTCCCCCACAAAACTTGATCTCCAAAGACTGCTTTTGTGTGTCCAAAAAGAGGTAGAGAGGTCATCTTTTAGTAGTTTTTGGACCTTTTGGTGGACCAGATCTACTCCAAAACTTCTAAAACTTTCCAGGGTGTATGTCCTTATCATGATGAGCCAAATATGTCAACTTTTCCTCCAATGGATGCTCTAGTAAGAAGCGCAACGCTGATGGTGCTACGCTCCTGGGAAAAATTTCTGTGTTATGAATTACAAAATTTCAAAAATGCAAAAACTGTCCAAAAGCTGCCCAAATTTGGCATGGAACACCACCATCAGCTGCTTCGATGGGCTAGGGAGGCTTCAGCTAACATTCTCAATTTATCTTCCTTCATTTTTCCTTCCAAAGCTCTCCTTAGCCTTGCCTTCAATTTTCTAATCCTCATGTTACAGATTTTGTTGCGGGTCATGTAATGGTAGGCCATGTGTTAGAGCATTTTCTTATCCCTATTGGCCTTCTCAATTAGTCCTTCAAGATGTATGTTGACCCTCTCAAGCCAAGTTTCCCTATCATTTTCAATTGCTTGCTCAATAGGAGTAAATGTGACATGAGCCTCTTTAGCCATTTTCCTGTTTGCTTTGATCATTTGCAGCTCCATGAGGACTTGCTTGTCACTCAATTGTTTGTTTTCCTATTCTAAATATTTAATGATGAACTTGGCTCTTTCTAAGTTGTCTTCGAAAGTTTGTATTTGAGCTTCCCTTTCTTGAATGATGATGTCCTTGACAGTTTCTTCATCCTAAGCTTCCAAGTCAATGATGCCAACTCCATGATGAGTAAAGTGTTGTTGTGGCTCCTCATGCTTAGTTAGGTCAAAATCTCTTTCCTCCTCATCACCAAGATCATCCTCTTGCACTTTCTCCTTGCCTTTGCTCAACTGCTCAACCTGTACCTGTTTTTCAATGTAGAAGGCAAAGCTTCTTCCACACCTTGTGGAGCAAACACTTGCCTAGCAGTTGCAAAAAGTTTCCTTGTGCCTCTATGATATGTCAAATACACTGGAATCTCAGAAGTTTTGGTTTCCTTAACCTGTTTCCTTGTTTCTCCATGGCTAGATGGCCCACCTTCTTCTTGATGTACTAGTGATGGGATCTGTGGACCTTTATACATCTCATGAGCAATGAAAATCTCCCAAGGAATGTTAAGAAGACTGAGATGGTGAACAAAAATGATTTTGATTAAGGAGTAATGGTAGATGTTGTTCAAATACTGAGGGTATGGCTTCTTCTACAAAAGGTAAGCTATCTTGTCAATGTTTCTAAAAGACAAGTATGGGAGGTTCATCATCTTTACCCCGGTGAAGTGCATGAGGAGTCTGATATGGTAAGCATACAACCAGGAGAATATTCCTTCACAAGTAAAACATTTGATGATAATCCTCATCAAAGGAACATACCTACTTTCCAAAAATTTAAAGGGGAAAATCTTCTTCACCTTTATCCTAAACTGAGCTCTGACGTAAGGTTCATAATAATTTTCATCAAGGCCGAAACCCTTTTACCATTTCCCACCCACATTAGGGATTCTAGTGGCCTCTGAAATGATAGCTGGTGATATTTTGAAGGTTACCCCAGCAAGTGTCACCTCATTGTTATGTAAATGAGCCACAAAAAGTCTGGCCAACTCATGGTGATACTGAGCTCTTTCCACTATTTCACAAAATTCAAAACATCCTTGGTGCCTAAAACAAGAGACTGCAAGTGGGAAAGCTTGCAATTCTCTCAAAATGGTGGGCTCATCTCTGATGATTTTTCCTCCTTTATGAGGCTTCCTCTATTGCCTGTGCCTCTCCACAGAATTGTCACTAAATGTTTCCTCCTCATATTCAAAGTCACTATCTCTATTCATGTTTCCCTTAGTTTTCACAATGTGATAATGTATGGATGGTGTTATGGGCAATGACTTGGAGGAATGGGTGCAAATGAAGGTGTGGAAAAAATGTATGAGGGAGGGGGTTTGGGGAGTGATAAGTGAGTGATAGAGTGTGATAGCAGTGATGGAATAAGGGTTTTAGCTTATGAAGTGAATGGAAGGAAAACTAGGGTTTTATAATAGAGATTACAATTTTAATTTTAAGGATTAAATACCAAGGAAATTTTCACATGTACACACTAAGCAACAAGAGGAGTGATAGTACTTACTTTCTAATAGAAAATTTGGAAGAAATTTGGTGAAATTTGGAAGCTTGGAGCATTTTTGGGCTTTGTTGGTCAAAGCATAGTGCCACCCTACAGGAGCTCAGCGCCGGTCCAGGCGCACAACACCCATGTTAATTTACATTGTGCAAAAATGCCAAGAGCATAGCGCCAAGCTAGGAGTGCAGCGCCACAACTTAGGAGTGCAGCACCAAGATAAAAACTCCAGAAGCGCAGCGCTTTCCTCTGTTTTGCTCAAGGATGCTTAGAAATCATTTTTTCATCTCCCCTTGGCTCTTTGATTTTCAAAAATGACACAATGGCATGAAAAAAGGAAGAAAATGAGTTTATATATGATCACCTTTTGATTTTTTCTTTTGAAATCCCATCTTTGTAATGTCTCTTTGTCTCTTTCAATACTCTTTTTTTCAAGTTTATTCCCCTTCGCTTGCAAGTGGACTAATTCTCTAGATCACTTTGATTTTTTGCAGTGGCAGATGCTTGGCAACATCACAATCTTAGGAGGAGCTTGGGAACAAATGTTACATATAGAAAAAATAAAATTACACATAAATGAAGATAAAAAACATAATACTCTGTTGTCACCTCAAAACAAGTTTTGAGGTGAGAACTACATTCAGCTCTCAAACTGATAAATTATGATTTTAACAATCATTATTAGCCTCCTCATATTCTTGTTGATCATTATTGGCATGAAATAACTAGTTTTGACCATGATAAAACCCTAGAACCTAAAGACACCAAACCCTAAGACCTAATAAGATAAACTGCAAAGTAAATCATGAACCATGACTGAAATATGAAAGAGGATCAGCAAGTACAGATCATGAGGAGAAAAAATTGAAGTAAACCCTACCATCAGTGAATCCATGACCTAATGGAATGCAAAGTCATCAGTGTGGGACTCCTACTATGAAATGCAAAAGAGAAGATTTTGATCACTGATGGCAGTCTGAGGAAACTGACATTAACAGGTGTTGGTAGGGCATGTTGTTTACAGTTATATATCTGATATTCATGGCACTTTTGAACTGCCAAAATGAAATATTTGAAGATAGAAGAGAAGAAATAACCAACGCGAAGGATCTTTTGAGCAATAGCATAGCCTAAAATGTGACCACCACATGCCTTAGAGTGGCAGTCATTTACGACTGGTTCAACTTCTTCAAGTGTTAGACATCCCCGAAGAACAAAATCAACACCGACTTGGTACAACATATCACCAATAATCCGATAAGGTTGAGACTAATGCTAGATGCGGTGACTGATAGATCGAGACAACTTGGATCAGAAAATCTGGGTCTGAAGATAAACAATAATATCTACATACCATGGGTCAAGAGTACTAATGAGAAAGAAGGTTTCAATAGGAATCTGCTCAGTAAAATCAGTGAAGGTGTTTGTAGAAGGAAGGGTGCAGATTAATTCAAAAAAAACTATTTACTTCTTTGATTTGGCTGCAGTAAACCAAAAACCAAAATCTTGCGAGATGATGATCCATTTAGAGTATTTTCCCCCAAGCAACTAACAGGTCATAATATAAGTCATGGGGTTATAGTCAGAAATAATTGTAGTCTTCCATAGAAGAATATAATGGTGAAATCGTTGAATAGCATGGACCACTGCCAAGGTGAGCTTCTCGACATTAGCATATCCAGTTTCTATGTCTATAAGATTTCGATTCAAATAATAAACCACGTGTTGATTTCCATCATCATCATCATGGACTAGTACCATGACAATGGTACTGTCATCCCCAACCAAGTACAGGAAATAATCGCGGTGGTAATCAAGGGGATGCAATAAAGGAGAACTAATGAGTGTTTTCTTTAGAGCATTGAAATATTGTTGAGAAATTTCATCCCAAACGATGGGATCCCATTTTTAAGCAAGCAAGTAAATCCCTTGGCAAGCTCAGAATAATTAGGGACAAAGCGACGAAGAAAATTGGCCTTCCCTTGCAAACTCTGCAATTGGTGCAATGATGGAGGGGGTAGGTTTACAATAGCCTCTATTTTTAGAGGACCTATTTGGATGCCTTCTTTGGACACAACAAGACCCAAGAGTTGACCAGATTCGATGTAGAAGACATATTTATGAGGATTCAGATGAATATTATAGTGTCAACAACGTAGAAAGATTGCTCGAAGGTGGTCTGGATGGTTACAACACTTAGCAGAATGAGTTGCTAAGTCGTCCAAATAAGGCATATGACATTGCTCTCTGGAAGGTAGCACCGAAATTTTTGAGATCGAAAGCGAGATTTTTATAAGAAAAATTCCCCCACGGATAGATGAAAGTAGTTTTGTGTTGATCAACCGGTAATATGCTAATCTGGTTATAACCAGAAAAACCTTCCATAAGATAAAATATCTCACTCCCAGCACACTAATCAATGATCTAATCAATAAAGAGAGTGGGATAATTGTCTTTAGGGAACATGCAATTGATATCATTGAAAATTTTAGGGGCGAATGTTCGCCCTTTGGTGAAATTAAGGGGTTTTAAATTTTTTGTGGGCGAATATTTTGTATCATAGTACATTTTTACAAGTCACCTCAAATAGCCCACCTTATTTTAAGGGAGAGGGTAAGAAAGGTTAATTTATCCCTTGAAATTAGGAGTTACAACCTTCCATTCACCTTAGTTTTCAAGAATAGGTTTTATTTAAGTGAATCATATGGACCAAATACCATATTTGTAAAAGAGGTATGGTAAATTAATTAAAATATAAATAAATGAGAGGTATGGTAAACAAATAGAACGGTTTTTTATATTTACTCCATAAGTCACCTTATATTTACGAACACTCAAAAAATGCATTATATTTAGGTGAAACCTATGGGAAAAATACTATGGGCCAAATACCATGGGCTAGATTATTATTAATACCATGCAAAAAAACATTATTAACCCTAATATTAGTATTAATAAAAATAAAAATTGCACATTGTATTGACCCATGGTATTCACGTGGAATGTAGCCTATTTAAATGGGGGAATTAAACCATCATAGATCCATCTTTACTCTGGATCTACTAAGCGCCTATTTAAATGGGGGAATTAAACCAGCATAGATCCATCTTTACTCTGGATCTACTAAGCCTCGATAGGGATAAAATATCGTGAAATGCAAACTAGCATAGAGTGAAAAAATATTTCATCCCTCTCGAGGCTTGGTGGATCAAGAGTAAAAATGGATGTTGTAATTTAATGTATGTTAAACATTTTAACTTGGTTAAAATAAAAAATAAAATAAAAATCAAGTATTAATTTTTTTATAAATTACTAATAGTAATTTTTAAGCTCCATGTTTATGATAACCCATGGTATTGACCCATGGTAATACCATAGTATTCATGTGAGCATAGACTATTTAATGGGGAAAGTCTATCATCTTAAATCCATCTTAATTCTGGGTCTACCAAGTGCTCAGAGGGATAAATAGATTTCATCCCCCTAAAAGTGGTAGATGTGGAGTTAAGATGGATATAGGTTGGTTTTTATGATAATGAAGATATTAAATAGACTTAGGAAATTATATTGTAAAAACATCTTAAAGGTGAATGGTTAAAGCTACATTTAGTCACTTCAAAAAATTTAGTAAAAATACCAATATCTCCATTAATATTGGTTTTTAACTTTTTCTTATTTAACAAAAAAAAAATCAAAACAATGAAACCTTATCACTCTTTCCGCATCACCCTCGCAGAAGATTTCTCACCATTTTTCAAACATTCTCAATATGATATCTTCAAGAAAAAGTTTAGGTACTGATGTTGGATTAGTTGTTTGAAAAATAAGCTGGTTTGTACAACCTTTCATCTTCTGTGCTATTCTTAGTTTGTCTTAATGATCTATAGGGGTTGGAGCCATTGCACCATATTTTCCTAAAAGGTGGAGATTTTTCACCAAAAAGGAAATTAATCTACATGTTACAACGTTGTTAAAAAATGTGAGACCTATGAGGGTAGTGAATTATGCTAATAAGCAATTTATATTGGTAGAGACGTAATTAAATTTTATTATTTAATTGAATATTTCCAATTAAAATAATAATAAATCTACATTTATATATTCATATATTGGTTGGAAAGATTCTCACAATGGTCACTTCTTTCAATTAGATCCCCTTCAAGCCTCTGGGATACCTAATACTTTCTTATATAATATAGTTGGGGCTTGCTACTTGTTGGCGTGTTGGGGTAAACAAATTTGATGTGTTTTTTTTTTTTTTTTTATCTCGCAGTTGGAGTCTATGGAATAAGAAAGAAATTTGATAACTTGAAAAAAGTGCTAGCTTGAAAAAAGTTGTAGAGAAAAGATTAATCTCTCCTACCTTGACAGAGCGCGTTGTCAATATCAACACCTACAAAAACTTTTTTGTGTAATATTATCAAAACTAATAGAAGGATATGAAAGAGTGTATTGTAAAAACCTTGACAAACACGGCTACTGAAACTTGCAACATTGTTTGTAGGAAGAGAAAATTATGTTTCTTTTTTCCAAACATGTATGTTAGTATATTACAGTTTAATGAATATGTTTTCTTATTATCATAAATGGTTTCGTACTTTAACAAAACATTCGCCAAGACTTCACAATGTTTTATTATTCAGTAAAAGATTTGCCAAGATCTTACAAGATTTTATAATTTAGTGAAAATTTCTCCATCACTGTACAAAATAATATAATCTGGTGAGAGATTCGCCAAAAAAATTATATATACATATTATATTATTAATAAAATCGCCTCCCATTTTTCCTATGTATCATGGGGATTAGCCCATTTATTATACATATAAATTTAGGGTGGTTCTTAAAATTTTCCCTAATTGATATCATGGTAATTAACACAAACTCGAATTGTTCACTACTTTTAGTAACATGTACGATATTAGAAACCTAGTCTGTCAATTGGATAGGGTAAACAAAATCATCCTTTAGATGTTTTTCAACTTCTCCCTTAATAGAGCAGCCTTTCTAGGATGCACTGGATGGAGTTGTTGACAAATAGGCTTCACATTAGGATAAGTGGGTATTTCATGCACCACTATAGCTGGATTGATACTAGGAATTTCCTCATATGACCAAGCAAAGACATCGTGAAATTCTTTAAAAAGCTCAATGTAAACCGTGATCTCTTCCGGAGAACAAGAAACCCCGATGTGGGTGTTCTCAACAATCCTAGATTTAATGGAAATGTTAATTGACATGGTTGCAATAATATTTCCCATATTACCTTCAGATAGAACTTCGTGCACCAAAATAGTTGTTTGAAGTGGATGTGTCAAGTTATGAGAAATAAAAGCCTCAAGAAACGAAGAAATCTCACTAAGACTTTGAAGAAATGAGGAATGATGATGGGCATCATTCCAAGGATTTTCTTCAGGAGACATAACCTCAATAACACTCTTGTCGGTGGGAAATTATATCTCGTTCAAGGGATCTAGAGAATCCCAAGAACGAAGCCAAGGAGTTTGTAAATATGTGTCCAGGTGCATACTAAGAATAGTATGACTTTCATAAGTAGCTGCGGAAGACAAAACAAATTCTTGATAAGCTCATTTTAAAGGAATTAGTGGCATAGCATCACCAAAAGAATCAACCTAATCTAGAGTAGGGATGATCCATGGATCACATGAAGTTGAGATCATGTTGATCATGGTGACATGCAGAGGTGGGAGAGAAAAGGTTCTCATTAAAGAATAATATTTGAAAAGGCCTTCCCCCATGCTCTCATATGGAATATCAGTATTTGCCACATATGGGACATTTCCATTTTAAGAACTAGAAGAGAAAAAGGACAATTGATTGACGGTGACGATTTTCCCTTCATAAGGAAAATGGAGCACACAGAAAAAAGAGGAAACCACACAAAACATGGCATGAATCCAACTTTGTCCAAATAGAAGTTTGTCATTCATATTTTCATCTATGACCTCTACTTCTAATTCGATAGTTTTCCCTTCCATGGTAATGGAAAAAATTATGAGAATACCATAAGGGTGGGAGCCTCTTCCATCAAAGGCTTCTAAGGTGTTCGGAGACTCATTCAGAGGTGGAGAGCCAATGGCTTTCCATCATGAAACAGACATGATGCAGGTGGAAGCACCCTCATTAATGACAATTTGATGAATTGTTTTCCCTTTAATAATGACTTGAATAAAAAAATGGTATTTGATGGGGAAGGCAAGGAACATGGTTTTCCAAATCAAAAGTGATCAAATTCGAATCAACAAGATCGAGTCCTCCTATAGCAGAGAATAATGATTTTTGTTGCGTTGGAAAATTTTGGAGAACTTCCAAGGTAGACATTGCTGAAGGCGCTTGAGCCAGATATTCTACCATACTATAATGTTGAGTAGCCCTAGTGTTCGGATTATAAGATGACTTCCGAAGCACACCTTTAGGAGGCAATCGGATGATGAATTCATTATTAGATATCTCAATATGAAGAGGACCAGAACTGTGTGGAGAAGAAGTAGAAGGTGTATCACTGGCTTCCTTTTCCACCATATGCTTTTGAGGAGTTTGATAATATTTTGACCGGGTGGAAACAGAAATAGGCACCATTCCACTCATGTAAATCTGAGAACCTGAAGAGGTATATGATTGGGTTTGTTCTACCAATTGTGTTTGTTGTGATGGAAATGTCTCTTGCAGTACAGTTGAGTTCCCTTTCAATAAGTGACTAACTTCCGCACGATGGGGATAGTCCTTACCTTTGGAGGCATCATCAACAAATGCCTTAGGAGGATCTTGTTTTTGGGTATCATACTTTTATTTAACTTTACCATTTTTCTTACCTTTAAAGGCTTTGCCTGCCGCACTAGACTGAACGACATTAACCTCAGAGGTTTTACTAGGATTTGAAGAAGATTTTGAAGGAGGATTGGATGCAGTGTTCAAAATGGATTTTTTCTTCAAGGAAACTTTATTGGGAGTTTGGGATATTGATCCAATAATACCATCGATAGGTGGTACATCCAAATACTTCAAAGAGGCTAGATCCGAAGATGGCCTCGGAGCATCAAGCAATATCTCATATAACATGCGAGATTGGGAATATACCAAAACTAAATATTAGGAATGAGCAATGGCTTGATCCTCAGTAACACAACCTCCCATTTTTATGTATGTAACAATTTTGTTTATGAATGATTTTGTAAACCATTCAGTTAACAACTCATCAAGAATTTCAAACTTGATGAGGCCATGTCGACGTCTCCATTCATGAATGTGATCTAAGACGTGGCTCGCAATATCCTGTTTCAAAGATGTGAGAAATTGGTTACCAGTTTCATAACGAACTGGTATCTGGAAGTGAGTGAGGAAGGCCATGGCCAAATAATTGAATACTGAATAAGTACCTCGAGGCAACTTGATGTACCATTTTGTGACAGTACCTATCAAGGTTCACTGAAAGAGATGTAGAAGAACAAAGATGTCAACATAGGAATTGGAAGAACACCATAAGTGATAAGTAATGACATGGGCCTGAGTGTCTTCTTTAGATTTTCCTTCGAACTTTGGGTAATCACTAGGAATCTTAGTGGGAACTGGAGGCCAATAAGGTGAATGAAGTATTGGATCATTAGTGAGCCTTGAGACATCCGATAGTTCCAACGTCACTAGAAACGACAATTGTGGGTTGAAAGGCATGTAAGGCCTTTGATAAGGCCCATTTTGTGGGTTCCATCCTTGTTGGTAAGGGTTTTTTCCCCAAATTTGACGATTTTGACCATAAGGTGGATTATTCCCCCACAAAGGTGGGTTATTCCCAAGGTAGGGTTGATATTGACCTACCATAGGCTGTTGAGAACCATGAGGTAGATAAAACTTTTGTGCGGCATATGGATTGTAAGGTTGTTGCAACTGCCAACCCTGGTGATAAAACTCTTGGCCCTGCTACTACAACGGTTGGCCTTGTGGCTGCAAGTTTTGACCTTGTTGATATAAAGGTTGGGTTTTCTATTGCAAAGGATGACCTTGTTGTTACAATGGTTGACCTTGTGTATACAAGGGTTTACTTCGTTGTTAGACAAACTGAGTTTGCTACTGCAAAGGTAGTTGAAACTGCTGCAAAGGTTGCCCCTGCACTTGTTGTTGAATAGTTCCTTGAGGAATTCCTTGTTGGTACTAATAAGTTCCATTTGGGAATTGACCATATGCACTAGGAATAAGATCTTGACTAGGTTGCATATGAGGACCTACTTGTGGAACATAAGGTGGATTTTGAAGTGCTTATGAACCATATGGAACATAATATTGTTGGTGGGGCACTTGAATCAAATAAGTATGTTGATATTGATCGTTACTTGCTCCAACTGGAATAGATGATTCAGCCAGATTAGGAATATCACTAATAGGTTGACTCATTCCAACCATGTGAGGTTGTGATCCACTTACATGGGTTCCACTTGGGACAAGAGGGATATTTGGATTTTCACCCTCATGTTGTGAATGAGGTGGTGGCACATTTTTCCCACTTTATGGGGGAATTGAGGAACTTACAGATGTATAAAATGAAACTATTGGTTGCACCATTGTTGATGGTTGAAACAAAGGTAACAGTTGTGTCAGAATAGTCAGTTGAATCAAAACTGAATTAATGGTAGTTTTTATAGGGATATGGGAAGTCACGTTAGGAATGAATAGACCAAAAGGCATAGCATTCGATGACCAAATTCAATTTTGGTATAATGAAGAAGCACTATGAGTTCCTATATTAGTTGATCCAAGGTGGTATAACCAAGTGAAAGCATAGACCCACTACTTTGAGGAGGTGACTGAGATGGAACTCTTCCTACATAATGAAAACCTTCTGGTGGAAAGTTGTATTCAGAATCATTATCAACACCAAGAGTGTGAGTAGTTGAGACTTCTAGAGGACCTTGAGGAGAGGTTGGAAACTCACCTTCTGAAGCCATGGGTCGAAATAGTTGGAGAGGAGGAATCTGAGATGGATGAGGAGATAACTCCAAAGGAACACTGGGTCTACTGTATGAACTCTAATGTTGTTGAAGAGATATCACCAATGGATCAAAAAGTAGAATCAAAGGGTATAAAAAAACCTTTGTGGACTCTTAGGGGTTTCTAGATCAGAGTCCCAAGACGACGATGAGTCTTGAGGTGGGGAATGAGAAGCGAGGGGTTGTATACTTGGGACAATTCCACGTTCAAAGCCTTGAGCTTCAAGTAACTATGAAATTTCAGGAAGAACTCCTTGTGATGACCCTTCAATATCATATGATGAAGGATAATGGTGAGGTAAACGCAATGGTTCAGCCAAAATGACTTTCTCTTAAAATTAGAAGGAGAAGAGATGATTTCGTTGAGGGATTTAAAAATTAAACTTTACAAGGAATTACTCAATATGAGGTCAATAAGGAATTGCATGGGTTTGACATATTATCGTTGGCAGTTAATTTAATAACTTGAAACAACAAATAAATAAATAAAGGTTTATATTAGGCAAGAGGGTTTACCAAGTATCTATGAACTGTTATATACACCTTAGTCGAAACCAAGCTCTTAACATATGATGATTGATTTCGTCGAATGTTGTGTTTCGTGTATAGATTTCATTTTTCTCATTTAGTTTCATCATAGGAATTTAGGTGACATCGTTGAGCCATAAAATTGAAACTTAATTCAAGATAAACTTAAAATTTTCCTCAATTAACCTAAGGAGCATTTGTAACCTAACGGAAATATCTAGAGGTCTAGGCTAGAGATGTGTTCCGAAGTCTTTAAGCATAGCAGTTGTCATTAACTTCCTGCATTGTATCCCCGGGGTGAAATCTCGTTCCAATACGGAAGTATATCAAAGGTTCTCCAATGCTTTCGGGTATATAGGAGGCACTTCAGTATGGCAAGTATATGGGAACGCTCTCACTGAATGGTTATGCATTACACAGTGCTAACACGAATTTTGTACTCCTCGTACTATTGAGTATATATTGGGAGACCCCACTAGGTTTTTATCCATTACCCACAGGTAACCGAGTGTACAAGGTAGCTGACTTGGTTACCTGTGGCTAGTGGTTAGAAACCTAGTGGGGTCTCCCAATATATACTCGACAGTACAGGGAGAACAAGTTCATGTTAGCGATGTCTAATGCATAACCATTCGGTGAAAGCATTCCCATATACTTGCCATACTCAAGTGCCTCCTATATAACAAAAAGTATTGGAGAACCTTTGATATACTTCTGTATTAGAACGAGATTTCACCCTTGGGATACAATTCAAGCAGTTAACGACATCTTCTATGTTTAAAGATATCGGAACACGTCTCTAGCCTAGACCTCTAGATATCCGTGTTAGGTTACAAATACTCCTTAGGTTAATTGACGTAAATTTTAATCTAATCTTGAATAAGGTTTCAACTTTATGGCTCAAAGATGTCACCTAAATTCCTATGATGCAACTAAATGAGAAAAATGAAATATTTTCATTCGATGAAGGCTAAACTGATGATGGAAGAGAGAACCAAACAATGTATCAATCAAGAAAAATGCACCAAAACATATCTTCCAATGCAAGATGTAAAAATGAAAACTACTCTTTCACTTTCACTAACAAATGCAATGCCAAAATGCAATCTTCTGAGAAACAAAATCACTTTCTTTCACTAAAATGCACTAATATTTTTGTTATTTTCTCTCACTTTGATTCAAAATGCAAACTAATAAATAAGAAAAGGAAAAATGAATTTCAAAACAACTAAATTTAAAATTTCCTTCACTTTGGTTTCAAATAACAATCATTTAAAAAATACTTAAATGAAGAGATCATTTCACTTTTATTTTAGAAACAATGAAATCAAAACAAGCATATACTTTCAGTTTCACCAAAGCAAAAAATTGTGATCTACATTTGACAATGGAGCAAAATTAATTTTCAAAGTACAAATGTGATCCAATACTTATGAAAACAACTTCGTGAATATGAACTAAAAGCAACTTGAAAATGATGTCCTGATCGCAGTAAAACTCTTAAATCAAGACAATCAATCTCACAAAAATAAGACAAGTGATGAGTGAAGGGTGACCTACCTCACTTTGATGCTATAATGCACTCCTTTGTTGAAGATATTGATCGCTTGCTCCTCAGGTTCAGTCCTTACTACTCACAGCATTGGAATACTTGCGTAAGAGGTCAAGGGCACAACAAAGCATAAAAGTGCAACAAGCATATTAATCGAATGTAATCCACTTAACAAATCAAGGAGCATTAAGATAAATGAAGCATTGGCACAAGCATTTATGGAAAGTGAACTAGCATTTGCATGTATTAATAAACAAAAGAGGAAGCATACAACCTAGGCCTTGATGTTAGTAGCCCTCCTTGAGAGAATGTCCAAGTCCAAGCTCAAGCTCTCCAATCACTCCTTCTCCAAGCCAAAGTAAATAGCATGTAGGCACTATCTCAACATAACGGTACAAATAATTAGAGACCAACCATTTGGGAATGGAAGAGGATGAATATATAGGCAGGGAGATGGAGTTAGGATCACACCAAAGATAGGGGAAGTTCCTCATCTCAAGGAGGAAGCTCATAAGAATAATATCAAAGGGTAATATTGGGAGAATGCGACCACATCCACAATGAACAACCTCTAGCTCATCATTTTGGAAACCTGTAGATCATGAAGCTTCTTGTCCTATTTAGGAATAATTTCCTTTTAGGGATCAGTGTGAGTATCCAGGGAAAATCCACATTGGTAGTGTGAGGCTCATATGGTGCAACACGCCATCATCACGAGTGGGAAATGTCACAGTCATGCAGACCCATAAATTATGGTTTTCATCTCATTTTCTTAGGGAAATCTCAAGGGATGTTTTGTAAGATCCCATTTTAGGGTCTTCTACCAGATCTATATTCTCTAAAATGAATTGCAATAAGAGGCAATAATTTATTTTCTTACAAGACATTTAAACGATGATAATTTACCATTTATAATCTAATTCCTACAATTTAATTAGTGAACATTTCATTTCAATCACTTACATGAGTAATCTATGCATAGAGGAATACCTGTACCGATGGCCCAGTGGAGATGCCCTTGAGTTCCTGCTCCTGCTAGAACACTCCTCTTGACTACTGATTGAATTTACCTCCCAGCCAACTAGGAAGTAATTCCTAGCCCAAGAAACCTCCACAAGTTCCCTAACCCTCCAAGCCCAAGTCCAACCAGATGTAGTGGGTGTGTCCAAGACCAAGATAAACAATACTCCCTTCCTCTCTCTCAGCAATTCCTCCAAAATCACAACCAACCAAAACCAAAAGAAATACCTAGCATCCCCCTTCCTCTCTTCCTCCTTCCCCTTTTATGCCCCTCCCCCCTCCTCTTCACCTCAACCACCTCTCATAAATGTCATAAATTCTCCCTCATCCTTACAGTTGACTTCTCTTCTCCCAAGTAAACATCAGAGGTCATTTGGTAATGTGATAAGAATAGAGTGCATTTTGGGGATGAGAGATGAATATATAAATTGGTAATTAGTTGGAGAGGACCATGTCTTCTCCCAAGTAAATGTGAGAGTACATTTTGGGGATGAGAGATGAATATTTAAATTGGTAATTAGTTGGAAAGGACCGTGTCTTCTCCCAAGTAAATGTGAGAGTACAATTTGGGGATGAGAGATGAATATATAAATTGGTAATTAGTTGGAGAGGACCATGTCTTCTCCCAAGTAAATGTGAGAGTACAATTTGGGGGAGAGATGAATATATAAATTGGTGATTAGTTGGAGAGGACCATGTCTTCTCCCAAGTAAATGTGAGAGTACATTTTGGGGATGAGAGATGAATATATAAATTGGAATAATGGAAGGATACCATATCCTATCCAAGATTAAATTTGAGAAGACAAGTTGGGGATTGAATAATAGTAATAATAAATTTTATATCAGTAAATAAAATTTACAGTTTCCAAAATGAAGGTATTCACAAATATTTCTTGATAACTATAAGTCAATATTTTCATGTAATGTAAACATTAATAAAATTTTCATGATAAGTTTAAGTGGGGCATTACATACACCCCTCCTTCAGAAAACTTCGTCCTAAATTTAGAGTGAAAAGATACAAGGAGTTCGAAGGCATAACAAAATAGAGAGAGTTATAGTAGTAAAATTTGGTAAGTCAGACAATGACATTACTTCCCATCGAGTCTCCAATTGATCTATATCCTCCTATCCCTCCTGACCTACTTCCATTCCCACCCTATACATCCTCTACTGCTATATATAGTGGCATTGACTATACCAATCTAACCACTGATAAAACCAACATGGCTGAAGTGTCGACTGTATTGACCTAACTTCCCCAGTAGGCAATTGGCAATCTTCATCACACATCTAGGGGAGCGTGTCCACCATTTCCCTCCCATGATTCTAGGTTTGGAGGTTACATGGTGGGAAATGCCTCTACCCCTCCTCACAACTAGGGTCAACGCCCTAATATGGACCACACTACAGTGTTGGTTGGACTTGTCATCGAATAATCCAGTCAGGTCATCTTGCCACCTCTCATTTACATTTTACTCATGTCATAAGAGTGCATACCAAGTAGATACCAAATGTAACAGAACAATGTACATTACACCTTTCCCCATGAGAGGTCTTGACCTTCCCTCAAGGGAAGGGTAGATCTCAGCTATCATATAGTTATTTCCAACCTGCGGGTTAGCTCTCGTTCATGCATTTATATAACAACAAGATATATAAGTGATCTTAATCATCATGTTATTAAGTCTAGTATCCACATGTCAATCTTGCATTTCATACTAGAAATAAATCATAAATTCACTAAGTCATTTATTAAACAAATCATATCCACTTGAGCCATATATGAAACAAAATAATTCTGATAAATAACACACTAGATAATTCATCACTAAGTGAATAATACATTTAGGCCATACATCAACAATTTCCATCATCAATACCAAATCCATCAAATGATTTATATAAGTAGTTTCACATGTCCAACTAAGTCCATCAATATTAGATAGCGCTCATAAATAAATAACATGGAACTGTAAAATAGAGTCTCAACATAGGTGGCTATCTATGTCAAAATGGGCATCACAGATGCTCAAAACGTGAGGGGTAGTCACGACATATAGTCTCTACATCCTCCTAGGTAGCAGATCCTGGGCTATACTTGTCTCGTTGGACCTTAACTTGGTCCACCATGCGACGTCTGAGTTGTCAAACCATACAGTCCAATATGTGTAATGGTTCGGCCACTACGATTCCCATGTCTCTGACCTGCAATTCCCTCCAATCCAGTCTATGAGATTCATCAGAAACATAATGTCGTAAAATAGATACATGAAAAACATCATGCGTTTTATGCAAATTGGGTGGCAGTACAAGATGATAGGCAACTGCTCCAATCTTCTCCTTGATCCTAAAAGGTCCTATGAACTAAGGTGACAATTTCGTCCCCTTCATAAACCAAATGGTGCTTTTGTTGGGTCGAATACGGATAAAAACTTGGTCCCCTACTTCATAACTGCGATCAATCCTATGTGAATCAACATAACTCTTCTATCTATCTTGTGCTTCCTTTAACCTTTGTCGAATCTGCTTTACCTGTTCCTCCACTTCTTGAACTAATTCAGGGCCAACTATCACTCGGTCCTCCAACTTTTCCCAACTCAATGGTGTCCTACATGGCCTTCCATATGGAGCTTGATAAGGAGGCATCCTGATTGAATTGTGGTAACTGTTATTATAGGAAAACTCTACCAATGGTAAGTACCTTTCCCACTGAGTCTGATTATCCATGACATACATCCTAAGCATGTCCTCCAGAACCTAATTTACTCTTTCAGTCTATCCATCTATTTCTAGATGATACACAGTGATCAGGTTCAACTGAGTCTGTAATGCTGATTGCAAACTTGTCCAAAACCTAGATGTAAATCGAGATTCTCTATCAGAAATGATATTTGTGGGAAACCCGTGTAGTTGAATAGCTTCATTTACAAACACTCGCGCCACATCCGTAACATCGTAAGTGTCTGTTACTGGGATGAAATGGGCACTTTTGGTCAATTTATCAACTATAACCAATATAGCATTGTGCCTCTGTGAAGTGAGTGGCAAACCCACAACAAAATCCATGGAAATTACCTCCCATTTAGATAGAGGGATGTCATGTGGTTGTAGGAGTCTTGTTGGATGGCGATGATAAGCCTTCACTCATTGACATTCAAGACATTTGGCGACAAACTGGACTATTTTGTGCTTCATGCCCGCCCAAAAGAAGAGTTTCTTCATGTCTACGTACATCTTCTTTACTCCAGGATGTGCACAATAGAGTGCTCTATGTGACTCTTTGAGGATGGTTCTTCTTATACCCCCTTCCTTAGGTATGTACATTCTCCCTTGAAATCTCAATAGCCCATCTAGTTCAAGGACATATCTGTCAAACTTTGGCTCTATATTCTTCCCACTCTAGAGTGCTGCGGTGACCTTTAGATACCAACTATCTTCAAAGATTTTCTCCAACACACGTTCACTTAAATCTCCCTTTAAGGCTACCAGGGAGAAGGTTCATGGTCTCTTGCTTAGTGCATTCGCAACCAAATTCTCCATTCCCTTGATGTATGAGATCTCAAAATCATACTCACTCATGAATTCACTCCACCACCTTTGTCTGACATTCAAATCCCTTTGAGTGAAGAGGTGCTTTAGGATTTGATGATCTGTTCTTAACTCAAATCTTCTCCCTTTGAGGTAGTGTCTCCATAGTTTCAAGGCTAACATCACTGCTGCTAATTCTTAAGTCATGGGTAGCATATAAATCTTCATGTTTTTTCAATTTTCTAGATGTGTAAGCTATTATTCTGCCTTATTGCATCAATAATGCACCCAATCCTTGTGCCGAAGCATCGGTGCAGACAGTGAAGTCTTTTCACGTGTCTGGTACTCAAGGGATCGGTGCACTAGTTAGTAATCTCTTTAGTTCTATGAATGCAGTGTCACATTCATTTGTCCATTTATACCTGACCCCCTTTCCCTGTAATGTCTTGATGGGTTTTGCAATCTTTGAAACCCCTTCCACAAACTTGCAATAATACCCTGCTAGCCCCATAAAACTATGTACCTCATGGGAATTTTTTGGTACTGACGAGTCCATTATGACCTTCACCTTTTCTGGGTCAACTGAAATCCCTTCTACTAAAATGAAGTGCCCAAGGTAATGAATTTTCTTTTGAAAGAAGGAACATTTTGACAGTTTCCCATACAATTAGTTTTCCCTTAAGCAAGTCAATACCACCCTTATAGGTGCTTTTCATGCTCCTCTTCATTCTTGGAATACACAAGGATGTAGTCGAGGAAGACTTGCACAAATTGGTCCAAATACTTCCTGAACACACCATTCATTAGGCTCATGAATACTACTGGTGGATTGGTTAAACCAAATGGAACAACTACAAACTCATATCGCCCAAACCGAGTTCAAAATGCAGTTTTTGAGATGTCTTCCTCTTAATCCTCAATTGGTGGAATTCAGATCGTAGATCGATCTTTGAGAAGACCGTTGCTCCCTTCATTTGATCAAATAGGTCATCTACTTGAGGTATTAGGTACCTATTCTTTATTGTCACACTATTTAAGTCTCTATAATCTATGCATAACCACAAGGAACCATCCTTCTTCTTGACAAAAATCACTAGTGCACCCCACAGTGAAATACTTGGTCTGATAAATCCCAAGTCTAAGAACTCTTTTAACTGCATCTACAACTCACAAAGTTCTAGAGTTGTCATCCTATAGGGTGTCTTAGATATTGGTTTTGCACCAAGTTTTAGGTTGATTGTGAAATCAATCTCTCTTACAAGAGGTAATCCAGGCAATTCCTTAGGGAAAACATCCTTGAATTCTGACAAAATTGGATGTTGATCTAGGGAGGGTCCTTTTTGGTCACTTAAAACCTCAACCAAATATAGCTTGCAACCTTGTCTAAGACAACGTTTTACCTTCATCATGGATATGAATCGTAGTGACACTCGCCTCTTGATGCCAAAAATCTCAATTGGCCTACCTTCGTCATCTAAATAGATCACTTTCTTCTTGAAATAGTCTACCAAAGCTCGATGAGCTTCTAGCCAGTCCATTCCAATAACTACATCATATGTCCCCAATGTTGTGACGATGCCTTCAACTTAGTTATACACACCCCGAGGTTTACCTAACATTGGTCAACACTAGGTCCTACTGCTTGTTTTATCCCAGAAGCCATCTCAACTTGTTTAAAGTCATCGTGCTTATAGGCTACCAACCCACATTTTTCTAATGCAACCGGTGAAATGAAACTATCTGCAGCACCAGAATTAAATGAAATTTTAACTTTTACTTTCTTTATCATATTTGAGATTTCTACCACGGCAGACTGGTGTTCAACTTGCTGGTTTTCAACTGCTTCATAGATTTGATGGTGGCTACTTGCCCCCCCCCCCCATTGGCTCTTTTCCTTCTCTACAGTTGTTACCGGTTTGTAACTCAGGGTAGTCCCGCTGGTAATGAGGTCCTATGCATCCCCAACAAGTGATTCACGGTGGACCTTGAACTGAATGTTGTGGAGTTCTTTCGAAAGAGTTCCTTCCACTAGGACCCCTGCCCCCACTTGTTGCTCCTCGCATATGACTTTTATTTGTACGTGCCCTTGAAGTTGCGGGTGAAGCTGCACTAGAAACCATTGAAATCTCCATTGTCGGTGCTCTAGGTACAACCTTGTTTCCATATGGTGGTGGCCTCATACTTCCTCCCATTTGGAAGGTACGAGGGCCCTTCCCCATAAACCCTGTTTGGCATGGAAAGATGGATTTGCCTCCACCCTTTAAGTCTAAGTGTTCTTCGACATAACGAGCCTATTCTATAGCTTCTGCAACTAAGAATGGTGTTTGGTCAATTTATTGTCCTAAATTTCTCTACATAAATTATCAATCCAGGTATCGTAAACCGATGAAGTGTAGTGCACTGTTTGTGCTAGTTAACCCTTCTTACTTTGTTGTTTTTATGTTTTATGTTGTTTTGGGGGGTTTTTGGTCTTTTAATTCCTAATGATTTACAATGTAAATTACAAAACTAAATCTAACTTTCTTAAAGACTACTCAAAATCTAAAAATGAAAACAGAGCTAAGAAAGAAATGAAAACAAAGTTTCTATTCTTATTTTACGATTATTTCCAAGTCATGAATTAAAACTGAAACTGAAATTTGGAATTGATGTCTAACTAATTACAGAAATAAAACTAAATGAAATACTTGGTTACTCTACCTCTTAATTTTGGGAGAAAGTCTCCTTGGGATGAAACTTGAGTAATTTTGTACTTCATTAATCTAAGAGAAAGCAAATACAAAGATGCAGAAATAACTCATTACATAGATGAAATGTTCAACCACTTAGTTAAGGATGAATTATCAACTTGAAGGGTTTTCCATAAACATTCATTGACACCATGAGTCAATAAACTAAAAATGAAATGGCAAAGATAGTAAATGACACTAATCAGTTTAATTGACAATTTAAACTAGCAAAACAATGAATGAAGTCAACTATCCAACAGTGTATCCTTATCATTCTTCAATCCTACTCTCATCCTAAAACAAGTTTAGTTTTTAATTGAAGAAACAAGATTACACCATTGAGTTCTATCTTCTAAACTACTGATAAAAACTAAAAATGAAATCAAGCTAATGGAAACTGCGCTAAATTATAAACATTGTTAGTAAGAAAATAATAGAAATTTCATTATAAACATTGTTAGTAAAAAAATGATTATAAAAATTGTTTTAGAAAGAAAATGGTGAATTTACAGTTAACAAGAAGAAGAAAAATGAAATGAAATGAAACCTTCTTCAGTGCAAGGGCCCTTTACAACTGATTAGGCTACGCTTTCTCAATCAAGTCCAAGAAAACTCCTTCAAATGTTCATAAAAATATGCGGTCTTCTCATATTAAAATAGGGACACAAAATGCCCAAAAATTACAGAGTCTAGAACTTCGATTTCACAATAAAACTATTACTATTACTACTAACTTCTTTGGTCCTTTACATAGGTATTTATAAGAAAAATCATATAAATGTTTGTGGAGAAAAGCATGCTACAGCCAAACACGTAGAAGATAGATATGCAGAATTTCTTCCTCAACTACTGGAGAAATAAATCCAAGACATGGTGGTTGTTGGATTAGTTTGTATAGGTGGTTGTTGTAGTTTGTAGGTATAGGTAGTTGCTCCGGATAACACTTCCCATCACTGTGAAACACATTAATTATCCATGAAATAGAGTCTTGTTACCTTCAGTCTCTTTGTGTTTGACTTATCCATTGACCGTAGTCTTATACCATCTTCTTTGTCGACCTGGCCTAAATGAATAGGATAGGGTCCACGTCATGATAATTTCCAAGCTTCCCATGTAGCTAGTTTCTCCTTTTGACACCTGGAACCTGGTAGAGCATGAAGGTAGCTATGGAACAGCCGGTTAGCTGCAGAATAGGCTATGTTCCATAGCTAATATACAAAAATTTATTCAAACAAAAAAACATAAAAGCATAACATGTAAATCACTAAATGTCCTCCTCAAGGCAGTATATACCAATTATTGGTGATGAGAATGCATCTATCTTATGGAAAAACAAAGAAAAGGAATAAGAAGAGTTGCTAGGGAAAGAGTAATTTTGAGGCTCAACATACCCCCACTGCATAATCATTGCATGTCCCCATGCAATTTTCAAAAAATGTGAACTTCTTTCTCCTATTGCATCTATTCTAATACTTCTTCCATCACATCCAACTTCCTTTTCTTACTTCTCCTTGCACTGACTACCGTCCTGGGCTTCTTCATAAGAAGTCTGTATTTGAGGTTGATAATTGTTCTTCTCAAATTCCTATTTTTCCTCTTCAGCTTCCTATTTTTCTTGTACCATAATCCTAGGTGCACCATTGTGTTGTCATGAATAGCTTTATCCAGCTTGTTCTGTTCCCTCAAGGTTTCATTTTCTTTTTTAATATGCCTGTTCAAAATCTCTAACTCATATTTCTTGTTTGAGAGAGCTAGTTAGAGGTTCTTGTGGATTGATAGGCTTCTTTATATTGGTTGAGGATCCTAGATCCATTGAGGTATCCTTTCTCTCTAATGACTCTATTTAGTCATAGATTTGTTGTTGTACTAGATCTATGCCAGGAGAAGCTCTGCTTGGGTTGCCTTCAAAATTATGTGCAGGAGAGTTGTGTGGAATATGTTCATGTGGAATACTATCACGAGATTGAACTAGGGTTTCTTCCTCTAAGTTTATGAACTGAGCTTCTTTTGATGTTACCTTCCTCACATTACCTCGGAGTCTAGAGCTCCTTCTCAGGTTTTGGAAGCTTATGGTTTCTTCTTTTGTTTCCTTCTACCTCTTCCCTATCTCCTATATTTTTCTTTATTTGCTCTCGAATCTTGGTCAGTCTTTCGAAGAGTAACTGTTCATATTCTTGTGGTGAAGAAGGTTTAGGAATGTCTTCATTGATTTCTTCATCTCTCTCTTTCATTTTTCCTTTCTGTTTATTCTGCTTTCTAACCTCTAGTTTAGAAGTTGTCTCCGTTGCATTCTTTTGTGAGGAGGTTATAGATTTGTTTTGAATGTTAATATTGATCTTTCTCCTCCTACTTTTCTTAACATGACTCTCCTTAGGTGACTCTGGAGCATCCGGGAAAAAATTTCTTACCAAGAAATCTTCCTAGGTATCCCCTATAATTTTCAAATGGAATTCAGCTAGTATTTTCACTAATCCATGATGACACATAGTTGTTTCTATCGATTCAATTTTCTTTTGGACACTTTTAGCCATACTTCTCAGACTATTTAGAAGGAAGAAGGGAAGGTTGATGGTTCCATTTTCTAAAAAAATCATTAATAAGGGTATATGATAAACATACATAAATCCAAATCTTCCTTCACATGTAATGAATTTTTGCAATATCAACTCCCTTCCTAAATATTGTAACATCCATACCTGGGTTTCTAAGGGTCACTTTCCAAGATTCACCATGAAATTACTTGTTTTTAAACCATATTTCTCCTTGTCTCGGCAGCTTTTTTGCTTCTGCTATGAAGGATTCTGTGACTACAAATTTAATATCTCCTATCTCCACGTTTGTGCCATCAAATGACCTTGAAAAAGACTTGGTAATTTCTTTGTGGTAGCTGTCAAATTTATCAATAAAATTTAACCATATGGCCTTCTGTAGCATCCCTTTAAGCTATGGATACCCCTCCATATACTTTACCCCTATGGGCTCTGTCCTGACAATAAGCCCCATATCCCCTGTTTTCGGTTAACCTTCAAAATTACTCTCAGTGTCTATAAAATGAGTGTTACTTAAGAAATAGAATGATTGCATATATATGAAAAATGGAAAGACTGTGTGTCTATGAAAAATGGAATGAATGTGTATATAGAAAATGAAATACTGTGTATATGAAATGACTACGTGAATATGAGAGATAAACTTAAGGGTTTGCGTGTAATAAATAGACAGTAAGGGTTTAGAGAGTCGTAGATAGGTAGGTCACATCATCATCTTGACCATTAACAGGTGGAGTTGTGGAGGACCGTTTGAGTACAGGTTATGGAGTTTGAAGCGGAGATTTGTTATGAAAGAATCATTGAGACTATTTGTTATTAAAGATGGAAGATATGGCGGAGATATAGTGGCGGTCAAATCAAATGATGGTTGATTAAGGAGACATGTGATTATACATAATATACAAACTTATGTTTTTAAATTGCTTTTTGAAATAAATCTTTGCATTTACCTTTGGAACCTTTACCTTTCTCTTGTTAATTTTTTTTTTATGTTGATCCACAGGTACCTTGAGCATGGTTGGTCTTCAAAAATTGATTTTTCTTCATTTCCCTACATACATGATTTTATTACGATTTGTACACTTGTGCCTGAACT
Source organism: Pinus tabuliformis (assembly GCA_031772625.1). Lineage (NCBI taxonomy): Eukaryota > Viridiplantae > Streptophyta > Pinopsida > Pinales > Pinaceae > Pinus > Pinus tabuliformis. The sequence continues at coordinate 660,687,725 of CM062804.1, forward strand.
GATAAACAAATTGTAGCTACAAAATCATATTAGCTGCAGAACGTGAAATAGAAAGTGAAATATGGCTTATGGATCATGAATGAAATGGAAGTGGCTATGTAAGTGAAATTAAATGAGATGTAAGACAAGATGATAAATGAAATGAAGATGGAATGAGAACTGTAAAAGGAAAAATTGAAAAAATTATTGATTAAATATGACAATGGGATGAAGTGAAACTACAAAAATGAAATGGAGTGAGGTGAGATGAGATGATGAATTTGCAAAATCTAAACTACAGAGTGACTATAGCTTTTTGTCACTACTTATTACAGAAAGAAAATGGAAAATATAGGGTGTCAGAAATCTCTAATTTTCACCCTATATTTTCTGTATAAGTATGCCAATCAATGATTGGTTTTCAACCTTATACAATTTATTATTATTTTTATTCATTTTTTTTCTTTTTTTATTAGGAAAAGAAAAGACTAAGTTAGTGGAGAAGAAGAATTTTTCTTCACTAACTTCATTTCAGAATTGTCTTGGAAAATCTTAATGAACTCCTCTTTTGAAATTATTTTATGATATATCTTTAATCTATGACCATTCACAAGAGGAGGAGTTTTACTTTCATCTATTGTTCTTATCCTCACTACTCCATTACTAAAGAATTTTTCAATCTCATATGGCCCAAGCCAATGAGTTTGAAACTTCCCTTGAAAATCTTTACACTTTGAATCAAACAATAACACCCAATCTCCCACTTGAAACCTCTTGTCCTTGATATATTTGTCATGCCATTTAGCCCTTTGTTGTTGGACTATACTAGTCCTTCGAACTACCTCTTGCCTGATTTCATCAAGTTCATTTAATTTTTCCAGCCTATGCTTTTGTGCCTCTGATAAATCTAGCCCCAGATGGACTGCCATCTTCAAAGTTCTGATTTGGAACTCTATAGGGAACAAGACTTGTTTCCCATAAACAAGTTCATAGGGTGTATGTCCCATTGTGTTCCTCCATGTATTTTTACAGGCCCATAAGGCTTTAGGAAGCCTTTCCACCTAATCTCTTCTATGTAGATGCATAGTCTTGGTGAGGATTCCCTCAATCACTTTGTTTGTAGATTCCACTTGACCATTTGCTTGTGGATGATAGGGAGTATATTTCCTATGTTTGATCTTGTTTTCTTCCACAAGCCCTTCCACCATGTTATATGTAAATTGAGATCCTTGATCTGTCACAATTTCTCTTGGAACACCAAAATGAGTAAATATGTCCTCAAAAAGAAAATTAACTACAAACTTTTCATTAGCAAAAGGCAATGTTTTGGCAGTGCATACCAATATATACTTCTTATGCTTAGATGGAGGATTAATTTGCCCAATAAAATCTAAGGCCCACTTTTCAAAAGGTTCGATGAGTACCTAAATTTGTAATGGCATTTCATTTGTCAGCTGTCACATCTCCTGACATATTCTTTAGAATCTTTGAATATGGGTGGCCAATAATATCCTAAAGAAAGGATTTTATAGGTTTTCCTCTTGTCAGCAAAGTGTCCACCACACAGCTCATCATGACATTCCTTAAGAATCTTGGGCATTTCATCTTCCCCGACACACCTTCTGATCATAAGATATGGGCCTGTTTTATAAAATTCATTAGTGATCCATGGATATCTTGCACTTTCCTGGATAATTTTTCTTTCCTCTCTGGGAAACAAATGTGAAGGTAACTTTCCTGTGACCAAATAGTTAGCAATATCTGTAAACCAAGGAGTTTGAGTGGTTATTGCAAAAATATATTCATCAGGAAACTTATCTTCAACCAAATAATCTTCTTTGATATTCCGAATCCTGGACAAGAAATCAGCAACTATGTTTTCTTTCCAGGTCTATCTAGCACAGTAATGTTGAATTCTTGCAAAAGTAAAATCCATCTTGTAACTCTGCCATTAGTAATAGGTTTATTCATTAAATATCTAATTGTAGAGTGATCTATATGAACAAAGGTTTCATAGCCTGTTATATAGTGTCTGAACTTGTTAACTGCATGAACAACAGCTAAAAATTCCTTTTCAGTCATAGTATAATTTAACTCAATGGGAGTCAAATTCTTACTTGTATAGTAAATGGCATAAGGAATCAAATATTTTTGTCCCAATACAGCTCCCACAGCTGTATCTGAAGCATCTGTTGAAATATGGAAAGGGAGTCTCCAATTTGGACCTCTTAAAATGGGTGCTTCAGAAATTTTTGTTTTTAAGGTTTCAAATGCCAACTGGCAATCATAATTCCAATTGAATTCACAATCTTTGGTAAGCAATTTCAAGAGTGGAGATGCTATTTTAGTCTAATTTTCTATAAACCTTCTATAATATCCTGTAAATCATAGAAAACTTCTAACATCCTTTTGGAAATTTGGAATTGATAATTTAGAGATGACTTCAACTTTAGATTTGTCAACTTTAATCCCATCTCCCGAAATGTGATGTCCTAAAACAATACCTTCTGTAAACATCATAAAACATTTTTCATATCTTAGTGAAAGGTTTGTTTCTTTACATCTTTTAAGAACTTTTTCCAAATTTTCTAAAGCTTCTTCAAATGTATTCCCATAGACTGTAAAATCATCCATATATACCTCTACACAATCATGTATTGGATCAGAAAAAATCCCTAGTACTGCTCTTTGGAATGTTGCAGGTGCATTACATAACCCAAAAGGAAGTACTCGATAGGCATATGTTCCCCGTGGACAAGTAAATGTGGTTTTATCCTGATCTTCAGGTGCTACCTGAATTTGATTATAACCATTAAAACCATCCAAGAATGAGAAATATTTCTTACCTGCTAATGTATCTAACACTTGATCTATAAAAGGGAAATTATCTTTAAGGGTTGCTTTATTCAGATCTTAATAATCAATGCACACCCTTCATTTACCATCCTTTTTAGGCACAATTACCAAAGGAGAAACCCATTGGCTATCTGAAATTGGCTAAATGAAGTTTACATTCAGTAATTTTTGGAGCTCTTCTTTCACAATCTCCCTAATATTTGGATTCATCCTTCTATGAGGTTGTCCGATAGGTCTACAATTTTCCTCAATGTAGATGTGATGGATACAAGTCTTAGGATTAATGCCTTTCATGTCAATGTATTCCCATGAAAATGTAGCAGAATGTTTTTGTAATGTTTTGATTAGCTCTTCTTGTTGTAGTTTCTCCAAGCTTTTGTTTATGTTCAATGTCCTACCTGAAAAAATTTCAATTGTAGAGCTACGAAACTCTTTCATAGAATAGAGATACATTTGCCTAGATGAAAAATATTCAACATTAGATTTTTCTTGAAATTTCTCATGGTCATATTTTGAAGATGATTCAAAATTTTCCAATGTATTTAAAATTTGACTATCTTCACTAATATCTGAAATAGTAAAGAGATGTTGAATATCATCTTCATCATCAATCCATTCTTTGTCATCTATTTCTGTGATTGCTTTTTCTAGAGGATATAAAGTAAATTTTTTTGTTGAATTACCATTAGAAATATACATGTCACCAGATCTACAACTAATAAAAGCATCAGCTGTGGCCAGCCAATGTCTTCCTAATATGACTAGATGTCCTCCTAGATTGTTCTTGGAAGTTAAGATCATGAAATCAACAAGATATTCCCAAGAATATAAGGATACTGAAATATCTTTTAACACTCCATTTGGTTTGATTACTTATCTATCTGCTAGTTGCAGTAAGGTAGGTGTGTAAATAATATTAGGAAGCTTGAGTTGCTCCATAGTTTGTTTGCTCATGATGTTTATTGATGCCCCTAAGTCAATCAATGTATTTGGAATTTCAACTCCATTGATATGTGTTTTCACAATTGGACTTCCTGGATCCACATATTTTTGTATGGCAATTTTTCCCATCATTATGTCTGCTATTTTTCCTACCAAGTGAATTCTTTTTGTTTCCTTTATTTTTCTTCCCGGTTTCTTTATGCTCAACTCCTTTATTGTTTTGGCTAGAATTGAAATTTCTTTAATGGTTTGTAGCAAAGGGATTTTGATACAGACATTCTTCAATTCATATAAAAAAATCATAATTGGGCACGATAATCTGTTTTTCTACTCCTCTATCAATTTGTAATCTTTGAGGAAAAGGAGGTGTAGAAATAGATTTTGGTTGCTCAATAGGAGTTGCGTTCACTGATTCTTTTTGTTTTTCTTTCTCAATGTTTTGGTTTTGGAGAGATGTTCCCTCAAAACTTTTATTGACCTTTAGAGAATCTTCCTCAGAACTAAATTGTTCCTGAATAACTACAGAAGTTATTTCCTTTTCTAATATCTTAACAGATCTCAGTTGGACATCATTAAGATTCTAGAGGAGTAATCATATAAGTTGGAAATTGTTATCCTTCTACCATGTAAGAATTCTGAGGGTTTTTATTGTTGGGGTTTGGTAATGTTTGGGCAGGTAGCTTATTTGGTTTCTGCTGAAATGGCAGTAAGAGTTTAGGATTTTGGTTTTGTTGTGGAGATTGTTGTGGAAATGGTAATGAAAGTTGAGGGTTCTGATTTAAAATTTATGGCTGTTGATTTTGTTGTGGAATGTGTGGGGGAGGATAATTTTGATATGATGGAGGATATTGATAATATTGATAAAATCTCCCATAAGGATTTTTTACTCCTTGTGCCCACAGTTGAGACTGAGATTAAGGTTGAGGCCAATTTTGAGATTGAGATTGAGGTTGAGGCCAAGTTTGAGGTTGAGATTGAGGTTTCTGCCAAGAATTTCAATTTGGTGGGGGCTGAAGATAAATTTGATTGTTAAAACCCTAATTTTGTGGCACCTTCCAAGGTCTTCTAGCAACAAAACAAAGAGGTTCTGCAGAATTTGGGATTGTTTCCTCTTGAAAGACGGCCTTAAGACCTAGAATTGAAGGACAACCCTTGGTCTCATGGCTTTTTGAGAAAATCATACAAGTTTCTACAACTTTTGCATCCAAAGGAAATTCTCTTAGAGCATGTTTGTTTCTGCATTTTGGACAAAAAATGGATAAAGCACCAGCCTCAGTTTTCTCCTTGTTTTGTAATTTAAGGGTGTCTATTTGCTCACTAAGACTCCCTATAATGTTAGTTTTAAATTCATCAAGCATATTACCAATTTCTTCCCTACTTACAGATCCAGTTGCAGATTTGTTTACTCTAACAAGAGAAGGATCTCTTGGACCTTTCCCAGTTTCAGATTTCCCTCTTGAGAGATGAACACATAATTATCCTATATCATTTAATGGGAGTTGAGAGATATCTCCCTTCCCCATCATTTTAAGGATATCTATCCACTCATTTCTAATGGCTTTCAATAAAAGAGCTTTCAAGGTATCTTCATCTAAATTGTCCATCTTTTCTCTTTTCAAATTATAGTTGAATCTCTCAATCAAATCCTCTAAGTTTTCATCCTCTTTTTGTATCATTTTGAACACTTCATATTTGTGATTGGTAGGCACGCAATAATCCAAATACCTATCCAAAAACGTTTTTTTCATGTCATTCCCTGTTCTAATGGAATGAGTGACTAGCCCCATGAACCATTTCAAAGCAGCTCCTTTTAGTGTTGAAGGAAACAATTTGAGTTTCTGAGAGTCTTCTAGATAGTCATAGGTTCTGCACAAGACTTCAAACTCAAATAAGAATGTTTCAGGATCCTCACTTTTTAACCCATGAAAGTTTGGGAGGACAGAAGGTGATATATTTTTCATGGTGGCATTTGTTTCCTCATACACTATAGGGCATCCAAAAAAATTATCTATTTCCCTATTTCCTCTTCCTCCTCCATTATTTCCTCTACCTCCTCCATTGTTTCCTCTACGTCTTCCTCTACCCCCTCCAAACAGAATGAATTCCCCATCTTCTCCTTCTTCTGCCATTATAGTTTCCTCAGAGTCAGTATAAGGTTCAACCTACAAGGTAACTTTCTCCTCCTCTGGTTCTTCTATTGATGGGATATGGGAGAGAGGTTATACTTCTTCTTCCTCACCAGGTATTCCTAATACTTCAACTAAAATGAGTTATCACGTGGAGGTGAAAAATATTATTCCTATTGTTGGAGATTCAAAAATTTTCTCTTCTAGGACTAACGTGGTAGATGAAGTAGGAGATTCTCTTGATTGGATTTTTGCCCCTAGAATTTCAGGAGTTCTATGCCTGGTAGTACGAGTTTGAGATGGAGGTATGTTTCTTCTTATTCCTAGTGGAGTGGGTAGTGTTGTTGGAGTTGAAATTCTGCCCCTAGCTATAAATCTACCCCTAGAGTCTCTTTCCTTATGCATATCATATGTTTTTTGAATGTAAGAGATAAGGCTACCTAGTTACACTTCCCTGGCAATGGCGCCAAAATGTTTGGTCAATTTAGTGTCCTAAATTTCTCTACATAAAATATCAACCCGGGTATCGTAAACTGATGAAGTGAAGTGCACTTTTTGTGCTAGTTAACCCTTCTTACTTTGTTGATTTTATGTTTTATGTTGTTTTGGGGGGTTTTTGGTCTTTTAATTCCTAATGGTTTACAATGTAAATTATCAAAACTAAATCTAAATTTCTTAAAGACTGCTCAAAATATAAAAATGAAAACAGAGCTAAGAAAGAAATGAAAACAGAGCTAAGAAAGATATGGAAACAAAGCTAAGAAAGAAATGAAAACAAAGTTTCTATTCTTATTTTACCATTATTTCCAAGTCATGAATTAAAACTGAAAGTGAAATTTGCAATTGATGTCTAACTAATTACAGAAATAAAACTAAATGAAATACTTGGTTACTTTACCTCTCAATTTTGGGAGAAAGTCTCCTTGGGATGACATTTGAGTAATTTTGTACTTCATTAATCTAAGAGAAAGCAAATACAAATATGCAGAAATAACTCATTGCGTAGATGAAATGTTCAACCACTTAGTTAAGGATGAATTATCAACTTGAAGGGTTTTCCATAAACATTCATTGACACCATGAGTCAATAAACTAAAAATGAAATGGCAAAGACAGTAAATGACACTGATCAGTTGAATTGAGAATTTAAACTAGCAAAACAGTAAATGAAGTCAACTATCCAACAGTGTATTCTTATCATTCTTCAATCCTACTCTCATCCTGAAACAAGTTTAGTTTTTAAGTGAAGAAACAAGATTACACCATTTAGTTCTATCTTCTAAACTACTGGTAAAAACTAAAAATGAAATCAAGCTAATGGAAATTTCCTTAAAATATAAACATTGTTAGTAAGAAAATAATAGAAATTGCATTATAAACACTGTTAGTAAGAAAATGATTATAAACATTGTTTTAGAAAGAAAATGGTGAATTTGTAGTTAACAAGAAGAAGAAAAATAAAATGAAATAAAACCTTCTTCAGTGCAGAGGCCCTTTACAACTGATTAACCTACGCTTACTCAATCAACTCCAAGAAAACTCCTTCAAATGTTCATAAAAACATGCGGCCTTCTCATATTAAAACAGGGACACAAAACGCCCAAAAATTATAGAGTCTAGAACTTTGATTTCACAATAAAACTATTACTATTACTACTAACTTCTTCGGTCCTTTACACATGTATTTATAAGAAAAATCATATAACTGTTTGTGGAGAAAAGCATGCTACAGCCAAACACGTAGAAGATAGATATGCAGAATTTCTTCCTCGGCTGCTGGAGAAATAAATCCAAGAGATGGTGGTTGTTGGATTCGTTTGTATAGGTGGTTGTTTTAGTCTGTAGGTACAGGTAGTTTCTCCGGATAACACTTCCCATCACTGTGAAACACATTAATTAACCATGAAATAGAGTCATATTACCTTCAGTCTCTTTTTGCTTGACTTATCCCTTGACCGTAGTCTTATACCATCTTCTTTGTCGACCTGGGCTGGATGAATAGGATAGGGTCCATGTCATGATGATTTCCAAGCTGCCCATGTGGCCAGTTTCTCCTTCTGACACCTAGAACCTAGTAGAGCATGAAGGTAGCTACGGAACAGCCGGTTAGCTGCAAAATAGGCTGCTTTCTATAGCTAATATACAAAAATTTATTCAAACAGCAAAACATAAAAGCATAACATGTAAATCACTAAATGTCCTCCTCATGGCAGTATACACCGATTATTGGTGATGAGAATGCATCTATATTATGGAAAAACAAAGAAAAAGAATGAGAAGAGTTGCTAGGGAAAGAGTAATTTTGAGGCTCAACAGATGTTTTCCACATCCTTACCATTGCCGTAATCTTAGGGTTCAATCCATAAATAAATCGATCCTCTTAGCACTGGTTAGTATCCATGTAGGAGACATACTTGACCAATTCCATGAATCAAATTTCATATTCTTCTATTGTACGATTTCCACGTACCAAGGCATGGAAGGCTCCGACCTGTTATTCTTCATTATATGCTGGCAGGTACTTTTTCCATAATCTCTCCTCAAATAATTCCCAAGTAACTGTGTCTGGAGTGAGGTGTAGTTGACACTCCAAGTTACCCCACCAATTCAAAGCACTATCTCTGAGGTGGAATATTTCTATTTTAGCTTTTGAATTGGAATTGTAATCCCTCAGTCTGAAGCACCTTCTCATTCCTTCTAACAAGGCTTCTGCATGTTTGTTGGCACGACCTCCTACAAACTCTGGGGGCTTAATCTTCTAGAGCTCCCTAGTAATGTCCTCTATTTGAGGTCCTCTATCAAAGTCTCTAGATCCCTCGAGATTCCCTAACCCTGATGGAGGGTGTTCCTCTTCCACTTCAATTTTTTGTGCCCTTTTAAGGTTTCATTAATTGCTTCTAGGGAACGCAGGATGAGATTCAACTCCAATGAAGGTAATGGGTTATTTGTAGGAGGTCCTTGTGATGACTCTCTGGGACCTTGATTTCTTCGAGTCCTCACCATTTTGAATTGTTAAAAATATACACGATACCTAAGACTTATTAGCACAACTTAGGGCCTTCTCAATTCTTACTCAGCTTACACATAGTTTGCATAATGATAGATGCAAGTTTTCCTTTTGTTATACTCGTAAATGACTATTTCTAATATAGAGATGATAACCATGGTTCTATTAAATCCTCCCCCATTACTATCTAAGCAAGTGCTACCACACACTGCCAGTCACCCTCAAGTATCCTTAGGTATCCCTAAACAATAATACTAGATCCATTTTTATGTTTTGAGCATTCAAATAATCATTAACCTTCCATTTTTAATCACATTCTTATAACTAGGCCCCTTTTGAAATTTCATCTACAGCATTAGATTAGTTTTCAAGGGGGGGTGCCTAGCTGTCTCAATCAACTCAATATTGACATTATTGTTAGGTGTATACTATCTAATTGATGTATATCAAATGGCTGGTGCTACATGCTTGAAGACAATAGTCGAATGAAATGTTTTTAAATGAGCTATATTCATGGAACCACAACATAAAAGGCGGTTTTGTCTTTAGTGTTGATGGAACATTGAAGGCATATACAAGGAAAATTGCAACCTAGATGTTGTTTGGATAAAATTTACAGTTCTAAGCATTGGGAAATTGTTAAGGAACAAATATCATGACCTATATGACAAATATACACCCCCACTTGGGCACCATCCTTGTGCATTGTATAAACATTTCTATGTACCTGGGTACAATCTTAACTCATGGTATGGAAACAATTTCTGATTTAGTTAACATGTGTTCAAATGATACATAGAACTCAAGGCTTTAATTTAGATAGATATGCATTTGATCCAACTAGGATATCGACACATGGATTGGTATACATAATATTATCATAAGCCAAAACCATGGATTTATTGTATCTTCTCAAGGAATTAACACAAGGAAACTTTCATGTGAATGAGAAGTAACCAAAGAAGTAAGATTCTTAGCAATGAATGCAACATGGAAACTGGAACACCTACAGTTTCCTTTACAATTTTGAACACATATAACTACTATCACATAGCGACATCCTACAAGATGAATCATTAATGATTGTAGACCAATTGCTTCCTTGGAGTACTTTAAAAATGGATGCCTAAAATAGAGATATGGGTCTCTGTGATGAGAGTGTATTTTTATTAAATTTGCTCAATCCCGGAGGTATTTGCAACCTCCGAATTCTTGTTGTGCATTTGAGAACATCAATTTGCCTTTGAAATCTCAGAGTTGTAATAGATCTGGTGTGTTTCCATTTATTTCTTAAGTCGGGTTAACAGCAAGTCGACCTTGGGTTTTTAATTCATGCATTGACAGAAATCCTGTCAGCGATGTCTGATTTTCATTGGAAATTGGCATTTTATTATAAAACCTGGACCTGAAAATTATAGAGGTGGATTTATAAACCTATTGGGTCCGTGAGCCTCATCACATTAGAGCTTTTGAGTGTTATAGCAGTGGCTTCGAAATCCTCTGATTTGCGATAATGCGATGGGCGGACGAGTGATTTAATCGCGACCATCAGATCGGTGATTAATTAGGACCGTTGGATTGACAATAATATCGCATCTCTTGTTATTAAAGGGATGGAAGGAAACAAACCTGATATGCGATCAAGGATCGCTATCGCATCGCCTCAAAATGGGGCTTTGGTTTATTACGATTGCGTTTGTGCGATCAAATGAGAACTGTCGGATCAAAGCCAAGATCGACAATCACGATTTGATTGTTGATCGGAGATCGGGGTGGTTAAGGACTATGACACGATGATACGCCAATGGTTGATTTAGTGCTGACCATTAGATCTGCGAAGTAATGGATGGTCACGATTTGATCACTGATCAGAGGTCGGGGTGGTTTATGGTCGAAAAGGATCGGATAGGCCGGACCCGACGACAATTATGGATGCAAGTTCATAATGTTTTAAGTCCGGCCTTAGGCTTCCGAAGCAGGGTTTTTTTTCGTGTATCCCGTGTATTCTGATTATTGTTATCCTGAGGTTTTGAAGGCTTAAGACCTTGAATAACGCTTCTGATAGGTTATTGAATATGGACTAGGGTCTAATTTTGTTGTGAGAAATGTGCCTATCACAGTATAAGCCAAATGTGAGCATATCAGGCGTGCAGAAATGGCATTTGAGACGATGAATGTACTCGATTTGGCTTCATGGAAAGCCATGATCACATGTTATGCCCATCATGGGCATGGTGAAGGGGCTTTAAAATTTTACTGTCAAATGCAACATTCTTACACAAGGCAAGACAAGTTTTTCCTTTTCCAGTGTCCAAAGGGCATGTGCAAGCCCAATAGCTTAAGAACAGGGTAAGCAGGTTTATGAACATGAAATGTGAAACGGAGCATGATGCTATACGAGGATTGAACATGAGAGATCCATTCTTATAGCTTCAAAAAACGATTTAAATGTAGGGATTACACATAAAAAAGCAAATTTTAAGTCGTCAATGATGGTAGACTTGGACTTCAAAATAATGATTCATGACTCCAAGCTTAAGCGCACAGGCCTTCACAAGGGAAAGTTTGAGAGGGTAGTCATTTAAAGCTCATGAGCTGAAAACAAACCGGAAAATTCCAAACATACCACATTTGAAGTACACTAGGCTTTAAAGGGTATATATTTAAAGCTTTAACTGTCATTCTTTCATAGAAAATCATAAAAAAAAATCCAACTTAAGCTTGTCAACCTTGTTCCGAACAAGACATGTCCAAGATCAATAGAGAGATTGAAACGAATAAGCTCAACTTTGAGGTCGTGAAAATACAAAGCAATGCGTCCATTTTACAATCAATCAAATACCAAAATCAATCAACCAAAATGATGAGGAGAAGGGGTTTGAAAAAGAAGCGAGGGTGCAATTGGATTGAGGTTAAGAACACGGTTCATACATTTAAGGCCGAAGACAGGTCCCATCCACAAACAGAGGAGATATATTTAATATTGGAAGAATTAATGGCGGAAAATGAAGTTAGAGGAGTTCATCATTATCAGAGGGATAGGAGCAGATGGATTCAAAGGCATCATTGGATAGGGCAATAAGGTTCTCATCTCAAATGCAACCTAGAGAAGTCAGGCATCAAATGCTTAAAGGACAGCCTTTGTCTAGAAAGCCACAAAGGTCCCGTGGTGAAAATTTCCACGGTATACTCAGGAACATATACAGACATCTCTTTTAAAAAAAAGAAAAAAACAAAACATATGACAGTTAATATACCTGTAAAGTGCAAATCTAACATGTCTTTACTCAATTTTTATTTCTTTCCAAGGCAATAAAGAGGGTATCATTTTCAATCTAAAAACAAATATATATATATATATATATATTAGGATTACAAGTCATTATGAGGGTTACAAACCCTTATAGCGGAAATTTGGGTTTAGTGGGTTTTGGGTCCAGATTTTGAACCTAAGCTCTGATACCACGTGTAAGATCCCATCCTAGGGTCTTCTACCAGATCTATATTCTCTAAAATTAAATGCAATAAGAGGCAATAATTTATTTTCTTACAAAACATTTAAACGATGATAATTTACAATTTAGAATCTAATTCCTACAATTTAATTAGTGAACATTTCATTTCAATCACTTACATGAGTAATTTATGCATAGAGGAATACCTATGCCGATAGCCCGGTGGAGATGCCCTTGAGCTACTGCTCCTGATGGAACGCTCCTCTTGACTACTGACTAGATTTACCTCCCAGCCAACTAGGAAGTAGTTCCTATCCCAGGAAACCTCCACAAGTTCCCTAGCCCTCCGAGCCCAAGTCCAACCAGATGTAGTGGGTGTGTCCAAGACCAAGATAAACAATACTCCCTTCCTCTCTCTCAACAATTCCTCCAAAATCATAGCCAACCAAACCAAAAGCAAGACCCAGCATCCCCCTTCCTCTCTTCCTCCTTCCCCTTCTATGCCCCACCCCCCCCCCACCCCTCTCTCCTCTCCACCTCAACCACCTCTCATAAATGTCATAACTTCTCCCTCATCCTTACAGTTGACTTCTCATCTCCCAAGTAAACATGAGAGGAAATTTAGGAATGTGATAAGAATAGAGTACATTTTGGGGATGAGAGATGAATATATAAATTAGTAATTAGTTAGAGAGGGCCATGTCTTCTCCCAAGTAAATCTGAGAGTACATTTTGGGGATGAGAGATGAATATATAAATTGGTAATTAGTTGGAGAGGACCATGTCTTCTCCCAAGTAAATCTGAGAGTACATTTTGGGGATGAGAGATGAATATATAAATTGGTAATTAGTTGGAGAGGATCATCTCTTCTCCCAAGTAAATGTGAGAGTACAATTTGGGGATGAGAGATGAATATATAAATTGGTAATTAGTTGGAGAGGAACATGTCTTCTCCAAAGTAAATATGAGAGTACATTTTGGGGATGAGAGTGGTGAGCTCTAGTATTGCAGCAATAATGTTGCAACTCACGGGGCTTCCTTATTTACTTTTATCAACCCGGTAGTTCGTAACAAACTTGGAAGCGATGGTGTTGTATGCACAAGTACTAGCTGTTACTGCAGGCTGACACTTGATCAGCTGGTGCAAGTTTGCTAGGAGCTTAAGCCAACTTCTATGAATTCTCAGAAGAAGATTTTAACTGTGATGAAAGAAAGCTAACTTGAAAGAGGCTATTCTACTTGCAGAAAGAGAATGAAAACTGAAATGAAACACAAACCCTAGCAAACCCTAGTCTACCCACTAACCCTACTTTTGCAGGAAAAGAGATCAAAACTGATTAAATGAGTGTCATTGACTACTGAAAAGGTAAATTGAATTTATTCAAGCTACTTCTGAAACAAAACAAAAAAAAGAGAATAAATCATCTTTTTTTACTTTTAAGCATTTTTATGTGGAACTATTATGCTTTTGTTTTGATTGGTTATGACTGTGCAGAGGTTTGGTGGCAAAGGAAGAGGAAGTTAGCTTTTGTAGAGGGTGAAGAAGGTATGGAGGGGTCATAAGAAGCCCCTAGTACCCTTTTGAAGACTTCCCTTATGATCAGACTTCGAAAAATCACTCACAGGAAATTCTACAGGAGGTTGCAGGGGATCTACAGGAGGTTCTACAGGAGGATGTACAAGAGGAGGCCAAAAGTGGTTTTTGGAGGTTTGAAGGTGGAAAAATGATGGCAGAGGGGAAATGAAGGCTGGATGAAGGTTTTGGAGGGTCTATAAATTTTCAAAGAAGATCAGGGACGAAGGAGATGGTTGGATGGTTGGAAAAACACAGAAATTAGGGCAGATTGGCAAAATGTTGTGAATGAGCTGGGAAATCTATGAGGAGTGAGATGGCACTGGTTGTTGTAGGGATGGATGGTGAGCTGGAAGGTCCTGCAATAGATCTGCACAAAAACTAATCAAAGTAAAAACTATCATACCATGAAAACAGAGCTTTTTCTATCTTGACCTAATTACTGACCTACAAACAGAAAAATGTTGAACAGTCACTTATGAATAGAAAATCATGTGGAGAAATATTTTAAAGGAATAGGAAATGATCTAAGCAAGTGAATCTGAACTAATATCAACTTTTCCAAATCAAGTTATCACACCAACGGTTGCATGGAAGAGCAAAAACTATGTTTTTGGTGGCAGCAGTAGTGCCTTGACCTCAAATCATGGTCCCAAGAAGGGAGAAAGGAGATCAAGGCCTACTATGGCCTTTTTGAATCTTATTTTGTCACTGCAACAACCTTCTTACACAACTATTGCAAAAACAACTATGCTAATCATCAAAAGCGACCTAATTTAACAAAGCAAGATGAACCTAAACAACAGAAATTATCTCATGAATGAAAGAAAAAAAAACATATAAATACACAAAGGAGATGTTGGGTAGCTTGGGTTGGCCCTAACCCAAGAGCTTTAGCCTTCTAGAAAATATCAGTGCTGGCTCAAAAACTGTTCCATCTTCATTTATAAAAAAATAGCAGTTACATCACATAAATTGTCTTCAAAAAGAGCTCGAAATTGAGTTGAGTACAAGGTTGCACAAAAGTGCAAAAATATACTAAGAACTGGCTAACCTATTGAGGCTCGAAGCCTTCTTATCTATACAAATGGGGGCTTCCAATAGTCCTCCTAACATTAAGGAACTCGACTTCCTAGAATTGAAGATAACAGCAGTCCTACTTGACTTGCTTGGCTACCCCTTGGAATCATCAATGTGGGCCTGTGTACTTTGAACTGCTGATAGAGGATTTGAGGAAGGGGGTCGTTAATGAAGGAGACACCCTTACTACAAGTCCTCTTCCCTATTTCCTTGAGTTTGGCTACCATTTTTCTCATAAATTCTTGGTCCTTGTCCAAAATTGTCAAAAAAATTTGCAATAAACACTTATTAGACTTCATGGCAAAGTGACTAACCCAAGCCACTCTACTGACATAAGCATATTCAAAAACATGCACAAAACTACTAAGAATGGTGGATTAAATCGAAATAAGAGGCAGAATGATCCCATATAGTTACCCATTTCTAGGGATCATCATCACCCCCCTATTGAATGGGTTGCCCATCCTCTGAGCAACTAATCTAACTCTTCATCTTTAATGGTTCTCACAAATTCCTTGACATCCCAAGCTTCTGATGTGATGTCTCCCTCTCTGTCATGGAAACCTACTTTCCTATCCACTTCCTCCCATTGTTTCTGTTCTTCCTCCTCTTTAACTCCTTCCAACAGTCCTAGCAGCTGTGGAGGACTAAATTTAAGACCAATCCAGTTGTCTTTCAAGTTTTGCATTGATTGTTTATATAGGGACACTCTCCTCATGGCTTCCCTCATTCTAGTTGGGAAGTGATACTCCCTGATCATTAGGCTATGTGACAATGTATTCCACCTTCTCATGTAGGCATGAAGGCCGTCATCGCCAAACAATCTCTCCATATCCTCGAAATGAGCAACAACTTGAGGATTGGCTGCAAGGTGTTGGTGGGCATAGATGAGATCCAAAGGTTCTGCTGGTTCTACTCTAATCATCAGGGGCTCACTTAGCTCTTTTTCCATTATTTTTTGAATTTCCACTGCTCTCTTTTCTTCATGGCTCATCCAAGAAGCCATAGCCATTAGCTACAATCTCCCAATGTAGCATTTGGATCCCATAAATTCATGTCAGTAAGTACCATTTTGTGTAGGTAAAATTTTGCTAGCATTGCTTTATCCTCGGCTGAGTTGTGATCACATAAGTGCATAAATTGGCCATAATTTTGAAATGGTACTATGCCCCTCTGGGCTAGTGTATTAATATGGAATTGGAGCCACTGATCTTTGAGATACAATGCATATGATTTGGCTGGTTGTCTGCACTGCAAGGCCTCCATTGCCTAGCTGGCCATGCAGGCCAGTTGGGCTTCCTTTTCCTGTAGCTACCTTTTCAAAATCATCACTTCGGTTTCTACCTGGGATTCTTTTTCTTGCTGTTGTTTCATCAGTGCCTCACTATCAGTCTTTGGTTCTTCTTCTTGTTGTTGTTTCTCTGCTACTTCACTATCTGCCTGGGGTCCCTCTTTTTGCTGCTGTCTTTCCAAGATTGACAGCTTATTTCCTCCTCGAGGTTCCCTTTCTTGTAGCTTCTTTTTCAACAATTCATTTTCCTCATGTATTTGAGCTCTTCTAATGCTCTTTGTATGCCTTACCATGCCCAATTCTCTACTCATCTCTCTCAGCGTGTTTTTCATGTGCCCTATATCTTCAACTCCTTTAGGTTTTGCAATATGCATCCAGGTGTGGGTCCGGACTCTTTCCTTTTCTAGTTCGAAGAACAGAGGCACTGCAAATTTTTGTGGGATGATTTTCCCACCTACTAGAAGGTTGTAGTAGGAGCCTAAGTTAGGCTAAGGTTCAGTCTCAAGTATCCCTTTTGCCTTACCTTCCTCTTGGGACTGTTCTTCTGCCTTCTTTTCCAATTTTTCAGTTTCTTTGAACTTATCCAATGTCTCCTATAGAGAGGTTTGTGCCTCCTGTAGGACTACTTTAGAGTCCATCAATTTGATCCTTTCCTTCCAGGTGGAGGTCTTAGGACTCCCTCTCTCATAGGTGATGGATATTTTGGAAGGAGATTCTTCCTTTGTCATAGTAGGGGCATCCTCAATGATAATAGGTTCTTTGAAGGTGGTTGGGACTTGCCCACCTTAATTCTGGTGCTCCTCTCGGATTTGAAATACATCGATATCTGTCTTTTTCTTTTCCCCTTTTGCTTAGCTGGAGTGCTCAGTGCAACAAGAACAATTGTTGCTTCCCTTGCTAGTGTCTAAGGGGACACTTCTTCTTGTTCTTCTTCTTCTTCATCCTCTACAGTTTTTCCTGTGTTTGTTGTTTCAGCTTTTGTTCTGCTGTCTCTGGTGGTGTTTTCTCCTTTTCTTGCTGAGTTTCTACCTTCCCTATGGCAGTCTTTTTCTGAGCCTTCTTGGGCTTCTTCTTCCCATGTTTTGTTCTCTTCCTCTTCTCTACTTTTGATGTTGTTTTCTTTTCTACCTTAGGTTCAACTATGGTTTTGTCATGTTTCTCTTCTTCTCTCTATTTTTCCTCTTTTCTTCTTCTACTTGAATACTTTGTGCTTCCTCATGGATTTCCTTCCCAAGTTCCTCTTTCTACTCCTCTTCTTCACTGCCAGATGGGCTAAGGTCATCAGTAAGAGTTTTGATGTCATCTTCTCTAGACATGTTCCTAAAAATTTCCCAGGCTATAGGAATGGTGTATGTGTGGAGGGCATCCTCTACCAGCAATTTGATGAGCCCATGGTGGGCCAGTTGGTCTAGAACCCCTGCATTCAATTTGGTGCCACACACTATCAAAGACTGGAGGAGAAAATATGGCAAACTGAGTTTTCTAGATGTAGGTAGGTCCATTCCATATATTAGTTCATGAAATAATCTAAAGTGAATAGGTCTCCCACCTATTCGTGATCATGATCATGCTATTCATCTGATTCCAGGAAGTGTTCCTCCAAACATCAGGCCGTACAGATATCCCTATGCCCAAAAGAGTGAAATTGAACGTATGGTTGCATAAATGCTAGAGGCTGGTATAATTCAACCGAGTCAAAGTTCTTTCTCTGCTCTAATAGTATTAGTGCACAAGAAGGATGGATCATGGTGCATGTGTCTGTATTATAGGGAGCTCAACAAGCTCACTATTAAAGATAAGTTTCCACTTCCTGTCATTGATGAATTACTAGATGAATTGCATGGATCAATTTACTTCACCAAGTTGGATCTTCGTTCAGGACATCATCAAATTAGAATGAAGACTGAAGACATTCCGAAAACAACATTTAGAACTCATGAGGGTAATTATGAATTTTTGGTCATGCCTTTTGGCCTTACCAATGCACCTTCAACATTTCAATGTTTGATGAATTCCATTTTCAAACCATTCCTTAGAAAATTTGTGTTAGTATTTTTTGAGATACACTAATCTACAGCAAGTCTTGGAAGGATCATGTTGAACATGTTGACAGGGTGCTACAACTATTGGAGGAGAAACAATTATATGCAAAAAGATCCAAATGTTTCTTTCGAGTATAAGAGGTGGAATATTTGGGTCATATTGTATCTCATGAAGGAGTTAAGGTATACCCTAGAAAATTTAAAGCCATTAAGGAATGGAAAATCCCCACATCCATAAAGCATCTGCGAAGATTTCTTGGGTTGACAGGGTATTATTGTAAGTTTGTTAAGAATTATGGGAGAATAGCAGCACCTCTAACAACATTATTCAAGAAAAATGCATTTTCATGGACTCCAGAAGCAACAAAGGCCTTCGAACATCTTAAAGAGGCAATGTTCCAAGCACCGGTCTTAGCTACACCAAACTTCACAAAAACCTTTATTATGGAATGTGATGCTTCAGGAAATGGAATTGGTGTTATTTTAATGCAAGATGAAAGACCCATTGCTTTTGAAAGTCATCCAATCGAGGGAAAGTTTTTACACAAAGCTATTTATGAGAAGGAAATGTTGGCAATACTCCATGCACTTAAGAATTGGCAACCCTACCTAATGGGAAGACACTTCAAGGTAAAAACATATCATGATAGCCTTAAATACTTTTTAGAAAATATTATCCTCTGAAGAGCAACAAAAGTGGGTCACAAAGATGTTGGGGTATGACTGTGAAATCATCTACTAAAAAGGGAAGAAAAATGTGGTGGCAGATGTACTCTCAAGAAAGGATGAGGACGTGGAAGCATTGTTGTGTGCCATTTCTATTATCCAACCAGATTAGATAAATGAAGCAAGGGAGGAATGGAAGAATGACGAAGAAGTGTGGACACTTATTCGAAAGTTACAACAAGATTCCAATACGTCTGATACATTTAGCTGGAAAAATGATTCTTTATGGTACAAATATCACTTATACCTTTGTAAGAATTCCCAACTAAAACAAAATATTCTTATGGAATTGCACACTTCTCCCATAGGAGGGCACTTAGGATTTTTAAAAACTTAGCACAGGGTTAATAAGGAATTTTTTTGGGATGGCCTTAAATTGGATATTCAAAAGTTTGTGGTATAATGTTTGGTTTGCCAAGAAAATAAAGTTGAAACAATTAAGACCCCGGGTCTATTACAACCTTTATCCATTCCAAGCCAATGTTGGGAGGAGGTTTCAATGGATTTTATAACAGGTTTACCCAAGTCTGAGCGAAAGAGTGTCATCATGGTGGTAGTTGACAGACTTAACAAGTATGCACACTTTTGTGCATTATCACATCCATTTAAAGCCAATACAGTATCTACTGCATTTATGGAAACAATTCAAAAGCTACATGGAAACCCAAATATTATTGTAAGTGACAGAGATCCCATTTTCACTGGAAATTTTTGGACAGAATTATTTTCTTTTCTTAGTACTCAGTTAGCTCATAGCTCATTTTATCATCCTCAATCGGATGGGAAAATAGAGATAGTAAACAAATGTTTGGAAGGATATCTCCGTTGTTTTGTATCTGATAAATAGACGCAATGGGTCAAATGGTTGCCTTTGGCTGAATGGTGGTATAACACTTCCTTCGATACAGCAACAAAAATGACCCCATTTATGGCACTTTATGGATATTAACCACCATCCATCACATCATATTTAAGATAAAATTCTAAGGTTCAAGCAGTGGAACATCACCTCGAACATCAACAACAAGTCCTCCAACTCTTAAAGGATAACCTCGTGCTGGCATAGAATAGAATGAAACAACAGGCAAATCAACATCGTAGTGAAATACGTTTTGATGTAGGTGATTAGGTATTACTACAGCTACAACCATATAAGCAAATGTCCCTCAAGCAAGCTAAGAAGGATAATAAATAATCACCAAAGTATTATGGTCCGTACAAGGTGTTGCAAAAGATTGGTACTATGGCATACAAATTGGAGCTTCCTGCAGCTTCTCGATTGCACCCAGTTATCCATGTTTCATGTTTAAAAAAGGTTATAGGCGACAAGCTCCCAGTTCAAACAATATTGCTAGAACTTGACGAGGAAGGAAAAATTATATTCGAACCGGAAGAAGTCACAGAAACAAGAACTTGACAGCTACGAAATCGATCAATTTCGGAGTATCTTATCAAGTGGAAGAACCTATCCACTGAAGATTCCACATGGGAGGATGAGAATTTTATACAGAAGCATCCAGAACTACTCAAGTGTTGAGGACAACACTTTTTTGAATGAGAGGGGTATGTTGGGTCCCTATAATACTAGTGATTACCCCATTAATATTGTAGTTTCATCCCTTATTAATATTGTTGTGCCCCTATTATCCCCATATTGTTATTACTGTGCCCCATAGAATCCCTCTATTGTTATTTTTGTGGCTTTATATTATTATTGTTAGGTTGGCTGGGTTATATTGTGACTCCTTAGACTCCTATATATAGAAAGGAGGTTTAGTCATTTGAATCATCCAAGAATTATTCATTTATGTAATGTAAAGGAGGTTTCCCCCTCGAAGAGGTTGAATTCTAAGGCGTTGATCTATCTTTTCTATCTTTTCTTGAGCTGGTTTCATAAAATATAACCTTAGATTATATTGTATCTTCCTTCACAGGAGATATATTTCATGATTTGGTAGTTGACATCTCCCCATGGATGAGGTATACTTGTCCTTCTGACCGCATTCTTTTCCTCTACAGGATGTTCATCAGGCTGAAAAAATGACTTTTTAGGAACTTGTCCTAATGGTGTTTCTTCTTTGCTCCAGGGGAGCCCAAGTGGAAGCTCTATGACTTTGCTGATGAATTCTAGTGTAAGCTTTATGGTCAAACCCCTGAAACTAACTGTAGCATGTGCTTTTTAATGGGGTCTTAAAGACATTAAAAATTCCTCTGTCATCTCCTCGTCATATCCATGAATTCTCTCAAAGAAAGGCATCGAGTTTTCCCTAGTGAAGAGGGCTACCACTTCTAGGTGTTCATGAAATTTGTTGGAGTTCAAAGGCTCCTTTCTCATAAAACCTCCTGTCAGGGTGTATAGTGACTGCTGGAAATGTTCAGGTGAGGAGGAAGGCAACAAAATTTCAAAACCAGGAACAGAGGAATAGTTGCGGCTTGTCTTTCTGGAATCAGGAATTTCTCGTGTTCTTCTTTTTCATAACATCAATTTGCAATTTTTCCTCCCTTCAAACCCTATTCTCAACCTGAATGTACTTCTCAGGTTTTTTTTCTTTTGTTGAGGAAACTAATATTTTGACAAAACAAAGAGTATATAAAGCAGTGCTTTTTCTTTTTCCACAAAATAAATGGGTTTCCAAATGCAAATTCACGCTTTTCATAGGCTTGATTTTTTTATGATTGCACCTCTTCTTTACAGGAGAATACGGGGAAGAAAAAGATAGACTTTAAGTGTAGAGAAGAAAATGGAGAGACTGTATGGAAATCAAAAAAACACAAGCAGACTTTTGTGCTTACTTTCCTTCCCTTTTTCAACCCAATACTTTGCTTCTACTCCCACCACCTTGTGTAGATATATCACATGCAGAGTGGGTTTCTAAGCCTACCTCTTTTCAACCTTGAAGTTGGTAAAAATTCTAAATTTTTCCTCTGCAGAGCTACTCTTTGGCCTTCTTGTAGAAAGGCTCCTGTAGACGGTGTTTTCCGCTCCTGTAGACTATGTTTTCTACTCCTGTAGAACCCGATAAGTAGGAGGGCTATGAAAACTGGAAAAAAACAACTGGCTCACTATTCTGAAGGTGGTAGGTGAGTTGCTGCAGTCGAGAACTCATCGATGCAAATGAAAACAAAAGGTGGTGGAGGCTTCAACCGCACTGTACTTAAGCTAATGGTGTGATCTACGGTGACGAGTTCAGGTGGCAAGATGGATATGTTATCCCCATCCAAAATATTGATCCTACTCCAGTGTCATAATTTTTTCATGTCGCCTGCCCGCCATCACTTCCATCATTCCCATTATACGCCACCACCACTACCGGTTCTGAGTATTTTCTTCCCGAGTTGACGGACCACATGTGATGACTACATCTTCTAAACTGTTGTTTGAATTGGATGAGGCTCATTTGAACTCAATAAGGGTGGTTTGAACTGAACAAGGGTGGCCAATTAGTTTGCCACCGATTTCGTTTAATCATGACCATCTCAATAGTCCATGCAGTTCCTAAATAATATTCATTCAATAGAGGAACCGGTTTATCCACTTACCTGTTAGTCGCTATCGTGCTCTGCATGCTCGGACTTTGGCACTTCATTTTTTTTTCCTGCTACTGTTGGTGTTCATAGCCTCTAAATTGGTGGCTTATGCTAGTGATTTTTCATCAGGCACCTCTTCTTGCACATGCATACATCTTGGCTGCATTAATCGTGCCTCTGGAGCTTGCTTTTTTTTTAAATGGATCAGCTGCTACAAGAATCTTGCAGGATTTCCTGTAGCTGCTTATCCCTCTAAAATTTAAGGTTGATGCTTGAGAAGGGATTGAAAAGATAGCTAAGAAGGTTTTGAATGGAAGGAATAACAGTTGGAATGCATCAGGTAAGAAACAAGTGAAGATTGTTGCTGTTTTATTCATCATTTTTTTTTTAAAGACAACAGAAACAAAATTCTGTGTTTTCTGTGCAGGGAAGAAAAAGCGAGTGGAAATGTGGGTGTGCAGGGATGGAATGGAGAATTAGGAGGATGAATGGTGGCAGGGAGGTCCACAGGCCTGCTGGACAAATTTCTAGCCCTCGAATTCTTTTCTAAACTCAATTTTGAGTTCTTTGTAGTTTCTACAAGAGCCTCCTGTAGAATGCACAGAGTTTCCTGTAGGATGCAAAATTTTCAGAACAAGCAAGACCACGACCTGCGAAAAGATAGGGGTGATGGAGGAATGAACTATCAAGGGTGTACACATCCTAGCCATGTCCTTTTCCTCTTTGTGTGACCCTCCTGCAATCTGCAATGCATTCAAAAGAAGTTAAGTTTTTTTTCTTGGATAGCCAAACTTGTAGAAGATATTTTCCCTCAAAAACTCAGCTACTTGTTCTTCTATTGTTGCCTTGATCACCTTTGTTTCTGCCCATTTTGTCAGATAATCAATACACACAATGATGTAAGATTTCTATTTTGAAGGAGGGTTGATAGGACCCACAAAGTCCATGCCCCACTTCTCAAATGGCTTGAAAGTCACTTGAGGTTGCAGGGGTATCTCATCATTTGGAGTAGGTTTCCCCATCCTTTGACATCAGTCACATTGGCTGATATATCTCCTGACATCTTGATGAAGAGTGGGCCAATATTAACCTGCTTGCAGAATTTTGAAGGCAGTCCTCTTTGCGGCCAAATGGCCCCCACAGGGCCCATCATGACAGGTTAGGAGGATGTCAAAAACCTCCTCTTCCCTGACACATCGCCTCAAAATCTGATCTGGGCCAAGTTTAAAAAGATTTCCCCCAATCCAAGTGAATGGGGCACTTTCCCTCACGATCTTGCTCTTCTCTTTTGAGGACAGGTGTGGCGGAAAATGTGTTGAAACCAAGTAATTTGCTATATCAACAAACCATGGAGAGAGTATTGAAATAGCAAATAGGTATTTATCTAGCGTTTGATCATCCACCATTCCTTCTTCACCTACAGGCAGATCTAGTCTAGACATAAAATCAGCAACAACATTTTCCTTACCTAGTTTATCAACAATGGTCAAATCAATTTGTTGCAACAAAAGTAACCATCTAATAATGCGAGCATTTACATCCAGTTTATTCATCAAATACCTAATTGCAGCATGATCAGTGTGTATGAATGTTTGATAGCCGATGATGTAGTGTCTGAAATTATTTAGGGAATGGACTACAAGTAGGAGCTCCTTTTTAGTTACAGTGTAATTTAATTCTGCCTTGGACAAGTTTTTACTGACAAAATATATGGCATAAGGCAATTTCTCATCAACTTGCCCTAAGGTTGCTCCTATCACTTTTTTTGAGGCATTAGTGTGAATGTGGAAAGGTAGGGCTCAGTTTGGACCTCTCAGAATTGGGGCAGTTACCAGTTTACCTTTCAAGGCATCCAGAGCCTCTTAACAGTTGTCAGTCCATATGAACTCAGCATATTTTCACAAAAGACCAAACAATGAAGAGGCTAGCTTACTAAAATCCTTAATTAATATTATATAATACCCTACCAAGCCTACAAAACTCCAAACATCTCTTGCCTTTTGAGGAGGTGGAACCCTTTGGATGATTGCAATTTTATTGGGATCCACCTATAATCCTTGCTGAGAAATTGTATGACCTAACACGATCCCTTTAGTCATTAGGAATTCGCATTTTTCAAGACTAAGGGATAGGTTCATTTCAATACACTTGGCTAAAACGTTTCCCAGGTTAGTCAAAGCTTCCTGGAAGTTAGAACAGTAAGGGGTAAAGTCATCCATATAGATTTCTACTGAGTCATGAACCAGTTCAGCAATACGCTCAGTAATGCTCTCTGGAAAATGGTGGGAGCATTGCACAACCCAAAGGGAAGGACCCGGTATGAAAAGGTACCCCAAGGACAAGTGAAAGTGGTCTTATCTTGGTCTTCCAGGCTAATTTGGATCTGGTTGTACCCGCTAAACCCATCTAGAAAGGAGAAGAACTTCCTCCCCGTCAGGCCATCTAACACTTGATCTATGAAAGGCAAAGGGAAATGATCCTTCCTGGTGGCCTTGTTTAGTTCTCGATAATCTACACAAATTCTCCACTTCCTGTTTTTCTTTGGCACTAGCACCAAAGAAGAAACCCATTCACTGTCAGAAATAGGGTAGATGAATCCTACATCCAACAACTTTTGTAGTTCTTCTTTGGCAATGTCTTTAAGGTCTAGATTCATCCTCCTTTGAGGCTGCCTGACTAGTTTACAATCTTCTTTAATGTAAATGTGATGAGTACAGACTGAAGGGTGGACTCCCTTCATCTGCTTATAGTTCCAAGCAAAAGAATCCAAGTGATTTTTCAATAAGCTACATAGTTCTTTCTCCTGAGAGATGGATAGGGATGAGTTGATCTTCAAGGTTCTTTCCAAGCCGAATTCCACATTCTTAACTCGGAGAGAGGTCGGATCAGCCACACAAAGATCAACTAAAGGATTGGCTTGGGCTTCTTCCACCAACTCTTTTAATGGCAACACACTGGGGGATGGATTCTGAATCAAGTTCTCAATAATATCATCCTTGGTTTGTGGACCCCCCATGGTAGCTTACACTATGCACAATGGTGTAGAATAGACTTCATCCTCATCTTCTTCCTCCAACCAAAGAGGTAAATCATGTTCTAACATAGGTTGGGCAGGAGGATATAGGACTAGTTGTTTGGACATATGCCTGTTCTTGATTGTCATGTTCCCAGCTCGACAACCAATGTAGGCATCTGCAGTAGCCAATCAAGGTCTTCCCAGGATGAGAGGATACCTAGTGAGTTTTGCATTTGGCTGGAGAACTAGGAAATAAATAGGTTACTCCCAAGAATCAATAGAGACCATTACATCTTCCACAATCCCCTAAGAAGTCACGGTGGAGTGGTCTGCTAGCTGCAATACTATTGTGGTCTTTCTCAGGGAACCCTAAAGGTTGAGCTTGAGCATAG
Organism: Pinus tabuliformis; assembly: GCA_031772625.1. Taxonomy (NCBI): domain Eukaryota; kingdom Viridiplantae; phylum Streptophyta; class Pinopsida; order Pinales; family Pinaceae; genus Pinus; species Pinus tabuliformis. The sequence continues at coordinate 660,713,739 of CM062804.1, forward strand.
TGTCCTTGGTCGTCACATTAATGGCAGCCCCTAGATCAATCAGGGTATGGGGTATCATAGTGCCATTGATGTGGACATCGACTACAGGACTCCTAGGTGTTATAGACATTTTTGTGCCTCGCGTCATGGAGCATGAAATGTCGATAATTACAGGGATCCTTAGTCCCTAAACATGTTGTTCTTACCCCTAAAAGAACAAGGTCATCAAACAACAACACTTTCAATCAGTTCTCCACCTGAAAACACTTCAAAACAGGCTTATTTTGGATCATGTCAGCTGCTTAACTGAGCTTCTGCGCTGTAATGCAACTGTCCCACTCTGTACCTGCGCTGGAAGTCAAAAGTAATGAAGGCTACCTGCGCTGGGCGAGATTGGCCAAGTGGCACAGTCATCCTGCAAGGTGTCAACTGCCCAGGAAGCTTCCAAACTGACACTTGGTTCATCAGATTCGCCTTGTGATGAGTAAGAGGTACTTGATCACCATGTGTAACCAAGGATCTCCAAGTGGACTCAAGAACTGAAGATTAACTGAAGAGGGAGAGGACACAAGGCAGCTTCATGTCAGTCTCAAACTGACTCATCCTCTCTTCTTCTATCCTATATATAGAGCTCTTCTATGAGGTCTAAGGAGGCTGGAATTTTGTATAAGCAAGGAGGTGCTGTTGGTATACTGTCAGGATTATTGGGTGATTGTTTTACTAGAGGTGAAGAGGAAAGTTCTTGCTGCCGAGGAGGTGCTGCTGGATTGGAGCCATCATCATTGGTTGTAACTTCCTCTGGAACCCTGTTACTTTCTATCAATAAAGTTTGCATGTTCTCCTATATACTTGTTTTACATAGATGTTTTGTGTTTACATGTATATTTGATGCACCCTAATCCATGCTTCAGTTATGAGTACATGTATCTTGTAGTTTGCTCTCTTGTTTTGTGCAGGTTCTGTGTGTAGCTGGATCGGCTAGGAGAGCAAAGAGCTGGGAACGGGAAAAAAAGAGAGAAGGACAAGGATCGACTAAGCGAAAGACACCAGGTTGGTTGATCTTCTTTCCATTCTCTCTGTACTTCTATAAAGTGGAACATGAAAACTTTATCTTCTGTTGTTGCTAAAGACTGTCACCTTTAGAGTAGGGTTAGTGTCATCCGCATCGAATACTTTTCCCCACAACAAACTGGCGACTCCGCTGGGGAACCCAGTATCTTGTTGGTATTTGTAGTATTTTGCTATTCATTTCTTGAAGAAAAGAGTACCAAATCGAAAAGCTTTTGACTATATCAAAAGCGAAGTAGAGGGACTGCTACTCTTGCTCATTTGCTGAGCAGATTCAAGATTTGAAGAGCTTATCTACAAAAGACTCTTTACTCTTTGTGATAGATCTTCATCCTCTTGATCATCCCTTAGCCTGTACTTGACCTATAGCTTTTTATTTCAGCAAAAACAGTGCATTTTTGAGCTTTTTATGACCCGGAAAACTTTGTAGACGAAACTCTCGTGTGTCAGTGCAGGCTGTCCACAGGCAGTCTGCATTACAGCGCAGGTGCTCCCTTCGGGAACTGCGCTAAGAGTCAAACTGGTAGACTAGAACCTGCGCTGGTCCAGTTAGCCATTGTCTTGCTCAGCTTTCCCATTGTGTCTTGGCCCTGTTTTCACTGATTTTTTGCTGATTGCTTGCTGGTCATTGTACTTGCTGTAAACCATCCTCATTGACATTATTCTGCCTCAGTTGTGTGATGAAACTGTGAATGTTCTTTCAGTATTTCTTGTTTCAGTTACAGTTTCCCATTGTGAAAAGCGAACCAGTATAGCTGTGACCTCTTAGATCCTGAACTGTAAAAGTGTCTTTGTGATCTTAAGAGCTAGTTTTATTACTGTTCATGGCTGTTTGAGTTTGTTTGTTTTTCATATTATGGTTTGAATTCATATATTTTTAGTGTTGAAACAAGTACCTGTAAGGTGTCTTTTCATTTTAGACGAAACTTGTTTGTTTACGCTTCAAATTGAATTCGAAAGTTATACAGCAATTTCCTTTTGTCTACATCAACATTAAGGGAAAAGAAAAGAAATACATGCATCTTGCATTTGCATTTTGATGAGTTTGTGTGTCTGATCTAGGAGAAGGTGCATTAGTTTGTGCTTTGTGCTCTGTGTGGAAAGATAGTGTTTTTCTCTCCCCTCAGTAGCTAGGATTTTCATAGCTAAAAAGATTGTAAAAGCTTGCTTATCATTTTAGCTGCATTTAGGAATTTGTACCAATACATCTCGTGGTAATCCTGAAAGACAAACTGCTAAGCAAGATCAACATTAAAATAAACCCAATTTACATAACAACGCTTTGTAACATAACGCAAACATCTAGAGGTCTAGGTAGAGACGTGTTCCGGCGTCGTTAAACATAGTGACTGTCGATCTCTACGAAGGTGGGTGATTCCTCCTGAGAGTCGGTGGCACTAATACGGACTTGTGCTCCCACGTACCGTCGCGTATATATTGGGAGACCCCTATAGGCATTTATCTTTTATCCTTAGGAAACCGTGTCGGCCGCCCTACTGATCGCGATGCAGTGAACACAGCATTCACGAAGATCGACCACCCGTACCGTAAAACGTATTCTGTGGTTTCGCGAAAAGTTTGGCACACCCTCTGCCTAGATCTCCAGAGCAGTTTCTTTTGGTCTTTTTCAAACTCTATAACTGAAAAAGTCCAACCGAGCATTTGTCACTTCAGGCTCGTTAATACATCGAAGGCGACTAGAGTCATCTTTAGCTTTTTCTCGACTCTTAAAACATGAAAAAGCAAGTTTGTGTCTAAAAGCGTCGTTAATAAAATTTATTTTAAGCGGAATAATCATCACCCTTCCCGCGTTGATCTTCGAAGTTAGTCCACCACGAGTGGAAGTTCCTGTAGAATCCCTAAGAAATCTTTTGGATAGACTAGATATGTCTGAACAACCGTCGACATCTAGGATTGTGTTGTCCGACACAGCAGCAGCAGAGGCTTCTACTGCTACTCCAACGATGTTTGCTGGTATACCATCTGTCCCGGCAAGTTGTCAACAACAAGCCGGAGTCCCATCAGGGACGATGACATGGTTAGTTCCTATTTCTTCGTCCGGATTATCATCTGGTATTTCTTATGTTGAAACTCGCCAAATTGATCCATTTGGAGGTCAACCTGGGCAATCGATCCCCTTGAGTTCCGGATTGATACCATATGGGGGGCAGTATGCCTTTTCATTACCTCCTCCGGGAGGATGCCCATCCGTGAGTTCACAACAAAGTTCAGGTCAAACTGGAATTACATCCAGCAGTTGGGTACCAATACTGCCTCAACAACCAGGAGTTGTATATTCTATGCAACCAGTCCACCCTGTGTCAAATATTACCACCACACCTGCTATGGCGAATGTGTCGCAAGTACAAGCGTTACCTGTTGTAATACAACAACCTCTTGGCTCAGCGACTCAATCACAATCTCAGGGTAGTGCCTCCTTATCTGGAGCGACTCAGGCCCAAACGAGTACTGTGACTCCTCATCCTGGTCAATCATCCAGTATTGGTCAACAGCAAATGGTCCAACAACCAGAGCTGCTTCAATCTCAACAACCGCCTTTCCAGCAATCATATCAAGGACCTAAGCAACAAGTATTTGTAAGTAATGGGCAACCATACTATAATGGTTACGCCCATCAACATTGTCTAAGTTGTCAGCATAATGCTGGTCTGCAAAGACCCATTGCTCAGGCGATACCATCTTATCCTGGATATGCTTCGCCTAACCTGAACCAACAGTTGCCCTTTGTAGCAACTCTAGAACTACCAGATCTAAACCGGCTGACGAATGATCCAATTGCTTATGCCCCTTGGTGGCCAGCGATTCCACATAAACTTCCGTCAGATATTCCTAAATTTAATGGAAATCCGGGTGAAGATCCATCGAATCATGTGATGACATTCCATCTATGGTGTTCATCAAACACCCTGAATGATGATTCGATAAGACTTCGCCTCTTCCAGAGGACATTAACAGGTCCAGCGGCTAAATGGTACATTGAATTGCCAAGAACCTCTTTCGACAATTTCAGCTCCTTAGCCACGACTTTCTTAACCCATTTTCAATTACCGATAAGGTATGAAACAGGGACAGAACTTCTCACCAACTTCAAATAGACAACGGCCACTCACATATCTGATCATATACATGAGTGGCGACGTCGTCGTAGGATGGTGAAAACTTACGTTCCCGATCAGCTGTTAGCTGAATGGTTTATAAAGTCGTTACTTCCAGCTATAACGGAAGATGTGGCCAAGGGAGGAGTCGTAACAGAGGAGCAAGTCATTGCTCGTGCTCAATATTTAGACTTAGTATATACTCAGTCAGGCACGCTCTACGACAAAATACCTGACGCCCCTAGACCTGAATTTTCAATTCCTCCCCCTCCTGGATCGAATACTAACTCTCACGCCAGTAATGGCGTGACTGGAAAACGCAAAATTTCTAGTCAAAATGCAAATGAGCAACTTCTTGCCTCAGAAGTAAATGCCATGTCGACCGACAAGGGCAAACAACTGAAGCAACCAGGGGGCAAGAAGATAAAGAAAAGGAAAGGGAGACCCCTGACAGGGTGTCATATATGCGATGAGGATCATTGGACAAAAAATTGTCCACATATAGCTGAAGTTAAGAAACTCTTCAAGAGTTCAAAAACCCCAGCAGTATTGACTGATCCGTTTCCTAATCCAAGTCAAAATCTGGTTGCTAATCAAAATGCTTCCGGATCCCAAGTGCTTATGTTGTCTACCTCGAAGCAACAGAATAATGTTTTGACAAGGAGTAAAGATTACAGGAATCCAAAGCTGTCGAACAACAAGGTTAATGAACGACCTAGTAGTTCAACAACAACTTTGACCGAAGTTGTGCCACCCATCGTTCCTGAGCCAATAATAAAGTCGCCAAAGGGAGCAGTACACAAATCGACATTTAATCCTCGTGCCAAAGGAGCACAGAATTATAATATAGTAAAGGACCTGGCCCAATCGCCGTCCACTATGTCGACACTTGAGGTACCACAAAATTACCCCTCCCAAGAGCAAGCTTTATTATCAGCAATAGGTGGGATTGGCCTAATGGATTCCAATCTTGTGGCCTTTGATCATAAAGGATATGACCCTCAGTTACCAGCTCAACTAGCTTTCCTTATTCAAGTGAAAGCCCTCAACAAAATTGTTCATCGAACAATTATTGATGAGGGGGCATCTACATGTCTTATGTCGATGAGTTGCTGGAAAGAATTAGGATCACCACCCTTGTCGAAATCGTCAACGATGTTAAAAGCATTTGATGGACGATCATACACTCCATATGGTATTTTAAGTAACTTGCAAGTTGAACTGGGGGGCAAAACAGTAGGAATTGATGTTGAAGTAATTGATGGAAACCTCGATTACAACATCCTACTAGGAAGGCCCTGGATCTATGCCATGGCCGCAGTTGTGTCAACCTATTTCAGGAGGATTGCATTTCCCTCCCAAGAAGGAATTACAATCGTCGACCAACAAACTTTTCTCCCCAACAGTTCACAAGTTACAGGAAGCATTCCAATGATCCATGCAAGGAATCATTTTTTCCAAAATATCGGAGTAGGTTTCCTAAAAGACCCTGCCTTAATGGGTACTTTCGCCCTACCACCTCCAAGTAATCCGGCGGAAGTGGCCACAGTGGAAACCTACAAAATGAAATCTAATCCAATCTTCTGGTTGGATTCGGAAGATTCCTAGATATTTTGTCGGCGCCGAGGACAGTTCTTATCTCGTGTCAACCTCATTAAAAAATGAAACAAGGAGTTATGAGGATAGTTCTTTTACTATGTCAACCTCATTAAAAAATGAAACAAATCCCCTTTTCAAAATTCAAAGGTAAACCTTCATTCCAATCACCAAGTTGAATGCAATGAAGCTTGGGGGGCACCCTCCTTTGACATGCGTTATTATGATGCTGGGGGTATGCAAAATCGAGCAGTTTTAGCACATAGTTCATGCTCGTTAAAAAATAAACATAAGATTGAGCAGTGTTTTGGCGCATTCAAGCTCGTTAAAAACTGAACCCATCTCGGTAAATAACCATTAAGTATGTAACCTGATCAACCATAAAAGCCTTGGTCGTGTTTTGCACCTGCCACCTCCACTTTCATTTGGCCGATCGTTCACCTCCATATGATTGTTTACCCATTTTGAGGAACAGCTGCGAAGAGTGATTTCACCTAGCCATCCTTGTGACACTGCCGTGATTGGAAAATTCCAACCTGTACCTGGAATCAGCTGCTATCCCTGTTCATCACTCGTTCCTCAAAAGACGAGTCTTCTTTAAGCTCTTTTCAACTGACTCGTAAAATATGAAAAGATTGCCGAGTTTTGGCCTTCCAGCTCGTTAAACGACCGGAAAAGCTATCCCTCCTCTAGATTTTAATCTTTTTGGACCTGAGGGATTATTGCACAAAAAGATCGAGTGCTTGTCTTGTTCGGCTCGTTAAAGCGATCGAAAATTCATCCCTTCTGTATTGTTTTATACTTTTTCGGACTTAAGGGATTAGATGACGAAAAAGGAATTATGGAGTTAACTTTCTGTATCTTTTCAGACTCTCTAAAAATGAAAAGGACCGAGTTATCCTTGTCGTTAGACTCGTTAAATTCATTAAATAGCGACAAACTTGTCTTTAGACGAGAACGAGTTTCCCTATCGCTAGGCTCGTTAAATCATAGCGATGGGCTTGCCCGAAGGGCAGGTTATAGAACAAGCATATGTTATCCTCCTCAAGCTTGACAAAAATAAAGAGGTACTGGTCAGAAATGACTGGGGAAAAATTGGGAGAACATCAAAGTTTAAAGGTAGCAAGTCACTCTTGAACATGACACTTTTCCTCCGTACCATATCGGGTTGGGTTGTTTCATTCACCGGTCTCATCACCATGGTCCTCGCCACACCATCCACATTTGGGGTAATGCTACTGATCCATCGCATCAGTGTCGTTATATGTTCAAGAGGGGTCATTCTGGAAGTGTAAACCGTGTCCCATCCACTACCATACATTATCCTTCATCCATTCATGATCACCACCCTGAATCATATTTCACAGTTTGTTTTCACCTCCACTAAAGTCATTAGCTCCGTTCCGTGTCATTGATGTGGGATTCATTAAGGCCCTCCTTTGACGGATCGCTTCTTGTCGACTTCAGCTCATTATCCAAGAAGTTGATCTAGGAACACCCCCATCAGTACTTTGAAGCTTGCATGCCTCAATGGCAAGTTTCTCACTTCCGGCGACAGGTATACATCAATGACCTTCGACCAGAAGATTTTGCGTGGCGTTCGACGCCAAGTCCTTTTTTCACGCCACGTGAATTGTACTGCAGTACCTTGAGGGTCACCGTCATTATTGGTGATTCCTCTCGCGCTTGTTAACGGTTTTCATTATTGACCGGTAATCAAGCGATGTCTTTCCATGTTCGACTTCAGCGCAATTCTCACATGGATCGACTTGTACTTAGAGTGAAGATCGAGTGAGTTTGAAGACCCCAGATCTAGTTTCATCCATCCGGGCTGCGATATATATTCAGGAAATATAAAAGCATTTGTCGTGTACATCATTGCAGCAGATGATCATCCTATTCAAAGGATGATAGTTTCAGCAGAAAATTATCAGTCTATCTTCAGACGATCGTCTGTCATATGTACCAAAATGTATTTATAGAAAGCTGAGCATGGGAATGCCCGCCTCAGCTAGATCATGAGAATAATGATGAATGAAAAATAATGTATTGTATTGTATTGTATTACAGGGCACTCTCCTCAGCACTGGAACGAACTTCGGATCCTCTAGCTAAAGCATTTCACCCGATAAACGGCCTCATACTTTAGGGGGCAACTGTTATAGACATTTTTGTGCCTCGCGTCATGGAGCATGAAATGTCGATAATTACAGGGATCCTCTATCCCTAAACATGTTGTTCTTACCCCTAAAAGAACAAGGTCATCAAACAACAGCACTTCCAATCAGTTCTCCACCTGAAAACACTTCAAAACAGGCTTATTTTGGATCATGTCAGCTGCTTAACTGAGCTTCTGCGCTGTAATGCAACTGTCCCACTCTGTACCTGCGCTGGAAGTCAAAAGTAATGAAGGCTACCTGCGCTGGGCGAGATTGGCCAAGTGGCACAGTCATCCTGCAAGGTGTCAACTGCCCAGGAAGCTTCCAAACTGACACTTGGTTCATCAGATTCGCCTTATGATGAGTAAGAGGTACTTGATCACCATGTGTAACCAAGGATCTCCAAGTGGACTCAAGAACTGAAGATTAACTGAAGAGGGAGAGGACACAAGGCAGCTTCATGTCAGTCTCAAACTGACTCATCCTCTCTTCTTCTATCCTATATATAGAGCTCTTCTATGAGGTCTAAGGAGGCTGGAATTTTGTATAAGCAAGGAGGTGCTGTTGGTATACTGCCAGGATTATTGGGTGATTGTTTTACTAGAGGTGAAGAGGAGAGTTCTTGCTGCCGAGGAGGTGCTGCTGGATTGGAGCCATCATCATTGGTTGTAACTTCCTCTGGAACCCTGTTACTTTCTATCAATAAAGTTTGCATGTTCTCCTATATACTTGTTTTACATAGATGTTTTGTGTTTACATGTATATTTGATGCACCCTAATCCATGCTTCAGTTATGAGTACATGTATCTTGTAGTTTGCTCTCTTGTTTTGTGCAGGTTCTGTGTGTAGCTGGATCGGCTAGGAGAGCAAAGAGCTAGGAACGGGATACAAAGAGAGAAGGACAAGGATCGACTAAGCGAAAGACACCAGGTTGGTTGATCTTCTTTCCATTCTCTCTGTACTTCTATAAAGTGGAACATGAAAACTTTATCTTCTGTTGTTGCTAAAGACTGTCACCTTTAGAGTAGGGTTAGTGTCATCCGCATCGGATACTTTTCCCCACAACACTAGGGTCTAGATATTTCAGACAGATCACCTGCCCCAACATTAGGTAGGGCAATTGTCCTATAACATTGATAGTTGTAGCATCTCTCTTGCACCTACCTGGGTGCTTGAAGCACTTCTCCTTGATCATCTTGTTGTATATAGGCACATCTTTTATGGCTTGGAGAAGTGGTATCTTTACACATAACTGTTTTAATTCTCCCAGAAGTTCAGTTTCTTCTGGGGTCGGTTGTGTGGTTCCAATTAGTCTCTCAGGAAAGGGTGGAATGGCTTTTGGTTCACTTTCCTGTTTCTCTTCCTCATCCTCCTTAGGAGGAGGTTGGCTATCTGGGAGAACCTTCCCATATCATAGGTTAATCTCCTGAATCTCCATAGCATAGGTCGGGCATGATGTTTCTCCAGTATATACATATTGGGCTTGTCTGTTATTGGGGTTCGGGTTCGGTTGATCAAGTATTTGGGGTTGTCTTGGTGGAGCAGGAGGTAATGGTTGTGGTTGAGTAGGTGGTGGAGGCAAAAGAGCGGGAGGAGAGTTGTACTGGGGCCTCCACCCCTGATGAGGTGCATTCCACTGAGGCTGTGGCTGAGCATAAGAGTGAAACGAATGAGCAACTGGCAGAGCCTGGTACTAAGGAGGATACGACCAAGGAGGGGGTGTGGACCAGGAAGGATGAGCAAGGGGACCCCAAGAGGGCATGGAAGTGGCTGGATTGGGGTTGTAATAAGTCTGGGATGTCCCTTGCATCCCTTATTGGTAAGGTCTGGGTCCATGTGGCCTCCTTTGGTTTATGAAATAGAGTGGTTTAGTGGCTCCTTCGGCCCCCTAATATGCAGCTTTAATTCTGGGCAAGGAAGGGCACTGATTCGTAGGATGGTCTTCTTCACAGACTAAACACACTTCTATAGAGTGCAATGGACATTCGTTCCTAGGATGCTTTCTAGTGCACCTGGAACAAAAGATGGCCAAAGCCTTCTCGTCTTCCTCTTGTTTCCTTTTGATATGAAAGGTATCCATTTGCATGGCAAGAGTCTGCCTCACCTCGCTCTTGAAATCTTCCAGCTGATTCTCAAGTTCATTTCTAAGGGATGAACTGGATGAGAATGTACTGGCTAAAGGTTGACTTCCCCTACCTCTCTTTCTAGCTAACCTAGAATGGTTCCTAAACACAATCTTTATGTTATCATAAGGTAGTTGGTAGATGTCTCCCCCAGCCAGCAAATGGAGGGTATCTAGAAGGTCTTCAGGGGCTCCTCTGAGCAGAAACAACTTCAGAGATTCGGGGTCAAGTCTGCACCTGACCCTTTTATAACTGAGTTGAAACCTCTCTTCATAGCCTTCTAAAGATTCATCACTTCCCATGGTCATTCGGAAGATTTCTTCCTTGGTATCCTTTGACCTACAGTAGTCCCGACATTTGCTGTTAAAGGCTTGTTGCACCTGGGCCCAAGTTGTGATAATGTTTCCAAGTAACCCCATGAACCAGCGCAATGCTACATCCTTGACGGTAGAGGGAAATAGTTTCAACTTCTGCTTGTCTTCTGCATAGTCATAGGTTCGACAGAGAACAACAAACTCTTGGGGCTTCCTTCTTTACTTTTATCAACCCGGTAGTTCGTAACAAACTTGGAAGCGACAGTGTTGTATGCACAAGTACTAGCTCTTACTGCAGCCTATCACTTGATCAGCTAGTGCAAGTTCTCTAGGAGCTTAAGCCAACTTCTATGAATTCTTAGAACAAGCTTTTAACTGTGATGAAAGAAATCTAACTCAAAAGAGGCTATTCTACTTGCAGAAAGAGAATGAAAAATGAAATGAAACGCAAACCCTAGTAAACCCTAATCTACCCACTAACCCTACTGTTGCAGGAAAAGAGATCAAAACTGACGAAATGAGTGCCATGACTACTGAAAAGGTAAATTGCATTTATTCAAGATACTTCTGAAAATAAATGAGAATAAATCATCTTTTTGTACTTTTGAGCATTTTTATGTGGAATTATTATGCTTGTGTTTTGACTGGTTATGACTGTGTAGAGGTTTGGTGGAAAAGGAAGATGGAGTTGCATTTTTCAAAGGGTGAGGAAGGTATGGAGGGGTCCTAAGAAGCCCCTAGTACCCTTCTGAAGACTTCCATTGCAATCAGACTTCAAAAAATCACTCACGGGAAATTCTACAGGAGGCTGCAAGGCATCTACAGGAGGAGGCCCAAAGTGGTTTTTGGAGGTTTGAAGGTGGAAAAATGATGGGAGAGGGGAAATGAAGGTTGGATGAAGGTGTTGGGGGGTCTATAACGTGTCAAGGAATAACGGGGATGAAGGAGATGGTTGGATTTGTTCAAGGGGCAAGAAAGAAGCTTTATGGAAAAACACAGAAATTAGGGCAGATTGGTGAAATGTTGTGAATGAGCTGGGAAACATATGAGGAGTGAGTTGGCACTAGTTTTTGCATGGATGGATGGTGAGCTGGAAGGTCATGCAATATATCTACACAAAAAGTGATCAAAGGAAAAACTATTATACCATGAAAACAGAGCTTTTTCTATCTTGACCTAATTTCTGACCTACAAACAGAAAAATGTTGAACAGTCACTTATGAACAGAAAAGCATGTGGAGAACTATGGTAAAATAATAGAAAATTATCTAAGCAAGTGAATCTGAACTAATATCAACTTTTCCAAATCAGGTTATCACACTAGCAGTTGCATGGAAGAGCAAAAATTGTGTTTTTGGTGGCAGAAGTAGTGCCTTGACCTCAAATCATAGTCCCAAGAAGGGAGAAAGGAGATTAGGGGTTGTTGTGGCCTTTTTGAATCTTATTTTGTCACTACAACAACCTTCTTTCACAACTATTGCAAAAACAACTATGCTAATCATCAAAAGCAACCTAATTTAACAAAGCAAGATGAACCTAAACAACAGAAATTATGTCATGAATGAAAGAAAAAAAACATATAAATACATAAAGGAGGTGTTGGGTAGCTTGGGTTGGACCCTAAACCAAGAGCTTCAGCCCTCTGGAAAAGATCAGCACTGGCTCAAAAACTATTCCATCTTCATTTATCAAAAAATAGCAGTTACATCACATAAACTGTTTTCAAAAAGAGCTCGAAACTGAGCTGAGTACAAGGCTGCACAAAAATGCTAAAATTTACTAAAATTGGCTAAACTACTGAGGCTCGAAGCCTTCTTATTTATACAAATGGGGACTCCCAACAGTCCTCCTCAAATTAAGTAACTCAACTTCCTAGAACTGAAGATAACAGCAGTCATACTTGACTTGCTTGGCTGCCCCTTGGAATCATCAATGTGGGCCTTTGTACTCCGATCTGCTAATGGAGGATTCGAGGAAATGGGTCCTTAATGAAGGAGACACCCTTCCTACAAGTCCTCTTCCCTATTTCCTTGATTTTGGCTGCTATTTTGCTCATAAATTCCTGGTCATTGTCCAAAATTGTCCAAAAAATCTGCAATAAACACTTATTAGACTTCATGGAAAAGTGACTAACCCAGTCCACTCTACTGACATAAATATATTCAAAAACATGCACAAAACTACTGAGAATGGTGGATTAAATTGAAATAAGAGGCAAAATGAGCCCATATAGTTACCCATTTATGGGGCTCATCGGAGAGATTAATATATAAATTGGTAATTAGTTGGAGAGGACCATGTCTTCTCCCAGGTAAATGTGAGAGTGCATTCTGGGGATGAGAGATGAATATATAAATTGGTAATTAGTTGGAGAGTACCATGTCTTCTCCCAAGTAATTGTGAGAGTACAATTTGGGGATGAGAGATGAATATATAAATTGGAATAATGGAAGGAGGCCATATCCTATCCAAGATTAAATTTGAGAAGACAAGTTGGGGATTGAATAATAGCAATAATAAATTTTATATCAGTAAATAAAATTTACAGTTTCCTAAATGAAGGTATTCACCAATATTTCTTGATAATTTTAAGCCAATATTTTGAGGTAATGTAAACATTAATAAAATTTGCATGATAAGGTTAAGTGGGGCATTACATGTTTTCCTTAGTTCTTCAGGGAGGATCTAGCATACATATCCAGATGTGCACACTGCATAATTGTGAAGTTTTGGGTACTCAGGGGTATGAAACAGGGAAGTGTAGGAGGTGTGACAAAATATTGTGTAACAAGAGGCTTAACAACATTGTTGTGCCAGAGCATTTTTTGTGCCCAATTTCATCTCATCTCATGAAGGATCCTGTCATTGTGGCTCAAATGCGTGGGTGTGAAGATATTAACCCCGCATCTCTTATTACAAATCTCAATGCTACTATGGGACCTAATGAAACCCAAACCGAGCTACCCAAAACCGTGCAATTCTATGCTCAACCCACAAAATGCAAGGCCATAGAATAATGTAGTGAATGTAAAGCATGCATAGAGCATTAAGTAATGGACTAGCAGGGTAGATCTGACCAGCTTAGAAATGATGCAATGGGAAAAACTAGCATGGAGGAATTGTGGAGCACTTAGGTGCAGCTTTTACAGACAAAACTAACATGTAGAGAAAGGCACAGTGAGGAACTATTATCTGACGGGACACAAAATGCATACAAAGGAATAACATACTAAAGAATATAGTTTTGAGTGGCACCAAGGTTTTCAGGTAGATTTAAGAGCGTTAGAGTAGGTTCACGGTGAGGAGGATCATTTTGTGCACTAGGCTGAGAATGGAAACAAAGTAATACATGGTGAAGCTGAAATTCACAAAAATTCTACAAAACTAGTGGCTCACACAACATTGAGCAGGTTAGGAAGGTACCCTCTCTAATACCATGTTAAAGACAACTATGGTGAAGACAAAAATCTGAATGACCAGCATTGAATGCATTACTATTCACACTGATATACATTTTATAATACATTGGAGTGACCATTGGATTCCATATTCCAAGGTCTCTTTGACTCCCTTTTTTGATTGTTTCTCTTCCACACCATATCCCTTAGAGGATTAGGTGTCCAACAAATATTAATTATCTTATTTATGTTCTTTAGTTATATATTTTAATAAAAATATATAAAAAACAATAACACCAACAATAGAGGACACATATATTTGGCTCTCGGCCAGGAAAAACCCCTCCAAGGGTAAAACTCGTAAAATATTATCTTCTTAGAATTTGCTTCAAATGAGATACAAAGACCCAAACCCTAGACCAAGTCCTTCTCATAGTACCAAGTTAACTCTTCTCCAAGTCCTTCCTTGATTCAACACCAAACTTCTATACGCTGCAACTTCGACCATCCAGCTTCTATATTTCTACTCAATCTTGTTGATGATCTTGAAAGACTGCATCAACATTAGGTAAAACCACCCTATCTGAACCTTAGAACAGATCCTTTTCCATTTGGGATGACGGCTCTACTTGGAATTATGGGACCAGTTTTCATTTCTATAAAACTATATGTAATGGCATAAATAACGATATAATTCTCTAATATGACTAAAAAATGAAATAAAGATTAATATACTACTATTTATCCTTGGTAAGCTAATGGTTTATGTGATTACAAATATTTCCAATTATCATAGCAATATAGATCATCATGCAATTATGAAGTTAACTCAAAGAAGGATAACTAATTTAATTAAATAATTAATTAAATTAATTGATTAAATCACCACATATAATGAGATCTCATTGTTCACATATAATTTGTAATTTCAATTGAACACATAATTAGTGATAATGAAATATTTCTTTAACACATATATGGTGAACAAAAACACAATTCCATTCTACTCTAAGCAAATAAACAAATAAAGAATAGTAGTGCCCATTATATCATTGATCTGCTCATCATAGAAAGGCAATGGTTCAACTTGATATTAAGAAAAACCTAATTTACAGTTGTGCATCTTAAGCGTTCTCTTACAAAAATTCAGAAACTTGTCTCTATCTAAGAGAGGGGATTTATAGTTTGATAATGAAAAGATAAAGATAGAAAATACAATAACAACTTCAAGAAATCTTAACATAAGTAACTAAAAGGAACATATTTGGAATCAGTTAAATCAAATTGCCTATGCTTGGGAGGAAGATTGTCCTCCAATGTGTTGTTGCAACTCATAGATATCAATCAAAAATTTCAGTTTAGGTGGAGACTTTGGCTAAATCTGCATCTGGCTCGTGAAGATTGCATCTCATAATGCTGGCAGAATTTATGTGGTAGTGTTTGATAGGCATCATAGAACTAGCCACTGACTGTGTGGTTTTACCAAGAGTTGCCAATTACTCTCTAAGTTAGTCTTGGTCAGTTAATCAATAAACTCAGCCCTTTTCTTGGAAGATTCTTGCCACATCTTAGTCATCAGTTTGATATCAGGTAAAGTTCCCTCGGGACAACTCAAGATGAGATTAGCTTGGAGAAAATTATCACTGTCTGCCTCAATGATATTTCTTGAAATGTCCTGCATCTGATAAACTATTGCTTCTTCCTACTTAATGTGAATATCCCACTCTCTAAAAACAATCTCTTCATGGGGCCTCTTCGATCCTAGGAAGGTTGGTTGATCTTCCTTCTGTACTTTCCTACCAAGTAAGGAAATGAGAAATTTTCTCCTCTATGTCTTCAAAGTAATTTTTAATATCTAATATTTGATCTACCAGAGAGCCAATTGTCCTGCACTAATCATGAATAATTGCTACTTTTTGAAAAAATACTATATGTTGCTGGGCAAGAAGAGTGTTTAACACTTTAGCCTATTTCTTGAATTCAGTCAACTCTGGATTAACACTCATATTTCCAATCATTTTCCGCAACTCATGAATCTGTGTATCTCAGGCTTGCGTATCTATGTCATACTAGACTCTGAGAGAGTCAAATCAAAGTTGAAGCGTTGTCACTTGTGACTATTAGTGCTCTATTATCTTCTACTTCTTTGTCTCAATATTTTTTCTAACAATGAAATTTTTTCTTCTTTCTCCTTGAATAGTTGTTGAACCTCTATGGCTTTGTCAATAGTGGTCATAAGCACCTGTAAATTGAGTATGCCTAGCCAATTCCTCCATAGGAGTTGTTGTGGAGTGATTCGTTGGACCAAAAATATGCTCAAAAATGAAAGTTGTTAAAATGGCTTGAAGATGGAATGACTTAATAGATCTCATTGTTTTAATTCCGGCACAATTAGTTTCACAAAAAACGGACGATGTATGCTCCCGGAAATGAGTTTTGTTCATTTGTGGAAACAAGGAACAAATTTGGTTTTTGGCAGTGCAAGGCTACCTAGTCAGTAGTCCATAGAGTTGACGGGACTTGTTGACTGGGCAGAGTGATGGGTTCCATGGGCTAATCTCAATGCAACAAGTGTCAATTTTCAATTGGTTGCAAGGTGGTCAAATTTTATTGGAAGTTGACTTGGTTGATGTGGACCAACCACAAGCTACCACGTGGCCCAACCAGAGGCTGCCACGTGGCACCTTAGTGGCCACTAAAAATTTGTAAGTTTGAATTGAGCCTCAGGGGATTCAAACATGAGACCAAATCCAAACTAACCATGGCCTCCACCAACCGACCACACATGTTTCTTATTAAACCTTATGGAGCATTTGTTATTTGAATGATAGTTCTCACACATTTTGGGGAAGGGTTGGGCTAAGGCCTAGCCCTTGGCCACCCGAGCACCATGGAACCACGAGCCGGGGGTCAAGGGCTAAGTCCTAGCCCAACCCCGTTAACACAAATAAACCGTAGCCCTAAAACAACAAGCCTGCCACCATGTAACCAAGCCATGGTTAACCGCAATATCACCGCCAACAGACCATCAGTGCAATCGTCGAGCGCTAACTGTTAACACCACCAACCCACCATAAGTGACAAGTTTGAAGACCATAACCGTAACGACATGCGGAGAAGGTTAAGGGGCCAACCCCAGGTTCCATGGAACCCACACAACCTGGTGTGTATAGAATAGGGCCAGCAAAGAGGGCCAACCCTAGGTTCCATGTGGAACCACATGACCAAGAGCATGGGAGGAATAGGGGCTAGATAGAGCCCCTGAATTTCGGCACCCATCATGGTCTTATGGACTCCACGTGACCAAAATTTTTGGGATTGGGGGCTTGAAGACACCCTTATCTATCCTACAATTTCAACCATCAAGTAGGAATCATGCCAGGTTTAGTGGGCAGTTTCTGCATTCGAGGTGCACGAGCCAGGTTTTGGCCAAATTATAGGATGGTTAGCTGTAGAATTTGGGAAAAGGAGGAAAGAGGCATAACTTTCTCAGTTTTTGGTCTTTTTGGGAGCATAAAGAGGCTAGACAGGGGTTTTTGATAGCTCTGAAGCCATTAGAGCTATTATTGAAGCTATTTGAACACTATAATTTGATGTAATCACTAATTTTATGAGCATAATGATATAGGCCCAAGCATTGGATGTTGGACCAAGAGATGTAGCCCAAGAGGGTTGAACTCCTTCATCAGTTGTTGTTTTGTGTTTACTATTATGGTGGTATTGTCTACATTATTCTACAAATTCTGAAGTTTATATTCATGTTTTATGTGTTTATGAATTTAACATAAGAACCTGAAAACTCAAATTTTATCACTTGCAATTTTACCTAAACCTCAAGCAGTTTCATATACAGATCAAGTTTGGTATCAAAGCATAGGTTCTTTTTTGTTGTGATGATTTAATTGTTTTCAAGTGTTTCTGATGCTTACAAGGTATAAGCTCAAAAGAGGAGAAGGAAATCTTTTGGTTTCATGTCCTCAAGTTGGAACAAGGATAAGGAGAGCACATTTGCCACAATCTCCACCACAAATTTCACCTCAAGTTGTGCCTGAAGTATCAGTAAGCATGTCACATGAAGGAGGGCCTGATAATATGTGAAAGGATGAGAAGGCTTTTAGAAAATAATTCTTTGACATGACTCAAATGGTGAAAGTTCTCTATGAATAGAGAAACATAAGATTGCAGGGAGATAACTCCAAGCCTCCAAAGGGAGAGGGTTCTTCAGGAGGAAAAGGAGGAGATGAGGATAAGCCTCCAAAAGGGAATGGATATAAACCACCATCTTCTCCACCATCATCTTCACCTCCATCCTCACCTTCATCTTCATCCTCTTCCACAACAACCCTTTCACAAACACCTCCACATACTCCAAAGGGACATGGTAAAACTCCCTTGTTGAAACTTGATATTAAATTCGAATTGCCTATGTATAATGGTGAGGTTAATGTTGAAAGACTAGATAATTGGGTTCATCAACTTGAAGTATATTACAGGATACAAAACATCAAGGATGATGAAACAAAGATTCAGCTGACTTCATTAAAGTTGGAGGGTGGGACACTGATTTGGGGGGAAGACAAAATACAAGAGGATATGAAAAAACATGGTAAGGTCTCAACCTCTTGGATTTATTTTATTTCTACACTGAGAAGATAGTTTTATCCATTAGCTTATATATAGAAGGCTATTATGGATAAGAAGAATTTTTGGCAATTAAAAGGACAGAGTGTTCAAAACTATACTCAAGATTTTAGGAGAAGATTACTAGTATTGGGTGTAGATTTGTCATCTCAAGAAACTTTGTTAAAATATATTGGAGGTTTACATAGTTATATAAGGCACACTATTCTCATGTTTAATCCTACAAATTTAGATTAGGTTTGTGTTCAAGCCACACACCTAGAAGCAAGAGGGAAAAATATTTCAGATGAGAAAAGTGA
This sequence comes from Pinus tabuliformis, assembly GCA_031772625.1. Classification (NCBI taxonomy): domain Eukaryota; kingdom Viridiplantae; phylum Streptophyta; class Pinopsida; order Pinales; family Pinaceae; genus Pinus; species Pinus tabuliformis. The sequence goes on from CM062804.1 coordinate 660,732,432, forward strand.
GAGTTCCCTTGAAATTGGGGAAAAGGGAAAAGGGAAGAATGCTTCTATTAAAATGCAAAAAGAAAAACTCACATGAAAAAGTTGTTTTAAAAATGGCCATGATGAAGATCATTGCTGAAAACTCCATCCAAAAATGAGACCCAACAAACTTAAAAACAAAGAGAAGGAGAAAACAACTGCAATTATAGAACATGACTTAGGTTCTGATTCAAGAGATGAAACCAAGATTAAGGGATGGGTTTGAAAGATAAGAACATAACAAGCACTAGTTATTCAAGTTGTTCCAATGATACTCAAGGTGATGAAACAATAATTGAACTTTTCCACATTAGAGTTGTTTCAAATCATACCAAAATTGACACACTATTTGACAGTGGTTCTCAAGAAAATTTGATTTCTGAAGACTTAGTCATGAAGTTAAATCTAGAAACCATTCCACGTCCAAGACATTATCCTTTAGGATGGATATGTAAGAATGTAAATTTACAGGTGACAAGGAAGTGTATCCTTAGATTTGAAATCACTGCAAACTTTGTTAACGAAGTTGAACTTGATGTAGTACCACTCAAGATTTCTAGTATAGTTTTGGGAAGCCCATACCTTTATGATGGGAGAGAAAATTTTCATTGCCATGAGAATACGTATCACTTATTCAAGAATGGAATTGAGTACATAGTTAGAGTGCATCGTAAGAAGATGAGTTTGTCTCTTATGTATGCTACACAAATGAAGAGAATTGTGAATGCAAGTCAAACTTTTGCTTTGTTAATGTTCAAGCATCAAGATGTTGTAAATGAGGGCTTTCAAGGAAATGTGTCAAATGAAAAATCTGATTTCATTAAGGTTGTTAATGGTTGTAATAAGTTTTTTTCAGGGTTTTGTTATCACTCCGTAATTTCTCAAGGTTAAAGAAATAAATAACCAAGGTAAACACAAAACTACTTTGGAGATTAGGATCTAGCCTTCCTAATTCTCAGAGAGGGCTCTCTCTTTATGACTTAACTTTGTTTTAGTTATTTGATTTTAGGCTAGTTATGATTGCACTTTGGTTTTGATTTGGATTCGGTGATGAGATCACTTACTTAGATGAAAAAGGGTTGTCTTTTACCATTGGGATATGGGGTCAAATGTCAAATAAATAGGACCGGGATTAACTTCTAAAAACAGTGTCTACGGGGCAAGAGAGAGGAGTTACTACAGATCTCAAAGGCTTGATGGTGAAATGTTTTCCAATCGAATCCAGGGAGCAATTAAGGGTTCCCTATGCCAGGTTATGAAGAGAAATGCAAGAGGTCAAATGGGATGGGAGAGAAATTAAGGGTTCTCAAATCCGAATATCAGAGGAAAACATATAAATGATTAACTGTACAAAACAAAGTGTACTTAAACAAATTATGAGTTAAATTTCTAGTTAATTCATTCAAATTTAGATAAAATTTAAGTTTATTAAACACATAAGAGAGTAAAAAAATCAGACAAAGAAGATACTTCACTACAATAGCTCATCTCATGAATCCTGTAATGCAATATTTTTATTACTTGCTCCAGTTTGTTGACTTGAAAATTGGTACAATAACCCTTAGGTTTAAGATAAAAAAAAACCCACAAATGTATAGAAATCCACCCTTTAATACTTAAAAAGCATAAGTATTTATACAAAAATAATTTACAAAATATCCCAAACTATCTTGGGAATTAATCTAGTAGAAGGAAATATCTTCATGCAAGAAGATAGAGACAAATGTTCAACTGTTGTATGTTGTCCCTGTTTATTAGGTTGTGTTGTCTTTATGCTCTGATATTTTGTTGTTTATTCTTTGCCTTGCTATTGGTCTTCACACTGGCTATTCTTTGTACTTTGACCTCTCAACTGATACACTTTCAACTATATTTCTTTATCTTCCTCCTCTATTTAGTCTTTTACCATGAATGATCTATCTCCTTCTTTTACTTTTACTCGTCACAGTAAATCACATTATCTAGTATCCTTTATTCTTATCCTGCTTTTATTGTCTTTAGTAAAAGTGAATTTTACTAAAGACCTATTTGAATTCATGTAAAAATGTAAATATGTTGTTGCTAATTTATCTTTGTTTTAACACTCAATGTGAATTCTTCCACCTTATTCTGTTTTTATCTTTTCACTTTTACCTTTTACAATAAGACATAAGTAACTAGAAGTAAAATATGTCCTGGAGAGTTGCTAGTATGAATCTTTCATTGTTTGCTGGTGAAAATGATTTCATCTCTATTTTAACATTTTACTATGCAAATTTGTCTCTCTACGTAAATGACTTCTTTCTTCTCTGCTGTCTGGAATCTTTTGTTAAGGAAAATCATTCAAATTCATTTCTTTGTGAGTTCTTGGAGTAAACAGGTTTAACTTAGTATTAAGTTGTTTATCCAAATTCTCCTTCTGCTAATAACCTGCAAAACTAAACATTTTGTTAATAAAATCCAGGTCTGCGAGGAGGTGATAGAAGGTTGTATTGAATTGGGAAGAAATGTGCGACGAGTTCTAGTAGCGGAGGTTCAATTTTGTTGGCAATGTCTTTTTGGTTTCATTTCACAACTTCGTAGAAATGACTTATTTACAGAGTTTTGAAACAATGTTGACTTTTCGCATAGTGCCAGATTTAACACAGTATCTCAGGGTTTTGGCATTGTTTTACCGCATAGTGCAGAGTGGGAAAGTGGCATGATGGTGTAACATCGTGTGGAGTCCAAATGTAAATGGTTTATGGGCCATCAGTGGTTTGGTGTTTTAATAGGGTGCAGTGAATTCAAATGGAGGATGGTTTTATATGACACGAGGAGTGGTAAGCGGTTTTTATCATGCTGCTTTTGGCTGTCAGGTAGTATTTCTCAAATGGACACGATGTACCTAAGGGACTGACGCGTGGCAGGACAAAACCGCTCATCTCGTGCTATTCTGAGGTGTTAAGGGTCGGACAGTGAGGGACATGAAAAGTGTTGGATCTGGGTGGGGGAAGGTATGATGGTTATCGCGCGATGAATATGGTGGGGTCTTAACCTTGACGTGGGGTTGGGTACAAAAGAGAAATTTTGATATAATGGAGGTGGGGTCAGGATATATATTAATATAATTTAATATATGTGGGTTTGTATTATATGGGCTTGGGATTAATATATATGCGGGAATTATTTTAATACGAGATACATGTATAAGGGGAATTAAATAATTAGAATTAAATGTTAATATTAGTATATGAGCAGGATTGTAAAAAATACACTAAGTTTCTAATGTAAAATTAATATCGAGAATGGATATTTTCACAATGGAGCCCGATATAAAATTTAAGCATTTATATTTAGGATATGTGTATTTTGGGGGTATTAATGAATGAACTGGAAATTAGTAAAGGCACCCTTTTTTAAACTTTTCCAAGGATAAATGTTATTTCAAACTTAGTAAAAGGAGGGGTTTTTTATTATAAGCAATGGGTTAATAAGGGTGGGACCATGGGTTATATGGTGGGGTTTTCTTTAACTGCACCAAGGGTTGATGGGTTAAAAAGGTTTTTCAAGGAAACATAAATTGAGAAGTTAATTAAATAATGTAGGGGGGGGGAGGATAAAAACTTAGGATAAGAGGTTTTCATGGGTTTAGGTAAAATAGGGAAATTAATAAGGGGGAAGGTGATTTTTTCGATGGGAAAGGGGTTTCACACTAGGGGAAAGGGGCTTTGGGTAGGGGGATGACCTTTTGAGGGTAATTTACTAGGGAAATGTGTGAAACCAAGGGCTATGGGTCAAAATGAAGGGAAAGGGGTGCTTTTATAAGAAATGAGGGGAAAATGGGGAAATTAGTAAATAAGTATGTGGGGGTGGAATGAAATCAGGGGAAGTTAATCAACTAAACTAGTGAATATCCTTTCACTCTCATAAATGCTCCTACACACTGAAACATAGGATTAAGCATGATAAAGTGTTTATGATTTAACAACCTTGTACATCTGCAACCATTCTTCTACCTACCCTTTACTTATCCTAACATTTTTTTCTTCATTTTATTGGGTGCATTTAGGCTAGCAAACTCTTTCTTTCCTTTTCTTTTGACAAGTAAACTATCTAATTCTAACCTTATAACTTCCAATGGCTCATATTAAGCTTATGAGCACATTTTTATTTCTCTACCTAACTACTGACCTGCAAAGGTTAAATAGTTTGGCCAGATCTTTATTCTTTGTCTATAAAAATGAAATTTAAAGCACGAACTAGTCAAGATTAAGCTATTTGACTATCATGGACTGTGTCATTTATGACAAGCTGCTGTTGTGGGGAAAAGTATCCGATGCGGATGACACTAACCCTACTCTAAAGGTGACAGTCTTTAGCAACAACAGAAGATAAAGTTTTCATGTTCCACTTTATAGAAGTACAGAGAGAATGGAAAGAAGGTCAACCAACCTGGTGTCTTTCGCTTAGTCGATCCTTGTCCTTCTCTCTTTGTATCCCGTTCCCAGCTCTTTGCTCTCCTAGCCGATCCAGCTACACACAGAACCTGCACAAAACAAGAGAGCAAACTACAAGATACATGTACTTATAACTGAAGCATGGATTAGGGTGCATCAAATATACATGTAAACACAAAACATCTATGTAAAACAAGTATATAGGAGAACATGCAAACTTTATTGATAGAAAGTAACAGGGTTCCAGAGGAAGTTACAACCAATGATGATGGCTCCAATCCAGCAGCACCTCCTCGGCAGCAAGAACTCTCCTCTTCACCTCTAGTAAAACAATCACCCAATAATCCTGGCAGTATACCAACAACACCTCCTTGCTTATACAAAATTCCAGCCCCCATAGACCTCATAGAAGAGCTCTATATATAGGATAGAAGAAGAGAGGATGAGTCAGTTTGAGACTGACATGAAGCTGCCTTGTGTCCTCTCCCTCTTCAGTTAATCTTCAGTTCTTGAGTCCACTTGGAGATCCTTGGTTACACATGGTGATCAAGTACCTCTTACTCATCACAAGGCGAATCTGATGAACCAAGTGTCAGTTTGGAAGCTTCCTGGGCAGTTGACACCTTGCAGGATGACTGTGCCACTTGGCCAATCTCGCCCAGCGCAGGTAGCCTTCATTACTTTTGACTTCCAGCGCAGGTACAGAGTGGGACAGTTGCATTACAGCGCAGAAGCTCAGTTAAGCAGCTGACATGATCCAAAATAATGTTTTCAGGTGGAGAACTGATTGGAAGTGCTGTTGTTTGATGACCTTGTTCTTTTAGGGGTAAGAACAACATGTTTAGGGACTGAGGATCCCTGTAATTATCGACATTTCATGCTCCATGACGCGAGGCACAAAAATGTCTATAACAGTTGCCCCCTAAAGTATGAGGCCGTTTATCGGGTGAAATGCTTTATCTAGAGGATCCGAAGTTCGTTCCAGTGCTGAGGAGAGTGCCCTGTAATACAATACAATACAATACATTATTTTTCATTCTATTTTTCATGATCTACCTGAGGCGGGCATTCCCATGCTCAGCTTTTATAAATACATTTTGGTACATATGACAGACGATCGTCTGAAGGTAGACTGATAATTTTCTGCTGAAATTATCATCCTTTGAATAGGATGATCATCTGTTGCAATGATGTACATGGCAAATGCTTTTATATTTCCTGAATATATATCGCAGCCCGGATGGATGAAACTAGATCCGGGGTCTTCAAACTCGTTCGATCTTCACTCTAAGTACAAGTCGATCCATGTGAGAATTGCGCTGAAGTCGAACATGGAAAGACATCGCTTGATTACCGGTTAATAATGAAAACCGTTAACAAGCGCGAGAGGAATCACCAATAATGACGATGACCCTCAAGGTACTGCAGTACAATTCACGTGGCGTGAATAAAGGACCACGCAAAATCTTCTGGTCGAAGGTCATTGATGTATACCTGTCGCCGGAAGTGAGAAACTTGCCATTGAGGCATGCAAGCTTCAAAGTACTGATGGGGGTGTTCCTAGATCAACTTCTTGGATAATGAGCTGAAGTCGACAAGAAGCGATCCGTCAAAGGAGGGCCTTAGTGAATCCCACATCAATGACACGGAACGGAGCTAATGATTTTAGTGGAGGCGAAAACAAACTGTGAAATATGATTCAGGGTGGCGATCATGAATGGATGAAGGATAATGTATGGTAGTGGATGGGACACGGTTGACACTTTCAGAATGACCCCTCTTGAACATATAACGACACTGATGCGATGGATCGGTAGCATTACCCCAAATGTGGATGGTGTGGCGAGGACCATGGTGATGAGACTGGTGAATGAAACAACCCAACCCGATATGGTACGGAGGAAAAGTGTCATGTTCAAGAGTGACTTGCTACCTTTAAACTTTGATGTTCTCCCAATTTTTCCCCAGTCATTTCTGACCAGTACCTCTTTATTTTTGTCAAGCTTGAGGAGGATAACATATGCTTGTTCTATAACCTGCCCTTCGGGCAAGCCCATCGCTATGATTTAACGAGCCTAGCGATAGGGAAACTCGTTCTCGTCTAAAGACAAGTTTGTCGCTATTTAATCATTTTAACGAGTCTAACGACAATGAAAACTCGGTCCTTTTCATTTTTAGAGAGTCTGAAAAGGTACAGAAAGTTAACTCCAAAATTCCTTTTTCGTCATCTAATCCCTTAAGTCCAAAAAAGTATAAAACAATACAGAAGGGATGGCTGTTCGGTACTTTTACGAGCCGAACAAGACAAGCGCTCGATCTTTTTGTGTAATAATCCCTCGGGTCCAAAAAGATTAAAATCTAGAGGAGGGATAGCTTTCGGTCGTTTAACGAGCTAGAAGGCCAAAACTCGGCAAACTTTTCATATTTTACGAGTCAGTGAAAAGAGCTCAAAGAAGACTCGTCTTTTGAGGAACGAGTGATAAACAGGGATAGCAACTGATTCCAGGTACAAATTGGAATTTTCCAATCACGGTAGTGTCACAAGGATGGCTAGGTGAAATCACTCTTCGCAGCTGTTCCTCAAAATAGGTAAACACACATATGGGGGTGAACGATCGGCCAAATAAAATGGAGGTGATGGATGAAAACACGACCAAGGCTTTTAAGGCTTATAAATTTACGATCGCAATGGTTATTTACCGAGATAGGTTCATTTTTTAATGAGCTTGAACTTTGGCGAAAAACTCTGCTCACACTTTTCTATTTTTTAACGAGCATAAATTCTGTGGTAAAACTGCTCGAATTTTGCGTTTATTTTTTAACGAGCATGAACTATGTGCCAAAACTGCTCGAAGATTTACGCATGCCCCCAGCATCATAATGACGCATGTCAAAGGAGGTTGCACCCCAAGCTTCATTGCATTCAACTTGGTGATTGGAATGAAGGTTTACCTTTGAATTTTGAAAAGGGGATTTGTTTCATTTTTTAATGAGGTTGACATAATAGAAGAACTATCCTCACGGTTTTTCATTTTTTAACGAGGTTGACCTGAGATAGGAACTATCCTCGAAACTTTAGATCCATTAGACATAGAAGGTTTCATATTCCACTGTGGCCACTTCCGCCAGATTACTCGGAGGCGGTAGGGCAAAAGTACCCATTAAGGTAGGGTCTTTTAGGAGACCTACTCCGATATTTTGGAGCGAATGATTGCTTCCATGGATCATCGGAACGCTTCCCGTAACTTGTGAACTGTTGGGGAGAAATGCATGTTGGTCGACGATTGTAATTCCTCCTTGGAAGGGAAATGCAATCTTCCTGAAGTAGGTCGACACAACTGCGGCCATGGCATATATCCAGGGCCTTCCCAGCAGGATGTTGTAATCAAGACTTCCTTCGATTACTTCAACATCAATTTCTACTGTTTTGCCCCCCAGTTCAACCTTCAAGTTATTTAGGATGCCGTATGGGGTGTACGTCCTTCCGTCGAATGCTTTTAGTGCCGTCGAAGATCGCGATAAGGTTGGAGATCCGAGAGTTTTCCAGCAATTCATCGACATGATGCATGTAGATGCCCCCTCATCAATAATTGTTCGGTGAACAGTCTTGTTGAGGGCTTTCACTTGAATGAGGAAAGCTAGTTGAGCTGGTAACTGAGGATCATATCCTTTGTGATCAAAGGATACAAGATTGGAATCCTTAGGATCCACTCCACCAATTGCTGATAACAACGCCTGCTTTTGGGATGGGCAATTTTGCAGTATCTCAAGAGTCGACATAGCGGATGGCGATTGGGCCAAATCTTCCACTATGTTATAATGCTGCGCCGCCCTGGCGCGAGGATTAAATGTCGACTTGTGTACTACTCCCTTTGGCAGTTTTATTGTTAATTCATGCGTGATGGGGGGTACAACTTCTGCCGAAGTTGTTGTCGAACTGCTAGGTTGATCTTTACCTTTATCGTTCGACACCCGTGGATTCCCATAATCTTTGTTCCTTGTCGAAATCAAAGCATCATTCTGTTGCTTCGATATCGATAACATAAGCACTTGCGACGGTGAAGCATTTCCACTACTAACCAGATTTTTTCCTCGATCGGGAAACGGATCAGTTAACACAGCTGGAGTTTGTGAACTCTTTAAGAATCTTTTTAGATCAGCTTTGTATGGACATTCTCTCGTCCAGTGATCCTCATCACATATCTGACACCCATAAGGTGGTTTCCTATCTCGAGGAGGGCTTGAAGAAGTTTTTCAAGGAGATGACTCTCCTTGTTTATTCTTCCTCCCTTTGTTTTGATTCTTCTTGCTTCCTGGTTGATTGGAGTTTTTGCCTTTATTCGTAGATACAGCATTTACCTCCGAAGCAAGAATCTCTTGATTTGCTTTTTGATTCGAAGTCTTACGGGCTTTCTTATTCGAATCCCTTGTCGACTTAGCGTTTGCAGTTCCAATCACGCCATCACCGGCATGAGAGTCACTATTCGATCCGGGAGGAGGAGGGATTGAAAATTCCGGTCTGGGGGCATCAGGTATTTTATCATAGAGCGTGCCCGACTGAGTGTACACTAAGTCCAAATATTGAGCACGAGCAATAACTTGCTCCTCTGTTACGACGCCTCCCTTGGCCACATCTTCTGTAATTGCCGGCAGAAGCGACTTTATAAACCACTCAGCTAATAGCTGATCTGGGACATAGGTTTTTACCATTCTGCGACGACGACGCCACTCATGTATATGATCAGATATATGTGTGGCCGTTGTCTGCTTGAAATTGGTCAAAATCTCTGTTCCAGTTTCGTACCTTATAGGTAACTGAAAGTGTGTTAAGAAAGTCGTGGCTAGGGAACTAAAATTGTCGAAAGAGGCTCTAGGTAATTCAATATACCATTTGGCCGCCGGACCAGTCAATGTCCTCTGGAAAAGGCGAAGCCTTATCGAATCATCATTCAAGGTATTCGACGAACACCACAGATGGAATGTCATCACATGATTCGACGGGTCTTCGCCCGGATTTCCATTGAATTTAGCAATGTCCGAAGGAAGTTTGTGAGGAATCGCTGGCCACCAATGGGCATAGGCGATTGGATCGTTTGTCAAACGATGTAAATCTGGTAATTCTAAGGTCGCCACGAATGGCAACTACTGATTCAGGTTTGGCGAGGCGTACCCTGGATACGATGGAATCGCCTGAGCAGTAGGTCTTTGTACACCAGCATAATGCAACTGATGTTGATATGACTGATATGGTTGATGGGCTTGGCCACTGTAAAGTGGTTGGTTTAACCCGTTCTGAATATAGGGTTGCCCACTATTTGCAAAGATCTGTTGCTCAGATCCCTGGTACACCTGTTGAAACTGAGGTTGTTGGTATTGCACCATCCATGGTTGTGAAGCCATGTTTTGCTGCGCGACACTAACCGACGGACCAAGATGCGGGGTTATAGTCCCCGTTTGTATCTGTGTCGTCCCGGAAATTGGCGATTGTGGTTGTGTTGCAGGGTCAATAGGCTGTTGCATTACAACTTGGGGTTGACATACAACAGGCATCGATTGAACTTGCGACACGGTTACAATTGCTGGCGTCGTCGGGATACTAGACATAGGTACACATTGTTGCATGGAATATACAACTCTTGGTTGTTGGGGTAACATAGGTACCCAACCACTCGTCGTTACTTCAGTCAAACCTGAATGTGGTTGAAAACTGCCGTATGGGTATCCCCCCGAAAGGGGAAGTGAAAGGGCATATTGCCCCCCATACGGTATCAATCCAGAGCTCAAGGGTATAGATGGCCTTTGAGGACTGGATGGCCCAAAATGATTCCCAAAGGGATCAATTTGTCTAGTTTCAACATAAGAATTACCGGGTATTATACCGGAAGAACAAACTGGAACAGACCAAGTTGTCATAATAGTCCCTGGGTGGACTCCTTCTAGCTGATGAGAGCTAGTCGGGACGGCTGGTATGCCGGCAAACATCGTTGGATTGGCAGCAGGAGCTTCTGCTGTCGCTGTGTCATTTGGCACAGTTCTTGATGTCGACGGTTGTTCAGACATTTTAAGTCTATCCAATAAACTTCCTAACGATTCTTCAGGAACTTCTTGTGGCGATAAACAAACTTCTGATGCAGAAGGAAAAAAAGTGGTACCTACTCCAAAATGAATTGGAGTATTCGCTTGCTGGTCCTCTACGATTTCCTCTATTGCAATCAGACCAGGAGGAAGAGGCAGACCGTCAGGTCCGTAAAAGATTTCTGGTGCCGAAGAAGGGGTTGCTTCGACAGCGACAGTTGTTTGAACAACAAGACTCTGTGGACCGGTTTAAGATGGAACTGGTTCAGTTATGCAAGTACTTGTTTTCAGACTAGGATCAGTACAACTGTCCTTCTGTTGCTGTTGAACTTCTTCAACAGAGGCAGGGATTCCAGAAATATTGGGAGTGACCAGAATCTCAGATGTTGTTGGAACTTCCGTTCTAACTTTAAAAGGAGATTTTGACTTGGTCCAGCGAGATCGCTTTGCCCGTACTACTCTCGGTTCCGGAGACAAAGGTGGTTGACTCGCAAGCCTCCCTGAACGACGGGGTTTTAATTGACTTTCCTCCACGGTTGCGGATTACTTGATCAACTAAAATACAAAAAAGGGGAATTATGTTTCCGTATTGAATGAATTTTATTAGACGCTTTTAGACACAACTTTGCTTTTTCATGTTTTAAGAGTCGAGAAAAAGCTAAAGATGACTCTAGTCGCCTTCGATGTATTAACGAGCCCGAAGTGACAAATGCTCGGTTGGACCTTTTCAGTTATAGAGTTTGAAAAGGGCCAAAAGAAACTGCTCTGGAGATCTAGGCAGAGGGTGTGCCAAACCTTTCGCGAAACCACAGAATACGTTTTACGGTACGGGTGGTCGATCTTCGTGAATGCTGTGTTCACTGCATCGCGATCAGTAGGGCGGTCGACACGGCTTCCTAAGGATAAAGGATAATTGCCTATAGGGGTCTCCCAATATACGCGACGGTACGCGGGAGCTCAAATCCGTATTAGTCCTATCGTCCCTCAGGAGGAATCACCCACCTTCGTAGAGATCGACAGTCACTACGTTTAACGATGCCGGAACACGTCTCTACCTAGACCTCTATTGTGAGCGTTATGTTACAATGCGTTTTTAGATTCATTCAAATATATTTTAAGTTGATCTTGTTTATCAGTTTGTCTTTCAGGATCACCACGAGATGTATTGGTACAAATTCCTAAATGCAGCTAAAATGATAAGCAAGCTTTCACAATCTTTTTAGCTTTGAAAATCCTAACTGCTGAGGGGAGAGAAAAACAATATCTTTCCACACAGAGCACCAAGCACAAACTAATGCACTTTCTCCTAGATCAGACACCCAAACTTATCAAAATGCAAATGCAAGATGCATGTATTTCTTTTCTTTCCCTTTAATGTTGATGTAGACAAAAGGAAAACTGTTGTATGATTTTTGAATTCAATTTGAAGCGTAAACAAACCAGTTTTTTCTAAAATGAAAAGACGCTTTACAGGTACTTGTTTCAACACCAAAAATATATGAATTCAAACCATAATGTGAAAAGCAAACAAACTCAAACAGCCATGAACAGTAATAAAACTAGCTCATAAGATCACAAAGACACTTTTACAGTTCAGGATCTAAGAGGCCACAGCTATACTGGTTCGTTTTTCACAATGGGAAACTGTAACTGAAACAAGAAATACTGAAAGAACATTCACAGTTTCATCACACAACTGAGGCGGAATAATGTCAAGGAGAAGTGGCTTACAGCAAGTACAATAACCAGCAAGCAATCAGCCAAAAACAAGGGCAAACAGGGCCAAGACACAATAGGAAGACTGAGCTAGACAAGGGCTAACTGGACCAGCGCAGGTTCTAGTCTGCCAATCTCACTCTCAGCGCAGTTCCCGAAGGGAGTACCTGCGCTGTAATGCAGGCTGCCTGTGTACAGCCTGCACTGACTCACGAGAGTTTCGTCTACAAAGTTTTCCGGGTCATAAAAGGCTCAAAAATGCACTGTTTTTGCTGAAATAAAAAGCTATAGGTCAAGTACAGGCTAAGGGATGATCAAGAGGATGAAGATCTATCACAAAGAGTAAAGAGTCTTTTGTAGATAAGCTCTTCAAATCTTGAATCTGCTCAGCAAAGAGCAAGAGTAGCAGTCCCTCTACTTCGCTTTTGATATAGTCAAAAGCTTTTCGATTTGGTACTCTTTTCTTCAAGAAATGAATAGCAAAATACTACAAACACCAACAAGATACTAGGCTCCCTAGCGGAGTCGCCAGTTTGTTGTGGGGAAAAGTATCCGATGCGGATGACACTAACCCTACTCTAAAGGTGACAGTCTTTAGCAACAACAGAAGATAAAGTTTTCATGTTCCACTTTATAGAAGTACAGAGAGAATGGAAAGAAGGTCAACCAACCTGGTGTCTTTCGCTTAGTCGATCCTTGTCCTTCTCTCTTTGTATCCCGTTCCCAGCTCTTTGCTCTCCTAGCCGATCTAGCTACACACAGAACCTGCACAAAACAAGAGAGCAAACTACAAGATACATGTACTTATAACTGAAGCATGGATTAGGGTGCATCAAATATACATGTAAACACAAAACATCTATGTAAAACAAGTATATAGGAGAACATGCAAACTTTATTGATAGAAAGTAACAGGGTTCCAGAGGAAGTTACAACCAATGATGATGGCTCCAATCCAGCAGCACCTCCTCGGCAGCAAGAACTCTCCTCTTCACCTCTAGTAAAACAATCACCCAATAATCCTGGCAGTATACCAACAGCACCTCCTTGCTTATACAAAATTCCAGCCCCCATAGACCTCATAGAAGAGCTCTATATATAGGATAGAAGAAGAGAGGATGAGTCAGTTTGAGACTGACATGAAGCTGCCTTGTGTCCTCTCCCTCTTCAGTTAATCTTCAGTTCTTGAGTCCACTTGGAGATCCTTGGTTACACATGGTGATCAAGTACCTCTTACTCATCACAAGGCGAATCTGATGAACCAAGTGTCAGTTTGGAAGCTTCCTGGGCAGTTGACACCTTGCAGGATGACTGTGCCACTTGGCCAATCTCGCCTAGCGCAGGTAGCCTTCATTACTTTTGACTTCCAGCGCAGGTACAGAGTGGGACAGTTGCATTACAGCGCAAAAGCTCAGTTAAGCAGCTGACATGATCCAAAATAATGTTTTCAGGTGGAGAACTGATTGGAAGTGCTGTTGTTTGATGACCTTGTTCTTTTAGGGGTAAGAACAACATGTTTAGGGACTGAGGATCCCTGTAATTATCGACATTTCATGCTCCATGACGCGAGGCACAAAAATGTCTATAACAGCTGCACACAACCATTATTTTGCACATAAAATTAAAAGCAGTGGCACTTGAATTTGCACACTTTCATGATCTGTTTTTGTTTGGGGTTCATATTTTTCACTTTTTTGATCCTTTGTTTTTTCTATTTGTCCTTCGATTATTCTTTTAGGACATACCCTCTTTACATTTTTTAATTTTTTAATATGGAAAACATTTGCAAAAAAAAAAGGTATGTACAGTATTAGAAGACTTAATATATTCAATTCAAAATTATGATCCCTATTATTATAGGAACCTAACAGGTTCTAACATGTTGCCTCCTAAAAGAGGTAAAAAAGATGAGGAAAAATTGCAGCAACATACATCATTGTTGAACAATGATGGGAACAAGATGTCGGTGCTAAAGAGTGCAAAGATCAAATAGAAAGTGTCAAAGAAGTATGACAAAGAATGCATAGTTTCCACAAGTTCTTCTTGGGGGTTTCAAAATGATGCATGGCAATGGTAAAAACACTTGGTCAAGAGTTGAGCAAGACAAGCTAAACGTCGTCATCTCGACAGTGTTCCATAAGCAATTCATTTTGCAAAAAATAGACGTCGTATGCTCCCGAAAATGAGTTTTGTTCATTTGTGGAAATAGGTAAAAAATTTGGTTTTTGGCAATGCAGGGCTTCCCAATTAGCAGTCCATACAACTCACTGGACCTATTGATTGGGTAGGGTGACTGGGTTCCACGGGCCAATCTCAGTGTGACAAGTGTCAATTTTGTATTGGCTGCGGGGTGGTTGAATTCTATTGGAAGTTGACTTAGTTGATGTGGACCAACCACATGCTTCCACGTGGCCCAACCAAAGGCCACCACGTGGCACGTCAGTGGCCACTAAAACTTTGGAAGCTTGAATTGAGCCTTTGAGGATTTAAACACGAGACCAAATCTAAAATAACCACGACCTCCACTAACCAACCGCACATGTTTCTTATTAAACCTTATCGCACATTTTTTATTTGAATAATAGTTTGCGCACATTTTGGGGAGGGGTTGGGCTAAGGGCTAGCCCCTTGCCACCCTAGCGCCACAAAACCATGGGCGGGGGGCCAAGGGCTAGGTCTTAGCCCAGCTCTGTGAACACATATAAACCACAGCCCTAAAACCACAAGCCTGCCACCATGTAACCAAGTCATGGTTAACCGTGATATCACCACCAACAAACCGCCGGTGCAATCGTTGACCGCTAACCATTAACACCACCAACCCACCATATGTGACAATTCCGAAGACCATAACCATAAATGTAGGAAGAGAAGGTTAAGGGGCCAGCCCCAAGCTCCATGGGAACCCATATGACCAGGTGCACATAGAATAGGGCCAACGTAGAGGGCCAGCCCGAAGTTTCATGCGGACCCACATGACCAAGAGCGCAGGATGAATAGGAGCTAGACAGAGCCCCCAAATTTTGGCACCCATCATGGTCTTATGGCCTTCACGTGACCTAAATTTGTAGGACTTGGGGCTTAAATGCACCCTTATCTGTCCTACAATTTTTCCTGCCTAGTAGGAATCGTGCCAGGTTTCGTGGGTAGTTTCCGCATTTTGGGCACACGAGCCAAGTTTTGGTCAAATTGTAGGATGGTTAGCAACAAAATTTGGGAAAAGGAGGAAAGAGGCATAACTTTCTCAATTTTTGGTCTTTTTGGGAGTAGAAAGAGGCTAGACAGGGGTTTTTGATAGCTCTGAAACCATTGGAGTTGTTATTGAAGAAATTTGAGCATTGTAAGTTGATTTAATCACTATTTTTATGAGAATAATGATATAGGCCCAAGCATTGGAAGTTGGACCAAGAGACGTAGCCTATGAGGCGTGAACTCCTTCATCACTTGCTATTTTGTGTTTACTATTATGGTGGTATTTTCTGCGTTATTATGCAAATTCTGAAGTTTAAATTCATATTTTACATTTTTATGAATTTAACATAAGTGCCTCAAAACTCAAAGTTAATCACTTGCAATTTTACATAAACCTCATGTAGTTTCATATACGGATCATGGAGCCTTTCCATAACACTTCAAAAGATGCATTACTAGGAACTAATTCCTAGGACTGGTCGAGTTTTCTCTTCTTTCTCTCCATCTTTACCACATATTTGTGTTGAGGGATGTAGAAAATGTTGAGGGGAGGAATTGTTATCGGGAAAACTAGTGTCTATTGAGAGCTGCTAGTCCCACTAAGACGGGTAGCTATCTTAGAAACAGACAAACTAAAGTCATTTGTGTCTTCCTTTACGAGAGATAGATGAGAAAGAAGCAGAGAGCACCAACCTCAGTCTTTCACTTGGCTCCTTGCTTGTTTCCTTTCCCCTTTGACAGAATCTCACCACTCCTTCCTTACTTGTCCCACTTCAAAGAGCACCTGTAGAGTCAAAGCAGCATAATACCATCAAAGCATAGAGATCTATCACCATAAACAATATAGGATCAAATATATATTGACCATACAAATGCATATATCATTACAAGATTCAGAGATATACAAGAATATGGAGGAAAACTCAAATAACTTTATTGATAGAGGTAGTAGAAGAGAGGATTACAACCACTTGGTCTGACCCAGCACCATCCTCCCACCATGAAAGCCCTCTTCACCTCATACAAAGCAAGATCACCCAATAATGTCTTCAAAGAGAAACCAACAGCACTTCCTTGCAAATTACAAAATTCCAGCCTTTGGATCTTTGGGATGAGGGATCCATATATAGATGTTTGCATGGGGGTGAGTTAGCTCGTGAGATTTTGATTAGTGTCATCTCTCTGATAGTTCTTGGTTCCACTTGGAGATTTCATGATCTCTTACTCATCCTTGGGTGAATTCAGAGAGGCAAGTGTCAAATGAGTAGCTTCTAGAAGATTCTCAGTGTCTCCACCTAGCAAACTGCTTGTGCCATTTGTCTACTCTCACTCATCGCACCGTACAGAAGGGCTTTCCAGTATGCATCGCACTTTTTGCATGTGGTAGGTGAGATGCATCACACCCTTAGCACTGGGTAGTCTGTATGGTTCTGCTTTGACCAGTTCTGAGTAATTTTTCATGGAAAACTTCTGGGAGATGATGTAATTAGATGACCTTGCTCTTTTATGGTATGAAACAACACTTTTAGGGACTTAGAAGCCCTTGGTTTATGGACATATATGATTGGGGTTGCAGTGCCCAAATATTTCTAGAACAATTGCCCCCTAAAGCATGAGGTCGTAAATCTTTTTGATGTCGAGTGAAATGCTTTATTATAAGGATCCGAGGTTTTTCAAACTGGAAGCTGACCTGTAATAAGATACAATACAATACATTATCTTCATAATATTTTCATGATCTAGCTAAGGCGGGCATTCCCATGCTCAGCTTTATAAATCCATTTTCATGTACATATGACAGACAACCGTCTGTGTAGCAGACCGATGATTCTGGTAGAGCCATCATCCTTTGGTTTAGATGATTATCTATGCAGCAATGATGTAAATTTGATGTCTTTATTTTCCTGAATATATCGCAACCTGGATGGATGAAACTAGATTTGGGGTATTCATAACTCGTTCAATCTTCACCCGAAAGTACAACTCGGTCCATGTGAAAAGATGTTCTGATGTCAAACATGGAAAGACATCGCCTGATTACCAGCCAATGATGTAAGTTGTTAATAGGCATGAGAGGAATCACCGATGATAATGATGACCCTCAAGGTACTGTAGTACAATCCACATGGTGTGAATACATGAGTCGATGTCAAACACCATGCAAAATCTTTTGATCGAAGGCCATTAATGTAAACCTATCGTCAAAAGTGAGAAACTTGCCATTGAGGCATGCAAGCTTCAAAGTACTGAAAGGGTTGTTCCTAGGTCGACTTCTTGGATAATGAGCTAATGCTGACAAGAAGTGACCTGTCATAGGAGGGAATTAATGAATCCCACATCTACAACATGAAACAGAGAAAATGATTTTGTGGAGGTGAAAACAATCTGATGATACAAGGTTCAGGGTGGCGGTCATGAAAGAATGAAGCATGAAGGTATTGCAGCGGATGAGACACAAGCTGGGTAGGTGAATTCTCTGAGCGACTTCTCTTGAACATATCAGCGACACTGAAATCGATTAGTAGCGTTAAACCCAAAAGTGGATGATGCGGTGGACCAATGGTGATATGACCGTTGAACAGAATAACCCAACTCGACTCAATCATGGTGATGGAGTGAAAGTGTCATGTTCAAGAGCAACCTGCTACCAATAAAGTTTCTTCAAGTTTTCTTCCCAATTTTCCCCAGTCATTTCTAACTAGTACCTCTTTATTTTTGTTATGCTTGAGGAGGATAACATATGCTTTTTCTATAATTTTCCCTTTGGGAAAACCCGTCGTTATGTTTTAACAAGCCTAGTGACAGTGAGACTCGCTCTTGTCTGAATGGACAAGTTTGTCGCTATTGTTTTAACGAATTTAACGACAAGGATAACTCGGTTCTTTTCAGTTTTAGAGAGTCTAAAAAGAAATGGAAATGAAACTCCAATATTCCTTTTTTGTAATATAATCCCTTAAGTCCGAAAAAGTATAAAACAATGTGAAAGGGATGACTTTTCGATGGTTTTAATGAACCGAACAAGACAAACACTCAATCTTTTGTGTAATAATCCCTCAGGTCCAAAAATATTAAAATCTAAAGGAGGGATGGCACTTCTAATCACTTTAACGAGCTGGAGAGGCCAATTTCTCGGCAATCTTTTCATATTTTATGAGTCAGATGAAAAGAGCTTAAAGGAGACTCATTTTTTGAGGAACTAGTGATGTTTTTGAATAGTAGTTGGTTCCAGGTAATGTTTGGAACTTTTCGATCACGGCAGTGTAAAGAAGGTGGCTAATAGGATCACTCATCGCAGTTGTTCCTCAATAGGGGTAAACAATCAAATGGAGGTGTATGATCAGCTAAAAAAGAGTGGAGGTGATGGTAAGAGCACAACCAAGGCTCAAAATCGAATAATGATGCGATCGCAATGGTTATTTACTGAAGGTGGGTTCATTTTTTAACGAGCTTAAACTCTGGTAGAACATATGCTCATCACTAGGTTTATTTTTTAATGAGCTTGAACTTCGCGTAAAACTGCTCATGCCAGTCGTATAATAAGGATGTCTCATCGATAGGTTTATTTTTCAGGGAGCTTGCCCCATTCGAAATTTTGCTCCAGATCCTTTCATTATGTAAACTAGGAATGACCAACCCTACGAGTTTAAAGGGTTAAGAACCTACAAACTAAGAAAATAAATGGTCACTTTTCACTTTCATGCAATAAGGTTTGCATGCCCCTAGGTATATTGAAGTAGAGTTTCTAGGTTACCCTTCAATTTGCAGACAAAACATTTGCTCTGTCGAGAAAGGCATACCTTTTGAAAGAGGTATCATATTCCAGTCTAATCCAATTTTCATAAACGGATAGGTGTGTCAGACCAGTCATATATTCTCCGCAAAAACCTACCCTATACCTGAAGTTTTCCTGCCGAAGCAGGCCAGGGTGCATTCCCCCTGGGTTTTAGTCACAACCACCGAATCACTCGCGCTCATTAGGTGGACGAACTGGAGATTGATGAGACATTCCTTGTGCAAAAAGACCTGTTAGGGATGGCATTTGAATATAAGCTATGTGTGAACCGGGGAATGAAAGTTGGTCTACGAGCTAGACCACTCTGCCTTCATGTGGAAAACACATCACTCGAAAGAGTGAGGAAACAATAGCTCCCATGCTATAAATGTAGTTGTGCCCAAGGAGTAGATTGTAATCTAAAGGTCCTTGGACTACCATTACATTTAGATAAATGTGTTGGAAATAATGCTGAGAGGGGGGGGGGGGTGAATCAGTATTATCAGATCAGATAAAACTTTTCAATTTCATACTCAGAAACATATACGCGACTTCAGTTAAGTGAACCCGCGTGTACACGCGACTGTGTCTAATGCAACTAGCGTATACTCAGAGATCTTATAATTCAATTAGCTTAATCTTCAGTAAATGCATCAGAACATTATTAAGCAATTTAACAGTAAACAGGTGCAGTATAACAGAACAGAACATCACACAAGAGCCACACACATGAACACCATGATATAAGGTGGAAACCCAATGTGGGTGAAAACCACCTGCTGCAATTTGTCTCTTTCTTCTTTAATGAGAAACTTCTTTTACAATGTACTGGTGCAATCCTTTACCAGTACGCAGGCTACAACCTGCAGAGGGCTACAACCCTCTCTCGTTTTCCAACTACTTCTGGAAGGGAGCTACAACCCCCTTAGCTCTTGTACTAGCAGATCCATTTACTAGTACGTAGGTGCTGACCCTACAACCTTCTTTCCTTCAGGGACCACGTTTCATCAATTTTCAGACTGGATCCAAGAGTACAAAACAAATATTACCGCAATACAATCATCAACTTATACTTGCATCATAATTCATTAAACAACCCAATACTGAATCACTAAAACCCTGTCATCAAGAACACAGAACCCAAACCAGAGCCCAAAACTCTGCAACAACCACCAGAATCAGCAGCAACCTGAAATATCAAATCTTATTATGCATACGCTACTTCACTGTACCAAAACCGTGTGTATACGCGCTTTCACCAAAGGCAACCCGCGTGCAGATCTAGAAATAGATTCTTATGCCTTCGCTGTCAGATCCGACCCTTGCCAAACGTCCCAAACAGATAACCAGCAATACCAGCTCCTCTCACTGCGTCAGACACACAATGCATATCTTTGCCTAATGATCTTCTCCTTATATAGCCTTAGGCCTTGTTCAATACCAGGAGCCAAAACCATAGTAACACAATACCATCAACTTCAAAACTAGGGATCGACACGCCCGTCGAGACACATTGGTCCGAAACCATAGGCACAACTTCCAAGGACTAACCGCCATGGACCAAAGGTACTTTTCCACATACACGCGCTTTTGCTGAAGCCAACCTGCGTGTACACACGACTTGGGCTTAACGAACCTGCGTGTATGAACTTTCTTGCCATGCTGTACTAAGATCTGTCCTCTGATTAAGTTGCCATCACCTGTACCAACCTCTGAGCACCTGTACCAACCTCTGAGTGAGTTTCCATCAAGGACAACACTTGAATCATAATGCCAACAATCTCCCCCTTTGGACTTGATGGCAACCACCACACCAAGTCACTCTCCCCCTTTGACATCAAGGGCAAAGGGCGTACCAAGATATTCTCTTCTTTGGTATACCTTCTACTGTCCATACTGCTGTCCATACTCCCCCTGAGTACATGCTGAAGATTCTGATTTGGCTCCCCCTTTGTATATGCCAAAGTGTACCAATCTATCCATGCTCCCCCTGAGCAGATGCAGGATCTAAGACCAGCCATTCAGATTTGTACCATAATCATCAACCTGCAATACTATTCCTTTGATCAAACAACAAGATGTATCATTTAGTTTCATCAGCAATCCATAATGCCAACAATGAATTATTTGAAGTATATGCTCCCCCTGAGTGTGAGCTAACCATGACTGAACCATTTCCTGAGTCTGTTCTACTGCCCCCTGAGCCTGAGCCAACCATGACTGAACCTGGGTTTGTTCTGCTGCCCTTTCTCCATATACGCGACTTTGCAGCCTGTAACTCGCGTATATACGCGACTTGTCTTCATTATATTAGCGTATGCAGGATGGAATACTGAATTTCATCACTTTCAGATTCCCCTGTGTCTGTTATGTCAGCTGACTGAGTTATGCCACACCTTTCTGTCTCTGTCTTCTTCAATTCCTACAACTGTGATGATGTATGGTCCTCTTGTCTTGAATTTTGAAATCTGCTCCTGCATTCCCTTGCTTTATGCCCATAGTTGTTGCATGTATAACACCTTATATTTTTCATGTTCCTTCTATCACAATCAATTGCTTTGTGTCCATATGCATTGCAGGTAAAGCATTACCCTCTGAAATACCTGGGATGCGATGATCTTTCTTGAACCATTCTACTTCTACATCTGGCTGCAACATGTCCAAGATTATGACATACATAACATTCAACATTCTTCAGTGGAGGAAATAATCGTCTATCACGTCCATAGTTAGGAGTAAAGGATCTTCCTTGAGGAATTTCTTTCCTTGGTTGTTCCTTGAGCATTTCAGATTTCTCATTAGAGTTTCTTGCCTCACCTTGTGAACTAGATTCACCTTCAACATATTCATGAAAACCAAGACCAGTCTTGATAGCAGGAGATCTTTGACTATTAAGAATATCATCCAAGACTTTAGAACTATCTTGAAATCGTAAAAGCTTATCCTTTTCTTCTAGTTTACCTTTCAAGATATTTACCTCAACTTGATGTTGTTCTTCCTTTTTCAGATACTGCTTCCTTAGGTCTTCTTCAACTTTTCTCCCTTCTTCCACTTGTCGCTTTAGTTTGATCACTTCATGTTCTTGATCTTCAAGATCTTCTTTTAGAGAGAGGACCTTTGATTCAAGTCTCTGAATAGTTGTGCTCTGATCTTTTGCTATATCCTGCAATTTCTCCCTTACCCTGGTTTCTGTCTCCAATTGTTCTTTTAATTTGGCAACTTCTTCAGTTTCTGCATTCTTCTTTTCATGTGCCATGAAACTTTTAATATCTTCGCTATTATTGGATGAAGCATTCTTCTTTTCATGTGCCATGATACTTCTAATATCTTCACTATCATTGAATGAACTTTTAATATGGGTATAATAGCTTCTACCATCTTCTTCAGATATCTTTCCTTTGTTATGAGGGCATCTAGCAGCATAGTGACCAACTCTACCACATAGAAAACATTTGAAAGGTAGCTTACCTTTGAACCGTCCAGTTCCCCGTTCAAGATTCTTGACAAAATTTACCTCATCTTCTTCCTCTGACACTTCGAATGCGGCCTCTGGCGGTACCTCTTGTCGCATTTCAAAAGCAGTTAAGATCCCATGAAGTTGTGACATGGTGATTTTCTGCACATTCTCCTTTTCTTCTATGGCAGATACTTTAGAATCAAATTTATTAGACAGAGATCTCAAAACCTTTTCAACTAAGACGACTTCCTCAAATTCTTCACCCAGATCCCTCATACAATTCACAATCTCATCCATACGCAGGAAATAATTAGCTATGCTTTCATTACTACGCATCTTAAGAGTTTCACACCGGATTCTGAGAGTTTGAAGCTTTGCTCTTTTTACCTGATCATCTCCTTCGTAGCTTGTGACGATTTTGTCCCATATTTCCTTAGCTGATTTGAAATGCATGATCTTCATAAATTCTGATTGAGTCAAACTACTCAATAGGACAGTAACAGCTTTGGCATTGAGCTCATATTTCTTTTTCTCTGCTGGATCTGTAGGAGTTGCTGGTGGGAATTTGTATCCTCCTTCTACGATTCCCCAAACTTCTGCTCCAAGTGATTGTAGATATGCAGTGGTTCTTATCTTCCAGTGAGTAAAATTGTTCCCGTCAAAGACTGGTGGCCTGATGTGTGCCTCTCTTTCTGGATTAGCCATTCTGATGGATCTTTTCCTTCAAGCGATCAAGCTTCCTCTGAAGGACCTGCTCTGATACCAATTGTTGGAAATAATACTGAGAGGGGGGGGGGGGTGAATCAGTATTATCAGATCAGATAAAACTTTTCAATTTCATACTCAGAAACATATACGCGACTTCAGTTAAGTGAACCCGCGTGTACACGCGACTGTGTCTAATGCAACTAGCGTATACTCAGAGATCTTATAATTCAATTAGCTTAATCTTCAGTAAATGCATCAGAACATTATTAAGCAATTTAACAGTAAACAGGTGCAGTATAACAGAACAGAACATCACACAAGAGCCACACACATGAACACCATGATATAAGGTGGAAACCCAATGTGGGTGAAAACCACCTGCTGCAATTCGTCTCTTTCTTCTTTAATGAGAAACTTCTTTTACAATGTACTGGTGCAGTCCTTTACCAGTACGCATGCTACAACCTGCAGAGGGCTACAACCCTCTCTCGTTTTCCAACTACTTCTGGAAGGGAGCTACAACCCCCTCAGCTCTTGTACTAGCAGATCCATTTACTAGTACGTAGGTGCTGACCCTACAACCTTCTTTCCTTCAGGGACCACGTTTCATCAATTTTCAGACTGGATCCAAGAGTACAAAACAAATATTACCGCAATACAATCATCAACTTATACTTGCATCATAATTCATTAAACAACCCAATACTGAATCACTGAAACCCTGTCATCAAGAACACAGAACCCAAACCAGAGCCCAGAACTCTGCAACAACCACCAGAATCAGCAACAACCTGAAATATCAAATCTTATTATGCATACGCTACTTCACTGTACCAAAACCGCGTGTATACGTGCTTTCACCAAAGGCAACCCGCGTGCAGATCTAGAAATAGATTCTTATGCCTTCGCTGTCAGATCCGACCCTTGCCAAACGTCCCGAACAGATAACCAGCAATACCAGCTCCTCTCACTGTGTCAGACACACAATGCATATCTTTGCCTAATGATCTTCTCCTTATATAGCCTTAGGCCTTGTTCAATACCAAGAGCCAAAACCATAGTAACACAATACCATCAACTTCAAAACTAGGGATCGACACGCCCGTCGAGACACAATGGTCCGAAACCATAGGCACAACTTCCAAGGACTAACCGCCATGGACCAAAGGTACTTTTCCACATACACGCGCTTTTGCTAAAGCCAACCTGCGTGTACACGCGACTTGGGCTTAACGAACCTGCGTGTATGAACTTTCTTGCCATGTTGTACTAAGATCTGTCCTCTGATTAAGTTGCCATCACCTGTACCAACCTCTGAGCACCTGTACCAACCTCTGAGTGAGTTGCCATCAAGGACAACACTTGAATCATAATGCCAACAAAATGATTTTCCTTCTCAAAGTTATAGGTAAATTTGGAAGGATCCCTAACGGTCGACTGGTTCCTTTGTCGAAGCCTGTCAGATTTCGCATCTCAGGCAAAAGTGATGGCGAACCAAGCGCTTTCCAAGTAGTTGAGGAAAGGATAGTCACAGAAGCCCCTTCATCTATGATGGTACCAACCATGACCATTCTGTAAGTTTGCGCTATGATTCAGAATGGTACATTAGATGGTAGACGGGGTCTGCCTAGTAGATTCCAATTGAAGGTGACGACTAGGTTGCTTGGAGGTGGGACCGAATAAATAGCCGGATACATCTCTGAGGAAATTCCTTCCTGTAGTAAAGGAATGGGTAGATTTCCACCGTGTTCATCGAAGTCTGTGTTTACGAAAAGAATTTGAACGGTGTTGTGCTCATTCTCTTTGGTGACTGTATCATCTAAAGGTAAATCCTCTAAAGACAAGATGGGGTCGACTGCCGTCTCGACCCATTGACTTTGGTCCGATGTGGACTCAGAGGGTTTATCTTCAATGATAGGTGCTTCGACCGGCAACAAAGGTGTGTCAGTCGGATTTTCAACTAGCAATGGACTTGGCAAGAGTTTCTTGTATCCAGGAGTAAGTCGTTGCAGTAATGCAGGACGGTTATCCAAGACTCTTTTAGCTTCGTCCAGGAAGGGACAACGGTGCAGGGCATGATCGCCTTCACACAATTTGCAAGGAAATTTATATCTTCCCTTTTGTCTAGTGACTTCATTTTCACTAGTTGATGGTGTACTCTCAACATGATTGTCAGAGGTTGACGACACCAGATTGTGCAAGTGGGGAGACCAGTCCCTTAAGATCCGTGGGATGCAAGGAAAATCTCAATGATAGTAGTCCCCTTTGCAGATGACACATGGAGATTTAGGTTTGGATGGTGCAGTGTGTGTATTTTCACTAGACGATGTATGATTGCCCCTTTTTGTCGTTGGCTCCTTCTTCTTCTTCTCCTTCCCTTTCTTCTTCTTCTCAGTTACTTGGTTTTTAGTTTTACTAGCTTCACCAAGTAAAGAGGAAGAAGGAGAGGGAGAAACAAACGAAGCAGAAGGTTGGGGGGTAACTCTAGTATCATCTAGTTGCTGATTTGATTGTTCAAGAATCATGCTGCTTTGAACGATAGAGGTCGAGAAAAGCCATACTGGTAGGCCAATTGTCAATCATAGAAGGGACAATGTGGCCATATGAGGTGCACCAACAAGGGGAAATCCTTGATTGGTGGGCTCCATTTTCTCAACCTAAGATCAACGAGGGAACAGTGACGTTATTCCAATTAAAATAAATTTTAGACGCTTTGACACAACTTGCCTTTTCAATTTTTAAGAGTCGATAAAAAGCTAAAGATGACTCTAGTCGCCTTCAATTTTTAATGAGCCTAAAGTGACAAGTGCTCAGATGAACCTTTTCCTTTAAGGAATCTGAAAAGGACTGAAAGGGACTACTCTAGAAATATAGATAGAGGAATTACCAAACCAATTGCAAAACTGCAGAATACGTTTTACAGTACGGCAGTCAATCTTCTTGAATGTTGTGTTCAGTGCATTGTGATCGATAGGGCGGCAAACACGGCTTCCTAAGGATAAAGGATATAGCCTATTGTAGTCTCCCAATATATACTCGACAGTATGTGGGAGCACAAGTCCATATTGGCACTTGTCATCTCAAAGAGGAGGAATCACCCAACCTACGATGAAAGCGATAGTTACCAGGC
The DNA here is from genome assembly GCA_031772625.1 of Pinus tabuliformis. NCBI lineage: Eukaryota > Viridiplantae > Streptophyta > Pinopsida > Pinales > Pinaceae > Pinus > Pinus tabuliformis. The sequence goes on from CM062804.1 coordinate 660,758,918, forward strand.
TTTACAATGCTGGAATACGTCTCTAGCCTAGACTTCTAGATGTTGTGCGTTAGGTTCCAAAGCATTTTTATGTTCATTGAATTTATTTTACAGTTGATATTTCTTAGGAAGTTTTCCTTTAAGGTTCACCGTGTGATGTAGATATACAAATCCTAAATATGCAAGCTAAGATGATAAATAGTCGTTTACTCTTCTTTTAGCAATGAAAATCCTAGCTACTAAGGAAAGAGAAGCGAAATCCTTTCAACATAAAGCAGAGAGCACACACTAGATGCACTGTCCTAAATCAAAATCAACAAGCAGTCTAAATGTAAATGCACATGCATGTATTTGTTTTCTGCTTTCTTAATGTGTGAATGACAAGAAGAATGCTAAATACAAATCTGAATTATCTCTTCTTTCAAAGTGACAGTACTAACGATTTTCTTTTAAAAAAATGAAAGGAAGACAAGATGACACATTGCGATTTTGAATTTAAAACTACTTTTGACACTTGAAATACTATCAATTTAGATCAAATACAAGAGTAACAGTGTAATCGACTATCAAAAAGAGGACTCTTTTCTTTGACTGAAAACGACACTTTCAAATCAAAATTTGACAGTTCGATTAAGCTACTATTTTGTAAAGGAGAACTGTAAATGGTGAAAAACACATAAAAATATTCAATAGTGGTCTACTGATCACAGACAGCAAAACCCCTGAATAAAGTTGAAGACAGTGAAGAGAAAACCAAAATCTAGAGGCAGAAACAACCTTACCTGATCATCGCACCTCTAACACAGGGAAACAGGGATGCATCCCACCTACTGCACATGGGAGGTGTGATGCATCCAGTCTGCCAAAAGGAGACAGTGCGATGGTCCAGGGACGAGACTTTAACTTGGTTTTTCGTCACAGTTTGCAGCTTAGTTCAGGGATTTAGGCCGAGCTAATGATAGTCAGTAAATACAAAGTATAGGGGCTGATCTAATGAGGTTACTTGAGCTACCTCCAGGGCACTTAGGATGTTTGCAAGTCAATTGTTCAGTTCATAAACAAACCCAAAGATTGACTGAAGCAACGTTGATCTACTTTTCACTTGCATAGCAAATGCAGTTCGAAGGCTAGTTGGCTTAACTTCAGGCTCCGTCTATAGTTTATGAAGAAAACAAATAGAGGCAAGCAATCAAACTATTCGCTCCCCAGCAGAGTCGCCATTTTGTTATCGGGAAAACTAGTGACTATTCAGAGCTGCTAGTCCCACTAAGATGGGTAGCTATCTTAGAAACAAACAAACTAAAGTCACTTGTGTCTTCCTTTATGAGAGATAGATGAGAAAGAAGCAGAGAGTACCAACCTCAGTCTTTCGCTTGGATCCTTGCTTGTTTCCTTTCCCCTTTGACAGAATCTCACCACTCCTTCCTTACTTGTCCCACTTCAAAGAGCACCTGTAGAGTCAAAGCAGCATAATACCATCAAAGCATAGACATCTATCACCATAAACAATATAGGATCAAATATATATTGACCATACAAATGCATATATCAATACAAGATTCAGATATATACAGGAATATGGAGGAAAACTCAAATATCTTTATTGATAGAAGTAGTAGAAGAGAGGATTACAACCACTTGGTCTAACCCAACGCCATCCTCCCAGCATGAAAGCCCTCTTCACCTCATACAAAGCAAGATCACCCAACAATGTCTTCAAAGAGAAACCAACAACACTTCCATGCAAATTACAAAATTCCAACCTTTGGATCTCTGGGATGAGGGATCCATATATAGATGTTTGCAGGGGGGTGAGTCAGCTCCTAGGATTTTGATTAGTGTCATCTCTCTGATAGTTCTTGGTTCCACTTGGAGATTTCATGATCTCTTACTCATCCTTGGGCAAATTCAGAGAGGCAAGTGTCAAATGAGCAGCTTCTAGAAGATTCTCAGGGTCTCCACCTAGCAAACAGCTTGTGCCATTTGTCTCCTCTCGCTCATCGCACCCTACAAAAGGGCTTTCCAGTATGCATCACACTTTTTGCATGTGGCAGGTGAGATGCATCGTACCCTTAGCACTAGGCAGTCTGTATGGTCTTGCTTTGACCAGTTCTGAGTAGTTTTTCATGGAGAACTGCTGGGAGATGATGTAATTAGTTGATCGTGCTCCTTTAGGGTATGAAACAACAATTTTAGAGACTTAGAAGCCCTTGGTTTATGGACATATATGATTAGGGTTGCAGTGCCCAAATATGTCTATAACAGGAATCTCCTCAATCCTTAAAACAACTTTAGAAGAAGGAAATGATGCTATAATATTATACATATTTATAATCCAAAGGCTTCTCATGAGCCTTCATTGTTATTGGAGTCTATTCAAGATTCTTTAGAGGATCCTAAACCTTAATTTGTTGAGGAGTCTTAGTAACCTGAGACTCATCGGCCTTGGAATTAAGAGCTTCAATGTATTATTCCCAAATTTATTCTAACCTAGTATTAGGCACAAATTCTTCTGCCTGAGAAGAAGAAGAGGCAGCTACTACTTTTGGTTGAGAAGGATCAACTGATTGCGTAGAACCAATAATTTCAAGATCATAATGACGGTCTTCTCTTGAGGAACTTGTAATGATTCCGTAGGAATATTTACTAGCCTAGAGGCTCTGTATTGCATAAACTGATTCATTTCTTTAAGGTTCAATTGTTGCTCTACTCTTTATGCCACCAACAAATAAGAATAACCCTTTCAAATAGATCATAAAACTTATCGGGCTCATGAACAAATTGTCAGATACTTGTTACAATTGTGATATTTTTAACCACTTGATGGGAATCATACTATCTATTAGGTATAGTAGGAAAACCAAGATCTTGAATAACCTTTATTTTAATTCATGCATGCTTATAATTATCTAAACAAAATATGCCAAATTGAGCTGGGAAAGAAGGCCACATATTTTTGTTGGATTCCTTCAAGACTTTGGAATACCATTATCCATAGTTTGATAGGTTATCTCCCTAGTTAGAAGTTTATCTAGAATGAACAATGGTAAAACATGAGGATTTTCTAGACTTCCATATAGCCCAATATATCTGATTGATTCTTCCCCAAACCAATTCCCTACTCAAAGAACATTATATTCAACTTTTGGAGACATTTGAGGTGCCTTTTTATCAAAGATAACCTGATAGGTTGGTAATATGACCATGTGGTAGATTTTATAGAAATGATGATGTTATTTGGAGTCCCATAAAATATCATGATAAATATGAATGGGAGTTGGGTCTTGTAGATTCCACTTCCAACCCATATATGAAAATTCAATAAAAAAACATAAAGCATCCATGATGTAGGCACTCATATAGAAAGGAGGGATTATATTCTTAGAAAATTTGTGTTTACTAAGAAAGGCTAAAATATGGGAAGCTAAATTATTTGAAAGTATAGTGGCCCAATCAAATACAAACCCTTCTGAACCCCCATCTATTAGAGGTACCCATTGATCAGGAAATTTCTGTACATTAGGGAGTGCATGAAGCCTACACATCATAGCAGCAATTTGAGAATAAGGATGAGCGAGAGAGTCTACAGCATACTCGCCACTCTCTTATATTTTGTATTTGTTTGATTTCTTTCTTCATTCTTTAATTGGCTCCGACTGGTAAAAGACCCAATGATTGTGTGATTGTTTGTAACAATCTGACTATCAGCAATACTCAGATTATTCACAACTGTTGGGTCCCTATAATACTAGTGATTACCCCATTACTATTGTAGTTATACCCCTCATTTATATTGTTGTGCCCCTATTACCCCCATATTGTTATTTTTGTGCCCTATAGAATCCCTCTATTGTTATTTTTGTGGCTTTATATTATTATTGTTAGGTCGGTTGGATTATATTGTGACTCCTTAGACTCATATATATAGAAAGGAGGTTTTGTCATTTGTATCATCCAATAATTGTTCATTTATGTAATGTAAAGGAGGTTTCCCACTCGAAGAGGCTGAATTCTAAGGTGTTGATCTATCTTTTCTATCTTTTCTTGAGCTGGTTTCATAACATTTGGTATCAGAGCTTTGGATTCTAGGGTTTCGCTGCTCCAAACAAGTCATCGTGGAATTTTCTCTATAACTTTTTTTCTGCGATGTTTTAGAAGTCGTAAAAAAAACCCAATTGAGAAGAAATCGCGTTGAACCTTGAGACCGAATTTCAGAGCTTTTCGCGTGATATTTGCAGAGATATGATCTGAGGAAGTTTGTCTTTTTGTAGACTCCTGAATTACATTCAAAACAGGTGACCTGGGGAAAATCGTCATAACTTTCTCTTCTGGAATCAGATTGAAATTTCATAAGAAGGTAAAGAAAGAGGATGGACTGTAGTTTCTTGTATATCTTTTTCAGAACAAAAGATCTAAAATTGTACACGTGGAACATCATACAAGTTCGCTCTTCTGGAAAGGTCTATAGTCAGGTCATCTTGGGAGATTGTGCATAACTCTTTCTTGGAGAATCCAATTTCAATCAGACTGGTGGCATTGGAAAGAGGACACAGAGAGCTACTACAGTTCACAAATTCAGAACTAGATGATTGGAAAGTACATAGATACATCAGAGACAATATCAAGCTCCTACAAAGTGAAAAAAGGTGTAGATTTTTTTAAATTTTTCCTTAAGCTTGGTTTGAAAATTTATTTTGAAGGAATTCAAAGGGCATAGTAGATCATTATTATCGGTAAGTGATGCCCTGAGGAAAGCAAATGCAAACACCTAGTAAGGAACCTGAAAGCTCTAGCATGACTCATGAAGAAGAGGAAGAAATGCTACATGATATATCAAAATTACAAGAACAAGTGCAACAAATGTCACGCTCACAAAAGTTAACAGAAGCTAAGATAAATGGCGTGGAAGCTAAGATGAATCGCATGGAAGCTAAGATGGAAAATTTGAAGATAGATTGAACACAAATTTGAAGACATGCATGGCAGATTTGAAGACAAATTTGACAAATTTTCTACAAGAAATACTTACTAATGGTGAAAAGGTAGTAAAGGAAACTCATGATGAGAACAAAAGAAATGTTAATCATGATTCCATAGACGCTAATGTTGGATCGAAGAATCACCATATTCCAAAAATCGATATGAGGAAGTTTGATGGCAAGGATCCCACCACATGGATATTACAGATGGAGCAATTCTTTGATCTCAATAATGTGCAAAATGCACAAAAGGTATGTATGGCAACTGTATATTTGGAACCAAATCATTTTGTATGGTATCAATGGCATTGTTCTCGTAAACAATTTATCACTTGGGCAATTTTTACAGAAGAATTGATAGCATATTATGAGGATACAAAAAGCAACACTTTTTTTAGCCAATTGATAAGTCTCAAACAAAAGGGTTCAATAATGGAGCACATTGAGGAGTTCCAAAAATTGAACATAAGGGTAAAATATATTCCAGAGGAGCATAGGATTGATGTGTTCATAGGTTCTTTAAAGGATAATATCCAACATGATGTTCTCCTTTGTGAACCTGATTCATTAGAGAAGGCATTCAGGTTAGCAAGGAAAATGGAAAGCAAAATTATGGCAACTAGGAAGCATACCGTTCACAACTATAAAGACGGAAGTGTTGTTGCCCCTAGTCTTCCACAACCTACAAGGTTGACACCACAAAAATTGGAAGAAAAAAGAGCAAAAGGGCTTTGTTACAATTGTGATAGCAAACACACAAAAGGTCATAAGTGTGCTGAGAAGAAATTATTCTACATAGATTGTGAAGAAGAAGAAGAAAAGGAGCAAGAAAGGTCAAAAGAAGAGGATATACTCCAGGAACAAAGCCTAGATGAAGAACAAATAAATCCGATCGTATCTTGTAATGCATTGGTAGGAATTACCACTCCTCAAACCATCAAGATAGAAGGACAAATCAAGAAGAAAAAGGTAATAGTGTTGATTGATTCAGGAAGCACCCACAATTTTATTCATTGTAGGATAGCAAAAGAATTGAATTGCTTCCTATATCCAGCACCAGAGTGTCAAGTGATGATTGCAAATGGAGGAACAATAAATTGCTCTGGAAAGTACCATAATATCAAGCTATCCATGGGAGAATATGTATTGACTAGCCCAATGCTTGCCATTCTAATGGGAGGTGTTGATGTTGTACTAGGAGTCCAATGGCTACAATCCTTGGGTACAATAGTTTTTAATTTTCAATATCTTTTCATCAAATTTTCTACGGAAGGAAAGGAAGTTGAATTAAGGGGTATTGCAGGGAAACAAAGCTTCTAAAAAAGGAGCAAAGAGGTGTAATTGCACAATTATGTTCGCTAGATGTTTCCACATTGGAATCATCTATTTCTCCAGATCTCCAAAAATTCCTGGACAATCATTCCAAGGTATTTGAGACTCCCAAAGGTCTCCCACCTATGCGTGATCATGATCATGCTATTCATCTTATTCCAGGAAGTGTTCCTCCAAACATCAGGCCATACAGATATCCCTATGTCCAAAAAAGTGAAATTGAACGTATGGTTGCAGAAATGCTAGAGGATGGTATAATTCAACCGAGTCAAAGTTCTTTGTCAGATCAAGTAGTATTGGTGCACAAGAAGGATGGATCATGCCGCATGTGTCCGGATTATAGGGAGCTCAACAAGCTCACTATTAAAGATAAGTTCCCCATTCCTATCATTGATGAATTACTGGATGAATTGCATGGATCAATTTACTTCACCAAGTTGGATCTTCATTCGGGATATCATCAAATCAGAATGAAGATTGAAGACATTCCGAAAATGACATTTAGAAATCATGAGGGTCATTATGAATTTTTGGTCATGCCTTTTGGCCTTACCAATGCACCTTCAACATTTCAAGGCTTGATGAATTCAATTTTCAAACCATTCCTTAGAAAATTTGTGTTAGTATTTTTTGATGATATACTAATCTACAGCAAGTCTTGGAAGGATCATGTTGAACATGTTGACAGGGTGCTACAACTATTGGAGGAGAAACAATTATATGCAAAAAGATCCAAATGTTTCTTTGGAGTCCAGGAGGTGGAATATTTGCGTCATATTGTATCTCATGAAGGAGTTAAGGTAGACCCTAGTAAAATTAAAGCCATTAAGGAATGGAAAATCCCCACATCCATAAAGCATTTGCGAGGATTTCTTGGGTTGACAGGGTATTATCGCAAGTTTGTTAAGAATTATGGGAGAATAGCAGCACCTCTAACAACATTACTGAAGAAAGATTCATTTTCATGGATTCCGGAAGCAACAAAGGCCTTTGAACATCTTAAAGAGGCAATGTGCCAAGCACCGGTCTTAGCTACACCGACTTCACAAAAACCTTTATTGTGGAATGTGATGCTTCAAGAAATGGAATTGGTGCTGTTCTAATGCAAGATGAAAGACTCATTGCTTTTGAAAGTCGTCCAATCAAGGGAAAGTTTTTAAGCAAAGCTATTTATGAGAAGGAAATGTTGGCAATACTCCATGCACTTAAGAAATGGCGACCCTACCTAATGGGAAGACACTTCAAGGTAAAAACGGATCATGATAGCCTTAAATAATTTTTAGAACAAAGATTATCCTCTGAAGAGCAACAAAAGTGGGTCACAAAGATGTTGGGTTATGACTTTGAAATCCTCTACAAAAAAGGGAAGCAAAATGTGGTGGCAGATGCACTCTCAAGATAGGATGAGGATGTGGAAGCATTGGTGTGTGCCATTTCTATTATCCAACCAGATTGGATAAACGAAGCAAGGGAGGAATGGAAGAATGACGAAGAAGTGTGGGCACTTATTCGAAAGCTACAACAAGATTCCAGTACTTCTGATACATTTAGCTGGCAAAATGATTCGTTATGGTACAAAGATCGCTTATACCTCTATAAGAATTCCCAGCTAAAACAAAAGATTCTTATGGAATTGCACACTTTTCCCTTAGGAGGGCACTCAGGATTTTTAAAAACTTACCACAGGGATAAGAAGCATTTTTTTTGGGATGGCCTTAAATCAGATATTCAAAAGTTTGTGGTGGAATGTTTGGTTTGCCAACAAAATAAAGTTGAAACAATTAAGACACCGGGTCTATTACAACCTTTATCCATTCCAAGTCAACATTAGGAGGAGGTTTCAATGGATTTTATCACAAGTTTACCCAAGTCTAAAGGAAAGAGTGTCATCATGGTGGTAGTTGACAGACTTACCAAGTATGCACACTTTTGTGCATTATCACATCCATTTAAAGCCAGTACAGTTTCTACTACATTTATGGAAACAGTTCAAAAGCTACATGGAAACCCAAAGATTATTGTAAGTGACAGAGATCCCATTTTCACTGGAAATTTTTGGGCAGAATTATTTTCTTGTCTTGGTACTCAGTTAGCTCATAGCTCATCTTATCATCCTCAATATGATGGGAAAACTGAGATAGTAAACAAATGTTTGGAAGGATATCTTCGTTGCTTTGTATCTGATAAACATACACAATGGGTCAAACGGTTGCCTCTGGCTGAATGGTGGTATAACACTTCCTTCCATACAGCAACAAAAATGACCCCATTTATGGCACTTTATGGGTATCAACCACCATCCATCACATCATATTTAAGAGAAAATTCTAAGGTTCAGGCAGTGGAACATCACATCGAACATCAACAACAAGTCCTCCAACTCTTAAAGGATAACCTCGTGTTGGCACAAAATAGAATGAAACAACAGGCAGATCAACATCGCAGTGCAAGAAGTTTTGATGTAGGTGATTGGGTATTCCTACGGCTACATCCATATAATCAAATGTCTCTAAAGCAAGCTAAGAAGGATAATAAATTATCACCAAAGTATTATGGTCCATACAAGGTGTTGCAAAAGATTGGTACTATGGCATACAAATTGGAGCTTCCTGCAGCTTCTCGACTGCACCCAGTTTTCCATGTTTCATGTTTAAAGAAGGTTATAGGTGACAAGCTCCCAATTCAAACAATATTTCCAGAACTTGACGAGGAAGGAAAAATTATATTGGAACCGGAAGCAGTCATAGAAACAAGAACTCGACAGCTATGAAATCGATCAATTTCAAAGTATCTTATCAAGTGGAAGAACTTATCCGCTGAAGATTCCACATGGGAGGATGAGAATTTTATGCAAAAGTATCCAGAACTACTCAAGCGTTGAGGACAACACTTTTTTGAAGGAGAGGGGCATGTTGGGTCCCTATAATACTAGTGATTACCCCATTACTATTGTAGTTATACCCCTTATTTATATTGTTGTGCCCTTATTACCCCCATATTGTTATTTTTGTGCCCCATAGAATCCCCCTATTGTTATTTTTGTGGCTTTATATTATTATTGTTAGGTCAGCTGAATTATATTGTGACTCCTTAGACTCCTATATATAGAAAGGAGGTTTTGTCATTTGTATCATCCAATAATTGTTCATTTATGTAATGTAAAGGAGGTTGCCCCCTCGAAGAGGCTGAATTCTAAGGCGTTGATCTATTTTTTCTTGAGCTGGTTTCATAACAACAACCCACTAAACCATATCGGTATGGGGAAGAAGTCTCAGTCTGGCTGCAATTCTATGTAGAAAATTATTTGTCGCATCTCTAAAGGTTGTGTTTGAAACTAGGGTGGAATCATCAATGGTCATTGTTCTCTGAGTAACCCTGGGTCCTTCATCCTCACATAATTTCTACATTTCTCTCCATGAAGAATTCCCAGAATATTTAGTACAAATTGTATCAGAAAACAATCCCAACATAATAGTCTTTTCTTCAATACTTTCTATTGAAGGAGCAACAGATTGTTGTTCTGATCCAGCTTTCTTCTTTCCCTTTCCTGCCTTTGAAATCTCTTTGTTATTATGGGAATAAAAGCTTTCTTGTATAGAAAACATAGAGGTGAGAGGAACTCTTTGCTTTAGAGGGGACTTAGCGCAAACAATGCAATTTACAATAGAAATATTTTCCTTTTAAGCAAATCTTCACAATATCAAGGCGAAATGACTGAAGGCATTTAGAATTTTGAGAACCATAAATCCCAATTATCAAAAATTAAGTGCGCAAGTGAGGAATCATGTAGGCTTACCATGTCATCTCATTAGAGGAATTATATCAGAGAAATATATTGGAGAAATTAAGTTAAAGAGTTATGATAAATTAAACTTATGATGAAAAAGATATGATATAATAATGGTCATGAAGGATATCAGATGAAAACCCCGATGAAATAGGTGTGAGACATATTGGGAGAATTATATTGGGGGTTTCATGTTAGGGCTTTAATAAAATACTTCCAATGAAATAATTATGATATAAGAGTTCCAATGGAAATATCAAATATGTAAGATATGGGAGATGTAATATTTCGAAGGTACAATATGATAGAACTTCCAATATGAAATGTGTAGATATAATAAATAATAATTTGGGGGGGGGGGAGGGGGGGGGGGGGTTGTGGGGTGGTAGCGGGAGATTATAATATTACTTTCTATAAGAGAACACAATCCTTTTATAAATATTGATAAGTCCCTTTTATATGATTGTTTTAATAAGGCAAGCATCGGGGAATTAGGCACCAGGGAGGAGATTTATCATAATATTCTTTAAAATAAAGTTACATTATAATATATTTTTGATAAAGATCTTCCAATATAACTGTAAATTCGAGAGTAGGGACCATTGGAGCTTTGGTTTATCGTAACATATTTTAAATTGTAACTCTGATATGTGAAGTTCTGATAAGGAAAAGACCTCAAGCTTCTTAGACTTTATAACTAGTTTGAATATGCTCCAATTTTATTAAAACAAAAAAACTTATTAAAAGAAAATAAAATATAAAAATTAAAGGGTCCCCATTTATACTTAATAATTAAGTATAAAAAAATAGGTGTTTTGAATGATACAGCAATTGGCGACATACCAGGCGAAACAATTATCCTTGTTATAACAAATGAAATTTTAATAACTAAAGTAATAAGACTTAGAGATATCAGAATGTTGGAATTTAGATTGTTTGAAATTACTCTAAATAAAACACAACTCATTACTTTGGAATCTTCATAGCTTGTTATTTATAAGAACCTACATGATCTTTGTCAATAATTTTATCAATTGAAACGATGAAATAAAGAATTATTGAAGATTTGCATTAATATAGACTTACTTGTCACTGATAGAGCCACTGATTCTAGTAGGCGTCCATAGCCTCGATAGGGTTACCATTTAACAAAGTAATACCAGTATGCCATCCACTATAATAAATATTAAAGGTATTAATCTTTTTCCAGAACTTTTGTTCTAATTTCTTGAAAGTCATTGTCCCGGTTTAGTAGCCAGATGTCGACAATGCCATTCACAAGTTATAATGATATTGACCAATTCGGCTAAGGATGAGACCTCTTATCTTACAATCTTGTAACCATAAGCCATTATCCTAGCTTGGTGACCAGTTTTGATAATGTCAGTATCATTAATTGACCAAGTCGGCTAAGGATGAGACTCTTATCTTAATATCTTGTAACCATAAGCCATTATCCTATCTTGGTGACTAGTTTTGATAATGTCAGCATTAGTTCCCCATGATCATGGTAAGCTATATCACAATGAGACCCCTTGTTAAAATTGGCAACTAGGGAAAAAATTCATGTGGGTCATCTTATTCATGGCTGATAATATTTTTATTAGATTCCTCTCATTGAGAGGTGCAGGATTGATATAAAGATCATCCCATTCTGATAAGTATTCATGGAGATATGAATTTATTTTGATTATGGAATTATTATCAAGCCGACCTACAACTCATGCAGGATCAGAAGCCCAACAGTCGCATCTATTCAAACACCAACGTTGTGTATAAATATAAGAGTACTTTTCCTCATTTGGACTTGCTCATCTCATCACATCTCTCTCTCTCCCTCTATTGTGCAGAAATGAGTCTCTTCTCTACAACGCAGAAAAGGGTCTCTCTCTCACACATGTGAAGCCGGAAGCTGTTGAACCTAAAGCTGCAACTACAGATCCAAATTTTCACCAGCGTTTACCATTAGATATCCTCCTTAGAACTACGTTGTAGGTCCATCTGGATCTCCTCTAAAAGCCACAACTTTTGGTGGTGGAATGAACTCAATCCGGCAGATGGTTTGCAAGATATCGACTGCCCTAGTTTGAAGCCAGAAACTTCCGAAACTGAAGCTGCAACTGCAGAAGTAAAGATTGACCTATGTGAACTAGAATATCTCCTCATCTGAATTGTACTTTAGGTTCATCTGAACCTCCTATGGAAGCCGCAACTTTTGGTGGTGGAATCAAGCCGATCCAACGATCGGTTTGTGAGATATCGTCTACCCTAGTTTGATGATGAAGCAACTAATGCAGATGCAGCTGATCTAGGGTTTTCTACTACTGATATGAATCAGATTTATTGTACTATTTCTCTCTACTAAATCATTGAAGATAAAAGAAGATTTGATCAAAGGGTTTCCCCACATATTGTGGGGTTTGTCCCTAGCTAGCCGCCACATCTTGTGTCTCTTGTCTTGGCTTGTTTTATGTCGATCGTTTAATGTTCTATATGCACTTTACTTTATGTACATGTGATTGCTAATCTGTGGAATATAATAAGAAAAAGAAGTAAACTGTTATAAGCATAGAACATACCATAACTTAATGTGGTATCGGAGCTGAGGTGAAGACAAAGCCAAGCAAGAGCAAGAGCAATCACTGAATAGAAGATTGGCAAAGCTATCCTAAAAGAATGATGGGGTCCTCAACATTCTTTCCTGCCAAATACAAGTTCCATGAGAAAGCTAACTATCGCGGATGGAAGATTTCTATCGATCTAACCCTTGAGAATCAAGGAGTGTTGTATCATGTGAGAGGCAACATTGTTGAGCCTCCATCATATGCACCTCCTGCTGCTAGGAACAAATGGAAGAACAGAGAAATTAAAGTGAAGAAGATCATCGGGGACTCTATCGACAAGCACTTGGTGGCCTACATCTCTGATCTAGACACCTCCAAGGAAATCTACAATAGACTGGTGAGTTTATTTAAAGTTAATGATGCAAATCAAGTTTTATTTCTTAGAAATAAGCTGAAGGAAATCAAGAAGGGTAAAGATGAGAGTATGTAAGCATACTTCTTAAGAATCACCGAGATCAAGAATGATCTCCTATCTATTCGGGAGACTATTACTGACAGAGAAATGGCACTCACAACTCTTGGAGGATTACCATCTGAATGGTATGTGTTTAGGACTACTCTTCTGAACAATAATGTAATTATTGGTTTCGAGGAATTAATAGCTAGATGCATTCAAGAAGAAACAAGGGTAGAAGATAAATAAATTCCCTTGCCTAAATGTCCTCCTACTACTTTTTCTTCTCATGCTAAGAAAAGAAATAATTTTGGGTCTAAATCGAAAATAAAGGTTGGATCTAAGGGTGGAAGAAAAGGATGATGTTTCATTTGCAATAAAACAGGTCACTATGCAAGGGAATGTCCTAATAGAAAGGACTCTCACCATGACGATGATCAAAATCCCTCTCATGGTAATCAAAGGAATGGAAAATTCAACAGCAAAGGTGAAAGGAATGCTGGAAATCAAGGAAGAGGGCAACCATTCAAGAAGGCTAGAAATTCCAAGTATGATTCTAACACTGTTGACAATAAGCAGGCTGAATATTATCTACCAGCTGCTCTATCTACCTCCGCTCCTTCGGACTCAATGGAAATTTGGCTCATTGATAGTGGTGCCTCAAGACACTTCACTGGTTACAAATAAGTACTCCATAATCTGGTAGAGAAAGAAACTAACTTGGAAATTGTCCTTGGGGATGACATGAAATACCCTGTGAAAGGTGTAGGAAATGTTTCTCTCAAATTGAATCAAGGTAATACGATTCACTTACAAGATGTATTATATGTACCTGATCTCAAAAAGAACCTGGTATCCATCTCAAAAATGGAAGAAAAAGGCTACAAGGTAACCTTCAGCAATGGCAAGGTACGTATATGGAAAAATAATGTTAAAGATGCTTTCACTCTTGGGTTTCAAGTTGATTCTCTATATCAGGTCGGTGGAAGTCCGCTAGGTGTCATGTCTTGTGACACAACTCTTCAGTCCAGAATTTGGCATCGAAGGTTTTCCCACCTTCATTACAAAGCTCTACCCGATGTAAGACAGATGGTAATAGGGATGACCGAATTCTAAGTAGAGAAAGAAGGTGTATGTCCGGGATGTGCCGAAGGAAAGCTCAAAAGGGGACCATTCCCTTCAAGTCAAAGCAAGACCTCCGATATATTACAACTAGTTCACTCAGACATATCTGGTATGATGCCTGTGAACTCCTTGGGAGGATATTCATATTATCTCACTTTTACTGATGACTATTCTTGAAAGACCTAGATATACTTCTTGAAAAATAAGGATGGAGTATTCTCTTAGTTTCGACACTTCAAAGCCCTAATTGAGAATCAAACTGAAAGGAAGATCAAGATCTTAAGTACTGATAATGGGATTGAATATGAATCTAATGAGTTCCATGTTTTTTGTAAAGAAGTTGGCGTTAAGAGGGAGACTACTCCACCATATACTCCTGAACAAAATGGTGTGGTAGAAATGAAGAACCACACAATTATGGAAGTTGTCTGGGCCATGCTACACGATCAAAGACTTCCGAAGTCTCTATGAGCTAAAGCTGCAAACACTGTCGTATATGTACAAAATTGATGCCCTCATCAAGAATTGGGTTCCAAGACTCCTGAAGAAAAGTTCACCGGTAAGAAACCTGATGTTTCTCATTTTAGAATTTTTGGAAGCCCTGTATATTTTCATGTGCCGAAAGAGAAAAGAAATAAATTGGGTGCATATGGAAAGAAGGGAATTTTCGTGGGCTATGGTGAAAATACTAAAGGTTATAGAATCTATGTAGCCGGTCAATGGGAAGTCATAATTAGTCATGATGTCACCTTTGACGAAGATATGGCTCTTAGAAAGGTGAACAATCTTTCGACTTTGAGGAGCTCTCAAGAAGCCGACACCAGGGAACCGAAAGAAAAGGATGATGAATTAATGCCTAATGTAGAAGAACCCATGGATCTGATTGATCCTCCTCCACATGTGCCTTCCTCTTCTAGGAATAGGCCTTCATGGCTTAGGGGGCTACTTGATGATGCTGAAGGACATGCTGCACCCCGAGGAACCTTTCGTGAAAGTAAGAAACCTAATAGGTATCAGGTATACCTGACCATCGTGAGCACGATCATAGAAAATGAGCCTTCATCATTCTCAGATGTCGTCAAGCATCAAGTATGGAAGGATGCTATGACCGAAGAATATGAGTCTATCATGAAGAATGATGTCTGGGAAGTAGTTCCTAGACCCCAGGACAAGACAGTTGTTACTTCCAAATGGCTTTACAAGATAAAGTATGCAGCAGATGGAAGTACGGAAAAGTATAAGGCTCGTTTTGTTGCTCATGGTTTCTCCCAGAAGGAAGGTATAGACTATGATGAGACATTTGCACCTGTTTCCAGATATATGACCATCTGCTTGATCATAGCCCTTGCCACTTCACAAGGATGGAACCTACATCAGATGGATGTGAAGACTACGTTCTTGCACGGCTCGATCAAAGAAGAGGTCTACGTGGAGCAACCCGAAGGATTTGAAATTTATGATCGGAAATTTCATGTATGCAGGTTGAAGAAGGCTCTCTATGGGCTGAAGCAAGCACCCCGAGCATGGTATGAGAGGATCGATAGCTACTTGATGAAGTTGGGATTCACTAGGAGTGAAGCCGATCCTAACCTTAATTTTAAGGTTGAAGATGATAAACCTCTCATACTGATGTTGTATGTGGATGACCTCTTTCTAAAAAGTGCAGACCCTCTCATTCTTAAATGTAAGAGGGAGTTGGCTTTTGAATTTGAAATGAAGGACCTAGGACTGATGCACTATTTCCTAGGACTTGAAGTGTGGTAGAAGCCAGGAGAAACTTTCCTATCTCAAGGAAAATATGTGGTGAAGATATTGGAAAGATTCGGTATGGTGGACTGAAAGCCTATAACTACCCCGATGGAGCTTGACTTCAAGAAGTTAAGCGGTAGTGTTGTTGGACCTGTTTTACGAAATGCTACCGAGTATCGGCAACTCGTCGAAGCATTAATGTTCTTAGTGAACCCCCGTCCAGATATATGCTTCGCAGTCAACACGTTGAGTCAACATATGGTTGAACACCACCACATACATTAGATTGGTGCCAAGAACCTGTTAAGATATCTTCATGGCACTATCACTTATGGGTTAAGATACACTATCAGAGATGTGAGACTATTTGGATACACATATGCAGACTTGGCAGGCAATGTGGAGGACTGTAAGAGCACTTCTAGGTGTTGTTTCTCCTTGGGATCTACTTCGATATCCTGGATGAGCAGGAAGCAGAAGTTGGTGGCCTTGAGAACCACCAAAGCAGATTATATTGCTGCTAGCATGGCCTCCTGTGAGGCAGTTTGGTTGTGAAAGCTCTTCAGTGAGTTGTTTGGATTTACATTGGATACCACCGTGATCCTTTGTGACAACTAGAGTGGGATTCATCTGTCAAAGAATCCCGTATTCATGATCGCTCCAAGAATATCGATATCAAATACCACTATATTCAAGATATGGTGCAACGGGGAGCTATAAGGCTCCAACATATCGGTACAGATGAACAGGTCGCCGACATTCTAACAAAACCCCTTGGGAAAGTAAAATTTCTGACTTTCCAAGAACAACTTGGAGTTGTTCAAATACCCTCCGATGAGGGTCATGTATAATGCATTGAGCTCTAGGAGCTCTAGGGGGGTGCGGGGTGCTTCTTGGAGTAGCATATGACCACAAGATGATTCACTATCCCCTGGTGGTATACATGTACACCCCGTGGCAACAATGTAGCAGGATTGATGTGTTCTCCTGTGAGGCCTGTATTGATGTGTTCTCCATGGCGATTGTAGTAGGATTGATGTGTTCTCCTATGAGGCCTGGATTGATGTGTTCTCCATGGCGATTGTAGCAGGATTGATGTGTTCTCCTATGAGGCCTGGATTGATGTGTTCTCCATGGTGATTATAGCAGGATTGATGTATTCTTTTGTGAGGACAGGATTGATTAGTCTCTGGGACTCATGGGAAGTACCTCTCATCTGATCAATGAGCAGGGAAATGAAGTTAGGGACCATAGTAGTACCGATGGACACATCGTTGTATCTACCGTACTCTCTACGCTAGGATGACCTCCATTGATTTGGGATCAATGATATTGGTCTAGGACCAGTGGTAGGAGTTGTACTATACTATGACGTTGACTTCAGGTCAGTTGAGACTGGTCTGGGACCAGTGGTACACTCTTTGAGACTATGATACTGGTCTGAGACCAGTGGTAGGAGTGGTACTTACTATGAAGCTGACTTCGGGTCGGTTGAGACTGGTCTCGGACCAGTGGTACGCACTCTGAGACTGACTTTGAGTCAGTGGAGGATGATACTGGTCTGGGACCAGTGGACTTGTATTCACTATGACGCTAACTTCAAGTTGGTTGAGACTCGTCTGGGACCAGTGGTACATACTCTGAGACTGACTTTGAGTCAATATGATACATCCTCGATCATTTATTCTTCTTCATAATTTGGAAAAAAGCAGAGTAGAACAGAACAATGCAAGAGTATAGCAGATCAGAGCAAAACAATACAGATCAGTACAGGGTAGTGCATTTGATGGATGAATAGTAATGACCGACAGACAAATTGCAGATGAAGTTCTCCCTAGTTGAGAGGGAGTGTTAAAATTGGCAACTAGGGCAAAACTTCATGTGGGTCATCTTATTCTTGGCTAATAATATTTTTATTAGATTCCTCTCATCGAGAGGTGTAGGATTGATATAAAGATCATCCCATTCCGATAAGTATTCATGGAGATATGAATTTATTTTGATTATGGAATTATTATCAAGCCGACCTACAACTCATGTAGGCTCAGAAGCCCAACAATCGCATCTATTCAAACACCAACGTTGTGTATAAATACAAGAGGACTTTTCCTCATTTGGACTCACTCATCTCCTCACATCTCTCTCTCACTACTGCGTAGAAATGAGTCTCTTCTCTACTGCGCAGAAAAGGGTCTCTCTCTCACACATGTGAAGCCGAAAGTTATTGAACCTGAAGCTGCAACTGCAGATCCAAAGTTTGACCAGCGTTGACCATCAGATCTCCTCCTTAGAACTGAATTGTAGGTCCATTTGGATATCCTCGTAAAGCTACAACTTTTTGTGGTGGAATGAAGTCAATACGATGAACGTTTTGCAAGATATCAACTGCCCTAGTTTGAAGCCAGAAACTGCTGAAACTGAAGCTACAACTGCAGAAGTAAAGATTGACCTATGTGGACTAGAATATCTCCTCATCTGAACTACGCTATAGGTTCATTTGAACCTCCTCTAGAAGCTGCAACTTTTGGTGGTGGAATCAAGCCAATCTGACAGTCAGTTTGTGAGATATCATCTGCCCTAGTTTGATAATGAAGCTGCTAATGTTGATGCTACTGATCTAGGGTTTGCTACTGCTGATATGAATTAGATTTATTGTACTATTTCTCTCTACTGAATTATTGAAGATAAAAGAATATTTTATCAAAGGGTTTCCCCACACATTGTCGGGTTTGTCCCTGGCTAGCCGCCACATCTTGTGTCTCTTGTCTTGGCTTGTTTTCTATTGATCGTTTAATGTTCTATCTACACTTTACTTTATGTACATGTGATTGCTAATCTATGGAATATAATAAGAAAAAGAAGTAAACTGTTATAAGCATAGAACATACCATAACTTAACACCCCTTATCCTTCAAGTTTAATTATTTTTTAGTTACACTCTAAAAAATATAAAATCATTGGATGGGGAGGTAAAATCCTTAAGAGTTATGAATGACAATTGAATTCATAGGGTGCTAACACTTTTAAATAGTCTTTATTTTTAAAAGAAACTGTATATGACAAATGAAAGGATAACAAGATATTTTAATGTTTCAAGTTATGAAAAATTCACAAGCTAATGGAGATAAAGATATCATATATTAGAATATGCACAATACTAAACTTTAATGTGATAATTTATTTCTAAATAATTCTCTTTTAATTCATAAATTCCATGTTAATGATGAGAGAACCCAATACAAATTCAAAAGAGTATTATTCAATCACAAGTAATCTAAGGACATTGATATGTACATATGATTATTTACATATTTACAACAAAATATGAATTCTCAAGAAAAATATTTCTTTGAAACTAGCCCATTTACGGGAAGAAAGTCTCTCTTACCCTATAAATATTCTAGGATAAAAGTTGATGCGCCAAGATTTTCAATGATCTAAAATGGTTCAAGCCAAAGTTTATGAAACTTTGTATGTTTTCCCTTTTCTTCATGGTCTTTATCCCATTTCGAAACCAAGTCACTGATTTCAAAACTTTTATTGCCCAGTAAACTTGCATCAAACCAAATCTTGATTGTATGTTGATGTTGAGTATGAGTCTGCTTGGCTTTATCTCTTCCTTCCTTTAGTTTTAGAATTTAAGACATTCTTAATTGTAAAGAAGAGCAAGGTTGTTCCTCAACATATTGCACTAGGGCCAGTGAAGGTAAAGCTAAATTAGGAGGCAGCACAACTTCTTTTCCATATATTAAGTAATAAGGAGAAGTTCCTAAAGAAGGTTTGTAATTAGTCGTGTCAGCCCATAGATTAAAAAGTAAAGCCTTATGCCAGTTCTTTTGGTTTTCATCAATAGTTTGATTAATAATTCTTATGAGGTTTTTGTTGGTGGATTCAACCAATCCATTTCCCCGAGGATAGTAATTTGCAAAGTATTTCTCTTTAAAACCTCACTTTAATGCAAAATCAATAATGGCATTACCAGAAAAGTATGATTCATTATCAAACATGAGAGCACAAGGAAGGCCAAACCTGGTAATTATGTGTTGATCAATAAAATCAATAAAAATCACAGAATTGACCACCTTCAAGGGTATTTCTTCCACCCACTTGGTGAAATAACATGTAGCAGTTAAAATATACTTGTGCTATTTAGAAGAGTATGAAATAGTCTCACCTATGATATCCAGTCTCCACTGTTCAAAAGGTTGCTCAATATTGATTGGATGTAAAGGCAAGGCTAACATCTTCTCTTTCCCTAAAGTCAGTTGGCAGATTTTTCATTTTCTTACATTAACATGTGTATCTTTGAATAAAGTCAGCGAATAATAACCATCGTGAGATATTTTATAATCCGTGGTATCCCCGCTATAGTGTTCACCACCTGGTCCATCATGTAAATCCTGCAACACTTTTTCTTCTTCAGGCTTTTCTAAGCATCTAAGTAAGACAAAGTCATAATTTCTTATAAACAAAATATTATTAACAAATTGATATTGGTTGGCTTTAAGTCTTAAGGCTATTTTCTCTTGTAGTCGAGTTCAACTAGAGCATAACAAATTTTCAAGTGGAAAATTAAATTGGCATATTGATATTCAGTATCAACAGGACATACCTCTGAAACTTGGACATTGTTACCTGAATCTTCTTCAACTAAGTTATCAAAATCTCTAGTTATCAACCTTCAAAAACACTAGCCTCTAACTTATTTAGCTAGTTTAATTTCTAGGTCATATTCTTGTAAGGTTGTAACCCAATTAGATCTATTTTCTCCCAATTCTCTCTAAATAAGAAATTTCCTAACTACTAGGAAAGGTACAATCACTTTTGTATGTGTTTTCAAGAGAAAAGTTCTAAAGTATTTTACTAACTTAAAGACTACAAAAGCCTATTTTTCTACTTCTAAATAATTCAAATCTGCTCCTTGTAGATTAGAACTAAATAAGGCAATGGGAGCTTCAACTTATTCTTCATTTGCTTGAGTTAAAACTATTGCATAGGATTATTTAGAAGCAAAACTATATAGGACAAATTCCTTAGAAAAATTAGGCAATGATAATGAAGTAGCATCTATTATGGCTTGCTTTATTGATGCAATAGATGTTATTTTAGTTTGTCCCCATTTGTAGATTGTCTTACTTTCGATCTTATTTTGTAAAGGCATGACAATCTGTGAAAAATAAGGGACAAAGCATTTAACAAAATTAATTTGACCAAGAAAGGGTTGCATATATTTTTTGTTATGAGGTAAGGAAATTTCTGAAATAACCTTAACTCTTTCTGGATCTAGATTCTATACTAATTTGTTATTTTGAAATGATAAAGCCTAAAAGTTTTCCCTCATTAAGAGAAAATAATTATTTCTCATGATTCAAAGCAATCTCAAAATTTATGCATCTTTCCAACAACAACAAAAAATTAAATCATTAAGATGATTATTCCTTTCCTTTCAATAGATGGTAATATCATCCAAATAAACAACAACTGACTTGTTAATCAAACCTTTGAAAGTGATGTCCATATATCTTTGGAATGTAGCTCCAACATTTATCAATCTGAAAGGCATCTTCTCATATGTGTATGTTCCCCTTTTGGTCCCGAATATGATTTTTAATATGTCTTCAAGAATATGGTTATATGCTAAAAAACATCTAAAAATAACATCAATTTAGAACCTGCAACGAATTGTAATATTTTTTCCATTGGTGGTAAAGGAAAATCAACCTTTTCACATGCTCTACTCAAATTTCTAAAATCAATGCAATTTCGAATGTCTCCATTCTTCTTTCTAATTGGAACTAGATTTGAAACCCACTTTGAGTGACTGACCGGGAAAATAATTTTGGCTTTAAGTAATTTATTTAACTCGGTTTTGATTTGAGCTTCAATATTAGGATGGATTTTTATAAGTTTTTGTTGGACTGGTTTTACATCAAGCGGCATGGGTATAGTATGTTGAATGATAGATGTGTCATATGCTTTTAAATCATCATAAATCTAGGAAAAACCATCCTTGTGTCTCCTTAACAAATGAATGAAATCATATCTCTCATTAAGTGAAAGTCCAAGGCCTAAATTGATATTTTGAGGTTTTTAATTTGACCCTAGATTAATCAGTTCAAATTTTAAGGTACTACACTGGAGTTTACAATTGGTAGCTTTCTTGAATATATCCTTAAAGTCTTCTAAATTTACTACAAGTTTTGGTAAGGAATTTTCTTCATAATACTTACTAAGTTTCTTATCATGTTCATCCTCATCGGTGACTTGATATGAATAAGAACCCTCAGAAGTTAAAAAACTTAGAATGCCACTATAGTCATTGAATACATGTCAATTAATTATGTTATCAAGAATGGAGGGGTGAAAAGTCAACTCTATTGAAAATCTACCAGACTGAAATCTTCTGGAGGAATAAGCTTTGAAGCAACGTTAGCTAAGAGATCAGCACTAGCATTCTGCATTCTTGGAATTGGAGTTATATTGAATGTTGTGAAATGATTAGTTAAATCTTGAATCAAGGATTGATAATGGTTTTCTCTCCGTTTGGATTAATTAAAATTCATCCAACTCCTACACCATCACTAGACTTCGATCCATTAAAATAAAAAATCCAAAACAATTCGTCACACATATTTACAGTATTATTTACAATTTTAAATCATCTTGATGAATATGTTTGTGAGAAATTTTCTATTTGTAACATAATAGAATCAACAAGAAAAGGGGAATTCAAAGCAGGGAAACTACCAAAGAAGGTTTCTAAAGAATAATTTCCCAATATATTGTTTGTGAAAACCATTGGTTCATTCTCTTCATTTAAATCAGTCACAAAGTACTTCATGTGATTTTCGCTATCAACACAAATTTGATTAGGTTTTTTACTGTAATTGAGCCAAAGATGTGACCAATCGGTTGTGAAATAACCATGTATTTTCTCATTCCAATCCCTACTTAAAATGAGGCCACAGAATTAGGGATGTTAGCAACCAATATATCAATTACTTAAAAAACTTTTGGGTTTGAAGATAGTTTGATTAAAACAACATTCATTTCTCCTAACACTTTGACTTTTGTCCCGTCTAATTAGACAATTTTCACAACTAAATTTTGAGGTGTAATATTTAATTTAAGACATATTGAATAGGGAATGATATTGGAGGATGCACATGAATCTACCAAACAATTGTGAATATTTTTATTGAAAATTTCAAAAGTCAAAAGAAGTGGAGGAGTGTGAGATTTAGATCTATCTCCAATCAAGATAGCATCAGAAGGATCGATTTGATCAATAGGAACATTTGGGGGTTTATGTTTTCCTTTTGATGCTTTTGAAGTGACAGCAGCAGTAGAAGGTAATGAGGATGAAGGAAAAACATTCAACTCATTGAGTAATAATTTATGCTTTGGATTCAGTTTACTAACCTCATATAAAGAAATGTTAGCTTTAGTCTTTTTCATGTCCTCTAGAATATTATATTCAATGCTATCTAAAAATATCAAATTTTTAGATGATGAAGGTGATAGAGAGGGATACTTAGAAGTATTCGGAGAAGAAGCAAAACACTAAGTAGGAGTATTTTTAGTCATACCTTTCTCTTTAGTTGAAGGAGTTGAAGTTTTTTTATTTTTTCTTGATGAAGTGGTATCAACAAGTTATTTGCTTCTAATACTTACTGGTAAATCTTCTTCTTCTTCTTCTTCATTCTCCAAAGTGGTCAAGATAAAGTCCCATAATCCATGATCTTAAACTATCTCTTCTTCTTCTGCTTCATCGGCATATGCAGAAGATTCTTCCTCTTCTTCATCATCACCATATTTTGCATTTGATATTTCAGCAGTTAGTTGAGACTGTGAAGGATGATTCCTTCTAAAAGGTTGATAGGATTTCCTTGAGGATTCAACAACTTGTTTTTTAATTTCAACCATCTCATTTGATGTTGTTTCCATCACTTTCTGTAATCCTTCCAAATCAAAAGGATCTGTAGAAACCTTTTTCTTGAACTCATCTTTGAAGGTTACTTTCTTCATCTATTTTCTTTCTTTGATGGAAGATTTCTTTTCAAGAGCTAGGACTCTCTTATCAACAGATAAAGCTTCTTTCATGTTATCTAAAAGAACTATTTTTTGAGTTCTATCTACAAACATTGCAATATTTGAAGGAATAGAAACGATATACCATTCAATTTGTACATCAACGCCAGGTCTGGAGGTATCTAGGATTTTTTGTAATAATTTCTTAAATATTGAATTAAAGTCTTTCATTATATCATTTAGGTTAGATTAAATATTGGATAAATCATTGATTAAGGTAGTTTTTGTTCGATAATCCCAAAATTTAAATAAGAATTTTTGTTCAAATATATCCTAGCTTGTGATCGATCCATCTAGTAAAGAGAAATACCAAGACCCTTCTGATCCTTCAAATGTATAAGGGAATAGTCTACAAACTACATCTTCTTTTGAAACCCCATTGATATTGATTGCCGGCACAAAATTATGGAGGTATTCCTCTACAAGTAAACCATCATCTGGATTATATTTAGGTAATCATCTTTATGTGTGTTTAGGAAAAGGATGTAAAGGTGGTGTCATTGCAACTTCCCCTGGGTTATTCCATGGTATGTTTTCCATTCTTGGAGTATTAGGACCATAAGAAGTTGTACTTGATAAAGAAGTTGTGCGAGATTGGACAGTTGAAGAGGTTTTTCCTGTAGTACTACTGATTACAATAGCACTAGTTGAATGTGAAAGAGGAATGTGAATGGAAGAAGGAGATAAAGGGTGTTAAGAAGAAGGAAAATGAGAATGAGAAGAAACCAGATCTATTGGAGTATGAGGTGGGGAAGATGACATAATCCCACTAGCTAAAGATTCAGTATTTGGAGTATTTTTCATTTTCCTATGAGTGGGAAAGTAGGGAAAATTTTAAGGATGGAAAATTATCTTGAAGTTTAAATACATTGGCGAATCTCACTAGTCCCTAATATGAAAACTATAAAATCTTAATTGATGTATTTATAAAATTATTCAAATTTATAATGATTTTATATATACTCTCTATATAATGCTAGTAATTTTTAAGGTAAAATAATTTTATATTATAAAATTTGGGCGAATCATTTTTATAAAAAATGGAAATTGGCAAATCATTTTTTTGGAAAAATCATGGAAAATTAGCCCCCCTGTGAATACTAGCCCCTAAAATTTTCCATGGAAATGGGAATTCAAAAGCCTTGATTCTAAGATTCTCACTCTGAGATCTAGTTAAAACTCCATAAGACTAAAGAGATTAATGACAGTTCCTTCAAATAAATCGCTCTGAGCATCTTTTTATCCAGAAATTGAAATTCCTTCCAATATATGAATTAAATTTTTCACTTCAGGAGATTCTACAGATGATTCTATAGAAGTTTGACCGATTTGTTTTGGAAATGAGTTAGGAGATTTAGTGACTAGTTCAACAACTTCATATCTAGAACTAGGAGATTTCGAATGAGGTCTTGAAGTTGGTGGAAACTTTGAGAGGGATTGACTCTTACAATGACTTTTAGTTTTAAGATGAGACTTTGTTTCCATTCATAGTCTGATTTCCCTCCTTCTAGCACAAAAAATGTTGATGGTCCTAAATGACTTCATCAAAATTGGGGAAAACCACCCGGTTGGGAACTTATAATAGATCCTTTTTCCATTTGGAATGATGGAAACTCAGGACGAGATTAGCTTGGAGAAAATTAGTACCGACTGCCTCAATGATATTGCTTGAAATGTTTCGCGTCTGATAAATTGTTTCTTCTACCTACTTAATGTGAATCTCCCACTCTCTACACAAAATATCTTTATGGGCCTCTTCGATCTTAAGAATATTCTCTGATCTTCCTTCTACACTTTCCTTCCAAGTAATAAAACTATAAATTTTCTCCTCTATATCTTCAAAGTAATTTTTAATATCTTATAGCTGATTTACCATAGATCATGTTGTCCTGCACTAATCATGAATAATTGCCAATTTTTAGCATAAGACTATCTGTTGTTGGGCAAGAAGAGTGGTTATCTCTTTAGACTCTTTCTTGAATTCAGTCAATTCTTGGTTGACACTCATATGTTCAATATTTCTCTGCAACTCCTTAATCTGTGTATCTTGGGCTTGGAATCAACATTAGACTAGACTCTGAGAGAGTCGAATTTGGGTTAAATCTCTTTCACTTGTGCCTGTCAGTGCTCTGTTATGTTCTCCTTCTCTATTTGAATACTTTGTTCTAATAGTGAAATTTTGTCTTCTTTCTCCTTGAGCAGTTGCTGAACCTTTGTGGCTTTTTCAGTAATGGTTGAGGCATAAGCACCTGTAAATTGAGTAAGCCTACCCAATTCCTCTGTAGGAGTTTCTATGGAGCATTTCCATAACACTTCAAAAGATGCATTACTATGAACTAATGCATGGGACTGGTAAAGTTTTCTCTTCTTTCTCTCCCTTTTTACTATAGGTTTGTGTTGAGGGCTATAGAAAATGTCCAGTGGAGGAATCTCCTCAATCCTTAAAACAAATTCAGAAGAAGGAAATGTTGGTATAATTTCTACATATTTATCATCCAAAGGCTTCTCGGGAGCCTTCATTGTTATCAGAGTCTGTTCAATATTCTTTAGAGGGTCCTAAACCTTCATTTTTTGAGGAGTCTTAGAAGCCCGAGACTCACCAACCTTGGAATTAAGAGCTTGATTGTATTATTCTGAAATTTCTTCTAACCTAGCATTAGGCACAAATCCTTCTACCTGAGAAGAAGAAGAGGCAGCTACTACTTTTGGTTGAGAAGGATCAACCAATTGTGTAGAACCAATAATTTCAACATCATCATGAATAGTCTTCTCTTAAGGAACCTGTAATGAATCCATAGGAATATTTTCTATCCTATAGGATTTGTATTGCATAAACTGATTCATTTCTTCAAGGGTCAATTATTGCTCTGCTCTTTGTGCCACCAACGAATAAGAAGAATCCCTTTCAAATAAATCATCAAACTTATCGAGCTCATGAACAAATTGTTTGATACTTGATGCAACTGTGATCTTTTTAACCACTTGATGGGGATCATACCGTCTATTAGGTATACTAGGAAAACCAATATCTTGAATAGCCTTTATTTAAATTTTTGCATGCTTGTAATTATATAAAGAAAATATGCCAAATTGAGCTGGGAAAGAAGGCCACATCTTTTTGTTGGATTCCTTTAAGACTTTAGAAATACCATTTCCCATAGTTTAAAAGAAGGCCACATCTTTTTGTTGGATTCCTTTAAGACTTTAGAAATACCATTTCCCATAGTTTAATAGGCTATCTCCCTAGTCATAAGTTTATCTAGAATGAACAATGGTAAAACATGAGGATTTTTAAGACTTCCATATACCCTGATATATTTGAATGATTCTTCACCAAAACAATTCCCTACTCGAAGAAGATCATATTCAGCTTTTGGAGACATCTGAGGTGCCTTTTTATCAGAGATAACCTGATAGGTTGGTAATATGACCCCGTGTAGAAATGTTGATGATATTTGGAGTCCCATAAAATATCATGATAAATATGAATGGGAGTTGGGCCTTGCAGAGTCCACTTCCAACCCATAAATGAAAAGTCCATAGAAAAAGATAAATAATCCATGATGTATGCACTCATATAGAAAGGAGGGATTATATTCTCAGAAAATTTGTGTTCACTCGTAAAGGCTAAAATATGGGAAGCTAAATTGTCTGAAAGTATAGCGGTCCAATCAAATATAAACCCTTCTAAAGCCCCATCTATTAGAAGTACCCATTGATCAAGAAATTTATATACATTAGGGGGTGCATGATGCCTACACATTGTAGCATCAATTTGAGAATAAGGACCAATGGGAGAGTCTACAACATACTTACCAATATCTTATATGTTGTGTTTGTTTGAGTCCTTTCTCCAGCCTTTAATTGGCTTTGATGCATGCGCATGCTCTTTAAGAAATGCCTCAATGTATTCCTTATAATATTTGTATTGTGGTTCAAGGATATGATACATCCTCCGCAAATCTTCACTGGAAAAAGACTTGATGACTATGTGTTTTTTTGTAACAATACGCCTATCAGAAAACTCAAATTATCCACAACCCACCGAACCATATTGGTATAAGGAAGAAGTCTCAGTCTAGCTGCAATTCTATGTAGAAAATATTTTGCCACATTGTTGAAGGCTTTATTTGAAACTAGGGTGGAATCATCAGCAGTCATTATTCTCTAAGTAACCCTGGGTCCTTAATCCTCAAATAAATTGTACATTTTTTCCCATGAATAATGCTAAGAATATTTAGTACAAACTGTGTCAGAAAACAATCCCGACATAGTGGTCTTTTCTTCAATACTTTCTATTGAAGGAGCAGTGGATTTTTGTTGCGCTCAAACTTTATTCTTGCCCTTTCCTGCCTTTGATATCTCTTCATTATTATGGGAATCAAATCTTTCATTTATAGAAAGCACAGAGTTCATCGAAACACCTCTCTTTAGTGGGAACTTAGCACAAACAATGAAATTTACAATAGAAATCTTTTCCTTTCAAGAAAATCTTCACAATATCGAGGTGAAATGAATGAAGGCATTTAGAATTTCAAGAACCATAAATCCCAATTATCAAACATTAAGTGCACAAGTGAGGAATCACATGGGCTTACCATGTCAGTTGATCAGAGAAATATATCAGATGCATTAATTTAAAGAGTTACAATAAATTAAACTTCCGATGAAAAAAATTCAATATAATAATGGTCATGAAGGATAATGGATGAAAAACCCAGATGAAAAAGGCGTGAGGCATATCGGGAGAATTATATCGGGGCTTTAATAAAATACTTTCGATGAAATAATTCTGATATAAGTGTTCTCATGGAAATATCGAAGATGTAAGATATCAGAGGTGCAAGATGATAGAACTTACGATATGAAATGTGTCGGTATAATAAATAATAGTTGTCAGGCAAACAGAATATTATAATATTACTTTATGTAAAAACGTGGAAGCCTTTTATAAATATTGATAAAGCCCTTTAATACAATTCTTTTAATAAAGCAAGTATCGGGGAATTAGGCATTGAGGAGGAGATTTATCACAACATTCTTTAAAAGAAAGCTATGATATATTAAATTTCTGATAAAGATCTTCCGATATAGCTTTAACTTCAAGAGTAGGGCCCATCGGAGGTTTGGATTATCGTGACATATTTTAAAGTGTAACTCCGATATGCGAAGTTCCGAGACCTCAAGCTTCTTAGACTTTATAACTAATTTGAATATGCTCCAACTTTATTAAAACAAAAAACTTTATTAAAAGAAAATAAAATATAAAAATTAAAGGGTCCTCGTTTTATACTTAACAATTAAGTATATAAAAAAGAGGGGTTTTTGAATGCTACAACAAGCTCGTACCTTCGACCCTACGATTTCAGTCTTGCATCTTCTAGGGAAACCCTAGATCAACCTCCTCTTGAGACCTGTCTGGATCAAGACAGCTCCTCATAAGGTAAAGAAGGTCTATATAGAGTATCCTTCCTTCCAACTACAATATGTTGCATTTCATCTTAGTACAACTCGGTCCTGCAATTTCAGCCTCTTCCTCCAGCCTCGAAACCCTACAATTTCGCATGTGTGAGATAGATAGAGCCCAAAACAAGATATTTTGATCCTTATTTATTCACCCAAGCCCTCTCTCTCCTTTACAACTTCTCCCAGCTATAGATCTAACTTATTCTTGTGATATCAAGCATATGAGTGAGTGTGTCCCAAATGAGGTCGAACTGCTTCTTTATATAGCCTTCTCAAGTGGTTGAATGTTAATTTTTTTCTTAGGGCTATATTATTTTTTGCTTTAAATCATTTCATTTCATTATTTACACATTGAATTCACCCTGTAACATCATGACATTATTCAACAACATATGTAATTTTATAGAAATAACCATATCATCATCAAAGCAACAGAACATAAAGAAAAAATAGAAGAAAATCATTCACACATAGAGACACTAGGATTTTTCAGAGACCAGGGAAAATCCCCACAAGGGGGAAAACCCTTTCAAACTCTTCTTCTTATTAGATTGTCATAAAATTTTCAATAAACAGAGTGTACAATAATCCAATTCTTCATCCACAAGACTATCCAGCAAAATCAACCAAACAATATCTCAAAGATGAACCCAATGATAATACTACTCAAAATCATTATTCACCATCATGTGTTCAACTATCATCAACTGTCGGAATCTGCGATCAACTGCAATCAACTATCAAAATTAGACCTTAGGTTCCAACCATAGAGAGAGAGAGAGATAGATTTGCATGTGACTAAAATGTTCCAAGCACATGCATAGGTTTGCGTGCCTACAGTTACAACTAAAAATATTCTGTAGCAACCCTATGACTATAAATCAAAACCCTAGATCACATGTGTGAGCTTCAGACCCTGCAACTGTAGACTTGTACGAACCAATCTCTGTGAACCACTTCAGACCTATGAAAGCGAAATCAAAGAAGAGAAGAAGAAGATGTTTGATGATGATCAAATGAGGGTCACTTGAATTGTATTTATAGGCTTCCACTAGTGTCTAGATTCTTCTTTAGTGCCAACCTGCCCTTTTGTGCACATGAGGGTTTCCAAATTAAAATTATATTTTCCTTAACCAAATTAAATTATTCCAAGGGCTAGGAGGGGTTTTGATTGATGAGAAAGAATGTCCAAAGGAGGGAATTTGTCCATGAGCTACCAAATTAACACACCCTCTTCTCTAGGAAGGAATTATTGACTGCAATATATGTCCCATCACAAGTATCTCATCATCAACAAATGTCTTAATTACTGATATTTTCTCATCTCTTCTCATCCCTGCTTATTTTATCTATTCTCATATTTGTTCATCTATGCTCATATGATAAACATTTTCGAATCTAAAAGAAGAATAATTTGGTATCATAGGGGAGCTCAAGTTTCCACCCTCTATCCATCGAGGATTCATTGTTATCACCCAGAATCATCTGTTAGTGGGGATCCCAATGCTACCAGCCAAGAGACTTTGCCAGCAAGGATCCCAATGCTATCATCTAGGAAACTATTCAACAGGGAACCAATTCTACAACCTGCATCAACATCAGAGAGCCTAGCTCAATCTGGAGCAACATCAAGGAGCGTTTCTCAACCTAGAAACACATCAGGTGGCCCATATCAACCCTCTATCGGTAGATAATAGGCAGGATATGACTCATTGAAAGGTGAGGATAAAAACTCTCCTATTGTTTGAAACAATAGCAAGGATACTACCCACTAAAAGGTCAAAATCATAACTCTCCTATTGTTAATGGATCTTCCCAACAATGACACTCAATAGTCATGTGGTTGAACACTTGCATCTCTAGCTTGACCGAGATTCCACTTACCATAAGTGGTAAGGATCACACCTAACTCAAGAAACAAACACCCATTGGCTAGATGTGTGGGAAAGAAAAATTCCAACTTGGGTATACTCTACATAGACCAATATAGGGGGGGGGGGACATCTTCCACCCTATGGGTGACAGATAGGTATGATACTCTATTGTCTAGAGTTTTCTCAAACCCAAGAGCCATACATCTCAATTCCTCACCCTGGGAGCTTGAGAAGGGGGAAAGTTCTAGCTCAGTTTCTTTGATCAGTCTTTCTTTCTATAAATCAGGAACATATCAACGTGCTCATATCCAATACTTGCTTAAACAACTCACTCAAGAGTTCAATCATACTACCACATACATTATCAGGAGAAGCAATCCATTACTTTCATTGTTCATGTAGTTCATCAAATCAAATATTATGTTAGAGAAAAAAATATATCACAAAAAGGATACCTTATTCATCCTCCCTCTCATGGAGGCAACAACCACAAGCCTAAGATTGTCTAACAATGTCTCAACACAAGGAGATATCTCAGTCCCAACAATATATGAGATATTTTTCCAATCAAATCCCACCTTTTATTGTCACAATATATCAATGTCATATCCAGAACCTGCTAAAATAGCTCTCAATAGAGCTTCCTCAACCAAACTTCCCCACATCTAGTCATGCTATTAACCATGTACTCAACCTCAGTCGTGCTTAACGTTGTACACTTCTATTTCCTTATCATTAAAATGTCATGGCAGACCCCAATCTAAAGGAGAAACCAGATGTGTGCTTCCTATCAATAATGTTTTCCAGCCCTATCAACATTATTGTGTCCATGCAAAATCATATCTCCAGGAGTATATCTCACAATATTTCATCTTGAACTCAAAAGCCAACTCTCTCTTATGCTCTATCATCAGAGGCTCACTACCTCTCAAGAATATATCATCAACATCTAAAATCAAAATCAAATGCATACCTTGAATGAACTTATAGGTTTGGATCAAAACTACTTCTAGGCTTCACCAGGTAACTAATAATGTGGACATGCCATGCTCAGGGAGCTTCCTTCAAACCATACAATGCTTTCTGAAAAAATAACACTTATCTATTGTCATGTCAACAACTATCATTTACCAAGAAATACCAAACTTCATCAAGTCATCCACATGATCATATACACCAAGTACAAATCATATATTCATTGTGAGATTCCTGCAATAGACATAATATAAATCATTGTGTACTAATGAGCAATCATTTTCTATCATACTAGCTCCAATGATAAAATTAGTAAAAATAACATGTTGATATGCACATTTCAATCCCTTATAATCACAAGATTAGCCAAGACATTCACATTCCCTATAATAAGTCAAACATTATCTAGATCGTAAAAACTTCCCTGCTCATAGAATTCTTCATCATATGCTTCATATCTATATGTCTTTCATACTCCTGGCGCACTCCTAGTCTCATGCATAATATTTTCGTTTTTGTATCATATAGGCTCAACTGCACCCATAGGCCTTCTTTTGTATTGTTGGGAGGTTTATAACCACACTCTCAATCCCTTCTCCCAATGGTTGGGGTTTGGACTAGGAGAAACCTTCTCTACTCAGATCAAAACTTGCTAAAACCTCTTCAACAATAACATATGGTTATTCATGACAAGAATTATTCCTTCAACAGTCAAGTGTCATCTTTTCAAATAATAATTGGTGTTGATATCTCATGGAGATTTTCTCCCTCTTAATGGGAAGCCACTTCAATCAACATCATTGAAAACATCAACATGTCTATAATAATATTGTCATGCTACAAAAAAATTGTTAGATCACAAACTATATCAAGTTCTCAGACATATATCATAACAATTCATAACAAATCATCATCAACTACTTCATTGTCACATATTAATATGTCATTAAATATTCATCAAATATTAGTGTCATATAATTAGGGAAAATCGCAAGTGTATCTTCAACCATTATTAAGTCAAGTAATCCATTTTTGTCACATTGTCAAATTTACTAATCTTAACAAAACCTTACCAAGATCAACAAGAGTATCAATAAATCTTATTTATCGTCAAGGTTACCATGCTTATCACAATTATTAACAATAGTATCAAGTTACCATATATCAAAATCAATGTATCTAGCCAAATTTATAAAATCAAGAAATCTACCATGTCTTGCCAAATATCATGGGCACGAATATATGACATGTACCAGAAATCAAACTTACTTTCATATGCATGCACGATTCATTCTTGATACCTTAGGTTTTATCTTTCCATCCATTATTGCAGCTAATAATGTATTATACATACCTTGTAGTATTCATGTACCTTTGCAGCTTGTAACACTTATTTGTCATTGACATCTATAACACTTTTTCAACATTCCACTAGCTCTTCTCTTCCTACAATTTAGATGATCCTCAAGAAGGATATGCTTATCACATCTCATCTAGAGGTTAGAAGCATTAGGCACTCAAATATTCATGTAGGAAGTATAAGTAATAATCTAAAAAATAATAGTATCACAAAGAATTATCAGAAATCTAAGAGGTACTTATCTTTAACAAGAGATTACCATCTCCCTCTCGATCTAGCCTTCAAAAGTGATCACCGTCCATTATTCATTTAACAATGTTGCCTTAAATATATCCAATCATCTTTATCAACGACTAATGCCAGATTGAGACTATCCCATCTAAGGTTACACCGAATTTGTCACATGTGATAGAACAAAAACTCAATCCTTTATCATACTCTAGGGTTTCTTCCAAACCCTAACGTAAAGATAACCATCAAACCCTAATAACTATATTGCCTAAGGTTTCCTTCAAACCCTAGTATTCTTTTAGGTCTCCTCCATATTCTCTTTCTTTCATCAATGGTGTCTTAATAGGGGTGATCTCAATGACTTTTCTTCAGCCCACCTTTGATACCATGTTTATTTTTTTCTTAGGGCTATATTGTTCTTTGTTTTAGATAATTGCATTTCATTATTTATACATTGAATTCACCCCACAACATCATAACATTATTCAATAACATATGCAATTATATAGAAAGAAAAATATCATCATCAATGCAGCAAAACATAAAGGAATGATAGAAGAAAATCATTCACACATAAAGACACTGGGATTGGTTGGAGACTAATGAAAAACCACACAAGGGGGAAAACCCTTTCAAATTCTTCTACTTATTATATTGTCATAAAATTTTCAAGAAAGAGATACTACAATAATCTAATTCTTCATCCACAATATTATCCAGCAAAATCAACCAAACAATATCTCAACGATGAACCCAACAATAATACTAATCAAAATCATTGTTCACCTACCTGTGGTCAACTGTCATCAACTGTTGGAATCTGTAGTCAACTGTCAAAATTAAACCCTACGTTCTAATTGCCTGGAGAGAGAGATGTGTGTGCGGCTGAAACATTGAAAAAGGCTTGCGTTCCTATGGTTACAACCGAAAATATCATGTGGCAACCCTATGGTTGCAAATAAAAACCCTAGATCACATATGTGAGCTTCAGACCCTACAATTTTGGACTTGTACAAACCACTTCAGACCTTTGTGAGCCAAATCAAAAAAAGAGAGAAGAAGATGATGCTTGACAATGGTGATCAAATGAGGGTCACTTGAATTTTATTTATAGGCTTCCAAGGGTGATTCAGGAGCATCCAGACTTAGCCAGCAATGTGAAAGTTTGTTCACATGTTGTGGCTAAACAAGTTGAATTTCATTGACCTGATTGGTCAAAAGCCATTTTTACTGAGAGGGTTGGATCTCTCAAAAAATGAGTTGTTTCATTATTGCAATGGTTGGAAGTTGTCTTATTTTAAGTTCAAAGATAAGTTTTTAGCATAGATGTGTGGTAGAGCTAGGAATTAGAGATTTGCTGTTAGATTGATTAAAAATAGGGATTGAGTTGTTAGGCATAGAATAGAGTGATATTCAATTGATAAAAAGAAGGGAAAAAAGGTAATGAGGATGGGATTGAGTGGAGCGAGAGCAAAAATAGTGTGTGGATTGTATTTTGAACAGAGGTCTTTTATTTGTGTAATCGGGCCAGGGCCGAGAGTCTGTAACTATTTTTATTGAGAATAAATGATGTTGTGCGTGTGATTGATTATAAATCTTGTGGAAATCCTTGTTATGCTTTCATATCCTCTATATTCAAGCAGAGTGATTATTCCTTTGTTTTTCTTATGTTTCACACCTAAATCACAGGATTGATAGAAGTCGAAGGCTTTTTATAGAATTATCATTGGTTGATGCCACTTTAATCCCAACCGTTGGATCGCAAACAATTGTGGCCGTTGGATTGCAAAAGTAGTTTCGCAACAGTGAAAGTGGTATATCAGGCAGACAAAAAGTAGTGAACGGTATTTATAGGAAGGTCCCCGATTCCATTCAGCGGAGGACACATAGCAGCAAGGAGGTGAGAGGAAACCGCTTTTCAGGTGAGTACTCTCCATGCAAGTTGCGCACCCGATATCCTTGTGAACCGTTGGATCTACCACGAGTTAATCGGCAGTGGAAGATCAGTGATTAGTTTCGTTGATCAGATGTAATGTCAACCGTTGGATCAGTGAATGTAATGGATAGTGGAGATTGATTTAATAGAGTTTGGTTGAAAAGATTGGACCTGAGAAATTTATAGATGTAGGCATAATGCATTTGAAGTCTGGTCTTATGTGTTGAACTGATTTTCTCCTGTGTTTCCCGTGTGGTTCCAATTTTATGTGTTGTCGAGGTTTAAAGCCAATAACACTTCCGATAGGTTTTGGGGGCCCATAACTCACAGGTCAGTGTGTATTGATTTCAGATTGCAGTTTCGCTGCATCATTTGTGGTATCAGAGCACAAAGCTTAAGGTTGATTGCAGAAAAAAAGATGCCACCGAGGAGAGGAGCTGGCATTGGTCGAGGAAGACCTGAAGCAAATGTAGTTCTACTGGAAGAGATCGAGAGTTTGCATACGAGAATGGAAACAATTGAGACTGCTCAGAGAAGAACGCCTGATGAAGGAGCTGACAGTACTAAAGAAGAATCTTTTGAGGAAGAAGAAGAGGAGGAAAATGAAACTACCAGAATTATTAAGATGTTGGCGCAAGTAGGAGGAAAACCAAAGATGGAAATTCCTACGTATGAAGGGAGTATCAATGCAAAAGAGCTAATGGATTGGATCAATTCACTGGACAAATATTTTGACTATGAAGACGAAGCTAACGACAAAAAGAAGGTGAAATTTTTAGTTACCAGATTGAAGGGTCATGCAACTATTTGGTGGGATGAATTACAAACATCCATAACGAGGAAAGGAAAGTCCAAGATCAAGTAATGGGACAAAATGGTAAGTAAAATGAAAGCCAAATTTATGCCTAAAGACTATCAATTAAATATTTTTAAACAATTGTAGAATTTAAGGCAAAAAGGAATGTCTGTTAAAGAATACACTAAAGAGTTTTGTAGATTGAGTATTAGAGCAGGACATGTAGAAGATGACATGGAGAAGGTAGCTAGATATATCAATGGCTTAAGGTATGACATCCATGATGAGATCAGCTTGTTGAGTTTAAAGACTATTGAAGATGCCTATCAAGCAGGTTCGAAGGTAGAAAAGAAGATGTTGAGAAAATAGAATCAGAGGAATAAAGGAAGAAGCTCAATAAGAGGTAGAGGAACTACTAGACCAAGGGGGCAACAACACTAGCATGAAGGAGGCATCTCAAGTAGCATACCACCACAGAGGGGAGACTTTAATAGAGGAAGAGGTCGAGGAAGAGATGTTTGGTGTTACACATGTGGAGAATGGGGACATGTGTCATGAGTCTGTCCTCATAATGAACCAGCAAGTCAGAGGAATGCGAATGTGGATGAGGCAAAGCCAAAACCACCTCAACTTATGGAAAAGGAAGAATCATTTGAAGTAGGATAAGCCCTGTTATTGAGAAGGACCTTTCTTAAGATAGAGAAGGAGATTGAAGAACCATCGCAGAGGAAGAATTTATTTAGAACTACCTGCAAATCAAAAGGTAAATGTTGTAAAGTAATAATTGACAGTGGAAGCGCTGACAACCTTGTTTCTACAGAGATGGTGGACAAGCTCGGACTAGCAAAGACAATACACACTACTCCTTACAAAGTGTTATAGTTACAGAAAGGACATCAGATTATTGTGATAGAACAATGCAAAGTTGAGATACAAATTGGTACATATAAAGATGTGATATTATGTGATGTAATGCCCATGGATGTATGCCATGTATTACTGGGAAGACCATGGAAATTTGATCTAAAAGATATTCATGATGGGAGGAGAAACACTTATACACTCGAGAAGGATGGAACTAAACATACACTGTTGCCATTGAAGGATGAAACTGACAAAGAAACACCTAGAAGTAGTGTTATGCTGATGAGTGGGAAGGAGCTATTACAAGAGGTTGAAAAAGGTGAAGAAATGCATTTTGCTGTCATAGGGAGACCTAAGGTAATTTTGACTTCCACAAACATAGATGATTTACCTAAGGAAATCAAAACTTTGTTGAATGATTTTGCTGATATTGTTCTAGATGAGTTTCCAAATGCATTGCCACCGATCAGGAGTAGTAGTCATCATATTGATCTAATACCAGGAGCAAGTTTGCCAAACAAAGTAGCATACAGATTAGCTCCTCAAGAGAACACAGAAGTTGGAAGACAAGTGCAGGCGCTAATGGATAAGGGGCTAATAAGAGAAAGTCTTAGTCCATGTGCTTTACCAACAGTACTCAGTCCAAAGAATGGAGGTGAATGGTGAATGTGTACAAATTCCAGAGCTATAAACAAGATCACTATCAGGTATAGATTTCCTTTACCACACATGGATGGTTTGATGGATTGTTTGAGTGGATCAAATATTTTACTAAAATAGATTTGAAGAGTGGATATCATCAAATAAGAATTTGAGAAGGTGATGAATGGAAGACTGGATTTAAAACAAATAGTGGGTTGTATGAGTGGTTAGTGATGCCTTTTGGACTTACTAATGCACCTAGTACATTCATGAGATTGATGAATGAAGTTTTGAAGGAATATGTAGGCAAGTTTGTTATTGTTTATCTTGATGATATTCTAGTCTTTAGTAGAAGTAAAGAAGAACATCTAGAGCATCTTAAGTTGGTTCTAAGAACTCTGCAGAAAGAGAAACTACTGATAAATTTGAACAAATGTAGTTTCATGAAGGAAGAATTACTTTACTTGGGATTTGTAGTTTCTAAAGAAGGATTGAAAATGGATCCAGAGAAATTCCAAGTAATTTGGAACTGGCCTATTCCAAGAAATATATTTGAGGTAAGAAGCTTCCATGGTCTTGCAATTTTTTGTAGAAAGTTTATCAAAGGCTTTAGTCAGATTTGCGCACCAATTCTTGAAACAATCAAGGAGACTAATATACCATTCAAGTGGAAAGAAGCAGCAGGTAGGAATTTTAAATTGTTGAAGGAGAAAATCACAGAGAAATCAATTTTGGCTTTACTTGATTTTGAAAAGGTATTTCAAGTTGAAACAAATGCTATTGGAGTTGCAATTGGAGCAGTTTTGAGTCAGGAACAGAGACCAATAGCATACTTTAGTGAGAAACTAAATGAAGCTAAGAAGAAGTATTCTTCTTATGATAAAGAATTTTATGCTATTGTACAAGCCTTGAAAAAATGGAGACATTATTTGCTGCCAAAGGAATTCATATTGTATTCGGACAATCATGCCTTACAGTTCATCAATAACCAGCCGAAGTTGAACCGGAAACATGCCAAGTGGGTAGAATTTTTGCAAATCTTTACCTTTGTGATAAAACACAAGAGTGGTAAGTCAAATAAAGTCGTTGATGCATTGACCAGCGTAAGTTTAATTGTGCAAGAATTCAAAGTGGGTGCTATAGGATTTGAAGAAATGGTTGAAATGTATAAAGATGATGTAGATTTCAAAGATATCTATATAGTAGTTCAAAATCCAATAGCTCATAACAGAAGTCAGCAGTTAGATTATCTTATCCAAGGAGGGTTATTGTTTAGAGATAACAAGTTGTGCATTCCCAAATGTTATATGAGGGAAAACATAATAAAGGAGAAACATAGCGGGGGATTATCTGGTCACTTTAGACAAGACAAAACCTTTGCACAAGTAAATGCTTTTTACTATTGGCCAAATATGCAGACTGATATTAAGAGATTTGTTGAGAAGTGCAGGATATGTCAGCATGCTAAAGGGAGAAGCCAGAATACAAGATTGTACCAGCCATTTCCAATACCAAACCGACCATGGGATGCAATTAGCATGGATTTTGTTTTGGGCTTACCTAAAAATAAAAGGGGAAATGATTCCATTTATGTTGTTGTAGATAGATTTTCCAAGATGGAACATTTCATTGCTTGTAAGAAAACTAGTGATGCAACACATATAGCTAATCTATTTTTTTCAGAAATTGTAAGATTACATGGATTGCCTGTAAGTATTGTGTCTGATAGAGATACAAAGTTTGTAGGGAATTTTTGGAGAACTCTTTGGAAGAATTTGGGAGCTAACCTTAGTTTCAGTTCAACATACCATCCTCAAATAGATGGATAAACCGAGGTAGTAAACAGAAGCTTGAGGAACATATTGAGAAGTTTAGTGTATCAAAGTCCTACACAGTGGGATTTAGCACTAGCTCAGGCTGAGTTTGCTTATAATGACACTCCAAACCAAAGTACTAGGATGAGTCTATTTCATATTGTTTTTGGGATGAATCCAAGAGGTGTGTATGAGCTCAGATATTTGGGTAAAAAGGAGATCAGAAGTGCAAAAGATGAAGAGTTTGTAGAGCGGATGCAGAAACTACAAGAAGATGTCAAAGGGAGATTGCAGGAAAGCAGTGGAAAATACAAACTGAGAACATATATAAAAAGAAGAGGGAAGGAATTCAAAGTGGGATATTTAGTGATGGTGTATTTGAGAAAAGAAAGATTTCCTACTAAGACTTACAATAAACTAAAGATGAAAAAGATAGGACCGTATAGAATTGCTAGAAGGGATTGGGATATCACCCATATTCAATGTTGCAGATTTGTATCCATACAAGGAGACAGAGACAGAGCTACAGGAGGAGACTACAGAAGATGGAGTTCAAACTTTGAACTAGGAAGAAAAAATTCCAAAGACAGTTAAGAAAGAGGTGGAAACTGTTTTGGAAAAAAGAGTTAACAAAAGAACCAGAGGACAAGTTTATTTTCAATATCTAGTCAAATGGAAAGGACAACCAGTGGAGGATGCTAGCTAGTTGACAACAACAGAATTGCAAAAGTATGGAGTAAGTCCTGAAAGTTTGAAGGATGATTCTTTTCTTCCCCAGGAATCTGATGCAGGAGCATCCGGACTTAGCCAGCAATGTGAAAGTTTGTTCACATGTTGTGGCTAAACAAGTTGAATTTCATTGACCTGATTGGTCAAAAGCCATTTTTACTGAGAGGGTTGGATCTCTCAAGAAATGAGTTGTATTCATTATTGTAATGGTTGGAAATTGTTTTATTTTAAGTTCAAAGATAAGTTGTTAGCATAGGTGTGTGGTAGAGCTAGGAATTAGAGATTTGTTGTTAGATTGATTAAAAATAGGGATTCAGTTGTTAGGCATAGAATAGAGTGATATTCGATTGATAAAAAGAAGGGGAAAAAGGTAATGAGGAGGGGATTGAGTGGAGCGAGAGAAAGAATAGTGTGTGGATTGTATTTTGAACATAGGTCTTTTATTTGTGTAATCGGGCCAAGGCTGAGACTTGGTAACTATTTTTATTGAGAATAAATGATGTTGGGTGTGTGATTGATTATCAATCCTGCAGAAATCCTTGTTATGCTTTCAAATCCTCTATATTCGGGCAAAGTGATTATTCCTTTGTTTTTTTTTTATGTTTCACACCTAAATCATAGGATTGATAGAAGTCAGAGGCTTTTTATAGAATTATCATTGGTTGATGCCACTTTAATCCCAACTGTTGGATTGCAAACAATCATGGCTGTTGGATCACGAAAGTAGTTTCGCAATAGTGAAAGTGGTATATCGGGTGGACAAAAACTAGTAAACGGTATTTTAAGAAAGATCCCCGATTCCATTCAGCGGAGGATACATAGCAGTGAGGAGGTGAGAGGAAACTGCTTTTCGAGCGAGTACTCTCCGTGCAAGTTGTGCACCCGATATCCTTGTGAACCGTTGCATCTGCTGCAAGTTAATCGATAACGGAAGAACAATAATTAGTTTCGTTGATTGGGTGTAATGTCAACCATTGGAACGGTGAATGTAATGGACAGTAGATATTGATTTAATAGAGTTTGGTTGAAAGGAGCGGACCCAAGAAATTTATAGATGAGGGCATAATGCATTTGAAGTCCGGTCTTATGTGTTGAAGCGCGTTTTTCCTGTGCTTCCCGTGTGGTTACTATTTTATGTGTCGTCGGGGTTTAAAGCCAATAACGCTTCTGATAGGTTTTATGGGCCCATAACTCAGGTCAGTGCGTATTGATTTCAAATTGTAGTTTTTCTGCATCAAAGGGTGTCCAAATTCTTTATTTAGGTTGACCTGTCCTTTCGTGCACATGTGGGTTTCCAAATTAAAATTATATTTTCCTTAACCAAATTAAATTCTTCCAAGGGCTATGATGGGTTTTTCTTGATGAGGAAGATCGCCTAAACGAGGGAATTTGCCCCTAATGCCAAATTTACATTAAATTCCCTCATTTATGTTGAGTTGATGTTCCCAGGGTCAACTTGTACTTTTGGAGCTTCTAGGACTTTCTAAACTCAAAAACAATTATTTTTACAAATATATATTGTCCCGAAGGGTATTATAAACATGATCTTGACTCCTATGACTCAAGACAATAAATCCTAAGGCCTAGAAAACCCTAGAAGCATGAAGAACATGTTTTTACCTAGAATACCATCAGTAATGAGCATGAAACATATGCTTTAATAATAATAATTTTTTATTTTCTTTTTCTTGTTTGTTACATAGAATACATATTGAAATGAGTACAACACTTATGAAGACTGAAACTAGTTACATTTCTCAACACCTAAAGACATTACTACCTCTATTGACATTAGTGTCCCCAAAGAAATTATTTCTTCAAGGGACATTGGTTCCCCCAAAGACATTACTACCTCAAGGGACATTTAGTACTATGGAAAAATTACTACTCGGAGTTCTAGTGAAAACATGAGGAATAGGAATAGACATAGAATTGAAACTTTAACCAAAAGGAAATATTACATTTGGCATTGCCAAGCTACCTATTGAGATACTAGGAAGAGATGGCTACCCATTTCCCAAAGTGAAATCAAGACCTACCCTACCAAATATAGATCTAGATGTTGGCACCTGAGATGACACAATGGGTATATTTATGCTCGGTACACTCAAGGAAAGAAATGATGCAACCTAAACATTCCCTAAATGCAAAAACTATATATGTTAGGAATGGTAGTGGAAGAACCTATCCCAAGTGGATGGTAAGGATGAATTCAACATGACTCCCCCCAAGGCATTTAGTGATAAGGGAGTAGGTCCTCCCATCCTAGATGAACCACTCATTCCTGACATCATGTGAGGATGGCTATAATAGGAAAAAGGTTTATTAAATGATCTATTATCACTTCTATGAGTATAGGTTTATTTTCTAGGAATTGGTGTCCATTGATTTTGGTGTTATATGGGTTCATTCATCAACCATGGTAGATTAGGAATGTCTAATGTCAACAAAAATGGAAACCCATTGTTGTTGAATGGATTTTGATATAAAGGAGACATGTCATGTGATAAAAATTGAGTTTTTGATCCTCCAAATATATTAGTTTCCTAATACATGAGTGCATATAAAGGAATTAATTCCCTTAAGGACACTAGTTCCCTTAAAGTAATTAGCGTCCCTAAATAAATTAATGCCTCCAAAGAAATTAGTGCCCCCATAAACATTATTGACCCTAGGGACATGAATGCCTCCAAATACATTATTGCTTCCAAGGACTTTAGTGCCCCAAAAGAAAATACTACCCCTAGGGAGATTTGGTACTCTAGAAATATTACTACTCCTAATGCTACTAAAGACACTAGGATTAGGACTAAACCTAGAATTGAAACTCCAAACAAATGTAAATCCATCATTTGGCACCTATTATGATATTAAAAAGAGGTGTCAACCCACTTCCTAAAGTGAAACCAAGCCTTTTCCCCCACCAAATACAAATTCAAGTATGGACACTTGTGATGACACATTTGGCATGCTAATGTTGGCTATAGTCATGGAAGTTATTGACATGACCGAAATCATTCTCCAGATGGAAATAATATTTCAACCATGATAGTGAAAGCACCTATCCTGCTAGTGGATTGTAGCAATGAAGTCAATGAGACTCCTATCAAGGAATTAAGTGATGAGGGAGTAGGTCTTCCCATGCTAGGTGAGTTACTCATGTTTGACATCATGTAAGGATGGATATAATGGGAAATATGGTCACCAAATTATTTATTCACTGTTATAAGTATATGGTCAAAGGATTGGTGAAAAGAGGTTTAAACTTTTGTAGTGGACTTTCAATTACTACCTCAAACTCTATAATCACTCCCATCTAAATCTAATAGGTGATTTTCAGAGTATATTAAATTAGCACTATTCATTGTGTGACAACACCCTTTTCCTAGTGGATGGATGATGGTTCTTCCTCACCTATGTAAATATCTCATTTTATTCATGACTAGTGAAGTGTCAGTTAGACATGGTGAAAAGCTATGTTTTAGCTAATGAAAACAACTAATCTATGGGCAACTAGACACCAAAACTCTCAAGCGCACCCACAACAAATCTAGGTTATCAATACCCAAACCTATGAACAAAGGGGACTTCTAGAAACCAACCCTTAGGGGATGTCAAGTCCTTAAGAATTTTCTAGTGAAGATGTAAGAGATAGTTATGATAACCCACACATAACACTTCTTACTAGTGACATTACCCTCATGAATATGGGAACCCTCCACATGAAAAGAATCAAGTATTTGAGATTTGCCTTAGGTACCACAAGTACTTTCCACT
This sequence comes from Pinus tabuliformis, assembly GCA_031772625.1. Taxonomy (NCBI): domain Eukaryota; kingdom Viridiplantae; phylum Streptophyta; class Pinopsida; order Pinales; family Pinaceae; genus Pinus; species Pinus tabuliformis. The sequence goes on from CM062804.1 coordinate 660,803,442, forward strand.
CACTGTCACCTATGTGATTCCCTAGGAAATGACACTATGGATAACTATTTGCAATAAAAGGCTAAGAAAAACATTCATGGGTAAGGACAACATGTATGGGTGAGAAAAATAAGCCTAAAACTTCAGATATAAGTGTCACCAAGGCCCTTAGTCCTAGTCTACGTTGGTTTGCTAAAAGAAAAGAACCTATTTATTTTTAGATTAAACGCTTCCTTTTATTCGCTATTGGTTACTCAAAGAGGGTACATAATGGACCAAATGGTTTTTTGACTCTTTCAAACCCAAAGGAACTAAAAAATATGTCAATGCACATTTTTTATTTCAATGAAAACTGTAAAAGGGAAATAAGAAAAAATTTCCTTTTTCACGAGTTAAAAAATTGAATAGCAATCTCACATTCCAAATGCAATTACCAAGAAATCCAAAATTATTTCAGATCTTAAATATGCCAATGAACACACTAATTCTTACAAAAATGCACGCAAGAATGCTTTAACATAGTTCATTAGATGGAAGTTTTTGTTTTTAGTAATAAGGATAATGAAAATGAAAAAAAAACACACAACCACATGACAATGCAGGTTTGTATGATATTGGCTAGGTCACTATTCACTAGTCAACTTTGATGTGTGAAGCAATACTCAAAACTTTTGAAAAAAGTAGCTATGCAATGCAAAGTGCTTTTCATTTTCAAATTGAATTACAAATAAAACAAGCAACACAATACAAAAGCAATTTTTAAACAACATGCATAAGAATCCTTCCCAAATCACCACTTACTAAGCCAAGGTCATGTAAATTTTGCAATAAAATCACATACAATGTGAGGCTTATAGATCCATAGGATAAGACAAATTGAAGAAGAACATCTATTCAAGTATCTACATGTAAGTTATAGGATATTTGCAACCTCCACTAGCCAAGGCATAGAAAAATCCGATGATAAAGTGAGAGAAAAGATTCACAAACTTGCATATAGGAATGGTTATTCTTTTCTTTTAAGAAAGGAGTTATTAATCTATTTGGTCACTTGTTCCCAATGTGGAAGAAGTGATTAGTTGCTTATGTTGACCTGATAGATCTAATAGCATGACAAAAAATGAAAACCCATATTTGAGAGATATGATGGTCCCAAACACCTAGACGACAGTAATAGATAGTCATAATCTTCTAAAATATTTCAAAAATAATAATAATGAGGGTACCTTATCAAAATAAGGAAGGAAAATTGTGTTTTCCCTAGTGGAGTCTCTAGTTTTGTTGTTATAGAATCTCTCCTGTGGGAAATAATTTCCTCTCACTTATCTAATTAAGATTAGAGATAGATAGGGTATATATCAACATGAGTTTTTCTACTATATCTAATTCATAGGTAACACAAATACTAATAAGTGAAGAGCAAAGTCTTACCTTTAAACAATGGTTGTCCTATCATATCGAAGCTAATGCAACTCCTAACTTTGGATCTAATCTCTTGCAATTAAACATCTACATACAAAAATAACATGTATCATTTTCAACCTTGCTTATGATGAAAGAAAGCTAGTTTACAAATAGACATAATATAATTCCCTCAATATACATAATATGGGCAAAATTTAGCCTCTAAAGTTCTCCCTGATTTAAATGGTAAAACTATTTACTCTTACAAAATATATCAATTTTTTTTTTTTTACATAAAATTCAAGTCAAGCCAAGATGGTTTAGTAAAATGCACATTGCCCCTAGAAAATTAGATGCTTATGGAATGTAAATGTACCATATTATTGATGTGTGAACAACTTATTGAGGCCTCAACAATCCTCCCATGTTGATCAATATAAGGACCCACTTTTCAATTTGTAACCAAGCCTCTTTAGTTATGCTTGTTTCATTTGACCTTATGCTTTTAAAGCTTAACTAATGGTTACTTGTTGAAGTTTGGATTTTCTCTTACTAGATGAATTATTCCACTTTATGAGGCAGTTTTGGTAGTTGGTCATCATTACATCATTAAATTTGGTTTTCCTACTACAAGTATGTTTTATTTTTTCCTTAGACCATCTGCATTTAATTGGCTTTTACCTAGGTGAACATATTTTATAGTTTCTATGAGATACAAAAGGTTTTTTTTAGCACAACATTACTTGGATTTGAGTTTTCAACCAACTTGACACTATTGCTAGGTCTTAAGGTCTTAGGCTTGAAGTGCAATAGAGGCCAATTTACTCTTTTCCTATATTAGGAAAATATTTCATATGTTTATGAATCTTATTGAGGCATCTTAGTGAATTGAGATTCTATATAACATATATCTAAGATGAGTAGATTGAGCTTATTTTCAACAAAGCAATCCTCCTCGTATAATTTAACCAAAAAACAAAACAGCCTCAATAATGAGCTCTTACGACTTTAATTGCGAAATCGTGCTCTATTTCTAGTTGGGCCCCACCTTGTACTTAGGAGTCAATATTAGTGGGGCCCCATCCTTCCTTTTCAAAAAAGCATTCAAATCATGAGTTGTTATGAATTGATTTCAATGGATGGCCCCCCAAGCCTTATCACGACAAATTTAGGCATTCGATTTGACCTACACATTTAGGACTTTGGGGGGCCGATAACAAAACTGCACATTAAATTTTCAGTTTTGGATTTGTGAAATGTTTGAAAATAAGCTCTCCACATAGATAATAATAAGTTCTGTTTTGCGTTTCCCATAACATTCATTCATTTGTCAAAAAGCTTTTTTCTCTCTGAAAAAAAAACACATTCATTTGTCAAAAGATATGTTGATAATGCCTCAATTTTGATATCTTTGACTTTCTGGTTGGAAATTAATGAGATTGCCATGGTCTTTACAATGTGGAAAACCTCTAATGCTCATGCTCATGCTCATGCTCTGCACATAAACAATAGCACACGCTCAATAGATAAATACATCAAATATTTTAACCACCCAGACGCTCAATAAATAAATAGATAGATCAAATATTTTAACCACCCAGATTTGAATATTCTTTATTGGTTGTGAGAAAGAATTCATCTTGTGAAAAAGTAAGAATTATGTTTGGGATTCTTGTAAAGAAAGATTTTCTTAAAATAATTAATTATGAAATCTGTTGAAGAGTAATAAGAGTTTTGTGCGCGGATAATAATAGTAAAACCTCTGCCTAAACAGTGGAAGGAGGAAAATAAGTTTAAGAAAGACACTAAGAAGAATTCACAATATTTTGAAAGCAATGGGCATTTGAAAAGTTCCTTTTTGGCACAATCTCAACTTTCAAGTCATTATATTAAAAAAATTGAAGTTGCAAGTTTGAACACTCTCCATGGATATGCACCATTTTTGACACGGATGATGATTTACAGCTCATAGGTGATTTTTATATATATATATTATGAGTAGGGCACCCAAAAAAGGATGTGCAACTTAAGAGACATAAGAAAATTAATGTTATAATTGCCTGTTGATTTGTGCACTTTAGGATACATGATTTAAGACTTAAGGAAATGTCAAAAAGAGATTCAACTGGGTAACTAACTACACGAACTTGTAATGCAGATTAATTATGTAAAGATTCACGAAAGGACATTCACCATGTTCTCTACCTAAATTATCTAAAGCTGCTTTGCTTGTTCACGATCACGATTTTGGAAGCTATTACACATGCAATATGCTCCAGATGAGTCAAAGCTTTTATATTATGAAAGTGGGATAGGAGTGGGCTGATCGCAGGGTATAAATATAACTTGATGGGCATTTTTTTTTTTTTATAGTTAAGTAATTTTGTTTATTTTTAATTGTTATTTTTATAAAATTTTATGGATATTTCTTATGAAGTTTTATATACATTTTTACTTGCATTTTTAATATTTTTCTATTAATATTTGTTGTAAATATAAAGATGGTTTGTGTATAATATTTTTTTTATGAAACCCGGATGCAGGTGTCAACAATATCAATTAAGGTGATAAGCCGGACCGTCGGCGGACAGGAGAGCTATCTGGCTGCTTCCATCGTCTCGAGTGCTTACCCAAGGCGAATTCATAACATCTTGCAGGAGATAATAAATGACCTCGAAAGCTGTGTCATATTCACCTCCCACATAGCCATGGCCCCTGCAGATCGAGTTGCAAATCCTCCTATTCTCCAAGGCATCTGCTCTCCGCATGCAGCTGAACCGTGTATTCGCACTGCGACAGGCAGTCGTTGCCTGATTCTTCCTTGCCTAGATCTTGGTAATGGTTTCCATTTTTCACATTCCAGTCTCTGTATTTTAGACCAAGCCCCGACCTCCGCTGCTCACTCTCAACGTCGCTATACCTCCAACTCCTCTACTGTCAATATAACTTACAATTCTACTATGGCTCACCTCAGACATCGCATGCGCAGTAGGCGAGGAGGAACCCGTGGAGGATTCATCCGCTCGCAGGCCTCGACCAGCTCTGCCTCAGATTCCCCAGACTCAACCACTGAGATGCCCAATCCGCTCATTTACCCCTCTCATCGCTACCCGAATACCCGAAGTGGCAGAGGTAGGAGGGACGGTGTTGTTCGCTCTGCGGACTTCCCACTTCCTCCTTATCTCGCCCCTCACAGCACTCAATTTCGCTTCCGTAGTTCCTTAAATCGGCCTACAATCACTGCGACTGTCACAATTTCCTTCGCGGAAGAGCCTGAACCGCAAGCTCCTCTGTCTAGTCTCAGGGACAAGCAGAGCAGGAAGGATCCAAGTTGCCGAGGAATCAGCATCCTAGGCAACAAGCAACAAAGTGATAGTAGAGCGGTTCTGCATGGCAAGGCTAAAGTTGGCGATTCTTCAAATGAGGATGCCAAGCATAATGGCACGAAAGCTTTGGGCAACAGGCAGAACGACACTTGTGAGAGGCAAATGGGCGCTCCACCAACTCAGGGTTGTGGCGTGTCTGAAGCAGACGATGACTGGTATCAATTTTCCTGCAGGATTGAGGAGGAGTCAGCACCAGAGGAGCCACCAGCTTAACACGTGGCCTCTTGCTAATGCGTCCTGCTCTCAGGTGGATGTGTCTCAATGTTTTGTGGTTCTGGATATGTCTCGGTCTTTTGGTTAAGTCTTTGCCTGGTGGATATGCCTCACTATCTTTTGGGTATGTCTCTGTCTTTTTCATACTAGAAATGCATTCTCTTTTTGTTTTTCTGGAAAACCAAGGTGTACTCGACAGTGGTTTTTTTTTGTTCAATGGGTTGGTTTCCTCCATAATGGAGGCAGTCTTTATGGATTCTTGGACTGGTTTCCCCTATGTAGGGGCAGTCCAAAACAAATAGTTTCAATTTTTGATGATGATAGATGATCAACAACTCTGAGGCCATGCCTCTCTGTAACCGTTTTGTACTATACCAATAGATCAATATTAGTTAGAAAAAAAAAATAATGAAATATTTATTATAATATTATCAAACTACAAAATTTATAAAATATTTGATGTATCTTAACTTTGTAACAATGAGTTATAGAAAATATGATAATATTAAATTGTTGTTGAGTTTTTAGTCAATTTTCAATATTGGTTAATGGTTCACTTTTTTCTCTCTCGCACACACATATGATTTTTTTTATTATTATTATATATTCTTGTAATCATTATTTTTAACTATTTGAAATATCTTTATATTTTACATGGGGATTATATATGTAAGGTTGAAAGTCATTATAAGGATATATTCATTATGAGCTCAAACATGTCATGTACATAAATTGAACCTAGTTAGGGAGGGTAACAACATTTCTCCCATCCACTTGAACTACATATAATTAACACACACACATACACATGATTTTAAGAATTAAATAAATATCAATAATGACTAGCAAAAATGCCAATACATGATACTTAAAAAAGGAAAAAAAAACGCTAAATATCCACCAAATTTAACTATTAGATAATGGATTTATATCTATAATTCATTAAAAAGATTTCTATAAAAAGACCTTGTTAACATGTTACATTGAAAATGATGCAATGTAGCCAAATGTTAAGAAAATATTGTCAAAAAGACAAATCAAAGAGTACTTTTAAGAAGAATGACCAAATGCCTGACTAATGTTAAAACATTATCCTTTAGACTTGTAGTTTTGAAATATGCTACCACATATTAAGGAAATTTTAAGGATGGAAATTTATTTTAAAACTTGGACGAATCTTAATAGCTTGTAGTATGCAAAGTATAAAATGTGTAAGGTTAGCTTTCTAAAAATATTCAAATTTCTAATAATTTTATATAGTCTCTAAAAAAATTGGTTGATTGCAACGTTAAATAATTTTGTCATAAAAAAATCATTTTTAAAAAAATGAAAATTAACCAATCTTATTTGAAGAAAAACATAGAAAATTAGCCAAAATGTAAGCTTTCATGCCAATTATTTTAATCGTTAAAAAAAAAATCATTAAATTTAAGAACCAGTAAGACTTTACATAATAAGATGATAATGAAGAAATCATTAAAATCTAAAAAAAAAAAATTAAATGGATTACGCTCAAATCCCATGTACTGAAAATTAGAAATGTATAATTGTTTAGAGAGGACCTATCAACATATGACAATGAAGCATGATGATAAGACTTTGAACTCATTCATATGACAACACAGCAAGATGAAAAGACTTTGAACTCATCATTAGTTTTAGAAATGCATTTTTCATTCTTTTTATTTTAATTCTCATATTTTCATGTGTTAATAAATTTTAAATTATAAATAATGTCTTAATTCTTTTCAAAATGTTAGAAAATAAATAAAGGTGGAAGGAAATCTTTGCAAAGAACTAATTATATAAAATTTAATCAATTAACCAAAAACGAGACTGTTCAAAAGATCAAGAAAGTTGGAAATTGAGAAACTTACAAATCTCTTTACATTTTAGTTAGTCTATTATTGGTAGTCATCGGGTTTATGCAATCTATATGGCTATGAAAAATTTATACCTTGTTGCGTTGCATTTATTTCTTTAGATTCATCTCTTTATCGTCTCTGGTTAGATTATCGTGATGCATATTTATATTTACATTATATTCTTTGCATTTTAGTCATTAAGATTAGAAATTATTTATAATCATAAACCATCAATAATAACTATGTTAGAATATGAATGGTTCCCTACTCTAAATGGTGATAATTCTAATTAGGACTTATCTTCAAGGTGAACTTATGATGTTTACAATAAGATATTTCTCCCTATCAACATTGTGGTACCAGAAAGTGGTGGGATGGAAATCTAACCCATGTGAAGCCATTCTTTTAAGAATGCATGGATTGTGATCACACCTCTTCATATCATCATAATGGATCATGTTTTGATTCTTCCAATATCATTACATGATATCTTGAAAAAGGCATTTAATTAGTTTTCAAAATTAAAATTTGATGGTGAAGTGGAAACATTGCATTTTGGCATATTATCAATATCATACCTATTATTAATTTCTAAAAATGTAGCATAGAAATATTATGTATAGGTTATTTCCCCTTATACTCAAAGAACAATTATTAACTTGATATAATGCACTTTTAGCGAAATTCATCCACGATGAAATAATTTAGAGAGGTATTCACAATTTCTCATGACAATTATGTAATAGAAATTTTATAATATGAGCTAGGAAAACTTCATAAAAGGAAACATGAGTCTATTGAAAGCTATTGTTTTGAGATTCATACAATTCTCTCACCAATTTGAGAGAAAGATAGATCCTTTAACCTAAAACTATGTAGTGATTCAAGTACATTTAATATATTGGAAGATTTACCATTAGACACTGAGGGAAACTTGCAAAATTAGGAAAACTTTTCCCAAGTATCTTGTCCTCAACCCATGAGAATTAACACAATGAATCTAATGTTAGGAGATGGAAGAGTATATATATGTGATAATATTGGTGGCAATCTAAAAAATTTAAATTTGTAATACAAGAGCTTCATGCCACTAACAAATTCTATTAGTAAATTGCATAGTGAAAGTCAAACTTATCATTTGGAAAAGGGATAAACAAGATGGGATGCCATTTCAACAAATCCATTATAATGGGAAAAAAAGAATATATGAACTCCATACCCACACATAACTATGATATTAATCCACCTAGTTTAAGCACAAATGAGATGATATATAGGAAAGAATAATCCATATCCCATGGGATATTTAATAAAAGGGGTATTGATCTTCAAGATAATTATCTATAGTGCATGCTTTTTTAAGAACATTGTATATCAAAAGAATATATGATAGAAAAGGAAGCCACTCCAATAGATATGAAAATGAAGATATGATTGCTTTTCCACTTTCTTGTTCATGAGCAAAGAAGTGTCTAGGATATTTTTTGAACCTACAAATCTGAATTGGATACAAGATTCATATTATTGAATTGGTACATACTAGTAACCTCCTAAATTGAGTGAGAAGGGAATATGTTACAAGCTCTAAGAAGACTCATAATTAGGATTATGATAGGATTTTGGATTCAAAATATTTACATACTATGACACAAAACTATTATAAAGATATATAGTTGGATTTGTAGAACCATCTTACATTTCTCTCTCCTTGGCATAATATAGAGAATGATATCCATGGTAATGTTAAATCACTAATGAAATTAGAGATAGATTTTCAAGTAAATGAATTTGTATTGAATATATGCATTCACAAATGGGTACTAAGAACATAATCCACTAATATGTTTAGAAGAAAAAAGAGCTTTCTAGATTATATTAATGGAGAATGGATTCATAGTGTTATCCCATTTTCATTGCTGAATCTAGGGATGTATCCTTTGCAAACTATTACATACCTAAAAATTAATAGCCAAAGCAATAGGGATTGTGAATGTAAGCTTTGAATAAAATGGAAATGCATCTTCCCCATAGAGGAATGAAAGTGAAACCTAGTATCATTCACTAATCAAGCTAGAGTGGAGGTTTCCAAATTTCCAGTTGAAAATATATTTCCAAAGGATCATCAATTGAAACCCTTTAATGAAGGTTGCATTGAATAAAATAAACTATGGAATATAAGAAAAAGATGACATCATATTTAGTATTAACTATCATAATTAACATTTTCCAAAGGGATTGGATCTAATGGTTTTCACAATTGGGCAAGATTCAATTCCCATGAGGGATTCCTTGGAGCCATGGGGGCACCTTGAGGCAATGGTTGAAGGTTTGTACCCAGAGATACCATGCTAAATGGTTCCATGAGCCATGCACACATAAGTGGATCAAAGCCCACCCCCATGTCCTCCTTTAAAAAAATTCAAAGGATCATAATTAACTTTTTCCAAAGGGGTTGGATCTAATGATGGAAAACGAGGAGTTTTTCACCATTGGGCAAGATTCAATTCCCATGAGGGATTCCCTGGAGCCATGTGGGCACCTTGAGGCAGTAGTTGAAGGTGTGGTTGTACCCAGAGAGACCATACTAAATGGGTCCATGAGCCATGCACACATAAGTGGATCAAAGCCCACCCCAATGTCCTCCTTAAAAAAAAGTCAAAGGATCATAATTAACTTTTTCCAAAGGGGTTGGATCTAATGGTGGAAACAAGGAGTTTTTCACCATTGGGAAAGATTCAATTCCCATGAGGGATTCCTTGGAGCCATGGGGGCACCTTGAGGCAGTGGTTGAAGGTGTGGTTGTACCCAGAGAGACCATACTAAATGGTTCCATGAGCCATGAACACATAAGTGGATCAAAGCCCACCCCCATGTCCTCTTTTAAAAGAAGTCAAAGGATCTTAGCTCTAGTAGTTTCGAAAAAAGTTATTTCCCTAGCTACATGGGTTTAAGTGTCCAGAGACATGTTGTAACTGACCTATTTATGGCATTTATGAAATAGTTATACTTGGTGTAATAGTAAAAATCAATATTTTGAAGTTATTGGTTATCCATACTTTTTGGCTTTGATTAAAAAAATGAAAATAAAACAAATCATAATTAACTTTGGCAAAAAGAAAATTTTAATGAGAAATCATTCAAACAACCTAGTAGATATGCAGATAAGGCATGTCATCTTTTAGCTTCATATTTTATCCTAAAATTTCAATATTTGAAATCTATTAACAACCATAGAGTAGATATGCAGATAAGGCATTGTGTCATCTTTTAGCTTCACTATTCATCAGTATCCGATTATAAATTTCAATATTTGAAATAATAACTATTACGACATAATTTGTGTTGGATGGAGTCATAATTTTCTCAATGGTTCCTCAAAATGTTGAGAATGGAATCCTCACATTGAGTGAATTTTGAAATTCTTTAATTTTTTCCATCACGTGGAACACAATATATCAACATCAAAGACATATCCATTATATTGTTATTCCTTATGTGTTGATATCCTCTAATGGTTATATTGGCTTTATAATTTCACATAGTTTTGAATAGGATGGTGTAGGTTAGGGTGGGAATAATTTAGTTGTTTTAGCCACTTGCATACTTTACTAAATTACTTTGACTATGCAACTCAAAATAAATTTTATCTGAACATTAGTCTATAAAAATTAGGTGTTTTGTGTTTTGCAGAAATTTTCTTTGATATTGGTTTCTTTCATCGTACAATCAATTAATCCACATAAAAACTAAACCAAGGTAATGGAGACTTTGCTTCGTTACATTTCTAAATTTAAATATTGGAATACGCATTGGGCATTTCTTTATTTGAATTATGACTCATGTGTAAAAGCTCCATGTTATTTGCAAGGACTTAAAAGGTTATTCTTTGAACCAAAATAGATTAAGGTTATAGTCGCATGTATGACTTGTATGAGCTCTTACGCATCTAAATAAAGGATTTATTTAACTACGGATTATGGTTTAGAAGATAGTGTACAAGAAAATAAGAGACAATATAATTTTTATTGATCACCTCCCATTCTAACAGATATTTGCTTAACACATAATGACATGAGTGCATCATAATGAAGTGATCATTCTATGAGTCTTGGTTCTGCATTCCATAAAGAAAAAAACACTAGTGTAGATTCACATTAATTGTCAAAATATAGGAGATTGAGCACATGATTTTAATAACATGTTTAATGTGAGGTTTATGTTGAACTAGATATTTGAGAGAGATAAAATTGTGATGTTTTGGGGGTGAAAAAATAGTCTAATAATCTAAGACATTGTTACAAAGGGATAATGGACTAAAATAAACATCTAGTGCTCTCTAAATTTTTTTTATCAAGTAATTAAAAAATCATTTTATGATGTTGAGTTTCATATTTTATGCTAAGTTGTCCTATATATTTGACTTTGAAAATTGAAGGAATATAATATGCAAGTTTAAAGCATAAACCCTTTGATGGTAGATTATTCATTTTAGAGTTCAACCGAACACATTCATGGAAAAAAGAAATGTACTAGACAAAAAAACTCTTGGCTATGTGAAGCTTTCTTAAAAATCAACTCAAAATTGATTGTCCCATGCATGTCAACACAATTCATTAGATGGGGTGTCTATCAAGAACCTTGAAGTGACATTATGAAGTGAATATTATTATTATATCACTTACTAACTACGAATGTTGTGACAACCATGATATCATGTCTTGCTTGGAATTTCATATTGAAGAACTGTTTTAAATATGATAATTTTTCTATCCTTACAAACAATAGCTTACTGTTGCTAATTAACATGTTTTTTATAATGAATTAACATTTAAAGTGATTTCAAGATCATGGGCATGTTAGCAAATTTGAAGTGATATAGTGAACAAATATCATGAGAGATGATTTAACAAGTGATCGATGGTGAATTTTGAATGAAGAATGAGATGCTTGAATATTGGCCTTGTCAATTTCAAGACTTTCATGAATAATACACATGCTCATAGAAATTGATTTAGTTTGACATAAATTCATGAGTTTTAATATTAGAATGTTCACAAATTTTGAATTGGGATTTCATGATTTGAACTATTGGAAGATGAATACAATGATGGTTGGGGTAACATTTCAAAGGAAGATGTGATATATTTCTCAATAAAATCCATTACTAACCCAACTATTCCTTAAGTCCCAATAAACTAATAATTTCAACATATTTAGAGATGATAAGTTAGATATCGACTTGGAATTTCTCTACGATAAATCAAAAAATGAGAAATAAAGAGAATGCAACATCACTAGAAATTCAAGTCCTAGCAGGCAACTTGATTTTCAAATGCAACATAGCTTTGAAGCTCAAGGCTATAAACACTTGTTGAACAAAGGCATAAGCAAGGGGAATTAAATACAGTTACATATTAACTTTCAAGCATCAAATTTCCCCTTAAACAAACTGCTTAATTTTAAAAATTTCCATAGCTATGAGCCACTGTTCCAAGAGGTGCATTGACCATTAATCTCGTTAAGATAATGTGGTTGTTGATGATTAGGTTGTACTATTTTCCTTCGTCTAAATCTTTTCATTGACAACTTGGTTTTAGTGTCACACAGGAGGGGTATTCAATTTTAAATTCTCTTTGTACTTGAATATCACCATCTATTTTAAATTTTACAACCTATTTTCTACCCAAGTTTGGTTTTAGGTTGTTTAGTCATACTATGTACCTACATTTATCATAATTTAATTGCTTACTTGAAATTGATTATTTTCATAATTCAACTCATAGTGGCAACATCATATTGAAGAATTATTCTTACTTTTCCTGAGTTATGAGCTAGAAGGACAGACAATCTTGAATGTAGTTATGGAAGATGGTGAAATTATATATATATATATATATGTAGCTTGACCTTGATCTTTTCAAGGTGAAAAAAACATTGGTTGTTCCTATATCCTAGCTAATAAGAGACTTTGATACGTTAAAGGACCTCGTCCACACATTTAAACACTTGATCATGTGAACCGTGTTGAAATCTATGAGATAAAACCCAAAAGGGGAGCACTTTGATAGTTGAGTATAATGGATTATGAAATGTGTTCTAGCATCTAATAGTCGCCCCCTGCAAGTTGTAGATATTTTTTGTTTCGTCCGTCTACTAGAGCTAAAAGAAAATTGAAAGAGAACCTTGAAAAGCATTGGGAAAATAAATTCATCTAAATTACGAATGAATAAGATATCTTCACCAAGGCTATGTATGCTTGTTGATGATGGAATAAGGTCTATGATGCTATGGTGACTCCATAAAGGCTATGGACATTTGTTGGTAACATTATGATTGTTGAGAGATAAAATATATATGCATAGTATTGATACAAAGTTATAGAGTTTTCTAAAACCCTAATTTGGAGATATGGATTTTCCATGGCTTTGATTGTTGGAGGGAGCATCCTGCCCCCCTCCCATGATATCACTACATTTTGTTTTTTGGTGTACTCAATCAGTAAAGAAATCAAATATCTAATGTCTTTCTTAGTGAATGTCGTAGCTCAAAATGACCTCTAATTTTTTTTCCCTAATTTACAAATTTGACCAAACATTGACTTTATCTTCAATGCCTTAAAACCACTTTTATTTGTAAGCTTCACCATCACAAATTTTATATCTTCATTCTGGTTAATCACATAATTGTTTTTACACCATGTTAATCAAATTTACATCTACTAATATTGATACATCAATTAGTACGTCATGTTAACCTCAAACACAATGCTATACCTTAATATATTAATTATCCTAATAAATATAATCATTACAAAATCTACCTTTATAAAAAAACTCCAACAAACTATAGTATTAAATTTTTTTATTTCATTATTTATACAAAGAGTAAGTATTATACTTTTCCATTTCAAGCACCATATGTGTATATATATATATATATATAACTTTATCAAATCAGTAAAAGATTCATCCCATATAATATAATAAACCATAACTTTCATTACATTATGGGTTTGGGAAAGTCAGAACGTTATAAACTTATCATCAATACGGAAGTAGTATAAAGGATAATTGAAGGTGGTTTAACCAATACATTTTTATTTTTGACATCAATAAATCATTGTCACAACCAAAAAGTCAAGAAAGGTAAAGTATAGTTTATATATTTGAAAGCGATTCAAAGCATGCTTGATTTGCAACACGTGTCCGATGAAGATTATATCGGAGTGAGCACAAAAGTAAAAATTTGTACATATTCTGTATGAACCATTGATCGAGAGGAAGTTGGGACCTGTGATCGATCGGACATATATTGAAAATAGAAAAGTTGCATCTCCAGCTCCAGCTCCAAATTCATTCGACAGCCCTCAAAATGAGGAACAAAAAGTAAGTGTTTATCATGATAAATGGATTCCAAAAGGGATTGATTCCTCCACCTCAAACACCTTCACTTGCAATTCATACAACTGACAACCGATATAAAGTGGATTTTTTTTTTTTTACTTGGAACAATATTAGAAAGAATTTGTAGCATGTGTGTAGGTGACAATAATATCAACCATAATATGATAATAAATAAAAAAGACTACATAGTCATTGAAACAAGTTTAATACGAGTGGACTTACAAAAATGACCAGCTTGTTCTAGTTAAAACCAGCTCTTTTTTTCCAGGGACATTTAAATGGAGGCTTCCATCCTTCCACCATCCTTTGTAGCCATGGCTTGGATCACTAGTTGATCAAATTAGACATTGAAATCAAGTCCCACCCTAGAAATAAACCTTTTCACCTAGAGAATTTTTGGCTTTAACATCTTCATTTTCAATCCATCATCAAGGATTGGTGGGACGATCTAGCCAACTTGGAAGGATTGGCCATGTTTTTTTTTGCTACAAAGGAAGCTAAAGCAAATTAAATATCAGCGCAAAACCAAGAATGAAGAAAAAATCAGGAACATCACTCAAGATAAACAAAACATGGAAAGCCAAAATAAAGCACATCTAGTGGGAAGGCAAAACCTAGAATGAAGAAAAATTCAGGAACATCACTCAAGACAAACAAAACACGGAAAGCCAAAATAAAGCACATCTAGTGGGAAGGCATTCACCAAGGAAGATCAGAGGACCTCATAAAGGAGGAACTATGTACTCTCACTTTGCTTGAAGAAAGAAGGAAACAGAAAGAAATATTTTGGCAACAAAATCTAGAATCAGATGGTTGAAGGAAGGATAATGAAATACTTCTTTCTTCCACAATTCGATGTTGAAGCATCGACACCACAATCATATTTCTTCCTTAAAAAACTAGGCAGGTTTCAAGGTTCAGGATCATAAGGACATGGCTAATGTGTTGGTTCAATATTATAAAGAGTTACTATCTAACCCTAAGTCAAACTATTTAGAGGCCATACACATTTTTCCTTTGGTTACCAAAGAGTTGTAATCAGGATCTCTTAAGAGAGATCTCTATCAAAGAAGTGGGAGAGATAGTAAAATATATGCCTCAAAACAAATCCCCTAGACCAGACAACTTTACTACTGACTTTTTTCAGGGTTGCTAGTCAACAACCATATGTGATATCTGGCAAGCACTCGATGAATCAAGGAGATTGAAAAGAATCCTAAAAGCTCTTGACACTGCCTTCTTCACTTTAGCTCCCAAAAAGGATAAAGTCAAGTGATGAAAACTTGACTAAATTGAGGGGCAGGCGGGGGGGGGGGGGAGGGGGGGAAGGGAGTGGGGGGTGTGGTGAATAAGTTTAGTGCATTCATGGAGGGGGGGGGGGGGGGGTGAATAAATTTAGTACATTCATGGACATTAATTTTGTTTTCCTTTGGCTAATTAACTGAAATATTAAATGAGGAGCTTAACACATAATGACTAATAGATGGAATATGTAAACAAAAAGTAATAAGTAATCTAAAACATCACATAAGCACATAACATCAACACATATGGACATCAGATATAAGTGGAAACCCATAAAGGGAGTGTTGTAGTGGCTACAACCACCCTCCAAATTTTTTCCTTAGCTTCGTTTTGGAGCCTCCCTACCGACCATCCTCAGCAGCATGTCTTGCACTGTCAAGCACATCAGCTTCAGTTGTTTCATAGAGTCTTGTCAACCTATGCATGCAAGTTTGTTCCACCTCCTTCACAGGCTGATTTCCAGACTTAGTGTCAATTGCTGGTTGAGCAACTCCCTCTAGGAATTGCACAATTCTGGAGGGGAACCAACCTTCCCTCTAGAAATTGCGCAAACCCAGCTAGGCTCCAGAATTGCGCTCTTCTTCCTGGCAATATTCCTCTCAAAAATTGTGCAATTCATCCCAAGACAACTACTCAGCACAGAAATTGCACAATTCTAGGTAGCGGTCACCTATTGCTCCTAGAAATTGCACAATCCCTCTGGGACAGCCTACCCAGCAGCTCGCAGAAATTGTGCAAATCAGCTAGGCAACCTACTGGGTTCAGAAATTGCGCAATCCTGGGAGACAGTCACCTCTTTCTCCCAAAAATTGCACAATTCCTCTAGGACAACCATCTCTGCTCAACCCAAAAACTACGCAAATCTCTCTCCCATGCTCGTGGACTGATGCATGTGCCTTCAGGTTGACCGATTCCCTCCGGGACCTAGAAAAATTGATTTGCATGCATGGACTACTTTTCACAAGGGAGCATGCAAAAGCATCCCTAGATTAGGGATCTATTTTTAGCAGCTGGAGGTTACATGCATGAATCACTTTAGAAACCTCCCACCAAGTGTCGTTTTTCCTAGATTTGTGGCATGCACGTCATAACCTCAATTTTATCAAAAATCATTTTGCAGAAGTTGTAGAGCTCATTCCTCACGTCGATCTTGCAGCTCTGACATCCCACAATGCGTGTAGGAGTCTTCGGCATGTTCATCTCAGTTGTTTTAGGGTAAGCTCGCTTCGCATATCTTGTGCTGTGTTTTTGTCACTTTTTGTGTTTCATCTTGTGTGAGTGTTGTCTGCTTGATTCATGTGAACACTTGTTGTCGTTTGCATGCATGTTAGCTTGTACAAGCATTGTTTCAGTTTTCATTTGCATCTCATTGTTGTCGCATGCATGACATTATTTTTGCACCAATAGTTGCCGATGCGGCAACCCAATTCACTCTCATGCATGTTGTCCCATTTTCTGAAACCTACGCTTACTATTTGCATGCATAATCATTAACTCTTATTTTCACTCATCTCATCATTCATTCAAACTTCTCATGTTTTTATTTGCTCGTCGGCCGATCTAGGCTGCCTTGGCCCAGACCGTGCCTTGCCTGGCTAGCATTGTGCATTTCCGAAAGTGAAGCCTCTACCTTCCCTCCAGAAATTGCGCAAGTCTGGTCCAACACTGACCTCCACGCTTGCATTGCACAAGTCTTGGAGGAAGTGTCCTCCTGGCCCCAGAAATTGCGCAATGCAGTTTGCTGGTTGCATGTCACTGCTGACTGAAATTGCGCATTGCACAGTTTCAGTCCTCATCAGGCCAGGCTAGACTGTGTACTGTGCAGTTCTAGTAGTCAGTTAGCCTTCTGACAGCCTGAACTGTGCATTGCATAGTTTTGGCAGTCAGTCTCCCGACCTCCTAGCAGAAATTGTACAACCTTCACGATCAATCACACAAGTATATTTCAAGTCAGTCCTCAAGTTTGTTTTGGTTTTCGATTGACAGATTTCTTGCCATGAGTGTTTCTATGTCTCCAGGCATCACAAGTGTTTTTCTCTCTCTCAACAGCACAAGTACAATGGCCTCCAGGGGAGCAGAGTCAAAGGACATCGTTGAGAGAAAAATGGGGGTTACAGACAAGCAATTTTCCATGAGCTTGCCTACCTATGAAGACATCAAGTTGTTTGTAGACAAGGGCATCAAGATAATATGGCAACAACAACACAAAGAGTAGCACCATAAGTAGTAGCAGAAGGCAGCAAACCTGCACGGGACAAATGCAAGAGGAAGGTTGTTGACAACACAGAGGCAAAGCAAAGCTACGAGTTCAAAACAAATCCACTTGTGACGAAAGCATCTTTGGAGATTGAAGCTATGATATGACCGCGAGACATGAATATCGTGCGAAGACAGAGAGAGAAATAGAGAAAGAGTTACATGTGTTGAAGTGGAAACTCAAGCAAGAACAGGCGCTACATAGATGAGAGAATGAGTTGTAGTAGGAACAGGTACAACAAGGAGTGGAAAATGCACAACATATGAAACTATGCCCGTACAAGTTATAGATCCAGCCCAGCAGCTGGCACAGAGAAGAAAAGGTGAGAAATGTTGTTGATCGCATGCAAGGGAATTCAACAACATGCATGTCATTGTGCGCATGCATGCACTCCCACCCATTTGGCACACTCACTGAGGCGAAGACAAGAAGCAAGTCGGATTGGAGATGAACATGTATTTTGACAAGTCTATTTGCACGACCACTAGCACATGCTCGAGATCAGCGCATACACTATGCATCAGCATGTTGCCGGTCTGGTCACACCTAGGACAACCATGTGCATGGTATCAGATGAGTTGGACGGAGGAGCCATATTAGTGTATCGAGACGGAACAGAGGCAAGAGTTCACTTTCAACAAGATGTCACCATTGAGCGCACGGACACATCAACGGACCACCAAGCTTGGCATCAGTTCGCCACGGTTGACCACCATGAGGATGTCGAAGAGTTGGTCTTCCCGCATATTGTTCAAGTCTTAGTGATGTCTTTCATGGCTTGCTCAAGCCTATGCCATCCAAATTTAAAATCCAAGTGTCGATTTTTGATGTAACAGTCATGTAGTAGGTCAAGAGTCATGAGGGTAGGTGAAGAGTCGCAAAGGGAAATGTCAAGGGTCACCCCACCCTTTGCTATAAATAGAATCTCATAACTCATTATAGAGGCTTTTGGTCAGCCAAGCTTTGAATAGTAGTATCTAAGAGAAATCTTGGATAGTATTGTAACAAGCCTTGGCTTTTCCACTGTGAAGAGCTAGTATATCTCTTTGGAGGCCAGGCGACAGTGATTGTAACGTTTTGCTGTCAGAACTAGTGTTTGGTCATGGTTGTATTGTATGACTGGAACTTTCACTTCTTAATATAACAAAACCAACACGTTTCATGTATACGTCATATTGTATTTCAACTATATTGTTTACTCTAAATGATATATGTATATGTTTTCTTACGCATGCATGTATGGCTATTTTATGTAGAAGTATGTATGAATCTTATGGAAATGTGTTTTTAGTTTAACCATCACTTTGGATTGCTATCTCACTTGCTTTCTAGTTTGTGATTCATCTTTTCTCATGTGTTCCTTTCTTAACTTTGTTCTTTCATAGGTTTCCAAGGGGTGCACTCACCTCACCCCCCCTATGTTAGAACTGCTCATGCACATTTCTTGACTTACTGCATATGTCACACCCTTGCTACCAACATGGACATCTTACTTACCTCTGTACACCATCATGGTCAAGGCGATACCGTACGACCCACTGATGGGACTCCTGCAAGTCTAGTTGGGACTTCTTACCGGGGAGATCCCTTGACATGTTGGCAGGTCCACCACCGTCAACATGTTGGTGCTAGAAGGAGGGCCAAATGACAAGCTGAGTCCTCACATTTGTTTTGAATCTCTGCATATCTATCATGACTAACTACAGAGTTTCTTTTCCGGAGTGTATGTATTATGGAAACGACTTCATTATCTCGAAAAATCTCTCGGATAACTTGTCATATAAAACATACAATGGTGGAGGCTACGTAGCCTTGGTTAGGCACGTGGTCAGCATTGTAGGCTCATGCGAAAGACATGGAATCTTTGAAGATTACATGACTTGCGCGCTATTTGTCTACACGATTTGAGGGCACCCAATGCACTGGTGTGCCATGCTGCCTAAAAAATCTATTCATTCTCTTTCTCATCTGGTTGCAGAGATGGACCGTGCTTTTAATCACTTTAACTATAAATCACTCAACAAAGAAATTGTGGAATTATGAAAATCACTCGATGAATCCATTGAACAGTTTCACACACACTTTTGTAATATTGCATACCAATTTCCTGAAGATGAAATTCATTGGGAATTTCTCGATGGAAGATTTGAGTATCTTCTTCACATATATGAAAATCCACAATTCTTGAAATCACTCAAATCCCGCTCATACTTTGGTGATGGAATTGCGCAATCACAGGCAGGCACAGTTGTTGTCACAAGTGACTGTTCGCCTTCACCTCATCAAATAGCTCCACCACCGCAGAGTGATGTGGGAGATTATGCACACACATTTGTTGAACTGTCACATCCTCCCACCCCACCTACTCTTGATATCGGCGCATATTTGGCTTTCAAACTTGCTGGTTGTCACGTGGATTCATCCCCTCAACCTCTGTCCCCACGTTCCGTTGAGCCTCCAGATTGTACTGTCATGTGTTCTTCCATTCCAGACCCCTCACCTATTGTGAACGAGGATCAAGATTTTGATGGAGTTAGTTTTGTGCAGCCAACCTGCATTATCATTTATGATGAGTATGTGCAGGAATCTAAAGAAGAACTCGCGGTGAAGGATGAATCCCTTCTAGTCGCACCTCATCCACTTTATCCTGACATCCCTTGTGATTCTACCACTGCTAATTTCCCCTATGAAAACTCATTTCCAGATGTTTCTACTTCTGATAGTTCACAGGACACGTCAGATGTCAGTCTGTCATTACGTTGTGGAGAGGACACATCTTCCTTTGAAAATCCGTCCAATCTGTCATCTGTCATTTTTGGAAACTCAGAGAGTGAACATCCTTGCTTCTCATCTACCCCTCTACACGATTCATCAAATCATGAGGATGCCGACGAGAATATTGGATTTTCTAATATTGGTTGTCGTGATCTCTCTACTTCTTCATCCGATCATGATGTTCATTCACTCATTGTTAATCCAACTAAACCACTGATCTACTATGATCCATCTGTTGACGAAGTCGAAACCCCACAAACTGTCAAGGCACTTCAGCCCGAGTTGATGGTTATGTCAGGCCCTCGCTATCCTGAGGTTGGTTTCACTTCTGATTAGGAAGTTGATCAAACATGCAAGGCTCCTCATCACTCATCGGTATGCATTGAATATCAATATAACACTCAGATTTCACTTCCTCCACTCGAACTACATGATCCCATCGCTCATGCATTGGAGGAATTTGACACAGCAAGCACACTTGTGCAATGTAAGTGGTCTACGCTTGCATGTCACGGTCAAGGGAATGCATACACTCAACATCTGTACGTAGTGTAGCACAATACCATGACAAGTCCACAGAGCACATGTCATGCGCTTTCACTCATTTTTGTTATGTGGATGCTTGTAAGCTTAGAGTGTGTATGTCTTCATCGTTATATATTTCATGCTTGCTGGTTTGCGCAAGTACGATGTTCGCAAACAATGCATTCACCAACATGGGTCGACCAATGCGTTGGTGGTTGCATTGGAAGTATCACTTCATGTGAGATGACCCATGCACTGTTAGCTTAGGAGTAGGAGTAGTGTTTTCTTGCATGCATGTTTGATTCTTTCTTTGTGTGTTTTCTTGCTTGCTTGTTCATTTTCTTACTCACTTTTCATATGCATTTGCTTCTGCTTCTTGCTTTTCTTTTTGGTTTGTTTGCTTGTTTATGTCTGTAGGTTAGTTTTGCATGGACCGTGTGCGACTCTTGAAACAAGTTGGGTAAAGTACAAGAGGATTTGTACAGCTATCAATACTTGGTTATCTGTCATCCTGCCTCTTATGTAAGAACTTGTTGTCTTCATTCCATGATACATAAATGGAAAATACGTACTCTTTGAAGTGAAGCTTGGTGAAAACACAATCCTTGCGCGTGAACTAGTATCACCTACTCTAGTCGGTTGTTTTTGGGTTAATCCTTGTCATCTCGGTCAAGTAGAGTAAGGTGAGGGATAAAACATTAACAAGCACATCAGAGGTATATACAAACTACTTCTCTGAATGAACAACCTCTTTTGCTCTCAATAAGTTGGATCCCTCTTCTGCCTCTGAAATGAATAAGTGCTATGCACAGTTATGAAAAAAGGGAAAAAATGAAAATATGAAAATGAACAAGGTGAAAGAAGAGAAAGGCTTCATGCACAGAGAGGTGATGCAAGTAACTCTGTCGGGGTACTGGCCAGGCTCAGCTGGCAAAAAAGTGATGCTTGTGTTCCTGCGTGACTCTGATGGGGTACTTTCCAAGCCTATTGGCAGCGGAGAAACACCAGAGATGTAACTAAAACTCTGACGATCATATGACTTGTGCACTAATATACCCCTCATCCCCAATCGAAACAACTGTGTTGGCTTGGCTTGGAATTTCTGTCGACCGACCAAGAGCCTGGCAGATGCTACATCTTACATCAAGAAAGTGTGGAAACCAATATTAATAGAGAACTAAACAATACTTTCGAAGGTGTTAGACTTGCTTTTCACAAACAAGGTCCATTCAGAGAGTTGGAGTTCTACCAGTATGTTGCCAAGTGTTGTAATGGCTACAACCAACCTCCAAAATGTTTCCTTAGCTTCATCTTGGAGTCTCCCTACCAAATATCCTCAGCAGCATCTCTTGCACTGTCAAGCACATTAGCTTCAGTTGTTTCATAGAGTCTTGTCAACGTGTGCATGTAAGTTTGTTCCATCTCCTTCAGAGGTTGATTTCTAGACTTAGTGTCAGTTGCTGGTTGAGCAGCTCCCTTTGGGAATTGTTCAATTCTTGAGGGGAACCAACTTTCCCTCCAGAAATTGCGCAAACCCAATTGGACACCCATCTGGGCTCTAGAATTGCACAATTCTTCCTCAAAATATCCCTCTCAAAAATTGTGCAATTCATCCCAGGACAACTGCTCAGCGTAGAAATTGCGCAATTTTTGGAAGCAGTCACCTACTGCGCCCAGAAATTGCTCAATCCCTCTGGGATAGCTAGCCCAACATCTAGTAGAAATTGCACAAATTATCTAGGTATCCTACTGGGTTCAGAAACTGCGCAATGCAGTTAGACAGGCTTCCTTGAGAAAATTGCGCAGTCTGACCTAGGACAGTTGCTCAGCCCAGAAATTGCGTAATCCTGGGAGACAGTCACCTGTTCCTCCAAGAAAGTGCACAATTCCTCTTGGACAACCATCTCTTCTAAGCCCAGAAACTGTGCAAATCCCTCTTGTAGGCTCACAGACCAATGCATGTGCCTTCAGGTTGACTGGTTCCCTCTGGGACTGAGAAAAATTGATTTTCATGCATGGACTGCTTTTCCCAAGGCATCATGCAAAGGAATCCCTAGATTTAGGGATCTATTTTTAGCAGCTGGAGGTTACATGCATGGATCACTTTAGAAACCTCCCGCCAAGTGTCGCTTTTCCTAGATTTGTGGCATGCACGTCATAACATCGATTTTATCAAAACTCATTTTTCGGACATTGTAGATCTAATTCCTCACATCAATCTTGCATCTATGACATCCCATATCGTATCTAGGAGTCGTCGGCACATTCATCTCAATTGTTTCAAGATAAACCTGCTTCACATATATTGCATTGTGTTTCTGTCGCTTTTTGTGTTTCGGCTTGTGTGAGTGTTGTCTTCTTGATTTCTACAAACGCTTGCTATCATTTTCATGAATGTTAGACTTTACAAGTGTCATTTTAGTTTTCATTTGCATATCACTATTGTTGCATGCATGACACTGTTTTTGCATCAACGGTCACCGTTGCCGCTACTCGATTCACTCGCATGCATGCTATCCCGTTTTCTGAATCCTTCACTTACTGTTTGCATGCATAATCATTTACTCTTGTTTGCACTCACCTCATCATGCATTCAAACTTCTTATTTTTTCAGTCGCCCGTCGACTAATCTGGACTGCCTTGGCCTAGACGGTGCTTTGCCCAGCTAGCACTATGCATTTTGGGAAGCGAAGGCTCTGTCTTCCCTCCAAAAATTGTGCAAGTCTGGCTCAGCACTGACCTCCAAGCTTGCATTGCACAAGTCTTGGAGGCAGTGTCTTGCTGGCCCCAGAAACTCTGCAATGTAGTTTGTTGGTTGCATGTCACTGCTGACTGAAATTGCACATTGCGCAGTTTTAGTCCTTAGTATTCCTGGTTGGACTATGCATTGAGTAGTTCCAGCAGTCAGTTAGCCTCCTGACAGCCCGAACTGTGTCTTGCGCAGTTTTGGCAGTTAGTCTCTCGACATCCCAGCGGAAATTGCACAACCTTCACAATCAATCACACAGTTATATTGCAAGTCAGTCCTCAAGTTTGTTTTGGTTTTCAATTGACAGATTTCTTTCCATGAGTGTTGCTATGTCTCTAGGCATCACAGGTGTTCGTCTCTCTCTCAGCGGCACAAGTACAATGGCGTTCAGGGGAGCAGGTTCAAAGGACACCATTGAGAGCACAACAGGGGTTGCAGCCAAGCAAGTGTCTATGAGCTTGCCTACCTATGAAGACATCAAGTTGTTTGTAGACAAGGACATCAAGATAATATGGCAACAACAACACAGCGATCAGCACCATCAGCAACAGCAGAAGACAGCACACCCGCACGATGCAAGAGGAAGTTTATTGAAAAAAATAGGCGAAGAAAAGCTGCTAATTCAAAATAAATCAACTCATGACGAAAGCAGCTTTGGAGATTAAAGCTACGAGGTGACTGCTCAACACGAAGATCACACGAAGGTAGAGAGAGAAAAAAAGAAAGAGTTGCATGTGTTGAAGCGGAAACTTAAGTAAGAATAGGAGCTACACAGACGAGAGAATGAGTTGCAACAAGAATAAGTACAACATGGGACGGAACATGCATAGACAGATGAAACTACGCCCGTACAAGTTATAGATCCATCCCAACAGCTGGCATGGAGCAGACAAGGTGAGTAGTGTTGTTGATTGTGTGCAAGGGAATTCAGCAGCATGCATGTCATTGTGCGCATGCATGCGATCCCACCCATTTGGCACACTCACTGAGGCGAAGACAAGAAGCAAGTCCGACAAGAGTTAAGCATGTATTCCAACAAGTTGATGTGCACGACCATTAGCACATGCTTAGGGATCAGTGCAGACCCTATGCATCAGCATGTTTTCAGTTTGGTCGCACCCAAGACAATCATGTGTATGATATCGAATGAGTTGGATGGAGGAGCCATATTAGTGTACTAGGACACAACAGAGGCAAGAGTTCAATTTCAGTAGGATGTCACCATTGAGTGCATGATCACCATAACAAACCACCAAGCTTGGCATCATTTCACCATGGTCGACCACCATGAGGATGTCGAAGAGTTGGTCATCTCGCATATGTCCGAGTTTTAGTGTTGTCTTGCATGGATTACTCAAGCCTATGTCATTCCACATGGGTACATGTGCATTGTAATGTAAAATCATGTAAAGTTAAAGCCCGAGTGCCAATAGTTGGACGTAATAGTCATGTAGTAGGTGAAGAGTCATGAGGGTAGGTGAAGAGTCACAGAGGGGAATGTCAAGGGTCACCCCACCCTTTGCTATAAATAGAACCTCATAACTCATTGTAGAGGCTTTTGGTCAGCCAAGCTTCGAATAGGAGTATTTAGTAGAAATCTTGGACAGTATTGTAATGAGCCTTGGTTTCTCCACTATGAAAAGCTATCATATCTCTTTGGAGGAGCAGACGGCAGTGACTGTAACATTCCACTATCAGAACTAGTGGTTGGTCATGGTTGTATTGTATGATTGGAACTTTCACTTCTTAATATAACAGAGGCAACACATTTCATGCACATGTCGTATTGTATTTCAACGATGTTGTTAAATCTAAATGATATATGTATCTCTTTTATTACACATGCATGTATGGCTATTTTCTGTATAAGTATGTACGTATCTTACAGAAATGTGCTGTTGGTTTAACCATCACTTTGGATTGCTAGCTCACTTTATTTCCATTTTGTGATGCATTTTTGCTTGTGTGTTCCCTTCTTAACTCCGTTCTTTCGCAGATTTCCAAGGGGTGCACTCACCTCACCCCCCATGTGTTAGAACCACTCATGCACCTTCCTTGACTTGTTGCATATGTCACACCCTTGCTACCAACACAGACATCTTACTCGCTTCTGCGCACCATCGTAGTCAAGGCAATACTATACGACCCACTACTGGGACTCCTATACCAAATAGTCTGAGGTCTAGTTGGGACTTCTTACTGGGGAGATCCCCTAACATGTTGGCAGGTCCAACACTGTCAATAGGGAGAAAAGCACAATTTTTTATTGTTTTTGATGCAAAGTAAATCTCCTACTCCCTTATTACATCTGGTTTTCTATAGGCTCCAACATACAGGGGGCTACTACCTCATTTTTTCTACAACATACAACATGCAAGGAAGATCCAACTCCCATAAGTTTTTTGTAGGCTACAACCCACAGGAGGCTTCTACCTCAATAGGCTCCAACCTATTTTTATCAAGCTGCAACTTGAAAGGACACTATAATTCCCTAATACATAAAGAAAACAATGTGTTGGTTACCTAGTCGATAAATCTGCATATCTTCATCTTTGACTTTACTTCTTCTTCTCCTCAAATCTAATTCACATTTGATCCATATGTGCTAAGTAATAAACAACTCAAATTGGGTCATACATTCACCAAAAACTCTAATTGCATGGCCTTGCAAACTCACACATTTTTATAAGCAAGATTTTATGGTTGTTGGTATTCCAAACTTGAATATGAAGTGAACCATTTTGCCTCTTTACATTCCACCAATTCATTTCACACCTCTTCATATTTTGAATATTAAAACACAATTAAGAGCTCAAATATTATTTTTAGCCACCTATAATGATTAAATACACCAACATAATTCCAACATATGCAAGCAAGTAATACATTATAACACCATAACACATATAAAACATTCACTCTCCAATGCAAGCAATATGTATACAACATATGAAAGTAATACATCACTCTCCAAGGCCATACATCTTTTCTGCAACATCTTGTATCACTACTTCTTCTTGTCATTGCCTCACTAGCCTTGAGTCTTGCCTCATCTCTCATGAAGTCTTTCCTTTGTTGTCATGGAGTCTTTCCTTTTCTTTTTCATAGCATCACAAAAATCTCCTCAAACATCAATCATATGTTGTCAAACATCAATATCTTCTTCCATATCCTCAAGCAATTTCCTCAAACATATGCAAGCATCAATCATCAACACAACATATATGCACCTCTTCAACAAACATACCCAAACCATCAAAACATAATAGACATGCCTTGTTGCTCTTGTTGTTCTTGGCCATTACCCTTTGAATCACATCTTTTTATTGCATTCTTATCAAGCATCAACATCATGTAACATAACCTCCTATTGTTAAACATCACTGCAACATACCTTGCTTCTCCTATTGTTCCTTTGTTGCTCCTTTGCCTTTAATTCTCTTTTAATGATCTTTTTCCTTTGCCATCTCATTTCATACCTTGCTTCTCCTATTGTTCCTTTGTTGCTCCTTTTCCTTTAATTCTCTTTTAATGATCTTTTTCCTTTGCCATCTCATTTCATACCTTGCTTCTCCTATTGTTCCTTTGTTGCTCCTTTGCCTTTAATTCTCTTTTAATGATCTTTTTCCTTTGCCATCTCATTTTTTGCTGCTATTTTGCCACCACATCTTTGCTACTCTTTTGTTGCTTCTTTTCCTTGATCACAAACATCCATGCTTATTTTTTCTCCTTTGACATTGGTGGCAACACATTAGTCCCCCCCGTTTTGTCTTGAGAAATATTTCTCCTTGTTGCTCCTAACCTCTACTTATCTCCCCCCCTTGGCATCAATGGCAAGGGGGTTAAAATTGCCCACAATGGCACTCATACTGGTGCCCATGATGGTACTTTGAAAAACATAAGTCACTCAAGTTCATTTTTTTTTCATAGTTCAACAATCATAACATAATTCTAAGGTGATCTCCAATAAAATATATGCATAGATGCATTAAAGAAATTACACACTGCAAAAAAAATAAATCAATCAATCCAAAGGCAATATTGGACATATCCACAAAGAAATAAACCAACTGCACAAAATAATTAACCCTCCAATCACAATGGCATTTGATTATACTCTCAGTAATGGATTTAGTGATGCAAATTTGTTAAGAAGCATTAATTTAGAGAAACCAATTGGCAACATCTTCATCTTAAGGTACTCCATACAAATTCCCCATGACCATTGTCATCATTCCAAACACATGCTTTGTCATAATTCTAATGTATGAAGCTGCATCAAAATGATCATAGATGTTATCAACGCTGCTACATAATTAAATTTGCTCCATAATAGAGGTTTCACAGTGAAAACCTTAGGGCATAACCATGTTAGGGCACAAAACCCTAATTCATAAAAGCACACTTGGACAATTCAATTAGAAATGTTTCTCCCCATTAAAAACGAAATGTTTCTCCCCATTAAAAACGTTGGGAAATTCAATTAAAATTGCTTTTCTCCATAATTTGTCAACGTTGCATAAATATACATTGCATAAATAAATCAAGGTGGCTCTCCATAATATATCAAGTCTACGTAAATACACACACTACACAAATGATGTATCAACGTTGGCTTGAATGTATTCACAATATTCAAGGTTATTCTTGTGCAATTCCTCTTGTAGACATTGCTCTTATGCAGATCCTCTTGTAAACATTTCTCTTGTGTAATTCCTCTTGTAAATGTGGCATAAATAATGTATCAACCTTGGCTTGAATGTATTCACAATATTTAATGTTTCTCTTATGCAATTCCTCTTATAAATGTTGGTATGGTAAACGCCGCTTTTGTACCATCCCTCTTGTAAATTCTGTTGGCATTATGTTTCTGGTATGGCTATATATGTTACAGATGTTGTACTTGATGGCAACCCCCATGGCAAGGCTCTCAATATATTGAAAATTAAGAAGTACGCAGGTGATCAGTTCAGAAAGTGCGTACCCACAGGTACACCGTGAAGGGACCGCGCCCTGATACGCAGATAAGCCGTCCATGAGGTGCGTACCCCAGTGCACACATTTCAAGGCAAAGAAAAGCACACGTGGGTTTCTTATGTTTAACTAGCCGACGGTATTTGTGTTTCTATGGTTTTGGCTCGTGGTATTGATCCATGATTTTAGGAGGAGCTTGCCTATATAAAGCAAAGGAGATCACTTGGCTATGCATCTTTTGCAATTGAATATCTTAAGATCTGAAATATATTGGGTTATGGTCTTAAAAGCTTGATCTTTATGAAAGTGAATCTGCGAAGGGTGATCTCTCGAGCGCACGATCAGATCTGGGAATCTGAGCATCTGTGCCACTCTGGTGGACTGCCTATTTGGCCCTAATCAGGAGTACGCAGGTGTTTAACAGGAGAGCGGCGTGGGTACGCAGAGCAGAAACAGAAGATCTGCGTGGGTACGCAGAGCAGAAACAGAAGATCTGCGTGGGTACGCAGAGCAGAAACAGGAGACCTGCGTGGGTACGCAGAGCGAAGAAGGTTCAGGTGCGTACGCACAGTAACTGTACGCGGCGTGATAGTATCTCTAGGCGCGTACCTGCAGCAATAGTACGCGGCGTAATAGTGTCTCTGGATGCGTACCTTCAGTAACAGTAAGCAGCGCGGTTGAAGAAACAGTGCGTGGACACACAGTGCAACAGAAGGGTCTCTGCGGGTATACGCAGGGGAGCAGAAGGTGAAGTGCGTACGCACGCAGACCAGAGAAAGAAGAACTGCGTATCTGTCTTAAGACATTTTGTTTGGCTGTATTTTTCTGTTGATAAGGTGTTCTGGGTCTGGTTCTATTATTGTTGATCTGGTTACTACAGTTGACTGGGTGATGTTCTTATACTTGATGATCATTTGATGCTTATGGATCCAGTTTGAAAATTTATGAAAAGTGGTCCTTGTGAGAAACGAAGTAGGGGGTTGTAGCTCCCTTCCAGGAGAGACCTGAAAACGAGAGAGAGTTGTAGCTCTCTGCAGGTTGCAGCCTGCGTACTGGTAAAGGACTGCACCAGTACAAAACCATTGTAAAAGGAGTTTCTAATTTGAAAGAAGATAGAGACATATTGCAGCAGGTGGTTTTCACCCACATTGGGTTTCCACCTTACATCTTGTGTTCTTTGGTGTGACTATCTGTTTTCTTTGTTCATGCTCATTATTTTATGGTACTGACATGCAAAAATAATACAAAGAACAAATAAGGAAGATTTATTAAAAGAATTAGATAATACTGATTCACCCCCTCTCAGTATTATTTCCAACAAATGCTACATAAATAATTCCTCTTGTTTCTTCTAATTTTGAAAAGTATGATGAAAGACATGAAGGCATGTTCAGGCACAAAACTCTAATTCATAAAATATATGAAAGCATTCAACAACTCTAATTCATAAAATATATGAAAGCATTGCATTGTTGATTGCGTTAGTGCATTGGAAACACATTGCACATTGTTGAATGAGAAAATATATGAACTCATTGGCATTAAAAAGCCATTAAAATATATGAAGGCATTAAAACTAGAGACATTTGCAAATGTGGTTGCAACCCAGTTCAATGCGTTTCATTGTAATGTTGTTGGAATTCAATTCAATACAAAGGCACTAACCGTATAAAGCATCGCACTACAACATTTTACCAACATTGTTGTAAACTAAATGTTGCTCCTTTGATTCCATAATAATCATTGCTCCTCTCACATCATAATAACATTGTTGGAAGAACGTATAACTCTGCTCCTCTCGCCATAATAGCATTGTTTGGCATAGTTAATAAAGTTGTTATGCAACAGTAATATACATTTGCGTTTATATATTTAATAAAGTTGCTATGTGCCAACGCAATTTCCAACACAATGTGCCAATACCCATAATTATATGATAACGTTGCATATATGATAGCCATAATTCATAAAATCATATATATCAATGCTTCATAATATGATAATAATGTGCCAATAGCCATACTACGATAATGTTGCAATATGTGCCAATTGAATATTTGCATTGATATCATGCCAACTCTCTCTCAAATAATATGTGCCAAGATTCCCATGACTTGAATATGTGAAAACGTATTGCATACGTGAAAACACCAATTGAATATGTGAAAATGCTTCCAATATTCCTTAACGTTGCCCTCCATATATTAATGCCACTATTGCAGTATTGTTTGTGTAATGCCACTATTGCAGTATTGGTTGTGTAATGCGTTGTGTTATAATACCAATGACATTTATACCTTAGATGATTATATAAAATCAACACCATGCACCATAAATATAACCATATAACCACACCAATTCCCATATAACATACCATAAATACAATCATATAACATGCCATTTTCATGCGCTTCTTCCAATTATATTGGCAACAAATTACCATGCCAACGATCTCACCACATGCCAAAACTAGAAGTAATTGCACTGAACACGAATCACAAAAAATTTGATCATATACAAATTTGGGTATTTGGAGAAATCAAATTGTAATTCTATACATTCACTAACATAATTTTTGAGTTTCCACCAAGATAGTCCTCAATTTTTATCTCATTGTGACGTAGGAAAAACCCCTAAAGGCAATTTCCATACTTTTCATAATAACCTTATGTAACCCTGTGGGTTATGGTCCACCTACACCAATCAGAAGCGTTTACATTGGTGGATTTTATCCAAAACCTGACCAATCACCAAACAACATTTCTACACCTAATCCGCCAACGAATGCCGGTCCCACCTGAATGCACACAAGACCAAACCTCAAATCGCAATTGAACAACAATCGAGAATTGAACATCAATCACAATTGAACAACAACTGAACAGTAACTCAACAAAAATTGAACATCAACTAAACATCAACTGAACAACAACTGGTATTTGAACAGAAATCAAACAGAAACTAAACAACAATTGGTATTTGAACAGCAATCGGTCCCACGTTGACCTTCCCTTTTTGCACAGGCACTTTTCTCTATGCCATTGATCTTACCATTCAATCTGATGGTCGATAGTCACCCGATCATCGCACATCGCATATCAAAATTTCTCTCGGCCAGGGTTCATTCACTCATGAATGATGTGATGTGATATTAATCCAATAGTCAGCATCGGCAGTGATCCAACGGTCTACGGCCCTTCAACTAACACATGGGTTAAAAACATGCCTAATCCCCATCGTTGACTGTGACATAAGCGTTGACTAGTGAGATCGACGACTATGATTTAGTGTGGCGCTTCAACCACAATCAAGACACCCGTAGACTCCTAACCTCCGCAGTTATGCATTTCACTTTGGCTTGTTTCGCTTTTCCACCAAACTTGGTGCTTCAATTAAATTTCCTTCTCACCTCCAAATCGACTTGATACCAAGTTCAACTCTGCCAACTCCTTTCTCCTTTTAGAAACAGTGTGCCGAGAATTCTCTAATTTTTTTTACTCTTCCTTGCAGCTATACCTCTGTTTCTTTAACACCACTTCGAACTAGAATACATAATACTCTCTATATTATTTCCCTTCTTCCAGATTTCGTAACTCGTTCTTTACTTGACTTGTACATACATCTATTAAATCCAAACTAGAATCACATGGATTCTACCCAGATGGTAAGTCTTTTGTCACTCAGAAAGGCTTTCAGAAATTCAACTTGAATTCATTCATCATGGTTTATCACATAGAAATCATAAATTCACAATTACGGATCACTCAGCACATAAAAGGAATGACACACACAGTCACAATGAATTCAATTTCCTCATTCATTAAACAAATGTATAGATACAAATAAAATCTTGTTTTACAATCTAGCTTTGACCTGATCTGCCTTTACATGGTCTGTATCAATGGCCCTTTCTCATTTCAATGCCCGTAGGCTCACAATCCAACCCTCCTGTCTACTAACTCTCTCACTGATTCTCCCTATCCTCTCTATCATATTGTTATACGCAGGCTTACATTTATAAAATTAATTACACAGTTATGGATTATTCTAAATCCATGATTTCCTCCATAGATCACTCAACTAAATCCCTAAAATATCTTATCCCTCTTTTGACTCAAATAATTTCTATTCAAAGAGATCATAATCCCTAACATATCTATACAACCCAACTGCTCTGATATTCTCAATTATAAGAGGACATTTACAATAAACCACACACTCAGATTTTTCTCTTAAAATCTACATAATTTATAAAATAATTAATAAAAACATCACCCCCTAAATCAACCAAGTAAACAATGACATTTTAGCAAGATGCTACTACATCAGATTCCCCATGTAGAAAAGGTTCCATAGACTCCTGTCTATGAGGTTTGTCACTTTTCTGTAATAATGTGACAACCACAAGTCTCAATGACTTGCTACCTCTATGATTCCAAACTCTGTTTTGCCACCGGTCCTTTAAAGTATCAACTCCATTCTGTAATTTTGCATAGAATTCCCAAAATAGTATTTTCAGAGAATTATTGAACATGATTCTCAACTTTCCATGCCACACCATCTATTCCTCTAGAAATATAGACTTGTGAACCGCAAGCGGAACCTCGAATACCCACTTCCCTGGTCTCTAAATTTCGATTGGGTTTTGAACTGGCTCTACATTAGCACTTATAGTTTTATTAGCTGACTTGGTAGTATTGAAATTAATAAGAGCTAAATCTAAAATTTCACCATCACCAGCATCACTCACTTTGTCAACCAGATTCCGTCAGTTTTTACAGCAATTACTTCTGCCAATTCCTCGGAGTAATTCCTCTTTGTCAATTACATCAATACAATTGATGTTCTCTGTAGTGTCTTCTCCTCCTTCCGTTGCAATTTCTGTGGTCTTATCTTCTTCGGCCTCTAGCTTTTTGTCTGTTGCTTCCTTCTCTAGTTGCACTGGACACTCAACTTTCTGTAATGAAGAATAATCCAGAACTTCTTCTTGATCACAGCTATAGTCATTGACTGTCCCTATAGTAAAAAATTTCTCATCCGATACTGTCTCTACATTCATCAACAAATTATTAGTTTTAAAAATACAAGACCTTTCGCCCTCTTTTG
This sequence comes from Pinus tabuliformis, assembly GCA_031772625.1. Classification (NCBI taxonomy): domain Eukaryota; kingdom Viridiplantae; phylum Streptophyta; class Pinopsida; order Pinales; family Pinaceae; genus Pinus; species Pinus tabuliformis. The sequence continues at coordinate 660,837,383 of CM062804.1, forward strand.
ATGCTTCAAGCACCAATATTCCACCATAGACCTTTTGGATTTCAGTAGATCCTCTTTGTTGTGACTCCATTCCCTTGAGTCTCTCCTTCTCTAACAAATGAATATGAATTTGTTCAAGTTCTCTGAACTCATTTATCAGCTTGCCATTCCACTTCTGTTGCAATAGCTTCCACTTGACTCGTTTCTTCATTCTCCATCTATGTCTTCAGTCTTCATTTGTCTTTCTTTGTAGCCACTCCATTAATATATCTACTTTTGCTCTCATTACTGCCAAACTAATCTCACGCTCTTCATTCTTATGCCAATTGTTATACTCTCGCAATCCACTGCCTTCCTCAAATTTACTCTCATGTTGCTGATCATCTCTTTTAAATTGTTGGTTTCTTCCATCTTTATCCTACTGGATTACTACTTTTGTTTCCTTCATGTCTCAAGGATATAACTTTCTTGTTGCTTCTGATCTTTCATCTCATCTTCAAATAATCTCTGCTCAAGTTCTCTGATTTCAACATCATATTTATTAATGTTGTTTTTCATACCTATAGCCACATTATTAATTGAAGAGTCAAAACATTCACTTAATTATATAAACGTTAGAGACATTTCATCCTTATCATGCATGGTAACCTCAATCTCTTCTTTATCAGGTTCTGAAAGCTTCCTTTCTCCTTCAAATTCCTTGAGCAATCTTTCCAAGAACTCTATTTCCATGTGAAATCTTTCCAGCATTTCATCAAAATCTTCATTCTCAACTTCATTCTTTTCCTGGCAATCCTCCTGAGTTATCCTGTTTTCTGTACCATCACATTGCAAAATTCTTTCATCAATTTCATTAAACAAATTCATTTCTTTACCTCCTTGGAATACCACTACAACGTTTTCATTATGCTTCTAGTCCATAACAACTTCAATTGACTGTCTTACACCAAACATAAATTCATCTATGAATTTTTTCTACTGCAATAAATCAACACCTTCCTCCTCTAAAAGGCATCCTCCATCATACTTGACTTCAAGGGCTTTATTCATCTTTGTTATAGTTTCACCACACTGTCCATCATCTTCTGCACGTCATTCAAACATAAACAAACTATGAGATTTAAAAACACAAGGCTTCGTAGCCTCATCTGCTTCCCTCGTCAACATATCTTCAAATTGTTTTGAACTATTCCAATAGTCCATGAGATATTCATCTGATCTCTCATTATCCTCTTCACCCAAAAATTCACCCTGTTCTGGTTCACAAATGGAAACTTCCATTTCTGACTCTGCTTCTCTGAGGTTTTCCATCAACCGCTTCACTTGTCTCTATCGTAGCCTTCTCTGTAACTTCTGCCACTTCACTGGCTTCTTCTTTAATACCCAACCTAATCTTCGGTTTTCCTCTAGCAGCATTCTTAACACATCGAGTTCTTCTCTTATCTCAACAATCTCCTTTTCAAACTCCACTTGACGCATCTATTTCCTGCGGATTGTTTTAGCATCCTTTTCCTTCATCTTGTAGCCTTCTTCTGAACCTTCCATATGAATTTCCATAGCCATCTTCTCTTTTGTTTGAGCCTCTACACCTCCAACCCATCAACTTCCTTCTAAGTTGATCTTCTCACCAAGCTTCTCCTCTACCTGGTTTCCAAGTCCTCTTCTCCTTAGAAATTTCACTGAGAAATCTTGCTCTCTGTCTGGTTGCTACAATCACTTCTCTTAAAGACTCCTATGTCCCTGTCTATTCCAAGCCTCAGCTGGAATGAGGTTCTGCTACAATCTCTAAGAACTTCCAAAAGTTCTTCCTACAGTCTTACTATTGTAGTCTTGTGCCAAACTTTTCCCTTCATTCAACTGTTGTGAACTTTCATACCTTTGTAATCATAAATCTTCATAAGCAAGAACATCCTTATTTTGCACACAAAATCTCCTTTCTACTCCCAGGAAACCTTTCCCTGCTCTGATACCAAAAAAGACGCAGGAAAAACCCCTAATGGCAATGTCATTGATTTTCATAATAACCTTATGTAACCCTGTGGGTTATGGCCCACCTATACCAATCAGAAGCATTTACATTGGTGGATTTTATCCAAAACCCGATTAATCACCAAACAACATTTCTACACATAATCCACCAACGAACGTCAGTCCCACCTGAATGCACATAAGACCGGACCTCAAATTGCAATTGAACAACAATCTGGCATTGAACAACAATTGCAATTAAAAAACAATCACAATTAAACAACAATCAGGAATTGAACAACAACCGCAATTAAACAAAAACTAAACAACAATTGAACAATAATTGAACAACAACTGAACAACAATTGAATAACAACTGGTATTTGAATGGCAATCGAACAACAACTGAACAATAACTGAACAATGATTGAACAACAACTGAACATCAACTAAACATCAATTGGTATTTGAATAACAATCGTTCCCACGTTGACTTCCCACATTGACTTTCCCTTTTTGCACAAGCACTTTGCTCTATGTCATTGATCTTACCATTCAATCCGATGGTCGATAGTCACCCGATCATTGTACATCTCATATCGCAATTTCTCTCAGCCAGGGTTCATTCACTCATGAATGATGCGATGTGATATTAATCCAACGGTCAGCATCAATAGTGATCAACAGTCTACGACCCTTCAACTAACACATGGGTTAAAAACATGCCTAATCCCCATCATTGACTATGACATAAGCGTTGATTAGTGAGATCAATGACTATGATTTAGTTTGGCGATTCAACCACAATCAAGACACCCGTAGACTCCTAACCTTCGCAATTATGCATTTCACTTTGGCTTGTTTCACTTTTCCACCAAACTTGGTGCTTCCATTAAATTTCCTTCTCACCTCCAAATCGACTTGATACCAAGTTCAACTCTGCCAACTCCTTTCTTTGCTTAAAAACAGTGTGCCGAGAATTCTCTAATTTCTTTACTCTTCCTTGCAACTATACCTCTATTTCTTTAACACCACTTCGAACTGGAATACATAATACTCTCTATATTATTTCCCTTCTTCTAGATTTTGTAATTCGTTCTTTACTTGACCTGTACATACATCTATTAAATCCAAACTAGAATCACACGGATTCTACCCAGATGGTAAGTCTTTTGTCACTCAGAAAGACTTTTAGAAATTCAACTTGAATTCATTCATCATGGTTTATCACACAAAAACCATAAATTCACAATTACGGATCACTCAGCACATAAAAGGAATGACACACACAGTCACAACGAATTCAGTTTCCTCATTCATTAAATAAATGTACAGATACAAATAAAATCCTGTTTTACAATCTAGCTTTGGCCTGATCTGCCTTTACATGGTTTGTATCAGTGGCCCTTTCTCGTTTCAATGCCCGTAGGCTCACAATCCAACCCTCCTGTCTGCTAACTCTCTCACTAATTCTCCCTATCCTATCCTTATACGCAGGCTTAAAGTTATAAAATGAATTACATAGTTATGGATTATTCTAAATCCATGATTTCCTCCATAGATCACTCAACTAAATCCCTAAAATATCTTATCCCTCTTCTGACTCAACTAATTTCTATTCAAGGAGCTCATAATCCCTAACATATCTATACACCCCAACTCCTCTCATATTCTCAATTATAAGAGAAAATTTACAATAAACCACACACTCAAATTTTTCTCTTAAAATATACATAATTTATAAAACAATTAAGAAAAACATCACCCCCTAAATCAACCAAATAAACAATGGCATTTGATCAGGATGCTCTTGCATCACATTGTATTCAAAACATGGTCTTCTTCACTAGCAATAGATAGTCAATCAACTGATCTTTAGGTTGGCCCATGCTTTTTGCAAGGAAACTTTTAAATTATGTCACTGGGTGTCTTTTTGATCCCGTGACCAACACCTTCCCAAACCTAAAACAAAAACTCACAACCTCTAATACACAGATAAATTTAATCTCCAAACTCGCACAAAATTTTAATACCTAAAACATTTACACAATATCTTATTATGCTCAGCTTATATTAAACGAAAATATAACACATAAAACAAAAGCTATGTTTGGAAAAAGAGCCCAAATCATATAATGTAAGCATCATGCCAAGCATAGAGTTTCAATTTGGGGTAGGTTTTGTGAATGTTGCGCAATAGGTTGCCCCATATCAAGCATCCATATCAGCTGCTATTGGTTCAACTCCGTGCCAATGAAAAACCCTAAAATATTCAAGTGCTTCAAGTAGAATGAGTTGATTGGTCAATAATGGTGAGATGTTGAAGGCTGGGAGTAGCATATCATTCCATTATGTTAACAACTTTCAATATCCATTAGCACTCGTTAGGAGTTGAACATTTTCAATCAGCCTAGAGCCATTATGGTTCCCTCTAGCTATAACATCCTTCTAACATTGTTTTGGCAATCTAGGATTGGTATAGACTCATAATTTAGGTAGACCTCAGATCTGTTGTGCTGACAAGTTCATAGTATACTCACAAGTAATGTTCCACTATAACACAAGTCCTCAATTTAGCTCAAGTCTCCTTATAGTATGTAATGAAAGAATCTTATATTTGCTCAGATCCACTGCAAAAAATGTAACATCCCAATTTATCTTCCCATCCTTTGTTAATGCATGACATATAGTGCCACCATCATAACATTGCTACAACCATTGAATATCTACTTGACAGTCTAAACAACGTTCCACATTCATGTAACGTTTCATTTTATCAAAACTTCTAATTATGTCCAATCATAAGTATAAACATCACTGGCATCTCTAGATCTTTGATCCCCTAGCATTTTATATTAGGTAACATTCCCATATAACAACAACATCGCTCCAAATGTAGTGAATCAATTTATACGGTAATCAACACATATATTAATGCATTAAACTACTGCCACAATATGTTAATACTAATTACATCATGAAAGATGAAATAATTTAATACAATGATCACCAATACAATGTTGTCAATATGGTTTTTGTTGGAACATATTTAACATTGATCAATGTTGTACACTTTCCAATTTGTAATGATTTCCATCATTCCTTGTCAGCTGACACTAATTTCAAAGTGTGGAAATAACTACATTTTCAACCATCGTTTAGTAAATAATGCATGTGTTCCATTATCTATTAGTCACGACTTTTGGCACCACTTGTATTAATTTTTGTGTGTTAACATTCCATTTTCCTTCAAATTGTGTAACACATACTGCCATGCTTGCTAAGTTTTATAGGTGATGCTCAACAATTCTGCCAATATGACTACAACTTCCAGACTATAATGTAATGTTATAGATTTCACTAACATTCCATCCTAATGACCCATTCCAGTTACACTTCCACTAACACCTCCTTATGCAACTTCTACATGTTCTCATACACCAATTGGAACTTTTACCTTTATTCCTACTATTTACAATTCTTGTTCCCAAATTTCTCATGGTTTGTTGGTCTACTACTAACATTGAGTTGGTGCTCTCTGAGACATGATAATTGTTTTCAATGGCTCTAACAAATTATGCACTAGTACTAATTTTATCATCTATACCAATTCTCTTTCTTAAATATACTACCTTAGCAACACTCGTCGAGACAAGACAGGTCTCGTCAAAATATTTTTTCCTTGCTCAATGCATCTTTTCCCAAAACATACCCTTCAGATAGAATTGAAGTAGCTACCTCCAAGTTCGTGAGTCTTGGTTACTACACCACCAGGAGTCCTCACAAAATAACTAGTCTCATAGTCTTCAAACTCATGTTCAAGCCTCCATGATGGACTATTCCAAATGTCAAAAGACTGATCACTACTCTGCTAATTGACTATACACACTCTTTGATCTATTATGGTTTCTTCGCTCAATAGAACATCTATTTCCACAGCATAGGGCTAGTATAAAGTTCTAGAAACAACACGAGCTTCCTCTCTAGTTGTCTCTAATTCAACGCTTTCAACTGTTCCATAGTGGGAGAAGAAATTTCTGACAATCTCTTCTATTACATTTGAAGAAAAATTCATCACTTGCATGGTGTAATATTGCATGATCTCACTGTCAGGCACTACTTCCCTTAAAATTTTATTTCCCACCCTTTATGCAAACCCATGGCTAACGATCTTACAATCCTTAAGTATTGATTCTCCCTATATGGTGCGAATTCCAATAAATGAGTGAATACATCCTTGAGATGAGCACCAATGACCATGCTTTTCTTTTTTTCTTTTAATTGATTAATTAATTTTTGTTTATTTGTTTGATTATGCTGTAAAAACTTACTATAGAACCATAATATTTGTCTCCATTGTATGCATTTTCTTTGCATAGTTTGGCTATACACAAATTCTTGTATTATTTCTCTATGCAAAATAACCTGCGTTGTGTTTCCAAAACTGACTTTAAGTCAGGAATGCAAGTTTGGGATTCATTTAATTAGACATTCCTTAAGAAGTTAGTATTGATACATCCAATTGTCCACTCTTAGGTCTTCAAGTTCTTAAACTACATACTTCGAGCATTATCTGATATCTTGTCAAATTCATTTATATAGAAAATGCCTTTGTCATACTTCATGTGTTTAGTCTCCTCATATTTGTCATTTCTTCCAATGCATTCTTGAGTTTGCTCTCCCCCTGAAACAATGATTCTCTGAGTTACAACAAGTTCTTCATTTCTTCCATGAAGAGCTCCCAATGAGACCAAGTTGACTTCAAATGATTGAAGTCACAGGTTACTCTTTTTTCTTTCTCTTCCACACTTTAGTATATTGCCTTCTATTGTCTACATTTTCTTTTAACTCAATGTTTGGTCTACTTGCAGTAGCTTCCATCTTTTGTCTAGAGTTATTTAGAGTATATGGAAGCTTACAATATTTGGCTTTGTCTCCAAGGTTTCTGCATAAATGGAACCTTATATGACCAAGAAAAGTTTGAAAAGGCTTGTATCTTCTTGAGTCGTTTCTACTTTTCTTTACATACATTTTGCATTCAGTAGCTTTATGTCCAAATCCATTGCACAAATAACAATAACCATAAAAATTATTTTTGTACTTGGTGAATGGTTGTCTTATTTGTTTTCTTGCTTGAGTGAGCCTTCTTGTTTGTTGCATGTTCTGCGGATTAGTCTTGGTTTGCTTGTTCTTACATTTTGTTGCTACATGTCTAGGCCCATAGTAAGAAAAACACATGATATATTTCACAGGAGCAGAGAATCTCCTTTGAGATCTTTTGAATTTGCTCAATTCATCTCTAGGAGTAAATGTAATTTTTGCAAATGATCATTTCTTCATCTCATTCTTTGGTTCTTGATTTTTTTGCTTGTTTCTTTTGCTTCTTTACAAATCATGCTTCCATTGGATTCTTCTTCTATAATTATTTTTAGGGATGCTTCATTATCCTTTAAGGTTTCCTTTGATCTACTTCACTTTTCTAAGTTCTTCATGAAGACATTCTCCTCTTATAGTTGTTTACACAATCAATTTTTTTCTTCTAACTCACTTCTATCTGAATTAGTCTCAACTTACAACCTTTCACATTATTCTCCTTTATCCTTTAGTTGTCTACTCATTACCTCTTCTTTTTTTTTTCTTCTTCAAGATGTTTCCTTAGGCTAATAATTTCCTCCTTGAATTTATGTTCTCTTTCATCACATATCTGCAATAGTTTCTTATAGTCTATGCTCTCCTTCTTCAATATTTTTGTTTCAAATAAGGCTAAGTCAAGCTTATCTTATTCTCAAGCTATCTTTTCTTCACGAGAATCTGGTGCATAACAGGTCTCATTTGATTGAACATTTTCTTTTTTATAGAACTTTTCTTTTTGCTCTTTTTCTTCTTTTCAACAATGCAACTACTAATGTCCCCTTCATGCATGAGTTGTAACCCTTCCTAGATTAATTTTGTAGATATTATCAATATCTTTATTATGTAGGTTGATATAGATTGCACATTTTTCTTGAGCATTCCATTGATGTTCTTTTATAGATGGGGAGTCTTTACATTAACCATCACATACTAGCTTCCATACACTAGGTCCATAAGCTACGAGTTTAGATTTTGCCTTATCTCTCCATTCATTAAAGTTTGTTTCACTTAACATGAAAGAAATTTGATAGTCCATGAGTTAACCAATTCTATCTCCAAGTTGTTAGGCTTACACCGAAGTAAATTAACATTAATACCAATTAATGATAACTTAACTAAATTGAGAGTGGTTTGTGAATCAGTTTAGTACATTCATGGAAATTAAAATTATTTTATTTTGATTGATTAATTGAAACATTAAATGAGAAGCTTAATACATAATGATAAACAGATTGAATACATAAAATAAAAGTAATAAGTAATCCAAAACACCACATAAGCACATAACATCAACACAATGGAAACCAAATATCAGTGGAAACCCATAAAGGGATAAACACATGGTTTGTCATTGTTGTGATGCAAAGAAAAGCTCCTAATCCCTTATTAAATTTTATTTTATGTAGGTTCCAACCTACAGGAGTCTACTACCTAAAGTTTTTTTCAATCTACAACATGCAAGGTAGCTCTAACCCACATGAGGCTCCTACCTCAACAGGCTCCTACCTCAATAGGCTCCTACCTCAATAGGCTCCAACCTGTTATTTATCAAGCTGCAACTTGAAAGGTGAATATAATATCCTGATACATAAAGAAAATAATGTGTTGGTTACCTAGTCTATAAATATGCATACCTTCATCTTTGAATCTACTTCTTATTCTCCTCAAATCAGCTTCACATTTACTCCATATGTGCTAGGTAATAAACAAATTAAATCGACTCATACATTCACCAAAAACTCTAACTTCGTAGCCTTACAACCTCACACATTTTTATAAGAAAAATTTTAAGGTTGTTGGTATTCCAAACTTGAATATGAAGCGAACAATTTTTCCTATTTGCATTCCACAAATTTGTTTCACACCTCTTCATATTTTGAATATTAAAAAACAATTAAGAGCTTAAATATTATTTTCAACCACCTATAATGATTAAATACACCAACATACTACCAACATATGCAAGCAAGTAATACATTATATCATGATAACACACATAAACCATTCACTCTCCAATGCAAGCAATATGCACACAACATATGAAATTAATGCATCACTCTCCAAGGCCATACATTTGTTCTGCAACATCTTGTATCACTACTTCTTCATGCCATTTCCTTGGCAACTTTGAGTCTTTCCTTTTCTTTCATGGAGTCTTTCCTTTGCTGACATGGAGTCTTGCCTTTGCTTTTGCCTAGCATCACAACAATATCCTCAAACATCAATAATATATTGTCAAACATCAATCTCTTCTACCATCTCCTTAAGAAATATACTTAAACATATGCAAGCATCAATAATCATCACAACATATATGCACCTCTTCAACAAACATACCCAAGCCATCAAAACATAATAGGAATGCCTTGTTGCTCTTATTGTTCCTTTTCCATCACCCTTCGCATCACATGTTTGTATTGCATTCTCAGAAAGAATTAACAACATGCAACATAACCTCTTTTTGTCACATCATTGCAACATACCTTGCTACTCCTATTGTTCCTTTGTTTCTCCTTTTTCTTTGTTGGTATTTTTCATTTGTTGCTCCTTTTGCATCTCATCTTTTGCTGCTCTTTTTCCATCACATATTTGTTTCTCTTTTGTTGCTTCTCAACCTTGATCACAAACATACATGCTTGTTGCTACTCCTTTTCCATCAATGAAAACAATGTCAACATCAAGGAACATAGTGACTTTTGTCCCATTTCTTTTTGTAATGTAATCTACAAAGTGATCACCAAATTAATAGCCAATCACTTCAAACCCATCCTTCCCTAGGACATTTCAAGGAAACAAACTTGTTATGTGGAGGGGCGTCAAATTTTGGATGGTAAAATGATTGCACATGAAGCCATTCACTCTTTAAAATCCTTAAAGAAATATGGCTTGCTTCTAAAACTTGATCTCTCTAAGGTGTTTGATAAAATCAAATGGATATATCTCTTCAAAATTCTCCTCACCTTTGGCTTCGACCTTAATTGGATCTATTTGATCAAGATCCTTATTTATTTAACCTTCTTCTCTATTTTTCTACATGAATCACTTACTACACCCTTTTCAACCTCTCATGGTATCTGACAAGAGGATCTGACGTCACCTTTTCTCCTTATTATAGCAGTGGAGGGTCTCAGCCAGGTATTTAAATTGACAATTGAGGATAAAAAAAATCAAAGGACCGCATCTATTTGGTGATGATCTCCCTTTATCACACTAAGACTTTGTGGATAATATCTTGGGTATGGGAATTCCAACTATTCAAGAAGCCAAAGTATTTTCCCAAATTCTGTAGCACTGCTCTCCTGCCTTAGGTATGGAAATAAAAAAGCTAAAATTGATATTCATTTTTCTTTAATATGCCTTTGGCTATGCAAAAACATATTTCAAAGGCATTTGATTTCCAAATAAATAAATCGCTATAAAAATACCTAAGAGCACCGCTTGTTGATAGTTCCCTAAAGCTCTATTTATGCGAGGATCTAATTAGCAAATTCAACAATAATTTAACCAGCTATACCTTTTGATCACTAAACTTGGTAGGAAGACTAGTCCTCCTCAAGTCAGTTTTACAATATTTGACCATATATTTATGCTTTGCTCTGATGGCTCCCTTATCCATCCTTAACTCAATCAATATCTTGCAATGGTATTTCATGTGGGAGGAGTAAATTTGGAAAATACGACTGTTGGTCAATGGTAGCTTGGGATAAGATATACAAACCTAAAATAAAGGGAGGTTTGGGGCTAAGAGATCCTTCAACTTTAGGTAGAGTTTTGAGATCCAATATCTAGTGGCATCGACTCCAAGGAGGTAAATACCTTTGGAAATGCAAAGGTATGAGAAAATATGCAAAGGAAATTCCTATTGGATAGCTGATAAGTATTCCCTTCTACCAAGAAATCTCCTCCATTTGGAATCTAGAAAAAAATAAGTGCATTTGATACAACTACACTACTTCTGGGAAATCCATTATGAGCAAGAAACCATGTTTTGGGAGGACTCATGGAAAAAATTTCCAAAATTCCAAGACCAAAAGGACTTAAGGGATCTACACCTCCACATGAATTCTTAGGGCCTTCAAAAATTCAAAGACTATTGGGATGCCTTTAACTCGAATAAAACATGGAGAGAATGGTTAATTTCAAGGGAATGGAACCACATCACCTAACACCAATAATCTCAACAAATCTAAGGTTTTCTTTCCTCTGAAATACCAACCTCTACGCCCTCCGTCATGTAGCACTAATAAATTCAACAAATCTCAGTTGATTTACCATCATTTAAGTATTATGTCTGGAGATAATATTGTTCAAAATGAAGCTTACAATCCGAAAATTGTGTTATTTCCAGTGATAATATTGTTTCTGCAACATTCAATGATAAGTAATGTTGTTGTTAAAAAAATGGGTGTGTTACAATGTTTTGGAGATTCTCTAGCTGATATAGGGAATTAGTTAGCGACAACAAGTAATCTGAACCAACAAAATTTTGCCAATATTCTTTACTATGAAACATATTTTTTCAAAGAAACATGAAAGCTTTTGAATGAGTGATTGATATTTGATTAGATTGGTCAGTAGTACAAATATTTTGAAAATAAATAGGCCCAAGCAATTTTTATATATTATTGCCTATTCAATTTCATTTTCATTTGGTAAAATTTTGTTTGGAAGCACAAACTTCTAATATGTCGTTCTTAGAACCATATATGAGTAAAAGAAACACTTCAAAATTCACCAGTGGTGTTAAATTCACAGTGGCTGGAGCCACAACCTTGAAGCTTGGTTTCTTCAAAGTGAGGAATATAGGGTCGCTTTTGACTCTACTTTCCCTCTACATTCAACTTTAGTGGTTTCTATTGCAAAGACACAAGATATGTGGAAACTATGGAGAAGGTATTGTGGCTTCTTTTTTTGCTATTCTATCTCTTGCCACCAAATAATTTGTTCTACTTACATTTTCTTATATGTTTTGCTTTTTCATTAATCAATAATTTCCCTTTGTCATCCATTAATAATTTCACTTTCATTATTACATCTAGATCCTTTTTTGTATAAAATATTTCTAAATTAAATTTAAAACTAATTTTTATTAAAGTTTTTTTGAAATTTATTATTATTAAAATAAAAAATAATAACTAAAAATAATTTTTTAATATAATAATTTTTAATTAAAATATATATATTCAATTTTAATAAATTTATATTAATATTAATTTATATATATTTATATAAACCAAACTAGATCCATCTTAACTCCAGATCTACTAAGCGCCGAAAAGGATCAAATCCCTTGAGGTGCAAACCTCTTTTAGAGTGAAAACATATTTGATCCCACTCGATGCTTAGTAGATCTAGAGTTAAGATGGATCTTAGATAGATCTAATATGGGAATACAGATAGGAGGAAACCATTTTATAATTTGAAGACATGATGGGGTTTTTGGGGGAGGGAAACCACACAAACTTGTTAAAGAAGGTGGTAAGTCTTGCCCTATAGTATTCAAATCAAGGAACCCAACTCATCTATCATCTTGCACAATTTCATATCTAGGACGCCTCTCTACTATAGACTGCTACAAAAACTTGAGACAAAGTGGATAGGGTTAATATCTAACCCACCACTTCTTTTTAGATATTTAGGGGAAATCATCCAACACTAAGAAGCCAAATAATGAAGGAATATAGTGGACTCAGTTGGATTTTACCAACATGGGGAAGTAAATAAATATTTTTCATGGTATGCAAGGAAAGTTTTTAAGAAGTAATAGGATAAAGGTCATGAAAAATAGAAGAGAGATTGAATGCACAAGGGCGTGCAACACTTCAAGCTGGGGGTGTGATGGTGGGCCCACATAATGTACATTATATAGACTCGTCTCTAATGATATTTTATCAATTATACATGATTTTTACCTTGCATTAAAAAACATTATTATAGATTCATGATTATTATGTGTACACTAGGGTTGCTTGAATTATTAGTCCACCTTTGGGATAGACTGACTTTTGGTGCAACTCAATTGAATGATTCAAGAGATTTCAACCAATGACAGGGAAATAATTTAGGGATATTATTCCATCCTATAGTATAAATCAACCTTCAGTCACTTTTGTTTCTTTATGGAAACTCGGCCAACTCGAGGTCTCGTCTAGATGACTGGGAGACAACACTAAAAGTTAGGGCCTTAGAATAGGTATATTTGAGGGAAATCAATGCTCTTTCCAAGGAGGGTGTTCTTCACACATTTTATGAGTGGAAATTGAGGCTTGAATTTATAAGTTATCTAATCATTCCTCTTGATCTGTAGATTTCATGTTTTGTAATCAAGAATTCATGTCTTTCATTTTAGTATAATGAAGAAGTATTTATGTTATTCATCCAAATAGCGTGATTTCTTGAAGGGATTTGAGCACCTTGGGAAGGTCCCACCCATGGTATATCTAGACACCTTTGTGTACTTTCTTTCTTGTCATTTACATGTTTTCTTATGTTGAAATTGTTTTTTCATTTCCTTTCATTGCAATCAAATTAGTGTATGGTAGGTTTTCATGTTCCTGCAGAAGGTAGAATTAACAATGATTTTTCTTTCCTAAGTCTTACATGAATGATGTAGGCTCTATGATGCATATTTGATCTTAGAAAATAATGTTGTATATTTAATTTACAACATTGAATTTCCTCTAAGAGCTTCCTATAGCTCTATTGATGTCCCTATAGAATAATCTTGAATGCTTCATTTTGAGCATTTTTCTTCATTTCAATACAAACTTTGTCTATAAATGGAACCAACATATATGTTTTAATAGGAGGAAAATGAATAATTGGAAAATGTTCTTTTGAGTTTAGTTATGAATTCTTTTGTTTCTTGCAATTTAGATCTTTGTTTTCTCATAGTGTAGCAATAACTTCTTTATTTCTGCAACTTAGTGATTGCATTTTTCTTTACTTGCAAGTAGAGTTAGTTTAGAGTTGATTTTTTAGATTTAGCTTTGAATGAGTCTTAGTGACCAACCATGAATTTTTTTCCTTTCACTTGAGCTAGTAGGGTGACATTAGCATTCATTAGTTAGGATCACTATTTGCATCATAAGTATAAAAAATTGTGGCTTGCACATATAGTGCACACCACCTCTTAATTTTGTATGAAATCCATGTTGAACATTAAAGTTGAGAACAATATGAGGACAAAATTATTGTTCTAATTCTAGAGTCTAAGACAAAGGTATACAAGTGCATACCCTTAATGAATGGATTTGATATTTAAATATGGCCTATGATGTTCCAAATCATAGATGTGATCATGAGATATTCCTATGTAGGAGAAATGTAATTTGTTAAAAATCCATAGTAGATTTGTTTATTGCATAATATAGTGTGGGTTTGGTAACAAATTAGAGACTTGCCCTGAAAAAATTGTATGGGACTTCCTTTCTCAGTATAGAAGGTATAGTTTTGTTTTGAAGGATGTCATACAAAACTTCATATGTAAGAAAATAATGGTGAATTCCAATTCAAAATATTTTATAAAAGGGGAATATTGTTGGAGTGATAAGCTATTGATATTGGAACCCACAATTATCATGCATTGAGTGCCTTGCAAAAAGGAGGAAATATTAAAGTATATAGCACCAAAGTTAAGTCTTTATAAATGTGACAGTTAGAAAAGTGGACTCCAAGAAGATGAAAATAACAAAAAATATTTCTTTTAATCAAAATTTAAAATAGTTTTCTATCTTTAGAAAATATTTCTACAAACGAAGGGACAGGTGTTAAAACTGAATGAGGATAAAAAAGAGAGCATAAGTATTACAGGGTGGGAGTTTTATGCAATGGAGAGGTTGAATGCTTAGAGCCCAAAGGGCCATTTGTATTACACCAAATCAAGGAACTAGCCATTGGATTCACCACATAGTTTGTGGGTTCTATCTTCTTCTATGTGGATGTATTATTCATTTGTAAATCAAGATCCCTTGTTTCTTGAGTATTTGTGAGCCTTTGTATTGTTTTATTTCAACTATGAAGAAATATATTCCAAATATATTATCATTATGTTCTTTATGATTATCTATAATATTTTCTCAAAAAATAAGCAATAAAATCTACATTAGCTCTTGTGTTTTGTCTTGGATGATATTTAATTCTTTGAGTGAACATTTATCTTTATAACCTTTAACAATATGAATAACATTGTAGTGTTCATTTTTCTGGGATTGGAGTTTTTAATAAATGATGGAAGATTCACAGATATGAGTTTTTGATATCGACGTTTCAGGGCCACTATCCAAGTCCCTTATCTTGTATTCTAAGAAGCTAATATTTTCCAAGGATTTATAGTTGTTGCTAATCTATTATATTTAGGTGGATATGTCAACATGTTTAATGTATATAATTGATTTCAAAAATATTTTCCTAATATTCTTTATTTCTTAACAATATGTTTAAAGGCTTTCACCCTCTATAACATTCTTGATATTTGTTTGTTAGTGCCAAGGATTTCCATGATAGTTTGGTATCTACTCTTTTACATTTTTCATTAAATATTTTTTATGTATATACATTGTGTGATAATGGTTCCCATTGGAAATGCCATGGTTTGAAGATATATTTGGAGAAAAATATCATCTCTAGCATGCATTATATCTCTAGCCTTTGATTTATTATCAATATTTGAATTTAGCATTTGACTAACACAGTTGATTCGATAAACTACAAATGTATTGTAATATGATCAACTTGTCCATTGAGATGGATGACTAAGTCAATTACGATAATCTAGTTGAGATAGTTAAATTGTTGTAATTGTCAATGAGGATATAAATATGTATGTACTCAACTCCATATAGTTAGTGGGTTGTATGTTGACAAATATATCTAATACAAGTGTGATTTTGCTGGTTCTTAAATAATTTTGTGGCTCTTTGTCTTGTCCATGTGATTCATATTACTCTTTAAGTTTACTTGATGTTCCACTCTACTGGTAACTAACACATACTTTCCACTAGACTACAACATTGGTTTGGTTTTTTGTAGCTTTGGACTTGAGTTTATATAATAAGCTCACATAAATGTTAACTTTGGAAGAGAAAGATCAATAATTACCTAAAAAATTATGCAATGATAAATTGACTATTCATCGCAAAATTTAGGGCACACTTATTCACGAAAGTGCATGAGAAGCTTATTGAATTAATTCCTGTTGAAATAAAGAAATATATTGATTGACTACCTAATGTGACAAACCAAATCTGATGTTCAGTTAATGCTAAAATTGACCAATTGTGGGAGAAAAAAATAGCATGAGTGGGTAGACAAAATATTGAATGATTTATGCAAGGAGCAAGTAAAATAAGGATGCACTTGAAAAACTAAAATCAAGGTTCTATCGCGAATTTCATGGAAGTTTATTTTGTACTGTACTTGCTTTATTTCATAAAATTCTCCTCGATAAAGGAGTTGGTCATATAGTCGACTTTGGACCCCCATGAAATCCCCAATAGTAACAGGGAGAAATTTCTTGATGCATGTTGTAAAGAAACAAGAGAATTGTGGGATTACTTCTTAAGTAAATTAAAATGTTTGTTGAAATCCCTGTCACTGACTAGGAGTAAGTTGGGTCGGCAATGGTGGGGGAGGGGTAGACATTCATGAGACATAAATAAAGAATAAGAATATAGAGAAGTAAGTAAATCAAGAGTTGGAATGGAAGGAAAATGGTTGGATGTAAGAATATGAGAGTATACGCTTTATGAGGAAACCCAACAAAGAACTCAATCATGTATGTAGCAATATAAACAACTAACCAATATTCAGAAAAAGAAAGGGACAAAGGATAAAAAAAAAAGACAAGAGATGAGGGAGGAAAAGAATTTCCACAATTCAAGACATAAAGAAGTTCCAGAGCGGCAGATTAAAGATGCACGAGACTCCTCTGAGGTTAGCATAATTCACCCAAAGTAGAGAGGCATAACATTGACAAATCCAAGGAGAAGCGATAATCTAGAGTTGAGCCCTAGTAGGCATGTAGATAGTATGGAAGTTGATGAATCTACATCAACAATTCCAAAATCTCCTACAGAAAGTATAACAAGTCCAACTATAAGAAAATTCCTTTAGCAAAGACTCCATATTGACTCAAAACCTACCTTGACTTGTACAAACAGGATGAGCAAGGAAATTTATAATACAATATCAAAATTGAAATACCAAAAACTAAAGATAATTGGATTAAAAAAAGGAAAATGAAGATGTACTTCTCCATATAAGAAATAGAATGAACATACCTCCCCTGGCGAGACTAGTATATGTAGAAGAAGAATAAGAAAAAGGCTTGGAAAATGAACTATGTAATCTATAAGAAACTAGTTCATCAAGTAAATAGACAAATGGTGTGAAATCAATGACAAATTTAGGAAATCCAAAACCTAAGTGGTGTGTTATATGTGAAGACAATTCCCATTCCAATCAAGAATTCCAATTGAATGGGATAATCAAACCAAACTATCATACTATATAACATATACATGCATCCAGGTAGTCAAGCGGTCCAACACAAGGAGGTAGAGGAAATGGTTATCACAACAAAGGAGAATTTGATGGAAGAAGAGGAGGATTTAGTGAATGACGTCAATGACACAGTAAAGGATAGGGAATAATATACTTCCACATATTGGAAGTAAGGCCATATTGGGCCTAGATTCCCCTTGAAGCATAAAACCAATTTGGGATTCCACAACATGCGCATATTGGGTGATCACTCTTTGGAGGACTACCCTAAAATACTAGAGAAAAAAATGGATAAAGGAGTTGTAAATATTCTCCACTTCTTTCCAAAGCAGGAGGCATTGAACTCCAAAAATTTAGATGTCATCACTAGATTAGGACTAGGACAAGAGAATAACCCAAAAACACAATAAATATTCCAACCATCAAGAGGTACTTCCCAATGTACTGACATGTAGCAACATGACGACATAATGAAAAAGTTGGTTGAATTCTATAAAAATGAAGTTGGGTAATATATTTCGACCAATGAAAATATATTAGAAGAATTTTTGGAATTTCTTAAAAAAGAATAATCAGTCAAATTATTGGCTGGAATTTTGTATATACTTAAAGGCTATAATAAGGAATCCATATAAGAAATTACGCCATATATCTCATGGAAAAAAATTAGATGACTATGACCCTAAAGTAGACCTTGAGATATATATGATAAATCAAGTCATAGTCAATTTCAGGTCGCAATATAAATTATTCCCTAAGAAACATGAATAAAATTGGGAATGTTGGCCTTACAGATAATGACTAACTATTTGAAATTAGTGGACCAATTATTTTTGAAACTATTGAAATAATAAGATATATGCAAACATCGATAATGGGTATTCGGACTTTGAATTAATCAATGTGGTTGATGGTATACCAACTTATCCAACATTGGTAGGGAGACCACGAGGTTGGAAAATGAAAGCAACAATTTCCTTGGAAACAGATAGAATAAAAATAAAGGGAAATAAGAGAAAAATTATAATCCCTCTTGACCCATGTGAAGTAAAATCTTGGGTAGAACCCTGGGATGATTTCATAGAAATAAGAAGATTATATCAAATTTTGTAGGAATATGAAGACAACATAGAGCCAAATGCATTGGGAGAAATTTTATCAAGTTCACCACTCTCCATTGGCCAAAACTCCATCACTGAGCTTTATGAATGGATGATCGAGAACTATGAATCTAAAGCTTAAGAATGTTGGATGCTTGAAGTTGTACTGACTCAAGTTGTTCTACCTTTTTTAACAATAAAATAAGTAATTATTGTTTAAGGAAAAAAGCCAAGAGAAACTCTGACATTAATCCCATATGACTTAACGAAGGACTATAATACCCCACTAAGTTTTAAAGAATCAGAATCCCTTATAACCCATATTGAAGAAGTAACCAAGTTGACAAGAGAACGAGGAAAAATGTAGAGTCTAACCCATACGTTCACTGAACAGGACACAATATGGTGGATACCCATTCCCCTTTACTATAGACATGGACAACAACTTATTTCATTGAGAATTTTGGGGGAAGGAAATTATCAACTCATAAGAATATATTCCAACATTTAAACCTGACCATAACCCTGTATAAAATATCCAACTCTGTGAAGTAGAAGGGAAAAGGATTGGCTACATGGATGAGAGAGTTTAGCCTCATAAGTTTCCTAGTACTCTTGATGATCTTTTGAATAAATGGTACAATATAGAAGAAGCTCGGGGTGAAACATTGTAATGGAGTGAATTAAAAAGCAACTTTATTAAAGATTTTGAATTTTGACTTGACAAGGAAGAAATAGCTTAAGAAACTTGAAAAATGAAGGATTTTTTTACAAGAATATCAAACTTCTACTAGAAAATTAGAAAAATGAAAAATTGAAGTTGACTTCTTGTTGAATTCCACATGAAACCTTGTATCATGCAACCAAACAGAACAAAGAACAACTACCCACCTAGAAATGGAAAACAACAATATTTTAGGGAAAAGTTTCTGTTAGAAAAGGGACCATCCAAAACGTTTTAGAAAACTCAAAACAATATTCAAAGTATTAAAAGATAAAATGAGAAGCCCAACGAACTATATTTCCCACCTTCCTATCAAGAAGTAAAAATAGGGGACTAGAAGTTCGACGAGTCAAAGGATCCTGAATGGATGTATACAGAGATCAAAATGAAAGAATTCAATATATCAAACAATGACCAACCAAAAATAGCTCAACTTGGTGACTATTGGTCATATAAGTAGGCCATGGAATTTATTAGTTTATTAAAATAATATCAAGATGTATTTGCACGCGACTACACAAATTGGAAGAAATCCATGAAGGAAATGGGGTAGATGAAAATAGATCTCATTTAAGGAGCTAAACCCATTAGAAAAATACAATATAAACTATCTCACAAACACAAATTGAGTACAAAAAGAAATATAAGGGATTTTGGCTGCGAACATCATCTATGCAATAGAAAA
The DNA here is from genome assembly GCA_031772625.1 of Pinus tabuliformis. Classification (NCBI taxonomy): domain Eukaryota; kingdom Viridiplantae; phylum Streptophyta; class Pinopsida; order Pinales; family Pinaceae; genus Pinus; species Pinus tabuliformis. Next base: position 660,857,475 of record CM062804.1, read on the forward strand.
CTTGGAATGAAAAATCACATGGTCGTACAACCCAAAAAGCATGACTAGACAAGGCTAAGAATTTGTATCTATTTTCGTGGCCTGAATAAATTGACAAAAATAGACTCATTTCCCACTCCAATTGCTAATGAAATTATAAATGGAGTGGTATGACATGAGTACTATTCATTTACAAACATATTCTTAAGGTACAATGAAGTATCATTGTAAAGGAAGATCATGAAAAAACTACATTTGTCTTAGAATTTCACTCATTTGCACACAGAGTGATGTCGTTTGGTTTAAAAAATGCTTCAACAATATTCTCTACAATAGTAGTGAAAGCATTTCAAGAATATATAGATATATATATATATATATATATATATATGGGAGTCTACTTCAACGTGTCAAACTCACACTCAAACAAACAAGATATGCAAGATAATTGTGAGATACATTTACTATTTGCAAGATATACATTTATAATACATTGTTATGACCCTTTGTTTTCATATACCACGTGGTCTCTAGGACTCCAATGACCTTTCACATTCCACACCATAACGCTTAGCGGATTAGGTGTCCAACATTCCCCCCTTAATCCGAAGGGGTATATACAAGTCCAAGAAGAGAGCTATAATACAAAAATACAATAATGCATGACAACAATAGGCTAAATGAACTCTTTTAAATGAAGGTATAAGTTGGTAGAACTCAAGGTATCAACCGCTGATGGTTCAAGGATGACCACCAACACTAGAATGCTTAGTGTAGTTTTTGGAACTCTTCCAAATCTCGCAAGAAGGTGAAGTACTCTCCTAAAGGAAGTGTTCACTATTGTTTTGAAAAGGGAGACCATTTGGGTCTCAATCTGGAACACTTAGTGTTGTTCCCAAAAATCTTCCAAATCTCACAAGAAGCTGAAGTATTTTACTAGAGGAAGTGTCCCTAATGCTTTGAAGAGGGAGACCATCAACCTGGAAAAGGGAGGTCTTCAACCTGCGAACGAAAGGGAGAACGTCAACCTAAAAAGGTAGCTCTCAACTTGTGGCGATTTAAGGAAGGCCACCAACCAAAGACATGCTTCGGAGCTTCCTTATCTCTAGCTACAACTTTGAATTTGGGTATGGCTATATCTAGTTGTAGGCTCAGGAAACAGGTTTAGGTTGTGGCTCAGGCTCACTTGATATATCTGTGAAGCTTGTATATGACCATCAATTCCCCCCTTATAAAATACAATGTGAGAAGATGAAGAAAATTCAATTGCAATACCTTTTAATACTCTAGAAGAAACTATGAATGTATGAAATATCATCTTGCCTGTTGAAGCCCATTACCAAGAAGAAATCCATCAAAGGTGAATATGTATTCTTGCAGGAGGTTTGTTTCTAAAGAATTTGTTTGAATGATGAGTATGTTTACCACAATTCTGACATGAATGAAGATCAAAACAATGATCTTTGGCATGGCCAACTCTATCACAATGTCGACATGTAGCAATCTTTTGTTGTGGAGGAGGAGCAAGAACATGTGAAGATGAATTATCTTGAAGAAATCCAACACTCTAAAATTGGATTGGCTTGGAATAGTCCAGAATATGAAAGGACACATCCCTGTCATATCCAAGACTAGTTCTATGATTATTGCTGACAAGCTCTTCCCAAGGTCAGATGATGGGCTTAGGAAGTGCAGACTAAATTTCTAGATCTTTTTTCACATCTGCTCCTCAAATGGGTATTGTATATGCAATTTCTTGTTGTTGATGAGAGTCTGTCTCAATCTCAAAGAAAGGATTGTTCTAAACAAAAAAAAGTTTAGAATGATGACTACATTATTGAAGCTCCCCTTGATGTAGTTGAGATTCAAGTTGTAGAAACTATATATTTTCTTGTGCATTTTGTAGACATATTTTAATGTCGACAAGAGTGATTTTTTTTATTTTGATTGTGTCTTAAATAGAATAGAGTATCAAAGAATTCAAGAACTCTAATATTGTATTAATTCTGGTCATTTTTATTGAACAAATAAGATGAATCTCACAGGTACTGCTCCCAAGAATGAAGAAATTACAATAATTAATGCTTGAAATTAGGGATTATATTTGCACTTTCCAAATCATGTAATACAACTTAGAGTAATAGAGTAGCAACAAATAGCTCTTAACGATGGAATGACCATATTAAGAATACACACACACATATAATGAATTCAGTGTATAGCTTCCAACATTATATTGAATTTAATATATATACCAACATATGAATATAAACCATCGTCCCTTATAATAATACAATGCATATGACCTTCACATTGTTCAACATATAACTCACATACATAATTGGAATGATAACCATATAATAATGCATATATATGAATGGTTCACTATGCAATTCAATGCACTTAGCAATTCAACCAAGGCATATGCCCAATCAAAAAACACATATTCAAAACAACTCAGACTTGGAAGTTTAATATATTAAAGCATGCACATACACTACCAATGAACATACCACTGTTTAAATGACTTTCACTAGTCAACTTCACATCCTCTTGGGACTGGTCTTGTGACCCAGAGTTTTAGAGATCCTAACCGGCAGTTACCGTTTGTCGCGACTTTGGATTTACCAGATTTGGCGCGCCTAACGAACGATCCAATTCAATATCTTCCGTTCTGGCCACCAATGCCAAATAAGTTGCCCAGTGATATACCCAAGTTCGAAGGTAAGTCTGGAGAGGATCCGTCCAATCATGTGATGACTTACCACCTCTGGTGTGCTTCAAATTCTATCTCGGATGATTCGATCCGCTTACGTCTTTTCCAGCGTACACTCATTGGTCTCGCGGCCAAGTGGTACATTGAGTTACCACGGGCCTCTTTTTACAATTTCAACCAGTTAGCTACCTCGTTCTTAACTCACTTTCAGTTGCCGGTCAGATACGATAATGGTATGGAGCTATTAACTTCACTAAAACAATCGACGTCCACGTATATTTCTGATCACATTCATGAGTGGAGACGTCGAAGAAGGCTAGTGAAAGTTTTTATCCCGGACCAAATTTTAGCTGAATGGTTTGTTAAATCATTATTACCGAAGATTACTGAAGATGTAGCTAAGGCTGGAGTAGTTACTGAGGAGCAAGTCATTGCTCAGGCGCAGTACCTTGACTTAGTTTATACTCAGTCGGGTACGTTACACAAGAAGATTCCAGATCTTCCAAAGTCGAATCAAATCGCTGCTACTCCTTCGGGATCTCATGCCGCTGATGGTATGATTGGCATCGTGAATACAAAGAGTAAGAAGAAGTCTTCCAAGGTTTCAACTACTCCTATAATCACTTTGCCCGATTCCCCGATAGGAGAGTCTTCTCCTGAACTTTCCGCCGATATTCACGCTGTAGAGTCATCTACGGCCAAATCAAAAAACGGTGGAAAGAAGAAGGGTAAGAAGAAGGCTAAAGTAGACAAGGCTCCGAAGGAGAAAACAGAAAAGTCAGAAACCAATGACGAAAAGCGCAAACCTCGATATCCTTGTCTTATTTGTGAAGAGGATCATTTTACGAGAGATTGCCCTCATCGGGCCGAGGTTGTGAAAATAGTCAAAGGTTCTCCCACTCCTGCTGTGTTAAAAGATCCATTTCGAAAGCAGGAAAGTAAGATGATAGGTTCTTCCTCGACTGCCAGTGAAGAACCCATTTTGATGATGTCTCATGTGAGGATTGCGACTCGATCGCAAGATTATGGTAGTAAGAATCCTGTTGATGGTAAAGAAGAAGAATCTTCTCATTCTAACCCATCAACCTCAGCTCCTGGTTCCGATCCACTACAGATCGAAAAACCTAACTCGGACTTAGTAATCAAACCCACCCGCCAAGGGTGTACTTCGAAGGTCTACTTTCAATCCACATGCGAGAGCAGCCCAGAATTACAACATTGTTGAGGACTTAGCTGTTTCACCCTCAGCAATGTCGGCTTTAGAAGTGCTGCAATCATGCCCAGCACAACGAAAATTACTTTTGTCGGCTATCGGAGCTGTTGATGTTCAGGACCCGAACCTGATAATCTTCGATCTAGAAAATAGTACACTGCGTCTACCCCATCAAATGGCTTTCCAAATTCCAGTGATAGTAAAAAACAGGCCTATTCATCGGACTGTGATTGATGAGGGAGCTTCTACGTGTATTATGTCGATTCAATGTTGGAGATCGCTTGGTTCTCCTTCGTTGAACCAATCCCCGACCATCCTTAAGGCCTTTGATGGCCGTGGGTTCCGTTCGTTTGGTATTCTACAGGAATTTCCTATAGGGGTAGAAGGTAAAACCGTTAGTCTAGATGTGGAGGTGGTTGATGCCGCTCGGGACTACAACCTTCTTTTGGGTCGAAGTTGGTCATATGCTATGACAGCAATCGTTTCATCGGTCTTCAGAGTAATAAAGTTTCCATATAACGCTAAGATCATGACCATTGATCAGCTGAGATACTTTTCATCCGACCCAGCCTCTTCAGAGAGTATCCAGCATGTCGGTAAGACGACAATCCCTTATAGGGATGTTGGCGTAGGTTTAGTTAAAGATTCCGGTTTACTTGGAACTTTTCCTTTCCCTCCAATCAACGCAGACCCTTCATTTGCATCAATTCATATGATTACATTAGACAACATTATTTATGATGATCCTTGGATTGTCCCATCTGAATCTGAGATAGACTCATTCGGTGATGCTATGCCTTTGAGTCCATATGAAATTGCTTATGAAGCTGTCATGTCTTTTACCGAATCGCGTTCAACCCAGATCGACCAAATGAATGTGGTCAGTGAAGAATCACTTTTCACATCAACCTTAGAACGGATAGCGTTTCCCAAAGTCGTGTCATCTGACGAGCAACTTCGCGAAATCCTAAGTGTAGACGATCTACCATGGGAAGATCTTCATCACAGATCTTCGTTTTTACCTAAGGATGATGTTTTTGAAAATGATTTTTCATCTATCTTTACCGCTGAATATGTCAAAGACGCTCAGAATCCAACGAAACATTCTGATGCAGAGTTGAATTTAGGGAATATTTCTCGCACTATTCCCATTGATATTTCAGTGAAGCCCGGAATTGAGGAAAACATTCATATAGGTGCCTCATGTACAGAAGATGAATTCCAAACTTACAAGGCCCTATTCCAAGAATTCCGCGATGTGTTTGCCTGGTCTTACGAGGAAATGTCGGGAATCGATCCTGCCATTGTTGTTCATGAAATAAAGACCTACCCGGACGCTAAACCCGTCCGGCAATGGTTGCGTCAAATTCACCCTCGGAAAGCGGCTGCAATTAAAGCAGAAGTCGAAAAGCTGTTGAAAGCAGGTTTCATTTATCCAATCCCGTTAACGGATTGGGTATCGAATATTGTTCTGGTCAACAAGAAACAAGGAACAATAAGAATCTGTATCGACTATAGGGATATAAATCGAGCTTGTCCAAAAGACAACTATCCTACGCCCTATATCGATCAAATTATTGATGATTGTGCCGGAAGTGAAATGTTTTCCTTCATGGATGGTTTTTCGGGCTATAATCAAATCAATATTCTACCTGCCGACCAACCAAAAACGACATTCATTTGTCCATTGGGGACATTTGCTTATTGCAAATTACCTTTTGGGCTTAAGAATGCCGGGGCCACTTTTCAACAGGCGATGTCTTATGCATTTCATGACATCAAGCACATTGTGCAACTGTACCTCGATGATTTGCCTGCTCATTCTTTACACCGAGCTGATCACCTTGTCCACTTACGAGCAATCTTTATGAGGTGTAGGCATTATCGAATTCGGTTGAATCCCCACAAGTGTGTGTTCTGTATAGAGACGGGTCGATTGCTGGGATTTGTTGTTTCAAAAGCCGGCATTCGCGTCGATCCCTCGAAGGTCGAAGCTATCATCAAATTGCCTCCTTCGAGTTTGCGCCAACTCCAAAGTTTGCAAGGGAAAGCGAACTTTTTACGCCGATTCATTCCAAATTACACCGAGGTCATTAAAGGTTTTACACGGTTTTTGAAACAGAACGCTCAATTCTTTTGGGATGAGATTGCCCAACAATATTTTGATGCACTTAAACACGCGTTGACCCATGCACCATTGTTGCATCCTCCCAACTACAACCAGGACTACTTCTTATACCTCGTAGCTTCGCATTCCACCATTGGAATGGTGTTAGTTCAAGAAGATGAATTCGGAGCGGAACATGTGATATATTATCTTAGTAGGACATTAAACCCCACTGAGCTAAAATATTCGCATGTGGAGGAATTGGCCCTGGCAGCCGTTCAAGCTGTCCAGCGTTTTCGTCACTACATTCTTCTCCGTAAAACTACAGTTATTTCGGATTGCAACCCTATGATTTATATTTTGACAAAACAACTGCTAGGGGGCAAGTACTCTAAATGGATCGTTATCCTGCAAGAGTTCGACTTGGCGTTTGAAAAGTCCAAGTCTAAGAAATCCTTAGTTTTTGCGGAATTGATGTGTGATTTCCCACATGCTGACACAGAAACTGTGGCAGAGGAGTCCATTGCGGACGAATCTTTGTTTCTTATCAGTACTTTAGATCCGTGGTACGGGGATATAATCATCTATCTCCAAACCCAAACCTTTCGGCCTGAAGCTTCAAAGTCGGAACGTCGAAAAATTCGGTTTCAATCCCAGCAATACAAGATTATTGGAGATACACTTTATCGCCGGGGGGCAGACTTAGTTTTTCGACGTTGTTTAACTCACGAAGAGGCTGAGAGGGTTTTGAATGATTGTCACTCTGGAGCATGTGGCGGTCATATGTCTGGGTATGCCACAACTCAGAAGGTGTTGCGCGCTGACTATTTCTGGCCGTCCATGTTTAAATACTGTATCATTGCGGTCCGGAAGTGCCACAACTGTCAAGTGTTTGATCGCAAGATGCGCGCACCACCTGCTCCTCTCCACCCTATAATTGCCGTTGGTCCATTCGCCAAATGGGGTATCGATTTTATTACTTGTAACCCTCACTCGGCTGGGGGGCATGCGTATATCATCCTCGCGGTTGATTATTTTACTAAATGGGCCGAGTCGATGCCTACATTCGACGCAAGCGGCAAAACAGCTGCAGTTTTCATATTCAATCATATTATAACTAGGTTTGGTGTCCCACAAGCAATCATCACTAACCATGGGAGCCATTTTCGAAACATCATGATGACTGAGCTTACAATCCAGCTTGGTTTGCGCCACAATAGCTCTACTCATTATTATCCGCAAGCCAACAGTTTGGTTGAGTCTATCAACAAAGTTCTGGTTATCATGATCCGACGAACCATTGGTATACATCGGTCGAATTGGCACAACATGTTATTTTCAGCGCTATGGGCATACCGAACCTCAGTGAAAACTTCAACAGGGTTCACTCCTTTCCAGCTAGTTTATGGCTTGGAATCTGTGTTACCCATTGAATGCGAAATACCATCACTTCAAATGGCTGTCGAATTACTTCCAGCTACTTTCGAAGAGGAGAAGCGTTTATTATACTTAGCTAAATTAGATGAGACTCGACGTGACGCTGCATTGGCAATCGAGACTCACGCGAAGCGAATGAAAGCTCAGTATGATAGAAATGTGACCCCTCGAAGTTTTTCGGAGGGAGACCTAGTGCTATTATATGATCAAGCTAACGATAAGCTAGGTGCTGGAAAATTCGTTCCTATGTGTCATGGACCCTACATTGTAAAGCGAAAGCTAGCAAAAGGGGCTTATGAGCTGGTAGATTTTGATGGGGACTCTTTGGGTAAACCCAGAAATGGACTTTACCTAAAGAGGTATTATGCTTAAATGGTGGGTATGGAGAATTTTTAGTTAGGTTAGGTTTTCTTTCTAGCTAGTATGTTTGTTAGTTTAGTTAGTGTGCTTAGCTTAGAGAGTGTGTTTTTCGTCGTTATTCTGGCTTATCTTGGTTTTACTCTTGATATTGCAGATGTCGACGCCTCTCCAAACATACATCGGATTTGCTGATGGTGCTTGTCGTAGTACACGGAATATCTCTTCCGCAGCTTGGGTTATCTATTCGCCCTCTGACGAGTTAGTTTCTATGCATGGGGTAAGCCTCAGTCAAACAACGAACAACATTGCAGAATACAGTGCAGTGGTTGAATTATTATCCGAATCTATTTCATTTGGAATTCGACGTTTGATAGTGAGGTTAGATTCTGAACTTGTTGTATTACAACTTAATAGAGTATATGCCATTAGAAATCCTGTGTTATTAAGGTTGTTTTTGAGAGTGCGTCTCTTGGAACGTGAATTTGATTACATTAAATATCAGCATATTCCAAGGTCTTTAAATACATTAGCAGATGCAATTGCTTCTCGAATGTTGGACAGACATTTACAATAATCATGCAAGTAAATTTAAAAACATTTCATCACATATGTTAAACAAGATAAGCCGGTAATAATGATATATATAGATACGAGTGTGTCAAAAAATATACATCGTCTTCGATCATAGGTTGAAAGACACCTTATGATCGGCAAAATGATAAGTACAAAAAGTCAAAAATGTCACATGTGTCTACAAAATGACCATCCAATCACTGGTGGTGCTCCCTATACGACACCACTACACGGGCTACCTTACACAAAAACCTCCTAAATGGTCCACGGACTGCGACTACATAGCGCTGAAGTCTGATAGGAATATCATCTATGGTAGTCTCAGGTATATCCACCGTCAGATGCTCTAGATCCTGCTCCAACTCAGCTAGTGACTCTGCAGCCGCGTCCCGTGGAGCCAGTACCGGTGCAACTGGATGTCTCCTCTCAAAAGGCCGGAGATTGGCTGGGTGCTGTGGACCAACATCTGCATTTTGAAAATTTTTACTGTCAGCTTTGAGACGATATATATAAAAAACAAAAAAAAATAGATAAATTTAAAACTTGTGAAAAATAAAGTACGTCTGTCGTCCCATTGTTCTCCCTGTGGAAGAACCATGTCCGGATCACCTCGAAAATCTACTCCGGCATACGGAAAGTCCTGGATCGCAAAAACCTGGTCCTCTAACCAGTGAAAATAACCAGCAGGGAATCGAACAACTGTCGCACCATCGTCAGGATGCCGAGCCATCACCGTAACCCATCGTATCAGCTTTGGCTCCCGAGGACCCAAGATATCAATAGTGAGATGTTGAGGGATCAGCATCGGAACTCTCTCTAAGGCAAAGCTCACAACTAGAGGCCCATATCCAAAGGTCTTTAGTTGTCCGTTCTTTGCTCTAGTCAGTTGGTCCTTCATATTGTCCGACACAACATCACACCAGTTGAAAATGGTGCCATGGAAACAGTCAATCGCCATCCGCATTTGGGACCCGGTGGCAATATGTAAAGCGGCTGCGCCGCAAATTCTGGTAACCGTGAAAGCTATAACCATGAGTTCACGCCGAGAGATGTATTTGATTTCTATGCCTTTCGCATGGTGTTGATTGGGTATGCACCAATCTGCCCGGAGACTAGCAAGGGATTGGCCACCCGGCCTAGTCCCGGCTAGATTGAGTTGCTCGCCCTTATTTGGCAAGCTAGTAAGAAAGTATATGTCAGAGGGCTCTATCTCGAGCTGGTGCCCTCCGATGTAAAAGCATTGCTCATGAATGTTCCATCTCTCAACCAGCCACTCCAAGAATCTCACCTGAGCCCTCATGCCAGGTATGGCCCAGTATTTATATAGTCCGCATGCTTTTAGGGCATCAATGGAAGGTTGGTGACCAATTGCGGCTAAATCAACGTCCTCGTGCTCTCTTTCTCTCCAATCCAACATGGTGAGTGCCCTACACACCAAGAAATAAAGGTTAGAATTAATTTTGGAAATTTTAAATGGTTATTTTTGGGGTTTGGGGTTTCAAATTCCGCCCTTCGCGGGGGAAGCACCCCGCGTTTAGGACATAGAGCGTCGGGACGCAGCTGGCCTGAAGGTCGGCCGCGTACCCCAACCTTTTTCTTATGTAGGAAAAGGTTGGGGGACGCAGGTCACCCTTAGGGCACCTGCGTACCCTGCAGAGCGGTTTTTAAAACCTAAAACCCCCCAAAAACCAAAACTAAAACCTAAAACAAAATTTTAATAGGATGAAATTGAAGAGGAGGATGTTGTGAAATACCTGGAAGAGACGTTGTTCGATTCTGATGGTCGGATTCTCCGCAATGACCACGGGAAGTTTCTTGCCAAAAGCCCTTTTCTCAACCTCAACAGTAAAATGGTAAAAATGACATGGTAAAAAGTCTTTTTATAGGTTTTTTGGATGAATGAATGCTAGGTTTGTTTATTTTTCACCATGGAAGGATATTTTTCAATTTATTTTTGCCTATCTTAAATAGGTATGAGTAATGTGTCGTTTTTGTGCAGGACAAAGGGATTTAGAGGGAAAATTGTCATTTTTCACGAACCAAAATGTCAGAGTCGTCTTTTAAGCCCTTTTCTGACTCCTAAAATATGAAAAGATCGCCGAGCGTTTCTTTTACACTCGTTAAAACGGAATTAAAAGACGGTCCCCTTATAGCTCTTTTCTGACCGTAAAATCAGGAAAAGATTTCCGGGTTTTTGTCGTTTCAAACTCGATACGGAAATAAAACGACGTGTCCTTGATCGCTTTTTACTTTTCAGGTCAGTGGCACTAATTATGAAAGTACTCCTTGGTCGCAAGATCAAGCGGTTCCCCCAGATATCATTTTATACTTTTTCGGGCTTGAGGGACACAAATCTACGAAAAAGTTCAACTTGGAGTCTTCTTAAGTTTTTCAGACTCTCTAAAATTGAAAAACGCCGAGTTTCTCCTATACTGGACTCGTTAAAAATTTCACAGTAAAGGACCTGTTCAATTACAAACAGGAACGAACCAATCCTTCCTAGGGTTCGAATCAAAACTAGGTTGGACTCATCTGAAGGATGAGCTTATAATCAAGCATATGTTATCCTCCTCAAGCTTGTTAAAAATAAAGAGGTACTTGCCAGAAATGGTGGGGGAAAAGAGAGAAGAATGAGCCTATTTGTTATCTTTTGTCTCAGAAGAAACTTTATTACCACTCTTGGACACGACACTTTTCATTCACCTAGGTTGGGAAATCCTTTACCTCACAGTTGATCAAACCACTTTGAAAGCCTTCAGCCGGGTTCTAGGGATTAATTTTGAGTCATTCATCACCAAGCCATCTGTCGTGTCGTTATGTGTTCAAGAGGTCTGCAAACAAAACTTTCATCTGCAAAATACTTGTCATCCATTTGACCATCCCTGAGTCAGTCCTTACAGCAACATTTCTTCAACTTGAACAATGATTTCGTGTTGTGGGCTTGCCTCTGACGGGTCGCTTTCTATCGACATCAACACATTATCTAGAGAGATGACTTAGAAATCGTCAGTACCTTGAAGTCTGCATGCATCAATGGCAGGTTTCTCGCCTTTGACGTCAGTTTACATCATTGAATTTCGATCAAAGGATTCCGTGAAATGTTCGACATCAACTCATTCATTCACGTCTCATGGATTGTACTGGGTACTTTGAGAACCATTGACATTACTGGTGGTCTCTCTCACACTTGTTAATAGTTTACATCATCGACTGGTAATCAAGTGGTTTCTACCATGTTCGACATCAACTCATTTATTCGCATGGCTAGAATCGTACCAATTCGGGAAGTAGAAATGAAGAACCTGGATCTAGTTTCCACCATCCAGGCTGCGAGGAGTTTTGTATTCATTATCTAAGTAGACTAATCATAAACAGATGGCTGTGCCCATACTGTGTCTACAAAAGTCTATGATTATGATGTACTACAAGATCATTCCTGTATCAGAGTAGTTAGTCTGTTAGTTAAAGTTTTGATCTGAGTATGGGAATGCCTACCTCAGTGATGATATAATCTTATACATGTATTTTGTGTTGAAAATTGCAGGTTCTGACCAGGCTCTCCACAAGATAATCCTTGAAATGATAAAGCGCTTCACCCTTCCTAGATAATACAAAACCCTAATCTATTACAGGCTTTGCACTTTAGGGGGCAATCTGTTACACTAAAAAATGTCACCATGGCTATTTACAGTTAGTATGGCTCTATCAACAGTCATGCTATCCTCCTGGGCAAGTCTTATGCCTCTGCTCTCCATGTCAAACTCCAAAAAGAGAGAAAGTCTTTATAAATGTATTTATCTCTGGGTACGCAGGTTCTCTCAACCTTACCTGCGGGTACGCACCCAATGTTCACAAAAGCTGCGTACTTGTACGCTCTTTATGTAAAGGGGCAGGTGCGTCCCCCTGTAAAGGTCAAAATGCGCAAGTTTCATCTTTAAAAAGTTACTTGTGGTCATTTCTAGAGCATTCTAGAAGGTTGTTCGACGTGTATTGAGTGCCTCCAGATGGTTCATGTACCCCTACCAAAGAGGAACTTATCCCATCAATGAGGGAGCTATCCCATCCAAAGAGGGGATTATCCCATTGATGGTGGACCTGAATAACTTCCTCTAGACCACTATAAATACAGGCATTGGGCCAGAAGGAGGAGAGGTTGAAAGCTAAACATTTCTAAGGGTAGATGCTGCTGGAATTAGGACTCCCATTTAGAAGCTTGTGAGGAGAGATTGCCATCTTTGCTTGTTCTATTTGGAAGTGGGTGAGCTTTGTCAAAGTAAAGGAGAACTCTTGATGGACCCTGAGAGGAACTTGCACAACACCAAGGCTCAGGTTTTAATTGTTCCTTTTGTTTCCTATTAATGCAAATGAGTCCATTCTTCTCAATAACTTGTTATTTATGAGTTGTTTCATGTACTCCTTGGTCTATGTGTTAAATATGTTTTATTCTATGAGATTATCAAGTGCTATTTAATCGTTTGATTGTTAGTGGATGCAGGTTTCAAAGTGAAGGAGGAGCTCATCCGGGTCAGCGGAGCTGGACTACTACAACAGTGTTGGATTACAGGTAGGATCTAAACACTTGATTTCTTATATAGTAAATGCATGTTTAGAGAAGGATTGCTCTTGTTTGTCTTGTTTGTCACTAGAGAGTCTTAGGCTCCTAGGGAGGTTGGTTGTGTCCGCACTATCGACTCTTTCCGCCTGACAAAATGCACTAACACGGGAAAAATCCTCAAAGAACACTATTCATCGGACTTCAAATTTCCATAATTGCACACTATATTCCTATCGGGTCCACTTGTAAGTCACCATCGCATGTCGCAAGGGCCTGCCCCTTTGTATTTTAGAATTGCATTAAAAACAGTGAAAATATGCCATATCAAACTTGAAATAGTGTTCAACAATGTTAATAAACCCTTTCGGGTCCGTAATCTCGCATCGGGCGCTTTTCCTTCGCAATCCATTCATTTAGCGGATTTACAAAATACAAAGGAAAGTGACATTTCTCGGATTTCAAAATATATTAAACACCGTTTATCATCCCGTCGAGTCCGTATATATATATATATATATATATATATATATATATATATATATCGCAAGTCGCATATCAAGGGGACCCGAGGTAAGCCATATGGCGTGACCGATGTCAATGCCAATTGCGATCCACTGATATCAGCGATCGGCACATTGTGCGTTGTGGGGTCCTATCTTTGCCTCGTGGCATCGCCAATTTCGGTCCACCGATATCGGAAATTGGCATATCGCTCGGCCTGAACCCATCACATATCTACCTCTGATATCCGCCGACTGCCACCGCCGATTGCGATTGCTGATTGCATCTAGACCATTGATTAGCCAGATCTGAAGGCTCCTATTTATTGTTGACTTAGGCCTCTGATAGGCCTTATTTCTTCAGATTCTTTCCTCTTTCCCAAAGAAAAAAGGGGGACTTATTTTTATGATAAATTCTTCATCTGAAGTCCGTTTTCGCCCATTCAAGTTGCGTTGGATTCAACATAAGGAGATCTCTGCAATGAGACTATTTCTGAGAGTAGTTTGTGATTTTTATTTTCCTCTAATTTACAAAGGATTTGTGCCATTTGGCACTGTTTACCTCTTATATGAAGTCTTTTAGACTTAGAGGTTTATCTAGGATCCATTTTTGGATCAGGCTTAATCCATTTGATTTTTCTTCTATACCTAGTTTTCCAAATGTTATTCTTGATGTGGGAAAATGGGATAAATTTGTTCCTTAGTTCATGGATAGGATGATGATAACTCATATCAACATTTGGATTATTTCCATCATTGCATTCATCATCTTGATTGTTCTCTCGAAGATGTTTTAATAGAACTATTTATGATTTCTCTAGAAAGAGATGCAAGGAGTTGGTATAGAGGTTATCTTGTTGCTAGTGTCCCCTTTGTGAAACTTTTACATTCCATGTTTCATGTATATTGTAAGATAATTTTTCTAGCTACTTATATTTGGGAGGAATATTTGGAAGAGAAAAATTATTTGATGAATGTTAAATTGTTATAAAAGAGTGTTGACAAATGTGAATTTGAATAATTTCAAGAAAAATGCATATGTTCCCCTTGTTTCAACAGAAAGGGATTTTACAAATATTATGCTACTACCCCAAATCATTATGAAGAGCCTTATATCCTTTAACATTATAAATAGAACATTGTTATGGAAAAATAAATTTTGTAGTAGTTATCCTTGAACATCATGAAAAATAGTATTCAAGAAGCACACCAAGAAATACTCTTGTTGACTCAAATTACAAATGATCTTGTGAGTACAAATGAATTTAACAATGCTAATTTTTCTTTTTCTAGTAAATAGATCAACAATGAGGAATATTGAAATTTTCAAGAAAACGAAGAGCTTTATTTTTGTTCACAAATTAAGGCGCTGAAATCTTGTTAAAGAGAAGAAGCCCTTGTGACCGAGTGTTGTAAACAAATCTTTGAAGGAAGTATTTCTAAGAATGTTGTAAAAGAATCCCATGAAAATGAAGTCATATCTCTTATTACATTAGCCAAAATTCATCTCTCGTAGGAGCCAATTAAATACTGGAATTATACTTCAAAGAATTTTAACTAGAGAATTAGGAATGTTGATGAAGGCATTGTTGTTGTTGGTAGATCTTTTGAATATGTCTTTTATTTTCCAAAAATAAATGGCATTTTATTCGCACAATGAAGATATTGATGAGCATAAGAAGCCAACTATCAGAGAAAACTTGGAAGAAATTAAAGTACCTACTAATTTTTCAATCCAAGATATGCAAATTTTGGCATGTGATACTAATTTTTTAAGGGATGATATATTTCTATCTTTTCCAAATGTTGGTAAATCTCAAGATTTATAGAATTAAGACTATTTTATTTGTAAGTCTGATAATCAAAGTGAGCAAGGTTTAGAACTCGAAAAAGGGATAATAAGAAAGGAATACTTATGACCTTTTCTTGAAGAAACAATTATGTTGAATATGGGATGTATGAAACACATTGAATATGAAAATATGCTTAGAAACTTATGGAGAGAATTTGAAATGAAAGCATTTATCATAAATGAAATAGAAGAAGTTGTTATTTGATCTAAATTTAAATAGAAACACAACAAATTATAGATATAACCATAAACACAAAGATGCATCAGAAATGACATTTCATTTCATTAATATCAAAAACTGAAATATGCTTACAAACATAATGGAAATAAGACTAACTCGGACAATGGTAGCTTATCTCTGAGAAGAGATGTGGTGGCTACATGCATATGAACTGGGTTACAATGAGGCTCAAGGGCCTATTTATTACTGAGAATCAATGGAAAACCCAAAACATCCAAAAACCTAACCCTAGGAGATGAAAAGCCAAACTATGGGTCCTGTTGGGGTAAATTGGTACATCAAATTCCCAGGGTCGTAACTTTGGCATACGATCTTTGTTTGACACGTATGATACCTTGTTAGAAAGATATATGAGAACTAAAACTGCTAATGCAAAATATCAAGCTGAAAACTCGTATTGTCCACCGGTGATTTTCCAAAAAAAACACCGTTTAGGGACCCAAAACGGCTCCGGAAGTTCAGGACTCGAAAAACTACCAAAAATAGTAAACTGTTCTACAATTAAGGAAACTGAAAAACTGAAAGAAACAATGGTGGGGGTCCAAGTGGAATAGCCTTGTGGCCACCAATAACCACATGGATCACTATTGCTATTAATTCAAACCTTAATCATTATCATGTCCTTATCGTGCATTGTGTTAGTAATAAAAAAGGACAAGAACAAAGCAAAAGAGTCATTATTGAAAGGATGAATGGAATTGCATATTATCTTCTTGGGTTTGTCTTCATCTTGGGTGCATTCTTAAACTAACATATGAAATATCATGATGAATATAATGAAAGGAAATTAAACCAAGAAGTGTTCTTGGAGAAGGAATGAGATGGCCTTATTTTTCTCAATCTACACTCAATGATAGAAAGAACATGAAGAAGATTAGCAATATCATCTCCTGGTTGGCCTTATTGAAGTGAAGCAAAGTAATGAGATGTGAGCCAGTGTAATTTATTCAAATAAATATGCTGTAAATATTGGAATTTCATATAAGTTTCATCAACTTGGGACAAATACAAAGCATTATGATTCTTTTGAAGATTAGATGGATCAAGTAACATTATAATTTTCTTGAAGACTAGATGTATCAAGTTTTTGTAAGTACAACATCATACTATTAGTAAGATATAAGTTCAATTCTCAGAAGAATGTTGAATGAAGTCCCAAATTTTATTTGGAAATAGATTAGTATTGCATTACTTTGGTTGAAGATGAAGCATTGAGGTAACCCCCTAAGACTTTTTACTTTCTTAGTTTCACTCGCTATTTGATTTGTTTAGTAAATTTTTCTTTGATTATTGCAGTAGGAGACATAAGGTTGTACATAAATAATCTCATGTTGAGAATTCTTTTATTTTTGTAGAATGAGTTTGTTGGATTCTAGTTGTAGTCTACTTTTAAGGATGATTAGAGAATAAGGATAGGTTCCATAAGAGGTTGTTAAGGGGAATATTTTGGTAGTCAAGGTTGATTATGAAAAGGGTTAGTTTTATAATGCAAGATGACTCCATTTTATAATAATATAATGCATAGGTCTGCCGTTAGTGTTTCCTTGCAAGAATGAAATATTTTTAGCTGGAGCTAGATGTTGTAGATTTCATCTAAAAGTTTCTTCCACACATTAAAAATTTTACTAATTTTACTAGGCATTGGCTTTCTCTTCACTAGCTTAAACTGCATTCTATTCATAATTCTCATCATTGGAAATTTTAGACCCCTCAATTAAATGCGGTTTAATCTATACATTTTTATTTATGACATCAATTAGCCATTGTCACAAGGATAAAAGTAAATAAAGGTGATGTATAGTTTATTGATTTGAAAATGCTTCAAAACACACTCGAATTGTGACATGTGTTTGATGGAGATTATATCAGAGAAAATAAAAAAGTCAAAATTCATACATATTGTAAGTTCGATAATGATGAGAAATTCTAATAAAGAGGAAGTTGAGCCCTCTGCTTTATCAAAGTGACATGTTGAAAATAAAAAAACTAGCAGCTGTAGTTTTGAAATTGTTCAAATGTTATTAGATTGAGGAAATATGAATGGTCACACAAATTATTTTATTTCCAATTAGATAACCATAAGTAGTGTGGATGCTAATAAACACATTCACCTACAATTCATAAAAGTGAGAACCAATATGAAGTAGAAAAAAATTATAATGTGGAACAACACCAGACATAATTTGTTGCATGCATGTGAGTGAAAAAAAGTATAAAAAAAAAATATGATGGTAAACTGAAAAGACTAAAATGTCATCGAACCAAGTTCAAATATTAGTGGACCTAGAAGAATTGTTGGCTTATTCTAGTTAAAACTATGTCTCCCTACATTTTAGATCAGATAGGATATCAATATGAACAAAAAATTTTAGTGGATAGTATTCACAAGCTTGGCGGGAGTGACTACACGGATCGTCTCTCTGCATTTATTGAGAATAACAACAATAAGTGTACTACCTATAAGCGTCACATGGTTTTTACTCAAAGATGCATTGCTCTTTATTAAATCCCATCCTTCCACTTCCACAATCTCATTTCTTCACCATCTTGTGCAATGGTTCAGAAGATTTTTCAAGTATGACCTATTTTGGGAGCCCACAATTATATCATATGATCCCTCTCTCTATGCTTATGTATTGTATAACAAGTACCCATTATTCTAATGTACTTGTCCAATGGCCATCCATGGAATAACTGGTGAGATGTCTATGCTTGTGTACTTGCGATTACTTGCAAGGCTAACGAAGGAGAGAAAGATACGATCAGATGATTACGAATGGCGGTGGAGCTCTAGTTCTAGGGTTTCACTAAGTGAGGGACGGAGGGCAACAAACACCCATGGAGACACAGGGAGGAGGGAGCTCCGCTCCCTCCTATAGTAATATGGTAGCAAACAGAGGAAGAGGAGGGAAAAAGAACAAACCTCCACAACCCTTGGAGATCAAGACAAAAAATACTAAAACTCAGAAGGTGGAAGGCAGCAAAACCCATGCAGATCAAGGGGCCCACGAAGAAGACTGTCAGGAGGAAAAAGAGGAAGACAGAGGTCAGGGATCAGAGAACAGAGCCAAGATGGGGCCCTGTAAACCTAAAACCATAACTAAACCTCGGGTTATTCTGAATGATCCAGCTCTGCAAGCGCACAGGGATCACATGGCAAACTATGCCATCATATGCAAATTTATGGGAATCTGGCCATCAGAGAAAGCGTTGTACACCTGGATAAAGTACAACTGGAAACCAAAATGGGAGTTTAATATACATCTTGGATCCAAAGGTTTTTTTACTGTGGTGTTTACGAACATGGAAGAAAGACACTGGATTTTCGAAGGAGGGCCATACTTCTTTGCAGTTGTTGGTCTCTATATGCGGCCATGGACAATGAACTTCGTGCCAGAACGAGAAACCTTCACTTCGGTACCGATATCGATTAGACTATACTCCTTACATTTAGATTATTAGATGCCAGAGTTTTTAAAATCTATAGGCAATAAATTAAGTCATTTCTTAAAAATCTCAGAGGCAACTCTATGAGGAAAATATACATCCTATGCCCGTATATGTGTGGAGATGGACCTATCAGGAGCCCTTCCAGATGAGGCCATTCTAGAAGTCTATGATGAGGAATGGGTTCAAAAAATTGACTATGAACATATCTCGTTCAAATGTCACAAGTGTCATGAGCATGGGCACCTATCCAGAGACTGTCCTCTTAATAGAAGGGAGGAAAACCTAAATACTAGTAAAGGGAAAGACTAGACATGTTTCACCAAACCAGAAGGAAGAGGAAAAGTAGGGGGAAGGATGACACAAAAGAACCCTATTGGGAATGATAAAACAAAAACTTACAACAAGTTTGAGATCTTAGGAGAAAAAGAGGCAGATGGAGGGGAGCAAGAGAGTACAGAGAATAAGACAGCAAGGGGAAAAGGAAGAGGGACCAGCATGGAGTTCACTCAGGAACAGAACAAACACATAATGGATCCTTTGAGTACCATGGAAATAGAAAAATACTAGGAAATGTCTCATAGTGAAAGTGGTACAGAGGATCAAGACTTACACGAGATCCTCGAAAGGGAAAACCTAGAGTTGGAAAGGTTTCTAGAACAGGGAGGAAACCTGGGAATAAACTCCATCCCTTAGGAGGATGTGGGCAAGGTCCAATAGATATTCCTTCATAAGTCACACCAAATAGCTGCAGTAGTCAAAAGAGGACATGAAAACCAGAAAAACAAGGAGAATTCCTTAATAGGATTAATAACAGGAAAACTAACAAAGAATCTGGGCAAGAGGAGGGGAAGAAAAAGATAGAAAGAACTACTACTGGAGTGTGTCAAACTCATGATTGACTCAGGAAGGATGAAAGACCTTTCCAGTTACTCCTTTAAAACCCCACCTCAATGAAAATCACAACCTGGAACATTAGAGGACTAGGGAGCAGAAGAAAACAGAGGAATCTAGGTAAAAGGATCAAAGAGGAAAAACCTGACATAGTATTCATACAGGATTGTGGATAGGATCCGTGAAAAACATAGAAAATGGTTAAATAGATATGAATACCTTGAAGTTAAGGAAAATAAATATAATGGTGGAATTCTCACTCTATGGGATCCACAGAAATTTGGTGTGATTGATGCGGAGCAATCCAGACATCACCTTTCACTGATTTTCCAACTGGTGGGTGACAGACAATGTTACATGATCACCAATGTCTATGGTTCGCAGCCAATGGATGACAAACTTTGACTCCTCACAACACTGGAGGATGTAAAGAAGAGATACCTAGCTCTACCTTGGATTCTTGGAGGTGATTTTAACATAATAAAATCACTCATGGAGAAGAAAGGAGGAACTAGAACACTTGGTAGAGACTCAGTTGCCTTCCAGAACTTCATCACCAATATGAAATTGGATGATATGGAAACAAGAAATGGAATATTCACTTGGAATAACAAAAGAGGGGGACCTACCCAAGTAGCCTCAAAATTGGACAGATTTATTGTTTTAGAGGAACTTCTTCTCAGGGGAGGCATCGTTACTGCACTCATTCTACCTTTTGGAGGTTCAGATCACTGGCCTATCCAATTGGAAGCTTCCCTCTTTGGAAAACCAAGGAACACCCCCTTGTTTGAGAATGCTTGGTTCACACATTCAGATTTCCTCACAAACATCGAAAAATGGTGGAAGGAAGAGCTTCATCTTCAAGGTACAAAAATGTTCCTTTTACACAGAAAGCTCAAACACATTAAAGGCAGACTTAAAGAATGGAATAAAAAAGAATTTGGTAATATCTTCAAAGCTAAGGAAGATGTGGAAAAGAAACTAAAGGAAATAAACCAAATTCTTATCACTGAAGGCTATAAAGAAGAAAGGAAAGAGATGGCAGAGTCACTCCAGCAGGAGTGGGACAATAGATGTCGTCAAGAGGAAATATTCTGGAGACAGAAATCTAGAGTACAATGGATTAAAGAAGGGGAGAGAAACACCAAATTCTTTCACAAATCCACCATAGCTCACAGAAACAAAAACAGAATTGTGAAACTTAAAGACCAACATGGAATAGAGAGAAACACTCATGAAGAGATGGAGAAAGTTCTACTCCAGCATTTTCAGAAAATTGTTGAGGAATCCTCGGAAGATAGATACCGGTCCACGAAAATATTTACTCAGTATTACTAGAGAAGATAATTTCATCCTCAACAGAATAGTCATAGAGGAAGAAATAGAGGAAGTCGTGAAAGAAATGCAAAATGGGAAAGCACCAGGCTCGAATGGCTTTAATGTAGACTTTTTCAAAGATTGTTGGAGGATAGTGAAACAAGATATCCTGGAGGTAGTGGAAGACTCTCAAAGATTTAAGACATTCTTAAAGGTGCTCAATGAATCTTTCATAGCCTTAATCCCCAAACAGGAAAAGGCCACCTCCCCAGACAGATTTAGACCTATAGCATTATGCAATGTGATATACAAAATTATATCCAAAGTCATCGCTAATCGTCTCAAACCTCTCCTCCCAACCCTAGTGTCAGAGGAGAAAATGGGCTATGTGGAAGGAAGACAAATTTTAGATAATATAATTCAAGCACATGAAATGGTTCATTCACTCATTACCAACAAACAAGTAGGAATGATTATGCAGCTGGACATAGCAAAGGCCTATGACAAGCTTAGTTGGTCGTACATAAGAGCAATATTAAAAGCCTATGGCTTTGATCACAATTGGATTAAATGGGTTATGGCGCTAGTTACCACCGCCAGCTGTTCAATTCTTCTCAATGGCTCTCCTTCAAGAACCTTCAAGCCTTCTAGAGGTCTCAGGCAAGGAGATCCTCTTTCTCCTTTCCTTTTCATTCTAATGATGGAAGGGTTAGGGAGAGCTATCAGAGCTACTAAGGAGGAAGGGAGAATTCAGGGTCTGAGACTCACTCAAGGTGGGGACACGGTGACACATCAACAATTTGTGGATGATACCATGCTTCAAGGCACACCCACTGTCAAGGAAGCAAAAGCATTCAAATAGATTCTGAGTGAGTTTGCTAGGGCAGTAGGCACAAAGGTAAGTCTTACTAAATCAAAGATTTTCTTTTTCAATACGGATATTTCAATACAAAGAAATATTTCCAGAATTTTGGGCTTTCAAAAGGAGTCACTGCCTATGAAGTACCTGGGAGTTCCTCTCACTGACAAACCACTTCAAAAATATACCTAGGAGCCTGTTCTTAATAAGCTAAAAGACAAGATTAGCAAATGGAAAAATAGAGCACTAAATCTAGCAGGGAGACTGATTCTCACTAAGGCTATCCTCCAAAGTATCCCTATCTCTGTGCTATCTGCCATTCTAGCAACAACCGATGTAGTTACCAATATAAGAAACATTCAGAGAGACTTTCTCTGGGGGAAAGGTGAAGAAAAGAAGAAATGGGCCCTTGTGGCATGGGATAGAGTGTGCAAACCTAAGTCCCATGGTAGCTTGGGTCTTCATGACCCAGGAATTCTTAATAGAGTTCTTGGTGCCAAAATCTGGTGGATATGGCTAAAAGATATACAAGCCCCCTGGGAAAAACTTTGGAAGCACAAATATGCTTGCAAATGGCAAGAGAAGAATCTAATCAGAATGACAGGACAAGTAAAAGGTTCTGCAATTTGGAATAAAGCATGGGAGAATAGGGCCCTAGTCCAAAATCACAGTTTTTGGGAGATCAAAAATGGAAACCTGGCTTGGGTCTGGGAGGATAATTGGGAGCAGGAGGACAATCTTTGAAGTGAAGAATTAGCAGACATTCACACTGATACCACCAACAAAGGATTAAGGTGGGTAAGTGACTACTAGGACCAATCAAGGAATAATGGGAAATGGAGAACATGGAAACTTCCAACTTATAGAGGAATGGGCATGCTGCATACTCAAGCTATAGCCCTTAAAGGTCTTTTAGACAAGATACAAATCTTAAACTCAAACTTGAATGATCAAATAAGATGGGGAAAGAATAAGACAGGTCTCTTCAACCTCAAGGAAGCCAAAAGGATAGATGCGGGATTTAACCTTTCAAACACAGATAAGACGTGGAAAGAAATCTGGGAAAATCCTCATTGGATGAAAGTCAAACTGTTCAAGTGGATGGTTCACCAGGGCAAGATTATGACGGGATAATCTTAAAAAAAGAGGCTTTGTTAGCCCCTCAAGATGTCACTTATGTAGGCAACAGGAAGAAACTACAAATCATCTCCTGAATAAATGCACTTTCACCTCAACACTTTAGAATTGGGTTGGAGAAGTATTCAAACAGACAGACATAGATGTTAATGACATCATCACTACTTTGAAGAATTGGAGGAAACATTTCTCGGATAATGAGGTCATAAACTCCGCTTGGATGCTGACCCCAGGATTCTTAATCTGGAATGTCTGGAAGGAGCACAACAACAGGATTTTCAAGGAGAAAGTGAGTCTGGTGAGCAACATCCTTAAGCTAGTCCTTAAACAAATCAAAGAAACTATTCATATCCTGGGAGGTGCAACTACAGGTAAACCCATTGGACAAAGAGAGGCTATAATATTGGAGAAGTTAGAGCTCAAGGTTAATCCCCCTTAGGGTTCTATGCAGATTATCAAGAAAACCTCAGCAGAAAAGTCTTCTTGGCAACCCCCTTCTCATGGCTTTTTAAAATTCAACATAGACGGGGCTTCAAAAGGGAATCTGGGAGAAGCTGGTTATGGAGGGGTCTTGAGGGATGAGGAAGGAAACATACAAGTCATCTTCCACAGTTATCTAGGAAAAGCAACCAACAATATGGCTGAGCTCATGGAGATGGAATTATGCCTGGAAATACTGCACAAGTACAACATTCAAAATGTCCTCATTGAGGCTAATTCGGAATTAGTCATTAACTCAGTGAAGAGGATAAATGTTGGCACTACTCCTGAGAAAATATCAGAACACTGGCAGCTTCTACAAGTCTACCAAAGAATCCAAGCACACCTAAGAATGCTGAGAACCCTTAGGTTGGTGTATGTTCGTAGGGAAGCCAACAGAGTTGCTGACTGGCTTGCCAATGAGGGGGTACGAAACAAGCATATCGATTTATGTTGTTGGTGGGAGGAAATAACAAATGACAGGTTGAAGGAGGGATGCTCATCCAGGGCCCTCAACGACTGACAGTAGTATCAGAAAAATCAAGAGACAGTATTTGCTGACACAGAGCCACAAAGGAGGGGTCTAGTTGATCTGGTTTCATTATGAAGTGTTATGATATAAGTGAGATCCTTTTTAGGATGCAGGTCTATGTCAGCCTCAGTAACTCAGGTAATGGCAAACTAGATGTCTCAAGGGGACGACTAGAAGGAGGGATCTTCATCTCCCTTTGGCCCATGCACCAAAGCAGAGATTTTCTCAGTAAACACAAAACCCCAACTTTTATTCCTGTGAATAGCTTTACTGCCCTCAGGGTGGTTTTCGGTATATCACATGCTCATCAAGCCAAAAGCGGTTTTTCACAATCGGGAGCGATTCCACTCACCACGCGACACGTGGCTAAGGGTGGGAAGGAATTACCACCTTCATCATGCGGTAACTATCGGTGCTTTTAGTCCGTGTGATATGATCCTTAACCATTGGATCTAGCGAGGCTAATCCACGGCCAGGATTTTGCGTGCATGTTGGTGGGTCCAAAAGAGTGGTTATATTTGAGCTGTTCGCACGACCTCTCTGAGATCGTGCGCAAATGGCAGATTTCGGGTGGTTAAAGTGATCGAAGGATAAGTAAAAAATGGACCCGATAGGATTATAGATTATGGTCTATTGGGTTCATCGGGTCCAGTTTATTTGTTAAAAGGTGTGCTTGTTGGCCACTCGATATGTTTTTCATCTGCTGATCTTCAGCTCAAGATCCAACAGTCAGTTTTGGATTGCTTGTTTGATTTGGTGGGCCTGTATCCTTGGGTTCGCTTTGTCATCTTGAGACCATGAATTGGGGCAGGCCTATCATTTTGGTGGGCCTCACCACCACGGTCGCCTTTTGTACACTATTTCTCTTTTTTTTTAATTGAATAGAAGGATGCGCTCTTGCCTTAGCAAAAACAAAAAAAAAATGTGAAAATGTATGCAAGTTCATGCTTTTAATGAAGGGATGTGATATTTAAATATGGGCTACAATGTATCAAATACTAGATGTGATCATGAGATATTATATTGTAGAAGAAATACATTATATTTTAAGGTCTACAATAGATTTGCTTAATGCATAATATAGTGTGGAGTTGGTGCTAGCCAAGAAACTTATTTTGAGAAGATTGTATGGGACTACCTTTTACAACATAAAAAGTATGGTTTTGTTTTTGAAGGTTGTTATATAAAACTTCATATGTAGGAAAAAGAATGGCAAATTTAAATTCAGAATATTTTCACTGATAAGCATTTTATATCCTAGTACGCGGAAGATGTTGTAGTGGAGTGTTAAATGATCTAAGTGTTAGATAAAAATGATAATAATAATAATGGAACATAATGTGAGATCAATTAAAAAAATAATAGAAATAATAAGTTGATTAAATTCAATTTGTGATATTACAATTTTGTTTCTATTAATAAAATTATAAAAAATAAAAAATAAATAAATAAAAAAAGAAAAAATTGGGAAAGGAAATCATAATATGCATATTACATTAAAAGAAATTTAAATAATGACTATTCCTAATAACAACCATGATATTTTATAACTTCGTGTGTATTAATTAGTAAACATATAATTATAAATAAAAATATTTCTATATAGAGAGATGTGTAATATATATATATATATATATATATAATATAAATAATAGTTATAAATTAAGATCTATTTTACCATATAAGTTAAAATAATGATGATTCAAATTTGCAACCATGATATTCCAAACCCAAATATTTAAATTTAATTAATAAACATGTAAAAACTTAATTGTCACAATAAACCTTTTTTATTAAACATGTTAAAGAAAATGGTGAGCTCATATGTATGTAGCTATATGTATTATGAGGGTTTTATAAAATAAAAAATAAGAATATTTCTATATATAGAGATGTGAAAATTATATATAATATAAATAGTATTATTAATAACCAACTTAGATGCTTCTAACTTTGGATCTATCAACCAGGAAGAGGAATCAAATCTCTCTAAGTGAAAACCTTTCTTTACATTTTGCACTCAAAAAGAGGTTTATATTTGAGAGGTTTCATTCCTCCAGGCTTAGTAGATCCAGGGTGACATGGATCTATGTTGGTTCTTGATTACACTATTTGTATTATATATAGAATTTACATCTTTATTGTGCTATGAGGTGCTCTCCACCTAGTATGGTAGAGATATTGTAATTTTTAACATTTTGACTCGGTCAAAATAAAATAAAAATAACAAAATAAAAAACATAAATTCTCCATCCCATCATTTTTTCCCATGGTATTCTTCTCTAATGTGGCATATTTAAAGGCTAATAATTAAACCATCCTATATCCATCTTAACTCTGCATCCACCAAGTGCCTAGAGGGATAAAATCTCTTTTCACTCTAAAAGAGGTTTGCACCTCAAGAGAGAGATTTGATCCCCCTCGACGCTTAGTAGATCCAAAGTTAAGATGGATCTAGGTTGGTATACATAAATATTCTTATTTTTTTATTTTATTAGAACCTTGACAATAAATATAGCTACATATATATGAGCTTGGCAATTTTATTTGACATGGTTTACAAAAAGAGTGACACAAAATCAAAATGGAGTGAGCCCTCCTGTAGGAGGGAATATCAAATCAACTAGAAAATGATGAAAATAATCTCCTAAAACTATAACAGCCTTGGTAGCATAAGAAAAATGGACTTTATTAGAGATTTGATTAGATCATAAAATCCTTACATAGTCCCACTCCAAGAGAAGAACATGAAGGATGTTAGACTAAGAAATACACTGAGAAGGGGGGTGAATAAATGTAATGGACAATTTTCATCAATTTAAACAATTTAGTAATAAAGAAAAATTGTAATCATAATCATGCATTATTAAATAACATCATCACATCATCAAAAGATAAATTCAGATGTATGAGGGAACCCTTGCAAGAGAAAAACAAAAATTCCTTTTATCTCCTTCAGTTTTGATTACATAGATTTGTATGCACCAACAACCAAAATTTTTTTTACAAGCACCAACCCTGAAAATGAGCAAGCATCGACTTGCAGTAGGCTACAACGTGATTGAGGTGTCAACCTTGATGATATGCAACCACTGAATTGCAATTGGCTTAAACCTGATTGAGGAACCAACCCCACTGTAGGCATCCATCTCCTTCTTCAAATTGATGTGGACAACTTTTCACAATATTTCAAACTAGATCCATAAGAACCAAAAAAAATATATGTTTCCACAAATGACCATACCAATGCTATCGCAACCTGTTCATGATCAATCTGAATCATAACACCATTCCCAGATCTCATTTTGATCATGAATACCAAACCTACTAATAAACCTTGAAACATGTTTATAAACCTCAAAACATAATATCAAGAAAAAATATAGCTTTTGATACCCAAAAAAATGTCTTCCTATCCCCCTAAAATATCATAAAAATATTATGAACATTTCTCCTTTTCCATAATTAAATTTGAAGCTTTGAAAACCCAAAATACATTATAAATAGTCATTGTTGACAAAATAGCAATTTCAGGGCCCATTATACAAAATGACTCTTTACGGTTTGATAGATTATAATTTTAAGAGTGCAAAAAATTGCACCTTTTGGTGTGCCAATATCACCCTTAAAAAAAAATCAACTATTCAATGACAGTCAAACCAATGACATTTGTAACACAAACAAAGCCACTTACCAATTCCCATGGGCAAATTTTCTTAACACATCTTGGACTCCATAAGATTTTGTTCTATCACATATATCACATTATGGAAAAATAGCCCTTTTTGGGCTCACTGCAACCAATTCAATGAAACCATAGAACCAAAATGTGTTGTCCCTCCACGTACTCATTGTAATCACTTTGGCGAGACAACATAACCAAAATGTGTTGCCCTCCGTGGGCTCACTACAATCGTTGTGGCGAAAAAGAAAAACCACAATGTGTTTCACTTTGCAGACTCACTACAATCACCTCAACAAAATGAAAAATCTAATCACTTTTGTGAAACAATAGAACCAAAATATGTTCCCCTCTATGGGCTTGAACTCCATATTGCATACAAATGAAAACCACAACAATCGTTCGCTAACCACAAAGCTAATTAATTGACACATATACAGTTGCAATGATACATTTTTGCATGGTGTGGTGGAATATATATAGTAGTTTGAGCAGCTATGACAAGGGCCTACCAGTGAGAACCTTTGTTGCTCCAATGTGCACCATATGACCAAACCCCTATTTTTTAATATTCCATAACCATGTGGGCCCAACCCATCAAGCCATGTGACCTAATCCCTAGTGGTCGTTGGTCATCCTTATGCTAATGTCATCATGATGTCACACATTCCACATGTCACTTCTCTATTGGTCCAACATGGAGGGTGTGACCCTCATTAACCTCTACACACTTTATCATTTCATCCACCATTCACGTGATTTTCAACGACTAGATCAAACAAATTATGATTGAAATTTAACCAAGTTAAATAGTGCACTTGTTCAGACATCATCCACCATTGATTTACTTGATTTCCCTAAAGGATATGGATTTGATCCAAAGATACAAAATATTTAACAATTTGGTGCTTTTATTCAAAAATTTGGTATTTTTATCCTTATTGTCACCTCTAATTTGAAACTAACATATCTTCTCAAGTAGGAAGAGTTTGGCCAACTCTGATATACCATTGGAAAAGTCTTGGAGAGGATTATCCAACATTACCATCCATAGAATCATTTGAGCATCATAACTTCAACAAAAACTTAATAAATTTCGAGCCACTTTGACATCATTTGATTTGGGCTTGTCAAGGCATCAAAATATCATATTGCTTCCTTTGACTTATCAATGACATTTTTGCTTCCTTAGACTTCCCTTTTGACATCAATGACAACACAATGTCGAATGGAGGACGATGTGGTCCTCCAATAATGTAGAAACATTTAGAATAATGATAAATGACATGCTATTAGTTCAATGTGTGCATCTAGGGGTACTTAAACCCTATAGAACAACACCCTTTTCTAATTAAATCAAATGCAATACACTCGACATTAAATTTTGGTTAGACTTATTCATCTACCTAGTAGGGAGGTGATTAATGTGATCAATATATATGCACCCATGATTTATCAGGAAAAAAATGGAATTTTGAACTCTCTTAGAACTTAGGGATACAAACTATGAGACAAATGATATTATGGTGGGGGATTTTAATACCACACTTAATTAAAGGGAGAAAAAAGAGGGAAGGATTTTAAGGGATCCAAGCAAGGAAATAATGAAGGACCTCATTCATAGCTTGGATCTAATTGACATCAAGCCTATAAGGATTAGATACACTTGAAAAATTATGAGAATTGGACTTGAGCACATGGTGACAAGAGTCGATAGGTTCCTGATACAAAATATCTCCCTTGAGAGAAATTGTACCTGGTCATTCCAAAACCTTTTTTGGGTTGGATTGGATAACCATCCCATATCCCTTTCACTCATTGAAACCCTTGAATTTGGGACCATTCCCTTTTGGTTCATCCTACTTTATATTCAAGAACCTTCCTTTTTTATCTTGTTTCTTGAAGTTGGAGGCAATGGATGGTTGGCTTCATTATCCATATTTGTGAATAACAACTTAGAATGAATAAATCAACAGTGAAACAGTGGGTAAAGAGTTATTTTTCGATCACCAAACAATAAGATAAATTATTTAAAGGAAAAGTTGGATTTCATTTAGGGGAAATTTAGAAAGGCCAAGTTGGAGGCATTGGATGGTTGGCTTCATTATCCATATTTGCGAATAGAAGCTTAGAATTAATAAATCAACATTGAAGTAGTGGGTAAAGAGTTATTTTTTGATCACCAAACAATAAGATAAATTATCTAAAGGAAAAGTTGGATTTCATTTAGGGAAAATTTAGAAAGGCCAAGCTACTCCAATTTTTCTTATAGAGGAATAGGACATTATTCATCAATATCATAAAGATATTTGTGTAGAGGAAGAAAAGTGGAAGATAGAATCTAGAAGCTTGTCATTGTAAATAGGGGATAAAAATATGAAATTATTTCATACACAAGCAAAAGAAAGGCTTTGGCACAATGATGTGAAGGAAATAATGATGGCTAAAGGAGAGACATCAAGTTCCTTTGAATAAATCAATGAAGTAATCTTCACACATTTTTAAGACTTGTACTTAGGTAAAGTTAGGGATAATAGAGGAGAAATGGAAATTATGCAATAGATAATCTTCCCACATTACTAAACTAGGAGGATAGTGCAAGATTAGTGTATACTATTAACAAAGAGGAACTTTGTAAGTCATGAATAGCTTAGAGCTAGAGAAAGCACCTAGATTGAACACATTCATTATTCACTTCTGCATGCGATGTTGGCATCTCATCAAATTTGATATTATGTGAATGTTGCAATGTACACTAGCCTTCAAAAATTAGAGGAGGAAGAAATTATACCTTCCTTGCAATGGTTCCTAGAGAGGTAAATCCTTCTTATTTTTTAAGTTTGAGGTTGATTTCAATGTGAAAATATTCTTATAAAATTGTGTCTAAATTGTTGTGAAAAATATTCACTCTAAAAATTATTTCAAACAACCAAGGTGACTTTTTGGAGAAAAAAAAATGTAGATAAAATAATTTAGCAAAGGAAGCAATCCATTCCAGTAAAACTAGAGGGGATAACGGAATTATCATCAAGATAAATATGGAAAATTCCTTTCACTAGGTCTAGCATAGTTTTCTATTTGAAATGCT
This sequence comes from Pinus tabuliformis, assembly GCA_031772625.1. Classification (NCBI taxonomy): domain Eukaryota; kingdom Viridiplantae; phylum Streptophyta; class Pinopsida; order Pinales; family Pinaceae; genus Pinus; species Pinus tabuliformis. Next base: position 660,888,444 of record CM062804.1, read on the forward strand.
TCACAAACTTGGCTTTTGACTCTAGCTTCATTTGTTGGACAACAACATGTATAAGCAACCCTTAGATTACTCCCTTAGTAAATAGAATATGTACAACTTTTGTTAAAGTTGGCAACCAGGGAAAAACTTCATGTGGGTCATCTTATTCATGGCTGATAATATTTTTATTAGATTCCTCTCATCGAGAGGTGTAGGATTGATATAAAGATCATCCGATTTCGATAAGTATTCATGGAGATATGAATTTATTTTGATTATGGAATTATTATCAAGCCGACCTACAACTCATGTAGGCTCAGAAGCCCAACAGTCGCATCTATTCACCCACCAACGTTGTGTATAAATATAAGAGGACTTTTCTCATTTGGACTCACTCATCTCATCACATCTCTCTCTCTCTCTACTGCGGAGAAATGAGTCTCTTCTCTACTGCGCTGAAATGGGTCTCTCTCTCACACATTTGAAGTCAGAAACTGTTGAAATTGAAGCTGCAACTGTAGAAGTAAAGATTGACTTGCGTGGCCTAGAAGATCCCCTCTTTGGAACTGTAGTGTAGGTTCATCTGAACCTCCTCTGAAAGCTGCAACTTTTGGTGGTGGAATGAAGTCAATCCGATGAACGGTTTGCAAGATATCGACTACCCTAGTTTGAAGTCGGAAACTGCTGAAACTGAAGCTGCAACTGCAGAAGTAAAGATTGACTTGCATGGCCTAGAATATCTCCTCTTTGGAACTGTGCTATAGGTTCATCTGAACCTCCTCTGAAAGCCGCAGCTTTTGGTGGTGGAATGAAGTCAATCCGATGAACAGTTTGCAAGATATCGACTGCCCTAGTTTGAAGCCAGAAACTGCTGAAACTGAAGCTGCAACTGCAGAAGTAAAGATTGACCTGCGTGGCCTAGAAGATCTCTTTGGAACTGCACTATAGGTTCATCTGAACCTCCTTTGAAAGCCGCAACTTTTGGTGGTGGAATGAAGTCAATCCGACAAATGGTTTGCAAGATATCGTCTGCCCTAGTTTGATAATGAAGCCACTAATGTTGATGCTATTGATCTAGGGTTTGCTACTACTGATATGAATCAGATTTATTGTACTATTTCTCTCTGCTGAATTATTGAAGATAAAAGAAGATTTGATCAAAGGGTTTCCCCACACATTGTGGTCTTTGTCCCTGGCTAGCTGCCACATCTTGTGTCTCTTGTCTTGGCTTGTTTTCTGTCGATCGTTTAATGTTCTATCTGCACTTCACTTTATGTATATGTGATTGCTAATCTTTGGAATATAATAAGAAAAAGAAGTAAACTATTATAAGCATAGAACATACCATAACTTAACATGGTATCGGAGCTGAGGTGAAGACAAAGCCCGAGCAAGAGCAAGAGCAATCATCGAAGAGAATATTGGCAAGGCTATCCTAAAAGAACTATGGGGTCCTCAATACTCTTTCCTGCTGAAGACCAGCTCCGTGAGAAAGCTGACTATCACGGATGGAAGATGTCTATTGATCTAACCCTTGAGAATCAAGGAGTGTTGGATCATGTGAGAGGCAATATTGTTGAGCTTCCATCAAATGCATCCGTTGCTGCCTGGAACAAATGAAAAGATGGAGAAGTCAAAACAATAGAAGATCATTCAGGACTCTATTGACAAGCACTTGGTGGCCTACATTTCTGAACTGGACACCTCCAAGGAAATCTACGATAGACTAGTGAGTTTATTTAAAGTTAATGATGCAAATCAAGTTTTGTTTCTTAGAAATAAGCTGAGGGAAATCAAGAAGGGTAAAGATGAAAGTATGCAAGCATACTTCTTAAGAATCATCGATATCAAGAACGATCTCCTATCTATTGGGGAAACTATTACTGACAGAGAAATGGCACTCACAACTCTTAGAGGATTGCCATTTGAATGGTATGTGTTCAGGACCACTCTTTTGAACTATAATGTAATTCCTGGTTTCAAGGAATTAATGGCTAGATGCATTCAAGAAGAAACAAGGGAAGAAGTGCAAGAAATGCCCATGCCTAAAGGTCCTCCTGCTGCCTTTTCTTCTCATGCAAAGAAAAGAAATAATTCTGGGACTAAATCAAAAGGAAAGGCCGGACCTAAGGCTAGAAGAAAATGACGATGTTACATTTGCGATAAAGCAAGTCACTATGTATGAGATCATGAGCATCATGATGAATGAGATCATGGACATAAAGGGCAACATGAGATCATGGACATATAGGATAGCATGATGATGATGCACACTAGTTTGAGCAGCATTATGATGGATAAAATCATGGACATGGGCAGCATGATGATAATCATGATTAGAGAAGCATGGTACAGTATGCAATGGTGCAGCTCAAAATCCCTCTGATGACAATCAAAGGAATGACAAATTCAACAGCAAAGGTAAGAGGAGAGCTGGGAATCAAGGAAGAGGACAAGCATTCAAGAAGGCTAGAAATTCTAGGATGTATTAAATGCACCTGAACTCAAAAGGAACCTAGTGTCCATCTTGGCAATGGAAGACAGAGGCTACAAGGTAACCTTCAGCAATGGCAAGGTATGTATATGGAAAAATAATGTTAAAGATGCCTTTACTCTTGGGTTTAGTGTTGATTCATTATATCAGGTCGATGGAAGTCAGCTAGGTGTCATGTCTTGTGACACAACTCTTTAGTCCGAACTTTGGCATCGGAGGTTTGCCCACCTTCATTACAAAGCTCTACCCGATTTAAGACAGATGGTAACAGGGATGCCCGAATTCCAAGTAGAGAAATAAGGTGTATGTCCGGGATGTGCCAAAGGAAAGCTCAAAATGGGACCATTCCCCTAAAGCCAAAGCAAGACCTCCAATATATTACAATTGGTTTACTCAGGCATACCTGAGGTTGGCATTAAGAGGGAGACTACTACACCACATACTCCTGAGCAGAATGGTGTGGTGGGAAGGAAGAACCACACGATGATGGAAGTTGTCCGGGCCATGCTACATGATCAAAGACTTCCAAAGTTTCTATGGGATGAAACTACAATCACCGCCATATATGTACAAAATCGATGCCCTCATCAAGCATTGGGTTCCTAAACTCCTGAAGAAATGTTCACCACCGGTCAAAGGGAAGTCGTGATTAGTCATGATGTCACCTTTGACAAAGATATGGCTCTCAGCAAGGTGGACAATCTGCTGACTTTGAGTAGCTCTCAAGAAGCCGACACTAGGGAACCGAAAGAAAAGGATGATGAATCAATGCCTGATGTAGAAGAAACCATGGATCCAATTGATCCTCATCCACATGAGCCTTCCTCTTCTAGGAAGAGGCCTTCATGGCTTAGGGGGATACTTGATGATGCTGAAGGACATGCTGCACCCTAAGAACCTTCCATCAAAGTAAGAAACTTAACAGGTATCAGGGATACCTGACCATCATGAGCACGATCATACAAAATGAACCTTCATCATTCTCAGTTGTCATCAAGAATTAACTATGGAAGGATGCTATGACCATAGAATATGAGTCTATTATGGAGAATGATGTCTGGGAAGTAGTTCCCAGACCCTGGACAAGACAATTGTTACTTCAAAATGGCTTTACAAGATAAATCATGCCGCAAATGGAAGCATGGAAAAGTATAAGGTTCATTTTGTTGCTCGTGGTTTATCCTAGAAGGAAGGTATAGACTATGATGTGATATTTTCACCTGTTGCTAGATATACGACCATCTGCTCGATCATAGCCCTTGTCGCTTCACAAGGATGGAACCTACATCAGATGGATGTCAAGACTTTGTTCTTACATGGCTCGATCAAAGAATAGGTCTACGTGGAGCAACCCGAAGGATTTGATATTTATGATTGAAAATCTCATGTATGCAGGTTGAAGAAGGCTCTCTATGGGCTGAAGCAAGCACCCCGAGCATGGTATGAGAGGATCGATAGCTACTTGATGAAGCTGGGATTCACTAGGAGTGAAGCTAATCCTAACCTTTACTTTAAGGTTGAAGATGACAAGCCTCTCATACTGGTGTTGTATGTGGATGACCTCTTTCTAACAGGTACAAACCCTCTCATTCACAAATGTAAGAGGGAGATGGCTTCTGAATTTGAAATGAAGGACCTAGGACTTGAAGTGTGGTAGAAGCCAAGGGAAATTTTCCTATCTCAAGGAAAATATGTGGTAAATATATTGGAAGGATTCGGTATGATGGACTGCAACCCTGTGACTACCTTGAGGATCTTAACTTTTAGAAGTTATATGGTAGTGATGTCGGACCAGACTTGGGAAATCCCTCTGAATTTCAAAAACTCATTCGCATTGATGTTCTTGGTGAACCTCCGTCCGAACATATGTTTTGCAGTTAGCATTGTAAGCTCATATTTGGTTGAGCCTCACTGGATTAATGCCAAGAATATTCTGAGATGTCTTCAGGACACAATCTCTCATGGATTAAGATACACTGCCGGAGATGTGAGACTACTTGGATATACTGATGTTGATTGGGCAGGCAGTGTGGTGGACCGTAAGAGCACTTCCGGGTACTGTTTCACCTTGGGATTTGCTTCGATATCCTGGATGAGCAAGAAGCAGAAGTCGGTGGCTTTGAGCACCGCCGAAGCAGGATATATTGTTGCTAGCATAACCTCATGTGGGGCAGTTTGGTTGCGAAAGCTCTTCAATGAGTTGTTTGGATTTACATTGGATACCACTGTGATTCTCTATAACAACAAGAGGTGGGATTCGATTATTGAGGAATCCCATATTCGTCAATTGCTCCAACAGATAGACATCATCTTGGATATGGTAAGTCGATGAGCAAGGAAGCTCCATCACATTAAGATGATGTACAGGTTGATACACCTTGTCAAAGCCCCGAGGAAAGATCTAATCTGTGATTTTCCCAAACGACTTGGAGTCGGAAAGAAACCCTTGTACAAGGGTCCTGCATGTTGCATACATTGAGCTCTAGGAGCTCTGAGGGCTTGCGGTTCCTACTGGAGCAACATATGACCACAGGGTGACTCACCCTCCCCTGGTATTGCACACTGGAACAAGATGATTCACTCTCTTGTGGGACAAGATGATTCGCTCTCTTGTGGAACAGGATGATTCGCTATCCTGTGTAGCAGGATGATTAGTTCTCCTGTGAGGCTTGGATTGATGTGTTCTCCATGGCAGCCTGGATTGATGTGTTCTCCATGGCAATTGTAGCAGGATTGATGTGTTCTCCTGTGAGGACAGGATTGATTAGTTCTCCTGTCAAGGCATCCTACCCATGCAGTCTGGGACTCATGGGAAGTACCTCTCATCTGATCAATGAGAAGGGAAATGAAGTTAGGGACCATAGTAGTACCGATGGACGCATCGTTGTATCTATCGTACTCCCTACTCTAGGATGACCTCCATTGATCTGGGATCAATGATATTGGTTTGGGACTAGTGGTAGGAGTTGTACCATACTATGACGCTGACTTCGGGTCAGTTGAGACTAGTCTGGGACCAGTGGTACATACTCCGAGACTGACTTCGTGTTAGTGTAGTACTGGTATGGTACCAGTGAGAGTGGTACATACTATGACGCTGAGTTCGGGTCAGTTGAGACTAGTCTGGGACCAGTGGTACACTCTCTGAGACTGTGATACTGGTCTGGGACCAGTGGTAGGAGTGGTACTTACTATGAAGCTGACTTCGAGTCGGCTGAGACTGGTCTGGGACTAGTGGTACGCACTCTGAGACTGACTCTGAGTCAGTGGAGGATGATATTGGTCTAGGACCAATGGAGTTGTACTCACTATGACGCTGACTTCGGGTTGGTTGAGACTGGTCTGGGACTAGTGGTACATACTCTGAGACTGACTTTGAGTCAGTATGATACATCCTCGATCATTTCTTCTTCTTCATGATTCGGACAAAAGCAGAGCAGAAAAAAACAATGCAAGAGCAGAGCGGAACAGAGCAAAACAGTACAGATCAGTGCAGGGCAGAACAAGACAAAGCAGAACAGGCAGAATAGAGCAGAGCAGGGCAAGGGTCAGGCTATATAGGGCAGTGCATTTGATGGATGAATAGTAACGACCGATAGACAGATTGCAGATGAAGTTCTCCATGGTTGAGAGGGAGTGTTAAAATTTGAAACCAGGGCAAAACTTCATGTGGGTCATCTTATTCATGTCTGATAATATTTTTATTAGATTCCTCTCGTCGAGAGGTGTAGGATTGATATAAAGATCATCCGATTCTGATAAGTATTCATGGAGATATGAATTTATTTTGATTATGGAATTATTATCAAGCCGACCTACAACTCATGTAGGCTCAGAAGCCCAACAGTCGCATCTATTCACCCACCAACGTTGTGTATAAATATAAGAGGACTTTTCTCATTTGGACTCACTCATCTCATCACATCTCTCTCTCTCTCTACTGCGCAGAAATGAGTCTCTTCTCTACTGCGCTGAAATGGGTCTCTCTCTCACACATTTGACGCCTGAAACTGCTGAAATTGAAGCTGCAACTGTAGAAGTAAAGATTGACTTGTGTGGCCTAGAAGATCTCCTCTTTGGAACTGCGTTGTAGGTTCATTTGAACCTCCTCTGAAAGCCGCAACTTTTGGTGGTGGAATGAAGTCAATCCGATGAACGGTTTGCAAGATATCGATTGCCCTAGTTTGAAGCCGGAAACTGCTGAAACTGAAGCTGCAACTGCAGAAGTAAAGATTGACTTGCATGGCCTAGAATATCTCCTCTTTGGAACTGTGCTATAGGTTCATCTGAACCTCCTCTGAAAGCCGCAACTTTTGGTGGTGGAATGAAGTCAATCCGATGAACGGTTTGCAAGATATCGACTGCCCTAGTTTGAAGCCGGAAACTGCTGAAACTGAAGCTACAACTGCAGAAGTAAAGATTGACCTACGTGGCCTAGAAGATCTCCTCTTTGGAACTGCACTATAGGTTCATCTAAACCTCCTCTGAAAGCCGCAACTTTTGGTGGTGGAATGAAGTCAATCCGACAAACGGTTTGCAAGATATCGTCTGCCCTAGTTTGATAATGAAGCCACTAATGCTGATGCTATTCATCTAGGGTTTTCTACTGCTGATATGAATCAGATTTAGTGTACTATTTCTCTCTGCTTAATTATTGAAGATAAAAGAAGATTTGATCAAAGGGTTTCCCCACACATTGTGGGGTTTGTCCCTGGCTAGCCGCCACATCTTGTGTCTCTTGTCTTGGCTTGTTTTCTGTCGATCGTTTAATGTTCTATCTGCACTTTACTTTATGTATATGTGATTGCTAATCTGTGGAATATAATAAGAAAAAGAAGTAAACTGTTATAAGCATAGAACATACCATAACTTAACAACTTTCTTTCAAGAAACTAGGGATTTGTGGTAGGGATGTCCTCTATTTCCTCTTTTTTATATTATTATGGCTAATTCCTTGAGCTGGAAGCTCAAACTTCAGACACGAGTCAAGAATAACCCAAGAATAAGAATCATCAAAGGAGTCAGAAGTATAAATCATTCACAATTTTCTACAACACTCTTTTGATTAGTGGGGATTTCACTGCCATTATTTGTTGGTTGAAGGAAATACTAGATATTTTTAATAAAGGCTTGGGTAGTAAAATTAATAATGCCAAGAGTCAATTGTATGGTTGTAAATTTAGTAAATGAAAGCTTATTACCATCTCTAGAATTCTTCACTTATGTTTTTAAGAAAGTTGGTGCACTTTATAGTATTTAGGCATCCCTCTCTATTTGTAATATTCCTCATCAATTTCATGGAAGCATATTATTATTAAAACAAAATCCAAGGTTAACCAATAGGGAGTGTGCTAGTTGAATTTAACTAGACAACTTGTGTCGATCAAATTAGTTATTTTTTCCTTTCCCATTTTCTAGTTTAATTCATCCCTACTTTCCCTAATCATAGTTAAGTAAGCTATCACATAAGGCCATATGGGTATTATCTTGTAAGAAAGTAAATATAATCAATAAATTGTCATGGATATGTACTAGATAATTCATCACAACATATCTACTAAAATATATTAGAAAATCCAACAATCTATAGTATGAGGGTTTATTTCTCCTTAGATTTTTGGATTTGTTAATTATTTTTTATTATGTATGCATGCAAAATATAATTATGTAGAAAATGAGAACAACAAAATAGAACTCACAAACCACAATTCAACACAAGATATAACCTATGAAATGCTTTTTGGAGGAAACCTAGTTGGAAGGCGAGCCTAGTTTCCTCTCTTTCTCTAAATGGAAAATGGATGCACGTACAAAGAAGTGAGGTTTGTGGCCCATGGGATGCTACACTGCATAAGCCATCTTTGTTTTATCTCTCCCCATCCACTCTTGGCTATATTTCTCACCTGTGGACCAAAATTCACTTGAATAAGATGAAATCCCTTTTCCTCCTAGTGGCTTGGTTAAGACACAACTTGATAGCCTAGTGGCCAGGTTTGACTCTTTCAAGTCTTAACTAGAGTTAAAATATTGACTCTTCTAGAGCATTCTTCATCATGATCATGTGGATAACCCATTTTTCATGACTAATGGGGGTTTGTGTGGCATCCTCTCGAATCATGATGGTAAAAATAGGAAGATCATCTTCCAAGTTGCATAAATTTTGCATACAAACTCTAATTGAGGCAATTATTGCACAATTGGAAAGGAATCTATATATATAATACACTAAAATGTGTGCTTGAGGGACAATTTTTACCCCCAAAAAATGTCGTTTGATGCTCTAACTACTTTCATAAGGTTTTAAACCCCAACTTTCCAAACTAGGTCTCATCGGTATAAATGGTCATATGAGTTGATCCCTCCATTATTAAGCCATTTTTAAGTCTTTGTTTGAAAAAATAATCACCATTATTTTTAATCGCCTATTTTTTACATAAATATGATCAAATTGATAATATTCACCAAAAAATTACAAGTTTCAATAGTAAATTATATTTTTTCTATTGAATGTTTGCCACTATCTATATGTATATTTTGTTGAAACAAAATAGTCACCTAGAATATTATACATAGATCTAATATTTGAATCCTTAAAAAATACTCTAGTTAAAGCCCTAATTATGGAATTTTTTTGGGACCTTCTACGCATTGATTTGGTGATGTTAATAAAAAAGGAAACATAGGGCATTTTCAATTTAGGTGCATGATTAGATGTGAATGTCTAAAAGAGACACATGGCTTCACCCAACGTGTCACCATTCGTTGAGTTCTCAACAACCCCCCTAAGTTGATCAACTTGGAGACCCACTTTTCAATGTTTAATCATGCATCTTTAGTTATGATTTCTTTTATTCAACCTAACATTGCTAAGGATTAATTCGTGTAAATCAAATTGTTATTTTAGGATCGGCGGGTTTCGAACCCCTATTGAGGTTCAATACGGGTTCAAAATGCATTGATCCTAAAACAACGATGTGATTTATCCAAAAGAGTTTTGCTTTAATCATGAATCATAGAAGCCTCCATTCTTACATTAATTCATGTAATTAACAATTACCTATTGTTGATTAGATTCCCTCTTACTAGATGCATTTTTTATCATTTCATGATGCATTCCTAATAGTTGGCCATAATTCCATCATCAATTTGGTTTGCATCACAACTTCAATGTTATGTTTTTTCACATTACATGTACCATATATTTTCTCTCCTACACTATCTAGATTTAATTAAGTCTAATATGTTTTAACATATTTCGTAGCTTGTTATGTTAAATAAGTTGTTTTACATTATGAGTTTTAGTAGAATCAACATTTTTTGTAGGTGTTGGGTTTGAAGTGCACTAGAAGCCAATGACCTCATTTCTTGGATTAAAATATTTCAATTACTTATGAATTTTATTAACATCTCTCAATGAATTAAAATTTATATCACATAAATCTAAGAAAACACACATAATTTTTCTTTTGATAAAGTGGTGTTCCTAAGAAAACTTGGACTTTCACTAAAATGTGTCCAGAAGAAGAAAAAAATTAAGAGTTTGGCTAAAATGCCATTTTTGTGGAAAAAATGACTTTAATACATTTTCAAAGATAATATAGCCAATATAGCCTCTCTTATAGACTAATTGATGAAACCTTAATTGAAATTGTAAAAATGATCTTTTGGTAATTATTATAAAGTTATGACGTAGTCTAACTTATAACTGAAATAACATGTTTGACTTAAATCGGGTGGTACAATTTCAAGCAAGAATGTGAATTTTTGTTACTTAAAACACATTTTTGAATGCATAAATAAATTCAACACACTGAAAAATACCTAAGGCACTTGAATTCTAAAGATTATACAACTTGAACTCGAGTTTTCAAAAATCTCTACTGGATTTTGGTTAAAATTAACCAAAAAAAATGTCGTCAAAAAAAACATTTTGTTTATAAATTAGACTACGCCTAAAGTTATAGCTATTTCCTTAGATGACTTTATACTTAGCTAGTTACAAGAATAATATAGAAAAGAATCTATGGATAATGATCGATCATGTGATCTCGAAAACAATAACTTATACAACTTCCAAAATCAAATTCCAAAATTTGTAAATATAAAATCTCATATTTATAATTTCTGAAATAATAAAATATTTATTTTGTCTTGATGATGAACCACACTAGTTCAAAACGCGCCGACAAAAAACTTTTATATGATTAATACCAAAAAAAAATATTCTATTGTAACATTTAATATAAACCACATAAAAACCACTCACTTCATCCTTAAAAAATTAGAAAACGATTCATTTAAAATATTTGTGTATTTTCTTTGAATGAAAAAGAGTGGTTCTACAAACAACGATTTTGTAAAAAAATATTCGTGATCTCATATCCAAGGGTTTTGTCCATAAAGGTTAAGTAATGTAAATAATGTTTCCTTGAAGATAACCTCTTAATTTGAATTTAATAATTAATTTAATGTTTTAAATTAATTAATTTCATTGGGAACTTATAAATATCGGAACTTTTTTAACGTCTTTTGACATTGAATTTTTAAACCAGGCTTTCAAATTAATTTTTTTAATAAACATACAAACTGGACCATTCTCAAAGTTTATTGGATGAAATTTCGCGAACATATCCCTCTTGTCGTTATCACTCAAAAAATTTGATTGGGTAAAGTTAAAATTTCGTCAACCTAATTCCACCCAAGCATTGGAATAATATTTATTTTTCAAAATCAGACCAATCAATAGAAGAGATCACGCTTTAACTTTAAGAGTAGCTTTTCATTGCCAATACTTTGACTAACACGCCTTCCACTTTTGAAGTTCTACCATGTGAAATGTTTGAAAATAAGCCTTGATCACGGGAGCGGATTCAGGCTCTCCATCAAAATGCTTTTACTGATTTGTTGACCCACGAGGTTTATTTTACAACTATAGTGTAAGTATCTTCTCATTTAATTTAGAGTTGAAACCCTTCTCTTAAAATAAAAATAATTATATAATTTCATGGAAAGTGATTAGAAATCAAGAAAATATGTAAGTAAAATGTTTAAATCTTATATTTTATATATATCTAAAAAATGGTAAAAAAAATATTTTAATGTTTTATATAATAAAATATCTAATGTGAGTTATAAATAAAATATTTTAATATGAATCAATATTGATATATACTTAAAAATATATTCATAACAAAAAATAATTTTAATGTGTAGATAAAATGGCTTAATGAACATGTTATGTAATCTCTACAATATTCAAAAATACAATTTAAACAATGAAAAATTACACATTGTTTTTTGCAGTCTAAAATAAATATGTATGTGAAGAAACTCAATCCTCTAGAGTGAACTTAGATCCATGTTTAAAATAGATCTATACTAATTTTTCTAAATCACCCGATTTTCTCAAAAACTCTACTTCTAATATTCCAAATATCTTGATAAAGGCTAGATTTCGTGTTGAAATTAATGGAGAATGTATTCTCGGAGAGAGCTCGTTCAGTAGTTATGTGTAAGCCTTAGATTAGGATTTAGTTCCTACATTTTAGGAGGTTGTTCTAACTCTCCTATTTGCTTGTAAACTATATATATATTCATGATGTTTAATGATGAAATGTAGAGCGTTTTGCGAGAAGCAATCTCATGGTGAAGTCCCTCACTTGTGAGCTGCTAAGTTTGATAAATATATTTTGTGTCTTCCAATTTTTAACATAGTATCAGAGCTTTAGGGTTGAGTGAATCAAAAGCCAGCATGCTGGGTTGAGTGAATCAAAAGCCAGCATGCTTTGGTGATTGAGAGTGCCTATGTGGCTATATTGTAGCCTCTGGTGGTTAGTGCGAAGAAGCCCTGGTGAAGAGGCAAAGCAAGAGGAATTTTTTTCTAAAGATTAATAAGATCAACTCTCTATTTGGTTTGACAGTAGTGCTAATCAGCACCCTACATGGAGAGAAAAACGCATTGTTTCAGCTTTCCTTCTGGAATTTCTCCTCAGCGTGGGTTCTCAACGTTGATTTTCCCGTCGGAGGGGCGCTGCTCCATGATGAGGTTGATTAGTAAACTTGAGACCCGTTAACTTCCGAATTTGTGGCTTGATCACATCTACCTCAGGTCGTGGATCCCATCTGCGTGAGGAGGAGCAGAGAGCTGCATCAGGAGGAGCAGCTTTCGGATCTGATGCTCGTGGATTGTAGCTACAACGCGGAGGTGGCGTTGGTAACCAGCGGATTCAGGTGGAGTCGTGGCATTGTGGATCTGTCACTGAGATCCAGCAGATCCTCATTTGACAAAGCAACATGAGGAGGGCCGAGTTGACGTATGTGGATCACCCTGATCTGAGGTAGGGGATTTGATCTGTCAATTACAACGAAAGCCAAGTAGTGGATCGTGAATTGCTACAGAATTATGGTGTGCATCAGATTGCCCTTGTGCTGATGGAGCAGTGACTTTCTGATCTCATAGTTAACCGATTGGTTTGATGGTTTCGTGCGATCTGAAGAGGCGGTCATGGTGGCATTGATCGGGAAATGGAGGAGTCAACCTGGTCTGTCGGAATAATGAGTTAACTATGGAAGTAGATTATGCACTGTGTTGATGATTACACAGCGATAATTGATTTACCTCAATACCATGCTTGATTGCGGAGACGTTCTCGAGGTGCAATAAAAAAAAGGCCACCTGTGGGGAGGATCGACTACATGTATTTCCGATTTCCCATCTAACTATTCTGTGGTGTCTGTTCGGCGAAGCTCCTATCTTAATGTGATAGATTTGATTGTGGATTGTGAAAATATATGGATAGGTGGAGTTGTGACCTTGACAGTAGTCTTTTTTAGTTGCTTGAGAGACATCATTGTTGAGAAGAGGATCCGTTTTTTCTCTCCAGCAATTAAGAAGTGGATTTTTTTTTGAGGTAGATCTGTCAAGATGAATAACCATATGGCAGAGGCGTACCTGAATGAGAGCAACAAGCTGGACGGATCCAATTATTCTAATTGGAAATTTAAGTTGCAGACCCTACTTGAGGGGCAAAATGCATGGGCAATTGCAAGCGGTGATGAATTGAAGCCGACCATAGTTACAGACAGAACATCAGCAACAATAGGATTGGGAAAAGAGGAACAATAAAGAAAAGGTGTTACTAAAATTGTCAGTGAAAGCTTGTATTATCCCTCACATCCGAGAATGTAAATCAGCGAATAACATCTAGACAACTCTCAAGGACCTGTACGAGATCGAAAACACAAATCGCCTACTGTTTCTGAAGAGCAAGATTCTCTCCATTAAAATGGAGGAGAATGAATAAGTGGTTACGTTCATATCTCGAATCAAGGAGCTCAGAGATAAGTTGGGCGACATAGGGGAGATAATGTCAAACATTGATCTCGTCACGATTACCATGAATGGTATGACTGATGACTATCAGATGTTTATCATAGGCTTGAATGTGAGAGAGAAAGCCCCCAAATTTGAAGAATTGACAGGGATCCCGATGCAAGAGGAAGAAAGGAAGATGACTTTGAAACCCTAGAGTATAGATATTGCTTTAATGGCTAAGAAGAAGCCCTTTAGAGGAAAGGCAAGTGCAGGATAGAAAGGAAGAGGTACACGACAAAGAAAACCACCTCAAGGTGTGTCTTCGAATATAAGTGATTCAGGACCCAAACATTTTTATTGTGGTAGAGTTGGTCACATTGCTAGAAATTGACATAAGAAGAAGCTTAATGAAGGTTGACATAGACATAAGAAGCATGTAGGACAATTTGCTAATGAAAACCAGAATCAAAATCTCAGATTGTTTATATCTAATTCTGTGTTCTCTAATGAGCAGGATGAAGGAGAAACTTGGTTTGTCGACTCAGGAGCTTCCACTCACATGAGAGGTAACAGAAATTCGTTTGAAAATTTCAAAGAAACCAGCAGTGGTGCTAATTTCTACCTTGGTGACGATAGAGGGTACCAAATCAAATGGTATGGTAATGTTCATGTTGTATTTCCTGATGGAAATATTAGGCATATTCAAAATGTAATGTATGTATCCAAAATAAAAAAGAATCTAATCTATGTTTCTATGATAACCTATCAGAATCTTAAGGTAGAGTTTTTTTAAGTCTTATTGTGTTATTAAATATCTACTGGATCATATGAAGCCAATTGCATCAGGTATTTGAGTGGGAGGATTGTGTAAGCTGAATGTAAGAAGCACACCACACCAGGCCTTGACTTCATCAGTTATGACTGCAGAAGACTTATGGCATCAAAGGTTTGGTCATATCAATTTCAATGGCCTGCTGCGACTTCAGAAACGAGGTATGATCAATGGTCTCCCTATTTTAAATAATGTTCATGTTGATTGTGAAGCACGTTCTCATGGGAAGATGTGCAAAAATGATTTTCCTACAAATTTAGATAGAAAGAAGAGAGATATACTAGAGCTTGTGCACACTGATTTATGTCGGCCGATGCAGACGTGGTCATTAAGAGGTGCCTATTATTTTTTATTATTTGTTGATGATTGCATGATATTTACTTGGGTATATTTTCTCAGAAAGAAGAGTCATACTTTTGAATATTTTAAAGAGTTCAGAAGCATGATTGAAAAACAGATAGGAAAATTCATTAAAATTCTCCACAGATCGAGCGGGAGAATACAAGAAGGGTGGTTTCATCAAATATTGCAAGGACCATGGGATAGTTTAGTAGTTCACAGTACCCCACACTCCTCAACAGAACGGGGTTGCAGAGAGGAAGAATAGAACCCTTGTGGAGTGTGCTTGCATCATGTTAAAAGGTAAGAATATGTCTAATGGTTTTTGGGCAGAAGCAATAAATAATACAATATATTGAAGAATAGGAGTCCAACAAAAAGACTTGATTTTAAAACTTCATTCGAAGCTTTATTAGGTTTTAATCATGCAGCTAATCATTTAAGAGTTTTTGGTTCCAAATATTTTGCTCATTTTCCAAAGGACGATAGTAAGAAATTGGATTCAAAGGTCATTAAATGCATTATTGTTGGGTATTGTACAAATTTTAAAGCTTATAAATTGTTTAATCCCTCTACTCATAAAGTGTTTGCAAGTAGAGATGTAGTATACCATGAGAAGGTTGATGATAAAAACCATGATAGTGCCAATGAAGAGTGGCACATGCCTTTGCTAATGGAAGAAGGAAGTGATGAAACAAGAGATAGCCATGAGCAGTAACAACAACAATAGAGAAGGGAAGAATTGGATGGTACAGATGCAATCAGCAAGCCAAGTCCACCAAGGAATGATCAAAACAGATTTGAATCCAGTCCACCACTCAAGAGATCAGGTAGACAAATTCAGTTGCCAACAAGCTATAGGGATCATGCTCTTATAACTTGTATGTTAAATGTTGTTGAACCCTCTAATTATAATGAAGCAAGTCCATATAGTGAATGGAGGGCCGCCATGGAAGAGGAATATGAGTCAATACTTGAAAGAAAAACCTCAAATCTAGTTGAGCTACCTAAAGGCAAACAACCCATAGGTTGCAAATGGTTATAGAAGCCTAAATTTAAAGCACATGGGAGAATAAACAAATATAAATCTAGGATGGTTGCAAAGGGGTACACACATAAAGAAGGCATAGAATATGAGGAAACCTTTGCCCCTATAGCTAAATTAAACACAATTAGAATGTTAATTGCTTTAGCTACCAAACATCATTGGATGATACACCAGCTAGATGTGAAATCTGCATTCTTGAATGCGGAATTAAAAGAAGAAGTGTATTTAATGCAACCTAAAGGGTTTGTTAAACAGGGGGAGAAACATTTATTCTTTAGATTGAGGAAAGCATTGTATGGACTAAAACAGGCACCCAGGTCGTGGTATGATAAAATTGATTCATTTTTCCTAGAACATAGTTATAAAAGAAGTAAGAATGACCCTAATATGTATATTGTGTTTGATGAAGAGGGACAAATTGCTTTGATTTATTTATATGTAGATGATCTTATCATTATAGGAAATGATGATGAACTCATTAAAGAAATCAAAGAGTAGATGTCACAGGATTTTGAGATGCAGACCTTGGAGAGTTACACTATTGTTTGGGTCTTGAAGTCTAGAGGAATTCTAGTTAGCCTTTTCTGTCTCAAGGAAAGTATGTTAGGAGCTTATTGAAAAATTTCAAAATGGATCAGTGCAAAGTTGCCTCAGTGCATTTACAACAGAATACCAAAATTTAGAATAATGATGCTTCTAAGGAGGTTGATGCAACATTGTATAGACCACTGGTTGGGAGTCTAATTTACTTGACTACAACTAGGTTGGATTTGGATTTTGCAGTCAGTGTATTGACCCAATTCATATCAAAGCCTCTTGAGAATCATTATGTTGCAGCGAAAGGCGTCTTAAGGTATATTAAAAGAACCTTAGACTTTGGTATTAAATATATTGATTTGTTTGATGTTAGATTGACAAGTTTTTCAGATTCAGATTGGGTTGGAAATCTAGATGACATATGATCCATAACAGGTTAAGCATTCATCACTGGGTTAGGGGTCAGTGCATGGAACAACAAGAAGAATAACATTGTATCCTTGTCTTCAATAGAGGCAGAGTATCAAGAAATGTGTGCAAAAACATGTGAGGCCATTTAGATGAGGAGACTTCTCCATGATGCTGGAGAAGAACAAAAAAATGCAACAATTATCACGTGTGGCATCCAGAGCTCAATCAAACTTGCAAATAATCCAGTGTTTCATAAAAACACAAAGCATATTGATACATAGTTTCACTTTGTTAGGGAGAAGGTTCAATCAAAGGAAATCCATATTGAATATTTCAATACTTGTGACAACATTGTAGATATTTTTACGAAGCCTCTTTGAAGAATTAAATTTGAGTTATTTAGGGAGATGTTAGGAGTACTAATGAACCCTTTCTCCATTAAGGGTGAGTGTTGAAATTAATGGAGAATGTATTCTTGGAGAGAGTCTATTCATTAGTTATGTGTGAGCCTTAGGTTAGGATTTAGTTCGTACATTTTAAGAGGTTTTTCCAACCCTCGTATTTTCTTGTAAACTATATATATTCAGGATGTTTAATGATGGAATGTAGAGCATTCTGCCAGAGGCAGTCTCTGGGTGAAGTCCCTCACCTGTGAGCTGCTTAGTTTGATGAATATATTTTATGTCTTCCAATCATACCTCAATCATTTAACATTTCACAATCATACCTCTCTATGCTTAGGTACTAGGTAGATTTTAAATGCAAAACTCAGAGAAAACTAATGTTAAAAGGATATATGAAACTGTACTTGAATGCCCAACTAATGTTGAAAGTGTGCTCTCTTGAAGTTGCAGATCTAGAATATGTAACCGATCATTATAGTCGTTATATAAAGAATCCACGAGTTCAAGAAACAATGTGGCTCCATAGGGTGAGTTGAGAGAGAAGAAATCATAAAAGCCTAAGAGATTTTAGATTGAACCTCTGATCGCTTGTGCTAAACTTTACCGTGACAAAATTGTTTAGAGAGGTTTATTGATATATAATCAATTAGGATCACGTCACTCGTCTAATATATATATATATATATATATATATAAGAAAGAAAATGAAAACCAAAATTTTTTAATCTGTAATTTGTTAGTAATCAAATTTTTACAAGCAATTTTGTGTATTTATGAATTTGATTGTAAACTAGTTTTTTTATTTTGTATTTGTTGTACTTCATGGATAATTAAAATTTGGTAATATATTTCTTGTTTTTTTCATGGAATTGATTATAGACTATTTTTTTCTATTTTTATGATGCATTTGAAGGCTATGGATCATAATTTCTATTTGTTGTAAATTACCCCTACGTAGATTGTGTATTTCCTTTAATTATTTTGTTCTATTCTTTTTTTTAACAAGTTCAAGTATATTGTATTCATTCCAGAATAAGAGGGAGCATGACTCCCTAGTACATGAAGGCTGAAGCAATCAAGGTAGCTGTAGAGACAAAAATATCTGATCCTTCTTTTCCAACTATTACATTAACTTCAAAAATTCCTAAATTACCTACTACATTTAACTTAAAAGATCTTACAAACTACTGAAAAAACATAGTACATTTACATAGCATAGCTAAATATGATTGAGAGTATAATGCCAAGAGTAGGGAGTGATTTGTGTCGATTTAAAAGGAGTATAATGGTGAGGTATGGGCTGGAATTAATCTTTGTTGACTAACTTTTCCTCGAGATTTTGGTTCTTGTTGTCACAATCCAAAGAATCTGAACATTCTCCTAGTTTTTTGGTGACCATATCTTGTAGAACGTTGATTGCGTTTTGCAGATGAGCGCATATGTTGTTGAGTTGCTCAAATTGTTGTTTGTGCTCATTGCACTGATGAAAGAGGTACCCAAAATATATTTTGCATTTCTCCCGCCACTAATTGTGCATGGATTGAATGTGATCCAAAACAACCTTATTGTAGTGTGGGCATGATTGATACTTTGGAAATAGATCAGAGGGATCCATGTCAAAAGAAGAAGGAGAGTAGAGGGAGCTGAGGAGCACGAAAAAGGGAGGAGAATTATTTTATTCTATTCTTAGTTATCATAAGGTTTATGCATTTTGTATACTTATGATTTTTCTAATTAATTGTGTTGAATTTATATATATTTATTTAGTTTCATGTTTTTTGGTGTATATATATATATATATACACCATTTTAGCATTTATAATAGAAGTTTTTTGACCTACCCAATTTTTTTTTTTTTTTTTTTATAAATCATTTCATAAACGTAAACCATTAATAATAATCAAAAGTATAAAGAGTTCTCCATTCCAAATGGTGAGAGATATACTTGCATATTTCTCATGCTTAACAACCCCTTCTTGAATTTCCCTTATTATTTCCTAATATTTGGTGTTCTTGTTTCATTGAGGTCCATTAAAATCTATTTTTCAATTTCTTTTCACTATTTTTGACATTTTTAAAAATATGCACTTTACCTTCAAAAAAAAAAAAAAAACCTTTAACTACTTTAATACATTGCTCTGAATATGATGAAATGCAAAACATAAATTTTCAAAGATAACTAAATTTGAGTAAATCATTTATATAATACTGAAATAATTTTTATACAACAAAAATTATTAATTCAAATAATCAAAATCTTATAACTTCATCATCTAAACTACTTTAATACATTGCTCTGAATATGATGAAATGAAAATCATAATTTTTCAAGGATAACTAAATTTGAGTAAATCATTTATATAATAATGAAATAATTTTTATACAACAAAAATCATTAATTCAAATAATCAAAATCTTATAACTTCATCATCTAAATTATGAATTGAATTTAAAAAATTTTAATTCTAGGGAAAAAAGAAAGAAAGAAAGAAAGAACAAAAGAGAAAGAAAGAAAAAGAAAAAGATGTGTTACAGGCAAATCAAAGAAATACATGCATGAATTGTTGAAATTGATGATTTGTGAAACATAATGTTATAAATGTGGGTTTCTTCGTATATACAATAATTCATCGTTTCCATAAATTTTATTATTGCCACTATTTGCAAATACTTAATTGGTCAAAATGCCACTTTCTTTGGTTTTCACTAATTTTACGCTGAACAAACAAGTTTGAACCAAAATGCACTTCAAACCATTGATTCTTTTTGGAACTCAATGACTATTCCTCATGGCCTAAAAGACTTCACTATAGTGTTATATTTTCAATTTAAACTCTAATGAACATTTCTTTAAAAAAAAATAAAAATAAAATGTTTTTGCAAGGCAATGTCGCTGAGTAAAATGCATACCAACCCTAAAAAAGTGAACACCCATAGAAACATAAATATATTGGAATGGAGTATTCACATGAATAATATAGATATTTTTCCAATCTATCTTCACCTCTAAGATCTAGGTCTTCCAAAATGTCATTTTCAATGATTTTCGCTACTAGAAATATGTATTCCTCTCTTAGTAATAGATGGTTAAAAACAAATCAAAATGCAATTCAGAATTTCACCACTTCCGCAAAATGAACACCTAGGTCTCATTCAAGTATTTTAGTGTTTTTGAAGATATTCCTCCTTTTTAAATTGTACTCTAAAAACATCACAAAACTTCCATTTTTTCATGTTGTTCAATTTATTCTTTAATGCCTTAAAAATTTTCCCACACGTCACCATAAAAACATCACAAAACTTCCATTTTTTCATATGGTTCAATTTATTCTTTAATGCCTTAAAAAAAAATCCCACGTGTCAAATAAAAAATAATTATTTTCGATTTTTTTCCACGGTTATAGTATTTCATGTTGTATACCAATTCATTTGCTTAATCCTTTAAATATGTGTATATATATATATGGATCTTCTAAAAATAGGTTTAATTCTCTATTTGTATTTTTTTGAAAAATACAAGCATAATAAGAGTAAAATGCACATTAATGTGTAAATAAAATAGTAAATCAATATTTTTAATTACTTATAAAATAATCTCACGTCATGCCATCATTCCATTTATAAACTCTTATTTTAGTAAATCAATATTTTTAATTACTTGTGAAGTAATCTCATGTCATACCATCATTCCATTTATAAACTCTTACTAGTTATTGCTGCAGGCTAGGTAGGGACTATAGTAATCGATATGATGATCACTAACATTAATTGACTTGTTTAAGATTTTCAATAACCAAAGTTTTAAGACTCTCGACATATTTTTCATAGAGAATTTTTTTTCGCCATTTTATTTGGCCTCTTCCCGAGATAGGAAGGCCAAAACCATATGTTATTTTCATGTTTCTTTGGCATTTTCAATTGTGAAACTAATGTTGGCATTAACTCATTTCAATTAAATGTTTGGGTTATTTAGATATGTTAGTGATATATATGTTAGGGAGACACACACTGCATGCAACCAGACCAGATACCACACGGCTTATTGCATGTACTGCCCTCATGTCTGTGATACATGTTTTGCCCTCGTGTCTGGTCCTTGTCCTTCATTGGGACCTTCTACTTCTTTTGTTGGCTTTTGCTGTCGTTGGCTATGATGTGGGATATTTGTAGAGATTGGCTATGATGTGGGATATTCGTAAAGACTGGCTATGATGTGGGATATTCGCAGAGACCGGCAGTGGAAAATGGGCGAGAAATTGAAAGGTACCTCATATTTCTTTTGCTGTCTTTACTTCTTTCGCTGGGGAAGAACACAACTAATTTCCTTTGGATATTTCAAGTCTCTGCTTGTGCGGTGCATGAATAGTGATACGCCTATGTTTGGGCAGGATTTTTTACCCTCCTAGCTTCCACCTATGTGAGGCAGGGAAACATGCAAGACAGGGAAACGTATATGGGAAAGCAACTATGCGAGAATGATAATGGACCAAAACCAGAGCTCATTAAGGAGCAAGAAGGATTTTCCATGTACCTTCACATGCATCTAAGGTTCTGAGGGCTTCGCCGCATGCCCTGCTCTTTGGTTCTGAGGGCTCTGCCTCCTGCCCTGCCCTTGTTCCGGTAAGTATAAAGGTATGTGTGCTTCCCTTATTTCTGGAATGTGCCTACCTTTTGTTTGATTATGGAGGCTGCATCCATACATTCACAATGCAGACATACATCATAAGAAAATGTCAGAATTGCATTTAACTCACTGGCATTATAAAATAGTGCCAGAGACTGCATAAATATAAGCAATCTAATCGTTTATTCTTAGAACAATAGCTTCAAAGATTATTTTGGTGACATTATCCTAAGCTCTACAATGCAATGCAACGTCCTTACAATGGATTGGCGACACTACAGTCAGGTTTTGGAGTTTACATGAGCGTCCTTACAATGGATTTGTGAAACTACAATCGAGTTTTGGAGTTTACCTGAGTGGTTGAAGCCCTTACAATGGAATTGTGACACACAGTCAGGTTTTGGAGTTTACCCATTTTCTCAATAGCCATCGCACAAAGTTTTTGCACTTCGTTGCCAGAGGAAAGCCTACTGACAATGTCGCGAGCCATCGTTGAAGATACCCCATTTATAGGTCCCACCTCGTCTTCAAGTTTTCTTGCTGCCCTGAGCACAATGTCAGTAAAGACAGGTCCCAGAGACTTATGCCCAAGCCTCATTACCCTTCTCTTAAAAGCACTAGTCGGGACCTTGCTTTCACCCTTTACTTACTGCCTTTTCACCCAACGGAGTCTAGCCCTTACTATTGCTGAAGCCTGGAATAGCAATAGCGTAGGCACTATCGCCGTGAACCTTTCACTCCTGCCTTCCATTTCTAAAAGCGAGCAAGCAGGCGCTCAGCCTAAAAGCCATTGATCCCATCAAGCTGTAGCAGCCAACCCAGACCATCAATCCAAGCAATCGTAGCTTTTTATCCTCCCTAGCTGCCTGTGTGAAACGTCTTCAAAAGCCATTCTGAAAAGGGAAAAAGTGACTTTCATTGTGAAGTTGGGGTTCCACATATCAAGTCAAAAAAGTGCATTTACAACGTGCTCAAATGGCTATAGAACTGGTTTATATCTAATCTGGTGCACCATCAGTCAAGGTGAAAGTTGTAGCTTCTGTGAAGGTAGGTGGGTTGTACGGATAATAGTTAAGGCGAATAAGCATGGCGTAGCGGCACGTGAGCCTTAGTGGCCAGGTTCGAGATAGCTATTACAAGTCCTAGAGTGTGGAGAGGTGATACGTGGGCTACATGCAAGCCTTGCATGCCCACGTCCAAGTTTCCTTTCCGATATTTAATTTAATTTATATCTATTTTTTTAATAATTTTTCTATATCAATGGCTCTGCAAATTTAATACCATGTTAGCTAGTTGAGTGGCGGAATCACCCACTTTATTGCTTATGTATTTTATACTATGAGACCACCCACAACTAGGCATACTAACGAATCACCTTCATGAAAGTATTAGGATTTTCTATACTATGAATGAGAATAGCTACTTTGGGCTTGCTTCGAGTGGACTTGCCCTATAATATAGTGGCAAATGGAACGAATACTAGAATATTGATCTTACCTGAATGAAGCTATTCTCTTGTCTTCTATAGTTGTGGACGTTTACTATATGAAGAATGATAATAGCCGAAACGACGATCCACCTGCGTGGGACTTGCTACCAACAGAATGAGAGTTATTCGTCTCTCACTTAGGTAAGGCCCCCAATCAAAGTCTCCAAGCCCACCCCCTCTTTGGACCATACCTGGAACATCTGAAAGGTGTTGTCCTTACCTAATCTGTTCATGGCCCTCATTCAATTAAAGTAAGGTTTCCCCTATTTTGAAACAAGTTCAAAAGGGTTATGTTGAAATAGTTAATCTAAGAATCCCTTTCATAATCCATTCTCTGCTACTTATTATAATAGGGCGTTTGGTAATATTAATAAGAAATCAATAACATAGAAGCAAAACTAAATGTTAACTTATATATCGCATTCCACAACTACTATATCACTCGCTCACTTAAGGCTTCTAACTCCACTATCGTTTCCTCGGGGGCGACAATCACCAGTAAAAAGGAAACCTGCCCGTTACCTCATTATATTATACCAGTCAATGTAGGGGAACAAGGCCCTATAATATAAGAGCAGTTCGACTACTGCAGTGATAAAAATAGTTACCTTAGGCTCTAAGTTTCCGTCGCTGAACACGATATAGAATTTTCATGGGAGCCACAATGTGCTTGATAGCTGAAACCTTTGCTTGTCACTTGCATCCTCATGCAGCACACCTGTTTTCACCTACACGGGCCACTTGTGGATGCAAGCCACTTGTTTTTGTTTTCATGCTCGCCACTTGTTAATGAAATTTTCATGCTCGCCACTCGTTAATGAAATATAGGGATATATCTATCTTAGTAATATCTTAGACATTAAATGCTTAATAAATATTGCTAACATTATGCTGACAATCTGTGAGTTCTTTTTTTCTTTTATTATGTGGATATGCTAGGAGTTCATGTTGTTGTTATTATAGTGGCAGGAGGTCCGCTCAGTGGGAACACAAATTTATGTTCTTTAATCACCCTTTTCCAGACATGCGATGGGCAGACTATATTTGCATGGATTCAATACCAGACTATATCAATAGTTTTAACTTCACTAAATGCTACTGACATCAGTAATATTATACATTATAAAGCTACTAATTACTTTCACTAGTTATGGAGGTGTGGCTTATGGTGATTATTGCCAAACTTTAAGTTCTCGTGTCATGTGGCTGATTCTAACAGATTGTTCTCTGAATGCAAGAGCTGATAAGCTTCTTCTAATACGATCATTGTACTTGCTGGGCCATGGATGGGATCCCATTCTACCATCACTGTATTTGTTGGGCCATGGATTGGAGCCCTCTCTACCAGCTGCCAAAAATCCTGATCATTGTACTTGTTAGGCCATGGATGGGAGCCCTCTCTACCAACTGCACAAAATCCTGCTCATAGCCCTTTGCCTTAACTTCGAAGTCAACCTACTCAACAACCCACTCCTTGTTCCTCCCCTTAAGGCAGGGACTAGCTTCCGTGCAACCCTCCTTGTTTACTTAAGTAATTATACCTTAAAGAAATAAATGTTTGGAGCATTAAAATGCATATCCAAAGATTTACAGGGATGCCTAAGCCTTAACATTTAAAATGGAAGTATCACTATCTCTTTCACACCTATCTAAGAATTTAAAAACATATATGATATCTTACTCAACCAAGGTGCGCTTTCATCAATTTTATTGGTTGTTTAAGTTCCATTTGGGAATGAGCAATAAAATGCACATGCTGAATATCTATGTTTTCATGTCAAAAGTAGATAGCCCTTAATTCTCTTTGGTTTTTGATAGAACTAATATTCGGAAAAAATCACATTTTTGCTGGGAAAATCTCAATTTATTTCTATAAATAGTACTATTTGAGTTTAAAAATTTACTTTAATTCATTATATTACTAGCTTCTTTATCTTTTCTAAATCTAGAATAATTATTTTCTATTGGTTTACATAGTCTTAAATTTTATATATTCTTATGTTTTATAGTATTATAGAATGAACCATTTCAACATAACATCAATGCATAGTTCTCTAAGACAAAGAAGTCGACAAATAACTAAACATATTGTGGAAATTCTTAATTGGGACAGCATATCATAGTCTTAAAATTCACTCCGTTTGGAGAAAAAGAATCTATTATTTGTGTAGCCCCACATGCAAATGGAACTTAGTATGAAAATTGTCACTCTTGTCCAAATAGAAGTGTATTGAACATGCTTTAAAGATTCATCCAAACATTGATGTTAATTATGGAATAATACAACTATCTATTGAATCTAATGATGGTGTAGTTGAAATGCCCATTTAAAGTAACAATGGTTTAGCATTAGGAAACAAATACCAAAATATCTGAAAAATATAAGGAGAAGCAACTCTACACATTGAGAAGTAGAGATAAGAATGAAATGTAATCCTCTTTAAGGGGACAACTTCCTTTTACAATATAACAAACATAGAAGAATGAGATGATATGATTCTATGTTGAAATTGTAGTAAGAAAACTATTCATTTGACCAGTGTCTTAGTTAAATGGAAAAAAATTGATTTTCCACATTAGTAGGATGACTTGGATTGTAGTTAGCTAGAGTGACATGGCCTTGTCTACTAGTTAAGTCAATAATGAGTTTGTAGGCTAGAAGTAGAGTTGTGCATGAGTTTATTGCTAAGATCTAGCAATATAGTTGATTTATTGTTAGTTGAACTCAGTTAACTGAGCTCTAGTCTTTAGTTGAGTTAGTTGAAGGTCAGTTGAGTAGTTATGAATGTTGTTAACTCACTGATCTCTTATTTAACTAGTCAATTAGCTAAAGATAGACCTAGTCATCCATGGAATTCAAATTTCCTAGTTGAGTGGATGGAAAAGGCACATTTGTATTTATAATTGTATATTGTTGAGAGTAGGTGATCAATTCCCCTTCGTTTTGTGCAAGGAAATAGGGAATTTCCTTATTATTTAGGAGCTTAATTCCTCACTACTACATTTGGGCGAAAATTCTGACAGCATAATGGATAAAAATGGAAAAAGTGTCAGAAGATAAATATTTTTTTTTCAAAAATCCCAAATACCATCGAATATCCAATGAAAATTCTTTACTGGTCGAATATTCGACAAAATGCCCTATCCCATTGGTTATTAGATGATTTCCTATAATCCCTCCTACCATCGAATAACCAATGGTAGTTCTTTTACTGTCTGATATCTGACACGATATCCAATATGAAAATGTGTTGTCTAATTTCCTACAAATGGTAAATAATTATTTCATAACGTTCAATTCCACCATTAATGGCTTTTTGCGCTGACAATCTCTAACATGGGACCACTTTTGATCAATTTGACTAATTAAAATAAATATAACATTAATATATAATTAAATATAATATTATTAATGTGCTCTCCTTTATTTGTCACATCACACTAGGGTTCCTGTGAAACCCTGAATTCTTTTGCTACATCCCCATCGTCGTCGCCTCTTCTGTTGGTGCTGCCTCCACAGAGCATGCTAAGTTGATTTCCCCACGGATGGGTCTGCCAGGGGGAGGGGGATCGACCCCCTCCTTCAAATTGATCCTCACAGGAGTTACGAGGCTGACTTTGACACCATCACCCCTAGATCTAGGAAGGAGCATGCAAGCAGAATCACCAGCCCTAGGGGCACAATGGCAAGCAAGGATGAAAGGTCATTGCCTGCCAAAAGCTAATAAGAATCCAAAGATGGTTATCCCCCACAACCACCTAGAACAATATCGTCAATTTATGCAGGATCATGCAATTATATGCAATTTTATGGGCATTTGGCTGCAGGAAATGGACATCCTTCGCTAGATCCAACTAAAATGGCAACCCAAAGCTCCTTTTGACCTATGCCTTAGGGCCAAGGGATTCTTCACAGTAATATTCGAGGATCTTGAAGACAGGAAACAAATTTTGGACAATGGCCCTTATTTCATGAACAACATTGGCCTATTCATGAGGCATTGGGAACCCTATTACAACCCTGACAAGGAATTGTTCCTTGATGCCCCGATTTGGGTTTGTCTCTACTCCCTCCCAGAGGACTTCTGGGAGCTGGACATCCTGGAACTCATAGGTAATTCCATTGGTAACTTTGTTCAAGTCTCTGAAATTACACAACATAAATGATTCTTGTCATATGCCCGCATCTGTGTATACATGAATATCTCTCAGCCCCTCCCTAAGTTTGTTGAAATTGAATACCAAGACGAGATATGGTCCCAACCCTTGGACTATGAACATGTGCCGTTCAAATTTCATTTATGCCACGAATATGACCATCTCTTCCGGGACTTTCTGAAGCAAGCCCAATCATCCACCCTGATTCCCAGCCTGGATGGATTCCAGGAAGTCCAGTGCTGTCGCCCCTCCAACCAAAGTCCCCCCCTCTACAAGGTCGTTAAAGCCCCTGCATGCTTCTACCAGCTGCCCAGTTGAACCCTATCTTGTGCCTGCAGGGAATTCAACCTTGACTTCACAACCCCCTTTGTCCAATCCTCATAGAAATCGATTTTCTGTCCTCATAGAGTCATTAGGGATAGAGGAGAATGTACACCCTGAAGCCCAAGGAACAACCCCATAGGTACACTTAGCGATGGAAGTAGAACAAAATCTAGAAGCGACAAAGAGTAAATAGCCGAGAAAAAAGAAATCCTTAGAAGACCAATCGAATACCAAGGAAATCGTCCAAGTCCTAGCCCAGGTCTGCCAAGTGCTAGAATAAGATGTGAAAGTGGAAAAACTTCACTCAGATGAGAGAGTTTTAGTTGCTTTCCTTCGAAGTTGGGCGAAGGATGGCACAATGGACATACCCTAGGATTAGCTGGACCAGTTCCATAAAATCTTCAAAGAATGGGAGAAACACATTTCTACAGTAGAACCTCAGAATAAACTTGCATTACTACCACGAGACGAAGATCAACCCTCACAACAATTAGATCTCACCTCGGGCTCTAGGAAAAGAGGTCGAAGACCAACGCGGGAAGTGATCCGAGAAGCAAGGGAAATCTTGGTGAACTCGAGACAAACCAATGTCCTGACATAATATTACCAATGATCTCTCCCTCCCCCTTCCCAATGAAGCTGATCTCGTGGAATATTAGAGGCCTCAACTCCAAAGGGAAGCTGAGGTACCTCAGAAACATAATTAAAAAAGAAAAGTCAGATATAATTGTTCTACAAGAAACTAAGGTGACTATGGATAGACTGCAAGAAATTTCCAGCAGGAGCTAGCCTTTGATAAAATGCATGGCATTGGATGCATGAGGTAGTGCAGGAGGATTGGGTATCCTCTAGGACCTTAGATTTGTTTCCTTTTGGTAAATGGGTAGCAAGTCCCCACACTCTCTCAGGTCAGTTTGAATGTGTGGGCTCAACAGAGAAGGTTTGGATAACTCCAGTATACGAATTCACGGTGCTTGGTCAAAAAGGTTGCTTCCTATAGAGCTTGAGAAACCTAAAGGATTTAGTGGAGGATCCAAACTGGATAGTGGTCGTGGATTTCAATCTCATCAAAGAGCTCAGTGAGAAAAAGGGAGGCCTAAGAATACTGGATCAGATGTCAGTGGCCTTCAAGGAAACCATCCAAGATATGGGGCTGGAGGACTTGGAATTCATAAATGGTTGTTTCACTTGGAATAACTGAAGAGGCGGCCTTGCCCAAATCACCTCAAAACTGGACTGCTTCCTTCTCTCAGAGAATATTCTGATTTGGGGTTTGTTTTTCCAGGCAGAAGTCCTTTTGGCTAGAGAACCCTGATCTCGTGCCCAAAATGGAAGAATGGTGTCAGAATTCCAGGGTCATGGGTCGAAACATGATGGAAACCTTCCAGCTTAAGCTCAAAGATCTTAAAGGGAGACTGAAGGATTGGAACAAAACTGAGTTTGGAAACATCCATTGGGAGAAGCATCACCTTGAGGAGGAAATGAGCACCCTTCAACAACAAATTATTCTGGATGGATGCTCTAAGGCCCGCATAGCCCAGGAGGGGAAACTCCTGATAGAGTTAGAACAAAGAAGGAAGTAGGAGGAAATTCTATGGAAACAAAAGTCGTGGGTCCAATGGCTCAAGGAAGGAGAGCGAAACATGAAATTCTTTCATTGAACGTTGGTGCAGCATCATCACCATAATCACATCTTTTCCATCAATAGCCCTGATGGTTGACAACTGGTGCAACATGAGGAAATCTCAGAGGCCCTGAATGACCATTTTAAGTCCCTACTCATGGAGCCAGATGTGGACAAAAGGGAATCCATCTCTCAAATCTAGCAACATATTCCATGCCTAATCATAGATGAGAAAAATGAAGCCCTCATACATGAAGTCTCCCTAGTCGAAGTCGAAGAGGTGGTACGAGAACTTTCGTCCAATAAGGCCCCTGACTATGATGAATTTACCTCAGAGTTCTTACAAGTTGGATGGAAATTTATCGGGGAGGAGATCCGGGAGCTTGTGGATTATTCTCGATGATCTCAATGGCCCTGGGCAAGGATGAATGCAACTTTCCTCGCACTCATCCCAGAAAAAGGTGTAGCCTTGGAGCCTAGTGGGTCCATATCCATAACTCTTTGTAATGTAATTTATAAAATCATCTCAGACATCCTGGTCTATCAGCTCAAACCCCTACTCCATGGTATTATTGGCCTGGAGTAGATTGGTTTTGTGGAAGGCAAGAAGATTATGGATGGAATCTTGGCCGCTTATGAAATGGTGCACTCCCTCACATCCTCCCGAGTTCTAGGTATGATCATCAAACTAGATCTTTCTAAAGCTTATGACCGTTTAATTGGTATTTTTTTCTGTCAATTTTGGATGCATTTGGGTTTTCCCTAGCTTGGATCAGATGGATCAAATCCATGATATCTACTCTATCCTTGTAAATGGAGCCTATCTGACCCCTT
The DNA here is from genome assembly GCA_031772625.1 of Pinus tabuliformis. Taxonomy (NCBI): domain Eukaryota; kingdom Viridiplantae; phylum Streptophyta; class Pinopsida; order Pinales; family Pinaceae; genus Pinus; species Pinus tabuliformis. Next base: position 660,918,855 of record CM062804.1, read on the forward strand.
CATGAGTTCACAAGGCCTCAAATAGAGTGATACCATCTCCCCCTTCTTATTCATAATTGCCACTGAAGGATTGGCTTGGCTCATCAAGGATGCTTCAAATTCTTGGGCCCTCTTTGGAATCCACATATCACAAGAAGCCCCTCCAGCAACTCACCAATAGTTTGTAGATGACAATATGTTATTCAAGAAGCCAACATTGAAAGAAGATAAGAAGTTTGGAAAAAATTTAGATACCTTTCAGCTGGCCTCTGGCACCTTGATAAATGGTGAAAAGTTGGACGTCTTCTTCTTCAACACCCATCCACAATTTCAATATGATATGGCTAGATCAATGGGATTTAGAATTGGGAAGCTCCCCAGCACCTATCTTGGTGTTCCTTTGGTACCTAACTCTTTGAAGACTTCCATCTGGAAGGAAGTTCTCTCTCATATCGACAAGAAACTGTCTAGATGGGCCTTTCGTGCTTTGAACTCAGCCGACAGGTTAGTGTTGTTAAAGGCAGTCCTTTAGGATATCCCACTATACCAGCTATCGACTCTCCTAGCCCCTAACAACACTTACCGAGAATTGACAACCAAGTTCTATCATTTTATATGGTGAGGGACCTAGGTTGGCCGTAAATGGGCTTTGGTGGCCTGGGAGAAATTATGCAAACCTAAGATCTAGAGTGGACTGGGGCTCAAAGATCTAGAGGTTCTATCCCAGATTGTCAACGCAAAAGTGTGGTGGAAATGGATTCAAGGAGGACAGGAGCTATGGAAAAATATATGGGCAGCTAAATATGGAGTCAAGGGCTGGAAAAACCCTCTCCACCTTCATCTTGACCTCCCACTAGGTTCATTGATTTGGAACAAAGCCAAGGCTCAACAAGATTTTATCTGGAAGCATGGCTTCTGGGAAGTCTGGAATGGAAACAAAACTAACTTTTGGACAGATTGGTGGATGTAGGTCCCCAGACATGATTAAAATTTGGAGTTTGCAGGTCTTCAATCATTAATCTTTCGGCTTGGTGTGACCGAGGTGTAGGATTTTTGGAGTAACCCTATATAGGATTCAAAATGGTGTGAGTGGAAACCCCTTGAAAATTGGCCTCCTCATGACCCTCCTTTGAACTGGGAGGCCCTTCTTTTGATTCTCCACTAGAGACCAATCCTGAACAATGGGGAGCCTGAAAAATTAAAATGGGGGTATCAACAACAAGGTGGATTTACTCTTAAGGAGGCATATTCACTAAAATCTTCAGTGGATGACCTAGAGCCAGACCCTCTCTGGAAAAGGATTTGGTATTCACGCCTATGGCCAAAAGTTTCCTTCTTCTTATGGCTGATAGGGCATGGTAAGATACTCACGTGGGACAAAATATGGAAGAAGGGCTTTTTCGACCCATCCTGTTGTCCTTTATGCTGCACAAAGGAGGAAACGACTAATCATCTATTGAACTTCTACCCAAAGACTCTGGAAGTTTGGTAATTCCATGCTGAGGTTTTCGATCTCTCTGATAGATCTATAACAAGTTTGCGAGATTCTTTAGACATGTGGAGATGGACCCTATTTAAAAACCCAATAGTCAATTGTGCTTGGTTCCTGTCACAAGGATTTGTCTTATGGAATATTTGGAAAGGTAGGAACATGGCAGTCTTCCATTCAAAAGATTTTCGCCCAGCCAAGGCCTAGCACACCTCCCTCCTAAACCTTAAGGAAACGATTTTGATCTTACCATGGTCAAAGGAGGATTGGAAGGCGGAAGGATGGGAGAATGCTATTTTGTTAGCTCTTTGAATAACAAGGGACTCCACATTCGCCTCCACTCATCGGTCGTTACCTTCCTGTGTCGCCTCAAAAAAGTTAACTTGTCCACCATGGGATTTTCCAATCTCAACTTCAACAGGGCTTCAAAGGGGAACCTAGGCTTAGCTGGTTGTGGTGGGATCCTCTGTGATGATAAGGGCCAGGTAAGGAGATTCTATGCTGCCTCCTATGGCCACACCACTAAGAATGTGGCTTAGAATTTATCTTTGGACCCATACTTGCAGGTTGCATCAGACATGGGCATCATAGAGCTCCAGGTCACCGGTGATTCCCAGATTTCTATATCCATGCTCCAACGCCTCATCAACTGTTCCCCCCTATCAAAGGTCATCAAGAGTTGGCATCTGGAGCTTATAGGGGAACACATACTCTCAAGACTTTCCTCCTTCAATTACATAATAATGGAGCATGTTGACTGGGAAGGGAATAAACCAAAAAACAAATTAGTAAATTTGGGATGTGAGCTTTAGGGCCAGGACATCTCCCAAGCGTGGCCTTCCTCCATAAAAAAAAAAGTTTCTAGAGGACCTGTTGTTGTATCTCCCAGGGATAGCCTTGGATTGCTTCAAGACCAGTGCCTGGGCACATCTAAAATGGTGTGTCTCAAATGATTTACAGGATACTAGAGACAACACTTATGATCTATAGATACATATGTACATAGGAAATAGATTGGTTCATTAATCCAAAGACATAAAAGATGGATTTATAGTACTTCTTCACACTTTCAAATCTTAGAAATAAGCATAAAAATAGTGGAGGTCGAGGGCTTCAAGGTCTTATAGCTAATAATCTTTTGCAAAGTGTGTGAGAGATGAAAAGAGAGAAGAGTAACTCATCACATAGAGCATAAGGCTTCAAGACTTCTATATTTAACACACATAGCTTGAGACATTAAGGATTTCTATGCTTATTTGGGCTACAAGCAGAAATAAAGAATGAAAGGGGAGCTGAGAGCTACGATTCATGTGCTGCGGATTTAAAGATCTAATCTCAATATTCTTCATAGGCGTATACATAGACAATGTTTAGACAAATGAATCTGTGAAATAGTTACATGCATTTTCATTAACATATAGATACTAATGAATCTGTGAAGGAGCATGAAACACATCTAGAAAATGATTACATGAATTCAGGGAAGAAGCATGGACATAAAATTGAGTTAAACAAAGGGGAACACATACTGTAATCCTTTGAAGAGGGAATCACCACTGTTTCCTTGATATTATGAAAAGATTTATATTACAAATTAGATACAGCCTGAAAATATAACATGCAATGTTTTCTCTAGAATTTTTGAACCTTAATTAAGTCTTGCTTTCCCCTATTTATCAGAGGGGAGCAAGGAGCTTCATTACAACAAAAATATCTATCTCTAGACTCAGTTGTCAAGTCAACTAGCTGTATCAGTCTTGAACGACTCTGTGGCCCAAAAAAGATATTATAGAAAAATAAATGCCTCCTTGAAGGGAAGGCGTGTTATAATAACACAACTCAGTCAATAAATGGATAGACAAGTAAATGTAAGTCTCTATGCCCCATCCTATGATCACATCGGCCTTGGGCTATAGTTTGTTCGAGGTATGTCCCTTTGTGCTACTCGACTAACCCTGTCGCTTCTGCCTTTACTGCTAAAGTGCCTTGATATGTTGAAATGGGAGTTGGGTTATCTTTGGGTGCTGGCTATTGCAGTCCCATTATATTGTAAAGGGACAAGTCTCCAAACTAAGCCTTTAACCTTTTCGAGACCCTGGTACACCCCCTTGCTTCGCCATGCTCCATTAAGGTCCCTAGCTTCCGACTCCTCTTCCCATTAAAACTCTGTAATGCACTTATCAGTGCATTGATGTGGTAGGTGAGAAACATTCCATGAAATACATAGGTGTAGGCTTTTTCTCTGAAACATGTGAAAGGAAGCATTTTCGATTCCCCCTTAGCCCCCTTCATCTTAGTCCCTTTTATATGGCTTTCTTTATATAACCAAGGGCTTGGACCAAGTGCTTAGCCCTATGAGAACTAAGACTTTCAACTATCACGCGAGGGAGCCTTTTCCTTTATAACTTAAAATGCCATTATTTTCCCTTTGTTGGGTGTGGAGCCTGATTATCTTCTATATTCAAAGGTATCGCCACATAGGACCCCAGTTCGAAATGGGGGCGGCAACGCCGCCCGTAAAATATTCGCTGCAGGGGGGGTCCAGGGGGGGGGCGACTGCGACCTTTGGGAGCCCCCCCCTGGCGGGGGGTTTCGGGGGCAGCGCCCCCGAAGCTAAAAACAACTGTAAAATTGCCTTGTAAAAGTATAGTAATTTCTAGTCAATCTGGGCCGTTCATTAGGCGGATGATCTGACGGTAGAACTTATGTTTAGTTTAGGGTTTTTTGCCCTAGAAGGCAACCCCTCTCTTTGTATGAGGGTATTGTATTTGAGGCTGTGAGATATATGTGTATTCTGTGAGCGAGAAATAGAGAGGTGAGACTGTGAGAGAAAACAGAGGATATTACAGCGGATTTGCTGTAGGTTGTGTCTCTTCATTTTGCTGGATAATAAAAAGGAAGGACTGGCTGTTCGGGGTGGACGTAGCCCAAACTGGGTGAACCACGTATATCTGTGTCTCTCTTGTTTTGTGTGCTTTCTGTGTTTATATTTCTGCAATATTTTATGTGTTCCATTGCTCTGTAATATATAATTTTCTAACAACTGGTATCAGAGCTGAAGGTCTATTTGGCTGATAAACTCGCAGGAAAGAAGGGTTCCTGGTTCGAGTGGGAGCAATGGCGGAAGATGGTAAGTTTAGGGTCGAGAAATTTAACGGCCAAAACTTCTCGCTGTGGAAGATGCAGATGGAAGATTATCTGTATCAGAAAGATCTATACGTACCATTGGGCGGAAAAACAAAGATGCCGACGGGTATGAAAGACGAAGAATGGAACCTTCTCGATAGAAAGGCACTCGGAACAATACGGTTGTGCCTTGCTGCGTCAGTCGCCTTCAACATTTCGAAGGAAACCACGACAGAGGGTTTGATGCAGACGTTTTCGAAACTATATGAAAATCCCTCGTCCTCAAACAAGGTATTTCTTATGAAACGGTTATTTAATATGAATATGTCGGAAGGTGGATCTGTTGCAAACCATTTAAATGATTTTAATACAGTTACAAGTCAGTTAAGTTCTGTAGGGGTAAACTTTGATGATGAAGTTAGAGCTCTGTTATTCTTGTGCTCATTACCAGAAAGTTGGAATGGTTTGGTAATGGCCATTAGTAACTCCGTTTCTGGATCTAGTACTTTAAAGTTTGATGATGTTGTCGGTGCTATCCTTAGGGAGGAAATGCAACAGAAAAGCTCCGGTGAGACATCGGGAAATGCTTTGAGTGCAGAGTCTAGAGGAAGAAAAATGGAAAGAGGAAAGAGCTGAGGATATCGCAGTAAATCAAGGAAAGGCAGATCCAAGTCCAGATCGGGGATAGTGTGCTGGAAATGTGGAAAGAAAGGACACCTAAAGAAAGACTGTAGATCTCGGAAGGGAAAAGAAGGAGATGCACAGCAAGAAAACAATCATGAAGCAAATGTGACAGGTGAGGTGTTACAAGATGCTTTGATTCTTTCTTTCGAAAATATTACTGATTCCTGGGTGGTAGATTCAGGGGCTTCATTCCATGCCACACCTGATAAGAAATACTTTCATGACTATGTTCAAGGAGATTTTGGACAAGTTCGTCTAGGTGATGATAAACCCTGTAAAATCGTTGGAATGGGTAAGGTTCTTGTAAAATAGCAGAATGAAAACCAATGGCTATTAAAGGAGGTAAGGCATGTTCCAGATCTAAAGAAAAATCTGATTTCAACAGGGCAGTTAGGCGGTGAAGGTTGTGTGACAACTTTCACAGATAAAGCTTGGAAGGTCACTAAAGGAGCCCTGGTAATAGCAAAAGGCGAAAAGGTTGGTACATTGTATTTATGCAATGGTATTTCTAACTCTGTTAATGCTTTAACTTCCAGAGGAGCAGATGCAGCATTATGGCATCATAGGCTCGGACACATGAGTGAAAAGGGGATGAAGATTCTTCACTCAAGGAATTTTTTGCCGGGTTTGAAGAATGTTGATTTGGACTTCTGTGAGAACTGCATTTATGGAAAACAGAAGAGAGTCAGATTTCTCAGAGTTGGGAAAGAAAAGAAGAACGAAAAATTAGAGCTTGTGCATACAGACGTATGGGGACCTGCTCAGGTATCATCTCTCGGTGGCTCTCGTTATTATGTTACTTTTATTGATGATGCAACTAGAAAAACTTGGATTTATTGTATTAAGAATAAATCTGATGTATTTGATACTTTCAAGAAATGGAAAGCTTTGGTTGAGATTGAGACAGGAAAGAAATTGAAGTGTCTTAGATCAGACAATGGAGGTGAATATTGCAGCAAAGAGTTTGATAGGTACTGTTCAAAGCATGGAATTCGCAGAGAGAAGACAGTTCCAAGAACACCACAAGAAAATGGTGTGTCAGAAAGGATGAACAGAACAATCATGGAGCGTGCAAGGTGCATGAGATTGAATGCAGGATTGCCTTTACAGTTTTGGGCAGATGCTGTAGATACTGTTGTTTATCTAATAAACAGAGGGCCTTCAAGTTCCTTGGATGGTGGTGTTCCAGAGGAAGCATGGACAGGTAAAAAGGTAAACTACTCTATTTTAAAGCCTTTTGGTTGTGAGGCCTTTGTCCATATTGATAAAGAAAATAGAACAAAGCTTGAGGCAAAGTCAAAGAAATGTACCTTTATTGGATATGGTGTTAATGATTTTGGTTATCGCTTATATGATTACGAAAATCACAAAATCATTAGGAGCAGAGATGTAATATTCAATGAAAAGGTCTTGTATAAGAATCAGTTGTAGGAAAAGAAACAGGAAAAGGAAAACAAGGAATACGCAATTCTTGATGAAATCACTGAAAAAGTAAAGGTGCCTGAAAATAATAATAATCAACAACCACAACAACATCAACCACCACAACAGCAACAGGCACCCCAAACACCTGAAAGTGGTGTTAGAAGATCTACCAGGATAGGTAGACCCCCTGAACGATACTCTCCTTCATTATATTATTTATTGTTGACTGATTCCGGTGAACCCGAATGTTATGAAGAAGCAATGCAGGTTGAAAGCAGGAAGAAGTGGGAGGTAGCCATGGAAGAAGAGATGGACTCCTTAATGCATAACTAGACTTGGGATTTAGTCAGGTTGCCTGTAGGAAAAACTACATTGAAGAATAAATGGGTTTACAGGCTGAAGGAAGAAGATGGAGGAAAACAGAGGTATAAAGCTAGACTTGTGGTGAAGGGGTTTGCACAGAAGAAAGGTATTGATTTTGATGAAATATTTTCTCCTGTTGTTAAAATGACTTCAATCAGAACTATTTTAAGTCTTGTAGCAGCTGAAGATTTGCATCTTGAGCAGTTAGATGTAAAGACAACCTTTCTCCATGGGGATTTGGAGGAAGAGATATATATGCAGCAGCCACAAGGATATGAGGTGAAAGGGAAGGAGAAACTAGTGTGCAGGTTGAAGAAGAGCTTGTATGGCTTAAAACAGGCTCCAAGGCAGTGGTATCTAAAATTTGACAAGTTTATGTCTGAACAAGGTTATACTAGATGTCACTCTGATCATTGTGTTTATTTGAAAAAGCAAAATGATGGCAGCTATATTATATTGTTACTGTATGCAGATGACATGCTTGTTGCAGGATCTAACATGCAGGAAATAAATGTGCTCAAAAGAAAATTGGCAAATTCATTTGCAATGAAGGATTTGGGAGCTGCGAAACAAATCCTTGGTATGAGAATAACTAGAGATAGGAAAAATCATAAATTAACATTGTCTCAGAATGAGTACATACAAAAGGTGTTGAAAAGATTTAACATGCACAATGCAAAACCAGTTAGTACACCTTTTTCTAGCCATTTCAAACTTAGCAAGGAAATGTGCCCAAAGACCCAAGAAGACATGGATTATATGTCTAAAGTTCCATATGCATTAGCAGTTGGAAGCTTAATGTAGGCAATGGTCTGCACAAGGCCTGATATTGCACATGCAGTGGGAGTTGTAAGCAGGTACATGAACAATCCAGGAAAGGAACATTGGATGGCAGTGAAATGGATTCTCAGATATTTGAAAGGTACCACAAATCAAGCATTATGCTTTGGTGGTTCAAACATCTCCCTACAAGGATATGTTGATGCAGATATGGCAGGTGACAGAGATAACAGGAGGAGCACTACAGGATATGTATTTACTTTTGGAGGAACAGCTGTCAGTTGGGTTTCAAAAATCCAAAGTGTTGTTGCACTTTCAACAACAGAAGCAGAGTATGTTGCTGCTACAGAGGCTAGTAAAGAAATGATTTGGTTATAAAGGTTTATGGGTGAATTGGGTAAGGAGCATGATATGGGCACGTTATACAGTGATAGCCAAAGTGCCATTCATCTTGCAAAGAACTCAGCATTTCATTCCAGGACTAAACACATACAGCTCAAGTACCATTTCATACGATCAGTGTTGGAAGATGGAGAGTTGAAGCTGGAAAAGATACACACTAGCCAGAATCCTGCAGATATGCTAACAAAAGTTGTAACCAGGGAGAAACTGAGAATATGCTCATTTTCAGTTGGTCTTCAAGGATGACGATGAAGATGAGAAACAGCCAGGTCCAAAGAGGAGTCATTGTCCAGAAAATGGAGCAGCGGTGGAGTTGCTACAATCAGTCTCCAAGTGGGAGATTGTTGGGTGTGGAGCCTGATTATCTTCTATATTCAAAGGTATCGCCACATAGGACCCTAGTTCGAAATGGGGGCGGAAACGCCGCTCGTAAAATATTCGCTGCAGGGGGGGTCCAGGGGGGGGCGGCTGCGACCTTTGGGAGCCCCCCCCTAGCGGGGGGTTTCGGGGGCAACGCCCCCGAAGCTAAAAACAGCTGTAAAATTGCCTTGTAAAAGTATATTAATTTCTAGTCAATCTGGGCCGTTCATTAGGCGGATGATCTGACGGTAGAACTTATGTTTAGTTTAGGGTTTTTTTCCCTAGAAGGCAACCCCTCTCGTTGTATGAGGGTATTGTATTTGAGGCTGTGAGATAGATGTGTATTCTGTGAGCGAGAAACAGAGAGGTGAGACTGTGAGAGAAAACAGAGGATATTACAGCGGATTTGCTGTAGGTTGTGTCTCTTCATTTTGCTGGATAATAAAAAGGAAGGACTGGCTGTTCGGGGTGGACGTAGGCCAAACTGGGTGAACCACGTATATCTGTGTCTCTCTTGTTTTGTGTGCTTTCTGTGTTTATATTTCTGCAATATTTTATGTGTTCCATTGCTCCGTAATATATAATTTTCTAACACCCTTTGCACAACACTGGCCAGTATCTCAGACGCAAAATCCCTATACAATAAAACACAGCCTATCGCATCTTGGGGGGGGGGGTACCTTTCCTTATAACAATCACAGCTAGGGAGGAAACAGAGTGGAAGATAAGCTTTAATTTGTGCGATAGCCGATTGTGATGAACCTGCTGATGTCGTCACTGCCACGTGTCTACCCATGAGTGGTGACACATGACATCTAGAAATAGCCCCATAGGACCCCAAAAAATGCCAAAAACAAGTGAGATTTTTCCACCTGTCACGTCATTCTTCGTACGCGCCACATCACTTGTGATGTCAGCTGCCATGTCAGCTCAGTGGACCAATCAGAGGCCGCCAAGTTCCCCCCTGTAGGAGAGTGAAAGTGGCCTGCCTGCCCGTATTTTTGCAGGAATTTCCTTTGTATTTGAAATTAGGCCCTCCCTGACGATTTTGTTATATATCGCAATATCGGTGATTTTCAACAATTTGTAACTACAACCTCTGCCGATTGTCGATGCCACGTTGAAGAGAGAGAAAGGGGAGGCCAAACCCCCATTTTTTTGGCCTTTTCCTTAGTAAATTGTTTTCTTGGCCCCCCGACAATGTTACACAAAAATCGCAAATTGGCGGTTTGCAGCTCTTTAAATTTTTTAGAACTTGCCGATATGCCAAATTGTGGGATTGTCGTGATGTGGGGTCGCCCGGATGTGGGATTATACCACATGTGGAGAGAGAATAGGTGAGTCCCAACCTCTATTTTCCTATGATTTTCTTTGTTAACACCCTCCAGCCCCTCCTCGACAGTGCAACATAATATCCCAGTATCACCCCCCTGCATATTTTGGAGTATGCTGTAATTGATGAACTGTTGGGACTGCGATACACGGATTATGCAATAAAAGTTGTGCCCGGACCCACCGACTGCTGATATGTGATATCAATGATCAATGGATCAGTGTTCCTACCAGCATCAGTGCTCCTAACCTGCCTAGACCCATCGACGCCGATATGTGATTGTGGTCGGCCCTCTAGAGCTCTGACTATGATTTTCCTACACACTTAGTCATTTTCTGGGTTTGCTTGGCTTTTCCAAGGTAGACTTTAGAATGCCTTAAATTCTGTTCCAAAAGTCATTTTCAAACTTCCATATACTGTTGGAAAGATCTTTCTAAGAACTACACAATGGGGAGGGTCTGATTTGGCTCTGATAGCTTCTATGCCCTGGGATAGAGGCTCCAAACTTCACTTCTCTTGGGAAACCTTGGCCAATTGAAACCCAAAATGTAGTGAGTGACAACATCGGCTCCAACTGGAAACAATGCCTGACTGGCAAGGTGATGAGGACCTATAGATCAGTAGCCTTTCATTCCATTGGGCATGGAGTCATTCTTAAAAAAAATATAATTCTGTAACAAAGGAATTTTGATAATAAATTGAAAAACTCAAATAACAATTTCAACACACATTGGATATGTACAATGAGAAAGAGATAGATTTCTCTAATTTTGAAATTAAAATTTTAGGAACTAACCATTTACATGCAGTTCCATAAGTCTACCATCCAAGTTTTCAAGCATGTAAGTGTTGTTTCCCCTCTGTTGGGCCACCAAATTTGCATACACTTTCACTCCATTTTCACCTTTATCCTCATTTTGTCACCTCATTTCATTACATTATCATTATATTTCCATTACCATATGGGTTCATATTTTCATTTTCTAAAGTTATTTATTTTATGTATTAAAGTGAATTTATGATTAAACGTTAGAAAAATAACATGTATTTGCTTATACCTAAAGGTGGAATGAGTTTGGTAACATGTGTAGGTGATTTGGAAGGTTCCAAGACACTCTTTTGTGGTCTCCAAGACTCAAATTCGAATTCTATTGAAGATTTGAAGGAGATTTGGGATAGGGGTCAAGGATATCTCATGGAGAAAAATCATGGATAAAGGAATATGTGTCTCATATTGGTTGTAACCATATGAAATATTTGTGGATCTAGGAGGGATTAGTGGATCTCCATTAATGAGTTAGTTGCTTATTTTTTTATATAAATAGGAGTACCTATTCCATTCCAAAGAGATCACACTTGGAGCATGTATCCTAACTTATGATGGAATAGAATAAAGTTTTCTTTCTACAATTTTAGATATAAATTATCTTAATGTAGTATATAAATTTATGGAATAGTTTGTCACTTTGTTCTTAAGATAATTGAGCTCACTCTAAAAGGATCAAAGAAACATTTTATTTCATTATAGATTTCATTTTCATTTAATTACTTAGATGTTTGAAGATTTTTCATTATTAATGAATGAATTTTAACTTAAATCTTATCAGCATATTAAAGGACAAACAAGGGTCTAAGTTAGGCTCTCTTCTATTTGATATGAGTAGTAATTGAAATTGATTCTCTTTTTCTAGTTTCAAGTTATTTATAAATTCTTGATTTTTGATGTTTATGAATGAATTTTTGTGGAGTTCTAATCAACATATAAGGGGAAAACCAAGAGTCTAAGTTAGACTCTCCTTCTATTTGGTTTTAACAATAATTAAAGTTCATTTCATTTTCTTTATTTCAAGTTATTTTTGAGTTTATGCAATGGTAATGTTGTTGGAATAGAACTACGAGGAAGGACAACTAGGACCTCCTAAGTTAGGAGCCCCTTCTCTTGCTTTCTATAAATCACATATAGTTTCTTTTTAGTTTCTATTCTTGAGGACAATACTATGGGGAAGGACAACCAGGACCTGCCGAATTGGGAGCCTCTTCCTTTTCTTGCTGCATCTTGAACTACAAACGTTTTAGTTTTAGAAGTTTTTTGTAATATGAATTTCTATTCTAAACAAACCTCGTACAACAATCTCATCTGAGGTCCCATATATTTTGGTTTGCTTCTAAGTTTACGAATCCCTTGGGTTGACAAATTAAATGATAGGGATTTTGGCACTGTTGTCGGGGAAGCAAACTTAGATGTAACTAAGTTAGGAGGATTGCTTAGGAAACATTTTCTCTTAAGGTCATTTTCATTTGGGGTTAGATGCATTTAGGCATTTTTCACTTAAGTTTATTTGCATTTGCATATAGAAAACATAGAACATTAAAATCAAGAACCCCATTCATTAAAAATAAATAAAAAATAAAAAACCAATTGCAAAAACAAGATCTGAAAAGAAAATTAAAAGACCTAAAGATCACATTCAAATTTGGTTTCAACTAGTTCGTCTTCATGATCATGTCCATGGACTCAATAGGGCTTACTTTTCAAACTTGGATATGAGTCTACTCATGATCTTGTTGCGCAAATGGATGCATTGGAAATTCTCTTATACTTAAGAGAATGTTTGATTTCTTTTTCAATAAAATAAGACTAACAAATAAAAACAAGTTTTGGTGATTTTTAGGATCTATTTGAAATTTTGTGATGCAGTAAGAACCACCCATTTACTAACCCTTGGTAGGAAAAATTTGCAATAAAACAAATGATTGTGAACGAGCACAAGCGAAGGTGGAAGAATGATAGTTTCAGGTAAGAGATTGATTCTTTTCCATTTTTTTTTGCATTCAAATTTTTAAGAGATGAATCATCTAATAAAAACTTGAGTATGCTCTCCTCCTATGCTGTGTGACCTGGAGGATCAGAAAAAGAATTTTCATGTTAGTATATATTTTGCTAAAAAAAAATAAATTCTTTTATTATTTGCTTCTTTAAAAAAAACAAAAGAGATTTGCTTATTTAAACAAATTTGATAAAAAAAAGCAACAACAACAACATTAAAAAAAATAAAAAAATAAAATAAAAATAAAAACACAAAAACGAAAATGAGAATAAAGTAAACAAAAAAAAATTCATGGAAGCCAAGGAAACAAATTGCTGAAAATGTTATGTGTGATTTTGAAAAAATGAAAGATAGCTGTGCATTCTCCTGATTCAAAAAAAGAAAAAACAAATTTCATCCGCTAGTCAATTCTCTGAGCAGAGGCCAAATTCGCAGAGGTTAAAAATATCATTTTAAAATTCTTTTTGTAACCAAATGAAAATGAATCTCAAAAATCTAAAACATGGGCTTTTCTCATAACGGGGTGAATTATGTTTATCGAGTGAGATTTCCTCAAAATTCATAACCATTTGAGAGATTTTCAGGGCTCTCTGGAGCCTTATTTGCAAGGTTGTGTGAAAAAAAACAGTTTTCAATTAAATGCAGCCAACAACCAAGGCCATCCAATGTTTTGCCAAGCCGCAGAGAGAAAAAAAAATCAATCAATAAATTTTAAAAAAATTAATAAAAATAAAAAATTAAATAATTAAATAAAAAATATTAATTATTAGAAAAAAAATTATTACTACAAGAATTTCCAGAAATGATATTTTCTCCATGCTTACAACCTGCAACAAAAAATATAAAAAAAAAATCATAAACATTTCCAAAGCTTTTATAGAATAAAAATTGGTTAAAATATCCACTTTCTAGGCAAAAATTATGAGTTCAAAAGATATAAAAAATGATTTGGCAAATATTTTGGAATTCTATTTTCCTAAAAATCTTGGAAATGATGAATTCAAAAGATATGAAAAATGATTTGACAAATATTTTGGAATCATATTTTCCTAAAATCTTGGATTTAGATTGGTCACTTGTCAAGTTGTTGTTTCAATTTTCATTTTTAGAATAATTAAAATTCCCAAAATTCCATAAAATTCATAAGTGTGACTTGTGATCTATTTGTAAGCCATTCAAATTGCATAATGGAGGTCATGAGTTCCAATCTTGTGAGGATTGGAATTTGTTAATTATTCTACAATATTGACACAACATTAATTAAACAACAATTTTGCCACCACATGGCAGCACAACATTGGCCAATATTGCACATTCATCGCCACATCATCAGTTAAACAGTCAACATGTCACATCATCCATTTTCCATGTCACCCACTGCCACATCACTATTACACAGTCACCTTTCATTTTTCAACATGAAAATGGATCAAGAAGAAGAACAATAAGGGTGCTTTATCTACAGGATTATTGTTTTGCAAAATGCCTTGAAGAGAATCCTGTAGATGGAAGATTGAATCCTATAGACATGTGTTTTCGTTTCATAAAGTATTTTTATATGATCATGTTTATTTGAGTCTTGCAGGTACAAAAGCCAACGACATTACAAACTGGAAAATCTTATCCCATGGCTTAGCCAAAGAAGATAAACAAGATTTTTAGATGTAGGAAGGGCACAATCCTGCAACTGAGAAACCTCATGACAATCTTCACTGTTTCACCCAATTTTCAAATAAGTACAACTTTCTCATACAACATTGGATTTCGAGGATTCGATCGTCATTGGAAATATCTCGATGAGATCTACACATTGAGAAAGATATCATCAGAATTTGAAACATTTAAAGAATGAAGAAATTGATGACAAGATATAACAGGTAAAATGAGGCATTAGTTTCGACACAGGTATAAATTCTTTCGGTTTTTTTTTCATGAATTTGTTTTATTAGTAACAATTCTCAGTTTTTTTGTAAATTTCATAAATAGAGAGATTAATCACCTCTCTCTTATGATAAACTTACATTTTATTGCAGAAAAAGTACTAAGTTTTGCAGGTTCCAGGAAGATAAACAAATGAACATAAGCAAACATTGTCTTTTAAAGACCCCATTTCAAGCATGATGACATGCTTTTGGGTAAGCCAAGGGGGAGAATGTCATCATATCTATCAAATCATTGAAAATACTCTCAAAGACCACTTTTCTTTCATAAGAAAATGATCAAAGCAACAACAATGATGAAACATCAATGCATGAGCACATGATGTCAGATCAATCCATCACTTGCAAGCCTTTCAGATGCTACTGTCTCCATTGCATCCATGCTTCTTCAGTCAATAAAACTTTCACCTCATTTCCCTTTACATTCATCATTGTATTCCTCCTTTTTTAGTAAATAAAACCTTCATTGCATTCTCACTTTTTTAGTCAATATTTTTTTTCATTCCATTTTCCTTTTCATGTTTTCAAATAAATCCTTGATCCATTGTTCATTTTCCTTCACAGTTAATTTCTTGCCTCAATTTCACTAAATTGTAACCCATCAATAAAAACATTCAGCTCCTCTACAAAGTTGATTCATTCCATTTCCTTTTCATTTTTCCAAATAAACCTTGATCCACTGCAAAATTTCTCATCCATAATCCTTCAAAATTATTGTTTCATGCTTGAGTTAGATGATGGAGGATTCCTTAAGGCCTCCCTTCTAATACGTCTTTGCCTATCGACATCAGCACATTATCTAGGTTCAAGGCTAGAGTCCTTAGTAGTACCTTGAGGCTTGTATTCCTTAATGACAGGATCTCTCGCCACCAATCATGGGAATACACCAATGTTCCTTAATCGTTGGATCTTGCAAGTGGCTTGACATCAACTCATCTATTCACCCTTCGCAAGATGTACTTAGGTACCTTGGCATTCATTGACATTAATGGTGAGTTGCCTCGCATTGGTTAATGACATGCATCAACGATCAGTAATCCGATGACTTCTCTTCATGCTCGACATTGACACATTTATTCGCATGATTAGAATTGTACCATTAGGTGTTATAACGATTGAAGACTACATCATTTCAGAAGTTTGTAGAAGATTAATTTGTCATAACAACAATAAAGATTCAAACCTTGCCATTAGCAAAGAGAACACATAAGAATATCCAAATTCCTTTGTTTACATACTCCATGATCTGATGGCATCAACAACCACACTCTTCAGCATCCAAAACTCATGTACATTGAGGGTAAGTGAAGGTATGTGGTTTTCTAATTTTTAGTCATGCCATTCCTTAAAATGCTTAAAATTACAACTTTGGAAACTTCATCGCTTCCTTTTTCACATTGTCATACCTCTAGTTGGAGGGGGAATTCATGTTCATACCTCATATTCACATTTCATGATATATATATCACATTCATATTCCATTATCACCTTTCATATGTCATATATGTCCTTTATACACAAGCCATCCTAACCAACATACTTTTCCAAACAACTGCTATTGCATTATGATTCAAAACGTTACATGTTTTGCAAATGATGATCATAGAATGAATGGTTGATTAAATGTTTTCAAAGTCTTTTGATTCAATACAAAAATAGCAAAAGTATTGTTACACAAGAACCAATACTAATAACAGTTGGTTGCCACACAAGAACCAACCAAAGTCATATGTTGCAATCAAATATTTTTCAAAAGGAAACTTTGCAAAAGGAACACAGTTATCAAATGATTATGTGAATATGAAAGAAGAGAAGACAATTCAAAAGATCAAATCATGATTAAAGTAAATCAATGCAATAGATTGCATGCGGACATGCAATAACTTAAGTTGGGGGGTATGTTGGGCCACCAAATTAGCATACACTTTCACTCCATTTTCACCTTTATCCTCATGTTGTCACCACATTTCATCACATTATCATTATATTTTCATTACCATATGGGTTCATATTTTCATTTTCCAAAGTTATTTATTTTATGTATTTAAAGTGAATTTATGATTAAAAGTTAGAAAAATAACATGTATTTTCTTATACCTAAAGGTGGATTGAGTTTGGTAACATGTGTAGGTGATTTGGAAGGTTTGAAGACACTCTTATGTGGCCTCCGAGACTCAAATTCAAATTCTCTTGAAGATTTGAATGAGATTTGGGATAGGGGTCAAGCATATCTCATGGAGAAAAATCATGGATAAAGGAATATGTGTCTCATATTGGTTGTAACCATATGAAGGATTTGTGGATCTAGGAGGGATTAGTGGATATCCATTAATGAGTTAGTTGCTTATGTTTTTGTATAAATAGGAGTACCTCTTCCATTCCAAAGAGAGGACTCTTGGAGCATGTATCCTAACTTATGATGGAATAGAATAAAGTTTTCTTTCTACAATTTTAGATATAAATTGTCTTAATGTAGTATATGAATTTATGGAATAGTTTGTCACTTTGTTCTTAAGAGAATTGAGCTCACTCTAAAAATATCAAAGAAACATTTTATTTGATTATAGATTTTATTTTCATTTAATTACTTATATGTTTGAAGATTTTTCATTATTAATGAATGAATTTTAGTTTAAATCTTATCAGCATATGAAAGGACAAACAAGGGTCTAAGTTAGGCTCTCTTCCATTTGATATGAGTAATAATTCAAATTCATTCTCTTTTTCTAGTTTCAAGTTATTTATGAATTCTTGATTTTTGATGCTTATGAATGAATTTTAGTGGAGTTCTAATTAGCATATGAGGGGACAACCAAGAGTCTAAGTTAGGTTCTCCTTCTATTTGGTCTGAAAAATAATTAAAGTTCATTTCATTTTCTTTTTTCAAGTTATTTTTGAGTTTATGAAATGGTAATGTTGTTGGAATAGAACTATAAGGAAGGACAACCAGGACCTCCTAAGTTAGGAACCTCTTCTCTTGCTTTTTATAAATCACATACTGTTTCTCTTCAATTTCTCTTCTTGAGGACAATACTATGGGGAAGGATAACCAGGACCTGCCGAATTGGGAGCCTTTTCCTTTTCTTGCTGCATCTTGAACTACAAACTTTTTTGTTTCAGAAGTTATTTGTAATATGCATTTCCATTCTAAATAAACCTTCTACAACAGTATCATCCGAGGTCCCATATATTTTGGTTTGCTTCTAAGTTTACGAAAACTAAGCTATCAGTTTTCATATTTCAGTATCAGTTTTTATGCTTCAGTGGTATTAGAGCCATGGCGCACAATATAATGATGTGAGTCTTTGAACATTGTTCACAACACAATGTGCCATTATGTTCACGTCCTGAATGCGTTGAGCAGTTTAGTAAAATTCAAGAAGCATTTCAGCGTTTAGAAAAATCATATGCAGAAGTTAAAGCATTTTGAAAGGAAATCAATAATAAGGAAGATGATAGCGATGGTGAAAAGAAACAAGGTGAAGCATTAGATGATTTGAATGTTAAAAATGAAGATGTTGCAAGAAATATGGAGATGATGATCCAAATGAATATTTTGATGATGGTAAAATTGTAGCAATTGAGGGAGACGAGAAGGATATTAATGCGTTAACAAAAGAGCAACAAATGGAAGTTGTAATGAGTGATGCTCCAAAGTTAGTGGGGCTGCTATCAAAATTTAAGGATGGACTTGGTAACCTAAAAATTGTTCAGGTTCTACTGTAGAAGGTGAAAGATTTAGTGAGTGGACTTATCGAAGAAGTTGTGTTGGGTGAAGTTGTTCCTCAGCTATGTAAATTGCCATGGAATGAAAGGCCACTTCTGAGGAAATTAAACCAATCATGGAATAATGCCCTAGAGAAGAATTTCCCAATCTATCACCAACGTATTCACAACCTTCCAAATATTCTGTCCAATGCTCTCATTCTCTCCCATATCAAAAAACCCTAGCCAGGGGCGAGGAGGGTTCCTATATGCTTCTAGGTCTTTGGGTGTGCAAATCCAATAACAACAATGCCAACATTAGCGAGTCTGCTATCATAGTAAGGCTTCATAAACATCCACAAATTGAAGTATAGAAATACAAAAATTTGTCTGCGACAATCATGATGTATTTTCGTTCACACCATCAGTTGTAACAGAAGAATCCAATGTCCCTCAAAATATTTACAATGTGTGGATGCTTGATTTAAGAGACTTCAACCTTCATTGGAAGAGACTTCCAATGTTACCAAAGTTGGGGAATTGTGTGTACACTTCCTCTTCATTAAATGGAGATTACAATAGCTATATATGGTAGAGAGTACATAGTGATTCCTTGGAGGCAGAGGGCTGGAAATTGAGGCGGGGAGACAATGACATGAATTCATTGAATTGTGAATGGAATTGGGATTATTTTAATGTTAATACTCAACCTCCCATAAGCTTAAATTTTAATATAATATATGAGAGGCTCCCACTGTATGTTGAGATTGAACTACGTGTTGAATAGGAAGTTGCTGAAACACTTTTTAGGAAATCCTCGATCCCTGAACACACTCTCAATAAGTCTGATATTGTAGTTACATTTTCATGCTTCTTGATGACAAAAACAACGTATTAGTGAATGCAATTTGTACTACATCACAGTTGAAGGCAGCAAGGTTTGCATATTGAAGGTGGGATTGGATGGGGAGAGAACCAAAATTTTGGAAGAGCATGAATGGAATAATTTCGTGGAATATTGGAATAATCGAATGAGAGTTTGAGGTGCGTTCGAGAGGCCTGGAAAATGGCAAGTCCACTCTCGAGAAAGGAGCGCAATTAGATTTTTCTTGGAGGGTAATTGACGAAGCATAAGACAAGAACTTGAACTTGCAGAATCAACACATGATGAGGTTATAAATAAGCACTCCATTATTCATCAACTGCCCCGCTATGTCCTCTATCCATGTTGTCTGTGCAGTCTGCCAGACCCCTGCACTATCTCTCATCGACCCAACCTTTCACCATTCCAACACGATTAAATGTCGCAATCTCCGCTGTCAAACACCGTGTCCAAAGTCAAGTGTGACATCCATTGGTAAATCGTAACCCATCAATTAAGAAAACCGTAACCATTAGCCACATCTATATTAATTCATTTAAAAAAATAAAAAATAACATTAACATAGTTTTTCTTGGGTTAATAATCTTATATATATGTTATTAGATATAAACTATATTAAATAATTTTAATATGGTTATATATATATATATATATATATATTTATAAGATTATTTATTATTAAAAAAAATAAAAATTGATATATAAATTATATAATTACATATTAATTTTTTTTTTTTTTTTTAAGTGTGGTTCACGGGCACCGGAGTGGCCGCTACATCCACATAGAGAAGTGGGGCAGCTCCACCCGAAGGGATCTGCCGGTCGGCCATATCAGGCCTAACCCCGAGGGCGTCGAGGAGATCTGACCCCGTGACCTCCCAAACCGGGAGAGTACTTAGCAACGGGAACTCGACCATTTGAGCTATCCCTCGGGGCTAATTACATATTAATTATAACTTATATATAATAACTTTATTATATATATATATATATATATATATATATATATTACAACAGCAGTGATGGAGACCTTCCACCTTCTTTTGAGATTGCTCCATCGAAGTATAAGTTCCATACCTCATTTTCATTTAAATGTTGGTATTTCAATTGCCTTGTCAAGTGTACTGATGCTTCTTCTAAGGGGTTCTCATATTCTTCTAAGAATATGAAGGAGATGTCACTGTCTTTCCTATACAATGGGGAGTTCTCTAAGCCTTTAGTTGGGGTCATGGTTTTCACAAACTGAGATTCTTTGTACAACCTTCTTTTCTCACCTCCAAAAGTGGGAATGGTGGCATAAGTAAGATCTATCTTGATAGAGCCACCCACCTTGGAACCCCAAGATCTAGATAAGAGCATTCCAAAGCAAGGAGGTATGTCTACCACCACTATATCCATGACCACACTCTTCACCAAGATCTAAGCCAAGTTTACCACTAGATCCTTTATCATGCCTAAGAACTTGACTCTCTTGGAGTCAAAGGAGTACAAGTCTTTGTATGGTCTGGTGATCTCCAAACCCAATTGTTCCATTACTGATAATGACATGAGTTTGTGTGAAGCTCCTGAATCTAGCATGCAGTTATGTAGAAAAAGGTTATGGATCACCAAAGTCACATAAAAAGGTGCAGTAGAGGGATCCAAATCTTCCACATGCGGCCCAAAATCAACCATTAGCCTTTCCTCCTGGAGGTTTAAACTATCATGGGACGGTGCTGAGCCAACTGGTTGCATGAATTGGGAGACTTGAGCTTTGTAGTGAGGTTGCTTTAAGAGCTCAGTCAGAGTAACATGAATTTTTACCTTTTCTAGCTCCTTCTAAAGATTGAATGTATGTTGGACCTTTTCTGCATCTCCATGATCTGTTCTTTATCCCTTCCCACTGGCAGCTGCCATTGGAACAAGTGCCTATTTTTATGTGTGTCCCTTAGGACCATTACTCTCTTTATTTTCCAAGACTCCCGTCTTCGGTGGGTTAGGATGTAACTTACCCTTCCCTTTGTCTTGGGCTAGAGGAACTGCTTGGGGAGTAGTTTCCCCTTGCTTTTCTGGTTCTCTTGTCCTCTTCTTCAAAGATATTAGAATATACTTACGTTGTGGCTGTGTTTGCATGAACTTTGTAAACTTTCTACAATAATAATCCATATCTTCTTCCTATGTTGTTGCTTCTCTATTATGATTGGCCTCCTGGTGAGCCATATTCTCATGTTCCTCTTCAGAAAAACCGTCATATACATTGCCCTATATCTCTTGAGTATCTAATGATTGTTTGTCATGACTATATTCCAAGTATAAGGGGTGTGGAAGCTAATCCAGCTACTCCTTTCTTTCCCTTAAAAGTAGTTGTAGTGGAGGCCTTCTATATTGCTGGTTATAGCCTTGGTTGTTGACTTGAGCATTATGCCTGGAGAGGTTCTTGTTCTCGATTTTGAGATTCCCAACATTTTGTTATAAAATATTGATGATTTTATCTAGATCATCCCACTTTGGGTTCGATGATTCCCCAACTCGACCAGAGGAGGATGCCTCTTCTTTTTTTATTTTGGGTTCAACAGGTTCTTGCTTTGCCCTCGACTTCCTTGTTGAGGCCATATTTTCTTCCACTTCGAGAGAATCGAACTAAATTTGGTCCAAAGTGGTAGATTTCCTTTCTCTCACTGTAAAACCAACTTCAAAGTCAAAGTCTCCTAAGAAAACCACATGATCTGCAACTGGGGGAGGTTTTATGCCAGTTGGTAGGTTATTGAATTGCTTGTTGAATCTTTTGATAAATTCTGTAGTATCCTCCTTAGGATTTTTCATTATTGCATTGAACTCAGTAAGGAGGTACTCATGGTTCCTCTTTTCTCCCCATTTCTGGGTGAAAGAGTTTTCAAGTTGCTCCCATGTAGTGATGGAGGCATTAGGCAGGGATTTGAACCATTTTCTAGCCTCTCCATCGAGGGATTATACAAACAGTCTCATAACCACATCTAACTGTTCCACATTTATGTTCTCGGAAAAAGCACTGAAGGTTTCAATGTGACTTTGTGTCATGTTATCATATTCCCCATTTAAACTAGGCAGATGCTTTAGGTAGTCCTGGGGCATTGTACTTAGAGGCTGGGGTAGATCAAGAGGTGCATACTTATTAAGAAAAAATTCTGGGAAGAGCCATTTGGACTAGTGGCGAGAGATTTAAATTTTCTTGAGGGACTGGGGTTAAGACCATAGGGGTTGTAGGGGAAGGAGGGTATATGTCAGGGCCTTAGGAGTAAGTCCTGAATACTGAGTAGCAACAAGCTGAGAACTGGAAGAGGGAACTTCAAAGGTTAGTGAGATGGTAGTGCAATCTCAGGTACTTTTCTCTAAGTTTCCAAACTTTCTTAAAAATCAAATTTTATCAGATACAAATGGGTATTTCTGCTGGGATGTATCTGAGTGAGTATGAAGCATTTTAAAATCCAGGGTTATGAATGATAATGATAGGGGTGTGGTGTCGCCAAGGTGATAGGAACATAATCATAACAGACTTTGATCTCCTATTCAAAGAGTCTTTCAACTTGTCATATCCCAGGGGAAATAATCCTGAAATAAGCTCCCTAGCAATGACGCTAAAAGATGTTGTATCTCCCAAAGACAACCTTGGATTGCTTCAAGACCAGTGCCTGGGCAAATATAAAATGGTGTGTCTCAAATGATTTACAGGATACTCGAGACAACAATTATGATCTATAGATACATATGTACATAGGAAATATATTGGTTCATTAATCCAAAGAAATAAAAGATGGATTTCTGGTACTTTTTCAGATGTTCAGATCTCAGAAATAAGCATAAAAATAGCTGATGCCAAGGTCTTTAAGGTCTTATAGCTAATAATATTTTGTAGAGTGTGTGAGAGATGAAAAGAGAGAAGAGTAACTCATAACATAGAGCATAAGGCTTCAATACTTCTATATTTAACACACAAAGCTTGAGACATTAAGGATTTCTATGCTTATTTGGGCTACAAGCAGAAATAATGAATGAAAGGGGTGCTGAGAGCTATGATTCATGTGCCACGGATTTAAAGATCTAATCTCAATATTCCTCACAGGATTATACAAAGACAATGTTCAGACAAATGAATCTGTGAAATAGTTACAGGAATTTGCATTAACATATAGATACTAATGAATCTGTGAAGGAGCTTGAAACACATCTAGCAACAATAATTACATGAATTTATGGAAGAAGCATGGACATAAAAATGAGTTAAACAAATGGGAACACATACTGTAATCCTTTGAAGAGGGAATCACCATTGTTTCCTTGATATTATGAAAAGATCTATATTACAAAGGAGATATAGTCTGAAAATATAACATGCAGTGTTTTCTCTAGAATTTCTGAACCTCAATTAAGTCTTTCTTTCCCCTATTGATCAGAGGGGAGCAAGGAGCTTCATTACAAAAAAAATATCTATCTCTAGACTTGGCTATCAAGTCGACTAGCTGTATCAGTCTTGAACGACTCTGTGGCCCAAAAAAGATATTTCAGAAAAATATATGCCTCCTTGAAGGGAAGGCATGTTATATTAACACAACTCAGTCAATAAATAGATAGAAAAGTAAATGTAAGTCTCTGTGGCCCATCCTGTGATCGCATCGGCCTCAGGCTATAGTTTTTTCGTGGTATGGCCCTTTTTTCTTCTCGAATGACCCTATTGCTTCTGCCTTTACTGATGAGGTGCCTTGATCTGTTGAAATGGGGGTTGGGTCATCTGTGGGTGCTTGTTGTTGCAGTCCCATGTTGTGTAGAGGGACAAGGCTCCATACTAAGCCTTTAACCTTTTTGAGTCCCTAGTACCTCCCCCTTGCTTCACCATGCTCCATTAAGGTCCCTAGTTATTGGCTCATCTGCCCATTAAAACTCTGTATTGTGCTTATCAGTGCATTGATGTGGTAGGTGAGAAACATTTCATGAAATGGCACAGATGCATGATTTTTCTCTGTAACAGGTGAAAGAAGGAATTTTCGATTCCCCCTTATCCCCCTTCATCATAGTTCCTTTTATATGGCTTTCTTTATATAACCGAGGGCCTGGAATAAGTGCTTAGCCCTATGGGCCCTAAGGCTCTAAACTATCACGGGGGGGGGGAACTTTTCCTTTATAACGTGAAATGCCATTATTTTCCCTTTGCACCACACTCGCCGATATCCCAGATGTGAAATCCCTATACAACAAAACACATAACCTATCAAATCCAGGGGGGTACCTTTCCATATCGAAATTGCAATCAGGGAGGAAACACAGTGGAAGAGAAGAATTACATTGCACGATAGCCAATTGCCGATTGTGATGAACCTGCTAATGTCGTCACTACCACGTGTCTCCTCATGGGTGGTGACATGTGTCATCCAGAAACAACCCCATAGGACCCAAAAAAATGCCAAAAATGAGTGACAAGTGTCCACCCACCATGTCATTCTTAGTACCTACCATGCCACTGGTGACGTCAGTTGCCATGTTAGCTCAGTGGACCTATCAGAGGCAGCCAAGTGGCCCCCTGGAGGAGAGAGAAAGTGGCTCGTCCTGTCTTGTTTTTGCAGGCATTTCCTTTGTATTTGAAATTTGGCCCTCATCAATGATTTTGTTTTATATTTCAATATTGACGATTTTCAACAATTTGTGACTACAACCTCTGCCGATGGCAAATGCGATGTGGAAGAGAGAGAAAGGGGAGGCTTGACCCCTGTTTTGTCAACATTTTCCTTAGTAAATTGTTTTCTCCCTCCTCAATGATGTTACACAAAAATCACAAATCAACAGTTTGCAGGTCTTTAACGTTTTTAGAACCCGTTGATATGCCGAGCTGTGGGACTACCGTGAGGCAGGGTCTCTGGGATGCGGGATTGCGTGATGTGGAGGAGAAAGAAAAGGGTAGGCATGACCCCTGTTTTCCCATGATTTTCTTTGTTAACACTTTCTAGCACCTCCCCGACGGTGCAACATAATATCACAAGATAAGACTCGTGCATGTTTTGGAGTATGCCGTAACTGATGGACTGTTGGGACTGTGATATGCCTCTTATGCGATAAAAGTTGTGCTGGGACCCGTCGACCGCCGATATTCGATATTGGCGATTGACAGATCACTGTTCCTCCCAGCGTCAGTGCTGCTAACCCACTTGGACCCGTCAACACTGATATTCGATTGCGATTGTCCCTCCGGACCTCTGACTATGATTTTACTACACACTTAGTCATTTTCTGGGGTTTCTTGACTTTTCTAAGGTAGACTTCAGAATCCCTTAACTTCTTCTCCAAGAGTCCATTTTCGGACTTCCATATACTGTTGGAAAGCTCTTTTTGAGCACTATGCAATGGAGAGGGTCTACTTTGGATCTGATAGCTTTTGTGGCCTAGGAAAGAGGCTCCAAACTTCATTGCTCTTAGGCAAACTTGGCCAATTGAAACCCATAATGCAGTGAGTGACAACACCTTCGAGGACTTTTGGCGAAGGAAAATTCTTCCCCGAAGGGGTGAGATCAGAGCAGCATGGGGAGACTGCTTCCCATGAGTGAAAAGAAGTGGATACGATGGGAGGCATGGGCCTCCCAATCCCTTCACATCTTCGCATGCATTGGGAGAGGTATCATCTTAATGTTAGTTGTTCGTGTGAGAAATTATTCAACGCCTATGTGTGGGGGTGGCGAAGTGTTAAGGAAACATGCAATGAATGCACTAGGCATTCGTCTCTACATTCGAATATGGTGTTGGGAGTTGTGGTGGCTTCCAGAATGGAGGAGGAAACCTCGGAGGTCGATGCTCATTAGAAATGGAGTGTGGTTGCTTGTTGTGGAAATATACAGGGGTAGTGGGATCGTTTGGTCCTTGTGGCTAGG
The DNA here is from genome assembly GCA_031772625.1 of Pinus tabuliformis. Taxonomy (NCBI): domain Eukaryota; kingdom Viridiplantae; phylum Streptophyta; class Pinopsida; order Pinales; family Pinaceae; genus Pinus; species Pinus tabuliformis. The sequence goes on from CM062804.1 coordinate 660,945,021, forward strand.
AATCTTGGTTATCGGTGGCAGAAGGAAAGACTGGGTACAAAAGAAAAACTCCTTGCAGTCTTGAGGTAACCTATTCTGCCCTTTTCTTATAGGGTGGTGGAGTTCGTCGGTAAGGAAACCTCGTAGCCGAAGGAGGAATCCCAAGTTCCCCTACTTTAATAGTGATTTCTGGTTCGACGAGGCCTGGTGGGTTCGCCCATGGTTTTTGGCTATCAAATTTGGTAGGTGGTGGCTGATTTTGTGCTCATCTCATGACAGAAACATCTCGCCTATCCCTAGGTGGTGATCCATCAGTGGTGGTATTCTTGAAGGTGGAGGTGTCACGATTATCTGGTGGGGCTGGTACTTCATGGGTACAAGGAGCCATCTTGCTTAATTTGTGTTATTATGGATGGTGCTACTCACGTCTTCTATCTGCGAGGAGCATTCTTTCGGGAGGAAAGTTTGCTGTTTGGTGCATTTTCAAGGGATGCCTCTGTCGTGGGAAGCTATGAATCCACCGGCGTGAAGGGGCTGCTCTTCCTCCCCTGCTATCCTTACTTCTGAAGGGGTGACGAACCATGCTCTTGTCACAGTGATGCCCTTTTGGGGTGGAAAAATGGTCGGGCATGCATGAAAAGGTAGTGTAGGTGTGATAGGAGGCCACATAGGTGGCAAGAGGGGGGTGATCAGAGGTGAAGGGTCGCGCAATCGTGGGTAGACTCACAGGGGTGGCGACAGGGCAAAGTGTGGGTTGACAACACCTGAGGCTCAGGAGGAGCAGGGTCTCCAGAACTACTTTTTGGAGAACTATCACACTCTCATTACTAGTTTGATGGACATGGTGGATGCTGCAGAATGAGTTTGGCGCAAGGAGCATGTAGTTGATCCAAGATTGTTTACTTATAGATCCATCAGAATTACATATAACAAAGTTAATTAACCAGGGAACTTAAAAAGAACTTGTGGAAATAATCAGAAGAACACAAAAACCATGACACAATGATTTGATTATGAAGTTCATCAATTTTGAACTACGTCCACAGGACTTGCTCAATAGTGGGGATGCATTCATTCTATTAGTGGCATAAAAGAGATAAAAAGTACAAGCAACAAACAATGACAACCCTGATACCTCCAAGATGAAATATGGGCAGAGAATGGAGAGCCCAATTTTATAAACAAATAGTACCACTAAACTCCTAGCGAAAAATAGTGTAAAAAAACTTATCCAAACTCCCAATTTGAATAATCAAGCTTTTTGAAACCTTCACCAAACCTCCCTACTGCTCAAGGCGAGGTTCTGGCCTATTGCCAGGGTCAGGGTCTGCTGTGTGCAATTCAACATGTCCTCTCCACTTTCTCTCAACACAAACAGTCGTATATATAAACATGGTGACATCCCTCAAAAGGATTCATGAAAACAACATTAATGCAATAGTGAAGTCCCTTTCCAACAAGGAAAACCCATCTCAACTGTGCATGAGTCTCAGCAACATGTTTTTCAGAGTTTCCATCTTATCGACGGATAGTCCAAGCCAAGACACAAGCATCTTATGATATACAAACTTGCCGATTTATAGAACACACCATAAAAAATATCGCATCTAGATCCTCCCTGCAAATCGCAATCAGCGTGGAACCCATCAGAGTATCAACCCAACTCTAGTGCTCTGTGATATGGTGGACCCACCGAGATTTATAAATCACAATATATAACATTTCGGGTCCGAGCCCCCATCGCAATATCACAATCAATACCTATCGCGAAATCACAATCAACGCTTTCTACAGGGGACTTTTGTAGCACCATCCCTGTTCTCCGATTGCGATATATGATAATATCACATTGCAACTGGATCTTTGTCAGGGCCAATTCTTAACCTTTTTGTTCCTCCTCCAGCCTGCGATATGTGATATCACAATCGCAGCTGGCAATGCCAGGGGCTGATTCTCCTTAAGTCGCTCCTCCTTTTTGCCAATATGTGATATGCAGGGCCCAGTGGAAACCTGCCATGTGGCACTCCCTCATTAACTAAAAATTTTCCATGTCATCTTCTCCCTGCTACCTGGACAAGTCAAAACTCTAACTTTGACTTGTTCTAACTTCGTCATCTGGACTCGGATTTGAGTTTCGTTCGCACCGTTGGAATCGGGATGATGAGCACTTTGATCTGATTCTAAGATCATCCAGATTTTTCCACTTTGAGTTTTAAGCCTTTAACCATGCCACTGGTACTTTTCTGAAGATCCACCTCGATCAATCCTTGCCACTAAGAGCTTTTGGACCACCAAAAGAATATTCAGTCAATTGGTAAGTGAGTAAATCACTCCCTCACGTTTTCCTTCTCCATCCATCGAGCTTTGCTTGGATGAATTCCTTTAAAGTCAACATGAATGTACTCTATTAGAAGCATTAACACATCCAACACATTGTCTGTGTCCTCGCCAAACCACACTTTCAACCACCTGTACGCGATACTGATACATCCTTTGCAATCATATACAAACCACACATGACTCAAACAACCCCTCACTTTCCAAGAGTTTATAGCACACACTCTTTGGTCAAGGATTACATCATAAAAAACAATACCTCAACCATTCATAAGAAAAGGCCACAAACATCATCGTTGCATTTTGAAGTGATGGAAAACACATCGTCACTGTTACATTTATTTGCAATGCATGATTTACAAACCGTGGTCATAACAAGCTACTATATAAAAAAACCATATTTTACTTAATAAAGAAGAATGACTTGAATGTGGTGGATTCCTTTGTTGAAAATTTTCATCCGTTGGCTTCTTTATCGATGCTTTCTCGGTATGGAGCATGTGACACGTGGCTCTCTAGTGCCCCACTTCGTTATAGTGACTACAATGATTCTTACACCTCCAAAATTTCTAGGTCATCTTGGAGCGCTTTCCCCTCATGCTCCTCTGATAAGTGTTCACGGAACCTTCACTATCACTCGAATGCAAGGAAGTGATTTCATCATGCATCGTTGGTTGGGAACTAGCTATTTTGGAGCATTCCCCAACTTCCTTCTTGACATACCCAAGTCCTACATGATGAGGCAATTCCTCTACCTTGATGGGGTTTATAATTCCATAGCCATTAATGTTGAGGCGATTCCCCTCATACCCCATTCTCTTTAATAGTTTGGAGCTGATACCTATAGTATGTTTTTCAAAAACAACAAAATCATCATCAGGAAAGGTACATGAAGTTGAAGAGTCACTTTTTATCTCAAGGCAGTTATGCTACAACTTTTCCAAGGCTTCGTCCTTGGCTTGCAACTGGCATAGAAACCTTTGTTTCTCCTTTTTGGCTTCTTGTAGGAGTTTCCTTAGCTTAGTATTCTCTACTTGAATGCTTTGGTTGATCTCCTCAAGTTCTTGGATCCATGCCGCATTTGGTGTCCCTTTCAACTTTGGTACAATATCTATTGAGGTCTTTGTTTCATCGCCCGAATCAGAAACTAGATTGACGGGTCCATCCGTTGTGATCCCAAGAGTTGTGATCTTCCTTTCGTCATCGAAATCTTACCACAGGTCAATTGGTTTACCTCTGGTAAATCCCAGAGCTATGACCTTCTCGTCTTCCTCTGATTCAGGCTCGTGATCCTGTTGCAGGGTGGTAGTTGTCTTCTGCCTCTCCCTTTGGTCAATCCCCCTAGGCATCAACTCAATGTGCAGTTTCCAACAATTCTCTTTGTCGTGTCCCTCTTTCTCACATTGTGAACAAAAGGGCTTTGCTCCTATTCTCTTGGTTGTTGCGGCTCTTTTTGGGTGGTCATTTTGTTCATGCACCCCCCTTCTCTCAAGATGCATGGCCTTCATATTGTCCTCATCGATAGTAACAGGCTCAAATAAGAAGAATGAATGGCTTATGTAACTATGCAAAGAACCGATATATTTAGTTACAATCTCTGGTGAATCTAATGGAATGATCAAATTCAATGCCTGTTTCCTAAATTCTTCGGTGAAGTTTTTCACATTTTGACCCTTGCTTGGCCTTAGATGTTTCCATTCCATTAATGCTTTTTTTTTTTTATCCTAGAGGGTAAAATTGATTCTTCAATGCAGAAATAAAGTTTGATCATGAGGAAAGAAGGTTACCCATTTTTTTGCTGCCTTGAAATCTACTATCCCACCAAACAAGAGCGGTGCCACTCAGTCGAAGGGATGCCAAATAGATCTTTGCCTCATCTTCTTTGATATGTTGGATCTGGCAGTAAACCTCATTCTGCCTAATCCAATTGTTGAGCTTTTCTACATTACACTCTCCAGCGTACATAGACAAGTCAAAATTTACATCTAGTTTAAGGAAAGGTTTCTTAGATGTGTGTCTGGAGTTACGATTGGAGTGATGAGAACTATCACTTGAAGAGGAGAGGGAGGGGGATCTTCTCCACCATCTCCTTGATGTGCCAATCCATGATCATCTGTATCTTTCTTCTCATGCTGGAGGGCCTTATTATACTTTGAAAACAATTTATCCACTTTCTTTGCCATATTGTAGAATACCTTTTGGAAATTTTGTTCCTCTTCCCAATGAGATTCTCCATTGGCCACGTTTCTTCTTCACTGTGCATGTCCTACTTTAGGATCAAAGGAATTAAGCATTCCTTCTCCTTTTCGCACTTGTTCTGGGTTAGCATAAACTCATGCAATTCACATCTACAAAGACCTACATTGATACCAAACTTGATCGAAGATCTTCTACTTACAGATGCATCAGAATTACATATAATAGATTTAATTAACCATGGAACTTAGAAAGCATATAAACAATGTGGAAATAATAAGAAGAACACAAAAACCATGACACAATTATTTGATTATGGAGTTCGTCCAATTTGGACTACGTGTTCGGGCCCTACTCAAGAGTGGGGAGGCCTTCTTTCTATTAGTGGCATAAAAGAGATAAAAATTACAAGAAACATGCAATGACAACCATAATACATCCAAGATGAAAGATGGGCAGAGAATGGAGAACCCAGCTTCAGAAATAGATAGTACCACTGAACTCATAGCAAAACATAGTGCAAAAACGCCTATCCAAACTCCTAATTTGGATAATTGGGCTTTCTGAAAGCTTCACGGAACCTCCCTACCACTCAAGACAATGTTCTAACCTACTGCTAGGGTCAAAATCTGCTGTGTGCAATTCAGCCAGTCCTCTCCTCTTTCTCCAAACACAAACATTTGTATATATAAGCATGGTGACATCCCTCAAAATCGGGGAAGTTATAACATAAGAACCCAAGTTAGTAGGCATAATCGGGCTGAAAGGATTCATGCAACAACCTTACCGCAATAGAAAATCCCCTTTCCAACAAGGAAAAACCATTTCAATTGCACATGCATCTCGGAGGCATGTTTTTCAACGTTTCCAACTTATTGACGGATAGTCCAAGCCAAGACACAAACATCCTACGATATATGGACCCATCGGATTTGTAGAACACACCATACAAAATATCACACCCGGATCCTCCCCGGAAATGCAATAGGCGTGGAACCCATCAGTGTATCAATCTAGCTCTAGTGCTCTATGATATGGCAAAGCTGCCGAGATTTTTAATCAAAATATATAACATTTCAGGTCTAGTCCCCCACCACAATATCACAATCAGCTCCTATCGCGAAAACGCAATCGGTGCTTTCCACCGGGGCCTTTTGTAACACCATCCTTATTTTTCAATTGTGATATGCAATAATATCACATCACAACTGAGTCTTCATCGGGGCTGATTCTTAACCTTTCTTTTCCTCCTGTAACCTGCGATATGCGATATCGCAATTGCAGTCGGAAACATCAGGGGCTGATTCTCCTTAAGTCGCTCCTCCTTTTCACCAATATGTGATATGCATTGCCTAGTGGCAACCTTCCACATGGTGCTCCCTCATTAATTGAAACTTTTCCATGTCATCTTCTCCCTGCTACCTGGACAAGTCAAAACTCAATCTTTGACTTGTTCTAACTTTATCATCTGCACTTGGATTTGAGTGTCGTTCACACTGTTGGAATTAGGATGACGAGAAATTTGATACGATGCTAAGTTTATCCAGATTCTTCCACTTTGAGTTTTTAGCCTTTCACCATGCCATTGGTATTTTTTTGAAGATCCACCTAGATCAGCATTGCAGATGGCCTGTTTGGAGTGACTGCATTACTTTCAAATTCAACTTTGGGAAAGGTTGGTTGTGGTCTGGCGGGGGAAAAAACAACTCATGGAGAAAGAGAAAATCTAGAGACATGGATGGCACACTACGAAGGACACATTCAGTGTGACTTCCACCCTCCTTTGCCTCCTCGAACGACCCTAGACAACCCTGCATCCATTACGTCAGACGACTAGTATGATTCCTGGTGTTTTTTATGTTTTAGCTGTGCCTTGGTGCCTGTGGACCAACCATTTATGGATGGTGTGCTTAGCTACTTTTTGTTATTTTATCATATGGTCAAATGTTTGCTTAACAAACCTAGTCGGGGTGAGACCACCTGTTTTGGGATGGACTCTATGTACTCCTTTTTCCGACATTAATAGAATATTGAATTACAAAAAAAAATATATTATTAATGTATAATTAATATATATTATTCATAATATTTTTTTTTTTCTACATAAGACTAATTCTATTAACAAGGTAAAGAGGTACAATTACAACGCGACTGAAGTCAAAAACTTTGCACTGACAAGAGGCAGAACTGTCAAAAAAAGCAGATGAAAATACTGTCTGTTTTTAGGACCCGTGTAGGGGACCGAACTGAGATTCACATGACAATACAAAATTAACAAAAAAGCCAAGAAACACCAGAGAACCCCTAAGCTGTTTGCCTTACAATCATGCCCGGTGGTGAAGGGTGCACTGCAAAAATAAGAGGCTTGGGTGAACGAAATAGTCATCGGGAGGCTCTTCCACGATACGACACCAACCAAAATCTGGCAAATCCCCTGCTTGAGCCACATTCTGAACAGAGGGACCAGTGTCAGCCATCATCACATACTGAGCACTGCAAACCTATACATTCGCATCCTGCCGAGGAGCATTTCCAACATTCAGCTGGAGGGAATAAGAAGGAGCCGAGATTGCCCCCATGCCCCCAGGATAGGTACCAGCATCTTCTATTTGGTTTTCTTCATGGAAAACCACCGAGAAATGAGCAGTTATCCTGGGTCTATTCAGAGTGCTACTAAACGTAAAGATGGAAGAACCAGAAGTGGAAGGAGGCCCATGGCGAGAACTGGTGGAAGGGAACCGCCCTCTCCCACTACGAGTGAAGGGGCAATGACCTACTGACTGTTCACTGGAAAGGGAGGGCGAGTCAGAGGACGAACTGGTGGGAGAACACCTCGGCTGGCCTCTACGGAAGCCCATTATTTGGCGTAAACGAGGCATCTGGGATAGAGCAACTGCGAAAGTCCAGGAATGTGGAGCAACAATACGAACAGGGGAGTGGCAGCAGCTTTGCCTGCTGAGTGAACAACCTTTGCCACAGAGACCCCAATACCAGGTGGGGAGCCAATGGTGAAGCTGAAGCCTTTTCTCCAGGAGAGCCAAGATTAGCTCAGAAAAATCCCTGCCTGAACCAGAAACCAACAACCAGAAAAGGAGATGAATCACTGAGATAAGGACATGAAAACAACAGCACAAAATTCTAGAAAGGAACGTGAAGAGGAATAGAGTCCTCTCCGCCAAGAGGGCCGAGACAAGCGACAGAGGAACCCGAATCCCCTTAGGCGACCAAAAGTCTGAAGTGAGACTAGAGGCAAGAGAGAAAAGCAAATAAAACAATAATGTCGCCTTCACCGCCTCCCCAGGACCTCCCCTAGCCTTATCCTCCTTTGGTAGGCCTCGAGAGGCTCCTTCCATAACTTTCGCATTGATGGACCTCGCCTTTTGGTGCAATCCAGAGCGTGCGGAGGGAGAAACAATAACGTTGAACTTGATGTGAGAGTCGAATCCTCTGGAATGAAAACCGATAGTCCAAACTCTGCGCTCATGCCATGCGCCAAATGCCATTCCAATCTTTAACACCTCGTACTGAGCGGGTAGGTGGCGATCTACCTCGCCCCACCCCTGTCCCGTCGAATTTATTGCCATCTCAAGCACCCGCATCCGAGAGGGCAGCATCCTTTTGGACCAGAAGTTTGCATTCCTGTTCATGATCATGATTCGGGATTATGTCTAGAGTGCCTGTTATTAGAGTGTGCTCAGTTTCCACACCCAAGTTGGCCAGAAGGTCCACGACCTTGTTGCTTTCCCTCTTAACATGATTGAAGATGATGGCTCGATTGTTGTGAAGCGCTTGTTCTATGGCCTCCAATCTTGCTTCGAGTCTTCAACTATTGGCAATTTTCCTAGCATGAGTCCCATTTAGGATTTGTTTGGCCATGTTGATGAGGATTAGGGAATCACCTTTGATTTCTAGGGGATGAAAGTTATGTTTCCAGGAAAGGAGGAGTCCTTGCCAAAGACCCTCAAATTCAGCCGAGTTGTTGGTGTCGCAACCTATGTTTCCAAAGTAAATAAGGAGGGGCAAGCCTTCATGATTTTTGGAAATTCCACCGAATCCTGCTTTTCCAGGGTTGCCCTTTGATGCTCCATCTAAGTTGAGCTTGAAAGTGTGCTTTGGAGGGGAGGTCCAAGAGTAATTCTTTATGTTGATGCTCTCTCAGGGGGCTTGATTAGGAGTACCCTGTGGGAGATGCATGTTCTAGTTAGCCTAGATGGCCTTCTCATTAGCAAGAGTGGGAAAGTCGTCCGGAAATCAAGTGCGAAGCGCCAACGTCTTTGAGATTTAGACAGAAATTTCTCCAGATGATCTCTAGCAGAGTACTTTGATCTTTGAATATACGCTTGTTCCTTTCCTTCCAGATGCACCAAATGAGGAGCCCAGGAATCAATATCCATAATTTGTTGAGAACTTCACATTTGTAGGGGTTCTGATGCCATTGGTGAATGGAGTTGGTGATATCATCAGACACTCTGCATCTTCTTCGACATCGAAAGCTAGCCTTCTCCCACAGATGGTTGGCCAGGGTGCAAGAATCCAGAAGGTGTTGAAGTGTTTCCTCCTGAGAGTTACAATTAACACAGATTGAGGGTCCATGATAGTTTCTTCATCTGAGTTTGTCCCAAGTGAGTATTTTTCGGTGCCCAACCAACCAGAGGAAGAGTGAGACTTTGGGCCAGGTGCCTGGTGACCATATTCTACCCCAGATGGGGTCCAGGGGTGAAGGATCTGTACAAATGATTTTATAAGCCTCTATAGGGGAGAAGGTTCCTCTAGGAAAGTAGCCCCATTGAAGAATATCCCTGCATTAAGAGTATCTGATTTGTCAATTTTGGAGCTCCCTTTCTAGGTCCCTCATAGTTTTGATGATTCACACTCCTGATTATCCTATCACTTTGCTGCCATTGCCTATACCCTTGATCTGTCTCCTGAGTCCAATACTGCCAGACCTCTTCCTGATGCTGCTCTTCCTTAGAGTGGCCTGGAGTCTGAATAAGAATGCCATTGAGCTTTGGTAGTTGGTTCCAAGCGTCCATCCAAAACTGAGCTGTTCTGCCATTTCTTACTTCCCAAAAACTGTGTTGCTAGATCAACAAGAAGTGTTGTTTGGTTGGGTTCCATAAGAGTGAACCTTTTCATTGGGAGTGAATCTGATGAGCTCCTCCTGTGGCCTGTGATTGGCATATTTGGCAGTCCAAATGGCTACCCATGGCTTGTTGGGGGTGGAAAGCCATTGCCACCAGATTTTTGCACACATAATAGCATTGCTGTGACTTGGATCTCTCAGACCAATACCCCCTTGTTTTTTAGGCTTGCACATTGTGGTCCATTTTACCAAGGCCCATTTGTGACTTGTACCTATAGCCCCCCAAAGAAAGTTGCACTGTAGATCCTTTATTCTTTTAATTAACCATTTAGGTGCTGCAAGAATTGAGAATAGATAAAGCGGCATTACCTGTAGCACAACCTTAATTAGCACTAATCGACTGGCTATATTCGGAGATCTATGTGTCCATAAATTGAGGTGTGATTCAAGCTTCTCGAGGAGCATATGCCAAGAGGCATGCTTGATGGCCGAATCAATAAGGGGTCTCCAAGATATTTAGAAGGGAGTGTGTCTATGGAGAATCCCAAGATACGGGCTATGGCGTGCTGAATAATAGGGGGAGTGTGGAAGAAAGAAAAATCTGTGATTTAGCCTTGTTGATGCTAGTTCCTGAAGCCTTAGAGAAGTCATTCAACAAGGATTTGAACAGAGAGGCTTCCTGAACCGACGGGTAACCAAAGAGCATGTTGTCATCAACAAACTGCTAATGAGTTATTGTAGGGGAGTTGTGAATGGATAAACCTTTGAGCTACTGGGAGAGGAGGGCTTGTTTGATGTGGCAGGCTAAGCCTTCTGCCATGAGTACAAAAAGGAATGGGGAGAGAGGGTCGCCTTGCCTTATTCCTCTTGAGGGACTAAAAGGATGGGATGGGATGCCACTTACAAGGATGGAGAAGAAAGTTGTAGATATAAGACTCAGAATCCAGTGAACCCACATTGGAGAAAAACCAAAAGCTGTTAACATTTTTTGTATGTATGTCCAACTTAGCTTATCAAAAGATTTTGAAAGGTCAAGCTTGAGAATCATACCTGCCTGTTTGGAGTGCTTGAGGGAATGTATGATTTCATGCGTGAGGATGATGTCGTCCAAGATCTATCTTCCTTCCACATAGCCAGATTATTCAGGTGAAATGAGTAGGGGAAATAGCAGCTTTAACCTGTTGGCTATGACTTTAGATATCACTTTGTAGATTACATTGCATAGAGCGATTGGACGAAATTTATCCAGAGTATTGGTGCTTTCTTATTTAGGAACGAGCGCAATGAAAGTTGAATTGAGAGAGGCCAGAAGCTAATGAAGAGTGCGCGATTCCTCCACCACAAGCCAGACCTCTTCTTTTATCAGCTCCCAGAAGGAGTGGAAGAAAGTGGTAGTGAAGCCATCTGGGCTAGGGGCTTTGCCCTCCTTGAGCTGATTCATTGCGGTGTCCACCTCCTGTGGCAGAATTAGGTGTAGAAGGAGCTTGTTGTGCTCTTCTGTAATAATTTTCGGCACATTTTAAGTGATTTTTTCTATAGCAGGCCGTCTATTTGTTTGGGGCTCTTGATGAACTTGTTGGAAGTGTCTTATAAATTACTGCTCGATCTCATCATGCTTTTCTATTCTTTCCCCTCCTTGCTTCTGAATGAAAGAGATAGTGTTGTGCATTCTTCTCTGAACAGTGGTTCAGTGTTCCTTTCTCCTTCTTTCAGCCATCTAATCCTAGATTTCTGCTTCCATAATATTTCCTCCTGCTTTCTCCTCTCCTCCAGTTGATTGTGAATGCGCTGCTCCTGTTCCAAGGTCCCATCATTGTGTCCCCCCATGATTATTTATTGCTGGAGCTCTTTCATTTCCTTGTTTAAGTCTTGTTGCGCCTGAAAAATATTTCCAAAAGTCTCTTGATTCCAAAGCTTGATTTGGGATTTGAGATATTTGAGTTTCTGTTAAAATTGAAACATTTTAGATCCCTCTGGCAGTTGGAAGTTGTTCCAAGTAGACCTGATGAAGTCTTTGAAAGCGAGATGGATGAGCCAGAATGCTTCGAAGCGAAATGGTCTCCTGTTGGTGTTGCCTGGTCTTTGCCACTGGGGGGATATAGGCCAATGATTAGAGCCTGAATAAGGGAGAATTGCAGCCATTATGTCACCTCCCAAATGCACCACATTGTCAGATATGAGGAATCTGTCCAGTTTGGATGTGATTTGTTGCCTCCTAGTCTTGTGGTTGCTCCAAGTGTGCGTGCCATTGTAGAATTGCAGATCAATTAAAGAATTGTTTTGGATGAATTATTTGAAGTGGCCATTTTCCTGCTCCAGCTTAGCCTGACCTCCTTGCTTTTCCTCTAGCTTAGTGATCATGTTAAGTCTCCTCCAATGATCCAAAGAGGATGGAATCTATTGAGATTCAATACTTCTATAGTGTTTAGTAAAGCTATTTTGTTACCTGCTTCTTGTGGGAAGTAAACGTTAGTAAGATGGCCATGGATGTTAGTGCCTATCATGTGAAAGGTGGCCTGAATAATGTGGTGAGATGCATGAAAATCTGAGAGCATTATCGCTTGTGTGTTCCAGGAAATAACCAGCATGCCTAAGGCCCCCGAAGCATCCACTGCAACTGAATGACTACCTGGGCATGCTTTGGAGAGAATTTTTCCAAGAGTGATACTGTTACATTTCATTTCTTGAAGAAAGAAAATCTGTGGCTGCTCCTACTTTATCATGTTTTTTATCATTCTCAGTTTCCCTGGGCTGTTGAGCCCTCTTAAATTCCATGAAGTGAGCTTCATGATTCACTACTGGTGGTGGGATTGTAGTACTTTGTCAGCTTCGCATACCTGCCTGAGTCAACTAGAATTTTCCCTATTGTGATTGTTCATTGGAGGTCTGTTCTTCTCCCCCTCTTTTTGGAGTCTTTTGGGAGGAAGCTGCCATCCCAATGACTGCCCGGTTGAATGCCTAGCTGTTGTTGCTGGTATGCCCTGGAAATGATGACTTCCAGTGTGCTGGGCTGATGCTCTGGAATCTTGTCATAGTCCTTCTTTTTGCAGGCTAGTTCGAGATCCAGAATGTCAAGTCCTCCCAAATCAATGCTCTCCAGTTCCTCGTCCATATGTTGTGGCTAGCTAGTGTCTTTTGAAGTGATTGCTACACTCAAGGATTGGTTGGGAAAGTCGTCCACCTCCATGTCCTTTTCTTTCCAATCCGAGTTCTTCCTAGCCTCCTCAAGGGTTCCATGGACATCTTTGGGAGGACAACGAGTGGGAGAGGATCTAGAAGGTGGAGGGATTGCGGGTGAGGTGATAGGCGACAGGTTGGGCCTCAAGTTCAGGGGTTGATATTCTGAGGTTTTAGCAAGAATCTCAAAGCTGTTGCTAGTAGAAGGAAAGGAGGCAGCGTCCTGCTGGGGATTTTTCCCAGTGGAGGACTTCTTGTGCGATCTTTTGCTATTTTCTACTTTGGTGAAGCCATCTTGGGCCGGCTTGTCAGAGGGATCTGAGGATTGGGGTTTGGCATTTAACGAGCAGTCCCAAAAAAGATGCCCATGAACATGAAACTTACGACAGCGAAAGGGTACATGTTCATAATCCAAGGGTTGAATCCATTCATAGTCATCATGGAAGAGACTTACCGAATCCGGCAGGGCCTTGTCCAGGTGCATGAAGATGCAAATGCGGGCGTAGGATGTATATCTGCGTAGCTTTGTATCTTCCGTCGATTTTATGTATTCCCCCAGCCCGTTTCCAATATCTTTGAGCGAATCCTCATCCCAGTACTCCTCTGGTAGCGAGTACATCCTAATCCACACTGGTGCCCAGCTGAGGTCCTCCTTATCCGGGTTGAATCTTTCTACCCATTCCCTTAAATACAATCTCAAAGAGTTAAAAAAATAGGGCCCTTCATCCATGATTCTATTCCTGTCTTCAATGCAAATGAAGATCACAGTGAAGAATCCTTTCGGTCCTAGCGGCAGGGTGACATGACCCTTGGGTTTCCATTTGGCAGAGATCCATCTGTGCAAGGATTTTTCTGTCGGCCAGAATCCAATAAATTTTCCAATGAGTGCATGGTCCTTCATATACTAGATTTGCCCATTGATTCTATGACTGGGTAGTTCTATCTTGGGCCTTTCAGCTGCTATGGGTTTGCATGTCTTCGAGGTGACCTTAGGCATTTCCTCTTGCTCTATTTTCCTTTCTGGTATCTCGCTGCATCTGTCTGACTGACTGGTGAATGCATTTGTCTTATCTTGCAGAGGGGACTCTCTATTGTCCTCCTCTTCTTGTTCCGGCCCTGATGGAAAAGTCCATGTTTGCTCTGAGGGCTCTCGATTAGAGGTGGGGGAGGCTTTGAAGCCACCCCCTAGGGGTTATCCATTTCCGCGTTGGTTAAACCAATGGAGTGCTGTTGAGCTCAGGTAGGCCGCTGATTTGAGGAGGTAGAGGAAGTGCACTCTGCACCGTTGCAGAGATTTGCATAAACCCTAGTTGCAGAGCCCTCTTGGCTTCCGACTGCTCATGAGCCTACTTTTATTATTCATAATATATTAATATTAATATCAATATAAAATTATATGATTATAATATAAATTATATCTATAATGTTATTAAATATATTATTATAATTATAATAAATATAAATGTGTGTGTGTGTGTGTGTGTATGCCCTAACATCATATAACTTTGAAATAGTTGCTATATATATTAGCTGCTATTGTTTTGAAAGGTTGTAGGCTTATTTTGAGGTTAATTTTTGAACAAAATCATCACTGAAAGTTTAGTGAGAAAAAATATCACATAACATTACTCAAGGAGACCAAGGATACGTGGGATCGAAAATGAGGGCTTACGAGGATGGAAAATATTATTTCCCTTGTAAAAATTGCATGGGCTTGAGGCCAAGGAGAATTCTAATAACATTAGCTAAAAAGCATTGTAGTGACTATGGACACGGTGAAGGTAGACATCACTATCATCCATTTGTAAGTTATTTATTATATGTCTTTATATTGTAGATTGTTTTTGTAAATGTTTGTATGTATATTGTATTTTAAATTGTATGTCTTTGTATTATAAATTGTATTATATTTCTATTGTAAATTTATTTTGTAATATTCTTTTGGGAGGGGATGTAACTATGTTGTCATCTTTATGTGGACTAGAAATATTATTTGATTATTTTTGTAAGGGATGATTAAGGGGTTAGGTCAAGTTAGGGGTTGATTAATTTATGGGCTTAAGGATAAGGGGTTACTATTTAATGGTTTAGGGGTTAGGGTTTTAAGCATTTAAGGTAATGGGTTAAGGTGTTAGGGGGTTAATTTGGACCTATAGGATTTAGAGGTTAATCATGGGATTTTATGGAGCATTATTAATAAGTATTTATATTATATTATGCAAAATATGACATTAAGAAAGAATGTGACATTACAATGATGAATGAAAAATAAGATCGATATGTTTTTTTATTATGGTCGTGACTATATATCTCAGAAAGTGTCTCATTTCCTACATGTCAAGAAAAGTAGCATCTTTCTTAAAAATTTTCAACATATTCTTAAATATCTTGATAAATTGCACAAACATCATCATTGATTTGTTGTATTTGTTTCTTGGTCTCACCTAAGTTGTCTTTCTCTTTGTCTTTGTTGTGTTTGTTTTTATTATATATTATATTTGTAAACTGTTGTTATATAGACGTTTCAATATTTTCTATATATACTAATATTAGTTTATTGATTTTAATTGTATAGTATCACTCCCCTAGGGCATTTCTTGACGAAGAAGAGGTGGTTGTAGCACAAGCGCTTGTTCAAGAACATGGGGTGATTAATATTGGGATAAATCTAATGATCCTATGGAAGAAGAGAATGATGCCGATAACATAGTTGAAGAAGATGGGACAAATATATTGATCTAAGAGACATTTAATAATGTTGGAATGGATGATGATGACAACCAGTATGATGACCGTGCTTTTGATTTTCCTATACTTGATATGGAAATTAAACCTCTTTATGAATGCTCAAAAACATCTCCTCTTTTCTCTATTGTTGTTGGTCAACTTAAAGGTGGTGAATGGTTTTTCAAACACATGTGTGACACAACTCTTGAGGTATACAATATATTTTATGAAATTTGGTATTATACATGATAAAACAATTGTTTTTTCCATTGTTTTTAATGTTAGTACATTGGTCTGCATCATTTCATTAATTTGTAACATTTGGATGCAATATGTATGATTAATATTGTTTAATACATTAACCAATACTATTTTTTTTTATGTTGTAGATTATTAGGTAAATTTTTGTTACCACCATCAAATGTTTTACCTCATACATATCGAGATTTACATGTTGTTATTAAAGACATTGGAATGGAGTATCAAGCTATTCTTGTATGCCCTGACGATGATAATCTCTATTATAAAGAACATGCGTTGAAATAAAAATGGCCAAAATATGATGAGAGTAGGTATAAAACTGATAAAGTAACAAAAAAGGTGCCTTGCAAGGTTCTTCGTTATATTCCCATGATTCCATGTCTGTGACAATTGTTCAGGTGAAAAAGTGTAGCAGAAATTATGGATTACCATGCAACAAATAGAAGTGAAGATTGTGTTCTTCGAATACCTGTGATGGATCTGAGTTTAGGAATATAGAGGAAAATTGCTAGAGTTTAAAATAGAGCCTCGTAATCTTAGGCTTTCATTAGCAGTTGACGGTGTCAATCCATGTGGAGAGGTTAGGTCTACTTACTCAGCATGGCCCATTTTTGTTATCAACAATAGCATTCCTCCATGGAAGTCAATAAAGAGGGAGCACATAATGTTGGCAATGATTGTTCTTGGTATTAATTTGTTTAGAATATTTTTTTTAGCACAATAACATCTCATTTGTATTATTTGTTTCATAATTATGTCTTATTTGTTTTTATTAATTTACTCATATATGTAGTAATTATGTACTGTTATATGTTCAATAAATTAGGTAAGTACTAGGTCAAAGATATGAATGTATGTATTGAGCCTATTATCAATGAGTTAATGGAGTTATGGAATAGTGTCACTATGTATGATATCTCTAGACTAGTAGTTGCACAAAGGGAATTTGAATTCCATGCAATGCTTCTAAGAATAATTCATGCTTCCCTAGGGCTAACACATTTATGTGGTATGTTATAATGTTACCCTGCACTTTAATAATGTTTAATTCTACAAAGTTCATTTCAAGTAAGTTTTTTAAATAGTTCGACCTTCATTATACATACTTAAAATAATTCATATAAAAATTATTTCATCTCCTACAGTTCTTCAAACAAAGGGTGAATTTATTTGTCCATTTTGTGGTCCTAAGATTAAATATGGTCATTCAAGAAGCTTAGGAAAGGAGGTGTTTGATGAGTATAGGCACTTCCTTCTAAGAACCTGTTGATGCCTCGAAAATCGTTGCCTCAACATCGGGGGATAACCACCCGGTCTGGACCTTAATACAACTCCTTTTCTGTTTGGGATGGTGGCTCCGATTGGATATAATGGGACCAGTTTCCCAGTAATGAATAAAAAGGGGATGGATGAGTGACTGATTTTCTAATAAGTGATAATGAATGGATGACTTAATCTAAAAGTGAAAATACAAATGACTATTCTATCCCGGGAAGCTTTTATTCTTAAGTGCAACGTTTGATGCAAGGATAATTTTAGGGGCGAATGTTCGCCCTTTGGGGAAATTAAGGGGTTTTAAATTTTTAGTGGGCAAATATTTTGTATCATAGTACATTTTTACAAATCACCTCAAATAGCCCACCTTATTTTAAGGGAGAGGGTAAAAAAGGTAAATTTAGCCCTTGAAATTAGGACTTACAACCTTCCATTCGCCCATTTTCAAGAATAGGTTTTATTTAAGTGAATCCATTCGCCCATTTTCAAGAATAGGTTTTATTTAAGTGAATCTTATGGGACAATTACCATATTTATAAAAGAGGTATGGTAAATTAATAAAAATATAAATAAATGAGAGGTATGGTAAATAAATAAAACATTTTTTATATTTACTCCATAAGTCACCTTATATACATGTAAGGGTGTAAACAAATAAAAATATAAGTAAAGTGGAGGTATGGTAAATAAATAAAACGTCTTTTTATACTTACTAAAAAGGTATGGTAAATAAATAAAAATATAAATAAACTAGACGTATCGTAAATAAATAAAACCTCTTTTTATATTTAGTCCATAACCCTCGTTCTCTTTATGAAGGCTCAAGAAAGAGGTTTTATTTAAGTGAATCCTATGGGCCAAATACCATATTTGTAAAAGAGGTAGGGTAAATTAATAAAAATATAAATAAACGAGAGGTATGGTAAACAAATAAAACATTTTTTTATATTTACTCCATAAGTCATCTTATATTTACGAACACTCAAAAAATGGGTTATATTTAGGTGAAACCTATGGCCAAAATACTATGGGACAAATACCATGGACTAGATTGTTATTAATACCATGCAAAAAACCATTATTAACCCTAATATTAGAATTAATAAAAATAAAAATGGCACATGGTATTGACCCATGGTATTCACCAAAATGGCACATGGTATTGACCCATGGTATTCACCTGGAATGTAGCCGATTTAAATGGGGGAATTAAACCAGCATGTAGCATATGTTAAGATTCACTAGGACTTTACAAAGCTTTATTATTTAGTGAAAGACTCGCCAAGATCTTACAAGATTTTATAATTGAGTAAAATATTCTAATAAAAATAAAAATGGCACATGGTATTGACCCATGGTATTCACCAAAATGGCACATGGTATTGACCCATGGTATTCACCTGGAATGTAGCCTATTTAAATGGGGGAATTAAACCAGCATGTAGCCTATGCTAAGATTCACTAGGACTTTACAAAGTTTTATTATTTAGTGAAAGACTCGCCAAGATCTTACAAGATTTTATAATTGAGTAAAATATTCGACATGCCTGGTGAGAGATTCGCCAAAAAATTATATATACATATCATATTATTGATAAAATCGCCTTCCATTTTTCCTATATACCATAGAGATTCGCCCATTTATTATATTTATAAATTTAGTGGGGGTTCTTAAAATTTTCCCTGGTTTGATGATCTCTGTTCATCAATAGGCATATAGATGACTTTATCCAATAAACATAGACATTCATTCATATAATAATTTCTTTGTTCAAATAGTTGAACAAAGTAATTAATAAAACATTGTTACACTTATCTTTTTATATTACTGATACATGTATGATTAAAAGAAAAGCATGCTGTAAACATCCAATAGTGGAAAGTATAAAGAATGCTGTTAAAACACATGCATATATTCAATAATAGCAAGAACGATCAAATAATAATTCACATAAAAAGAATGAATTCAGACATAGATAGTAGTACCATATGAGCTGCAAATCATTCCCAACATCAATTGCAATTCGAATTCCTTCTTCCGACTCAGAAATACTTTTAAATAAAGGCAGTAGTGCACATCCACATAAAAGCTTCATAATCAAAATTGGAATAATTGGCCCAGTCTTTATAAAAAATATACCTAAAGTACAGTAGTGCAACTTCAGGTTTAAGTCATATACAAAAACTTACGACCCTTTCCAATGCATTGAAAGGGTATATAAATACTTAATTAAACTAACTAACTACAAAATTAAAATGCTACTAAATTGGTACAACTTGATCTTGAATATATCCCCCATAGCAATCTGGCAGTCGGTAGCATGATTCATCACTCTGGCTCTTTGCCTTTCGACCTGAGTTGGCATATCGCTAGCATCGGTTCCACTTCTTGAGGGCGGCTGAGACGAGAATTGAGTTGAGTAGCATAGGTGGCATCATGTATATCGAGAATGATACACTCGATTGCATCTGTTAGGCACTTGAGGGTGGCTCTCTGGCTATATGGTTTTACTAGGAACAACTAATAGGTGTCCCAAGTTAAACTGTTAATACCTGTGATCAATCTCCCATTCTTTTCCGGCTCTTGATAACATGATTGCTCCAATGTTATGGCCGATAGTAATTTACCTGGTGTACACTGAGAGATCATATTAGATAAATAGAGAGTATCATTAATTAATTCAATCAAATTACTAGTGGATAATTTGCATCTAGAAAATGCTCTGTTTGCCTTCATCAATTGGGACTGCCACTCCATAAATAAAATTTCTTTATGGGATTCTAGGATTTTAGGAAAATTTATTGCCTATCCCTCATTAGTGTCCTGCCAATTAAGAAAATTTGTCACGGTCTCATTGGCCTGCTCGAAGTCTTGTCTAGCATCGACTGATTTATCGATTATTGATGCTGTTATGTCACACAGGGGTTCAACTTGAGCAATTTTATGACATAATAATCTTATTTGTGTTACCAGTGACTTATTAATCTGTAGTGCTTCTGCTCTGAACTCGGCAGGCTGCGGAAGATTCTTGAAATTTTCTATTTGACCTGATAATTGAGCAATTTGCTCATCTTTTGTCTTTGCCATCTGTTCATTCATTGCTTTCAATTTTGCTAATGCCTCCGATAGTTCTTTCTGCTTTTGAATCGCACTCGAATTGATCCTTTGTTTCTCTTCATGCAACTGCTTGTTCAATTGGTTATTTAACTGTTGCTGCGTGGACAATTGTTGTTCTAATTGTTCTACTTTTTGTTGTGCCTCTGATAGCTGTGCTTATAGCGAAGCGATTGCCTGGTCTTTTTCTTTTAACAAATTACTCACTTCCGATGCCTTGTCCATGGTGGCCGCTGAATAGTCTCCAACATATTGGGAAAATTTTGTTAGGTCATCAGAAGGATCAAACTCCTCCTTCCAAACTACGTTGGCTACCACTGTTTGTTCAGGGAACAGGGAAGGTTGATCAATCCTTCTCCTTTTCCGCTGTCGCTTTACTACGGCCCTGTGCTTTGGGCTGTAAAAGACATCCAATGGAGGTATATCCTCCACTTGCAAAATGATTTGATCCGAAGGATCTTTGGGAATTACTTCTAAGCCTGTAGTAGGGGGTATACCACTGGTTCCTTCGCTTGGAACCTCTTTTGATGCTGTATCCTGTGTATTGGCCGCTTTGGATGTATCGGGTTCTTTTGAGCTTTCTATATTGCTTATGATTGAATCGAATTGTTGCCATTCCTGGAGCAACCTTGGGTCAATCTGGGTATGGGCATTCACATCCTTACTGCTCTGCTCCTGCTGCCTTTTCTGTTCCTCTTCACATATTCTCTCTTGCTCTCTCTTCTGCGCTTCCTCTTGTTCTTTCCTCTGGAGTTCCTCCTGCTCTCTTGTTTGGAATTCTCCAACAATTTCTGATGTAGCAGGAGGATCGTTGGTAAGTCGCTGTTTAGGCTCGCTTGACTGTGTCATCGGGGCAATGGCTAACAAATCTAGAGGCAGAGTTTGCAACCTCTGCTCTCTAAGTTTGTTAAATTCGACTAACCCGTCATCGTGATATCTCATTTTAGCTATCACTTGAATCTGAAATAATGACTCGGCCCAGGAGAATAGGTCCTCAAACTCATCTTCTTGATGTTCAAATTTAGTGAGTTTTGCCTGTTCTAGTGCATTATAGACGACTTTGTTTGGATCAAATCGTCTGTTAGGAAGAGTGGCGAGATTCAGTGTATTTATCTTTTCTGCTTCTTTCTCTGCATGCTTGTAGTCATGCAGAGTGTAAACGCCACACCTTAGAGGAAAAGGAGGCCAGACTTGCTTCTTTTTATTCCTCAGAGTCTTTGTAACTCCTTTGGATGTAAGCTGATATGCTATTTCTCGAGCCAATAGTTTGTCGGGTATATACAAGGGGAGGACGTGAGGCCTGGCATGACTGCCGAAAACTCTTACATATGTAAATTTTTCTTCCCCAAACCAGGTTCCTACGGCTGTCAAGTCAATCTGTGCTTGTGAGGAAATCTTAGGAGCAGGTTTGTCAAAAATTGCATAGTAAATGGGTAACATAAATCCATTGCAAACTTGATATAGGTGGTGTTTATAGTGAGCTTTCCACAACTTCTGGTGATAGATATGAATGGGCATGGGGTCCTATGGAGTCCATATCCACCCCAGCATAGGAAATTCAGAGTTAAAACAGAGAGTATCTAAGATGTAGGCACTAAAGTATAATGGAGGAATGAACCTTTCAGTAACGCGAGATTTGTTTCTGAACTCAAGAATAGTTGTTGCTAACTTATCATATAATATATTCCCCCAATACATTATTTTGCTATTGCATGCTGCTTCCATTAAAGGTACCATCTCTATGGTGAAGTTTGAGGAATCATGCAACCCCCAAATCCTACACATCATCACTCCAGCATAATAATAAGGAGAACACAAGGAATCGACAGAGTACTTACCTACGGACTCATGCTTGTGTTTCGCTGGGTTTTTTCTCCATTCCCATATAGGTGCTGATTCATTCTCATTTTCATCTCTGAACTTCTCCAGAAACACTTTGTTATACTTCTTCTCTGGCTTGGGCAAATGGTACATTTGTCTCAGATCATCGGGTTGAAATGAACCGAATACTCTCCCGTCGATAGTGCAAAATGTTCTGTTTATAATTGGAATTTCCTCAACTACCCATCTTACCACATCGGTGTATGGAAGAATTTGCTCCCGAGCCGCTATCCGGTGTAGATAAGAATCGACCAAATCCTTTAGGGTTGCCTCGGACTTCCGGGTCGAGTCTGCTGTAGCTTGTACTGATGTTTCCTGAGGCTCTTCGGCCTCAACCAGATTATAGATGCTCTACCAAGTAGTATTACCGAGCCCAAGTCATGTGTTGTCTGAGATTAATCCTTTTTTACTTGGTCCCGGATCGGCAGTGTGTTGTCCTGTTACTACGGAAGTTGAAGCTATTCCAGATTTCTTAGACTTCTTCCCCATTAGGCATAAATTTTCTGCTTCGGAGGAGCTCTGCACAGGAGATAAAATGAATGTAATGTGGAGAATAGGTGGCACAAACCAAATATGAAAGAGTTATATCAATCAATGAATAATGGAGGATTAACATAAGGTGGCTGCGGATACAATCTCTGAAGAGATTTTGGAATTACTACTCCATTAATTGGCCGTTTAAACCTGTCAATCATTTAAATGCTCATCATATCGTTTATTGGCCGAATAATTCATTTAAGCGTGGCTTTGATGTTTTGGCGGTTGGGCGTAAGTGAATCACTATCGGGAAGAGAAAGGCTTTTAATAATAATTAAACATAATATACTCAGGCCTTATTAATCCTTTTTGAAAGCCATGCTTAGCTTTATCGCAATCGAGGATCGGAGGAATGCTTTTGCGATCTAACTTGTCCTTCAAGGATTACCAACGACTTCAGAGAATACAAAACAACTTTCCCAAAAGAAAATGACAGAGGCTTCAGAGACTAATCTGCCTTTTCTTAGAAATAAAGGCATCTGCAAACAGTTCAGAGAATCTAAAACATACTTCCCTGATGAAGACTTCAAGGAGTAATCTGATTTCCCCAGATCAACAGGAATTAGAAAACACTTCAGAGGATGAGAAATCGGTTAAGGCCTCAAAGAGGAATCACTCTTCCCCAAATCAAAAAGAATCAGCACAGGCTTTAGAAAGCAACCAACAGTTCTTGTCAAAGGTGAAATCAGCTGATCAGACATCTCCAAATGAACATGGCAGCGTCTCAGGTTTCCAATGATGGTGGTTTCACACAGGTTATACTAGAAGCAAAGCCCAACAAATGGAGGTCCAATGAAGAAATTTCCATTTCCTCGGCTTTTTAGATGCTATAAAAATTGGGTAGAATTTTTGCATGCACGGTGACAATGAGATAAAATGTCTCCATGCAAGTCAATCCATGGAGTGCAGTGGTATTCGGAATACTTACAGTGATCCAGAAATCAGAAATGAAAAGCTCAAGGGCAAGTGAAAATGGTCCTCTGGCTCATGCCAGTTTCTATTGGATCTGGCTTTCGTCTATTCCACAAGCATCACAACACTTACGCTACACCATCACAACACTGCGTCATATCTATCGGTGCACCAATTGAATCACCATGCACAGTGCTCGATTTCTTTAATTCAACTCAGATCTACAAGAAAGTAGCATCTAGGAAAAACACAGTAGCTAATGTGATTCCATCTAATTAAAATTTGATGTGGTACTTTCCTCCTCAGTATATATATTGATTTCGTCCACACACATGACAAGGATGTCTGCCTTCTTTCATGTGATCAGCCCTCGGAGCATTGACAGGTGGATCCATTTCACAAGTATATCTTCATATGTATTCACCTACGTTCTTGAGAGATTTTCATTTATGAAAAATATCTTTTCAAAATTTTCCATTTACTGACAGATTTTCTACTTGGCTTTCTAATGTTTGTAGAATGTAACTTGAAGGACCAACCTTTTAATAATTTGTTGATGGTCATGAAACTTAACTTTTTCTTTTTGTCGTTCCTCTTCCAATTTTAACAATGTGTATAATCTGACATCCATATATTTGATTGAATTATGGCTTACAGATTGAGCTAACTAAATATATGGGAAGATAATATTTGGTGGAAAAATGACTTCCTTACCATAAACTAGATAGTATGGAGAATTTCCAAATTCTCTTTTTGTTGCGAAAAACACTTGGGGGGGGGGGGGGGGAGGGGGAGCGGGGGAGGGGGAAAGGTGAATCAGTATTTTCAAATCATTAAAATTTACAATTTCATTTCTTGATTTATGTATGCGACATTACAAAAGGGAACTTGCATGTCTACACAACTATTCTAAAGACAACTAGCGTATATCCAGTAAACTTACTTTTCAGTTAATTCGTGTTTTGTTTATTTTGATCCAGTGCATAAATACTTCATTAAAAATTAAATAGACAATAACCATGTGCAGTAAGAACAAAATAAAGCAACACACATGAACATCGGGATTTAAGGTGGAAACCCAATGCAGGAAAAAACCACCTGTTGTTGTCATCTCTGTCTTCTTTTTAATATAAAGAAAAGCTTTTACAATGTTGTATTAGTGCAAACTCATACCAGTATGCAGGCACCCACCTGCATAAGGCTACAACCTTCGCTCATTCTCCATCTCCTACTAGATAGGAGCTCCAACCCCCTGAATCTTGAACTTGCATAACCTCATATCAATACAAAGGCACCCACCTGCAGAAGGCTACAACCTTCGATCGTCCTCCATCTCCTATTGGAAGGGAGCTCCAACCCTCCGATGTGATTTACCAGCTACCACTGGAAGGAAGCTTCAACTCCCTCATTGAAGTCTCCAACCCTCAACACTTTCAGGGACCACATTTCATAAACTTTTGTACTAGATCTACCTACTATAACACATGACAACTTGTAGGCCATGTTTCATCAAATTTTTAGACTAGACTCACTACCAACATTTAAGCTCAATGTCAATCATCAAAACTGAAACAAAACCATTGCAACTTAGTCATCAATATTTTACCCAATTAAGTAAGCCAATCACTAAAACCAAATCAACTGAAACTCAACAAATCAACTAGAACAGTCAGATCACTATAACTAGAATACCAAATAACATACTGCACATCACAGAAACCAGATTATGTTACTGCAAAACGTGATCAACCATCTATCAAATTATGTATACTACTTTTTAGTAGAAAACTTGCGTATGTACACGCTTTCCTTGAAGCATACCCACATACAGATCTTCAACCACTGAAACCTACAAAATGGACCACTGTCACTCTGAAACAAACATTGAATCATACATAGATTTACTACATCATTATGAAATAACCACAAAACCTTCACCGATATTCAATCAAAATCAATAAGTGGCTTCAACATTCTTCAATCAATCAATCCATAATCAAAACATCATTGCTTTAAGCCTAGATCATCAATAAGACTTCATTGACAGACAACAGAAACACATCAAAACTGATTAGACATCCTTTTCATCAAAACCATACTTTATTTATGCACTTCCTTCAAAGCATATCCACATGTGTATGCACTTTTCAAGGATCAAATACGCATGTACGTGACTTACCACAAACACACTCGCATATGTACGCATATTTTCTTTAGATCTAACTATTCATAAGATTTTCATCACTTGCACATGGTACCACTTTGATCTTCATCTCCTTATATAGGTTAGCCCTTATCCAATACCATAGGTTAAAACCATACTCGAGCTGATGGTTTTCTTAGATGGGATCAAAACATATGTTACTAGGCTCAATAACATAGGGAAATACCATGGTACGTACCTTGGTATTTAGAATACCATGGTGCAGAAATTGTATGTGCCTTTGCTTCTTCATACTCACGTGTGTATGTGGCTTTGATCAACAAAACCCATGTATACTTCTTGAAATTTCAACTTTATCATTCCTTTGCTCTAAACTGTTATGCCTTTTTCAAAAACACTCTATCACATCCTTTTGACATTTGTATCAAGTTGGTTTCCATCAAATAACAACTCATCAAGTAGGTTGTCATCAAGGACAACACATCAAGTAGGTTTTCATCAAGGAAAACACGTATTTCATAATGCCAACAATCTCCCCCTTTGGACCTGATGGAAACCACTTTGGTGTTTGGTCACCACAACCTGTAAATACCTGTAAAACACATCAAGCCAAACACCAAACCAAGCTACTCTCCAAACACTAACCTACTCTTCCCCTTTGACATCAAGGAAAAAATGACCAATGTTGAATGAATACTTTTGCATCTTAACTGCTAAGTATGAACACTGATCATGCTTCCCCTAAGCACATGCCGAAGTTTCTAATGAATGATTCTATGACAAATATGACTTGTCCTATCACCAAGGACTCAAACTAATATCAATCACCCAATAACAACGGGTTTACATATTTGACATCATTATTACATCAACTTCCCAAACACAATGGGGTTAAAAATTACATCACATCTCGAAAAGGACTTGACCACAATAGTCCATACATGACTGGATTTTACAATGATTACATCATAGGTATTTACATGACCTTTACATCAAATGATAGATAAGACATTTATAACCAAGGCCAAATACCTCAATAAGACCATGATAGTCATAAGCAACTATAATATACCATATATGATATGCACCATAAGAATTTATCAACAACAAATCATCATCATTATGTAAGATAGAACAATGTAGCTTCAATATCATCAACTTGTGACTTGGTATGCAACCACAATATCATAAGTGAGGACCAATAATATCATCGTAAAGTAAGATAGTACAATGTAGCATCATTTTTCAATATGCCATGTTTCCAAGTATCATCCAACAGATGTAGCACTAGCATATAACCATGTCTTCGCAACATCATTCTCTTGGCCCAAATTATTCATAAGAAGAATTATCACACCAACACCACTTCATTAAGAGTTATTCCATCAATATGAAAATTAAGAAGACATAATCAACTATTCATCTTAGTATGAGATAACAAGTTCATCGTTCAAGAACTTCATAAGCATCATCACCAAAGAATCCTTATGTATGAAGCAAACATAATGCCAACAATGCATTATTAGAAGCATAGCAAATGCTCCCCCTTAACATGTGTCAATTGTTCACTGTCAGATCTCATCATATCATTTCATATATCAGTAAGAATAATCAAAGAATTATCATCAACTAGTCATCCATCAAGTCATCAAAAACTTATAAAGGCCAAAATAACTTCTAAATAGCATCAACAGACTGTAACCATGAACCATTAGAATCACGAAGGTCAAATAATAATTGATTGAAGCATATCAAACCCTTTTCCTGAGTCTGTACCACTATTTCTTCATCAAACCAAGATATACAAGATTTTTCAGTTCATAACTCGCGTATACACACGACTTTTGTTTATAGAATCTATGTACAGAAAGTGAAATACTAAAATTTCACACCTTCAGCTCCCCCTGAGTTTGTTTTGTCTATACCTGTGCACTGTTACTACACCAGAGCCACTATCAGTAGTATAAGTAGTATGAAAATAAAAAACAACCATGGGAATCATCATCAAGAAAAAACATGTATTACTCCCCTTGAACATGAAGAATCAAGTGAGTGATGAAGCATATACCATTCCTAATTTTTGTCTGAGATATTCAAATGCATCACGTGGAAGAGGTTTTGTAAAAATATCAACAACTTGTTCTTTTTAGGGAACATAGTATAGTTTAACCTTTTGTTCAAGCACATGTTCTCGTAGAAAATGATATTTAATTAGAATATGCTTCGTCTTGGAGTGTGTAACCATATTTTTTGAAATAATAATTACACTTTTATTATCACATAGAATGGAAATAGGTGGAGAACAATTTATTTGAATATCTTGCAATGTTTGCACCATCCAAAGAAGTTGTGTTCAACGTGATGCAACAACTGAATATTCTGTTTCTACAGTAGATAAATCAATTGAGCTTTGCTTCTTATTGAACCAAGATAGAAAGAAGGGCCAAATATAGAATGATCCCCCACTAGTGCTTTTTCTATCATCCACATTTCCCGCGCAATCTGCATCTATATAAGCATGAAGAGTAAGATATGCATCTTTGGGATACCATAAACACAAGCCTTGAGTGGCTTGTAGATATTTGAAGATTATTTTGACCACCTAAAGATGAGTTTCCTTTGGATTGGCCTGAAATCCTCCTATAATCCCAACTACATGCATGATATTTGCTCTTGTTCCTGCAATATAAAATAGACTTCTGATTATGGATCTGTATTCTGGTTGGTTGACTGCGGGAGAATCATCATGTGAACTGAGACTACGTCCTGTCACCAGGGGTGTGCAGATCAGTTTACAATATTCCATTCCATATTTCTTTAAAATTTGCTTCAGATACTTTGTTTATGAGAGGAAGATGCCATTCTTTGCTTGTTGTACTTGTAAACCAAGAAAGTATGTTAGTTCACCAAGTAAATACATTTCAAATTCTTGTTGCATGACAGAAGAAAACCTTTGACTCATGGATTCTTCATTGCTACCAAAGATGATGTCATCCACATAAACAATAACAATTAAAAGTTTACCATCATCCACCTTTATATATAGGTTGCTATCTACAGACCCCTTAGTGAAGCCTTGTTGTTGAAGATATTTGTCAAAGCAATAATACTATGCACGAGGGGCTTGTTTTATCCCATATAATGACTTCTTGGTTTTGAAAACAAGTTTTTCATAATTTCCTAGAATAAACCCTTCAGGTTGTTCAATATAGACTTCTTCTTCTAGGTCCCCATTCATAAATGCAGATTTAACATCCATTTGATAGACTTTCAAATTACAAAAGCTTGAAAAGGCATGAAACATTCTTATGGCTTCAAGTCTGGCTACAGGTGCAATGTTTTCTTCAAATTATATTCCTTCTTGTTGAGCATAACCTTTGCAAATGAGTCTTTATTTATTTCTAATTACTTCTCCATTCTCATTTAATCGAATTTTAAATACCCATTTTGTCCCAATAACATTCTTATCATGAGGTCTAGGAACTAATTCCCAAGTGTGATTCTTTTCTATCTGGTCAAGTTCCTCATGCATAAAATTAACCCAACATTCATATTTTCTAGATTGATTTACATTTTGCGGTTCAATTATGGATAGTAAGGCTAGATGACTGGCAGTTCCAACAAGAGTTCTTCTAGTTTGTATTCCAGATTCCTTACCACCTAGAATTTGAGATTCTGGATGGTTTTTCTGAACATACCTTGATGGAGTCTTTTCTGGTTCTTCTGTATTATCACTTCCTTCATATGATGCTTCTTCTTTTTTTGCTAAAGCAAGATTTAGACCTTCTATTATCTTAAATAGCAAATAAAAATACATAGAATACAACAATCCTCGGTGAGAAATACTCCAAGGAAATAACCTACAGAAACTGGAAACGGGTGAGAGTAACAAGCATCGTGCCCAACAATCAAATCTCTAAACACTCAAAAGAAATACAATGCATAAACCGACAGACTCGAAGGAAAGCAGAGCAAAAAAGAAATAAAAATCTCTAATACACCGCCCAAAACTGTGGGAGAAAAAGGATAGGCTTTGCTCATAAAGAGAAAATTTCTATCCTTCAAAATTTCTAAAGACTGACTCTGCCATGTGAACATCAAACCCCGAACGCATCCACCGAACCCACAAAAGAGGTGGGAGAATACGCCAAAAAGTTATGACGTGGCTCGGCTATCGGACCCACCAAACTTCTTCCGCATTCTCAACCGTTGATCTTGGCTGATGGATCCAACGGTCAGGGTTAATATCGCAATCACCAACCTTTCTGAAGAATAGTGTGTGGGAGACAGCAATATTTAGGATTGTACCTTGCCCACATGTCACTTTATCTATGGGATCGCTGCCATAACCCGAATACCACTTACTGCGTATGAGACTTGAGATAACCAGACAACCGACAAAAGCATGGTTTTCGGAATTGAGAGTGGGAGGAGGGGAAAAAACCATTGCTGGAAAACCACTATCCCATTTCTTCCTATTTTGAGCAGTGTACCTATCCAAGAGCCTGATCTCCTTTGAGAATTGACTCCATAAAATTTCCTCAGAGGCCCTGATAATTCCCCTCACAAGCTTCCGGAAGAGAATGCGACAGACCCCTGCTTGAATTTTTGTCATAAGAAAAACAGAAGGAAGAGAAACCGCTTGACATAAAAATTAATTTAATCTTGTCATCCGGGACCGATAATCAAACATTTCCATGTCCTCTGTCGCTTGTTCCTCACAGATAAATTTTAAACGGATTGGATGAATTTCTCACCGCTTGTATGTTATCCCTCTTTCAGAATTGTTCACCCCTTGGTTAGCAAGAAGGTATGCTAATTTGTTGGCTGAACGACGAACATGATTGAAACTGACCGTTCTTAGCTCTTGGAGGTGAACCTGGATTCTTTGGTAAACCAGGAGAAGTTTCCAGTGATTAGACACTTTCTCCAATTGAGTCCCACAATTAATTATTTTCACAGAGTTAATTGTAATCTCCGAGTCCGCTTCAATAATGACATTGGAGCACCGGTGTTGGATCAGAAACTCCAGGCATTGTTCCAGCACCATTAATTCAGCCATATTATTAGTAGCTCTACCAAGATGATAATGGAAGATAAAAATGATTTTTCCTTCTTCATCTCTTAAAACTCCTCCATAACCAGCTATTCCCGGGTTGCCTTTTGAAGCCCCATCAATGTTGTATTTCAGATATCCTTTTGGTGGAGGTTGCTAGAACTCCATCCCTATATCCATGCTTGAATCCTGTCTACTTAGACCTTGAGGAATAATCCCTTTCATACCCAGTTGGCTGAGAATTTGCAGCTCAGATACTGACGAAGGTTTATTGGGGAGATTTTTAACCATGGTACTAACAGTCTCCCGAAGCTGTTTCAAGATCAGATTAAAAAGACCTTGAGGGGTGGACTTTTCACTTTTGAAGATCCTTTTATTCCTTTCCTTCCAAATATTCCAGATTATGAAGCTTGGCATAAAAGTCCAGGCTAGATTAATGAACTCATTCTCTGAAAAATTAACTCTCCAATTGTTCAGGGTATTAATGATACTATTATTGTCCCTATTAGACTGCTGGAAAATGGAAGAGAAGGAATCCCATAACCAGGTAGTATAAGGGCAGCTGTTGAGAATGTGCTCCATGTTTTCCTCCTTTTCGCAAAACTAACATCTGGAGGGCCCCAAGAATCCCCTTTTCCATATGTTATCCCACGTTAAGATTTTTCTATGGTGTACCAACCACATGAAAATCTTGATTTTCATCCAGCCTTGGTGCTTCTAGAGGCGCATCCAAGTTTTTTCTGGAGCCCTATTATCAAGCCCCAGAAGCATGCTCTTGGCTTCCTTAAGATCAAAGTTGCCTTTATTGTTATTGCCCCATCTCAATTGGTCCTGTCCCTCTGTCGCTAAAATCATTCTTTGTTTAAGTATACTTCCAAGAGCTTCTGCCTTAATTTTCATGGGGCTATCCTCTCCATAGTTAAGTTTACTCCAGCTTCTCCATTTTCCTGAGGTCTGAGATTGATCCCAGAAGTCCTTGACTTTATTTAACCCTTGATTATCTGTTTCCTGTTTGAGACTAACAAAATCCTCTGTTAGTAGAATTGGTTCTTGCTACCATTTATCTTCCCAAAAGAGTGCCAGATCACCAGCTTTGATTTCCCAGAAGCAGTTGTTTTGAACAAGGCTTCTATTATCCCAGGCTCTATTCCAGATGTGAGACCCTTTCACGTAGCCAGACATTCTTATTAGATCCTTGATGTGCCAAGAGCTTGCATATTTTTCTTTCCAGATTCTAGCCCATTGAGCTTGTGGCTCTTTGACCCAGCGCCACCAAAGCTTGGCTCCTAGAGTTTTATTGAGAATCTCCTGATCATCCAAGCCTAGCCCTCCTTGTCCTTTGGGTTTGCAGATTTTGTCCCAAGAGACCAGGGCCCATTTCTTCTTAGTTTCTTCTTTACCCCAGAGGAAATCTCTTTGAATGTTTCTGAATTTTTCTAAAACACCTTTGGGAGCTGGGAGGGCTGATAACATGAAGATCGGGATCGATTGAAGAACCACCTTTGTTAGAACCAACCTGCTTGCCAGATTCATGACCTGGAAAGTCTAATTTCTGACTTTGTCTTGCAATTTATTAATCATCTATTCCTAGATACTTTTGTGCATTGGTCTATCTGTAAGAGGAATTCCCAGGTACTTTGTAGGGATGGAATCCATTTGGAAGCCCAAAATTCTCGAAATTTTATTCTGAACAGCAATATTAGTATCAAAGAAAAAAATTTTGACTTGGAAAGATTAACTTCCATACCTATAGCCAGAGCAAATTCCTTCAGGATTAGATTATAGGCTGAAGCTTATTTAACTGTGGGGAGCCCTTGCAGCAAGGTATCATCAACAAATTGTTGATGAGTCAGAGCTTGACCATTTTCTGATAATTTCAGACCCTTGAATTTGCCCGTTTCTTTAGCATGCTTAATAGATTTGCCCAGACCCTCCATCATAAGAATGAAGAGAAAGGGAGAGAGTGGATCCCCCTGCCTGAGGCCTCTAGAAGGAAAGAAAGTCTCTGAGGGGGAACCATTCACCAGAATTGAAAAACTAGCAGAGGTTACCAGAGCCATGACCCAGCGTATCTAGTTATGGTCGAACCTAAAACCCTTGAGAACTTTTTTGATGTAGCTCCGATTGACCTTATCATAGTATTTTGCTATATCTAATTGCATTATCATCCCTGCCTATTTTTTACTGTTAAGCATGTGGATCACCTCATGGGCTTGAATGATGTTATTCAAGATTTTTTTGCCCTCCACATAACTTGATTGTTCCTCAGAAACTAAAGAAGGAAGGAGAGGTTTAAGTCTGTTTGCCACTACTTTAGAGATGATCTTGTAAACCACATTACATAAAGCAATGGGTCTACATTTGACTGCAATTTGGGATGATTCCTATTTGGGGATCAGAGAGATGAAGGAAGTATTTAGGGATTGTTTTACTAGATCTGGAGTCCTCCATCACCTCCAGAATATCCTATTTAACAATGTGCAAATAAGCTTTGAAGAATTCCACATTGAAACCATCCGACCCTGGAGCTTTGCAGTTCTTCATTTCTTTAAGAACTTCACTGACTTCGTCACCGGTAACAGGCCTCTTGAGATTAAAATTATCCTCTCTAGACACTAATTTGGGAATGTGACTTGTGATTTCTTTGACGGAAGCTTCCCTGTCTAGATTATTTTCTCGGGTGATATCTCAGAAATATTGGACAAGCACCGCTTCTTCAATACTAATATGGGTATTTTGTACTTGTCCATTTTCATCCTTTATCATTGAGATTTTGTTGTGTGCTCTGTTGGCCATCATGGATCTTTGAAAGAATTTTGTATTTCACTCTCCTTCCTTGAGCCACAACATTCTAGACTTTTGCCTCCAGAATGTTTCCTCTTGTTTGCATACATTATCCCATTCTTGGTGATATTTATTAGCCTGATCGCTTTTGATTTTGTCAAAGCCATCTTTGATAAGGGCCTGGTTGATTTCTTGTAATTTGATTTCTAGTGCTCTTTTGTTCTTGAAAATATTACCAAACTCCTTTTTGTTCCACTCTTTTAGTTTAAACTTGACATGCTTAAGTCTTTTATGAAGGAGGAACATTTTTGTGCCCTAGAATTGCAAATCATCTATCCACCACTTTTCAATATTGCTGATGAAATCCGGGTGAGAGAGCCAAATGTTCTCGAATCTGAAGGGCCTATTCCTGGGAGAGAAAAAACCCTTGAAATCCAATTGGATCGGCCAGTGGTCGGAGCCGCCAAAGGGAAGGACTGTTGCTGTTAATTCTGTATCAGTAAGCAATAGCTCCTCTGAAATCATGAACCTGTCCAACTTCGAGGCAACCTGTGCCTTACCTCCTCTTTTGTTATTCCAAGTGAAAAATCCATTGTTTAGGGCTACATCTACCAGTTTCATGTCCTCCGTGAAAGTATGAAACGCTAAAGAGTCTCTGAAGAGCGCTCTGGTACCTCCCTTTTTTCTGAGAGCGATTTTATCATATTAAAGTCTCCTCCCAAGATCCAAGGAAATCCAGCCTGTCTGTGCCTGAGATCGATAAGGGAGTCTAATAATTTAAGTTTGTCATCTATTCTTTGAGGACCATACACATTGGTGACCAGATAGGTTTTTGGCTCCCCCACTAGTTGCAGGACCACTGATAAATAATTCCTAGATGCTTCTGCATCTGTAATATTGATTTTCTTTAGATTCCACAGAGTTAGAATACCCCCAGCTATGTTTTCCGCTTTAACCTCTAGGAAATCAAATCTATTAAGCCATTTACTATGGATTTGTTTTATCTTCTGGATGGAACATTTAGTTTCCTGGATGAAGATAACATCTGGCATTTCCAGTTTCATTCTATGACTGAGCATTCTTTGTTTTCTTTTGCTACCTAGACCTCTAATATTCCATGATGTGAGCTTCATGCTTAAAGATTAGTAAAAGAATAGCTAGTTAGATCTTTCATCTTACCTAAGTCTATCATTAACTTTCCACACTCCATTAAGAGATCCTTCTGCTTTTTCCTTCCTCTCTTTTTTCCTACATTTCTTGTTGCTATCCCTGGAATAGCTTTCATTATCTTAACTCCTTTGTGTTCCTGCTTTTCACTGATTTTTCCATTTTCTAAATCTGTATCCTGAGTTTTCCATAAGAATAGCTGTTGAATCTTGTTACAGTCTTCTTGTGGTAGTGAATCTATCCCTCCCGTGGACCCCTGCCTCAAGAATCCTTCTAGATCTAGATGCTCCTTATCTAGAATTTCCTGAAGCTCATGGTCTTCCAGATCTGTTTCACTTTGGGTCATTTCCTGATCCATTTCTGGTTCCGTTTCATTCAATGTGTGTTCTTTCTTATTTTCCATCTCTTGTGATGGGTTGCAATCTGTTGTCCTTTCCATATCCATACCCTTAGGGCCATCCGCCATAGATTGTTCTCCATTTGCCATTTCTACATTTTCCTCTAGAACATGATACTTATTTTCGCTAACCTTTTGCCCCTCATTACGTGGTTTCCTTGGTCCTTTTTTGCCGCCTTTTCCTCTGCTAATAACTTTTTGGAAGTTGTCTTGATCCTTCATTTCCTTAGTTTTACTTTTAATTTCTGCTTGACTAATAGGGAAATCTCTGATCAAGTGTCTGTGTTCATGGAATTTACGACACCTGAAATGGATATGTTCGTAATCTACTGTTTGAACCCATTACTCATCAAAAACTTCTAGGATGACTTCATCTAGAAGGGCTCCTAATAGATACATTTCCACACAGATCCTTGCATATGAAGTGTATTTTCCTCTTCTTGTGGCTTCCAAGGCTTTGAAAAAATGTCCTAGTTTGTTACCTATGGCAACCATCATTTCAGTTTGCTAATAATCAAGAGGAATAGAATAAAGTCTTACCTAGACCAATACCGAGGTGAACGTCTCCCGCTCTGGCACAAAGTTCATTTTCTAAGGCTGCATGTAGAGGCCAGCTGCTGCATAAAAGTAGGGTCCTCCTTCGAATATTCTGTCTTTGTCTTCGATGTTTGTGAACACCACCGTGAAGAAACCCTTGGACCCTAGATGCAGATCTATGCTTCCTTTGGGTTTCCAGTGGTACTTAATCCATAACTGTAAAGCCTTTTCTGTGGGCCATATGCCCATAAACTTGCAGATTATAGCGTAGGTCCCCATATGTTCTCTGTGTGCCTAAAGAGCAGGATCGTTTAGCACCACTCTGGGAGTGACCTCCATTTTGGGTCTGCACGGTCCTTTTTGTTTATTGTTCTTAGTACCCTGACTTTTGTCTTCTTCTTCTTTGTCTTTAGTGCTAACATTTTCCTTGGGTTTTCCCCCCTCTGTTTCCTTGTCATTATTGCTCTGTTCCTCCTCTTCCAAATCTCTGACTCTGCCCAGAGGGGACTTACCTTTATTAGCTACCGCAGTTTTGTAGGAGGGAGGGGGGCTCCCTCCCCTACGCGTTTCCATTAGAGGCAGGCCCTAAACCTTTTCAAACTTCGGCGATGCAGATTTCCGGCCTGCAACTGTTCCGCAGTTAGCGACCTCAGCTCTAGATCGCATCCACAACGTTGTTCGCACCTTCAACTCCAGTTCGTGCCCTTAGTTCGCACCCTCAAGAGCCCCCTGCTCGTCATCCACCTTCATATCATGCTTCATTGATTCTTTCTTCTTCATTATTTTGGCTAGATGTAAGAGGATCTTCGTCATCTATTGGAGCTTCCTTTTTGATACCTTTGGATGTTTCATCAATCACAACATCATTTCATTCAACAATATTTTTAAGTCTTTTGTTGTTACATTTATATCCTTTGCTTCTAGAGGAGTACCCAAGAAGAATTATTTCATCAGCTTGAGCTTCAAACTTTCCAATTTTATCATTATTATTCTTTATGTAATACTTACTTCAATAAAATATGAAATGCTTAACAGTTGGGGCTTTACCGTACCAAAGTTCATAAGGAATTTTATCACTATTCACACAGATATGAGCTTTGTTAAGAATATTTACTATTGTATTTGCTGCTTCACCACAAAAGGTACTAGGTGTCCCAGACCCATCAAGAGTGTCACATGCCATTTGTTGAATTATTCTATTCATTATTTCTTCTACCCCATTTTTTTTAGGATACTTTGCTATATAAGACTACCTCTTGATGTTATGATATTCACAAAAGTAAAAAAAATCGTTTGATATGTATTATCCTCCCCTGTCAGATCTGAGACATTTGATTTTCAAGTTTGACTCATTCTCTACTAAATCTTTGAAGACTTTAAATCTATCAAATGCTTCATCTTTATACTTCAATAAACCAATCCAAACACATTCTAGTAAAATAATCAATAAATAAGATGAAATATTGTTCACCTCTAAGTGAATTTTTCTTTACTTGCCCATATAAATCAGTATGAATAAGTTCAAGAGGCCTACTTGCAAAACCTTCTTTGGCATTGAATTGTACCCAAGTTTTCTTACTGAATTAACATGATTTTCATATGGTATTTTTTGGTAGAGATATGTTTGGAAAATCCTGAACTGCTCCTAGCTTGCTTGATGTATGTAATTGACTTAAGCTTAGATGTCCCAATATTTTATGCCATAACCAACCTTATTCTTCTTTGCTTAAGTAAAACTGTTCAATATTGCTTTCCAAGACATAGACATTACCTGGAGTTCTTGTTCCTTTTATTATGGTCTTTCCTATATCGAGACTTCAAACTATGCAATTCTTGGATCTGAATACAACTTCATTCCCTTGATCACACATTTGGCTGACACTTAACAAGTTATGCTTCAATCCATCAACAAATAAAACATTTCCAACTTTAACCTTTTCTTTTAACATAATAGTTCCTTTGCCTTTGACAGTAGTAATTTTATTGTTTCTAAACGTTATGTTCTTTTCTTTCTTTATTTCATCAAAAGACATAAACTTATCTTTATCACCTGTCATGTGTTTTGAGCATCCACTATCAACGTACCACAAATTTTCTTGATCCCTTGCATATAAAGCTAGACCACAGTTCCCTCATCCAATGGTTTTCTTCTTCCATACCTTAGATGTTGTTTCTATTTGCTTATCCTGAGATATTGATTGTCCTTTTCTCCTGCATTCAAATTCCTTATGCCCAGAGTTATTACAAAAGGCATTCAGTTTCATGTTGAAGTGGAGAGAATGCATTGTGAGAGTATTTTTCATTCTTTTGTTTTCTTTCTTCCCTAGTCATGATAGTTTTATAAGAAACACATTGTGCAGCCTTATGACCAAAATTGTGACAAGAAAAACATTGTCCACTAAAGTAGAATCGTTTGGTAGCATAGTACCTTCTAGTGTTGTTCTTTCAATTTTACGGAGAGGATTTTACCTAGGAGGAAATTGGTCTTTTTTTCTTTTGTTGTAGGACATAATGATGTTGACTGCTTTTATTGGTACATTGAGATATCTTCCTGTTTCTATAGAAGAATTTATAGTGTTTTATGTTTCTTCACAGTATCCAAGACCTATCTTTATAAGAGGTGAGTGTTGAACTTTGATGATTTCATCCAAGGTTTCATATCCTTTAGCAAATCTAAGATTAAGATTTTTTTCTTTCTCAAGTTCTTTCCTTAGACTTACTAGTTCACATTAGAACTTCTCATTATGCTCTTCCTTTTCTATGATTTGTTTCTTCAAGTTTCTTCTAGTAATTTGGGTTCTTTTAAACAAATCGTAAGCTGAGATATTTATTCAATAAAAATATCCTTTTCTTCTAGGGCATCCATGAAATCATCGTCAGACTCATCTTCAAATGCCGTAAGTAATTGACAGTCTTGATCAAGCTCATCTTCTTCATTACTAGCATTATTTCATAGACAAGGAAATGGATCACATTTAGAACAAATTTCCATACCTAATAATTCTTCTTCATTCTTGATCAATAGAAAGTGGGGTGCTTCTAAATATCTATTTCCATTCACTATTTTCATCCTTTGAGTTTCTTTCTTCTTTTGCTTCTTTCCCATTTTCTTGACGGATGCCCTTCAAGGAATCAAGGTTCTGTCAAAGGACCTACTCTGATACAATTTGTTGGGAAAAATAATGGGTGGGGGGGTGAATCAGTATTTTCAAATCATTAACCTTTTCAATTTCATTTCCTAATTTTTGTACGTGACTTTACAGAATGGAACTCACATGTGTACATGGTTTTTCTTAAGACAACTAGCATATATCCAGTAAACTTACTTTTTAGTTTATTTTGATCTAGTGCATTAGTACTTGATTAAACATTAAATAGATAGTAACCGTGTGTAGTAAGAACAAAATAAAGAAACACATGAACACTAGGATTTAATGTGGAAACCCAATGAGGGAAAAAAACCACTTGTTGTCATCGTCTTTGTCTTCTTTTAATATAAAGAAAATCTTTTACAATATTGTACTGGTGTAGGCTCATACCAGTACGTAGGCACCCACCTAAAGAAGGCTACAACCTTCACTCGTTCTCCAACTCCTACTGAAAGGGAGATCCAACCCCCTGAATCTTGTACTGGCCTAAACTCATATTAGTACGCAGGTACCCACTGTAGAAGGCTACAACCTTCGCTCATTCTCCATCTCCTACTGGAAGGGATCTCCAACCCTCATATTTGATTTACCAGCTACCACTTGAAGGAAGCTTCAACTCCCTCATTGAAGGATCCAACTCTCAACACTTTCGGGGACCACATTTCATAAATTTTCATACTGGATCCACCTGCTAAAACACATCACAACTTGTAGGCCACATTTCATCAAATTTTCAGACTAGGCCCACTACCAACATTCAAGCTCAATATCAATCATCAAAACTGAAACAAAACCATTACAACTCAATCATAAATCTCTGGCCCAACTGAATCAACCAATCATTGAAACCCAACCGACTGAAACTCAACCAATCAAATAGAACATTGAGATCACTGTTAGTAGAAGACCAAACAACATTATTCACATCACAAAAACCAAATTCTATTACTAAAAACCCTGATAAACAATATGTTAAATTATGTACACTAATTTGTAGTAGAAAACCCACGTATTTATGTGCTTTCCCTAAAGGATACCCGTGTATCCATCTTCAACCACTGAAACTTGAAAACTGGACCACTGTCACTCTAAAACAAACACTGAATCATACACAGATTTACTTCATCATTCCCAAAGAACCATAGAACCTTCACTGATCTTCAATCAGAATCAACAAGTAACTTCAACATTCCTCAATCAATCAATCCATAATTAAAACATTACTATTTTAAGCCCAGATCATCAAGAAGACTTCATTGATATACAACAGAAACACATCAAAACTGATTAAATTGATAAAAAATCCTTTTCATCAAAACCCTACTTTATGTACGCGCTTTGTTAAAATAATATCCATGTGTGTACACAATTTTCAAGAAACGAACCCGCATGTATGCAACTTACCAGAAACACACTCGCATGTGTACGTGCCTTGCAGGTTATAAAACTCATGTACATATATATAATTTCATAATTAAATATTCAATGCAACACAAAACTTCAAACATACCCAGATCTCGGCATACACAAAAAATCATGGGTTAAGACGCTATCAACATAGATCAAATCATCTCATAATCATGATTGTCATATCATATCTATTGGATCTTATCCATCATCAAACCCCTGGGTACATACTTAGTTTTAGATCAAGAAAAACATCAATAGCCCATTACATGCATATTTTCTTTAGATCTAACTATTCATAATATTTGCATCACTTGCACATGCTACCACTTTGATCTGTGTCTCCTTATATAGCTTAGCCCTCATCCAATACCACATGTCATAACCATACTGCAACCAATGTTTTTCTTAGATGTGATCAAAACATCTATTACTGGGCTTAATACCACAAGGAGACATGGTAAGTTCCCTTGGTATTTAGAATACCAAGGTGTGGAAGTTGTACATGCCCTTTCTTCTTCATACTCACGTGTGTACATGACTTCTCCTAATAGAACTTGTTAGTGTTAGCCTTGTTAGCTTGTCACCTAGATAAAATATGCTTTTACAATGCTTGTCAAGACTATCAAAATCAAATTTTTTATGTCACTAGGGTTACACAGTAAAATTTGGTCACTGTTTAGTCAGTCTAGAAATGAGGTCAGCCTTTTGAAAATTCACTCATGTTGGTCACCTATCACATTTCTATGAAGGTGTCATAATAAAAGCAATCCAGTCATCAACATCATTCCATTTAGTTTCAGGCCTCCATTAGGTCACTAGGGTTTCCAAGGTCCATCATATTCATGAATAAATCCAGCAGTGAAAAGAGCATGACAAGTAGATCTTTGGTATTGATTTGTGAGTCATCACACATTCATCATGTTTTCATGTTTGAAAAGTTCCAAAATAAGAAGTTCCAGTACTCAGGAAAGTCAAAAGACAGCGCACCTTTCAACATTAAAGGTGACTCTGTTTTCAAAAGTGAAAAAATCAATTCTTCAAAGGTTTGTGGGTACCATTTCTTTTTTAAAAGAGAAATAATTTTTCCTATATAAACTCAAAATCCCCAAACTTGTTTCATTTACCTCTTCTTCACTCTTGAGTATTGAGCTCTCCATTACAAAAGAGAGAAAAAGTTGATTTTTTAGGAAAATTTGGAAAAAATCTCAAGACATTGCACATAGAGACAAGATGTTGCACACAAAGACACTACGCTGCACACAGCCTAACTACGCTGTGCATGGGGCGGAGTGTCCAGAAAATGCCCATATTTATATTAAATTTGATTTTTAAGGCTACAAACTTGATTTCATTGCTTTCTAATCCAAGCAACAAGTACACCATTATTCTTCCTTCTTTTCTTTTCAAAATCATCTCATGCCAATGATTTTTCAAATTAGGGTTTGTAGTGAAATTTCTTATGGGGAATGATAGATTGATGATGACCATTTTTAGTTTTTGGTTTCTAAACATGTAAAATGTTGCCCTACACCTATATACATGTTTATTAAACTATTTTAACCACTTAATCAACCTCAAAGCAGAATTTTACCTCTCTAAAAGTGAAACCCTAGTTCATTCCTAGGGATTTTTGGGAACTTTCACTACAAAATCTGTTTTTCCTCCTCACAAGAAAATCACTTCTCCATTGCTTCTCCACTCATTTCATTAGCTCTCCATAGTTCATTTCCACCTCTTTCAAACCTCCTTTTATATTTTGTCAAACTCCACTTTCACATCACTTCATTTTCCACTCATCCCTCCCTGTTTTTTCCCCTCTCCTATCATCTAGGGCTTCAAAAATGAAATGAGATTACTTCACCAAGCCATCACCAAGGTACATCAGCATAGCCTATGTAAGTAGGGTTATCAAAAAAATAATAAGAGGTTCCCAAGGCACCTAGACCTGAGGTAACCAAAACATACCAGAGATGAAAAGGACTTGTGTTTACCTCTCATGGTGAGAAAGGGGCCAAGCCTTCTACATCAACAAAGCAAGGATCAAAGGCACGAGATAAAGACACAGTTGAGCATGAGTTTGAGCTAGTTGATTTAGAGGAATAGGATCAGACTTCAAGCATGCAAAAGACAAATAGAGATAAATAATATCAGATCAAGGATCTTACAGTCAACATGGCAAGAGCTAGATACATCATTTCATTCCTTGAGAAAGAGAATAGTTAGCTCAAAGCAAAGCAATTGATCATGGAAAAAGAGAAAACCAAATTATTACAATAGGTTGGCAAGGGAAAATAAATCATAATTCAAGTGAGCCTAAAGGAGAAAAAGGGAAAGGTAAGAGGAAAAGGCCAAGAACAAAGGGCCTAAAGAAGGCATTGCAAGAAGAGGAAGAACACATTATGTTGAATGAAGACATAGACCTAAAGGACAAAATTGCTCTTGAGGTCAATAGAGACAAGGAGTACTGGCTCAACAGGGTGAATGAAAACTTGGAGAATCTCCTTGAGAAGGCAAACAGAGATAATCAGTTGCTTAGGAATATGGCGCACGACTACCAAGCTTAAAACATGGCCGCCAATCTCAAGGTCAAGCAGCTTGAAAACAAGCTCAAAGAAGCAAGAAAAGACAAAAATGATGAGGGAAACTTGGAGATTATTTCTGAAGTATCTATGAAGGTTTAAAAAAAATATTTTTATAGCTTCTAGCCAATTTTTAGAAAATTCTAAGCACTTTTATCTTTTTGAGAAATTTTGAGCTAAATTCAAAAAATCAACAGCTCCAACTGCACAGCACCTTGGCGCTGCACTTTTTACTCGGGCCTCTATTTCAGGAAAATTTTATATTTTTGGAAAGATCTTGCGATCCCCTAAAAACCCATTTGCTCATAGTTTGTAGAGGTGGATCAATTTTGGAGAAAAGTGAAAAAAAGTAGCAACAAACTAGCATTCTAGACCCTTTTTTGACAAGCACTGCGCACCTGGAGTGACCTTCGGAGAATGGATTTTGGAAGGCCTTCCCTTAGGTAAAACTCAAAAATTTAAACTATTCTGGAAACTAGACTGGAAGGGCTAGTTGACAGTTCTGTAATATTTTCATTGGGACCTCTAGATGGCACATAAAAATCATCTCAAAGTTGGCGTTGTGCTTCTGCACTTTTCTGTGTTTTAATTTGTAACTTTCACCATGTAAAATATATAGTTTCCAGTTTGACTTAGTCAAAGTCAAACCTCATAATTTAATGGCACTATTTTCGACACTAGGTGATGTAGGCATGAATAAATGTACATCGTAGGTTGTTTTTTATGTTTATTATGCCTCATAAAAGAAGCAAACTCCTAAACAAACTCTCCAAGAAGTGTTTGAATTTCACCTTCTCACTTTCATGTGTTGGTTGAGAGAATCTTGGAGTCAGTTCCTCCACCAAGGAATTTGATTCCTAAAGCTGGGAAAGTGGTCTAAGAGAGGCTATATGTATCATTTCTATTTCAAAGAGAAGGTTTGAACTTTTTTGTGGAGGGGCTTGCATGTAATCGTCTTTTCAACTAATAGAGAGACAGTTGTAGCTATT
This sequence comes from Pinus tabuliformis, assembly GCA_031772625.1. Taxonomy (NCBI): domain Eukaryota; kingdom Viridiplantae; phylum Streptophyta; class Pinopsida; order Pinales; family Pinaceae; genus Pinus; species Pinus tabuliformis. The sequence continues at coordinate 660,988,733 of CM062804.1, forward strand.
TTCAAGGAACTCTAGCTCAATGAGTTCATGGTGTTTGTTCTTCATTCTATTTGTTTTCTAAAGGTTAAAACATCTTTATCTACATGATATATCTTCTTTCTATGGATGCCTTACAGTGAAATATACATAATTATTGTTTCTCAAGCTCTGTTATCTGGTTTTCATAGTTATGTTTATGTCTTTCTAAGCTAATGAAATCATGTTTACTTATGCTCATTAGTTTATTCTACATTTCCTCTTCTATACTACATTGACAATATTCTAAATACATCATGGCCTCTAATATCTAGCTCCTTCTCATATTTTCTCCTGCACTCCTACAGCCTAGACCTATTTGTGGCTCCAAACCCTAAGTTCAGCAAACCCTAAAACCCAAATTTTCACAAACAAACATACATATATATATATATATATATATATATATATATATATATATATATATATATATATATATATATATATATATATCTATATATATATATATATATATATATATATATAGATATATATATAGCCTAAAACTCATTTGCTTTAAAGTCATATCACTGATAAGAGACTTAGAGAGATCCCTCTCATGCTCAATAGGGCTACCTACTGAGCTGAAGTGGTTTTCGGTTACCCTTCTTGATTTCCTTTCCAGCCTAGGAAATCGTAAGGACTAACATTTTTGGTGCCACTATTGGGGAATGAAATGATTGATATATTTTCCCTGGGAAAGAATGACAAAGATCATATATGATTGCTAATGGTGAACAGTGATCAGACAAAAAAAGGCTTTGCATCTTTCACCTGGAAACTTGAGTGTCGAACAATCCAAAGGTTCAAAATTTTCATGGTGACTCCATTGTTCAAAAATCAGTGGTTTGAATAAAATTTTTGGTGACTTAACGATTTTCAAAATGGATTCAACTGCTCGAAGGTATGATCCTATGAATTGTGCTCACATTCCTGGATTTCCGAATCATATTCCTTGCATAGATTGGAAAACTAGTTTGCCTAAATTCATAGATGGAAACGAGGATGAGGCTATTCTACGTCTAATCAAATTTCATTGGCATATACATAAGCTCGGGATTAATTTTCATGAGGATTGTTTGATGAAAATGTTTATGGCTACCCTAGAAGGAAGAGCAAGATCATGGTATGAAGCATTAAAGCCATGTAGTTTATTCTCTCTTAAAGAATTCCACACAACATTCTTTGAGTTTTATTGAAAATCTCATCATTCATTCTCGCTGTTCAATGATTGTTGTGAATCCTGTGAAAATTTAATTCAATACCTTGAAAATACTTTTGGTGATAAAGAATGTCTACATTATGAGATCATAGAGGCCCTTTATGAATGTTCTTCTCAATAGAAAATAACAGATATTAGCTTCTTTGATACAAAGGATCATTCATAGCACACATCAACTTCTTCTTTGCTTGAAGATGAAACAGAGCTGCATCCTAACAGTCAGAAAGAAATTGGTCCAAGTTAGAATTATGAAATTGCATGTACATAAAACTTAAGTAGTGAACCATCTTATGATAATGATCATCTACTTTTGCAAGGAAATAGTGAACAAGTAGTTGTTTTCCTTCATTCTTGTGACAGTGAAATTGATATTCTTCCTATTGAAGCAAATGAAGAATCAAATATACTTGAAGTGGTTTCTGCATTTAAATTTGTCCGTGAGCATACAAAACCCTGTCTTTTGGATTAGAGGTACAGAGATAATCATTCACTTGTTTTTTTCAAATTGTTCTTTCTCTATGTTTTTAGTTCAAGATTAGGTTTGTGAAGACCAAGATGAGGTTTGTGATGAAATGTATGAACAAGGATCTCTAGACATTCACCACTCATATGTCTCTCCAACTCATCCATTTTCTGAAGCACTATTTCAAGGGAAGATTCGTGCAAATCATAATTTTTAATTGGCATGTGTGAAGGTTTTAGACAATGTAATTATGGCAGAGAATAATCATCAAAAATTTCAAGAAGATGATGAAGAGGAGAGCAGAGATAAATGAGAGGTTGTTTTAGAATCTCATGCACATGATGATTTTCCTCCAAGTAAAGAAAATGAAGAGTTTTTTGAAGAAGAAAAGATTGGCCCAGATCCTATGGATGTGCGCATCTTTTCACTTGATGATATGGTTGCCTCAAATGCAGATTTTCAAGAACAAACTTCCATTTTTCCTAATGCAAATAGAAAACTTAATTAACATTTTCATCATGATAAAAATTTTGCATTGGAAAATGAAGGGTGTGCTTGTATTTCTACTGAATTTCAAGGCAGGGTAATATTTCAAATTATTCAGGATCCTTACACTGATCTGCTATAGTCAACAGGGAATATGGAATTTCTTGTGTTTATGGATCATGCGCACATCTTCAGTGGACACTCGAACTTGCCTAGATTTTGTTTTTCTGCCTGCTCAAGGAAAATACGAGCATAATTCAAATAAGTAGCCATTTGTTGGATTGGTTACACTAGAGGGATCATTACACATGATTGTATATATATCTTCAACGGGTGGGTAGTTATCATCAGGATTTGAAGCCCGAGATGAAGGCCATAAGATCCTGATGGTCTGCTTCCATAAGTAAGTTCAGTGAGTTTAGTTAGTCAGTCAGTTTTCAGCTTTGAGTTTTGTCTTTGCATTTTGACTCCATGCCCAATGGATAAGGCTACTTGGTCTATGGTGTTCTTGACACCTCCAAGGAGCTGCCATCCCTAGCTGGAGACAATGTTAGTGTCAGTCTTGTTAGCTTATCACCTAGATCAAATATGCTTTTATAATGCTTGTCGAGACTATCAAAATCAAATTATTTATGTCACTAGGGTTACACAATAAAATTTAATCACTATTTGGTCAGTATAAAAATAAGGTCAGTCTTTTGAAAATTCACTCATGTTGCTCACCTATCAAATTTCTATGAAGGTGTCATAATAAAACAAAGTCAATAATCATCATCATTCCATTTAGTTTCAGGTCATCCATTAGGTCGCTAGGGTTTCCAAGGTCCATCATTTTCATGAATAAATCTAGCAGTGAAAAGAGCATGACAAGCAGCTCTTTGGTATTGATGTATGAGTTATCACACATTCATCATGTTTTCATGTTTGAGAATTTCTAGAAGAATAATTTCCAGTACTCAGGAAAGTGAGAAGACAACTCATGTTTTAGCATTAAAGGTGACTCTGTTTTCAAAAGTGAAAAAATCATTTTCCAAAAGTTTGTGGGTCCCATTTCATTTTAAAAAGAGAAATATTTTTTCCTGTATAAACTCAAAAGCCCAAAAATTATTTCATTTATCTCTTATTCACTCTTGAGTATCGAGCTCTCCACTCCAAAAGATAGAAAAAGTTGATTTTTTAGGCAAAATTGGAAAATATCTCAAGGTGTTGTCCACAGAGACAAGGCAACGTGCAAAGAGACAAGGCACTATGCACAGAGACACTGCACTGCACATAGCCTAACTGTGCTGCGCACGGGGCAGAGTGTCCAGAAAACACCCAAATTTCTCCCAAATTCGATTTTTAAGCCTGAAAACTTGATTTCATTGCTTTCTAATCCAAGCAACAAGTACACCATTATTCTTCCTTCTTTGCTTTCCAAGATCATTTGATTCCAATGATTTTTCAAATTAGGGTTTGTAGTGAAATTTCTCATGGGGAATGATAGGTTGACGATGACCATTTTTATTTTTTAGTTTATAAACATGTAAAATGTTGCCCTACACCTATATACATGTTTAATAAAATATTTTAACCACTCAATCAACCTCAAAGCATAATTTCACCTCTCCAAAAGTGAAACCCTAGTTCATTCCTAGGGATTTTTGGGCACTTTCACCACAAACTTTGTTTTCCCTCCTCATGAGCAAATCACTCCTCCATTGGTTCTCCACTCATTTTCATCAGCTCTCCATAGTTCATTCCAACATCTTTCAAACCTCGTTTGCCATTTTTTCAAACTCCACTTTCACATCACTTCATTTTCCACTCATCCCTCACTGTTTTCCCCCTCTCCTATCATCTAGGGCTTCAAAAATGAAATGAGATTACTTCACCAAGCCATCACCAAGACACATCAGCACAACCTATAGAAGTAGGGTTATCAAACAAATCAGAAGAGGTCCCTGAGGCATCTAGACCTAAGCTGACTAAAACATACTAGAGATGAAAAGGACTTTTGTTTGCTTCTCACGTTGAGAAAGGGGCCAAGCCTTCTACATCAAAAAAGCAGGGATAAGCAGCACGGGATAAAGACATAGTTGAGCATGAGCTTGAGATAGTTTATTTAGAGGCAGAGGATCAGACTTCAAAAATGAAAAAAACAACCAGAGATAAAGACTATCAGATCAAGGATCTTACAGTCAACATGGTGAGAGCTAGATATATCATTTCATTCCTTGAACAGGAGAATAGTCAGCTCAAAGCAAAGAAATTGATCATGGAAAAAGAGCAAACCAAATTATTACAGTAGGTTGCCAAGGGAAAATAAATCATAGATTCAAGTGAGCCTGAAGGAGAAAAAGGGAAAGGTAAGACGAAAAGGCCAAGAGAAAAGGGCCTAAAGAAGGCATTGCCAGAAGAGGAAGAACACATTTTGTTGAATGAAGACATAGACCTGGCGGACATAATTTCTCTAAAGGTCAATCAAGACAAGGAGTATTGGCTCAACGAGGTGAATGAAAACTTGAAGAAGCTCCTTGAGAAGGAAAACAAAGATAATCAGTTGCTTAGGCATATGGCGTACCACTACCAAGCTCAAAACATGACCGCCAATGTCAAGGTCAAGCAGCTTGAAAACAAGCTAAAGGAAGCCAAAAAAGACCAAAAGGATGAGGAAAACTTGGAGATTCTTGATGAACCATCTATGAAGGTTTTAAAAACATATTGTTATAGCTTCCAGCCAATTTTGAGCAAATTCTGAGCACTTTTAGTTTTTTGATAATTTTTGAGCTAAATTCAGAAAATCGGCAGCTCCACATGCCGTTGCGCTTTTTACTCGGGCCTTTATTTCACGAAAATTTTATATTTTTGGAAAGCTCTTACCATCCTATAAAAACAAATTTTCTCAGATTTTGCAGAGGTGGCTCAGTTTTGGAGAAAAGTGCAAAAAAGTGGCAAGAAACTAGCATTTTGGACCGTTTTTTGACAAGCACTATGCACCTGGAGTGACCTTGGGAGAATGGTGTTTTGAAGGCCTTTAATTGGGTCCAATTCAAAAATTCAAACTGTTCTAGAAACTTGACTTGAATGCATAGTTGACCATTCTCTTAGACTTTCATTTGGACCTCTAGAAGGCACCTAAATATCAGCTCAACATCGGCATTACGCTTCTGCACTTTTATGTGTTTTAATTTGTAAATTTCACTGTGTAAAATCTCTAGTTTCCAGTTTGACTTAGTTAAAGTCAAACCTCATTATGTAATAGCACTATTTTTGAGGCTAGGTGATTTAGGCATGACTAAATGTACAACATAGGTTTTTTTTATGTTTATTAGGCCTCATAAAAGAAGCAAACTCCAAAACAAACTTTCCAAGAAGTGTTTGAGTTTCACCTTCTCACTCTCACCTGTTGGTTGAGAGAATCTTGGAGTCAGTTCCTTGACCAAGGAATTGAACTCCTGAAGGTGGGAAAGTGGTCTAAAAGAGGCTATATTTATCATTTCTCTTTTAGAGAGAAGGTTTGAACTTTTTTGTGGTGGAGGCTTTCATGTAATCATCTTTTCAACTAATACAGAGACAGTTGCAGCTATTTTCAAGGAACTCTAGCCTAGTGAGTTCATGGTGTTTGTTCTTCATTATATTTGTTTTCTAAAGGTTAAAACATCTTTATCTACATGATATATCTTCTTTCTATGGATGCCTTACAGTGAAATATACAGAATTCTTGTTTATCGAGCTCTGTTATCTGGTTTTCATAGTTATGCTTATGTCTTCCTAAGCTAATGAAATCATGCTTACTTATGCTCATTAGTTTCTTCTAAATTTGATCTTCTATACTACAATGACAATATTCTAAATACACCATGGCTTCTCATATCTAGCTCCTTCTCATATTTTCTCCTGCACTCCTACAACCTAGACCTATTTGTGGCTCCAAACCCTAAGTTCAGCAAACCCAAAAACCCAAATTTTCACAAACAAACAAACAAATATATATATCTAGCCTAAAACTAATTTTATTCAAAGTCATATCATTGATAAGAGACTTAGAGAGATCCCTCTCATGCTTAGTAGGGCTAGCTACTAAGATGAAGTGGTTTGACGTTACCCTTCTCGATTTCCTTTCTAGCCTAGGAAATTGTAAGGACTAACATTTTCGTCGCCATTGCCGAGGAACGAAACGAGTGATATATCTTCTCTGGGAAAGAATGAAAAAGATCAGATTTTATTATTGATGGGGAATAGTGATGAGACACAGAAAGGTTGTGCATCTTTCACCTGGCAACTCGAGTGTCGAAGAATCCAAAGGTTCAGAATTTTCATGGCCACTCCATTGTTCAAAAATCAGTAGTTTGAATAACATTTTTGGTGACTTAACGATTTTCAAAATGGATTCAACTACTCAAAGGTATGCTCCTATGAATCGTGCTCACATTCCTAGTTTACCGAATCATATTCCTTGCAAAGATTGGCAAACTAGTTTGCCCAAATTCATAGATGGAAACAACGATGAGGCGATTCTGCATCTAATCAAATTTCATTGGCATATACATATGTTTGGGATTAAGTTTCATGAGGATTGTTTGATGAAAATGTTTATGGCTACCCTAGAAGGAAGAAAAAGGTCATGGTATGAAGGATTGAAGCCATGTAGCTTATTCTCTCTTAAATAATTCCACACAACATTCTTTGAGTTCTATTGAAAATCTCATCATTCATTCTTGTTGTTCGAAGATTGTTGTGAATCCTGTGAAAATTTCATTCAATACCTTGAAAAGACTTTTGGTGATGAAGAATGTCTAGATTATGAGATCATAGAGGCCCTTTATGAATATTATTCCCAACGGAAAATAACAGAGATTAGATGCTTTGATACAAAGGATCATTCAAAACACACATCAACTTCTTGTTTTCTTGAAGATGAAACAGAGTTGCATCCTAATAGTCAGGAAGAAATTGTTCCAAGTCAGAATTCAGAAATTGCATGCACAAAAAACTTAATAAGTGAACCATATTATGATAATGATCATTTACTTTTGCATGGAAATAGTGAACAAGAAGTTGTTTTCCTTCATTCTTGTGACAGTCAAATTGATATTCTTCCTATTGAAGCACATGAAGAATCAAATATACTTGAAGTGGTTTCTGTATTTAAAGTTTTCCTTGAGCATCCAAAACCCTGTCTTTTGGATGAGAGGTATGGAGATAGTCCTTCACTTATTTTTTTTTCAGATTGTTCTTTCTCTGAGTTTTTAGTTCAAGATCAGGTTTGTGAATACCAAGATGAGGTTTCTGATGAAATGCATGAAATGTCTCTCTAGATCATCCATTTTCTGAAGCACTAGTTCAAGGGAAGATTCGTGCAAATCATAATTTTGAATTAGCATGTGTGAAGGTTTTAGAAAATATAATTATGGCAGAGAATAATCATCAAACATTGCAAGTAGATGATGAAGAGGAGAGCAGCGATAAAGGAGAGGTTGCTTTAGAGCCTCATGCACATGATGATTTTCTTCCAAGTAAAGAAAATGAAGAGTATTTTGAAGAAGAGAAGATTGTCCCGGATCCTATGGATGTGCAAATCTTTGCTATTGATGATATGGTTTCCTCAAATGTATATTTTCAAGAGCAAACATCCCTTGATCCTACTGCGAATGGAAAAATTAATGAACATTTTCATCCTGATAAAAAATTTGCACTGGAAAATGAATGGTGTGCTTGTATTTCTACTGAATTTCAAGACAGGGAAATATTTTATATTATTCAGGATCCCTACACTGATTTGTTACAGTCAACCAGGAAGATGGAATTTATTGTGTTTATGGATCATGAGCACATCTTCAGTGGACACATGAAGTTTCCTAGCCTTTGTTTTTTTTTCCTGCTAAAGGAAAATGCGAGCAGAATTCAAATAAGTAGCCATTTGTTGGATATTCAGCAGGTGGGTGGTTATCATCAGGATTTGAAGCTCGAGGTGAAGGCCCTAAGATCCTGATGGTTTGCTGCCATAAGTAAGTTCAGTCAATATGTTTTTAATAGTCAATTCAGTTCAGTTAGTCATTCAGTTTTCAGCTTTGAGTTTGACCTTTCCATTTTGACTACATGCCCAATCGATAAGGCTACTTGGTATACGCTGTTCTTGACACCTCCAAGGAGCTGCTATCCCCAGCTGGAGACAATGTTAGTGTCAGTATTGTTAGCCTGTCACCTGGATCAAATATGCTTTTGCAATGCTTTCCAGGACTATCAAAATCAAATTTTTTATGTCACTAGGGTTACAGAGTAAAATTTGGTCAGTCTAGAAAGGAGGTTAGTCCTTTGAAAATTCACTCATGCTAGTCATTTATCACATTTCTATGAAGGTTTCATAATAAAAGCAAGTCATTCATCATCATCATTCCATTCAGTTTCAAGTCTTCCATTAGGTTGCTAGGGTTTCCAAGGTCCATCAATTTCATGAATAAATCCAGCAGTGAAAAGAGCATGAAAAGCATCTCTTTGGTATTGATTTGTGAGTTATCACAATTCATCATGTTTTCATGTTTGGAAAGTTCCAGAAGAAGAAGTTCCAATACTCAGGAAAGTGAAAAGACAGCTCAGGTTTCAACATTAAAGGTGACTCTGTTTTTAAAAAGTGAAAAAATTAGTTTTTCAAAGGTTTGTGGGTCCCATTTCTTTTTAAAAAGAGAAATAATTTTTCCTATATAAACTAAAAAGCCCCAAACTTGTTTCATTTACCTCTTATTCACTATTGAGTATTGAGCTCTCCACTCCAAAAGAGAGAAAAAATAAAATTTTTAGACATAATTGGAAAAAATCTCAAGGCGTTGCACACAAAGACAAGGCACTATGCACAAATACAAGGCACTATGCACAGAGACAGTGTGTTGTGCACAGGTGCTATGCATAGCTTAGCTGTGCTACACACGGGCAGAGTGTTCAGAAAATTCCCAAATTTCTCCCAAATTTGATTTTTAAGCATGCAAACTTGATTTCATTGCTTTCTAAGCCAAGAAATAAGTAAGCACACCATTATTCTTGAATCCGTCTTTGCTTTACAAAATCATCTCATTCCAATGATTTTTCAAATTAGGGTTTGTAGTGAAATTTCTCATGGGGAATAATAGGTTGATGATGACCATTTTTATTTTTTGGTTTCTAAACATGTAAAATGTTTCCCTACGCCTATATATATGTTTAATAAACTATTTTAACCACTCAATCAGCCTCAAAGCATAATTTTACCTCTCCAAAAGTGAAATCCTAGTTCATTCCTAGGGATTTTTGGGCACTTTCACTACAAACTCTGTTTTCCCTCCTCACAAAACAATCACTCCTTGATTGCTTCTAAACTCATTTTCATCAGCTCTCAATAGTTCATTGCCACCTCTTTCAAACCTCCTTTGCCATTTTTTCAAACTCCACTTTCACATCACTATAGAAATTCTACAAATTCTCTACAAATATCGCTCTGATACCATGTAGAAATTTCTCTATAGATCAACTAGCTCAGATACCATGTAGAAATTCTGCAAATTCGCTACAAATATCGCTCTGACACCTTTGTAGAAAATTTGAGTGTATATTAACCTGATAATGCAATATACCAATGCTAAATACTATAACCTACTTCTATTATCAATTTGCTTTGCAGAAACTTAAAGATCGAGCAAGAATCAAGCTGAACACATATAAGCAGAAGAAGAAAAATCAATGCAAAATACACAGGAAAATACTCAGGGGAAATCCTCAGCTAAAAACCCCACTATCTGTATTATCATACAAGGTGGAAATACATCAGAATTATACAAAGCCTTAGCTCTCATTGTAGCTAGCTCTCAGTACAATCCTCCTGGATGTTCACAAGTAATCTTGGCTTCTCACAAGCCTTCTCCTCTGCCCTCCTAGCTCCTATTTCCTTGCACTGTTCCTCTGGGATGATCTTCTTCACCCAGTGGAGCACTGCTCTCACACACTACTCTAACTCACTATCAGAACTGCGCAATCCTCAAGGAATCTTGCCTTGACTGCATGCATGAGTTTCCTCTATAGGAAAACACATGCAATCGATAGTACACTATCCTTGACATTTAGCTCAAGTGGGTATTTCTCAAAATAGACATGCATGAGTTTCTGGTGAGGGAATATTCAGTAATATGGAGTACACTTATTGAGTGCATGGATGCATCAATTGACTGATAACTGACAATTAGTTCCTCAAACATTTTGGAACTAGTTTAACTGGACTTAACTCATTAAACTGAGTAACTAATTACAACTCAAATATAACTCAATCTTATCTCCTTAATTAAGGGATAATCTCCTTAATTTAAGGGAGAACTGTTGCATGACTGCAGAAAGAATTCTAACTTGAATTTCTCCAAATAACTAAGTAGCTGGTGTGACTAAATTCGATTTTAATTCACAATTTTAGTTCAAGGCCAAATTAAAATTGAAATTTCTGGATTCTATTTTTCTCATTTCTTGTTGCTATTTTCAACACTCCCTCTCAACAAGAAAGGAATTCAAATCGATCCTGATCGTGAACTTTTGGAATGTTATGCATGCAACACTTCTCTCTAGTGTTGTTGCTCTAGAAACTCCAGAAACAAAATAAAAAAACATCCAACCTAAATCAATATGATGCATCTGTCATCAAAGTCTCTAAGTACTATTGCCTCTGTCAACTAAAAACTTTGCGCTTCTGTTGACTCTGCCTTTCTGTACTGCTTTCAATCCTTCTCTACGCTATTCAATATCTAAATTCTCTAGCCTCTATCACTTTGATCTCTGACTACATGAATCCCACTGATTCCTCTCACTACTATGTACTTTGGGCTCCCGTAGAAAGGTACAATCCATGAGATAAAAGCTCTCAATGGACCGTTCCCAATTTCAGCCTTCATGGGACTATCACTTCACATCGCCTCACCTCACACCTTGAGGTATGGCTACATGTGATCCCTCTGCCCACTTCTCCAATTGTGGCTCCTCCACAATTATCTGAGACTTCTTCTGGGATTGCATGTTGATAGGTAACTTACTCTCCCTCTCAACCACCGAGTCTCTAACATTTTCCTTGTTCCTCAAGGATTTGCATGAATCTTGAACCTCAAGAGCATAATGGTTCTTAACTTGTGAACTGATTGATTTCACCTGTCTCATGGTGATATGTCTAAGAAAAGCCTTTCCCTTACTGAAGACAACATCGTAGACTTTGTCCTCCAACATCGTGACCAATACCAAGTCCTTCTTTAGTCCAGGCACATTCTTCACATCTGTTAAGGTGATAGGAGCTCCATGCTCCCTCTGAAAAGCAACTGTGCTCACTCTTGAAACACTATACCTTTCGTCGTCACCCATGTCTATGCGCATCTTGAGGTCTTTCTCCTCCAAGGCACTGAATAAACTTTTATCGTCAATCATGTGGAATGAGGCTCCACTATCAAGATACCAGACACAACCCATGATCGATGAAACCATGCATGTGATGAGGATATATTCCATTTTGAGCTGAGATGCTAATGCCTAAACTTCCGATCCTTCCGAGGATCCCTTCTTGGACTTCTTCAATGGGCAATTAATCGCATAATGTCCCATCTCGTGACAATTAAAGCATCTCACTTTAGACTTGTCACCCTTCTTCCCTCCATGAGAAGATTTCGATTTGGAATGGGAATCATTCCCCTTCCCTTTCCTTGCCTTACTCGCTAAGGAAGTATTTTCTTCATCATCATCCTTGGATGAAGAACCATCTCGAGTGCTCCTCCTGATCTCATCCTGCATGAGATCTGACCACAGTTGTTCCCAATATGGCAGCTTCTCCCTTCCATTCACAAGGTCCTGGTAGCTATTCCAACTCTTTGGAAGGCCAAGGAGAGCGAGGCTCACCATATCATCATCGGTACTAGTTATTCCTACACTTCTAAGCTCATCTCTGCAAGTGGTGAGCTTGTTCAGATATGTGGAAATAGTATCCCCGTTCTCCATCTTGATTCTTCGAAGTTTATCCTTGAGCGCCAATTTCCTTGGGTTGCTATTGTTCTGGTAGAGGTCCTTCAATGTATTCCACATTGAATATGGAGTATCCTTCCCATGGAGACTCGAGACAATATGGTCTCGAACTCCCTCAAGGATGATCCATCTCACCCTCACCACACACTTCTTCCACTTAGCCAACTCTTGTGCATTAGTTGAACTTGATTTTGGGATTTCTTGATCAATGAAATCCTTCAAGCCATTGTCTTCTAATACAACCTCCATGTGATATTTCCATGCTATGTAATTTGAGCTACCTTCCAAGGCATACTTGAGTCTCAAGCCATAGAACGCCATTGGCCAACCTTGAAGTATGATATGAATTCGATTTGCACCTGCAACCCCGAACTTCAAACTTTGAATTCTCTTCTCTATATACTGTTCACAACTCCAATAAACTTGGCTCTGATACCATGTAGAAATTCTGCAAATTCTCTACAAATCTCGCTCTGATACCATGTAGAAATTTATCTATAGATCATCTAGCTCTGATACCATGTAAAAATTCTGTAAATTCTCTACAAATCTTGCTCTAGGACCTCTGTAGAAAATCTGAGTGTAGATTAACCTGGTAATGCAATATATCAAAGAAAAATACTATAACCTACTTCTACTATTAATTTTCTTTGTGGAAGCTTAAAGATTGAGCAAGAATCAAGTTGAACACATATAACCAGAAGAAGAAGAATGAATGCACAATACACATGAAAATACTCAGGGGAAAGCCTCAGCTAAAAACCCCACTATATCTATTATCATACAAGGTGGAAATACATCAAAATTATACAAAGCCTTAGCTCTCACAACTAGCCAGCTCTCAGTACAATCCTCCTGGATGCTCACAGGCAATCCTAGCTTCTCACTAGCCTTCTCCTTTGCCCTCCAAGATCCTATTTCCTTGTGTTGTTCCTCAAGGATGATCTTCTTCACCCAGTGGAACACTTCTCTCACGCGGTACTCTAACACACTGTCAGAACTGTGCAATCCTCAAGGAACCTTGCCTTGACTGCATGCATGAGTTTCCTTTATAGGAAAACACATATAACTGATAGTACACTGAACCTGACATTTATCTCAATTTGGTCTTTCTCATAATAGACATGCATGAGTATCTGATGAGGGAATCTTCAGTTATCTCAAGTACACTTGTTGAGTGCATGCATGCATCAACTGATTGATAACTCACAATTAGTTCCTCAAACAGTTTGGAACTAATTTAACTAGACTTAACTCAGTAAACTGAGCTAACTAATTAAAAATTAAATATAACTCAATATTATCTCCTTAATTAAGGGATAATCTCCTTAATTTAAGGGAGAATTGTTGCATGACTGTAGAAATACTTCTAACTTGAATTTCTCCAACTAATTAATCCATAATGAATTAATTAATTATTTCCAAGCAGATGGTGAGACTAAATTCAATTTCAATTCACAATTTTAATTCAAGGCCAAATTAAAATTGGAATTTCTGGATTCTATTTTTATCATTTCTTGTTGCTATTTTCAGCAATCACTTCATTTTCCACTCATCTCTCATTGTTTTTTCCCCTATCCTATCATCTAGGGCTTTAAAAATGAAATGAGATTACTTCACCAAGACACATCATCATAGCCTATGGAAGTAGGGTTATCAAACAAATCAAAAGAGGTTCCCAAGGCACCTAGACCTGAGGTGACCAAAACATACCAGAGATGAAAAGGACTTGTGTTTTCTTCTCATGGTGAGAAAGGGGCCAAGCCTTCTACATCAACAAAGTAGGGATGAGCAGCACGGGATAAAGACATAGTTGAGCATGAGTTTGAGCTAGTTTATTTAGAGGCAAAGGATCATACTTCAAGCATGCAACAGACAATCAGAGATAAATACTATTAGATCAAGGATCTTACAGTCAACATGGCGAGAGCTAGATACATCATTTCATTCCTTGAACATGAGAATAGTCAGCTCAAAGCAAAGCAATTGATCATGTAAAAAGAGAAAACCAGATTATTACAGTAGGTTTCCAATGACAAAGAAATCATAGATTCAAGTGAGATTGAAGGAGAAAAAGGGAAAGGTAAGAGGAAAAGGCCAAGAACAAAGGGCATAAAGTAGGCATTACAAGAAGAGGAAGAACACATTTTGTTGAATGAAGACATAGACCTAGAAGACAGCATTGCTCTTGAGGTCAATCAAGACAAGGAGTATTGGCTCAACAGGGTGGATGAACACTTGGAGAAGTTCCTTGAGAAGGAAAATAGAGATAACTAGTTGCTTAGGCATATGGCACACCACTAGCAAGCTCAAAACATGACCGCCAATGTCAAGGTCAAGTAGCTCGAAAACAAGGTCAAGGAAGCCAAAAAATACCAAAAGTATGAGGGAAACTTGGAGATGCTTGCTAAAGCATCTATTAAGGTTTAAAAAACATGTTTTTATAGCTTCCAGCCAATTTTTAGCAAATTCTGATCACTTTTAGTTTTTTGAGAATTTTTTAGCTAAATTCAAAAAATCAACAACTCCAAATGCCGCTGCGCTTTTTACTCAGGCCTCTATTTCCAGAAACATTTATATTTTTGGAAAGCTCTTGCCATACTCTAGAAACCCATTTTCTCAAAATTTTGTAGAGGTGGCTCATTTTTGGAGAAAAGTGGCAAAGAACTAGCATTTTGGACCCTTTTTTGACAGGTGCTGCACACCTGGAGTGACCTTGGGAGAATGATTTTTGAAGGCCTACCCATGGGTCAAATTCAAAATTAAAACTGTTCTGGAAACTATACTTGAAGGAATAGTTTACTGTTCTCTCATACTTGCATTTAGACCTCTGGCATGCACCTAAAAATCATCTCAAAGTTAGCACTGCACTTCTGCACTTTTCTGTGTTTTAATTTGTAAATTTCACTGTGTAAAATCTCTAGTTTCCAGTTTGACTTAGTCAAAGCCAAACCTCATTATGTAATGGAACTAGTTTCGAGGCTAGGTGACGTAGGCATGAATAAATGCACATCATAGGTTGTTTTTGTGTTGGGTGTGGAGCCTGATTATCTCCTATATTCAAAGGTATCACCACATTGGACCCCAGTTCAAAATGGGGTGGCAATGCTACCCCTAAAATATTCGTTGCAAGGGGGGTCTAGGGGGGGCGACTGTGACCCTTTTGGATCCCCCCTGGTGAGGGGATCAGGGGTAGCACCCCCAAAGCTAAGAATAGATGTAAAATTGACTCGTAAAATGTTGTAATTTCATAGTCAATCTAGGTCATTCATTAAGCGGAGATCTGACTGTAGAGGTTATGTTTAGTTTAGGGTTTTTTGCCCTAGAAGGAAACCCCTCGCTATATATGAGGGAATTGTATTGTGTCTATGTAGATTGGTATTCTGAGCGAGGAAGAGAGAGAATATTGAAGGCAAAGAGGGAGTTACAGTGGATCTATTTTAGGTTGTATCTCTTCAGTTTGCTGGATAATATAAAAAGAAGGACTGGTTGTTTCTCCATGGACATAGCCCAAAATGGGTGAACCACGTATATCTGTGTCTCTCTTGTTTTATGCGTTTTCTGTGTTTATATTTCTACAATATTTTATGTGTTCCATTGCTCTGTAATATATAATTTTATAACATTTTGATTTTTATTAAGCCTCATAAAAGAAGCAAACTCCTAAACAAACTCTCCAAGAAGTGTTTGAGTTTCACCTTCTCACTCTCACATGTTGGTTGAGAGAATCTTGGAGTGAGTTCCCCCACAAAGGAATTTGACTCCTGAAGGTTGGAAAGTGGTCTAAGAGAGGCTATATGTATCATTTCTCTTTCGGAGAGAAGCTTTGAACTTTTTTGTGGAGGAGGCTTGTATGTAATCATCTTTTCAGCTAATACAGAGACCATTGCGGCTATTTTCAAGGAACTCTATCCCAATGAGTTCATGGTGTTTTTTCTTCATTCTATTTGTTTTCTAAAGGTTAAAGCATCCTTATCTACATGATATCTCTTCTTTCTATGGATTCCTTACAGTGAAATATACAGAATTATTGTTTCTCAAGCTCTGTTATTTGGTTTTCATAGTTATGTTTATGTTTCCTAGGCTAATGAAATCATGTTTACTTATGCTCATTAGTTTCTTCTACATTTTCTCTTCTATACTACACTAAAAATATTCTAAATACACCATGGCTTATGATATCTATCTCCTTCTCATATTTCCTTCTACACACCTACAGCGTAGACCTAGTTGTGCCTCTAAACCCTAAGTTCAGCAAACCCTAAAACCCAAATTTTCACAAACAAACAAACAAATAGATATATATATATATATATATATATATCCTAAAAATCATTTTCTTTAAATTCATATAACTGATGAGCGACTTAGAGAGACCCCTTTCATGCTCATTAGGGCTAGCTACTGAGATGAAGTGGTTTGAGGTTACCCTTCTCGATTTCCTTTCTAGTCTAGGAAATTGTAAGGACTAACAAAACCCACGTATACTTCTTGAAATTTCAACATTTTTATCCCTCTGCCTATGAACTACAATGCCTTTGTCAAAACACTTTGTCACATCTATAGACGCATCCTATTGACATTTGTATCAAGTTGGTTTCCATCAAATAACGACTCATCAAGTAGGTTGTCATCAAGGGAAACATATCAGGTAGGTTTCCATCAAGGGAAACATATAATTCATAATTCCAAAACTTTTAGGTATGACTCTATCAAGACATAAGGCATTAGAAAACTGATTATCCCAATTCTTTTGGTGATGTTGAATAGCATTTTTGAGGATTTTAATCAGGTTTTTGTTTGTGGACTCTGCTAGACCATTACTTTGAGGGTAATAGTTAGAAGAGAATTTAATATTAATACCTATGTCTAGGAAGAGCTTGATCATCTTAAGAAAAGAAAAATATCAAGCATTATCAAATACAAAATATAATGGACCTCCAAAACTTATAATTATCGAGGTTTCTAGGAAAGATTGTAGTTGTTCATCGTTGACTTTTTTTAAAGGAATTCCTTTAGTCCATCTTGTGAAATAATCAGCAGTTGTGGTAATGTATTTATGTAATTTTAAAGAGCTTGGATTAATATCACCAATGATATCTATTCCCCATTGTTCAAATGATCCTTCAACTTCAACATGTTTAAGAGGAAGAGCCAATTTTTTTCTTTTCCTTTTGTTGTTTGACATTCTTTACACTTCGTTGCATCTGAATAAGAACCCTTGAATAGAGTGGGCTAGTAATAACCTTCTTGTAAGAAATTATGTGCAGTAGTTTGTCCTCCAAAATGTCCCCTAGAAGGTTTGTCATGTAGCTCTACTAAGAATTTTTCTGCATCAAATTTCTCAAGGCATCTTAGTAAAACATCATCATAATTTTTCTAAAAAGAATGCCATCAATTAATTGATATTTAGAACATTTCAACCGTAAAGCTAATTTTTGTTTAATTGATAGATGGTTCAAAGAAGTACCATGAATTAAGAAGTTTTTTTATATCTGCATACCATGTATTTGTTGGTACAGGTACATACAATATTTTTTCTTGATTCATTTCAAATTCATTGTACCATCCTACTTCAAAATTGGAACTTTGATCTTCCTTTGGGTGATATCCTTCTGCTTTAGCTAATAATTTACATAGACCTTGTCCTCTTATGACTTTAGATGGTTTTATTTCTAAATCATATTCTTGCAATGTAGTCATCCAGTTTTCTCTTTTTTCTCCTAAGTCCTTTTGAACCAACAAATTTCTAACTACAGGATGGGGAACTATCACTTTAGTATGGGATTTCAACAAAAAAGGTCTAAAGTGTTTGACTAATTTATAGACAACATAAGTTTTCTTATCTATTTCTGGATAGTTTAATTCAACACCTTGAAAGCTAGAACTCATGAAATAAATAGGAATTTTTGTATCTTCATAATTTTTCTGAGTGAGAACTATTGCATAGGAGATATCAGATGCAAATGTATATAGAAAAAATTATTTATCAAAATTTGGATTGATTAATGCTAGAGAAACAACAATGGATTCTTTAATATTTTCAAAATAATATTTTTCTAGAGATCCCCATTTAAAAACATGATCCTTCTTTATCATATATCTATCATTGGTCTAACTATTTCAGCGAAACTTGGAATAAATCTTCGAACAAAATTAATCTTTCCTAGAAAAGATTGCATAGATTTTTTGTTATGAGGAAGAACAATTTGCAAGATTGATTTGATTCTATCTAGATCAATAATAATACCTTATTTAGAAACTATAAATCCCAATAATTTACCTTCAGTGACAACAAATATTGTTTTTTTGGGATTTAATGAGATTCCATATTTTTGACATCTTTCAAAGATTTTTCTCAAATGATCAACATGTTGAATTCTTTTCTTTGAATAAATTATAATATCATCCAGATATACCACCATGAATTTATTAATAGTCTATTAAAAGTAATATTGATGGCTCGTTGAAAAGTAACCCCTATGTTGATTAACCTAAATGACATATTTTTATAAGTATATGTACCCCATTTGGTTCAAAAAGTGGTTTTAATTTGATATTACAGTGCAACCAAAATCTAGTTATAACCAGAGAATCTATCAAGAAGAGAGAACATTTCAGATCCTACAATTGATTAAAGAATTGTTCTATTGGAGGGAAATGATAATTGTCTTTTTCAGATGATTTATTTAGATTTAGAAAATAAATTCAGATTCTAATATCTCTATTTTTCTTTCGATTTGGAACAAAATTTGATACCCATTGTGAATTCTTGACTACGAAAATAATTCATGCTTTTAAAATTTTATTAAGCTCTTATTTGATCTAACCCTCAAGTATAGGATGCGTTTTTATTAATTTACATTGAAAATGTTTAGTATCAGATTTTATTGGAATTACATGTAGTATGATTTAGTATCATAAATCATCAAATCATCGTAAGTCCAAACAAAGACATCCTTATATTTCTTGAATAATTTGATCTAGATCACTTAGTAGGTGTACAATTGTTTCCCAAAATAATATTTTGAGGTTTTTTCCTTTTTTTTTAAATTAACAACTTCAAATTGCATTGAAGAACTACTAGTTTTGCAATTTGTACTCCCTTTGAATCTATGTTGAATATCATATAAAATTTAATCAGACTATAGATTTTGGAATAAAATTTGACATTCTACATCATCCAGAAAATCTAATTGCAATTGAGCAGTATATTGATATTCATCAATAATAGATCCTATGAAAGTATCTTCTAAGGTGAAGAAAGCTTTGATTTGATCATCATCATCAAATACTCTTAAATTTTGAATATTGTTGACAATTGAAGGTCTGAAAAGAATTTCTATTGAAAAATGTTTTGGAGAAACATTTTCAACTAGCAGTAGCTTTGATGCAACATTAGCAAGTAGATCAACATCATAATTTTTAGAACGAGGTATAGAATCTAACTCAAAGTTATCAACGTTTTGAGCTAAGTCCCATACTTGTTGCCTGTAACTTTCAGAAGATTGGATATGCAATGAATGGTTTTATTTCATTGTTTTATAATAATTTCTTAATCGAACAATGTATACTTTGAAATGGGAACTATAAACTCAAAAAGGGAACTCTTGCAAAAAAACCCAAAAAAAATTAAAAACGGTGCTAAAAATGAAAAGTGTGTATACTAGAATGATGGTTTTTTTAGAGTCAATTTTGAACATGTTCTAAAAATGGCAGTGAAAACGATTTTTTCGTGCAAAAATTGTGCAAAAAACACCTTGAAAACGAAAAGTGTTGATACTAGAATGATGCTTTTTTTTTTAGAGTCAATTTTCAACATTTTTAAAAAATGCCAGTAAAACCGAATTTTTATGTGCAAAAAAGAAGTTGTTTTTAGGGAAAAAACACACTAATGTGTTTGGTAGAATAACATTTTTCTTTCCCAAGTATAATTTCAACATGTTTTAGTAATGACGATAAAGATAAAATAATGGGATCTGAAACACATTAAAATTATATTAGTTTTCATCCATGTTGTTAAACATATAATAACATCATACTAAAGATCACTAAAATTCTAATTGTTTTCAACCTTAAAATTAAAGATACAAAAAAGATTGGAAATTTTTCAACCATAAAGTTAAAAGATCATGACATTATGAACAAATTACATGACTAAATTAATCAAAATGTCATTATTTGTAGATTGAATGAAACATACATTATATCTCTAATTTATTGTTGCAATGTAAATATTCTAAACAACAAAAATCAACATAACTAAAACATATAATCCAACAACATAAAAATGACTCATAACTTCTGATTTAATACCATATGGAAATCAAAATTTTTATTTCAAGATACGATGCAAACATCAGTTATATAAATTGTCTTACATAATTATTCAAAATCACTCATATTTTCTTGCACACCATCAGAATTCACATCTTGAGATGAATGACTGGATGGAGATGAAGATGTTCCATATTCTTCTGTTTCATAAACTAGTGCGCCATTTGGGTCCACACGTATGCCCACCATTTTAGGTTTCAAAATTGTTCTGGATCTATGATTGGTTTCAGCAGACTCCCATCTCAACACTGTTCCTTCTGGTAACAACCTTTTTAGAATCTCTATTGTATAGAAGTGAAGAGTTTCTCTCTTTGTTAAATTGAAGTCATAAACAAGTATGTCAACATCCTCCAATTTTAAGAGGTCTATGCGACGACGATTTATATTTGTACCCTTTCTTTTTCTCTTTCTGCCAATTTTTTTTATCAGTTGCCATCTCTGGCTTATACACACCATTGAATGGTGTGTATTTGTGGCATACCAATGTACTTCAACACCTGTAACATCTTCATTTTCTATAAAGACCTTTATAACCTTAGAAACCCAGAATGGATAGCCATTGGGATCTCCATCTGCCAGCACTACGATCATCCAACCCTCCTTAATATCTTGTACTAAACCCCTGTAAAGGTCTTCCATGGCTTCAGGTTGTGCAAGAGATCTTCTGGAACCAATATACATCTCTCTTTTCTCTACCTATGAAGAATTAATAATACATTGAGATTGTTGTTGTTCAACAATGTTTCTTTCCTCATGTTCATTTGACACATTTTCTGGCCAAGTAAATGGATTTTTGAAAGGTATATCTTCATTTGTTGATCTTGAAATGATATCACTTTGATTATTGAAAAATGACTCCCACCAAACTGAATCAACAATGTCAATGTACTCATATGTATATCTAATACATTTTTTTATTTCTTCTAGGCAATCAGAGTAATCTATATCTCTATTCTGCCTGTGTGCATTATGAACTTCACCAACTGAATGCAGATATTGGATGATCTAGAATGAACTTCAAAAATTCCAAACCTGATGATGGTGCCCATTCTAAAGTAGTTGAATACTTCTTGCCTCATATTAGTGTTTTCCCATAAAAATTTTTGATACGAAATTGATGTTGGAAGCTAATGTCGTTAAGTTGTTCAATGCATTTCTCCTCACCATGTGATCTCGGAATAAACCTTCGCACAACAATTTCTTCCAACACATCAAAAGTAGGCTCTGGCATGTATGATTTATTAATACATTCAATTAATGATGGAAAGCTCCCAACTTCCTTCCTCCTCAATGTGACTGAAAAATGACTAAACCTCTGATCAATATGGTCATGAGTGTACCCAACAAGAAGGAAACCAACCTTTCCTTCTAAAAATTATCAATTCAACAAGCATGTTTAGATATCCAAAAACAACCTGATTTTTTGTTTTCATGACAAGTGTTGTCCAATTGTAGATACAAAACTTCAGGAAGATTACCAGACCAAGGAGAAAGCACATCATGAATTATGGTTATTGTCAGATTTTCATCATTATTAATATTTGAAGTTTTGAAGCACACCCTTGGCAACATTTTCCCATTGAATACTATAGAACCGACCAAGTGATAGTGAATAAAATTTTCCTCCCGTAAATTTTTGGATGTGCGAACAAAATGTGGTAAAAGTGTTTTCTTATGGTCCATACCATCAATTATTAAACCCAAATATCTATTTGAATTATCATAACACTTCTTTCGATGCCTGTACAACTTTTTCCTTTCACTTGTTTATTGTTCACAATGCTCCTAAAGTTATTTGACAATGGAATCTACAAAGCATAAAAGAAAGTCATTAAAAGATATGTTTTCATAGTTGATGACTATACAATTTTAAAAGTTAAAGTTATGAACGCTTACCTCATTTTGACCCTTCTCATTTACCCCTTTTTGATTTAAGAGAAGCACATGTACTGCAAATCCCCATCCTTGTCTTCTTAGGAATACAGACATTGTTGAATTCTTTCTTCCATACCTTCACAAAATATTGATATGTAATAAATTGACCATGTCCCTCAGAACCTTTTGCATATTCTTTGTATAAGTTGTAGATTTCTCATCTTGAAAAATTATCTGGAATATGTATTGTCTCTCTATTTGGCATACACTCTCCACGCTTTGAAAATAAATCTTTCATGCATGACATTACAACATTTGATAATGGCCCAAACTGTCGTTTATGACATACTTTTGAATAAAAAGTGGGATCCTTTTCCAAATTTTCTTGAATTCTTGAGAGACAAAAAATACCCATCGAATGAAACATTTTGAAAGCCTTTCTATAGATAAATAAGGACCCAATATGATAATCATAACCTGACAATGTAGATTGCATGCACCCAACTAAATATGAATTTTGCATTCTTTCATTCATTGACAAATATCTCTTCATTTTCTCTAATGCAAATTTGAAATTCATATGTTTCAAGCAATCTTTTTGACAACATTCACTTGAAATGAGAGCGCTAATAGAACTTCTTCTCATCATATATTCTGCTATACCCCGTGTATAACTAGAAAATATTGGATTGATACGAAAAGGTATACTCCTACTCCTCGATACAATATTTCCTGGCAATATATCCATCACTGAATCATCATTTGTATGAGCAGTTTCATCACTATTCTGAGGAATGTTATCCTCACTATGATCAGTTGTTCTTTTGAAATAATGACTTGGAGGATATTCTTCATCTTCCCCTTCTTGAGTGCTACTTTCATAATGCTTAAAATTAGGACTAAATGGAAAATTTGACTTGATGTTTATTGAATATTCTTCCTCATGTGCATTGTCAATGCTACTCTCATAGTCCATAGGATTAGGACTACATCGAAAATGTGATTATTTACTTACAGAAAATTCTACATCCTGTCCTTTGTCACTACTACTCTCATAGTCATTAGGATTAGGACTAAGTGCTTCATCCTGTCCTTCGCCACTACTTCTCTCATAGTCCTTAGGATTAGGACTAAGTGGAAACTACAACTCTTTATTTATTTGAAAATATTCATCATGTTCTTCATCACTACTGCTCTCATAGTCCATAGGGTTAGGACTAAGTGGACACTATGATACTCTATTCATTTGAAATACTTCATCATGTTCTTCATCACTACTGCTTTCATAGTCCATAGGATTAGGACTAAGTGGACACCATGACACATTATTCTTTTGAAATTCTTCATCATGTTCTTCATCACTGCTGCTTTCATAATCCATAGGATTAGGACTAAGTGGACACTGTGACACTCTATTTAGTTGAAATTCTTCATCATGCTCTTCATCATTGTTGCTCTTATAGTCCATAGGATTAGGACTAAGTGGACACCGTGACACTCTATTCTTTTGAAATTCTTCATCATGATCTTCATCATTGCTGCTCTCATATTCCATAGGATTAGGGCTAAGTCAACACTGTGACACTCCATTATTTTGAAATTCATCATCATGCCTTTCATCACTATTTCTCTCATATTCCATAGGATTAAGACTAAGTGGACACTGTGACACTCCATTCTTTTGAAATTTGTCATCAAGATTTTCATCACTGTTACTTTCATAGTCCATAGGAATAGGACTAAGTGGACACCGTGACACTCCATTCCTTTGAAATTCCTCATCATGCTCTTCATTAATGTTGCTCTCATAATCCATAGGATTAGGACTAAGTGGAAACTATGACTCTTTATTTATTTAAAATTCTTCATCTCGTCTTTCATCAATGTTTCTCTCATAGTCCTTAGGATTAGGACTAAGTGGAAGAATTGATTCTCTATTCATAGTGGAAGAATTTCCCTTGTATTCATCAATATGAATAGAGTTGTTACGTGACAGAGATGTTGATGCTTCACAAAGTGAAACATCACTATCAGAAGAATCCATGCCTTTTAAATATAAGAGGTTGAATGATACAAATGCAGACTCTCCTAATGATAATATATAGCTTAAATAATTAAAATTTCCTTCCAAAAATTTTCGCCAAAATGTTTCCCTCCAAAAATTTCATTTCATGTATTTCCCTCCATTATTTTCTTTTAGAATTTATTGAAAAATTTTAACTAAAACTTTCTTATGAAATAAATCTTTTAAATTAAAATTACAAACTAAATCTTTTACCTAAATTAATTTATTACTTAAACTATATAATATTTACTAGACAATTGAATGTATTTTTTAATTTTTATTATACCTTCTAAAACAAATTAATCTCACATTCACCGTGCTTTAAAAAATTTCCGTAATGTTCACTTTATCATAGTTTCCTATATCGCCACAATAAACTTTACATGTTAAAATTTATAAAAACAAATTAATCTCACATTAATCGTACTGTAAAACAATTCCGTAATTTCCCTTATATAATAAATTTCATTATCACTATTCCACACATCACATCAAGGTTTTTTGAGGTTCGTTAAAAGACTTGGAGCAAATTTGTGGAGCTACTACATTGCTATCAACAACATAGTCAACAAAGGATTATCACATTTGAAATGTTAGTTAATTTTTTTGCTGTGCAAATTTTAAAATTAAATAAGTTTAATGATTTTTTTTTTAGAATTAAAAATTTTTGTGGGACAGATTTACCCACTACGTCCACAGTGGGCATGGTCGGCCAGATCATGCTCCCGACAGCCCAATGGGTCCATGGGTGAGGGATGGGGAGGTTGGCTGCCCAGCACCCCGCCCCACCTCGGCAGCCTAACGGCCTACCGCACGGGCTGGTCATTGGGCTGCCGGTGTGGGGTGGGGGGTTGGTGCATGGCCCCCCGCCCCACCCTGGCGGTAGGTCGTTGGGTTGTTGGGGTGGGGCGGGGCACTGGTGGCCAACACCCCCTGCCCTACCAAGGCGGCCCAACGACTGGCCACGGCGGCGGGCCATTGGGCCACTGAGGTTGAGTAGGGGGGCTGGCACCTGGACCCCCATCCCACCTCGACAGCAGGCCATTGGGCTGCTGGGGTGGGGCAAGGGGGCTGGCGCAAGCCCCCCTGCCCCACCCTGGCAGCGGGCCGTTGGGCTACCAAGGTGGGGCCTGCTAGGGTGGGGCTAGGGCTGGTTGCCAGCTCCCCACCCCACCCTGGCAGGCCATCCCCCCGCCCTGCCATAGTAGCCCAACCGTCCATGAGGTTAACAAGCCAATTCTCGGAATTGGCTTGCCACCCTCGCGGTCCAACGACTGACCAGGGTGGCGGCTGTTGGGCCGCCAGGGTGGGGTGGGGGGTTGGGTGCTAGCCCCCTCTCCCCACCCTGATGGCCCAATGGCCAGCCACCCCGGCCGACCATTGGGCCGCCATGGTGGGGCGGGGGATCTAGAAATCTGCCCCCCCACCCCACCCTTGTAGGCCGTTGGACTGCCCGGGTGGGCTGGGGGGCTGGGCGAGGCTGGACTTGGTAGTGGGGGTGGTTGTTGGGCTGCCAGGGTGGGGTAGGGGGGCTAGGCCCAACTGTCAGCTCGTGTGGCTGGTCGATTTTTAGGATGGGGCGGCAGGGTGCTGTATTTTTTAAATTTCTTATTTATTTATTTTTTTTAAATTGTTATGTTTTACAAAATTAATTATCATTTATTGTTTTGTTTGTTGATTTAAGCTATAATTTTTTCGTAATTGACTGATTTGTATGCGTGTATTTTTTTCATGAAAATGGCATCAAAGAAGATTTATGTGAATCTTTCTGGACCAAAGAATATTAAAGGTGAATCTTCAAAAGACAATGTTGAATGAACCAAACCTGAGCTGATAGCTACAAATCTAAGTGCCTCAAATGATAAAAATATGACTCATACTGGGAAAATTCAAAAGAAGTGAAACTTCCAACAAATGTCTACTATGTGAAAGAAATAGAAAGCCAAGACGTGCAGATATATCTATATGTTGATATACCTAATGATAATGGAATTTATGAGGTGCTGGGAAAGGTCATAGACATGTGTTTTTTACCGGACAGTGAAGTCGTTTACATACTTACCAAAATCGTCCAAGTCACTTGAGATGATTAAATATCGGTTATTATATTCATTGTATGACACGAGAGAGGTATCTACAAAGTTGTGTAAACAAATCATAAGTGAGATGAAACAAATATCATAAGTATTATTATTTATATTTATGTTTCGCATTCTTGTAACTATATCATTATATTTTTATAACTTTGTTTTTATTGGCATATGATATTTTGTATGGAAGAATTTTGTTGAAAGTGTTTCAATTATGTTGGGAGGCATTAATTTCATAGAGCATGATATTATGAAAGTTGTCAACAATTTCTACTGAGTGTCAAAAGAAGATATGGCAAACAAGCAAAATTTAGTAATTCATGATGCTAAAAAACTACATCCAAGGGATCAGAAAGAAATGCCTCTAGTGGATAAATCTACCAAAGGTAGACAGGTTACATTTGAAGATGAGGAAGTTGAAACTGACACTGGAGAATATGTTGTCGTTACTGAGGATGACATTGGAATTGATGTTAGAAAGGAGAAGATCTGTAAAAGACAAAAGGTAGAAATGCTCAAGAACAAATATGTTCTAGTTAATGATGAGAATGTTATCAGGAAGAAAAGTAAAGTTGAACATTCTCAAGTAGTCATTACCAATAGTGAAGATCCTAGTGAAACTTGAAAAGAAAGAAGATAAATCATTACACCAGGAGTTGATTTAGAGGATGGCATTATTAAAACAAAACAAAATTCCATTTGACAGAACTTGACAAAGAGAAACTTAATTGAGGGTGGTTGTAAATTTCATTTTAATGTGATACAAATCTATAAGGCAAGTGAAGGACAGTGTAAATATCAAATCAAAAAGCCACACCACCTGCATGTTCACAACTTGTAGACATTATTGAGGTACAATTCATATGCTCATGTGGTTAATTATGTGCTTCTTGTTGATCCAGTTCAAGTTCCCAACAAAGAAGAATTTGATAAGTCAAAATGTTTTGAATACAATTACTATGTGCTTGGGGGGAACCATTCTGTAGAAGCTAAAAAATAATTGATGGAGGACTGAAACAATGAAATGTATCATTTATGCTGGTTTATCAGATACAGAAGTAAAGTTAGTGGCATGAGATCATAATTCAGATAATGAATATAGGATGTTTATGAATTTCATCCAAAGGGTTATATTTATCCATGGTGAAATTGAAGAAAAATGTGGTGGGGATAATATAAATGTTACTATAGATTTACGAAAGGAATGTTCTATGGAAATAGGCTATCAAATTGAGGAGAAAATCAATTCAAAAGGTGATAGAGTAAATACGTATTTATTCCAAGGTATTGATAACATTTTCCAGTTGGAACTTAGAACTGGAGAGATATGGGAATTGATTAATGTGAATTTTATCATGTGGGAGAACATTGACCTTAAAACCAGAAGGTCAAAAGGTCTAAACCATTGATATGTAGCAACAGTAAATCAGGCCCTGAAATGAAGCAACTTTTAGAAGATATGACTATCACACCTTGGAGAGCATTGCAAGGAGTGAAGAATTAAAAACTTGTCAAAGCAATATTATCTCGTGTGAGATCAGGAGAATTATCATTGGAGGAAATGTTTGAGGAATTTCAAAAGTAAGTTTGTTGAATTATTTTTACTTATTTCTAGATTATAATTTTCTTTTAAATATAACATATTGTTCTTGGTAGTATTTGTTATGCATATCATTATATTAACTTTTTTTACTTTATGTATGCAGTCACAAATTTTACATGAAAATACAAGAACAAATGGTTAAATTGTTGAATCAAGATAGTTGGGATGATGTTGTACGCAACTATCCAGATTCAAGTTCTACATCAATATTAAAAAAAAAAAATCTTGCATTTAAAAAGGTATGTTGATTTATACATTCATTTTTATTGATCTTTATACTATTTCATTTTAGAACTTACACATATACTTGTTTATTTTATTAAATATGAGGAAGGATGCAAATGGAGCACCAGATAGTTTTAGAACCTTTATTGAAAAAATTAAGATCAAAAGACTGAAGAAGCAACGTATTAAGAATGTTGAACTTAACCCAACACTTACTCATTTCATTTGGAATGGGCTTGAAACTATTCAATATCAAGTAATACAAGGCGACTGTGAAGACATTGCTAAACTCATACCTAAAAGGGATTATGCCCTAGTTATTTCATATATTCCCCATGGTTTCAATATTCCAAACATTGACTATGATAGTGACCCTTATACTTATCAAGCTTTTAGTAAAGTGGTTGCAATATTTCTAGAAGTCACATCATCAACATTATGGATATTTGTGACATTTCATTCAGACACACAATTGGCAATGGTATTGTCAAGCTTCAAGGGGAAAACAAACTCAAGGATGTAGCTTACATGGTAAGACGTTGAAAATATATACTTGATTAATGTTAAAAAACTCATTTATGTACAAGTTAATTGAACTTTTACTATTTCATGTTACAAGAAAAAGTCAAATCTTTTTAACCGTGAAGATCAAAGAATTTAAACATGTTTAAACATGCTTATAAAAGAAAAACAAGTTTATAAAATAATTTAAACATGTTTTTAAAAAAAAACAAGTTTTTTTCACAATGTTTACAAAAGAAAAACAAGTTTTTTCCTAATGTTGAATTCTTCAAGAGTTGTTTGATTAGGGTTGGGAGGGTGGATTCCTTCTAAAATGTCTCCACGTTTTTTTATTACTAAAGTTTTAGAAAGGAAAATTTTCACATCATTTATCTCATTAGACATATTTTAATTACCTTTTGGATTGAGTCTAAATTGATATCATCTTTTTATTTTTTGTCATCAACTATTTTACTAGTTGAACTATTTTTAGAAGAAGATTGATCCAAGTGGCTCTAGAGACACACACATGGCAAAGAGGGCTTATGGAAGCTCAAAAATCAAGCTAATCAGAATGCTTTCAAACTAGGACCAGAGCATAGATCTCGTCATCCTGATTGCAGTGGTGCAAACGGTTCATCAATCTGAGTCCGGATGAAGACATAGAGGTAGTCAAAGTTTTGGTTGACTTTTACTGACTAGGTAGGCTTAAAGAGGCCATAGTTTGGACAAAATCTAGCCACCAAATTCCGGCCAACCTGGGCCAGATTCCAGGCTCAATCCCCACCCCACGACTCTCCTCCAACCTCACGTAATAACCATTATGTGCCATCAAATAAGGCAAGACCGGCGAGGATTGAACTCGCCCGGCCCAGGTGGGCCGGCCCCCACCGGTCGGCCCCATGTCCCAGCATGAACCACCAAAAGTCAACCCTTAAACACACCATCGGAACTTAATGCAACAGTTCAAATTTAATGTGCCAACAACTCCGCACCATTTTGATGACCATTATGGTTGCGGCTATAATGATACAACCAAATAAAAAAATGTAATGTATTAAAAGGAGAGGGGCGGGGTTTGACCACCCAACCCCTCCTCAATTAATTTCGGCTTTATACCGATCCACCAAAATGACTTCTTTGATTACTCCGCCCGGGAAAATTTATATAATCCCTCATTTTACCAGTGCACCCAGGAAAGAGATGGGGGAACCAGGAGCAGGCACGGAAAATGAGGTAGAATTTTTTTAATTAATTTTTATGCAGGTGGAACCATGACTGAGCAAAATTTCCAGGAGGGTGAAATTTTTGCAGCGTCCAAATTGGAAAAATTTTATGTCGATCTTACACCTCTCAGCGACATGAACCTGATAGTGCAGTCAGTTTCCTAATCTAAGTAGCAGATTTGTAGAGGACCTGGAGGAGGAAATTTTTAAGGAATCTAGGGGGAATCTAAAAGATTCCTTGAGCCCCAGATTTTCACTTTCTGAGAATTCAGAAATTTGACAGTCGATATTGCACTATTCGACGCCACAAATCTCATGGTGCATTCAAATTTTCCATTTTCTCATTTCATTTTTTGGCCACTTTTCTAAGTGGAGTGCAAGTGTCAGCATTCAGCATGCGAGCAACCATTTCCATGAGATTCGACGCCATGAGATCGATGTGCAACCAGCTTCAGCGATTTGACCAAGATGTGAGGTATATGCAGTGTGTTCATGTACTTTTGCTATGTGTTGTGCTGCATAGATCCTTGTTTGATGTGGGATCTTGTTTCTTACTCGTTTTCGTGATTCTTGCTTAATGTGATGCGGAATCATCTGTGTGATTTACTTATTGTGATGATTCGTCATATTTTATTCAAGGTCCCTTTGTCGTTATGTTGATGGGATACTCATGTTGTCATCATGTATGTTTGAATTGAGATCCCTTTTATGCCATGTTTGTGGGATGCTCATCATGCATGTGTTTGTGTCATACTCATAGGAGTCCTTTTTTACTAAGAGTTCTTGTAGCGGAACATGTCTTGGAGCCACTCCTGCATGAGGGAATTTTCCTTGTATGATAATGACATCACCTCTTATGTACATCATCACTATTGACAACACTTAATGCAACACCTACACCATCTTGACATCGAGGCTCAAAGACGTAGTCCCTCCTAGACGAACTCCGTTATCAACTGCTTATGTTTTCATGTGTTGATGAATATAATGTTCCTCTTCTTTACAACATGTAGATGTATTCATTTATGTTCTTTTAAAAATGCAATTTAACACATCACAAAGGAAAAAGGTCTTGGAAGGGTCCTTCGTCACACCGAGACCTAAATCAAGTGGTATTGAAGTGGTCTTTGCATGGATGTGAATTGCAACATGAACAATGGAATGTGCAGCAACAAAGGATGAAAAAACGATGTACGAGACCATGCTCAAAATTTCCAAAAGGGTGGAAATAACGTATGAAACTCTACAGAAAGAGACAGAGGAA
This sequence comes from Pinus tabuliformis, assembly GCA_031772625.1. NCBI lineage: Eukaryota > Viridiplantae > Streptophyta > Pinopsida > Pinales > Pinaceae > Pinus > Pinus tabuliformis. The sequence goes on from CM062804.1 coordinate 661,020,098, forward strand.
AAGGAGAGATTGCAGCTTCAGTTGCGAGCCATGGAAGAGGCCCTGGAATAACTGAAGCACAAAAAATAGAATCTTCAAATAGATAATGCTAAATTGAAGATGCTTCCACATGAAGAGGAAGAGGAGAAACATAGATTTCTACGACAGCTACAAGCAAAGGACGAGGCCTTGGAAAAGTTGTAGCATGACCCATGTGAGGTAAAAAGTAATTCTCTAAATTCATGTTTGTGTCTTGATAATGATTTCGCTATTTTTGAAAATCATACCATAGGAATTGGCTCCAAACTGTTAAAGAAAATGGGGTATGAGGGAAAAGTCTTGGGCGTTAATGGCCAAGGCATTGTCAACCCCATCAATGTAGAAGAATTACCTCATCAAGCAGGACTTTCGTATGTCAGAAAGGAAGTTGGGAAATGCACCGAGATAGCTAGTGAACCACCAACAACAGATGATGAAAAAACCTCATCAATTCTTTCCAAATTGATAGAGGAGGTAAAAGATGTTGATTTCCTTTCGATTTCATCTTTACATAGTATGATTTCTATTGGAGGTTTGGAGATACCAATTACAGGAACAAACATGAGGCTCCTTACCAGGACGAGGCACAAGGAGGAAAAAGAACTTGGTATTAATAACCAAGGCATAAATCAACCTTTAGAGGTTGTGCATAAACATCAATTGGTAGGCATGGGATACACCAAAGGCGAATGATTGAAGGTGTCAGATTCTTCTGAGACATCATCGAAATTGTCGAAGAAATAGAATGATGGGAAAACATCCCCATCATCCCATGGCAGTTTCCATCACAAGGAAAGAGCTGAGGCAAGCTCGCATCGCCATACTTACACCAAAGATAGCAAGGAAAGGTATAATCATTCTTGACATTCGAATGTTCATTTCGATTGTAATCATGTTGTTAATGATGAATGTAAAACATGGCATCGAAAGACATGTACCTTTTGTGGATTACATAACCATATATTTTCTAAGTGTTGGAAAAGAATGGAAGCACACAAAAGGATGAGGCGTGAAAGACCCTCTCAACAATAGGCTAAACAGATATGGATAAAGAAGAGGTATTGTAGTCATTGTGACAAAAATGGCCATCAAAGAGCCACGTGTTGGAGGCTCCATCTAGAGGAGCACCTTAAAGACAAAGCGTCGGTGCATGAACCAAGTGAAATGATTGTTCAACAAGCAACACCACCAAAAGGAGGTGACCCATTCATAGCGATAAGTGAAAAATGGTTTCTAGATATGTTAGCATGTCATGATCATGCTTTTGTAAATCACTTGTTGCATTTTAAAATGCAAAAGTGATGATGTGTTTCCATCACTTGTTAAGCAACAATGATGTCTGGTCTTATTTTGAGTTGCATTTTAAACTCTGAAAGTGATGTCGTGTTTCCATCACTTGTCAAAGAAAACAATAGTGTTTGGGCTTATGTTTATAAATCATGTGCTGCAGTGATGATGTGTTTTCCATCACTTGCTGAAGCAACAATGATATGTTGGCATTGTTTTCATAGCTAGGGTATTATGTTCATATTGATGTAAACTTAACCACTGAGTATGTGTTATAAACTCGTGGAAAATGTGGGATGCTTGGGTCATTATTTGGTCATGAAATTCAAGCATGTAATTTGAAAAACAATGTGCTACAAGTTGTAGGTGTTGGCTCATTGCTTATGGCTTTGAAGAACAAAGGTGAAGGAGATGGAAGCGATACCTTTTAGGATGCTTGTGATGCAAAAAAGGTATAGAGAAGTTACATATTATTTTTCATGCTTTTGGAGGACCAAAAGATCCTCAGTGGGGAGGATTGATCCAGGTGGCTCCAAAGACACACACAGGACAAAGAGGGCTTATGGAAGCTCAAAAATCAAAGTGATCAGAATGATTTTGAACCAAGACCAGAGCGTAGATCTCATCGTCCTGATCGTAGCAGTGAGAATGTTTTGTCAATCCGAGTCCGAATGAGGAGATAGAGGCTGTCAAAGTTTTGGCTGAATTTTGTTGACTGGGCAGGCTTAAGGAGGCCACAATTTGGACAAAATCTGGCCTTCAGATTCAGGCCAACCTGGGCCAGATTTTGGGTGAATTTATGGCCCATTTAATTTGACTCCTTCGGTCAAATTTTTAAATTTTTGAAATTAAGCTCATTAGTATTAAAAATTAAAAAAAGTATAAAAATGAGGGTGGTGGGCCACCACCCCCCCCACCCCACGCCTCTCCTCCAACCTCATGTAATAACCATTATGTGCCATCAAATAAGGTGGGACCGGTAGGGATTGAACTCACCCGGCCCATGTGGGCCGGCCAGTGTCACACCATGAACCACCAAACATCAACCTTTAAACGCGCCACCAGAACTTAATGCAACCATTCAAATTTAATGCGCCAACAAATCCATGCCATTTTGATGACCGTTAATGTTGCGGTTATAACCATACGCCCAAATAAAAAAAATGTAATGTATTAAAATAAGAGGGGCAGGGTTTGACCACCTGACCCCTCAATTAATTTTGGCTTTATACAAATCCACCAAAATGACTTCTTTGATTACTCTGCCTGGGAAAATTTATATAAGCCCTCATTTTACCAGTGTGCCTAGGCAGGAGATGGGGGAGCCAGGAGCGGGAATGGAAAATGGGGCAGAATTTTTTTGATTAATTTTTATGCAGGTGGAACCATGACTGAGCAAAATTTCCAAGAGGGTGAAATTTTTTGCAGTGTCCAAATTGGACAAATTTTATGTCAATATTACACCTCTCGGCGACACAAACCCGATGGCGAAGTCAGTTTCCTTATTTGAACAGCTAATTTTTAGAGGACCTAGAGGAGGGAATCTTTAAGGAATCTAGGGGGAATCTAAAAGATTCCTTGAGCCCCAGATTTTCACTTTCTCATAATTCAGAAATTTGACATTTGATTTTGCACTATTCAACGCCACAAATCTAATGGTGCATTCAGATTTTCCATTTACTCATTTCATTTTTCGGCCACTTTTCTAAGTGGAGTGCAAGTGTCATCATTCAACATGCGAGTAAACATTTCCATGAGATTCGACATTGTGAGATCGATGTGCGACTAGCTTTAGCAATTTGACTAGGATGTGAGTTATATGCAGTGCGTTCATGTACTTCTTTTTCTATGCATTGTGCTGCACAGAACCCTGTTTGATGTGGGATCTTGTTTCTTACTCGTTTTCATGATTCATGCTTAATGTGATGCGAAATCATTTGTGTGATGTACTTGTTGTCATGATTCGTCATATTTTATTCAAGATCCCTTTGCCGTTATGTTGATGGGATACTCATATTTTCATCATGTATGTTTGGATTGAGATCCCTTTTATACCATGTTGGCAAGATGCTCATCATGCATGAGTTTGTGTCATACTGATAGGAGTCCTTTTTGACTGAGAGTTGTTGTAGTGGAACATCTCTTGGAGCCACTCCTGCATGAGGGCATTTTCCTTGTATGATAACAACGTCACCTCTTATGTACATCATCACTATTGACAACACTTAATGTAGCGGCCTACACCATCTTGGCATTGGGGCCCGAAGACGTAGTCCCTCCTGGATGAACTTCGTTATCAACAGCTTATGCTTTGATGTGTTGATGAATGTCATGTTGCTCTTCTTTACAACATGTATATGTATTCATTTATGTTCTTTTAAAAATGCAATTTAACAAATCATGAAAGAAAAAGGTCTTGGAAGCGTCCTTCATCACACCTGGACCTGGATCAAAGATATTGTTTTATTTCTTTCTCATCCTAATGCATGTTTTGCAGCAATCTTTAATATTTATTTTTCAACATTTAATTCCTCTTCCATGTTTAGAGCTAATGTAGCATTTTCTCTCTAATACCATGTTGACGGTGTTGGACCCACTAACATGTCAGGGGATCCCCCAATAAGATGTCCCAATTAGACCTCATACCATTTGGTGTAGGAGTCCCAGCGATGGCTCGTACTGTATCGCCTTGATCGCAGTTTTGCACAGAGGCAAGTAAGATGTCCCTTTTGGTAGCAAGGGTGTGACATATGTAGTAAGTCAAGGAAGGTGCATGAGTGGTTCTAACAAATAGATGGTAAGGCGAGTAGGCCCCTGGGAAACCTGTGAAATCACATAGTTAAGATGGGAACACACGAGCAAAGATGCATCATAACATGGAAGGCAAGTAAGATAGTGTTACACAACATTTGTCAGTGTCCCTGAACTCCTCATTCCTTGATCCTGGAAGACCTCTACAATGAACCCCACATGCTTTGCCTTCATAAAGAAACTCACATTGTGTCCCTTTTCATGAGCAGATGAATTCCCTTTTGCACCATTTCCCTGAAACATCTGTTTTGCCCAGTTTACAAGACCGATGCTAATGACCTCTTGCTCCCCTGCGCTAATGTGCAAAGATTAGCACTATCGCTCCCGCCGACTAGAGCAACTGAGCTACGTTCCAGTCATGCTGATAATGTTTTCAAAATCTTTTTAAATTAGGAGCCGAAGCTTCCACCTCTAGAAGCTTCATAATGGAACTCTGGTAAATGGTTTGGTCAGATGTGGTCGAGGATGTCAGTTTAGGCTCCTTTCCCCTATAATGATGGAACTACCTCAAGGGATAAGCCCTTCTCCCATGAGAAGAGGATCCACTTCCCATTCATTCATCCTATATAAACCTCCCTTCTTCCCAAACATAAGCTAGTGTGATTGTTAGTGTTGATATTGTTTTTCTTATGCTATTTTGGTTTGGAGTAGAGAGCAAGCTAGTACTAGTTGTAGATATCTAGTTGTGTGAGGGAGAAGTGTGATTTGGTTTGGAGTGAAGCCTAAGGGAAGAGCCTTAAACTATTGTTGATTGAGGCCATCATGGAATTCTAGCAGAAGTGTGTGGGAACCTGGTCTTGTTAGAGGAGGACTGCAACGTCAAGACAAATGGTTGTAATATCTCTTTGATATTAATATATGCAACTATCGATTAATTTCCTACACATTTTGTAATATTACATATTCATGGCTTAATGTTTCTTGACTTGTTAAGTAGGTTGAATTACAATTTTTATATTATCATGTTTGTTTTCTGTTGTTGTTTACTTGTTTCATGTGCTTGAAGAAGGAAGCGAGAGATAATTGGAGCAAGAAAGCAAGGACATCATCAAGCAGGATAAGTGGAACAAGATGTAGGCCCTCTTGATTGATTCTAACCTATGGAAATCTTCCATAGAATGTACCTATTGTGGCTAGACCCACCATCGGGCTAGAGGAATTCGTTCGTGTCCACAATTATAATTTTACTTCACCACAAATTGGCGACTCCACTGGGGAGCCAATCCTTATGTTTGTCTTGTTTGAGATTTCATGATTTTGTGTGAACTTTTCTAGTTCTACTTTGTTTCTGTGGTTTTGTTTCTTTTCCTTTGCTTATTTTTCTAAGTTTGAAATTCATAGTAGCAGATCTGGTCCCAACTTTAATTTTTATTTTTATTTTTTTCTTGGCTCCCTCCCTTAGCGCGCTTAATCCACTGACATTTGCACCGTTCAATGCGATATGCTCATAAACAATCACGTTGACCTCCCTCTGGCACTTGTTTTCAGTTAGGCAGTCGTGTCGATGCCTGTAAGGGAAGATTAGGGCTTGTACCCAATCTTGGCCAGTGTGTTTTTCTCTCATGATTTCAATCCTGTAAGCTTTTTATATCATCTTCTCCCTGACTAGAAGGCTTCATTTAGCTTGCTTTGTGTGCTTGCTTTGTTTAGCCCACTATCTGATGTGTCAAGTCTAGCCCTGTTTGAAGTTCTTTTTCATTTTTTCTTTGAACCCCTCGATCAGTGCTATTTTTGGCCAAATATTCACACCGATCAGGCCTATCAGTGCTAGATTGAAAGTCATTTTGGTTGTCCTTTCAATCTCGTTAAATTCTAAAGTGACTAGAGTCACCTTTTTCACTTTTCTCGACTCGTAAAACATGAAAAGGAAACATTTTGTTTTAGTGTCTTAAAATTAACTACCCACGAAATATTCCTGGTTAAAGTTATCTTCCTTAGTGTTTCTTTAAAATTTGATTCCAATGGCAACATTCCTAGAGTTTACCAGTCAATGGTTCCCTTCGAATGGGAATCCTGGTTCTTTTCCTTCTTTTGGAAACACTAGTGCTCCTTACATGGTGAAGTTGTCCCTCCTTGGGTTAACCATTGGTCTACCTGTCTAGTTGCTTTCAACCTTGGTTTTCGAGTGTCCTGACTCCTGTCCAAACATCTCCTTCAATTGAATCACGTCACGATGATTCTAACATTGAACTCTCCCCTTCTTCCCATATTTCACCCTCTACCTCTTCTACTTCTCCTGGTGAAAGTTTGAAATCCAATAACTAGGAGGCTAAGAAGAAGAAGAAGAAGATGAAGAAGAATATGTCAGATAAGCGAGAGGTCAACCATGCAACTGTTACTCAAAATGCACCTTCTGTAAACAAACCTTCCAATCCTCCACAGAAGGTCAGATTCCCTTACAAGTTGTGTAAGGGTGACCATCTGCTTCGAGACTTTCCTGGCATTCCTAGAGTCTTAGAGGTATGGTCTCAACGTCTGGATCACCCATCCCCATCGACCTCTGGAAATCATGTCGATGCTGCACCCTCGGTTAGCAATGGTAAGGAGAAAGGGAATATTAGATTCCCTTGTAGGTTATGTGAAGGAGAGAATCTTCTTCACCTTTATCCTCTTATGGATAAAGCTTCCAAAGTTTTGGAAAACCGTGCAACTCCTCAACCCCAACTTCCTGTTGGTTATTAGAGGCTTTCCTCTGACCCTCTCCTGGTTGTTAAAGAGATTGAATTGGATTCATCTCTTTCCCATCCTACTCTTCCTCAGCGAGACTCTCTTTTGTTTTTTCCCGACCAACCATTAGTCGAAAAGAGTTTTGACTTGATTCCACCACCAGTTGCTGACTCTGTTCCTGAAGAGAGTGGTGATCATACTACTCATGTTCTTCACATTTCCTCATATTCTCGTGAATCAAAGAGTGACCCTCCCATCTCGGTTTTTCAGGAAAGTTTGTCTCTTATTCCTGTATAGCATGGGGGAAATCATATGATACCCCCACCAAGTAGTTATGTTATCTCTTTTGATCGGGGTCCATTGACTGCTTTCTGCCTCCCATCTTATGTGCCTTTCCAAATCACAGTACAAGCCTATAATATGGTAGTACCTAGCACTATATTAGATGAAGGCACGCCTGCTAGCATCATGTCTTCTACTACTTGGCAAGCTTTGGGTTCCCCACAGCTTGTGACTGTCACCTAGAATATGTTGGCTTTCAATGGAGGAACTAGTTAGTCCTTAGGGATCCTTCTGAAGTTTCCTATTACTTTGGGAGGAAAGTCCATATATATAGACATGATGGTAGTCCAAGTTTCGTTAGATTTTAATCTTCTCCTTGGACACAACTATGTTTATATCATGGGAGCTCTTGCTTCTTCACTTTTCCATGTGGTTTTTTTTCCACATGAAGGGAGTATAGTGACCATTGATCAATTATCATTCATTGGTCACCAGACGCCTCCTTTGCAACCATCATCCCCTATCGACTCTTGTTTGCAAGTAGTACCTTCCTTGCCACAAGTCAATTATGTGGCTGACCATTCCATCTCTGCATCTACTAACAATCACACAGATGGTATTGTACATTATGTACTAGGGGCATTGGAACCCAATCTATCTCTGGTACCAATTGATATGTATTCCTCCCAGAGTGTGGTTCTTCCATCTAGTGAAGACCTCTTAGGAGCCATGTTCTCATATGGTTCATGAACAGATGTTATGAGGATAGTTCTTTTACTATGTCAACCTTGTTAAAAAATGAAATAGATCTCCATCATCATAGTTCCTTGTCTTGTGTCAAGCTCGTTAAAAAATGAATCAAGGTGTCCGAGCATAGTTCTTTGTCTTATGTCAAGCTCATTCAAAAATGAAACATGGGTCTCAAAGATAGTTCTTTTACTGTGTCAACCTCATTAAAAAATGAAGCAACTCCCTTTTCCAAATCGAGTCTTTGCTTAAGATCTTGTAAAATCCTAGTCCAATCTTTCCAAGATCTTGAAAGTGAACCTTCATTCCATCCACTTAGTTGATTGAAATGAAGCTAGGGGGGCATGTACCTCAATTGAGTCATTATGCCATGGGCATGAAAACTTATAGCCAACATAGTCTTTTGTTTTAAGCTTGCGTAAACATGAAATTGAATCCAAGTAGAGTTCTCCATGGTTCAAGCTTGTGTAAAAATTAACCCATGCCCAATTTACATCTCGTGATTATTGTTTTTATCAACTAATTTCAGCTAGATGAGCCTTAGTTGTTTCATTCCATCGCCACCATCTCTTTGGTTGGTCATATGCTTTCACTTGGTTGTTTCTCCTTTCCTAAGGGACCGTAGGGATGAGTGGTTTTATTATCCAACCTCTTGACCATTACATGTTTTGAGCAGTTCCTCTATTGCTGGAACTAGTTGCTACCCTTTATACCACTCATTCCTTCAGAACGAGTCACCTTTAAGCTCTTTTCTGACTCATAGAAAATGAAAATATCACTGTATATTTTTCCCTTCTTACTCATAAAAGAAAATAAAATGGGGGGTTTTCTTTCAACGCTTTTCTGACCCTTTAAAAATGAAAATATGGCCAATCCCTTGTTGTTTTTAACTCGTTAATAGATGTGAAACATCATGCGCCCAGTATAAGTTTACCCCTTTTTCAAGCTAGGAGGCACTATTTACAAAAAAGGTACTCCTTGACTGAAATGGTCAAGAGGTTCTCTCAAGTATTGTTTTCTACCTTTTCGTGCTCGAGAGACACAGAAGTACAAAAGGGGACCATGTGGAGTTTTCTTTTACGTGTCTTCTTCAAACTCTATAAACATGAAAAAGATACTAAGTTATACCTTTGTTGGACTTGTTAGACTATTAAACGACATTGGATTCATCACCATGATGAACATGAGCTTCTCCTTCCTAGGGCTCGTTAAACTTACTAGGTTGGATTCGTTTGAAGGATGAACTTACAATGCAAGCATATGAATACCCTTCAAGCTTGTGATTTAAAAATAATTGTGGTACCTGCCAGAAATGGTGGGGGAAAATTTGGAAATCTATCCAGTTGTTTCGGCAGCTCACTCTTGAACATGACACTTTCTGCTTCGTGTCAGGTTTGGACATCCTCCTTTGTATTGTTGACCTTCCTGGGTTGGGCCGTTCATTTTTTCCTTCCATTTGATCTCTGCCACATCATCATGACCATCTATCCTATGGATCCAAAAGCTACCAAACTTCCAATTGTGTGGCCGATATGTTCAAGAGTTGTCCTTTTGTAGTTACACTTACCTCTGATTCTCTGTATCATCCAAAATCATTTTGCATCCTCTCATCTCATGTCGATGATGCGGGATTCATTATGGCCCTCTTTCGATAGGGTCATTTTCCATCAACTTCAACTCATTATCGGGGAAGTTGACTGAGAGACTCCTTTCCAATACCTTAGAGCTTGCATGCTCTAATGGAAAGTTCTTCACACTCAACAATAAGTTCACATCGTTGGCTTTCGATTGAGTGATTTCACGGGTGTTCGACTTCAATTCCTCTATTCACATTCTATGGATTGTGTTGATAGTACCTTGAGGACCATTGTAATTATTGGTGGTTTCTCTCATGCTTGTTAACAATTTACATCATTGAATGGTAACAACACGACTTTCTAGCATGTTCGACGTCAACACCTCTATTCACATGTTAGAATCTGTACTTTGATCGGGTCATGTTGGAGCACAAGACCTTGGACTTAGATCACACAAGTCTAGGTTGCGAAGTGGTGTGACATGGTTATGATGATATGCATGTCTCTATCACATGGTTGGCTACGACTAGACAATGAGTTATTGTATGTGATCCTTCTCATTATTGGATGGCTACGACCATACCGTGGTTTCGTTATGATCCTCTTTGATGGATGGTTGTGCCAATACCTTGATCCATTTACATGATCATTCTATACATGGATGTATCCATGCCACAATTCATGTATCATTTGACAGAGATCTCAGTTTATGTATGTGTATATGTACTTTCTTGCAGGTTTTCTGATGGCAGACCAGTTCCTCGCACTGATTCATAAAGCATTTCATCCCTCACTTCGACTCGGCCTTCATGATTTAGGGGAAAATGTTACGCAAAATCTTGTCACTGTCCCTATACTCCCCGTTCCTTGATCCTGGAGGACCTCCACAGTGAACCCCACATGCTTTTCCTTCATGAAGAAACTCCCATTATGTCCCTCTTCATGAGAATATCAATTCCCTTTTGCACCATTTCCCCTAAAACTTTTGTTTTTCCTAGTTTGCAAGACTGGCGCTAATGACCTTTGTCTCCCCCATGCCAGTGTGCAGAGATTAGCACTATCCCTCACGCCGATTGGAGCGACTGAGCTATGTCCCAGTCGCACCAGTCCCGTTTTGGAAAGTTTTTTAAATTAGGAGCTGAAGCTTCCAACTCTAGAGGCTTCGTAATGGAAGTCTGGTAAATGGTTTGGCTATATGGGGTCGAGGATGTCAGTTTGGGCTCCTTTCCCCTATAATTATGGAACTACCTCAAGGGATAAGCCCTTCTCCCATGAAAAGAAGATCCATTTCCCATCCATTCATCCTATATAAACCTCCCTTCTTCCCAAGCACAAGCGAGTGTGAGTGTTAATGTTGATATTGGTTTTCCTATGCTATTTTGGTTTGGAGTAGACAACAACCTATTACTATTTGTAGCTATCTAGTTGTGTGAGGGAGAACTGTGATTTAGTTTGAAGTGAAGCCTAAAGGGAAGAGCCTTAAACTATTGTCGATTGAGGCCATCATGGAATGCTAGCAAAAGTGTTTGGGAACCTGGTCTTGTCAGAGGAGGACTGCAACGTCAAGACAAATGGTTGTAATCTCTCTTTGATATTAATATATGTAACTATCGATTGATTTCCTACACGTTTTGTAATATTACATCTTCATGGCTTAGTGTTTCTTGACATTTTACGTAGGTTGAATTGCAATTTGTCTATTATCATGTTTGTTGTCTATTGTTGTTTACTTGTTTTAGGTGCTTGAAGAAGGAAGCGAGAGATAGTTGGAGCGAGCAAGCAAGGACATCATCAAGCAAGAGAAGTGGACCAAGAGGTAGGCCCTCTTGATTCTTTCTAACCTAAGGAAATATTCCATAGAATGTCTTTTTTGTGGCTAGACCCATCATCGGGCTAGAGGAATTCATTCATGTCCACACTTATAATTTTACTTCACCACAGCTAGCAATCCAAAGTGATGGTTAAACCAAAAACACATTTTAGTAAGATTCATACATACATATACAGAAAATAGCTACACATGCATGTGTAAGCAAACATATACATATATCATTTAGAGTAAACAAGATAGATGAAATACAGTACGACATATGCATGAAACGTGTTGGCTCTGTAATATTAAGAGGGTAACTTCCAGTCATACAATACATCCATGACCAACCACTAGTTCCGATAGTGGAACGTTATAGTCACTGTCGCCTGCTCCTCCAAAGAGATATACTAGCTCTGCGCAGTTGAGAAGCCAAGGCTCATTGCAATACTGTCAAAGCTCTCTCTAAGATACTCCTATCAGAAGCTTGGCTAGCCAAAAGCCTTTACAATGAGTTATGAGGGACTATTTATAGCAAAGGGTGGGGTGGCCCTTGACATTCCCCTTTGTGACAGTTCATCTACCCTCATGACTCTTCATCTACTCTATGACTGTTACATCCAACTATCGACACTTGAACTTTCAATTGACAAGACATTACATACAATTTGCGCATGTACCCATGTGATACAAAATAGGCTTGAGAAATCCATGCAAGACATCACTATGACTCGAACAACTATGGGAAGACCAGCTCTTTGAAATCCTCATGGTGGTCGATAGTAGCGAACTGATGCCAAGCTCAGTAGTCTGCAATGGTGTCTATGTACTCTAAGGTGACATATTTCTAGAAATGAACTCTTGCCTCCATAGCATTTGGGTACACTGCTCAGGCTCCTCTATCCAACTCGTCTGATAACATGTGCATCATTGTCTTGAGTGCGACCGAACCAATGACATACTGATGCATGATGTCTGCACTGAACACCAAGTCTGGGCTGGTGGCTATGCGCATCACCTCGTCAAAGTATGAGTCAAGCTCCAGTCAGACCTGTGCCTTTGTCTTTGCCTGGGTGAGTGTCCCAATAGATGGGATCGCATATGTGTGCACAACAACATACATATTCCCGAATACCCATGCATGGGAAGCCTGTAGACTAGTGATGAGTTGTGGGGGATATTCATAGTTCCGGATCTGACTTCAGATGTGTTCCTTCAACTCAACCTCTCTGGGCTTCATCATCATGGGCAAGTGTAACGAGGCTCCCTTTTATCTCATTTTCCATGTTTGCATGTAATCAATATCAACATGCACATTCAACAAGATATGTGCTCTCCTCGCACATCGTTGCTGCCATCCATTGAGATGGACAACTGCCTTATGCACGGTACCAAACTTGGAATACAATGCCTTCATGACTGTGTCAAGGGACAATACTTCAACTAGTATTGCCTTCTTCAACTCTGCTCGAGTGGATGTTGTAACCAATTATCCTCCCTGTTTGGCTATCTATAACTCCTTAGCCATTTTCTCGTTCTTAGCTATCAAGAAGTGAACACTCAAGCTAGTGGCTTTAACATATGCTCTGGTAGCATCAACCAATGCTTTTGGATGTTTAGAGATGTCAAAAATGATCACTCATTCCTCAAACTGCGTAGGAGATGTGTGATCATCTGGAGTCGACACTCTGTGAGATTACACAAATCTATGTTGGGACTCATTGAATGAGATGTTGTGCATCTATTTGTCTAATTGTCTCCAAGTATTTCAGTGTCTCCTTGGTCACTTGGGACTTGCTCTGCTTCTAGATCTAGTGAAGCTGTTGGGTCAACTTCTTGTTTTGAGGCATGAGGTAGATGTCTTTCTCTAACTCCTGCTACTCCATGTCTGTATACATCTGCTCAAGTGCTTATTTAATCTCTTGAGCAAAGTCCCGCTCCTGCAATTTCTCACCCTATCTGCTTGGTACCAATTGTTCGGATGAGTCGACTATCTATACGAGTGTAGTTTCATTTGTCTTTACATGTTGCACCCCCTGTTGTACCTATTCTTTCTCCACTTCCTTCTTCTGTTTTCCTAGCTCTTGTTCCTTCCAGATTTACTCCTTCAACTCATATAACTCCTTCTCTGTTTCTTCCATTCTCCGTTTTTTTCTCTGGCTTTGTGTGTTCCTCTTGTCGCGATGTTGCCTCTTCACCTCTATTGCCAAATATTCTTTCTGCACAAGTGGTTCTACTTGCAACTTGCAACTTTATTCCTCCTCCATGGTGTCGACAATCTTCCTCTTTCCTTTGTCGCATTCCGGTATGTTTACCTTTGATACTACTGTTATTGGTGGTGCTCTCCAGGATGCTACTTTGCTAACCATTCCACATTGATGCTAATAAGTTCATTGGGCTTGGAGAAGTTGTAACAATATCTCCATGGGTCCTCCTCTGCCCAATGAAATGCCCAGTGGAACCACTAAAATTGTACTCTCATATAGTGATCCTTTACAAGACAATGCGGGTCATACGGATTGTAGCTTCGGGCATCGAATGGATATTTCTTGATCTCCTCTTCTTCGACATCCACATGCTTGAATTCCATATCTTGTATAACCCTATCTACAATGGAAGAGCATGCCAAGGTGCCTTCTTCTTCCGGTGCAGCCTAGCTGTCAGTCTTATCGAGATGTGGTATGATACTTCTTGCATGATGAGCTTGTCCAAGGAAAACTTTGGCAAAACATGTGGAGGATTCTTCGCGCTATACATCCATAGGAAGGTGAAAAACAGTGAGGCATACCAATCAGCTACATCGATCAGTGCCTCCATCGTTGCCTTCGACATGTAGGGCAGATCCTGTTCAAATATCATCTTGTACACATGGGTGAAAAAATGATCAGACAATTGTGTGATAACTCCTATGAAGCTGCATTCACAAAACATCTTACAATAAGTGTTTAGAGAGGTCTCCGCCGATGTCCATGCCCACTTCAAGCCCAAGAACTCCTGACAGGCATAGACTGTATCCAAGATGTAAGGGGACATGTAGATTTCCGCTTGTTGATCTTTGGGTGGTTTTCGAGCTCTTGCTACCTATTCCTTCAACTAGTGAGCCAACACATTGGACCAGTTGCATGCTTTTACTTCATTGGACAATTCATCCAACACAATCACCCAAATTTATGGGAAGGTTTCCGTGCTCTCTTGGTCATACAAGCAACATGCAAAGATGAGCAAGTATTGATAATCATTCCACATTATCTTCGTCTTGTAGATCTGGTTGGGTGTCATCCTGAATTTGACCGACTCCTTTACCCAGTTCTTCAAGATATCTTTGGAGTTGGCAGTGTTACTGGGCATGCTGAAGGGTATCTCCATGGTGATCACGGGCTTGAAAATATGGTACATCTATTCATAATCCTGTGCCCTAAATGTAGCAATCTCCTTCCCGCTGACACAGCTCAATGGCATCGTCTCAGGATCAGTGTGCAAGACAATCGAATGTATCATGTCTGCACATGGGAACACATGATACTTGCATGCAATTTGGTATAAGTCAGACTTGTAAATGTTCACATAGACTAGGTGGTCTTCGAGGTCTTCCCCAAATGTGTCTACAAATTCATCATTGACCTCTTGCCATTTCAACTTGATTTCCTTGTCTACAACCAACTTGGTGTCTTCATAGATCGAAAGACTTGTAGACACTCACTCAACTGTTGCTCCAATTGCACTTCCGTCAGTGTCCTTTGATACTGCTCTCTTGGATGCCATTGATCTTGGACTGTTGAGAGGTGAATGAACATCTTTTGGATATGAAGACATAGGAACATGCATGGCAAAAAATCTGTCAGCTAAAACCAAAGAAAAATTTAGGAATGACATGCAACATACTTGGGGACTGACTGGTAAGGATTACATAATTTTTTCTAGGAGGCCAGGAGACTGGTTACTGGAGATACGCAAAAGGCAGTTCAGATTGCTAGGAGGCTAGATGGCTATTGGAATTGCGTAATGCACAATCCAGAATGGTCTGTTGGCTACTAGGATTGCGTAATGAAAAATTCCGACTAGCAAGGGTTGCATGCCTAGTGACTGCATTGCGCAATCTTCTAGGCCAGCAGTCACTGCCTCTCAAAATTGTACAATACAAGACTAGAGGATAGTTGTTGGGAAATGATACGAATTTTCCGAGAGGAAGGCAGAGCCTTCCCTTTAAGGATTTCACAATGCTGTCTTGGTGAGGCAGAGTCCAGGCCAACGCTACCCAGACCTGTCGACGAACAACTAAAAGAAAGTGTGAATGCGAATGCATGGTGATATTGAGTGTAATCTTGATTGAATGATTGTCCATGCAAACAATGAATGCAAGATTCAAAAACCGGAACAACATGCATGTGTGTGGATCAAGTCACCAATTCAGTGACCGTTCATGCAAAATAGTGTCATGCATGCGACAGCAGTGAGATGCTAACAAAAATTGAAAGGGTACTAGTATAAGCTAATATGCATGCAAATGATAGCAAGCATTCATAGAAATCAAGCAGACAACACTCACACAAGTCAAAACACAAAAAGTGACAGAACTGTTGCAAAAGATAAGCTACGCTGACTTACCTGGAAATAGTTGAGTTGGATGTGTCGAAGACTCCTGGATGTGTTGTGGGATGTCATAGCTCCAAGATTGATGTGAATAAGTGAGCTATGAAGCATCGACTAAATAAGTTTGATGCTCATGGCGCGGATACCACAAATCTATGAAAAAGCGACACTTGGAGGAATGATTCTAAAATGATCTTTGCATGTAACCTCCAACTACTAAAAATAGCTCCCTAAAATCTAGGGATGCTTTTTGCATGTTGCCTTTTGCTATTTCAGGAAAAAGCAGCCCATGCGTGCAAGTCAAGTTTCCTCAGTCCTGGGTGGAACCAGTCAACCCGATGGCACATGTAAGAACCTGCCTGACTGAGGGTAAATTTTGCGCAGTTTATGGGAGGAAGTTGGGCTGGATACCTAGAGGGATTGCACAATTTTTGGGCTGAGCAGCTCACTTCTACCTAGAATTATGCAATTTCTAGGCTGAGCTGTCCTGTTGGGTTAGATTGCGCAGTTTTTCTAGGGAAGTTTGATAGGAAAAATTGTGCAATTCCTGAGGCCAACAGGATACCAGACATGATTATGCAATTTCTGGTGGGAAGGGTGGTTCCCCTCTAGAAATGTGTAGTTTCTTGAGGGAGACAGTCAACCTGCAGCTGGACCAAGTCGGGAGAAACAACTTGTGAGGGGAGTGGAACAAGCCATCATGCACAGGGTATCATGTTGTTGAAGCTTGTGTACTTGAAAGTGCAAGACATCCTGCTAAGAATTCCTGGTAGGGAGGCTCCAAAACGAAGCTAAGGAAAAATTTTGAAGGGTGGTTATAGCTGCTACAACATAACAACAAATGCAATATCAAAAGGAAGAGCACTAGTATAGACCTAATTTAAAACATCATCACCTGGTCTAGAAGCTGTAGGGATTCTATTAAGGATAAAAAGAAATATTTGATTGATTCTCCTGAATTCATCTTAATATTTGATAATTCCACAATTAAATATGCTTTCATTTTATCCTCTCCATACTTTTTAATGAGTATTTTTTCAAAAGATTCTGAAGTTGTAATAGTACCATAAATTATGGTAAAATACCAAGAAATTTATTTTCCTTCAAAAGTGAAAGGAAACAATTTTCAAACTTGGTCTTCATGTTGAATTTCACATAACTTAAGAGATAACATGAATTGTTTAACATGTTATTCAGTAGGAATGTGACCATCTAGATTAAAATTGGGAAGTGATCATTCAAATTTTTTAGGTAAATTATATTGATCTCCTGCAATGACAATAAGTCCAACAAATAACCAAGATTGCCCTGCGATAGGTGACTTTGGGGAGGATGAACTTGAATCTAATGAATGAAATGATGGAAGGCTTTGAAGAGGAGGTCCTAAAGGAGGGATAATCAGAGGTGGAGGAACTGATTTTTGAAGAAATGATGAAGTGGATGGAATGGGAACCTAAATCGAAGTAGTTGAGGGAGTTACTATTTGAGATGCAATAGTATCGGTTTCCCAATCAACTTCTTCCAAAGGGAACATGGGGTTTGTAAAATTTGTAAACTCAGATGAAGCTCTAGGACTAGTTTTTGTTGATGATCTAGGACTAGCTTTAGAAGAGGATGAAATTATAGCTTCAACCTCATGCCTGGGTATTCTCCTTCTAGATATATCAAATAAAATAGGGGATAAACTTGAGACTTTTCTTTGAGATCGAGTATATACTCTTGAAAATTGAATTTGAGGGTGCACAAGAACAGATGATACCTCAATTGATTCTTCGGGAGAATGTAGTTTTTTATGTGAAAGGTAAAATTAAGTTGGATGAAAAACAGTATATAAGGTGATGATATTAGATGATGTTATAAGATGCATAGACTCAATAGGTTTATCATTCATACAAAATAATTTTCCCTCCTTCTAGTGCCAAATTGTTGAATGGAAAAAGAATTCCTCCTAAATCTAGTGAGTATTTTCCCAATCAGAGTCCCAATTAGACCAATTTTCATTTAGGTGGTCATATACTTTGTAGAACAAAGGCTCGGTTGCTTGTATAATCTAAAACTGAAATTAAACTAAAAAAATAATTAATCTAGGGAAATATATGGCATATTCTAATAATCATAATTATGTTAGATATGAGATTTTTGTGATCCATAATGTAAATAAACGTCTTTCAGATTAATCACATCATTAGGATTTGGTTGACATTTCGAACCAACTAATGTGGTTCATCCTTAGGACAAGGGGAAAAAATCAATCAGTCTTCAAGAATAAATTGTATGGATGCAACATTGCCCATAGCTAGCCATTGAAAAGTAGTCGTTGGTGATTAGTTAAAAATGGCAGTTAGTTAATTAAAATATTATAAATTTAGTTACAAAGTAGCTATTAGGAATCAGTTATATTAATTTTTTTTTAATATAGTATGAATAATTAATCAAAATATTACTATAAGGATCAAGAAATGGTTACAAATTATTATTTATATATAAAGTAGATGTTAAGAATAATTCAAAAATTAAATAAAAAGGAGCTCTAGGGGTAAGGAATTGGTTGTTATTATAAAGTAGTTTATATATTTTAATTATATTAAAATAATTAATTATATTAATAAATAAGAATAGGGTAAAGAATAGGTTCCAAAATATTAAATATTTATAAAGTATAGGGTTAAGAAATGATTAAGAATTATATAATAATAAAGTAATTAGGAGTTTAATTATCTATTTTAATTAATTAAATCAATAATATATAATATAACAATTTAATCATAATAAAGATAAAGGGTTAATAAAGGTTACAAAATACTATTTTTTTATAAAGTAAATGTTACGAGCGAATTTGATTTAATTATCATAAACAAATAACTCAGAATATGGAAATTATTTTTTTCTTATAATAAAATTATAGGGTTAAAAAATAGAAGGAAACTAAAATTATAGACCAATAATAATCACAAATAGAATCAATCTTAAAAATAATCCCAAGTTTGTTTCTAAGGAAGTAGCTTTAACCATTAAGTCGAATTTGACTCTTAATCCTCTTTCCAGAAAGCTTATTGAAAGAAATCCCCTCACCCCTAGAATTTATGGCCTTCCTAAGATTCATAAATTTGGGCCCCTTTGAGACCTATTATTAACACAATAGGTGGGTCTACTTATATTCTTGCTAAATTCTTGGCTCCTAAGTTTAAACCTCTTGTGAGTCGCATTCATCCCTATGTTAAGGACTCAACGTCATTTTTTAAATAATGGAAGGATACTAGGTTGGACCATATGGATTTTTTAGTTAGTTTTAATGTTGTCTCCTTATATACTAAAATCCCCATTCAAAAGACAAGGACATTTCCAAATTAGTTGGCCTCTACCTCACCTCGACTTTCTTCAGCTTCCAAGGTGAGTTATGTGAGAAAACCTGCAGTGTTGCGATCGGTTCCCCTCTCTCCCCTATAGTTGCTAACTTATTTATGGAATATTTTGATACCAAGGCCTTAGCCTCAGCTCAATTTCACCCCAAAAAGTGGAAGAGGTTTGTTGATGACACTTGCATCATTTGTCCCCATGGGCATGAGAAGTTGGATTTGTTTCTAAGCTACCTTAATTCTCAATCTGAATCCATCAAGTTCACAATGGAAGTTGAGGTGGAAAAAAGCCTTCCCTTCCTTGAAATTCTTCTCTCTAGAATGAATGATGGTTCCGTTTATCACCAAGTTTCTTGCAAAAGGACTCACACGTAAGAATATCTCCATTCTAGTTCTCATTTTTTCCCTACTCAGGAATTTGGTGCTCTCAGCACTCTTGCTACCCATGCTATAAGAATCTCTGATAAAAACCACCTAGAGCAGGGGAATCCTCATCTTCTTGAAGTTTTTAAAAATAAAGGGTATAGCAGAACTCAAGGTCTTAAGCCCTTTCAAAGAGCCTGTAAAGGGTTAAGAGTTAAAACTGCTAGTGTTGATCCTATCTCCAAGCTTCATCTCCATTTATCTAAGGTACCGCAGATAAGATTGCCCATATCCTTAGAAAGAATAATGTCTCCTCTTTGTTCAAGCCTCTGAGTACCATTATAAATTCTCTTGGTTTTGTTAAAGACCCTATCGACCTTAAGGACATGAAAGGTGTGTACCTAGTTCCTTGTTCATGTGGTATTCCCTATATTGGAGAGACAGGTTAGTCAAGTAACCAAAGAATCCATAAGCATGCTACGGACATTAGGCACAATCATTCTTTCTCATCGGCTCTAGCTGGACATGAGAAGAAATCCAAACACCATGTCTGTATTGAAGACTCCAAATTCATTTCGAGGGTTGATCACTTCGACCATAGGAAGCTTAGAGATGCTATTGAGATTGAGAAGCATGCTGAAAACCTTCACAAGGATGATGGTTGCAAGTTGAGTAAAAGATGGATTTCAGCCCTCTCTTTATGATTCCACTCCCTGTCTCTTTCAATTATTCTTTTTTAGTTCTCAGAGTCTATTTTTTATTATTATTGGTTTGTAATTTTAGTTTCCTTACTATTTTTTACCCCTATAATTTTATTATATAATTTTTTTTGTCATTTTCTGACTTATTTGTTTATCATATTTAAATCAAATTTGTTCCTAACATTTACTTTATCAATATATTGTATTTTGTAACCTTTATTAAGCATTTATATTTATTATGATTCAATTTTTATATTATACATTGTCGATTTAATTAATTAAAATAGATAATTAAACTCCTAATTACTTTATTATTATATAATTCTTAAGCATTTCTTAACCCTATACTTTATAAATATTTAATATTTTGGAACCTATTCTTTACCTTATTATTATTTAATAATATAACTAATTGATTTATATATTTTGAAATATATAAACTACTTTATAATAATAACCAATTCCTTACCCTTAAAACTTCTTTTTAATTAATTTTTGA
This sequence comes from Pinus tabuliformis, assembly GCA_031772625.1. NCBI lineage: Eukaryota > Viridiplantae > Streptophyta > Pinopsida > Pinales > Pinaceae > Pinus > Pinus tabuliformis. Next base: position 661,040,806 of record CM062804.1, read on the forward strand.
ATTATTCTTAACATCTACTTTATATATAAGTAATAACTTGTAACCATTTCTTGACCCTTATAGTACCATTTTGATTAATTATTCATACTATATTAAAAAATAATTAATATAAATGATTCCTAACAGCTACGTTGTAACTAAATTTATAATATTTTAATTAATTAACTACCATTTTTAACTAATCACTAACGACTAGTTTTCAACGGCTAACTCCGATAAGGGTGAACCAAATTAGTTGGTTTGAAACGTCGACCAAATCCTAATGATGTGATTAATCCGAAAGACATTTATTTAGAATCATAATTATCTACAAAATATAAACACAATCTATTGGTATGATACGATCAATTTAAACAACAGAGACTAAAGGATTCAAAAGAACATAATACCACATGAAATATCATGTAATTTCAAACACTAAATAGATTTTGGATCCAGAAAACCACACAAATAATTTTTGAAAGAGTCTTTATGCAAAAAAAAAAAAAAAAACTCTAAAAAGACATTTTCAGCTTTGCATCCTATTTAAATATCTTTTTTGGTATTCTCACAAACATATATATATATATATATATATATATATATATATATATATATATATATATATATATATATATATATATATATATATATATATATATATATATATATGTATATATGCATGCATTACCTAAAAGAAATAAATGAGAAATTTTATCTCAAAATTGAGAGTCAGTTAAATCCTATGTTTTGAATATTATATTTCAATGATCAAGCATTAATGAAAAAATTAACAATCTATAAACTTTTGTTGATAAAAGGATGTAGACTATAACACATCATAAGAAATGTTTAACAAAATAATCAAATATTCATTTAGAATTAAATAGCACAAGTTGTAGAGCAATACCAGAGGCATCCATTAAATAATTAAAATGATGTCCATACATAAATCTCATAGCTCATCACACATTAAAACTGAAACCTGCCTTCAAAAATGTTGATACTTCAAAATTGATTCAAAAACAAAAGATTGTATTCTTCACAATTTATCAACCTCCTGCACCAACACAAAAGGTCCTATAAATAATTAAAAACAAGATATGTTTCTAACAATAAGATAAGTCTTAAAACAAGAAAATCAACATTTTTTCTGAAAGTAAATGTCTAATTCTAAAAATATAAATTCTATCTTTGTTCAATTGATATCTCCCTAAGAAGTAGGTAACTTCTCCTCGTCTTTAGAATCTTCATAGCTAATATGCAACAATAGATGGCGTGCATGAACCTTGATCTGCTTTGCCTAATGCAAATAGACCTGGGAAATAATAGATAAGTGAATAGAAGGAAGCTGATTAATGTTGATTTGGTAGCTGACAATCACACCTTGGACTTTATTCTTTCTTTTCTGATACTTGATTTCAAATTTAGCAATAAGTTTTATTTTCTCAAAATGAATTTGTAGAAATTTCTAAAAGGTTTGTTTCTTCGAGACCCTAATCCTTTTGATTTCTACCTAATCATTGTTGACAATGTCTTCTATTGGATGCTTTAATTCCCCTGGAATAGTTTCCTTTAGTGGCTTGGAACTTGGCAAGTCAAATTCTTCTATAAATTCAGTCCCATTCTCTCATATTGTCAAGCATTTCCTTTGTGTAGTTTTGGTCCATTTTTTGATTTCTATGGCTTCATCTTCCTTATGGCTCAAAGATGCAAGCATCAACCTTTTATCTGTTTTTGAAACTTTTGGAATTCCATCAGTTTGAAATTCCTTCTCCCAGTCAAGAATAGAATGAAATTTGTTTTTAATTGATTTGGCTTCTTCTATTAAAGAATCAATCCTTTCATTTAAATATGTAATTTCTCGATAAAATCTTAAGATTTTATCCATTATTTTATAGAACTTTGATTGATCTTTCCTTAGAATAAAATAATTTTGTAAGGCTTTCTCTTCGAAAATTTCCAAACTTTGTGTGGCTTCTTGATTCTAATTAAGTTGGCGACGAAGAGAAATGAATTTCTCTTTTAAAGTTGTAATCATGATCTCAGAATTGCTTTCAACTTCTTCCTTTAAAATGCGGGTTTGATCTTCATGAATTTTGCTTAACTCCTGAATATTTTTCTCATGTATTGAATTCAACTCTTTCAACTCCACTTGGAATCGTTTCTCTAGATTTTACTTTTCTACAGCGAAACCTTGAATCAAAATTGTAGAATAATTCTACCAATTTTTTTCATTAAATAATTCATTTTTCTCCAATTGTTTCTCTAAAACTTTATTTTTTTGTAGATTGTTATCATATGAGGTTGCAAGCTCATTTAAATGATATTGGTTATAATTAACAAAATCTCCTAAGGCTTGGGAGGATTCTTGGGCCTTTTCTTTCACATCCCCTTAAGCTTTCTAGTTTAATTTTGACCCAATATTTAAAGAATCATGCTTCGTTTTATTTTTTCTCCTCAGAACTGACTTTGTTTGAGAATTGAAATAGTAATGTGTCAAAGAAGGAATTGTATCTGGAATTGTCTCTAACTTAGAAATTGGTTTAAACAAAAAATATTTCCAAGGGATCTTGGTAGAAATGGGTGTCACTGAGGTCTTAGGATATGTAGAGGAAACAATATCCATATTTTTATGTGATCTCGCCGCCTCTTCATTCTTCTTGGTGACATTTCCATAAGATATTTACTTTTATTTCTCCTCATCAACTTTCATTTCTTCACTTGTAGTAGTTTCGAGTTTCTTCTATTCTATCTCCTCAGGGGAATTAATAAAAATATTTTCTTGTTCAATTATTTTTTATTTATTTTTTACTTTTGTTATTACCGCACTTTATTTCTTCTCTTTAGGAATTTTCATATCTGCAACTTCTGCTATAACATCCTGATCTTTTTCATTCCTTCATAGCTTCCTACTTCCTTACCTCTGACAACAACATCTTCCATTTTTTCAATCTCAACTTCTTGTTCCCTTTGAGAGATCATAGAAGGATCTGAAGTGATCTATTTGAAATTAAATTTAAATAATTCATAATTCTTTAATTCCTCAAAAGAAACATTGAGACAAAGACCTTTTCCTTTTAATAAATTTTCAAATGGATTTTCTCTAAAATTTTGTAACGGTCTCTTCTTTGGATATCTAGGAGTTTTCCTCTTTCAATAGCTTGTTGAAAGTCATCAATATCGATGAAAATATCATCAAATTGTGGCTATTGATGAATAAATATTTTCATAAAACTAACCGTGATATAATGATTGTTAATAATCCCATTAGGATCATAGTCATATTGAGGTAGAGAAGGTAACCAATCTTCTTGAAACTCTTTGGCTTCCTTGAATTCATGTCCTTTGTCCCTGATATTTATGTCACCAAATTTAATTAGAAACCCGTGCCAAATTTTCCTTTTTAACTTACTTAGCTTCCTGGATTGGCCATTCAAAATGGATTGATTTGCAAATTCTCTCAAAACGAGCCTTTTAGGGATATAATAGGGTAAAAGGTGAGGAACAACCTCACTCCCATAAATTCTTATATAATGAAAAATATCTTCCACAAACCAATGACCAAAGGACTCTAGGCCTTCTTTTATATTTTGGCTAATTCTTGGGGGGTTGTGGGGGGCGGGGGGGTTTGTGGTTTCCAAACAGGATTTCATAAAAAGGAATTAAGACATAATGGAAGATATCGTAAAAATGAAATTTGAAACTGGACTCCCACAGGATTGGGGCATAGTTTTGGATAGGGAGCTACTGGTCATAGGGGTAGTTCCATTTCATGAGTGAGAATGGAATTGAGGCAATGACAATATCTATAATATAAACAGACATATAGAAAATGTATTTGTATTAGGGGGAGATGCTAATGACAACTCTAAAGAATATGAAATTTTATGTGACAAATCGTGGCCCAATTGAGACATTTCCCATCATTTAGGATGTTATGGATTATTGGAATCCATTTGATTTTACAATGTTTAAGATCTTTCTCCCTAAATAATATGGTTAACATTTTGATAAGAAATATTATGGGTTTATTGAAAATGGCTATGGGATACTCCTTTTTTTCTCTAAGCTTAAACCCTTCATTTTCTTCCCTTAGCCAATCTTCAATTACTCTGTCATAATTCTCTTCGCATTTCTTGAAGACAGTGCTTCAAAAATTCTTGAGGAAATCAACATTAAGCTGGGTTTATGGGGGACTGAGCTTATAGATGGTCGATAGGATTTTAGTTTTCCATGAGGCTATGACAAATTTTTTATGATTTGATATTGTTATGGTTGAAATATTAGCATGAGAAAGAATCCATGAAACCATGTCATAATAGGGGAAAATCCTGGCCTAGCTACTACTTTTGTCACTCTTATTGCTTCAAATTGATTATTATTTGTTCAAGAAGACCTTGCATTTTCTAGCCATCCTCTTTCTTCAAAGAAATAAAAATATATATATATATATATCCCATCTCATCGCCGCTTCTTTTTGGGTCTTATAAATAGAGTCAGAGATAAAAAATGGGTTGAATTTTACTTATTCTGGTTGTGGATTCTCTATTTCTTTATGCTTTTCCCTTATCTTCTCCACGTGTTGTTTCAATGTTAGAGATTTTCCTTTCTTCCCCATTATGTACTAGTGAACAAAAATAGAGAATATATAAGCATTTTCCATTTAAATTTTGAAATTGAGTTAAGAATCATTTATAATTTCATCCTGCTTACACATAAGTTCTGCAACTAATATCATATTTTCTCAATTCCAACTTCTTCGAACCAAGTTTAAGAGAATGAAAACAACATGCAAGCAAAATACTCTAAAGGAATTATGAAATTTGATTATAAATCTTACGTATGGTTGCCCTTGCTCTACCCACAGTATGCATATAGACCTATGCATAAACCATTTTCTACCTAGGAATTTAACCCTCTACGGAGTCAAATCATCAATATTTAAGGTTTAAGGCCCCTTTCATTAGAACTCATGCGTAAACATATTAATAGACTAACCCAAAGTCTAAACCCTTCCAATCATTTCTATCGACGCTTTAATACATCCTCATAAACCTTTTTAAATCCTATGGCCACACATATATCTCTTCCCACTCTTTAACATTGGTTATAAATGATTAACTCATAAACCCTTCTTATCGCGCCTTATTCTATTATAATTCTTTATAATAGAAATGCGCTAGTAACATATGTAACATGCCTTTTCTGCCAATCCTAGGTCTCTGCACATTTACCGAGATTACCTTTGTCGTTATCGCAATATCAGGTTCTCTGCAGTCACACTACATATATGCTCTTATCACCCCTCTGACTCCGATGTGGGACTATCGAGAGCATTTAAATAATGCTTAAGCCTTAAAATACTTGCACAACACTTTAATGGAATACAAAGGAATTACATTGTAATTCCGCTCTGAACCACATAACCAGACTTCAAATATTCTAGACCCGCATATATAATTATCATCGGGTCTGTCAACTCCAAAGCCTTTCCACTGCACTACTACTCCTCTGATCTCCGTTCTCTGAAATGCCTGACCTCCGATTGTCGATCTGCCAAATCTCCGATCAGCACTTATCACTATCGCTTCGTCCTTGCACTTGACTCTTCCACTTTAAAACTCTGATACGATATGTATTTCGGACCCGATGGGTTTTAGGTCACATTCTGTAAGGTTTCAGGTCCAACTATGCATCGCATGTTGCATTCACTTCCTCCCTTTGAAAGATTTTGATGCGATCCTGATTTTTCCACTCTTACGATTTAATCATGGTCGTTGATCTATGAGATCTAATAGTTGTTTTGCATTGATACTTTACTCCTCTACTACTCAGTTTACTTATGTTTTTACGATATTTCTTCAGTGTTTCTGTGGTTCTAGGTTTCTTCAAGGTTTCAGCCTTTCTGTTTTTTTACTGCGTCATTCCTCCTGAGCTTTGGCTTTGATCCCTCTAATGGATTCAACGATCCATTATGATCCTTCTCGTCATGTTCCTCTCTATGTAATCATCGAACTCTGCCTGCAACTCTCTGTTACACAGGATATGCTAATTCATTCATTCATCATTTGATATTCAATGACACACTTATACAACTTGGAATTGAATCTTTGTGCATATATATATATATATATATATATATATTAACAAACAATTACATGACGAGACTCTCTGTCTCTCTTCGACCTGATCTTCTAATTAATGGCCTCAGTTCATTATCTGCCCATAGGCTTACAAACATAAATAAATATCTAACTCCCTCTCTCTATCTAACCTCTCTAACCTCTGACCTTGCCTTTTAGGCTTACATTTATACAAATTGGATTCTAAAACCAATTCCTGGTTTAGAGCCATAAGCTTCTCAACAAAATCCTAAAATCTCTTTCTCATCCCTAAGAATTTTCTCAAATCCACAAAATCATGAATTGACTTCTAATCTAAGATTTACAATCAATTCTCAATCCTCTCATCACTCAACTATCCTAAATCTCTCATGTTCTCCTACATTCGAGAACATTTACAATTATGCCTCACAATATTCAACTAATTCATATTCTCATTAAAATCACTCAAAACATTAAATAATTACATTAATTCAATACTTAGGAAACCAACTTCCTTGAAACACAAGACGCCCTATGTCTACTAGAATACAATAATGATGTTGAGCTTAATTCTCCTACATCAGACTCCCCAAGTAAGAAAATTTATGACCTCCTAGTCGTAAGTTTGTATAATGGTTTCCTTCTGGATCCCAAACTTTATTTTGTAATCTGTTTTTGCTTGTCCATTGTTATATTGTTGTTATTGCCTATTTTTGTTCTCCAGGTCTCCATACCTTATGCTGCAATGCTCCATGTGCCCTACTTTCATAGTCTACAGTTGTCTTCCTCTTATTTTCACTCCTCTCCTTTCTTGTTGTTGTCTTCTTCTGAGACACTTTCATCATTAACCTTCTTATCAGTTCAATCTCTCTGTCCAGTATATCCTCTGTTTGTTGATTAATTTCATCTCTTGATTGATTAACTCTCCTTTTTCCTTTTTCTTCACTTATTGTGATCGCCACCTTTTCATCCTTACCCTCTTCTTTACTGTTATTTTGCACCTTTTCAGCTGCTACTATATTGGATTTCAGAACAATTTCTTGCTTCTATTTTTTGCACCTGTCAACTTATTCTTTATTATTATTTATGATAACTTATTTGTCATCCTTCTTCAGCAATTTATCCTGAACACTTATCCTCTGCTCTTCTAACTTCCTCCTTTGAAAGTCTAATTCTCTATATAACTCAATGATTTTACTTGGAGTAAACTTTGGAAATTTTACACAATCTCCCATTTCTTCATTTGCTATTGACCCATCATCACATGGTCCTTCTTCCTCTACTAAATATTTATTAACATCCTTCAATAGATGTTCTTCCTCTTCTTCCTTCATTTGGCTGTCCACCTGTGCCAAATATGTTCCAGTTTCTGCAACAAAATCTGCACTCATAATAAAATCATTATAATAAAAAATGTAAGATCTTTGTACCTCTTCTTCCTTTGGAAACACTTTAGTATGCTGCTCAGATCTCTCTTTTTCTATCAGCACATCAGTGTTCTGATTCAAACTCAAAGAACTCTTGAGACTATAAGTTAGTCTCTCCTTCTCATCATCTATTTCAATGATGTCTTTCAACACTTGTCCATCGTGGAAGAATGATTCTTTTCCAATCTCCTTGTCATATTCTACTTCAAAACTTTCATTTTCTAGAAGGCATTCTTTCACATTTTTTATAGCTTTAAAAGACTTCCTATCCTCTTCCAAACCTGCAATCATACACAAATAATTAATTTTAAAAATACAAGACCTTCTGGTCTCACTTTATGCTTCATTCATCAAGTCTTTTGGCTGCTTTGAATCATTCATATGATCCAACTCCTGTGGCTCTTCATCACTTTCAAAAAGTAATAGTCCACATTCTAGTTCACATATCAAAACTTCAACATCTTCTTCAACATCTCCCTTTTGTTGTAGCTCAACTCTTTCAAGTTTCTCTATAATCTGTTCAAGTTCCCTTATCTCCTTTATTATCTACATATTCACCTATTGTTCCCTCTTCTCTTGTAGCCTCTGCCACTTCACTTTCTTTCTCATGACATAACCATATTTCTGGTCTACTTCATTTCTCTGCAACATTTCCATTAAAACTTCAAGCTGAACTGTTATCTCAGCCTTCTCCCTCTCATATTCTTTTTTACTTAACTGTCTTTGTATGCCACTTGCTTTTGCATCTTCTTTCTTCTATCCTTGGTTGTGGTTTCTTTCAGTTTCAGAACCTCTGTTATGATTGCCACTAGTCATCATCCTCTCCATCTTTATGAGTTCCTCACTCACTCACTATGAGCTGCACTAAAACCTATACAACAGCAAGTCCTCCCTACTACCACTTACATCACCAAGCTCTCCTCTGTACTCGATCTTTTGGCAAGCAATTGGTTCTCTATCTCTGAACCTCCTTTGAGAAAGTCTCTTTGCTCCTTCTAGGATTCAACCCATCTGTACTTTCCAAGTACATAACTGTCGTATTTTATCCAATCCCTGTTGGAATTCCCCAAGGTTTTGCCACATTTTTTCTTTCACTTAGAAAATCTTACCAGCTTCCTTTACTCCCTTAGAAATTCTACCACATGCTTTGTGGAATTACCTTTGTGAACTGAAAAAATACCTCTGCAATAAAAAATCGCCTTCTTGCTACATATGCCTCACTAAGCTTCTCTCCTCTGAGCTCAGTCTATTGGCATTTCTCTGGTTCTTTCCTTTGGAACCAATTGAGCACTCCTCGTTGTCGGTTTCTGTAATCTTCTCACCTTCCTCTGTTGCTACCTGTGCATCAAGATAAAGACCGCAACTCTCCAATCTTCAATTCCAATTCAGATAAGAACATATCACCTCACCTTTAAGATCTCTCTCTGATCTTGTCCTCCCATTCACCTGTACTTTTGAATGGACTGTCCTTTCCACTAGCCTTCAGATCTATCTTCAACTCTATTACTTCAAGAGCTTACAAAGTCCTTCTTACAGTTTAACTACTGTAATCCTACTCTAAATATCATTCATTCAATATTTGCTAATCATTATATAAATTTTCATACCTTCACCTACCTTCAAGATCTCACCACTCATGCAAATCTGTTTCAGCAGATCATTATGCTTCCACTGCACAAATTCTCAATATTTAGCCATTGTCAATCAGATTCAGAATCTGATTCTTTCTTCCAATCTTCTACCATCAACAATTTCTCCTTTGCTGAGTTTTCTTCCATTCAGAAATCCTTAAGAGTTTCCTTCATTGCTGCTTCTTAAGACTTGATCATCTTTTGCTAAGATACTTCATTAGCTGCAACTATCAATCTTCAATCTATTTCTTTATCCAGCAAAACTCAAATCATACTTAAGTAAAACAACACTTGCATGATTTCACAAGTAGTCTCCATCCACTCTCCACATTCGAGTGAATCTCCATTCTTCAAAACATCGTTATGGATTCTTTATGTTCCAATCTCCCAACTTTACTCTAGTTGCTTCGTTGTCATATTAGAATCTGATCTCCCTTGCCTTCATACACATCTTTCCAAATATTTCTATTCTAAATTCTTCCAAAGAAACTTTCACACATAATTTCTTTGTTCAGCTCTGATACCAAATGATGCAGGGTTGCCCCTGATCTACCCACAATATGCATATAGACCTATGCATAAACCATTTTATGCCCAGGAATTTAACCCTCTAAGGAGTCAAATAATCAATATTTAAGGTTTAAGACCCCTTTCATTAGAACTCATGTGAAAACATATTAATAGACTAACCCAAAGTCTAAACCCTTCCAATCCTTTCAATCGACGCTTTAATAAATCCTCATAAACCTTTGTAAATACTATGGCTCACATATATCTCTTCCCACTCTTTAACATTGGTTATATATGATTAACACATAAACCCTTCTTATCGCGCCTTATTTCTATTATAATGCTTTATAATAGAAATGCACTAGTAAAATATGTAACATACCTTTTCCGCCAATCCTCAATCTCTGCACATTTACCGAGATTACCTTTGTCGCTATCGCAATATCGGGTTCTCTGTGGTCACACTACATATATGCTCTTATCACCCCTCTGACTCCGATATGCAACTATCAGGAGCATCTAAATAATGTTTAAGCCTTAAAAGACTCGCACAACACTTTAACGAAATACAAAGGAATTACATTGTAATTTCGCTCCGAACCACATAACCGAACTTCAAATATTGTAGACCCGCATATATAATTATCGTCGGGTCCATAGACTCTAAAGTTTTTCTGTGGTGCTACTCCTCCTCCGATCTCCGATCTCCAAAACGCCCGACCTCCGATGGCCAATCTGCCCGATCTCTGATTAGTGCTTATCGCTATCACTTGGTCCTTGCACTTGACTCTTCCACTTTAAAACTCCAATCTGATATTTGTTTCGAACCCGATGGGTTCTAGGTCACATTCGATAAGGTTTCGGGTCTGGCTATGCATCGCATGTCACAATTGCTTCCTCCCTTTGAAATATTGCAATGCGATCCCGATTTTTCCACTCTTGCAATTTAATCATGGCTATTGATCTATGAGATCTAACGGTTGTTGCGTACTAATGCTTTACTCCTCCGCTACTCTATTTACTTATGTTTTTATGCTATTTCTTTAGTGTTTGTGTGGTTTTGGGTTTCTTCAAGGTTTCGGCCTTTCTGGTGTTTTACTACGTGATTCCTCCTGAGCTTTGGCTTTGATCCCTCTAATGGATTCAACGATCCATTATGATCCTTCTCGTCATGTTCCTCTCTGTGTAATCGTTGAACTCTGCCCGTAACTCTCTGTTACACAGGATATGCTAATTCATTCATTCATCATTCGATATTCAATGACACACTTATACAACTTGGAATTGAATCTTTGTGCATATATATATATATATATATATATATATATATATATATATATATATATATATATATATATATATATATATATATATATATATATATATATATATATATATATATATATATATATATATATATATATATATATATCTATATCTATATCTATATCTATATCTATATATATATATATATATTAACAAACAATTACATGACAAGGCTCTCTGTCTCTCTTTAGCTTGATCATTAATGGCCTCTGTTGATTATCTACTCGTAGGCTTACAAACATAACTAAATATCTAACTCTCTCTCTCTGTCTAACCTCTCTAACCTATGGTCATGCCTTTTAGGCATACATTTATACAAATTGGATTCTAAAACCAATTCCTAGTTTAGATCCATAAGCTTCTCAACAAAATCCTAAAATCTCTTTCTCATCCCTAAGGATTCTCTCAAATCCACAAAATCATTAACTGACTCCTAATCTAAGATTTAAAATCAATTCTCAATCCTCTCATCACTCAACTATCCTAAATCTCTCATGTTCTCCTACATTCGAGAACATTTACAATTATGCCTCACAATATTCAATTAATTCCTATTCTCATTAAAATCACTCAAAACATTAAATAATTACATTAATTAAATACTTAGGAAACCAACTTCCTAGAAACAAAAGACCCCCTATGTCTACTAGAATACAATAATGATGTTGCACTGAATGCTCCTACATCAAAATCTAAGAATGGTGTGAATTAATTTGTTCATTAATTTCTCGTAGATTAATCCAACTGCGTTTTTCGAAAATCGAGATAGGATTGGGGGAATTTAGTGTTGATATAAAAAATAAATCAACTAAGTGTGAAACAAAGGAATTTCAATTCTATTTCAAAAACATAAATGCACATAAATCGAGAAAAATTAATATTTTATTAGGGGATGGTTGGGAGAATTTTTCATTTACTGAAGTCTTATTTCCTCCCAACCCCCTACTACATAACATTCATGTTATTCATAAGTTGGATAGTTGGGAGGTTGAATGGCTTGGTGAAAATACTTGAATAGATTTGGTAGTTAGCTCTACCTATTAGACAAGGGGTCAGGAGGTTGGGATTTTTGTTTATTTAAAAATAATTTTATGATTCTAACCTCAAAACTTTAAAACACTTTTTGATGGTTTTCTTATATTTTTTCAAATTATTTTTGGTTGTGGGGGGGGGGGGGGGGGGGGGGGGGGGGGGGGGGGGGGGGGGGGGGGGTGGTGTTTCTATGAAAAACAATAAAAAAAATTGTTTAGGGATTTTTGTTTTTTCTTTTGTGCAAAAAAATGGGGTTGTTGTAATGTTGATAGCAACATGTTAAGGGTTCAATAACTAAACCTTCAAAGGGAGAAGCTCAAGCTCTAGCCAAGTATATGAAAGGGGAAATAAGGGCTTAAAGGGTCCTTATAGAATCCATCAAGGATCCCCTCATACCTTATGTTGCAGAGTTGGACAAATCAAAATAAATTTACGAGAAGTTAGTAGAATTGTTTTCGGTAAGCACCATTGGAGAAGTCATATATTTGAGAATTGAGCTATATAAGATGAAGGTATCAAAGGAAGAAGGAACAACCTCCTATATTATGAGGGTATCAAAAATATGAGACTGACTATAAGAGTTGGGGGAAATAGTGTCTGATAAAGAAATGAACACAATTGTACTCAGTACACTACCTAAGGAATGGGGCAACTTTTTAACAAGCATTTATGGAAAGAAGGAAGCCACCCCATTTAGTGAACTTTGGTCATTTTGTAATATTGAAGAAACTAGGTTGAATGAAAAAAGTAATGTGGGATCAAATGAAAAAGTTCAAGAATTTTCTTTCATGACTAAGAGAAAATGAAAGTTTGGAAGGTTTGGTCCTTAGAAAAATAAGAACAAGGATAGGTTGAAGATCCAATGCTATGGTTGTCAAGAATATGGGTAGTTCAAGAGAGATTTTCCAGAACTCAAGAAGGATAACAAGAAAATAAAATAAATAATTGAATTACATATCACTGAAGAAGTGGAAGAACTTGATGAGAATAAATCTAAAGGGATAGATCTTCGCTATCAGGGTTTCTCTAATGCATTAGAAGGAGAAGTAGGAGGTAGAAATACCTCTACCATGATGGTCAAGATGAGAAGCATTATGACTAGATACATATTAGTAGAATATGGTATCATATTAGAAGCATATTACTAAAGAAAGAGCTAATGACATGATTATGGAAGCTTAAAAAGATAGTTGAAGTAGAATTCATCATAGAAAGGAAGTAGCTCTCAGTAACCTCATTGAAAGCATGGATAGTACCTATGGAAATTCATCTAGTATGATGGAAATAATTCATCATACATCATCATTAGGAAGGAGCATTAATTTTCAAAATGAGGATAATAAAGATCCTTTGTTGGAATCTTCATTACAAGGTTCACCTCTACATGGAAGAAGCAAGTGTCTCACTCATCATTCCACCTTGTGTGTGATACATTGTTTAGAAAGATGATTGTATGGTGGTAGAGGAGTGTAGTAGGTCAAAGTACTTTCAATCAAGGAAAGGAAGTTATCAAAGGAAGTTTAGATGAACAAAATGAGAAAAATGCTACATATGCATTTGATAGATTAAGTCATGTCATCATATAGTTTCAAACAACATGGGTAAATTCTCTACCTCATGAGCATGATCAAAGAGATGGAATCTCTTCCTTTGGAAAGATGCATGAAGGCATGATTCACATATTTACAAGATCAAATCAACATAATATGTCCTCATATGGAATATGAGGTATTTGAAATATATGAAGGAACCATGGATGAAATTTCTTGGGGAGCAATAGGTGAAGAAAGAAAGAATAGATAATGAAAGATGAAGCTATGGTTGCATAGGAAAAATAAATCAACATTTGATGACTAGAATAATTGGCTATATCTCCATAAAGAAGCTATGAAGACCCTAATAAGGTTTTAAAACAAAGGAGACCCTTGACATTCAAAGTATTGGAGATGTTTTTATGAATTCACATGATGTTGATGTTGTAAGAAAGAATATGTCATGATGAAATGCCATCACAAAAGGTAACTTTAATTTGATGTTCATTTATATTTTTTAACAACATTTGGATGGGTTGATATAGGGATACTGAAAGAGAATTATAGATGTCACCTACAACTAGCACTCATATGGATGAATGGAAGATCCTAAATGAAACATGACTTGGTACAGGTGGTAGTAAGAAGAAAAGCCAGATGTGTACTGGAAGATCACTTTCTAATGCAAAGAAGGACGACATGACTGTTTGTTCAATCCTATGGTTCGTTAAATGAAAGTGATGGATGTTCAAAGCCCTACGAAAAATAAATAGAATATGAATGCTCCATAATGATGAATTTTTCATGACATCAAAATGACGAGTTCTACAAGCAGCTGAAGGTACCATGATCTCAACCAAAGAGCAGAAAGCTACTAGAAACAAGTCACTAGTTAAGAGGGATGTTGGAAAGGTCCCTAGATAAGAGGGAGCTTGGGTATATTCTTTATAGGAATCAACATATCTTTCCTAGTTGAGAGGGAGAGATAAACACATCATTCTTGTCTTCACTTCATGAAGAAAGAATGGAGGATTGGGTAAGCATTTAACATCCGGTACTCTTTGAGGATGTGGTAGGGAATCCAAGATAAGAGTAGTCGAAGAGAAAATTCCTTCAGGATGTGTTATTCCAAGATAGGAATTGTCCTAGAAGGACATACCCTATGAACACCTAGGTGGGGTACGTGTCATGAGAGTCAATGTTGATGATTTCTATTAGTCATTGGTCTCACTAGCATTGTTCTTTGCTCTTTTGGAGAGATATTGTTGTTTGTCAAGGCCTCACTATGTGACAATGTTGGTTGGTGTGTTGCAAAGAGATGGCTTACCAATCTAACTCTTCCTATGATAATTCTTCAGATTGAGAGTGTCCAAGTACCTTTTATGGATTATGAATACCTCCCTAGTTAAGATGGAGTGTTGAAATATGTAACTAGGTTTGGTCTTCATAATGGCATATGTAATCATGATTTTACATATTTGATGTAAAGAGAAATATAAATTTATATTTACATTCTTCAGGCATGAGTTTCATGCTCAAGGGAAATTTATTTTTAGGTCAACCACCCATTGAGTGATTTTAGGGATTTTTATTGAGTCTACAAGTCAATTGAGTCATTGCCAATTGATTTATTGCCATGTATGGAAGACCCTTTTGGGCATGTTACATATTGTAAAGAAAAATTATTTGAGACAAAAATAGAATCAAAACCCTCCAAGACCTTGTGAAATAAGTAGCAACAAGTCGACCTACATGAAGGGACAAGTCGGCTTAAAGATAATAATTCATACCCCTCAAAAGCCTATATATAAGAAGGAAATCGACCTCATTTGGAAACACTCTCAAGCAAGTTTGATATCCTCAAGATATAGGTTGGAAAAGGATGAAAAAGAAGAAGAAGAGAAAGATCGAAGTTTTTAGCCTCTCTCTCTCTCTCTTGTATTAGGGTTTCTATAGTTGTTGGGCAAGTGAAAGTGTTGAATAACTACTAGGTCAAAATTTCAAAAGAATCTGATGGATCAAAGTTTCAGAAGAAACTGTTAGGTCAAAGTTCCAGGAGAAATTGGTAGGTCAAAGTTGTAGAAGAAACTGTTGGGTTGAAGTTCCAGAAGAAATTGTTGTGTCGAAGCTGCAAAAGAAAATGTTGGGGTCAAAGTTGCTGAGGAAGTTGCTAGGGTCGAAATTAATGGAAAGAACGATCATCAAGGAGAAATTTTTTCTTGGTCTTGGAGGGGTCTTTTTCAAGTTTCTTAGGTATTGAAATTCGTAATTTGAAGATTCTATAAGAATAGAATAATTCTTGTGGATTTTCCTCTCAAGTGGGGAGGTTTTGGCCCTGGTTGATCGCCTACATCTTGTATCCTTTTCTATAATTGTTATTTGGTAGTTTTTTGATGATAAGAGCACTAAATATAATCAAGACAAATGAGAAGCTAATCAAGTTATGTAAAAATACATCACAAGAAGCTATCAAAGTAAGAGAAATCAGCTAATCTTGTTGCCCTAGATTTATCAACACAACTCAACAAGGTTACCGTAAGAACCATCCAAACTATAACTCAAAAGGAACTCATTAATATTTATACCTTTGGAAACATTTTGCTGAAATACCTTTGGTTCTTTATTTTCTTATTTTTTACATGATCAACTGATCTATTTTCACTAGGAGGATGAGAATCTTATCACTAAGGTTCTTGATTTTGGGGGAATTTCTTCTTTTTCTTCTTCTTACTCTTCTTCTAGACCTCTCCATTGTTTCTACTACCACCTCCAAACAAGATCTCCAATTTTTCCCACATATATTTGGTATATTTCATATTTGTTATCTTCTTCAGATCTGTATTGTGAATATTTTCATAAATTATATATCTTTATTGAGCATCTTTTTTGCAATTATTTAAGTGAAAGTGGATACTTTTGATATCCTTAACATACAAATCTTCAAATGTTAGATCGACAAGACAATAATTTAAATTTAACTTTATCATGTCATACCTTGAAATTTGCAGCACTGAGGACAAGAACTCCTAGAGGATTCTTTCTGAAAAAAGATTTGTAAATTTTTGCCAACACTCCCTAGTTCTACTTTCTAGCAATTAAGTTGTAACAAAGATCCCCTACTCTAGTACCACTTGTTGTAAATGTAGATCACTACTAAGAGATGGGGGTGAATCAGTAGTGATGGCACTTATAAATTTTTTTCCCTTTTTGCCAAATCACTAAACAACCATACACATCATAACATCAATAGATAAATGTAGCATAAAATAAACACACAAGAGCCATGATAAAAATCAAGACAAACATGCACAAAGACGTACAAGTATTTCTAGTAGAAACCCTAAAGGAACAAAAACCAACATCATATGTTCTACTTCACTCTTCTTCTATTATTATAAATTTTTTCTTTTACATATGCACTATCCACCACTAGTGTGCAAGCCATAACTTACCAATCACGCGAGCTTCCACTCGCTCCAGGCCACTACCTGTATGAACTTTGCAAACCACCATTGGAAAGAAGCCACTATTCCCTCAACTTTACAAGCCATTACCTACTAGAAACCACTACTCCCCATAACTCTCACCCAACCACCACTCCCAATTTCTCAGGCCACTACTCGAAGGATGTTGCTACAACCTAAATATGCAAGCCACCACTTTCTCACTAAAGTCCCCAACCTTCAATCTCTCATGTTGACTACATTTCATAATATTTCACATTGGGTGCATAATACCTGCAATTAGATACTTGTGAGCCTCACTTCTTCCATTTTCATACTAGAATCAAAATACCAATATTCCCATAAATCAAACTCTGAATACATTCTCTCCAACACAATCTTCACAACAAAAACTCAATCAATACATTAGCCCACACATTCAATCTTCTCATCAAACTCAAACCCTACAAGATAACAACATACAAAATTGATCTTCACACTCAACCATCACTAACAAAATTCTAGTAGTCATACAAAAATCATACACTGATGCTACAACAATAAAATCTCTAATAAAACCCCTACAACACAAACATATCACTAATATTATCTTTGATCTACAACTATAGCAGTTACAACAATAACTCTCCTCTCCATATCAACATCAACATAATATTAGTTTCAATACAATCTGCAACACAAACATGTTAAGAAAATAGATACAAAATAGCTCCATCATTCTCTAACATATACTCCAAATTTTATATTTGATCTGCATTTTACTTATGCATTCTTGAAACGTAATCCCTCATTTTTTACAACCCCTTTTGCTTCACACCCCAACATTTTTATCAATGATCAAGGATGCAATCAATTGAAAGCACTAATCCTCATTATCTTTGACTTCATCACCTTCTAGAATGTGGAGCAAATCAAGTTGACTCTAAAGAATAAAATACCTTTGGGAAATGCTTATGGTAAATTATGTGTGCACGTAAATCAAAATTTCCCTTGTAAATATATCTTCACTAGGAAAATATAGGCATCCCAGAGAAGATCTTAACTAGGACAACATGGGCATCTCAGTAAATATAGCAACATCTTCACTCTATGCACAACTTATTCCCATAGAAGATTCCTCAACTCTTCAAGTTTGTATCCTCCAGCCACCAAAATTTTAGCTCAACTTCAACACATAAACATACACTCTTAATACATTGTAACACACAAATAAGATCATACATTGGACCAATATAAGGCATAGAAAACATGATTACAAGGTTGAGAATTTGTTGACATCAATGGAAACACTACAATGGAAACAAAAAAGTATAATTTCTTACTTCCCTTGAGCTCAAATCACATTAGTATAGTCTATGTATCTTTTCCATATCTTAGGTCTTAAGGGGTATAATTCAGGAACTATTGTTTCAATTTATTCCATAAAAAGTTTATCAACAATGGGGGACAAGGGAGACCCCAATGCAACACTATTAGTCTCTACTTGGAAGCTAAAGAAGGTATATTAAAGGTAGAGTTCTACTAGTTTTCTTATTTAGGGTCAATAACATCCCAATTGATCTGAAGCACTTCATATAGAGGAATACTTGTGAAAATGGAAACACCATCAAAATTAATGAGGATATCATGAGGTAAAAATATTTCATCCTTAATGATCCTTAATAATTCTAAGGAATTCTTTATAAAGTAGTATAAATTTCCAACTGAAGGTCCTAATATATTTGCCACATATTTCACTAGTCAATAAGTGGGGGAACCAATCACAGAAACAATCAATATAAGGCATAATCCTCCTTCGTGGATCTTTGAAAGGCCATAAAATTATCTATGTTTTTCCATAATATGGAAGCAAGTATCTATTTTTCCTTTCATCGAAGTTGGAACCTTTCAAACTTTTTGGAATTCCCTAGTAATTCTAGCTATGGGGTTGCTATCCAATTTCGTAAAGTTTCCATTGAAGGAAAGGTGATCAATCATATTAACTTTATAATACTCTTTATTTATGATTACAATGCCACGAACTTTTTCTAATTTTAGGATCACTAGCTTGGGGTTGCTTTTGAGGTTATTCAAGGAACACTATTTCTTCTTGGGGGATTCTCTCTTCTTATGATTATTACATAATTTTGCTAAATAATCTTCATGTCCTTGTTAGTGAGGAATTGAATTCCATATTCTATACTATAGATTATGTTATCCACTATAATTTTTTTGGGTTCCAAAATGAAATTGAGTCCCTTTTCTAGATAATTCATTTCTTATTTCTCCAACACATGAGTGGATATGGAAAGTAAGTTGAGAAATAACTTTCATGCATTTGAGATCAATAATGTCACCTTCTCTTGATATGACACAACCCAAAAACTTACATTTTGTGATTATAAAGATGTTGTTTTTTGGATTGAATGAGATATCATATTTTCAACATCTATCAAAAAATTAAGTAAGATGTTTAAGGTGGTATAATCTATTGTTGGAATATACAATTATGTCATTAAGATATAAAACAACATCGTGATTCATTAAACCATGAAAAGAAATATTCATTACTATTTGAAAAGATTCACATGCATTAATTAGACAAAAAAAACTATTCTTTTAAAATAAAAGGTTACCCATTTAACCTAAAACATTATTATAATTCTAACACCTTTAGTCACAAGTACCTAATTATAGCTTTAAAAACCATTAAATAATGAAAACATTTTAGATCTTGAGATAAGCCACAAACTTTAATCCATGTGTAGTATAGGTAAATTATTTTTTATGGAGGCTTTTTTAAATTCTATAAATCAACACACAAACAAATTTCACCACTTTTATTCCTTACTATAAGTAAGTCTACTACCTAGGTAGAATTTTAAACTCAAAAAATGATTTTAGCTTCAAGTAGTTTTTCCAACACTTTTTACACTTGGGATTACAAACAAAGATGATTCTTCAATAGCTTTGATCTACACTCCCTTTCATGGGAATTTTGTGTTGGATAATCATGTCTTATAATCTTTTCAGTCATCATATGTCCATGCAAACACATCTTGATATTTCTAGAAAACTTTTAGGTATGCCTATTTTTATTCTTCAGAACATGTCATGAGAATCACATTTCTTGGATTTTCAATAGTTCCAAGATTAATCATCTCATGACCTAAGGTCAATGATATATTTTTGACATTAAATGATTTATTGAGCTTATCTTTAAAATCAAATAGTTTTCCTAAGGTGACCATACCTTTCAGGATAATGTTATCCATTAGCTTATCCATTCATTCCTTACAACTTTCTAGTGCTTTCTAATTATCTTCCCATATATTTAAACATCTTTGAAGACATATTAGTTAGTAATAAATTCTATAATTTGTTCATTTCCTTAAAAAACTCATTAGTTGGTAATATTATGAAGGAGTGAAGGTCGATAAAGCAACTTAATAGAAAATTGTTTTGCCTAAAAATATTCTAATAGAGTTGATCTGAAAGATAGAATAACCAATGAGTCTGTAATTGCCTCGTACCAAGCAATGGAAAGGATATAAAGGGGTTCAAAGCTGTCAATTATTATTAACACTTCCCATTGGTAGATTTTAAGAAGTGGAAAACCATAATTACTTGTATTTTTAATTCGTCTCATAATGATTTTGGAATCTCTAAAACTTTTTAAATTCTTAATATTCCAATCCATAACTTTCTTAAGGCCATGTATGCATAATACTCTATGTATTATTGGTACTTCAAATTTAAATTTATAGAAAAATAAAATAGTGTTTTCCCTGAGGATCAACTATGAAATAATCATCTTCTACTCCTTGAGACTTGGAGCCATCAATGAAAAGGTCCAAATTTTAGTAACCACTAGTAAGTTTATTTTATCTATGATATTTACATCAATTATATTACAATGAGCTTCTTGAAAAAAAAAATTCACTATGATTTGAGATTTTTTATTATTAATAATACGCAAGGATTTTACAGTGAAATTTCCTCAGTGTGAATCAAAGGCATGATTTCCTAAAATTTAAAACATAGAGGAAGATGGTCCATTAGTTGCTTATAAATATATTATAATATGTTCCATTCATCATCCATGATCAATTTTTATTTCATTTGGTTGTCCATTACAAGGATTAAAAATAAGCGATTAGTCAAAGGAAAAATTCCTTGGAGAATTTATGACCAATCTTTATTGAGTAATAAACCATAATGGTCAGGAATTTTCACTGCAATGATATTAATGGGCTAGCTAAATTTGGGATTAGAAGCCATGGAAACTAAAATATCTATTATTTTTCTTAAGACCTTAAAATCTATGTTACCTAACTAAATGATGTGAATAGAGAACTTCATTGGGGTAAAATTAATTTTTATACATACCCAAGTAGAAGTGTAATATTCAATACCTCAAGTTGTCTAAGGGATAAGAATCTTCTGAGATATTGTTCAAAAGAGTTGTGAAACATTGATTAAAATATTTGACATTTTACTTTTTTTCCATCTTGATAGCAATGAGCACTTTAAGCATCATAGTTGGATACTTATTTTCTATAAAATTGTTGAGAAACTAGTTTTCAAAGTTATCCTAACCATTTATTAAAATCACATGAAGATTATTGTTCCATAAAAAGCATTATTCTCAATAATGTAGGAATACAATCTATAGACTACATCCTCATATTAATTAACAATAAGTCTAGGTAAAAATGATTGATGTGATCTTCTCGTGAGATAGATTTATCGGGTTCAAACTTGGGAAATAACCTTTTAGGTCATCTAGGGAGG
Organism: Pinus tabuliformis; assembly: GCA_031772625.1. NCBI lineage: Eukaryota > Viridiplantae > Streptophyta > Pinopsida > Pinales > Pinaceae > Pinus > Pinus tabuliformis. The sequence goes on from CM062804.1 coordinate 661,062,587, forward strand.
TCATGGAGTGGAGGTTAAAGATTCAATTCCTCTTGGCACATCCACTTTGGATAGAAATTTATAGCCAGCAAATTATCTATATAGGGCTTCTCAATGTCATCCTCAAAATCAAAGTCATTAAGAATGCTTGAATGATAAGGATTATGTATCTAAATGACCATGCACCTTTAGGTAATCACTCCTACCACCAAATCAACTATTGACAGGGTAAAATGAATTGACAATAATCAAGGATTTTCTTTCTAGTATGAGGTCCTATTTATACCTCACATTGTTTGGGGTAAGATACCTGCCAAGATTTTAGTCAGTGACCATTATTAGTTTTCAATAATGTTGTCATATATGAGGGATTTCCATAGTAGGAGTATGTGGATTCTAAATTAAAACTAATTGAATTCACTAATATGAAAATAATCTATGCTAGCTAGAAATTAAGAGATAGATAAGAAACAGGAAGAAATGAGCCAATAAATAGACAATGACACAGTAAAAGAAATAATTATCTAAAATCTAGGACAACAATGAGTGTCTAACATACTAGGAAAACTCTAGAATAGTCAATATGTTGATATAATAAGTTCTCATACAACGAAACCTATAGAATTTAAATAGTAAGCTTGTGAGAGACACTATCTAATTCACATAATAGTTCATAACCTAGAAATATGTATCTCACAAGGTACACACATACGTGAACTATTCATGAATAGTTAGAAAAAAAAACAATATGCATGTCAAAATACTACTCTAGCAATGGTCTTCAAGGCTTCTTAATATTAAAGCAATGAATGTAGAAGTACCAACCTCCTATCTCTAGTATGCAAGTATCTCAACAAAATTCAAAATTTTGCAACCTCTCCTACTAATAGTTCTACAATATTTATAGCTTAAATTAGTAAATCCCCCCTATGATTGTTTTCTTTGGGGTTAGTTACAACTTTTAGCTTCTTACAAATTACAAATATAATGAAGGAAAATATTTAAAACTCTCAAAACTTAGCTCGACATTTGTTTTAATCTAGTTGGATATTTAATTGGGAATTTCATGATTCCATGAAGACAAAACACCTAGAATTCATAGTATCATGTAATCACTTTAGCTCTACCAAGTGGCAATCTCTCTATGCTAATATGGTCTTCTAAGGTATTATAGGAGAGGATTGGAATTTTCTTATTTCGTGAGACAAGATAGCATGAGCTCAAGGTTATTTGTTTCTTTGAGAGGTTTACAAGATGTTGACCCAAGCTATCTTTAGTGTGCTTATTAATGAAGGAACTAAAATAAAATTCTCTTATGTGCAACAACTCCTCTAATTCCTTACTTATTATTCACTCGGCCTGATCTCTTCTTAGTTTTTTGAGCTTGTTGAAAGTTATCCATTAGGACATATGTAGGTATCTTATACAATTAAAGGTTCCTTATTTGATTTATGTATTTTATTAGCCTAATATATTCTATATTTGGTTCCTCTGTAGGAAGATCCTCTCTCTGAAATAGTCGATATGCTTCAAACCATATATATCCCAGAACCCTTGGTTAGCTAAGTTATCATGTTCAATTTGTATAATGACTCATTAAATAAAGTTTAGTATGCTGATCTCATGGACACACATGTGCTTCTTCTATGAAACAAAAAAAAAAATTAGGAACCTATTATGAAAACTAGTTTACAATTCTATATGAAAAAAACTAGGGGATTTGGTTATGGGATGACTATTTCTATATACATGTATTAGACTTCAATGGTGAGGATAAAGGAAAGACTAATAGATGATGATTGGAAGAAGTCTTCATCACTATAATTAAAACAAGTTCATCATCTTGACTAAGGTGTCTATTTATTCTCTTGAGTAAAATATTCCTTATATAACTAAGAAAAAACAATTAGGGGTTTTAGGCATAAAAGCATTAGTTCATGTACCTAGTATTGAAAGTAGATAATGAATAAAAAGTTATTCAAAGAACTGAGTTGAAATCACTAGAATTTCCTCTAACATGAAATGTTGTATGCTATAACTTGAAAAATCCTAGAGAGCTAAGGAAATAGAAATTGAGTGTTACTAAACTAGGATAAAAGAGTTTCTAAGCTTCTTTGCATCAATTATTCCAATGAAATTCTTTGAATTTTCTTTCACCTTCAGTAAACTCATGAGTTAGACAAAGAAAATGTTAATAAAATCCACCTTGGGAGAAATAGAAAACATGGCTTTAATGTGAAGCTCAAGGAGGCGTTGTATCACTATGACGAGGCTTAATGATGCATTATAAGGAGGACGGGAGGAAACAAGGTGGACTAAAAAGAGACAAAATAATGTTATGGCATTAGAATAAGGGTCATTTTGGCATTACAGTGCAATTCCAAGGCTTAATGGACTGCCATAGGGGTTAAGGAAGGGAGGAAAATCAAGTTATAACATCAAGTTTAAGGTTCTAACATTTCCTTGAGGCTAAATAAGGAACTATAACACTACATGGATGCTCAAGAGGGCACTATGGTAGCTTGACAGAGAAATAAGATAAGGGAGAGGTTTAAGAGGGGGCTTTATCCAAGGTCTATAACATTACCTTGAGGCTCATATGAGAACTATAGCAATGGATGTAGGATTAGTAGATCACTGAGGAGGCTCATGGAGGAACAAAATTCCCCTCGAATAACAAGTCTAAGGGTGATATCCTAGAGTTTGGTTATACTTTTTGGTGAAATTAGGGTTCATTTTGATGAAAAAAGGATGCTCAATCGAGAAATTTTAAGCACTCAATCGAGCAATTTTTCAGCGCTCGATCAATTTGCTTATGTGCTTAAAAATAACTCGATCGAGCATATAAAAAAACGCTTGATAGTGTCATTTTCTAACCTGAGTTAAAGGCTCAATCAAGCTATATTTTTTGATCAAGTGTTATTTCTCATTAAAAAACCCTAGTTGTTACTTGTGCAAGTCATTTTTCTTAGACTAAAAGAGGAAAAGGAGTTTGACGGAATATTTCTATGTTTGACCAAGATGGAGGAACTCAATCTAGCTACCCATCAACCCCATCAATGACCCATAGGCTTAAGCCGAGGTACTTTCCTTGTCATTTTTTTTTCTACAAAAAATAATCACAAAAACAATGATGAATAGCATAAAAAACCCACCAAGAAAACCCTTGAAAACCATAAAAACAACCTAGAAAAAAACCAAGAAAACCCTTGAAGACAAAAAACAACTTAGAAAACCACCAAGAAAACCCTTGAAAAGCACAAAAAAAGCTATAATTTAGGTTTTAATTATTAGTTTTTCATTTCATTATATACGTTATATACAATGGTAACATGTTTACTATAAATATTTTATATGGTAAAAACTTTATTTTTTAACTATTTTACGTTTTAATTTTTTTTAGGAATTTAGTGAAATAAATTTGCAATAAAATTTTTATTTTTTGTTATTAAAAATGAATTTTAAATTTCGAACAATTTTGATTTGAAATATGCCCAATTTTTTTTCAAAACAAAAAACAATTAAACTATAACCAATAAATAAATAAATTAGGAGCTTTAAATTGAAATAATGAATATGGTTTCTCATAGTGAACCTCTATTAAATCAAATAATAAATATATTTCATTTTTTCGTTTTCATTTAAATTTAAAAAAATTTATATTTTAAATATCTGTTAATAATAAATATAGTAATTTATTTTATAAAATTAATTTTACTTAAATAAAATGTTAATTGGATTAAAAGTCCAAAAATGAAAATCTTTTTATTTAATTAAATATATTAACCATATATATACATATATATATATATATATATATATATATATATATATATATATATATATATATATATATATATATATATATATATATATATATATATATATATATATATATATATATATATATATATATATATATATATGCACGCGCGCACACACACACATATATATATAACATTTTACATAGTTTTATAACTATTTAACATAATGTGTTCTTCAAAATAACGTAATGTGGGTGATGTTCAACAAACTTTTAAGGCTCGAGTTCATCTATAAACTGTGATTTTCCTTAAAATTTCCATTACTCATAATTGTAGAATTATTTAATATAATGATATGAAAAACTCTCTCTTAGTTCCCATCTTTATTAAATTTATTATTCGAATAATGATTTTGTAACTTACACTTCCTATATTTTTATTTAACTATATAACACAACATATATATATATATATATATATATATATATATATATATATATATATATAAGTTTAATTTTCAACAATGCATCATTGATACATACATTAAATCCATGATGAAAAGTATATTTAAATTGAATATACAAGCATTATGACTCTTTTCTAATTTGTACCATATTGTTTCATTATGTAGTGTGTCGTACCAGAAACATTGCCTTCATGTACTTGCACCTAGTACATGTCATGTGTCAAAACCAAACATTATAAGAACTTTCCTTATGGAGTATTTGGTTGGCATGAAGTTTTATTAGTTTTTCAAATAAGTTTATATCATGTTTTTACATATATTTACATATTCCTACCCTATGAATAAAATGCATTATTTATAAATGGGAAAGAGTGTAAGTTATATTAGATCACATTTTTCTCTTGTATTTACATGGAACTCAATACTTTGGCTGATAATTTATCAAAAAAGACACTCTATTTAGTTTAGGAATTTAGCCTAGATTATTCTACTTAAATTTATAAATGGTTTTCTTGTCAACATTATTTCTATGTCAACATTTTTTTCCTGGATTAATTTATATGTATTATATGTAATTTGTAGATCCATCTCCCATATGCCCCTAATTGCAACCCATCATAGTGTCAAGGGATCTGTTATAAATGGGCAGGCTAGATCATGTAGCCATATTAGAGTGTATGTTCAACTCATAGATCTTCCCTCTGACACCAGCCGGGGTGTCAAAGGCAATGTTTCTGTCTCTATTGATGATCTTGCTATGGATGGTGGACCTTCTTCACATGTTGTAGGTATACATATTGAATTTTAAATCCTTTTTAAACTTTATGTGTTTATGTCTTGAAATTTTCTTTAATTTCTAAATCATCTTCAATTGATGTTTTTGAATTTAATGTATATGTTATTATGCTTCTAGTTTGTTATATATATTAAATTATGTTTATGATTTGCATACCCTTAGCAAGGTGATGACGAGGATAAGACGAGGATAAAAGTGCAGTGTTGATCCTTCTGTGGAATGACATTATATCCAGTATCACAGTTGAGGATGTTAGGTCCTAACAGACATGGATCAAATGAGATCTAGATAAAATATCTGCTAGTTCACCTACTAGGTGTGGTTTGTCTCTAATGTTGGATAACATCAACAAGTTGATTGAGACATACCAAAGGGCAGGCCGACAAATCCACCTCCTATATTCTATACATAGGATTAGGATGCTAGAGGTTAGAGGCTTGCATACTTGGACAGTGGTGAAAGATGTCACCAAGAACATTGATATTGGTGGGGAGTTGTTTGAAATCCCTCCAGACTTTCGTGCTAGACATGTTGGTCCAATTCTACTAAAATATTTTAAGAATGTTGATGCAACCCCTTTTGTTTATGATCGATTCGTTGGAGCTTGGGGATAGTTCCACCGCCATGACTAGGTCCCCATTTACTTTGCAAATAATATATATGTGAAGTTTGTGCTACATATAAGGTTGGATTACACCAACACAAGATCTAAGCTTTATGGACCTAGCTTGGGACATAGTTATGAACGTGTCGGGGCTCATAGGTACCCTACACATATATAACCACCTTTTAGATTGTTTCCATGACCATATCGAAGCGTGGTATTGTTGACTGAGCTATAGTAGTCATCACAGCTTGGCACTAAGACTAGGTATACCACTGCAAATAACATGTAAAGGACATTGGTCATTGCACATGCCACTTTTCATGGAGAGACGATCAGACCACCTTCATTTCCTCATGGCCCACCAATTGCATTATATGATGATTCATATCTTGAGAGTCTAGGACATGAACAAATTTTTTCATATGCATGTACATGTCGTGATACCATCTATGACACTTAGAGGGTGCACAGCCCACATGACACATAATATGCACATATATACGAAAATTTTGACTCTTATCATCAAATTATACATTTTTTATATTAATAAGTTCATATGATATTGTGTTTATATTAATAATTTCATGATAACATGCATTCATAGCCCAACTACACAGATGAGCTTTTGAGGTCATTTGAGGGGGGAGTTCACTAGCCAAAGCATCATGCTCTAGTGCATGTTTCCATGACTCTACCTCCTCCACCTCCACCTCCACCTCATAACACTCATGGACTAACAGTTGAGGTGAATTTTTATTCCTAAGATTTAAAAATTTTCTTTTTTTAAGTCACATGTATGCATGCTAACTAATTCATAGATTAATTATAATTTGTCTTTGTCATTGTGTACATAGACCCAGATGTAGAAGGGTGTCGATGTTGGAGTTATGTGGACCTGTGCATGGGATGTTGGGTATGGAAGAATTGAGCCATATATATGGGAGCACCAAACCAAGATTGATCAAACCCTCATCCCACCTGACTTCCATTTTGATGCAGGAATCAATTGTTGCAAGAAAATCTCAAACAATCAGCCCTGTGTTTGTTATCTCCTGTATAATCCAACATTTTTGCGACTCTCATATTTCCACCCTTTTAACAACTGAACACTAATATTTCCCCTTCTTAATAGAACCGCTCACGATTCTCCTTAGATCACAACATAAATGATCCAACGATCCATAATGTATCACATAATCGCAATCACTATAGTTTGAAGCCCTTTTTCCTTTAACAATGAAGTGTTGCGATGCAATGGATCGTAATCGCATATCGCAGTGTTTCCATAGCTAGGGTTCTGATAATACACAATACTTCTTGCGATGTGATATTTCGCAATCGCACTTCGCAACTCCCTGAGATCGTGATTCGACCACTCCTATCTATTTGCGATGCGATATTACATTGCTCGCATATCGCAATTCTTTGAGGCTTCAGGTTCACCCCTTCTGAACAAATATTTGCGATGTAATATAAGTGATCCAATGGTTGGTATGGTTTCACACCGTTGGTTCGAACTTGGATCAACATTTTAGATCTTAAGTGCTCAACACTATTAATAATACAAAAGCCTATGATTCCTATTAACTCTATGTTTTATATTGTGAATCATAAAAAATAGAGAAATACTCGATTCTGTTCTGAATACAAATAAACAAAGGAAAATGAGAGATTCCACAAATCTAATGTATAATCACACACATCATCAATATATAATCATACACACGACATCAATTATTCATTATAGTAATGGTTACAGAGTCTTGCCTTTTTCTCTATTACAGCGATTAAAAGACCTCTACTTCAATCTGGAAATCCACACTCTATTACTTGACTCTCAATTCACTCAATCCTCTCTCTCTGCCCATCCATCTACATTAAATTATTTTTATTTTTATCAATCCAATCTTGTCTAACAACTCAATCCCTATTCTTAAACATTCTAACATTCAAATCACTATTTTCTAGCTATATTACACACCTACGCTAACAACTTATCTTTGAATCTAAAATAAGACAATTTCTACTTATTACAATAATGAAATACAACTCATTTCTTGAGAGATCCAATCCTCTCGGTAAAAATTGACTTTTGACCACTCAGGTCAGTCAAATTCAACTTGTTTAGCAACAACATGTGAGCAGACATTCACATTGCTAGCTAAGTCCATATGCTCCTGCATCAGACTCCCAGGGAAGAAAAGAATCATCCTTCAGACTTCCAGGGCTTACTCCATACTTCTGCAACTTTGTTGTTGTCAACCAGCTAGCATCCTCCATTGGTTGTCCTTTCCATTTGACTAGATATTGAAAATAAGTCTATCCTCTAGTTCTTCTGCATACTCTTTTCTCTAAAATAGCTTCAACTTCTTTCTTAACAATCTTTGGAATTTGTTCTTCCCAGTTCAAGGTTTGAATTTCATCTTCTATAGTTTCCTCCTGTAGCTCTGTCTCTGTCCCTTTGTATGGATACAAATCTACAATATTGAAAATAGGTGATATTCCAATCCCTTCTAGCAATTCAATTTCATAGGAATTAGCTAAAAACTTTCTTACAATTCTACATGGTCCTATCTTTTTCATTTTTAGTTTATTGTAAGTCTTAGCAGGAAATCTTTCTTTTCTCAAATATACCATCACTAAATCCCCCATTTGGAATTATTTCTCTCTTCTTTTCATATCCACTCTCTGTTTTTATTTACCACTACTTTCCTGCAATCTGCCTTTGACATCTTCTTGTATTCTTTTCATCTGTTCTGCAAACTCTTCACCTTTTACACTTTTTGTTCCCTATTTACCCAAATTTCTGAGCTCATACACACCTCTTGGATTCATTCCAAAAATAATCTAAAATGGACTCATTCCAGTACTTCAATTTGGAGTGTCATTATAAGAAAATTCAGCTTAAGCTAGTGCTAAATCCCACTACTTAGGATTTTGATACACTAGACTTCTCAATTTGTTTCCCAAGCTCATGTTTACTACTTCAGTCTGTCCATTTGTTTGAGGGTTCTATGATGAACTGAAACTGAGGTTAGCTCCTAGTTTCTTCCAAAGAGTTCTCCAGAAATGTCCTACACACTTTGTATCTCTATCAGACACAATACTTATAGGCAATCCATGTAATCTTACAATTTCTGAAAAAAAAAATATTAGCGATATGTGTTGCATCACTAGTCTTCTTACAAGAAATGAAATGTGCCATCTTGGAAAAATATATCTACCACAACATAAATGGAATCATTCCCTCTTTGAGTTTTAGGTAATCCAAAAACAAAATCCATGCTAACTGCATCCCACAGCCGGTCTAGTATTGGCAATGGCTGATACAATCATGTGTTATGACTTCTCCCCTTAGCATGCTGACATATCCTGCACTTCTCAGCAAATATCTTAATATCAGTTTTCATTTTTGGCCAATAATAAAAAGCATTCACCTGAGCAAAGGTTTTATCTTGTCCAAAGTGACCAGATAATCCTCCACTATGTTTTTCCTTTATTATGTTTTCCCTCATAGAACATTTGGGAATACACAACTTGTTGCCTTTAAACAATAAGCCTCCTTGGATGAGATAATCTAACCATTGACTTTTGTTATGGACTATTTGATTTTGAACTGCCGTATAGATATCTTTGAAATCTTCATCATCTTTGTACATTTCAATCATTTCTTCAAATCCTACAACACCAACTTTGAATTCTTGCACAATAAAACTTACCCTGCTCAATGCATCAACGACTTTATTCAACTTACCACTTGTTTGCTTTATCAAAAAAGTAAAGCTCTGCAAAGATTCTACCCACTTGGCATGTTTCTGGTTCAATTTTGGCTGGTTATTTATGAACTGCAATGCATGATTGTTTGAATATAATATGAATTCCTTTGGCAGAAAATAATGTCTCCATTTTTTCAAGGCTTGCACAATAGCGTAAAACTCTTATCGTAAGAAGAATACTTCTTCTTCACTTCATTCAATTTCTCACTAAAGTATGCTATTGGTGTTTGTTCCTAACTCATAACTGCACCAACTACAACTCTGCTAGCATCTGTTTCAACTTGAAATACCTTTTCAAAATCAGGCAAAGTTAAAATTGGCTCCTATGTGATTTTCCTCTTCAGCAATTTAAAATTCTTGTCTGATGCTTCTGTCTGTTAGTGTTAGTGTCTTCACACTACCATCAGTGACCAAAATCTGCTCTTTCTCATTTCATAGTAGGATTCCCATACTGATGAGTTTGCATTCCATTAGGTCATGGATTCACTGATGGTAGGGTTTACTTCAATTTTCCCTCACAATCTGTACTTTCTGATCCTCTTCTATATATTTTAGTCATGGCTCATGTTCCCTTTGCAATTCATTTCATTAGGTCTTAGGGTTTGCTCTCATTAGGTTTTAGGGTCCCACCATGGTCAAATCCAATAATTACATGCCAATAATGATTAGCAAGGACATGAGGAGGCCAATAATGATTAGGAAAGCCATAATTTATCATTTTGAAAGCCTAAGTTTTGAGGTGAAAACAGGTTATTTTGTTTTTATCTCCATTAATGATGTAATTTTATGTTTTCATATGTAATATTGGTTCCCAGGATCTCCTAAACATCTTGTGATGTTGCCAAGAACCTGACATTGCAAAGGATCAGGTTATCATGAGCAAAAATCCACTGGCAAAAGCAAAAGAGAACAAGCACTAAACCCTAATTTCCTCTCCCACTGAGCTAGGGTTGGCTATGGGATCAGAGATATCTGAGTAGAGGAGACATAAGGGATATTAGAAAGTATGAGGCCATTCCATATCATCAAACATCAGGTCTCCATCATTTGTCGAGAAGTCATTCCAAGGAACAAGCCATTCACCATACATAAGGGACAATTTTTTTTCAAACTGTGTTTCTGAGCAAGAAAAGATGAATTTGAAAATATTGAGAGAAGTTTTTTTTCATAATAGACCCAGGAAGAAAAACCTCCTTCATTTTGTATACAAGTCTCATGGGTTTAGAGAAATTTCAAAAATACAGTTGCTACAAGAGAGTTGATGCACTTATGGAGTGACCTTGGGAAAATCAAAATTTCGCCTAGCTAAGGTGACCAAATGAATTTCATGATGAGTCAAATGATAACTAGACACAAATATATTTCCAATGAGCTATCATGAGCTCAATTTGGAGTTCAGGGAGACCTCCAAATATTGACTGAAATAACACTCTGCATTTTGGTAGCCTCATTCTGCACATTTTGACCAGTCTTGGGAGATTGGCCTTTTGATACGGTAAATGAACTCCAAATTGAAACATTCAAGATGTTCTGGAAATTAGACTCGAAAAGATTTCCAATGAGCTATCCCAAACCCAATTTTGACATCGGGAAGGCAGTCAAAGGTCATCATGAAGTGGCATTATGCTTAGGGAAGGAGGCACTATGCTTAGGGCAAGGCACTACACTTAGGGAGTTTTTTGCTAGTGTATTTTTGAACGGGTGTTGTGCTTAGAAAGTGGCACTGTGCTCTAGGTAGTGGTGCTGCACTTAGGCCAGCCAACCAAAAAATGCTCCCAAACTTCAAATTTATGCCAATCTCCTCCAATTCCACACTTGGCAAGTAAGTATTATTCCTCTCCTTCCAATTTAGTTTGCATATGTAAATATTTTCATAAGTTTCCACTCTCTATATAAAACCCTAACTTTCACTATAAAACCCTAGTTCTTTGGTTTTCCCCACCACTCACCTCATAAATAAACCCTTATCCCCACCACTGTTATCACATTCTACCACTCATTTATGACTCCCTAAACCCCCTCCTTCTTATGTTTTTCCCATAGCTTCACTCACACCCATTCCTCCAAGCCATTGCATATACCATTCATCCCATACATTGTCCAAACTGTGCAAACTAAGAGAGTTAACTAAAACATGGACAAAGGAAGTGATTTTGAGTATGATGAAGAGACAGCCAGTGATAGTTCTGTGGAGAGACATAGGCAGAGAAAGCCTCATAAGGGAGGAAAAATCATAAGAGAAGAGCCCACTAGTTTAAGAGAATTGCAAGCTTGCCCACTTATAGTCTCTTGTTTCAGACACCATGGATGTTTTGAATTCTATGAACTAGTTGAAAGAGCTGAGTTTCATAATGAGCTTGCTAGAATTTTTGTGGCTCACTTGCATAACTATGAAGTGACATTGGCTGGAGTAACTTTCACAATATCACCATCTATTATTTCAGAGGGCCAACAGAGATAACCAAATGATGAGGCACATGGCCTATCACTACAGGACACGGAACAAAATTTGCAACATGAGAATGAAGAGGATGAAAGCTAGGTTGAGGAGAGCCTTAGAGGGCAAGAAAGAGCAAGATAGACTCAAAATGTTGGCTGAAGCCTCTTTGGCCAACCAAAGCACTTGATGGTGGTGCTCCATGCCAAATTTGGGCAAATTTTGAGAAGTTTTTGTATTTTTGAAATTTTGAAATTCACAACACAAAAAATTTGTCTAGAAGCAGCGTTGTGCTTTTTCCTGGGGCATCCATTAGAGAAAAAGTTGAAATTTTTGGATTCATATGATTAGTACATGCACCCTGGAAATTTTTAGAAGTTTTGGAGCAGATCTAGTTCACCAAAAGGTCCAAAAACTACCAAAAAAGGACCTTTCTGCCTCTTTTTGGAGAAGTCTTGGGAGATTCAATTTTTGAGGGGGGAAAATGACCTCAAAATTCAAAAATTATAGGTTTTCTAGAAACTAGACTTGAAGACCTTTCTAATGAGCTATCATGAGCTCAATTTGGCTAAGGGAAAGGCCTCCAAAATCATGTGGAAATTGGCGTTGTGCTTAGGACCAGTGGCGCTGCACTTAGGGCCATTTTGCTCAGGGAACTAAAATTCGTCTGTTTTGATTGTGAATTTGATTTCTCTCTCCTCATGGATGATTTCACTAATTTAATTGATGACATGGCATGTAAATATAATGGTAAAATAGTGTTAGAGGGTAGATTCATTAGTTAGAGGTGTCATTTTTTGGATTCAACTGCGTTAAGTAAGTCATTCACGTATGACCATTTCCATGAGAGGTAGTCGTAACTGACTAATTTCTCATGATTTTTGAATAGTTCACTTAGCACTCATTGCATCGGGTGATGCTCACAGGGGTGAAGAAGTGAGATTGAAACTAGTGAAATGAATCACATAGCATCAATCATCACTTCCGGGGCTTGCACCTGGTAACCAGGACTTCCCGGGAGGTCACCCATCCTAGATCGCCTCTGGCTCAAGCGTGCTTAACTGTGGAGTCATGAGGCACAATACTTGCTAAGGTTTTGCAAATGGGGTAGCAAGATAAGTGGGATTGATTGTGGGGAAAACTCCACAGTTAAGAGCGCTTGAGCCAGAGGCGATCTGGGATGGGTGACCTCCTGGGAAGTCTTGGTTACTGGGTGCAAGCCTCGGAAGTGATGATTTATGCTATGTGATTCATTTCACTAGTTTCAATCCCACTTCTTCACCCCTGTGAGCATCACCCGATGCAATGAGTGCTAAGTGAACTATTCAAAAATCATGAGAAATTAGTCAGTTACGACTACCTCTCATGGAAATGGTCATACGTGAATAACTTACTTAACGCAGTTGAATCCCAAAAATGATATCTAATATAATGCACTACGTAAACCCCCATACTTAGTTAGAGGTAGTTTTGTGGCAAATGAATCAGTTTCACCTCTTTTAGAGGCAAGTTGTTTGACTGCCTATATTCCAGTTCTTTGTTGGGAAATGGTTGAAATAGCCCATATTCTCATGGATTTGACCCCTGAAGGTTAGGATGAATAGTTTAGATGTCTATATTATGTGCTTTCTTGGTCATTTGGTGAGTTTGGATTCAGCTAGATGCTCATGTACTGAACACACATCACTTTGTAGCAGTTTTGGTAGGAAACTAATAAAGTTGCAGCGGTTTTTATGGGATCCCTGTCGTATGGCCTTTAGAATGTGTTTCTTATTTTTTAATTATGTTCTCATCTTATTTATGTATGCATATTTCATATAATTTCTTTTGATTGGTTTTTTTCAAGTTAGATAGGTGGAATACATTAGGTTTTAATGCTCTGCCTTGGGAAAACACTAGTATTTCATGTATTTTATGTTGTTTAAGAAGGATTCATGACTTTCTCATGCCCTTCTTAGATCCTTACCAGTCTAGCATTTCACCCCATCAAGCCTAAGGTGTTGAAGCTCATACCTACCTTGCCCCATAGAACACCCTACAATTTTGACTTAGTTTCCCAAACCCAAATTGCCCAGCTCCTCCTGATTTGGAAAAAAAACCAACAACTTCAATAAAAACCCTCAAGATACTATACCTAGCATAAATTCTTGTTATTGATCCAATCATCTTGACCAAGATCCATAAGGAGATACCCCTCTCCCGGTCTAGTAGGGCTAGCTACCAAGTTAAGCTTGGTTTGTGGTTACGCTAGAATTGCCTCCATTCAGCCTAAGGTCAATCTAGGCGATAACATAGTGGTGACCATAATGGGGAACATAGTTTTATAATGGAGACCATACTTGGAAATGTAGTTTTATGTTCTTCAGTAAAATGTATCAAATTTAGATCTGATTGTTGATGGTGGACAATGATCAGACATTGAAAGGCTAAAATCATTCACCTGGCGACTCCAAATTAGTTTCAAGATCAGATCCAAGGACTCCACAGGAGGATGAAATTGACCAGTAGAAACATGAAAGGGAAATATGGAAAGATCAGGTATTCAAGTTGGAATTTCATCCAAGACATTATGTTCTTTGTTATAAATTATTTCTTCTCTTTTCCCGAGAATGTTAAGATGGCTTTACAAAGTATACTGTATTTGAGAAAAGATCCTAGACCTGCATTTGATTCTTTCCCTTTGAAGATTGAGAATACAAATTATTCCCATGCCTTTGATCTTGATCAAGACCCTTCTTCTGAATCTTATGATGACTATCTTCAAATTGATGAGCCTCAAGAGACCAAGACTGATTCTACACCTTCTGTACATATTCCTATACCTTGTAAAATTCCGAATAGATACAAGCCTCTGATTTTACCTCCTATATCCCATGCTTTCCCTAAAAATCATTACCTATATCTACCAAGATTTGATGGTGACTATGAAAGCATCAATGTTGAGAGACATGTACTGAATTTTGAGTCTTTTCTTGACCTTTTTTAAGTTGATGAAGAGGATGTCAGTATTAGGATTTTTTCCCTTTCTTTGCAAGGAAAAGTCAAGAGTTGGTTCAAAACCCTACTTGATGCGAGCATCTCAGATTTCCAGTTGTTCATCAAAGTTTTCCTCGAAAAATGGGTGGTCAGACAGAACCCTTTCTTGATTCTAGAAGAATATAACCAGTTGAAAAGACTGCCAAGGGAGACAGTACAATAGTTTTATACCAGATTTAACCAAGTTTATTGTTCGATGCCTATTAATATAAGAACTCCTCCTGGATCTGCTCTCTTGCATTATCTAGAAACCTTTTGTTGGGTCCCTATAATACTAGTGATTACCCCATTACTATTGTAGTTATACCCCTTATTTATATTGTTGTGCCCCTATTACCCCCATATTGTTATTTCTGTGCCCCTTAGAATCTCTCTATTGTTATTTTTGTGGCTTTATATTATTATTGTTAGGTCGGCTGGATTATATTGTGACTCCTTAGACTCCTATATATAGAAAGGAGGTTTTGTCATTTGTATCATCCAAGAATTGTTCATTTATGTAATGTAAAGGAGGTTGCCCCCTCGAAGAGGCTGAATTTTAAGGCATTGATCTTTCTTTTCTACCTTTTCTTGAGCTGGTTTCATAACATTTGGTATCAGAGCTTTGGATTCTAGGGTTTCACTGCGCCAAACAGGTCATCATGGCATTTTCGCTATAACGTTTTTTATGTGACGTTTCAGAAGTCGCAAAAAAAACCCATTTGAGAAGACATCACGCTGAACCTTGGGTCCGAATTTCAGAGCATTTCGCCTGATATTTTCAGAGATATGATCTGAGGAAGTTGGTCTTTTGCAGATTCCTGAATTACATTCAAAACAGGTGACCTGGGGAAAATCGTCATAACTTTATTTCTGAGCATCGGATTGAAATTTCGTAAAAAGGTCACTGCGGGAGATTGTGCATAACTATTTCTTGGAGAATCCAATTTGGATCAGACTAGTGGCATTGGAAAGAGGACATAGAAGTCTACTACAGGTCACAGTTTCAGAACTGGATGATTTGAAATTACAGAGATACATCAGATTCAATATCAGGCTTCTACAAAGTAAAAAAAAGGTGTGTAGTTTTATTTTTTATTTTTGCATAAGCTTGGTTTGAAGGAATTCAAAGGGCATAGTAAAGCATTATTATCGGTAACTGATGCCCCGAGGAAAGAAAATGCAAACACCTAGTAAGGAACCTGAATGCTCTAGCATGATTCATGAAGAAGAGGAAGAAATGCTACATGATATATCAAAATTACAAGAACAAGTGCAACAAATGTCACGCTCACAAAAGCTAACAGATGCTAAGATAAATAGTGTGGAATCTAAGATAAATGGCATGGAATCTAAGATAAAGGGCATGGAAGCTAAAATGGATGATCTGAAGACAGATTTGAGGACAGATTTGAAGACAGACATGGCAGATTTGAAGACAGATTTGACAAATTTTCTATAAGAAATACTTACTAATGGTGAAAAGGTTGTAAAGGAAACTCATGATGTGAACAAAAGAAATGTTAATCATGATTCCATAGACTCTAATGTTGGATCGAAGACCCACCATGTTCCAAAAATCGATATGAGGAATTTTGATGGCAAGGATCCCGCCACATGGATATTACAGATGGAGCAGTTCTTCGATCTCAATAATGTGCAAAACACACAAAAGGTACGTATGGCAACTTTATATTTGGAACCAAATCAGTTTGTATGGTATCAATGGCTTTGCTCTCGTAAACAATTTATCACTTGGGCAATTTTTACGGAAGAATTGATAGCACATTATGAGGATACAAAAAGCAACACTTTTTTTAGCCAATTGATAAGTCTCAAACAAAAGGGTTCAATAATGGAGCACATTGAGGAGTTTCAAAAATTGAACATAAGGGTAAAATATATTCCAAAGGAGCATAGGATTGATGTGTTCATAGGGTCTTTAAAGGATAATATCCAACATGATGTGCGCCTTTGGGAACCTGATTCATTAGAGAAGGCATTCAGGTTAGCAAAAAAAATGGAAAGCAAAATTATGGCAACTAGGAAGCATACCATTCACAACTATAAAGACGGAAGTATTGTTGCTCATAGTCTTCCACAACCTACAAGGTTGACACCACAACAATTGGAAGAAAAAATAGCAAAAGGGCTTTGTTACAATTGTGATAGAAAATACACAAAAGGTCATAAGTGTGCTGAGAAGAAATTATTCTACATAGATTGTGAAGAGGAAGAAGAAAAGGAGCAATAAAGGTCAAAAGAAGGGGATATATTCCGGGAACAAAGCCTAGATGAAGAACAAATAAATCCGACCATATCTTGTAATGCATTGGCGGGAATTACCACTCCTCAAACCATCAAGATAGAAGGACAAATCAAGAAGAAAAAGGTAATAGTGTTGATTGATTCAGGAAGCACCCACAATTTTATTCATTGTAGGGTAGCAAAAGAATTGAATTGCTTCCTATATCCAGCACCAGAGTGTCAAGTGATGATTGCAAATGGAGGAACAATAAATTGTTCTGGAAAGTGCCATAATATCAAGCTATCCATGGGAGAATATGTATTGACTAGCCCAATGCTTTCCATTCCAATGGGAGGTGCTGATGTTGTACTAGGAGTCCAATGGCTACAATCCTTGGGTACAATAGCTTTTAATTTTCAAGAACTTTTCATGAAATTTTCTGTGGAAGGAAAGGAAGTTGAATTAAGGGGTATTGCAGGGAAACCAGGAAAGATAATCAGCTCTAATGGCATGACAAAGCTTCTAAAAAAGGAGCAAAGAGATGTAATTGCACAATTATGTTCGCTAGATGTTTCCACATTGGAATCATCTATTTCTCCAGATCTCCAAAAAGTCCTGGACAATCATTCCAAGGTATTTGAGACTCCCAAAGGTCTCCCACCTATGCGTGATCATGATCATGCTATTCATCTGATTCCAGGAAGTGTTCCTCCAAACATCAGGCTGTACAGATATCCATATGTCCAAAAAAGTGAAATTGAACGTATGGTTGCAGAAATGCTAGAGGCTGGTATAATTCAACCGAGTCAAAGTTCTTTCTCAGCTCCAGTAGTATTGGTGCACAATAAGGATGGATCATGGCGCATGTGTCCAGATTATAGGGAGATCAACAAGCTCACTATTAAAGATAAGTTCCCCATTCCTGTCATTGATGAATTACTGGATGAATTGCATGGATCAATTTACTTCACCAAGTTGGATCTTCGTTCGGGATATCATCAAATCAGAATGAAGATTGAAGACATTCCGAAAACGGCATTTAGAACTCATGAGGGTCATTATGAATTTTTGGTCATGCCTTTTGGCCTTACCAATGCACCTTCAACATTTCAAGGTTTGATGAATTCAATTTTCAAACCATTCCTTAGAAAATTTGTGTTGGTATTTTTTGATGATATACTAATCTACAACAAGTCTTGGAAGGATCATGTTGAACATGTTGACAAGGTGCTACAACTATTGGAGGAGAAACAATTATATGCAAAAAGATCCCAATGTTTCTTTGGAGTCCAGGAGGTGGAATATTTGGGTCATATTGTATCTCATGAAGGAGTTAAGGTAGACCCTAGCAAAATTAAAGCCATTAAGGAATGGAAAATCCCCACATCCATAAAGCATCTGCGAGGATTTCTTGGGTTGACAGGGTATTATCGCAAGTTCGTTAAGAATTATGGGAGAATAGCAGCACCCCTAACAACATTATTGAAGAAAGATTCATTTTCATGGACTCCGGAAGCAACAAAGGCATTTAAACATCTTAAAGAGGCAATGTGCCAAGCACCGGTCTTAGCTACACCGGACTTCACAAAAACCTTTATTGTGGAATGTGATGCTTCAGGAAATGGAATTGGTGCTGTTCTAATGCAAGATGAAAGACCCATTGCTATTGAAAGTCGTCCAATCAAGGGAAAGTTTTTAAGCAAAGCTATTTATGAGAAGGAAATGTTGGCAATACTCCATGCACTTAAGAAATGGCGACCCTACCTAATGGGAAGACACTTCAAGGTAAAAACGGATCATGATAGCCTTAAATACTTTTTAGAACAAAGATTATCCTCTGAAGAGCAACAAAAGTGGGTCACAAAGATGTTGGGTTATGACTTTGAAATCATCTACAAAAAAGGGAAGCAAAATGTGGTGGTTTTATAGACATTTTTGTGCCTTGCATCACTGAGCATGAAATGTCAATAATCAAGGGATCCAAAGTCCCTAAACATGTTGTTCCTACCCCTAGAGGAACAAGGCCAGCAAACCACAACACTTAACAAAAGTTCTCCACCTGAAAACACTCAAAAACAAGGCAATTCTGGATCATGTCAACTGCTCCACTCAGCATCTGCGCTGAATGTCAACTGCTCCACTGTCTACCTGCGTTGAATGTCAACTGTAAAGAAGGCTACCTGCGCTGAGCGAGTTTGGACAAGTGGCAGAGTCATTCCTCAAGGTGTCAATGCCCAGGAAGCTTCCAAAATGACACTTGGATCAGGGAATTCGACTGGTGATGAGTAAGAGGTTCCAAATCTCCAAGTGGAAGCAAGAACCTCCAAGTGGACTCAAGAACTGAAGTGGGAGAGGACACTAGTCAGCTTCATACCAGCCTCAAGCTGACTCATCCTCTCTCCAATAACCCTATATATAGATCTCTCCTACATGAGATCAGGGAGGTTGGAATTTGGTATTTGCAAAGAATTGTTGTTGGTTTGTGGCTAGAAATATTGGGTGTGTTATGCTTTGAAAGGAACTGAAGAAGGAATTCCATTCTGCTGGGAAGGAGATGCTGGGTCTGAGCCCTATGGGTTGTATCTCTTCCTGAACCCTGTTACTTTCAATAAATCTATCTTGATTCTTTCCTATATGCTGGTGTATTTTGTATGATTGCATTAGTATATTTGATTTCCTTCTAATCTTGAATCATTTATGGATATGTATATTTGCCTTTGTATTGTGTTCTTCTCTTGTTGCAAGTAGCTGTTCTCTTGTCACAGGTAGTTGTTCTCTTGTGGTCTCGTGGGATTCAAGTAGCTGTTCTCTTGATCAAGCGAGGAGGCAAGTAGCTGTGGACACACAAAGAGAAGAGGATCTAGTTCGAGGGACAACCGGAAGACAACGGTAAGTCTGCCGATCTCCTCTATTTCATATTTCATAAAGGAAGAAATCATGATAGCTGTATTCGTTTGTTGCTAAGGCGCTGTCACACCTTAGGTGGATAGGATCGTCCTAAATAGGCATTTTTCCCCACAACAAATTGGCGACTCTGCTGGGGAAGAACTTGTTTATTCATTTCATTTATGTTTCCGTCATTTGTTTACTTCATAGACTTGACAGCGACTCTTGAACTGCATCTTTCCCGGATGAAAAGTAAAAGTTGCTGCTTTGATCTAGTATGTTGGACTTGTCTATGATTTAAAATAGATCCACAAATGATTTGATTGATCCTTGTGATAGTCTTTAGTACCCTATCAAAGCATCCCTCTGTTTATACCTTTCTTGTGTTTCTGATTTGGCCTGAAACAGTTGATTTTTGAGCATTTTGTGACCCAGAAACCAAGGGAAACGAGAGTTTCTCTCTTCAGCGCAGGCACTGTGAAGGCAGTCTGCATTTCAACGCAGGTCCCGAAGGGGCTACCTGCACTGAATGTCAAATTGACAGTGTTGGACCTGCGCTGAACTAGTGTGGCCTTGTGCAGCTGGGGTTCTTTGTCCTTTTTTGCCCTGTTTTGATCTCTGTTTTTGCAGCCTTTAACCAAGTATAGGTGCTGGTATGATAACCCTTTTCTTTGCCTGAATTCCGCCCCATTTTTGTAAAAAAATATTGTGAATGTTTTTATGTGTTTCTGGCGTCATTTACAGTCTTCCTTTGCATGAGTAAAGTAGTCTTTCTGTAGCCTTTGATTCAAATCTGATTGAAAGCGATCTTAGAAGAGAGTTCATTGGCTGTTTGTTCAGATTGATTATAGTTTTACTTTTGCTTATTGTTTTGAATTTGTTCTTTTCAAAGTATCAAAACGAGTCTTTATTTCGAAAATCGCAAAGTAATTGTAATCTCTTCTACCCTTGTTGATTTCGAAGAAAGTGAACTTGTTTATTTTGATCATTGTAAAAGCAAATTCAAAGTTGTGCAAAAACTTTCTTTGTAGGCATTTATACTAAGAAAGTGAAAACAAACACCTGCATTGTGCATTTTGCATTTGATAAGTTTGCATGTTGGATTTAGGGAAAGTGCATTAGAGTGTGCTGATTGCTCTTTGAGAAAAGATAGTCGCTCTCTTTTCCCTTAGTAGCTAGGATTTTCAAAGTTGAAAGATTGTAAAGCTTGCTTATCATCTTAGACTGCATTTAGGAAGTTGTATCATACATCTCGTGGTGAACCTTGAAAGGCAAACTTTAAAAAGATCAACCTAAAATAAACTGAATGAACCTAACAACGCTTTGTAACATAACGCACAACATAGAGGTCTAGGCTAGAGATGTGTTCCGGCGTCGTTAAACATAGTGACTGTCGATCTCGAAGAAGGTGGGTGATTCCTCCTGAGAGTCGGTGGTGCTAATACGGATTGTGCTCCCACGTACCATCGCGTATATATTGGGAGACCCCTATAGGCATATATCTTTTATCCTTAGGAAACCGTGTCGGCCGCCCTACTGATCGCAATGCAGTGAACACAACATTCACGAAGATCGACCACCTGTACCGTAAAAAGTATTCTGTGGTTTTGCGAAAGGTTTGGCACACCCTCTGCCTAGATCTCCAGAGCAGTTCCTTTTGGCCTTTTTCAGACTCTATAACGGAAAAAGTCCATCCGAGCATTTGTCACTTCGGGCTCGTTAAAACATCGAAGGAGACTAGAGTCATCTTTAGCTTTTTCTCGACTCTTTAAAACTGAAAAAGCAAGTTGTGTCTAAGAGCGTCGTTAACAATTTATTTTAAACGGAACAATCACCCTTTAATCCTGCATTGATCTTTAGGTTGAAGAGATGGAGCACACCAACCAAGGAGTTCCCTTGGGTGGAAATCCTAGTCCCTTCTCCTCTTGGGGAGATGTTGGTGCGCCCCACATGGCCACATTGTCGCTTCCAGGATTGACAATTGGCCTACCAGTTTGGCTCTTTTTGACCAATGTCGTTCAGAATACCACCACTCCTGAACAGTCGAGTCAACAGTTAGATCAGACAAGAGTTGCCTCCCAGCCTTCCACTTCATCTTCCTCCCCTCCTTCCTCTTCGCTTGACGGAACTGGTCGATCAAAAAATCGGGTTCCTAAGGAGAAGAAGGAGAAGAAGAAGAAAGAAAAGAAGAAGAAGGAGCCTAAGGCGACTGGGGGCAAACAAATGTCATTTAACAAAAATCCACACACCGCACTTGTAAGGCCTAAATCGCCATGCATCATATGCAGGGGAGACCACTTCCATAGAGATTGTCCCTGTGTCCCACGGATACTAAGAGACTGGTCCCCCCGTTTGCACAATTTGGGAGCATCGACCTCTGATAGCCATGTCGACTGCTCACCGTCAACTAGTGGGAGTGAAGCTCCAGGACAGAATGGGAAAGTTAAATTTCCCTGCAGACTGTGTGAAGGCGATCACGCCATCCACCGTTGTCCCTTCTTAGACGAGGCAAAAAGAGTTCTGGAAGATCGTCCGATTTTACGAGCGAATCTTCCTCCTGGATATCAAAGACTCCTGCCAAGTCCCTCACTAGTTGAGAATCCGGCTGAGCCACTTAGATGGTCAGCCGAAGCACCTGTCATTGAAGAAGAACCGTCTGGATCCATGCCTGACGAAAGTCAAAAGGTCGATACGGCAGTTGACCCGGTTTTGCCTTCAGAGGCTCCATCTTCGAATGACACCATCACAGAGGAGAATATAGACGACACCGTCCAGGTTCTCTTCATCAGCACTGACTCTGATGATCAAGGGGGAAATGCCACCATTCCTTTGTCGCAGGAAGGAAGTTCATCAGAGCGCTATCCGGCCGTATATTCGGTCCCACCACCAAGCAACCTGGTTGTGTCCTTTGATTGGAACCAACTAGGCAGACCCCGGTTGCCAGCCAGTGTGCCATTCAAAATTATTTGTCAAATATACAGAATGGTAATGGCTGGCACTATCATTGATGAAGGTGCATCTGTGAGTATCCTTTCCTCTATTTCTTGGAAAGCGCTTGGTTCGTCGATGCTTTTACCTGAGATGAGAAATCTATCAGGTTTTGATAAAGGAACCAGTCGACCTTTAGGGATCCTCCCCAATGTGCCTATAGCATTGAAAGGGAAGACCGTTCAAATGAACGTGATGGTCGTTCAAGGACCCTTGGATTATAACCTACTCCTTGGACGAGACTATATATATTGCATGGGAGCTGTAGTCTCCTCACTCTTTAGAGTAATGTGTTTTCCGCATGAAGGAAGAATGGTCAAGCTCGTGGACCAACTTTCGTTTCCCGGATCACACATCGCAAATAGTCATGTGCCATACCTAAATGGTCTATTCATGCAAGAAGTGTCTCAACCCATGGTCCGTCCTCTTGATGAGCGCGAGTAATCCGGGGGGATATGACTGGAACCCAGGGGGCATGCATCCTGGCCTGCTTCGGCAGGGAAACTTTGGGTATAGGGTAGGTTTCCGCGGGAGAATATGACTAGTCCGTACCCCGTCCGTGGATGGAAGAGGGGTTGTTCTAGAATAAGATTCTTCTGTCAAAGTTACGTGTTTGACAATGGTCATTCACCCTTGTCTATTTCAGTAGACATTGCCGAGGAAGTGTTTTGTTTGAAAGATTAACGAGACAATCTTTGGGTAACCTGAAAGAGGTAAGCCTCTCTCAATTAAAACAAATGTTTTGGCGGAGGGTAAGTAGAGGTAACCTTGAAACTCTGTTTTATACCTGGGGGCATGCAAACCTTTTGGAGTGCAAGCAAAGAGCGATTATTTATCTGTTTTTTGGGTTAGCCGTTTCCTAACTTGTATAAAGAAAGGAGAGTGAGCATAGCTTTGGTAAGGTGCAAGCTCTATAAAAATGGGATCTTTCATGAGACACTCTTATCTTATGACTGGGTAATCGAGCAGTTTTAGCATAAAGTTCATGCTCGTTAAAAAATAAACGCAAGATCCGAGCAGTTTTAACGCGGTCTTCATGCTCGTTAAAAAATAAATATAAGCAGTGCGCAATGTTTCCTCCAGAGTTTAAGCTCATTTTTAAATAAAAAATGAACCTATCCCGGTAAATAACCACTGTGATCGTAAATTTATCAGCCATAAAAGCCTTGGTCGTGTTTGCACCTGCCACCTCCACTTTCATTTGGCCGATCGTTCACCTCCATATGATTGTTTACCCATTTTGAGGAACAGCTGCGAAGAGTGATTTCACCTAGCCATCCTTGTGACACTGCCGTGATTGGAAAATTCCAACCTGTACCTGGAATCAGTTGCTATCCCTGTTTATCACTCGTTCCTCAAAAGACGAGTCTTCTTTAAGCTCTTTTCAACTGACTCGTAAAATATGAAAAGATTGCTGAGTTTTGGCCTTCCAGCTTGTTAAAGGACCGGAAGAGCTATCCCTCCTCTAGATTTTAATCTTTTTGGACCTGAGGGATTATTGCACAAAAAGATCGAGCGCTTGTTTTGTTCAGCTCGTTAAAGATATCGAAAACTCATCCCTTTTGTATTGTTTTATACTTTTTCGGACTTAAGGGATTAGATGACAAAAAAGGAATTTTGGAGTTAACTTTATGTACCTTTTCAGACTCTCTAAAAATGAAAAGGACCAAGTTATCCTTGTCGTTAGACTCGTTAAAATTATTAAATAGCGACAAACTTGTCTTTAGACGAGAACGAGTTTCACTATCGCTAGGCTCGTTAAAACATAGCGATGAGCTTGCCCGAAGGGCAGGTTATAGAACAAGCATATGTTATCCTCCTCAAGCTTGACAAAAATAAAGAGGTACTGGTCAGCAATGACTGGGGAAAAAAATTGGGAAAAATCAAGAAAACTTTGATGGTAGCAGGTCGCTCTTGAACATGACACTTTTCCTCCGTACCACATTCGGGTTGGGTTGTTTCATTCACCGGTCACATCACCATGGTCTTGCCATACCATCCATATTTGGGGTAATGCTACCGATCCATCACATTAGTGTCGCCATATGTTCAAGAGAAGTCGTTCAGAAAGAGTCAACCGGGTCCCATCCACTGCCATACATTATCCTTCATCCATTCATGACCGCCACCCTGAATCATATGTCACAGATTGTTTTCACCTCCATTAAAATCATTAGCTCCATCTGTGTCACTGATGTGGGATTCATTAAGGCCCTCCTTTGACGGATCATTCCTTGTCAACATCAGCTCATTATCCAAGGAGTTGATCTAGGAACACCCCCTTCAGTACTTTGAAGCTTGCATGCCTCAATGGCAAGTTTCTCACTTCCGGCGACAGGTATACATCAATGACCTTCGACCAGAAGATTTCGCGTGGTGTTCGACGCCAAGTCCTTTATTCACACCATGTGAATTGTACTGCAGTACCTTGAGGGTCATTATCATTATCGGTGATTCCTCTCGCGCTTGTTAACGGATTACAGCATTGACCGGTAATCAAGCGATGTCTTTCCATGTTCGACTTCAGCGCAATTCTCACATGGATCGACTTGTACTGAGAGTGAAGATCGAACGAGTTCGAAGACCCCAGATCTAGTTTCATCCATCCGGGCTGCGATATATATTCAGGAAAGATAAAGACATTTGACATGTACATCATTGCAGCAGATGATCATCCTACTCAAAGGATGATAATTTCACCAAATTATCAGTCTACCATCAGACGATTGTCTGTTCCATGTACAAAAATGAATTTATAAAGTTGAGCATGGGAATGCCCGCCTCAGCTAGATCATGAAAGCAGTATGAATCATAATGTATTGTATTGTATTTTATTACAGGTCTCCTCCCAGCAGATGGATGAACTTCGGACCCTCCTGGATAAAGCATTTCACCCGATAAACGGCCTCATACTTTAGGGGGCAATTGTTATAGACATTTTTGTGCCTTGCATCACTGAGCATGAAATGTCAATAATCAAGGGATCCAAAGTCCCTAAACATGTTGTTCCTACCCCTAGAGGAACAAGGCCAGCAAACCACAACACTTAACAAAAGTTCTCCACCTGAAAACACTCAAAAACAAGGCAATTCTGGATCATGTCAACTGCTCCACTGAGCATCTGCGCTGAATGTCAACTGCTCCACTGTCTACCTGTGTTGAATGTCAACTACAAAGAAGGCTACCTGCGTTGAGCGAGTTTGGACAAGTGGCAGAGTCATTCCTCAAGGTGTCAATGCCCAGGAAGCTTCCAAAATGACACTTGGATCAGGGAATTCGACTGGTGATGAGTAAGAGGTTCCAAATCTCCAAGTGGAAGCAAGAAACTCCAAGTGGACTCAAGAACTGAAGTGGGAGAGGACACTAGTCAGCTTCATACCAGCCTCAAGCTGACTCATCCTCTCTCCAATATCCCTATATATAGATCTCTCCTACATGAGATCAGGGAGGCTGGAATTTGGTATTTGCAAACAATTGCTGTTGGTTTGTGGCTAGAAATATTGGGTGTGTTATGCTTTGAAAGGAACTGAAGAAGGAATTCCATTCTGCTGGGAAGGAGATGCTAGGTTGGAGCCCTATGGGTTGTATCTCTTCCTAAACCTTGTTACTTTCAATAAAGCTATCTTGACTCTTTCCTATATGCTGGTGTATTTTGTATGATTGCATTAGTATATTTGATTTACTTCTAATCCTGAATCATTTATGGATATGTATATTTGCCTTTGTATTGTGTTCTTCTCTTGTTGCAAGTAGTTGTTCTCTTGTCACAGGTAGCTGTTCTCTTGTGGTCTCATGGGATTCAAGTAGTTGTTCTCTTGATCAAGCGAGGAGGCAAGTAGCTGTGGACACACAAAGAGTAGAGGATCTAGTTCGAGGGACAACCGGAAGACAACGGTAAGTCTGCCGATCTCCTCTATTTCATATTTCATAAAGGAAGAAATCATGATAGCTGTATTCGTTTGTTGCTAAGGCGCTGTCACACCTTAGGTGGATAGGATCGTCCTAAATAGGAAGTTTTCCCCACAACAGGTGGCAGATGCACTCTCAAGAAAGGATGAGGATATGGAAGCATTGTTGTGTGCCATTTCTATTATCCAACCAGATTGGATAAACGAAGCAAAGGAGGAATGGAAGAATGACGAAGAAGTGTGGGCACTTATTCGAAAGCTAGAACAAGATTCCAGTACTTCTGATACATTTAGCTGGAAAAATGATTCGCTATGGTACAAATATCGCTTATACCTCTGTAAGAATTCCCAGCTAAAACAAAAGATTCTTATGGAATTGCACACTTCTCCCTTAGGAGGGCACTCAGGATTTTTAAAAACTTACCACAGAGTTAGGAAGGAATTTTTTTGGGATGGCCTTAAATCAGATATTCAAAAGTTTGTGGCGGAATGTTTGGTTTGCCAACAAAATAAAGTTGAAACAATTAAGACACTGGGTCTATTGCAACCTTTATCCATTCCAAGCCAATGTTGGGAGGAGGTTTCAATGGATTTTATCACAGGTTTACCCAAGTCTGAGGGAAAGAGTTTCATCATGGTGGTAGTTGACAAACTTACCAAGTATGCACACTTTTGTGCATTATCACATCCATTTAAAGCCAGTACAGTTTCTACTGCATTTATGGAAACAGTTCAAAAGCTACATGGAAATCCAAAGATTATTGTAAGTGACAGAGATCCCATTTTCACTGGAAATTTTTGGACAGAATTATTTTCTTGTCTTGGTACTCAATTAGCTCATAGCTCATCTTATCATCCTCAATCTGATGGGCAAACTAAGATAGTAAACAAATGTTTGGAAGGATATCTTCGTTGCTTTGTATCTGATAAACAGACACAATGGGTCAAATGGTTTCCTCTGGCTGAATGGTGGTATAACACTTCCTTCCATACAGCAACAAAAATGACCCCATTTATGGCACTTTATGGGTACCAACCACCATCAATCACATCATATTTAAGAGAAAATTCTAAGGTTCAGGCAGTGGAACATCACATCGAACATCAACAACAAGTCCTCCAACTCTTAAAGGATAACCTCGTGTTGGCACAAAATAGAATGAAACAACAGGTAGATCAACATCGCAGTGAAAGAAGTTTTGATGTAGGTGATTGGGTATTCCTACTGCTACAACCATATAAGAAAATGTCCCTAAAGCAAGCTAAGAAGGATAATAAATTATCACCAAATTATTATGGTCCATACAAGGTGTTGGAAAATATTGGTACTATGGCATATAAATTGGAGCTTCCTGCAGCTTCTCGATTGCAGCCAGTTTTCCATGTTTCATGTTTAAAGAAGGTTATAGGCGACAAGATCCCAGTTCAAACAATATTGCCAGAACTTGACGAGGAAGGAAAAATTATATTGGAACCGGAAGCAGTCACAGAAACAAGAACTCGACAGCTACGAAATCGATCAATTTCAGAGTATCTTATCAAGTGGAAGAACTTATCCGCTGAAGATTCCACATGGGAGGATGAGAATTTTATGCAGAAGTATCCAGAACTGCTCAAGCGTTGAGGACAACACTTTTTTGAAGGAGAGGGGCATGTTGGGTCCCTATAATACTAGTGATTACCCCATTACTATTGTAGTTATACCCCTTATTTATATTGTTGTGCCCCTATTACCCCCATATTGTTATTTCTTTGCCCCTTAGAATCCCTCTATTGTTATTTTTGTGGCTTTATATTATTATTGTTAGGTCGGCTGGATTATATTGTGACTCCTTAGACTCCTATATATAGAAAGGAGGTTTTGTCATTTGTATCATCCAAGAATTGTTCATTTATGTAATGTAAAGGAGGTTGCCCCCTCGAAGAGGCTAAATTCTAAGGCGTTGATCTTTCTTTTCTATCTTTTCTTGAGCTGGTTTCATAACACCTTTGATCCGAAAATGGAGTTTCAGCTGAGAGAAAGGAACCTTGCAACACTTGAAGAGAAACAAAATAGTGCAATAGATGTAGAGGCTAATTTGTTGGTCAGAAGGGCAAAGTTGAAGGAAGAAGAGATGAAGAAAATAGAACCAGAGGAATCGACATCTTTAGAGGTAAAGCTCGACATTTTAGTAAGTGCAGTGGAAGATATGATGCAAAAAATCACCACAAGGAATGAGTATTATGTTCAAGACCCTGGCTCATTGATTGAAGAAGAACAAGTGGCTCATCCAAAACATTTCCTTTCTTATCCCATTTGTCATAGATATGATAATGATTTTTTTATAGATCATCTTGGAGAAAAGAGATCTGTTGATATGACATGTATTATTGATGATGAGTTTTATACTGATGATTTCCCTAAGTTTGATCAGTATGATGATGAATATGTTCTCCAAACAGAAGCTAATCTTGCAGACAAATCAACAGCTGGTTTGTGGAAGGAGGAAGTTCACTTTCAACAGCTCGAATACAATGATCAACTGATGCATATCAGCTATGGAAGTGAGGAGGAAAGTGGAGAAAATTTTGAAGTAAGTGAAGGATCTTTTCCTTTTTGTTTTATTTCATTTCAGTTCAACAGAGACAACTTTTGTGCAATCAGAAATCAACCATCGATAAGTTTTTATCTTGACCATCTAGAGGGCAATGAAATCCTTGTGTTACACAGTAATTTGTTAGTGCCTTCACCCCAGTCCTTCTACTGTGTCATGTGTCCAAGTCAAACATGCTCATATTGAACAAATTCTCTCTTGTGCTACCAATTGACCCATTTTTCCTAAGTTATCTGCCTCATCGCGACTATGGACTTAATATACGCGCTGAACAATTCTCATGAACAGTCCATCCGCGCTGCCAGTGTGGAAGTACATCTGATTCACACCATGGTCTGATTTCATGCTCCAGCACGAGGTTACTTATTATCTTTAGCGATGATCTAACTGGCTACATTGCTCACTAGCGATGTCAGTGCTAAAGCTCAGTTATCCACCCGCGATGATCCAGATTGGGCGAATTTGTTCCAACAGTCAGCCTTCTTGATGACTCCAGACCTGGTTGTTGGCATAGTTTGTGTCGCTTTTCCTTCTCTGGTATGGTCGTTCCGTCATTTTTGCTACCTTCCTTGGAGATAAGCTCACTCTTCCACCTTCCATGGAGACTCTTTCTCCTATTTAAACTCTCACCATTGCTATGCACTGCTAGTTTGGATAGTTGGATAGTTGGCTAGTTGGTAAATTCTTGTATTGAGCAGTGCTGTTAGTGTAGCCGGTGTGAGTGTGACAAGCGTGGGATTGTTGATAGCTTGTGGAAGGTTGTGAAGTGCCTTTAATTTTGTGTAAAACTTATGAGTGAGAGAGACTTGTATGTTGGGAGATCCATCTTCAAAGAGTGAATGCTTGAGGAACATGTTGGCTGGATCCCTCTGAGAAGGCTTGCGACGTCAAGACTTTGGTTGTAAGATTGCTCTTATTTAATTACTAATACAATCAATGATGTTTTCCTATGTCTTGTATGTAATTTACTTGATATCTCATGACTTCTTAACTTTGTGAGTAAATAGATCATTGTTGATTTCTGGTTATGTGCTTTGTTGTATTTCCTTTGCATTCTTTCAGGTTGATCACTCAGTGAGAAGAATGAAGTGGAAGCTGAAGCAGCACAATGGAACTCCATCGACCACTAGTTGAGGTAGGCCTCCAACTATGACTGTTTAAGGAAAGTTATTGTTGATCTGTCCTTGTTTGTGACTAGACCCATTCTAGGGCTAGAGGGGTTGCCTCTGTCCACAGAGGGAACACTTTCCTGCATCACACCTTGTTCAAGACTTCTCATATCCAGATTTGGAGCCTCCAAATTCCATTGAATGTCAGGTTGTAGATGAAGAATTGGAAGCTAGAATATATGATCAAATGATGCAAGTTTATTATGTACCATTATGTTTTGAATCATTTTAGTTTTTGAAGGGAATTTCGCATAATATATCTTCAAATGAGTAGCCTGTAGAAAATCATGCAATCTCATTGGAACCAATAGAAAATGGGTTGCAACAATATTTTACAAGTTTTTCACAATCGAGTAGCTGATGTGTTGGATGATGTCTGCAGTCAAAGTCCTTCTCCATTAGCTAAATGTGAGCTTGAAAAAAGTATTGATAAAAACTTGATTTGGTAACCGATTTCTTTGTCATTTTCAGCAGGAGTCTCATCACAATGTTTGCATTCATGGTATGAGGAGAAGCAAAGTAATCCATTGGATGAGCTAAGTCCCAGTGCACATGAATTTCAAGATCCTTATGTAGTATTTTTGGAGTCAGATAGAGAATTCGTAGTATTCAATCTGGGAAAATTTGGATCTATTTACAAGTTTTCATGGGAGTTTCCTTTCAGTAGTTCTCTCTTGTTGTTCATAAAGAAGCACTTGCGGAGAATTCAAATAGAAGCTAGAATGCTTACTTGGTTGCATTGGTTGTTTCATTTCACTTGATCAGGTGATGAATGGAACAGTTAGAGTAGGTTTTATTGAATAAGCTCCACTTTGAGCATATTTTCCAATTTATCAGTTGTGTTTTATTATTGAGTCAGTTTCAGTTTGCATTGTGTCAGCATTCATTTTTTGAAGAGTTTTGACTCTGTTGCCTAATGGATAAAGCTACTAGGTCTACGGTGTTCCTGGCACCTCCAAGGAGCTACCATCCCGATTGGAGCCAATGTTAGTGTCAGTGTCTTCACACTGCCATCAGTGATCAAAATCTACTCTTTTGCAGTTCATAGTAGGAGCCCCATACTGATGAGTTTGCATTCCATTAGGTCATTGATTCACTGATGGTATGGTTTAATTCAATTTTCCCTCATGATTTGTACTTGCTGATCCTCTTCTATATATTTCATGTTGGCATTATGGCTAAAGTGTTGTCCTTGATGGCAACCCATTCAGGTGATAGATCACAGTACTTCAAGTCAGCAGCAGAGATTGATGATCAGCTATCAAATATTGAAGAAAATAAGGGGTACGCAGGTACACCTTACATAAGGTGCGTACACGTAGTTCGGTGTTACATAAAGTGCGTACATACCCGCAGGTCAGCCGTTCAGGAGGTGCGTACCCCCAGTGCACACATTTCAAGGAAAAGAAATTCACATGTGGGGTTTTCTTATGTTTTACTCTTGGTATTTAGCTGACGGTTTTGGGTTATTATGGTGTCGGCTCGTGGTATTGATCCATGTTTTAAGGAAGAGCTTTCCTATATAAAGCAAAGGAGATCATTTGGCTTGGGCATGTTTTTGGTTGAATATCTTATGAGGGATAGATCTGGTCTAGATCTAAAGAAGGCGAATCTATTGATGGACCGAGATCTCTTCGGCGCATGTTCAGATCTGTAGATCTGACTGTCTGGGTTATTTCTGAAGTCTTGAAATCATCTATGTCTGAAGGTATGCAGGTACAATGAAAGAAAAGTGCGTACGTACGCAGGAACGAAGCGTTTCAGGTGCACCGGTACGCAGGCACAGAAGGGTTGCAGGTGCGGAGGTACGCAGGCACAGAAGGGTTGAAGGTGCGGAGGTACGCAGGCACAGAAGGGCTGCAGGTGTGTACATACACAGGCACAGAAGGATTGCAGGTGCGTACATACGCAGGCACAGAAGGGTTGCAGGTGCGGAGGTCCGCAGGGAGTTCAATGGACACAGAGCGAGGTACGCAGGCTAGCAGTTGAGCAGGGTGCGTACATAAGCAGGCTACCAGTTGAGCAGGGTGCGTACTGTAAGCAGGCAAGCAGTTGAGCAGGGTGAGTACAGTAAGCAGGCCAGCAGTTGAGCAGGGTGCTTACATAAGCAGTTGAGCAGGGTGCTTACTTCTCTTAAGATCTTTGTTTATCATTGTTGTGTTCTGGGTTTGGTCCTATTATTGTTGATCTGGTTACTACAGTTGATTGGGTGATTCTCTTATACTTGATGATCATTTGATGCTTATGGATCCAGTTTGAAAATTTATGAAAAGTGGTCCTTGTAAGAAAAGAAGTAGGTGGTTGTATATCCCTTCCAGGAGAGACTGGAAAACGAGAGAGAGAGTTGTAGCTCTCTGCAGGTTGCAGCCTGCGTACTGGTAAAGGACTGCACTAGTACAAAACCATTGTAAAAGGAGTTTCTAATTTGAAAGAAGGTAGAGACATATTGCAGCAGGTGGTTTTCACCCACATTGGGTTTCCACCTTACATCTTGTGTTCTTTGGTGTGACTATCTGTTTTCTTTTGTTCATGCTCATTATTTTATGGTACTGACATGCAAAAATAATTCAAAGAACAAATAAAGAAGATTTATTAAAAGAGTTAGATAATACTGATTCACCCCCCCTTCTCAGTATTATTTCCAACAATTGGTATCAGAGCAGGTCCTTCAGAGAAGCTTGATCGCTTGAAGGTAGATCGTTCATCATGAGCAACTACGAGAGAGAAGCATCAATCAGGCCACCGGTTTTTGATGGGACAAACTTCAATTATTGGAAGGTAAGAGTTACTGCCTATCTTCAATCTCTTGGTACAGAAGTTTGGGACATTGTAGAGACAGGCTACGCTTTTCCTTCAGCTACTCCTACAGATGCAGCCGAGAAAAAGAAGTATGAAACAAATGCGAAAGCAGTCAGTACTCTATTAGGATGTATATCTCAATCAGAATTCATGAAGGTAATGCACTATAGATCCGCAAAAGAGATATGGGACAAAATTGTCACGAGCTATGAAGGAGATGAACAGGTAAAGCGTGCTAAACTTCAAACTCTCAGAATTCAGTATGAGACTCTCAAAATGTATAATGATGAAAGTGTGGCTAACTATTTTCTTCGGGTAGATGAGGTTGTTAACTGTATGAAAAATTTGGGTGAAGAAATAAAAGAGGCTATTGTAGTTGAAAAGGTTCTAAGATCATTGTCCCCCAAGTTTGAATCTAAAGTATCTGCAATAGAAGAAAAGGAAAATCTACGAATTCTTACTATGTCTCAGCTACATGGAATTCTAACTGCTTATGAAATGAGAAAGGGAGGTCCATCAGACAGACGAGAAGCTGCTTTCAAGGCATTAGGGAAAGGAGATTATTATGAAGCGAGCCACGTCCCAGAAGAAGAGGAAGAAGAATCAAATTTTGTCAGAAATCTTCAAAGGGGTTTTGGAAGGTTCAGAGGTAAGTTACCTTTTAAATGCTTTGCTTGTGGAAGAGTAGGTCATTATGCTACAAAATGTCCTTATAAGGATAAAGGAAAGGAACCTGCTAGATGGAACAAGAAACAGAATGCAAATAAGAAAAGCTACTACACTCATGAAGATAGTGATGGTCTATCAAACAGTGATGAAGATGAACAAGGTAATGAATATAAGTTGTTAATGGCATTTGAAGATGATGATTATATGGATGCTATAAATGTGGATAACCTTTATGATGAAATTACTAGACTCAAGAGATGTATAGAAGAAAAGAACATGATCATTGATACTCTACAATTTCAAATTGATGAAAAGGAAAAACATCTTGAAAAATTAGAAGGTGAAATTGTTGGTCTTAGAAAAGAGATTGAGAAAACAAAAGCTATTAATCTCAAGTTTGTCAAAGGATCTGAAACTTTGGATAAGATTATCAATGTGCAGCGGTCTCCACTAAACAAGACAGGTCTGGGCTATAATGGAGAAACTTCTCAAGCATCCACCTCAAAAAGTTATCTTGATGCAGCAAGAAGAAATGAGCAAAAGCACAATGAAGATCATCAGGTAAAGCAGGGGCGAATTACAAACAGAAACTATCAGGGGCAATCCATCTTAAGGGTGAACAAAAGCTACAACCAGCCACAGGTAAAATCTTCTCAATTTGGTTCAAGAATAGATGACAATAGAAATTACAATCAATTGGTTGGTAGATTCGATAACCGCAGAAGTTTCTTCAATGGACAATGCTTTTCTTGCCATAACTTTGGTCACAAAGATGCTCAATGTGTTGCATATAAAACGATCATGACTAGGGAAGCTCAAAAACAAAGAAGTATGACGGGGATTACAAAAAGGACCTATAACAACTTTTTGGTTCTTGAAAATGAAGTTGAATGTTCTATTTGCAATAACTTTGGTCATGAAGACTCTGAATGCAGGAGCAGGTTTCAGCAGAAAAAGGAACAAGCCTCAAGCACCAAAACATGGAGAATAAAGGAACCTCAAACAGAAAGATGTGGGATAGCATTTTATGCAGAAGGACAGGAAAATCTATGGTACATTGACAGTGGATGTTCGAAGCATATGACACGTGATAAAGAAAAACTTGAGTCTTATTCTACTCTAGAAAAGGGAAAGAAAGTCTCTTTTGGAAATGATACTCCTGCAACTATAAAAGGAAAAGGCATTGCTCAGTTAAAAGAAAAGGTCAAGGCTGGAAATGTTTTGTATGTTGATGGATTGAAGCATAATCTTCTAAGTGTCAGCCAGATGTGTGATCAAAGAACCGAGGTTATATTCAGATCAAATGGATGTCTTGTTCGTGATCTTGATACAGGTAAAATAGTGATCAAAGGCAAAAGAACTCAAAATAATCTGTACATATTTGAAGAAGGACAACAACAATGCTATCTGAGCAAGGATGATGAGCACTGGTTATGGCATCGGAGGTTGGGACATCTAAGCTTTTCACAAATAAGGAAAGCATGCAAATATCAGGCAGTTCGCGATCTTCCAGATATCAAAATTCCTAACAACACCATATGCAAATCATGTCAGTTTGGAAAACAAACCAGAACTAACTTTCCAGAGAAAGAAGGATCAGCTAGCATGCCTCTTGAGCTAGTACATACAGATACATGCGGTCCTTTCAGGAAAAGAACACCTCGAGGAGAAGAATACTTGATATTATTCATTGACGATTTCTCCAGGTTTGTCTGGTTAGGACTTATGAAGCACAAAGATGAAGCATTCGAAAAATTCAAATCCTTCAAAGCCTTGGTTGAAAATGAATCAGGTCACAAAATTAAGTGCCTCAGATCCGACAGAGGTGGGGAATTTACTTCAAATGAATTTTTCGATTTCTGTGAAGAACATGGGATAAGAAGAGAATTCTCTACAGCAAGAGCTCCTCAGCAAAATGGAGTTGTGGAAAGAATGAACAGAACAGTCCAACAAATGGCTCGTGCTATGCTTGATGAGTCAGGAACTCCCGCAACTTTCTGGGGTGAAGCTGCACATGCTGCAGTTGTTATTCTCAACAAAACAAATGTCTGGGTGAACAGCACTCAAACTCCTCATGAGCTCTGGAGTGGTAGGACTCCTTCAGTAAAGCACTTCAAAATCTTTGGGAGCAAATGCTATATCAAGAATACTGATGAGCAGCTTGGCAAACTTGAACCTAGAGCAGATGATGGCATTCTTCTTGGTTACTCTCCACATAGCAAAGCATATAAATGCTACAATAAAAGACTTGGCAGAATTGTTGACAGCATTGATGTAGTGGTTGATGAGAAGGGATACATTCCTAGGCAAGTACATCATGAAGACATCGAAGAAGATGAAGGCTACCCCCAACGACAGAATGATGAAGAAGAAGAACCTCAAGAAGAACCAGAGGAGCAAACAAGAATAGAAGAAAAGACTCCATCCAGATATGTTCAGAAGAATCATCCAGAATCTCAGATTATGGGGCAGAAAGAAGCAGGTGTACAAACAAGAAGAACAGTTGCAAAAGCTTCAATCTATTTGGCATTACTCTCCTCTATTGAACCACAAAATGTGAAAGAGGCATGCGAAGATGAATGTTGGGTGAAAGCAATGGATGAAGAACTTGAGCAGATCGAAAAGAACAACACTTGGGAGCTAGTTCCTAGACCAAAAGATAAGAATGTTATCGGAACAAAATGGGTCTTCAAAAATAAATTGAATGAAAATGGAGAAGTAATTAGAAACAAAGCCAGACTTGTTTGTAAAGGGTATGCGCAGCAAGAAGGAATAGACTTTGAAGAAACCTTTGCTCCTGTTGCAAGACTTGAGGCCATCCGAATGTTCCTTGCTCTCTCAAGTTTTCAAAACTTCAAAGTATTTCAAATGGACGTGAAATCAGCCTTTCTGAATGGAGACTTGGAAGAAGAAGTGTACATTGAACAGCCAGATGGGTTCATTCTTGGAAATGATCCAAATCTTGTATGCAGATTGAAAAAGGCTCTCTATGGTCTCAAACAAGCTCCAAGGGCTTGGTACTACCGTTTGGACAAATATCTTCATCAACAAGGTTTTTCAAAAGGATTAGCAGATAGCAATCTTTATATAAAAGTTGAAAATGACAAATTGCTAATACTTGTTGTGTATGTAGATGACATTATTTTTGGGAGCAATGAAGAAGCTATGAGTCAAAATTTTGCCTTGGTCATGCAGAAAGAATTTGAAATGTCCTTGCTAGGAGAACTGACATATTTCCTTGGTTTGCAAATCCAACAAAAAGAAGGAGGAATCTTTTTATCTCAAACCAAGTATCTCAAACAGATTTTGAAGAAATATGGTATGGAAGATGCAAAACCAGTATGTACACCCATGGTCACAGGATGTAGCCTCAGTGCAAATGATGAATCTGCAGCAGTACATCAACCAACCTACGGATCTATGATTGGAAGTTTACTTTATTTGACAGGTACCCGACCGGACATCATGCATGCAGTTGGAATAGTTGGAAGATTTCAGGCAAATCCGAAGGAGACTCATCTTCAGGCAGTGAAGAGAATTTTCAAATATCTTCAAGGGACTCAAAATTATGGCTTATGGTATCCTAGAGATACAGATCTTACACTTCATGCTTATACAGATGCAGATTGGGCCGGAAGCGTGGATGGCAGGAAAATCACGAGTGGTGGTGCGTTCTTTATGGGTTCCAGACTGGTATCTTGGTTCAGCAAGAAACAGAGTTCGATTGCCTTGTCTACAGCTGAAGCGGAATATGTTGCTGCTGCATCTTGTTGCACCCAACTCCTTTGGATGATGCAGAATTTGCAGGATTTTCAAATCACTTGTACACCACCTATCCCCATCTTATGTGATAACACAAGTGCAATCAGCATCTCAAAGAATCCGGTTATGCATTCAAAAACCAAGCACATACCAATCAAGTATCATTTTCTCCGGGAACAAGTGCTTGAAAAGAAGGTCAAGTTGGAGTATGTTCCTTCTAAGGAACAAGTTGCTGATATTCTCACCAAACCATTGCCCAGGGACACTTTTGAATACCTCAGGCAAAAGCTGGGGGTTGTTGATGCATCATCTTATTGTTGAACCTCTTCTGATTGATGGTACAGGTTCAGGTGGAGCATATAATGCATTGCTGGCATTATGGAGGATGTGTAAAAGGAGATCTTGGAAGTAGCTGCAATATGTCTCTATCTCTTTCATGGTGGATTATGGTTCTTCGTTGCAGATCTGGTTCATATTCAGGGGGAGCATGTTCTTAGGGGGAGCATAACCCTTTGCCCTTGATGTCAAAGGGGGAGAATGAAGCTGAAGTTTTGAGGTTGCCATCAAGTCCAAAGGGGGAGATTGTTGGCATTATGGCTAAAGTGTTGTCCTTGATGGCAACCCATTCAGGTGATAGATCACAGTACTTCAAGTCAGCAGCAGAGATTGATGATCAGCTATCAAATATTGAAGAAAATAAGGGGTATGCAGGTACACCTTAAATAAGGTGCGTACACGCAGTTCGGTGTTACATAAAGTGCGTACATACCCGCAGGTTAGCCGCTCAGGAGGTGCGTACCCCCAGTGCACACATTTCAAGGAAAAGAAATTCACATGTGGGGTTTTCTTATGTTTTACTCTTGGTATTTAGCCGACGGTTTTGGGTTATTATGGTGTCGGCTCGTGGTATTGATCCATGTTTTAAGGAAGAGATTTCCTATATAAAGCAAAGGAGATCATTTGGCTTGGGCATGTTTTTGGTCGAATATCTTATGAGGGCTAGATCTGGTCTAGATCTAAAGAAGGCGAATCTACTGATGGACCGATATCTCTTTGGTGCATGTTCAGATCTGTAGATCTGACTATCTGGGTTATTTCTGAAGTCTTGAAATCATCTATGTCCGAAGGTACGCAGGTACAGTGAAAGAAAAGTGCGTACGTATGCAGGAACGAAGCGTTTCAGGTGCGCCGGTACGCAGGCACAGAAGGGTTGCAGGTGCGGAGGTACGCAAGCACCGAAGGGTTGAAGGTGCGGAGGTACGCAGGCACAGAAGGGCTGCAGGTGCGTACATACGCAGGCACAGAAGGATTGCAGGTGCGTACATACGCAGGCACAGAAGGGTTGCAGGTGCGGAGGTCCGCAGGCAGTTCAATGGACTCAGAGCGAGGTACGCAGGCTAGCAGTTGAGCAGGGTGCATACATAAGCAGGCTAGTAGTTGAGCAGGGTGCGTACTGTAAGCAGGCAAGCAGTTAAGCAGGGTGAGTATAGTAAGCAGGCCAGCAGTTGAGCAGGGTGCTTACGTAAGCAGGCGAGCAGTTGAGCAGGGTGCTTACTTTTCTTAAGATCTTTGTTTATCATTGTTGTGTTCTGGGTTTGGACCTATTATTGTTGATCTGGTTACTACAGTTGATTGGGTGATTCTCTTATACTTGATGATCATTTGATGCTTATGGATACAGTTTGAAAATTTATGAAAAGTGGTCCTTGTAAGAAAAGAAGTAGGGGGTTGTAGCTCCCTTCCAGGAGAGACTGGAAAACGAGACAGAGAGTTGTAGCTCTCTGCAGGTTGCAGCCTACGTACTAGTAAAGGATTGCACCAGTACAAAACCATTGTAAAAGGAGTTTCTAATTTGAAAGAAGATAGAGACATATTGCAGCAGGTGGTTTTCACCCACATTGGGTTTCCACCTTACATCTTGTGTTCTTTGGTGTGACTATCTGTTTTCTTCTGTTCATGCTCATTATTTTATGGTACTGACATGCAAAAATAATTCAAAGAACAAATAAAGAAGATTTATTAAAAGAGTTAGATAATACTGATTCACCCCCCCCCCCCTCTCAGTATTATTTCCAACATTTCAGTCATGGCTCATGTTCCCTTTGCAATTCAATTCATTAGGTCTTAAGGTTTGGTCTCATTAAGTTTTAGGGTCCCACCATGGTAAAATCCAATAATTAAATGCTAATAATGATCAGCAAGGACATGAGGAGGCCAATAATGATTAGCAAAGCCATAATTTATCATTTTGAAAGCCTAATGTAGTTCTCACCTCAAAACTTGTTTTGAGGTGAAAACAAGGTATTTTGTTTTTATCTCCATTAATGATGTAATTTTATGTTTTCATATGTAATATTGGTTCCCATCTTCTCCTAAACATCTTGTGATTTTTCCAAGCACCTAACACTACAAAGAATTAGGTTATCATGAGCACAAATCCACCGACAAAAGCAAAAGAGAACAAGCACTAAACCCTAATTTCCTCTCCCACTGAGCTAAGGTTGGCTATGGGATCAGAGATATCTAAGCAGAGGAGGCATAAGGGATATCAGAAAGTATGAGGCCATTTCATATCATCAAACATCAGGTCTCCATCATTTGTCGAGAAGTCACTCCAAGGAACAAGCCATTCACCACACATAAGGGATGATTTTTCTTCAAACTGTGTTTCTAACCAAGAAAAGATGAATTTGAAAAAGGTGAGAGAGGATTTTTTTCATCATAGACTCAGGAAGAAAAACCTCCTTAATTTTGTACACAAGTCTCATGGTTTTAGAGAAATGTCAGAAATATAGTTGCTACAAGAGAGTTGATGCACTTATGGAGTGAACTTGGGGAAGTCAAAATTTCTCCTAGCTAAGGTGACTAAATGACTTTTGTGATGAGTCAAATGATAACTAGACACAAAGAAATTTCCAATGAGCTATCATGAGCTCAATTTGGATTTCATGAAGATCTCCAAACATTGACTAAACCAGCACTTTGCATTTTGGCAACCTCACTCTGCACATTTTGACCAGTCTTGGGAGATTAGACATTTGATAGGGAAAATGAACTTAAAATTGAAAAATTTAAGATGTTTTGGAAAGGAGACTCGACACGATTTCCAACGAGCTATCCCACGCCAAATTTGGACATCAGGAAGGCAGTCACAAGTCGTCCTGAAGTGGTGATATGCTTAGGGAAGGAGGTGTTGCGCTCCTGGGTAGTGGCACTATGCCCTTTGGTTTTGCCCACCACTGTTACCACATTCTACCACTCATTTATGACTCCCTAAACCCCCTCCTTCTTATGTTTTTCCCATAGCTTCACTCACACCCATTACTCCAAGCCATTACACATACCATTCATCCCATACATTTGTTGGCATTATGATGCATGTGTTGTACTTGATGGCAACCCCCCTCATAGAAGACCATCTCACTTATATACATTCAGAAGAGATATCAGATGTAACATAATACATAGATGCAGGACAGCTCAAAGGAATCAAATGGCAAGTTCTTAGTAAGCTTTGCCATCAAGTCCAAAGGGGGAGATTGTTGGCATTATGGCTAAAGTGTTGTCCTTGATGGCAACCCATTCAGGTGGTAGTTCACTATTCTTCAAGTCAGCAACAGAAGTTGATGATCAGCTCTCATTTTATTGAAAAATTATGAAGCACGCAAGAAGCCAGTTCAGAAAGTGCGTCCCCGCAGGTATACCATGCAGAACCCGCATCCAAAGATGTAGGCCAGCCGTTCAGGGGGTGCGTCCACCCAGTGCACACATTTCAAGGCAGAGAAAAGCACGTGGGGGTTTCTTGTGTGGTATCTAGCCGACGGTTTTATATTTCTATGGTGTCGGCTCATGGTATTGTTCCATGTTTTGAGGAGGAGCTTGCCTATATAAAGCAAAGGAGATCATTTGGATTTGGCAAGTCTTGGGTTGAATATCTTATGAGGGCTAGATCTGGTCTAAATCTAAACAAGGCGAATCTACTGATGGACCGAGATCTCTTCGGCGCATGTTCAGATCTGTGGATCTGATTGTCTGGGTTACTTCTAAAGTCTTGAAATCATTTATGCCCGGAGGGACGCAGGTGCAGTAGGGGTTCAGGTGCGTCCGGGACGCAGGAGCGAAGAGTTTCAGGTGTGCCGGACGCAGGCGCAGAAGGGTTCAGGTGCGCCGGGACGCAGGCAGTTCAGTAGACTCAGTGCGAGGGACGCAGGCTAGCAGTTGAGTAGGGTGCGTCCAGGGACTCAGGCCAGTAGTTGAGTAGGGTGAGTCCGGGACTCAGGCTAGCAGTTGAGCAGGGTGAGTCCGGACTCAGGCTAGCAGTTGAGCAGGGTGCTTCCTTCTCTTAAAATCTTTGTTTATCATTGTTGTGTTCTGGGTTTGGTCCTATTATTGTTGATCTGGTTACTTCAGTTGATTGGGTGTTTCAGAAGGTTGTTTGAGCTTCAATGTTGTTGTTGGGTCCAGTATGAAAATTGGATGAAATGTGGCCTTTCAGTTTATGGGTTGTGCTTCAGTGTATCCAGTATGAAAATTGATGAAACGTGGTACTTGAAGGAGAGAAGATTGTAGGCCGGCGCCTACGTACTAGTATCTAAGCTAGTACAAGAGCTAAAGGAAATCTTTGGAGCATTGTAGCAGGTAGTAGCCTGCGTACTAGTAAATGGATCGGCTAGTACAAGAGCAAAGGGGGTTGTAGCTCCCGTACTGGTATAAGGCTGCACCAGTACAAATATTGTAAAAGAATTTTCTTATTAAGAAGAAGATTGAGATGACTTGCAGCAGGTGGTTTTTCTCCCGCATTGGGTTTCCACCTTACATCATTGTGTTCATGTGTGTGCCTTATGTGTGATGATCTACTTTATGTTACTGCATCTGTTAACTGATAATATGGTTGATAATGTTCTAATACACTCATTGAAGATCGATTAACTTAATCATAAGAAGTTGTGGAAGTAGCATATATGAATCTGATTATGGAAATGAAAAAGTTTTATTAATATGATAATACTGATTCACCCCCCCCTCTCAGTATTATTTCCAACAATTGGTATCAGAGTAGGTCCTTTGATAGAAGCTTGATCGCTTAAAGGAGATCCGTGGAACAATGGGAAAGAAGCTTAAGAAGAAAGCTCATAAGAAAAAGAAGTCATCTCAGAAGAACTATGATAGTGGAAGAATCGATTGGGGATTAGGCATAAGAAGCTCTTCAGATTCAGAATCATTATCAGGTATGAATGTGTTATCATCTGATGTTCCAGCTATATTTCCTTGTGAAAGAGATGAAAGTGATAGTGAGACTACTAAACTTGCTCTTATGGGTGAGCAAGAAAGATGTCAAATAGAGGCAGAACTTAACAGGTTGACAAACAAAATTATTGAACAAGAAAAACGTTTTGACGTAAAGAATGGTGCCCTCAAGTT
Organism: Pinus tabuliformis; assembly: GCA_031772625.1. Lineage (NCBI taxonomy): Eukaryota > Viridiplantae > Streptophyta > Pinopsida > Pinales > Pinaceae > Pinus > Pinus tabuliformis. Next base: position 661,105,871 of record CM062804.1, read on the forward strand.
ATGCAAGGAAAGGTATCAAAAGTTGCAGGATGAAGCAACATCTCTAAAGAATGAAGTCATTGAAAAGAACACAACAATCAAGGAGCTTAGAGATCGATCCAGTTATTATGAAAATCTTGAAGCTACAATCCTCTCACTAAAAGGAGATCTTGAAGAATCAAAGAAGCAGAATACAGACCTTCTCCAAGCTATTGAAAAACAAGAAAACGAAGTCATCAGCTTAAAATCTCAACTAGAATGTGCCTTCCGAGTTCGTCAAATGCAGCAGGATCTGAATGAAGAACAAGAAAAGGAGATTCTCAAACTAAGGGAACAAATGGAAGAAGGAAGGAAAGCTGAAGAAGTTTTGAAAAAGAAATCTCTTGAAAAGGAAGAACAGCTTCAGGTTGAGGTAAATATCTTGAAAGGTAAACTAGAAGAAAAGGATAAGCTTTTACGATTTCAAGATAGCTCTAAAGTATTGGATGATATTCTTAGTAGTCAAAGGTCCCCTGCTATAAAGACTGGTCTTGGTTTCCATGAATCTGTTGAAGGTGAATCTAGTTCACAAGGTGAGGCAAGAAACTCTAAAAGGAAATCTAAAGTGATCAACGAAGAAGTGAAAGATCAATCTCATCATCAACCAAGGAAAGAGATTCCTCAAAGAAAATCCTTTACTCCTCCTATGAATAATGTTGAATGTTATGTATGTCATAATCTTGGACATGTTGCAGCTAGATGTAGAAGAAGAAGAGTTCAAGACCATTATGCAGAAAGGTCATCTCAATCAAGGTACTTTTATGGATATTGCTTTGCTTGCAATATGTTTGGTCACAAAGCTACTGATTGTTACAAGAGGAATATGAAACATGTAAGATGTTATGCATGTAACAAGCTTGGACATATAGCCAAGGAATGCAGGAACAAAGTTTGGGCACCATATCAAAAGGAGAAAATGTCATCATCACGCTTGAAGATATGGAGGAAAAAGGAAGTACAGTTAGAAAAGGATGGCACAGTACAATGTACAGACATACCAGAATCAGAGGAAGCTGAAAGTACAGGATGCAGTGCAGTAACAGGAGACCTGCGTGCGGACGCAGGCCAGACCAAGTCCAGGTGCGTCCAGGACGCAGTTCAGTAACTGAAGATCTGCGTGGGGACGCAGAGCGACTGAGGATCAGGTGCGTCCCTGAAGCAAAAGGACGCGGCGCGATAATAATTTTGGGTGCGTCCCTGAGTAAAAGTACGCAGCGCGATAGTGTTTTTGGGTGCGTCCCTGCAGCAACAGGATGCAGCGCAGCAGAAGATGAAGTGCGTACCTGTCTCAAAGCATTTATTGGCTAATTCTTCTTGATATGCATGATCAGATTTAACAGATGGCACTGGTTCAGGGGGAGCATATGTCCTAAATTCATTGTTGGCATTATGGTCCTTGATGACAATGCTTATGATTCATCTTGCTATTATGAGTTGGTCACATGATCAGATGTATGGTTGATTCTCTAATGATGCTTGCATGAAGTCTTTATTATCCTTGGCACATATATGGATGAGGTTGGTTGATTTCGTGGATGATTATTCAAAGTCGCATTGTTGGAGACATGATGATGAGTTACTCATATGCATTTCATGATGATGTTGACATGAGCAAGATGCATGATTTCTTTCTTGGCACAAATGGATGAGGATTGTTGGCTGGATACAGGGATGATTATTCATACATATGTTGATTGATGCTGATGCTTTCATTTGATGGCTCTTGATTCATGTAGATCTGGATGGTTATGAGTTGATGTTGACAGATACTATGGAGCAGATTATACAGTGCTGTTGTTTGTCATGATCTTTAGATGTTTGGAAGGTCGTAGCAAGACTCATGTTGTAATAGTCTATCTATTATCATCATCTCTTCAGGTCATGTAACGGCCTATGTCCCCCCACTATGCATAGGATGAAGATGTAATGTATTTGGTTTTCATATTTCTGATGTATTCCCACTTGGTTGGATGGATGATCCTTATTGTGATGGGTGATGGATGTATGTATTTTATAGAGTCATGTTCTTCTTGTAGAACATCTTTTTGCAGACATCTCAGCTTGTTCTCAGAAAGACCATTATCAGATTAGAGCACCATGTTATATTCAAAGGGGGAGCTCATTCAGAGACTTCAGCAGATCTGGATTATAGTCAAAGGGAGCATGTTCTTAGGGGGAGCATACCCCTTTTCCCTTGATGTCAAAGGGGGAGAGTGATCTGGTGTTGTTGCCATCAAGTCCAAAGGGGGAGATTGTTGGCATTATGATGCATGTGTTGTACTTGATGGCAACCCCCCTCATAGAAGACCATCTCACTTATATACATTCAGAAGAGATATCAGATGTAACATAATACATAGATGCAGGACAGCTCAAAGGAATCAAATGGCAAGTTCTTAGTAAGCTTTGCCATCAAGTCCAAAGGGGGAGATTGTTGGCATTATGGCTAAAGTGTTGTCCTTGATGGCAACCCATTCAGGTGGTAGTTCACTATTCTTCAAGTCAGCAGCAGAAGTTGATGATCAGCTCTCATTTTATTGAAAAATTATGAAGCACACAGGAAGCCAGTTCAGAAAGTGTGTCCCCGCATGTATACCATGCAGAACCCGCGTCCAAAGACGTAGGCCAGCCGTTCAGGGGGTGCGTCCACCCAGTGCACACATTTCAAGGCAGAGAAAAGCACGTGGGGGTTTCTTGTGTGGTATCTAGCCGACAGTTTTATATTTCTATGGTGTCAGCTCATGGTATTGTTCCATGTTTTGAGGCGGAGCTTGCCTATATAAAGCAAAGGAGATCATTTGGATTTGGCAAGTCTTGGGTTGAATATCTTATGAGGGCTAGATCTGGTCTAGATCTAAACAAGGCGAATCTACTGATGGACTGAGATCTCTTCGACGCATGTTCAGATCTGTGGATCTGATTGTCTGGGTTACTTCTAAAGTCTTGAAATCATTTATGCCCGGAGGGACGCAGGTGCAGTAGGGGTTCAGGTGCATCCGGGACGCAGGAGCGAAGAGTTTCAGGTGCGCCGGACGCAGGCGCAGAAGGGTTCAGGTGCGCTGGGACGCAGGCAGTTCAGTAGACTCAGTGCGAGGGACGCAGGCTAGCAGTTGAGCAGGGTGCGTCCAGGGACTCAGGCCAGTAGTTGAGCAGGGTGAGTCCAGGACTCAGGCTAGCAGTTGAGCAGGGTGAGTCCGGACTCAGGCTAGCAGTTGAGCAGGGTGCTTCCTTCTCTTAAAATCTTTGTTTATCATTGTTGTGTTCTGGGTTTGGTCCTATTATTGTTGATCTGGTTACTTCAGTTGATTGGGTGTTTCAGAAGGTTGTTTGAGCTTCAATGTTGTTGTTGGGTCCAGTATGAAAATTGGATGAAATGTGGCCTTTCAGTTTATGGGTTGTGCTTCAGTGTATCCAGTATGAAAATTGATGAAACGTGGTACTTGAAGGAGAGAAGATTGTAGGCCGGCGCCTACATACTAGTATCTAAGCTAGTACAAGAGCTAAAGGAAATCTTTGGAGCATTGTAGCAGGTAGTAGCCTGCGTACTAGTAAATGGATCGGCTAGTACAAGAGCAAAGGGGGTTGTAGCTCCCGTACTGGTATAAGGCTGCACCAGTACAAATATTGTAAAAGAATTTTCTTATTAAGAAGAAGATTGAGATGACTTGCAGCAGGTGGTTTTTCTCCCGCATTGGGTTTCCACCTTACATCATTGTGTTCATGTGTGTGCCTTATGTGTGATGATCTACTTTATGTTACTGCATCTGTTAACTGATAATATGGTTGATAATGTTCTAATGCACTCATTGAAGATCGATTAACTTAATCATAAGAAGTTGTGGAAGTAGCATATATGAATCTGATTATGGAAATGAAAAAGTTTTATTAATATGATAATACTGATTCACCCCCCCCTCTCAGTATTATTTCCAACAACATTGTCAAAACACTGCAATCTAAGAGAGTTAACTAAAATATGGACAGAGGAAGTGATTTTGAGTATGATGAAGAGACAGCCAGTGATAGTTCTATGGAGAGACATAGGCAGAGAAAGCCTCACAAGGGAGGAAAAATCATAAGAGAAGAGCCCACCAGTTTAAGAGAATTGCAAGCTTTCCCACTTGCAGTCTCTTGTTTCAGACACCATGGATGTTTTGAATTCTGTGAACTAGTGGAAAGAGCTGAGTTTCATCATGAGATTTCTAGACTTTTTGTGGCTCACTTGCATAACTATGAAGTGACACTGGCTGGAGTAACTTTCACAATATCACCATCTATTATTTCAGAGGGCCAATAGAGATAACCAAATGATGAGGCACATGGCCTATCACTATAGGACACAGAACAAAATTTGCAACATGAGAATGAAGAGGATGAAAGCTAGGTTGAGGAGAGCCTTAGAGGGCAAGAAAGAGCAAGATAGACTCAAAATGTTAGCTGAAGCCTCTTTGGCCAACAAAATCACTTGATGGTGGTGCTCCATGCCAAACTTGGGAAAATTTTGAGAAGTTTTTGTATTTTTGAAATTTTGAAATTCACAACACAGAAAATCTGTCCAAAAGCGCAGTGCCCGCTTTTTCCTGGGGCATCTATTGGAGAAAAAGTTGACATTTTTGGATTCAGAATGATGAGGACATGCACCCTAGAAATTTTCAGAAGTTTTGCAGTAGATCTAGTTCACCAAAAGGTCCAAAAACTACCAAGAAAAGACCTTTCTACCTCTTTTTGGACACACAAAAGCATTCTTGGGATATTCATGTTTTGAGGGGGGAAATGACCTAGAAATTGAAAAATTCTAGGTGTTCCAAAAACTAGACTTGAATAAATTTCTAATGAGCTATCATGGGCTCAATTTGGCTAAGGGGAAGGCCTCAAAAATCAGGTGGAAATCGGTGTTCTGCTTAGGACCAGTGGCGCTGCACTTAAGGCCATTTTGCTCAGGGAACTAAAATTCGCCTGTTTTGACTGTGAATTTGATTTCTCTCTCCCCATGGATGATTTCACTGATGTAATTGATGACATGTCATGTAAATGTAATGGTAAAATAGTGTTAGAGGGTAGATTCATTAGTTAGAGGTGGTTTTGATGCAAATGAATCAGTTTCCCCTCTTTTAGAGGCAAGTTGTTTGACTGCGTATATTCTAGTTCTTTGTTGGGAAATGGTTGAAACAACCCCTATTCTCATGGATTCAACCCCTGAAGGTCAGGATGAGTAGTTTAGATGTCTATATTATGTGTTTTCCTGGTCATTTAGTGAGGTTGGATTCAGCTGGATGCTCATGTACTGCACACACATCACTTTGTAGCAGTTTTGGCAGGAAACTAATAAAGTTGCATATATTTTTATGGGATCCCTATGGTATGGCCTTTAACATGTGTTTCTTCTTCTGCTATTATGTTCTCATGTTATTTATGTATGCCTCATTCATATAGTTGCTTCTGATTGGTTGTTTTCAAGTTAGATAGGTGGAATACATTAGGTTTTAATGCTCTGCCTTGGGAAAACACCAGTATTTCATGTCTTTTTGGCTGTTTAAGAAGGATTCATGACTTGATCATGCCCTTCTTAGCTCCTCACCAGTCTAGAATTTCACCCCATCAAGCCTAAGGTGCTGAAGCTCATACCTACCTTGCCCCATAGAACACCCTGCAATTCTGACTTAGTTTCCAGACCCAAATTGCCCAACTCCTCCCGATCTGGCAAAAAAACCAACAACTTCAATCAAAAACCTTGAGCTAATATACCTAGAATAAAATATTGTTCTTGATCCATTCATATTGATTGATATCCATAAGGAGAGAGCCCTCCCTTGGCCTGGTAGGGCTAGCTACCAAGTTAAGCTTGGTTTGTGGTTACCCTAGAATTGCCTCCATTCAACCTCAGGTCAATCTAGGCGATAACACTGTCCACTTGAATGGCTGATTAGTCTCCTTAATTGTTTCAAGAAGTGGTGCACAAATTTGACTAAAACCTCTAATAAACTTTCCATAAAAACTTGCAAGACCATGAAAGCTTCATACCTCAAATATATTTTTTGGAATAGGCTAGTTCCAAATTTCTTGGAATTTCTCTAGATCCATTTTCAATCCCTCTTTAGAAACTATGAATCCCAAGTAAATCAATTCTTCTTTCATGAAACTACATTTCTTCAGGTTTATCAGTAGTTTCTCTTTCTGCAAAGTACTTAAAACCAATTTAAGATGCTCTAGATGTTCTTCCTTACTCTTACTAAAAACTAGAATATCATCAAGATAAACAATCACAAACTTACCTGCATATTCCTTCAAGACTCCATTCATCAATCTCATGAACATGCTAGTTGCATTAGTGAGTCCAAAAGGCATCATTAACCACTCATACAACCCATTGTTTGTTTTAAATGCAGTCTTCCGTTCATCTCCTTCTCGAATTCTTATTTGATGATATGCACTCTTCAAATATATTTTAGTAAAATACTTTGATCCACTCAAACAATCCATTAAATCATCCATGTGTGGGAAAGAAAATCTATACCTGATCGTGATCCTGTTTATGGCTCTGGAATCTATGCACATACACCATTCACCTCCTTTCTTTGGACTGAGTACTGTTGGTACAACACATGGACTAAGAATCTCTCTGATTAGTCCCTTATCCATCAGTTCCTATACTTGTCTTCCAACTTCTACATTCTCTTGAGGAGTTAATCTGTACGCTGCTTTATTTGGAAAACTAGCTCCTCATATTAAATCAATATGATGACTAATACTCTTGATCAGTGGCAATGCATTTGGCAACTCATCCACAATAATATCAACGAAATAATTTAACAGAGTTTTGATTTCTTTAGGTAAATCATATAAGTTTGTGGAAGTTAAAATTACCTTTGGTCTCCCTATGATAACAAAATGCATTTCTTCACCTTTTCCAACCTCTTATAACAGCTCCTTTCCGCTCATCACCATAACATTATTTCCAGGTGCTCCTTTGTCAGCGTCATCCTTCAATGGTAGCAATGTATGTTTATTTCCATCCTTCTCCAGAGTATAAGTGTTTTTCCTCCCATCATGAATAGCTTTCCAATCAAACTACCACAATCTTCCCAGTAATGCATGGCATACATCCACTGGCATGATATCGCATAATATTACATCCTTATATGTACCAATTTGTATTTCAACCTTGCATTGTTCTGTCACAATAATCTGATGTCCCTTCTGCAACCATGACACTTTCTAAGGAGTAGGGGGCACTGCCGTTGATAATACGAGCTTGTCCATCATCTCTATAGAAACAAGGTTATCAGTTCTTCCACTGTCAATTATTACTTTACAACACTTACATTTTTATTTACAGGTAGTTCTGAATAAATTCTTCCTCTGCACTGGTTCTTCAATCTCTTTATCTGTCTTAAGGAATGTCCTTCTCAACAACAAGGATTCTCCTATTTTAGGGGGTTCTTCCTTCTCCATAATTCGAGGTATTTCTGGCTTTGCCTCAGCCACATTTACATTCCTATGACTCACTGGTTTATTACGAAGACAGTCCCATGACACATGTCCCCATTCTCCAAATGTGTAGCACCGAACATCTCTTCCTTGGCCTCTTCCTCTAGGTGAAAATGTTCCTCTATTAAAATCCCCTCTTTGTGGTGGTCTGCTATTTGAACTGCCTACTTCATGTTGATGTTGTTGTCCCCTTGGTCTGTTAGTTCCTCTACCTCTTACTGAGCTTCTTCCTCTATTCCTCTAATTTTGTTTTCTCAACATCTTCTCCTTTGCCTTCAAACTTGCTTGATATGCATACTCAATAGTCTTCAGACTTAACAAGCTAATATCATCTTGTATGTCATATCTTAAGCCATTGATATATCTATCTCCCTTCTCTATGTCATATTCTGCATGTCCTACTCTTATACTGAATCTATAAAACTCTTATGTGTATTCTTTAACAGAAATTCCTTTTTGCATTAAATTCTGCAACTGTTTAAAAAGATTTAACTGATAATCTTTAGGCATAAATTTGGCTTTCATCTTACTTACCATTTTGTCCCATTGCTTGATCTTGGACTTTCCTTTCCTAGTTCTGGATGTCTGTAGCTCATCCCACAAAATAGCTGCATGACCCTTCAATCTGGTGACTGCAAATCTCACCTTCTTCTTGTCGTAAACTTCCTCTTCATAGTCAAAATATTTGCCTAATGACCTGATCCAATCCAATAGCTCTTCTGCATTGAGACTCCCTTCATACATAGGAATTTCCACCTTTTATTTTCCTCCTACTTTTACCAGCATCTTAACAACTCTGATAGTTTCATTTTCCTCCTCTTCTTCTTCCTCAGAAGATTCTTCTTTAGCACTGTCATCCCCTTCATCTAATGTTCTTCTCTGAGCAGTCTCAATTGTTTCCATCCTCATACACAGACTTCAGATCTCCTCCAGCAGAACTGCATTTGCTTCTGGTCTTCCTCGACCAATGCCATCTCCTCTCCTTGGTGGCATGTTTACTACAATCAATAAAATCTCAAACAATCAGCCCCCACGTTTGCTATCTCAGATTTCCACCCTTTTAACAACCGAACACTGATATTTCCCTTTTTTAATAAAACTTCTTGCGATTCTCCTTCGATCACAATATAAATGATCAAATGGTCCACAATGTATCGCATAATCGAAATCTCTATAGTTTTAGGCCCTTTTTCCTTTAGTAGTGAAGTGTTGCAATATGATGGATCGCAATCGCATATCACAGTGTTTCCACAGCTGGGGTTCCAATAATACACAATCCTTCTTGCGATGCAATATTTCACGATCGCACTTCTCAACTCCTTGAGATCGCGATTCGACCACACCCCACTGTCTATTTGCGATGTGAAATTAGGTTGATCGCATATCGCAATTCTTTGAGGCTTGAAGTCCACCCCTTGTGAAAAAATCTTTGCGATGCAATATAAGTGATCCAACAGTCGGTGAGGTTTCGCACCGTTGGTTTGAACTTGGATCAATGGTTGAGATCTTAATTGCTCAATACTGTTAATAATAAAAAAGCCTGCGATTCCTATTAACTCTGCATTTTATATCGTGAATCATAAAAAACAGAGAAAGACTCGATTCTGTTCCGAATACAAATAAACAAAGGAAAACGAGAGTTTCCACAGATTTGATGTATAATCACATGCAACATCAATATATAATCATACACATGGCATCAATTATTCATTATAGTAATGGTTACAGAGTCTTCCCTTTTTCTCTATTACAATGATTAAAAGACCTCTGCTTCAATCTGGAAATCCACGCTCTATTACTTGACTCTCACTTCACTCAATCCTCTCTCTCTCTGCCTATCCATCTACATTACATTTTTTTCTTTTTATCAATCCCATCCTGTCTAACAACTCAATCCCTATTCTTAAACAATCTAACAGTCAAATCACTATTTTCCAGCTATATTACACACCTATGCTAACAAGTTATCTTTGAATCTAAAATAAGACAATTTCTACTTATTACAATAATTAAATACAACTCATTTCTTTAGAGATCCAACCCTCTTGGTAAAAACTGACTTTTTACCACTCAGGTCAGTGAAATTCAACTTGTTTAGCCACAACATGTGACCAAACTTTCACATTGCTGGCTAAGTCCAAATGCTCCTGCATCACATTTTCACTCGACTAAGTCACAGGTAGGGGACTATTTAAATTCACAGTTCAAAATCATTTATTTTCATATTGTTAATTTTGTAAAAATAATGTTCAAATTAATTTCAATTTGAATGTGTTATATTACAATACCAGATTATGAACATTCACTCTATGTAGTAGAACACACATAAGAGTTCTAGAAGCAATACTTTATAAAGTGGATCATAGATAGTTTGTATATTTTCAAGCCCATTTCATGGGGCACATTAACATGTGATGTAAAAAATTTGTATATTTTCATATGGAAAATTTATTATCATACATAACTAACAAGATTACAAGTTTGAATTCTCAAGAAATAAACTAAGAAAATAAGTAAAATCTTAGACTATGATGCAAGTCATTTTAGTACTTAAAATGAACTAAAATATATGTTCATGGTTAATTTAAAAAAAAAGGATTGAAATACATTTGAAATTCAATTTTAAAAGATGTGTTCAACTAGTAATGTTCAACTAATAAGTTTTATTAAATTTTATTTCTTTTAAGGTCATCTACAAGGGATTAGTCACAACACATGATATTTCATATGTATTGGAATTTAATATACCAAAAAGCAAATAATGATATGTTTTTAGATAATTTTATGATTTTTCCTAAATTTAGTTCGCTATCAAATATTTCAATCAATTCCTTAACTTAATACATTCAATTAAAAACATTTAAGAAGTAAAATTTTACAAAATAACAATTTTGAATTCTAGTTTCATAGACTAAGGAAATAAGAACAATCTTACTGCGAAGCAACTCACTTTTATACTTAAAATGAACTAAAATATATCATGTACATCAATTTAATATTGGATTTGTAGAAAGTGTCTTTTAGTGTAGTCAATATTGTCAATTGAAACAATTAATGATATGTTTCTATAATTTTATGTACTTCAGTAAATTTACTTTCCTATCCAAGTATTTCAATCAATTCCTTATCTTAAGACCTTCAATTAAGAACACTCAAGAAGTTAAATCATACAAAATACCATTTTTAGTTGTCACATTGCCTTGTAAAAAGTGTCTTTCAGTGCACAATCAATGTATGTTAAATTACAATGTTTTAATTTAGATGTCAAGATGTAAACTACAAATAAGTTTTATTTGATTTTATTTCTTTTGAGGTTATCTCAAAGAGATTAATATTGTCATAACATGATATATATTGTTGCACTTTTTACATTCCAATATGAAGCATGTGTGTAACTCTTTCCATGTTTTATATCAAGCTGACACATGCCATATTTATTAATAACAGTAAAATATTTCAATGTTGTTCATAACCTAGATTGTTGAATTTCCATTTTAAGTAAAATAATATATCAACTTGGTTCTTACATACTAAAATGGATTTTCTAGAAACCAAATATGTATAACATGTATATAGATCTATAAAATTGCTTGCATGCTCAACATGAATATTATACACGACATTTAAAAAATTTAAGATATTTTTTTTAATTAAATCTAAATCTAAATCCCTATTGATTCGAAATTTCAATTAAATTTTAGATCCATGTGGTTCACATAAGGATCTCACCCCTAAAAATAAAACCTCCTTGAAATTTGGTGTACTTTAGAAACTTAAGAACCTCAAGGAAACTAAAGCTTATATAGCTTATATATACCATTATGAATCCATCCTAGATAAGAGGGAAACATTTCTCTATACAAAATTAGAATATTATTCAACTACCACATTTATAGATTACAAAAATAATACATTTGAGATCTCTTATACTAGATTAGATTACACTTGATTGTTATAGACTCGGCTTCAGGGCTTGCCATTTTCATCATCTACTCATATGGCCAATGACTCATAGGAATGCACTTCTCCATAATGCGTTCATGGTCTGATTCTATCATCTTCAATATTCTTGGTTCACCTTTATTTGTTTTTATTTCTATGAGATTGATCCGAGATGCTATGCCTATATGACTATATTCACAAGATATATATTCAGACATAAAATCTCTATAAAATAATGTGATCAATTTTTTTTAACCTTTTCAAAAAAATGGCCCATCACAACCATGTCACCAATTTGGTATGTGAATTTTCCATCTTCATATGGTCTCACCAGCCTTCGTTTCACCTATGTCCATTTCATCAAATAGTAGACCAGATTATCTTTGTTTTGTGTGGGGGTAGTGACATCAAAAACATTGCCTACAACCAAAATACAAAATATGTATTTGTTAATTAGGTTAAATATTTCAATTTATAGATGAAACTGCTAATGATAGATGGGACACATACATTCCCTTACAAGATCAGAGACTCGATCATGATCAAGTGAAATGATGGCCTCTTCATTGTGCATCTCTTGCCACATCAAAATTGGATGAGGTCCCTTTGGATTAAGAGGGACATATTTCCATCCTTTCATGTACTCATGTTTTTCAGAGTGATCAAGTCTACATCCATCAACACTAATACAAAAGTCACAAAAACAAGTGAGTTTTCTTGTCCCGATGACAAATATTCCCCCCTTGTCTATGCTCCACACTAAGTGTAATTTCATTGTTCCTTCTACAATATCACAATATCGAGGAATGGATCCAGTCACATCGGCAAGTTCAACATTCGAGAAAAAACTATGCACAGGCCTTATAGATTCATGAACTTCATGTCATAAATGGGATTTGCACCAATTGACCAACTATAGTGATGATTTGAGTCCATCTACATCATGACTCATTTGGTACCTTATAAGTGCTCATTTCACACAAGCATGTGCACTATCATGCTCACCCTTTCCATGTACAATTTCAAAGTAGCTCTAAGTATGCTGAATTTTTGTCTTCTTGTGTAGTCATATCAACCAATAAAAAGTGTGGGTTGACTTGAACTGCCCTACACAACCATCTGAACATATCCAATGCTTCTTGAATGATATGTCATTTTTTTAATGATACATAAATTAGGTCAAAGTAGTGTTGCAAAAACAATGTGTCATGCCCACAATCATCACTTATGTAAAAGTGATACTCAATCAAATCACGTGACACATCAATGTTATCCCGACCATGAATTTTCAATTATTCATGTCTGTACAGAAAATGCATGAATATGGACACTTGGTCTTAGTGATAATACTCACTTTGTATCCCTTTTTGACGAGTAAATGTGTAATTCTCAATAAATTCCATTATTGATAATATTGTGTCTGGATGAAATACTTGAGAGTGTGCTTAAATTTAGACACTTGCCACTTATACCTATGAAAGTGTTTGATATATTTATAGATCTGGTTTTGAAACACCCCCATGAATTATGAAATAGGAATCCCATCCTCAACATTTTTGATGTTGTTAGATCGAAGCCTTTTGTGATCCATAATGTAGATATCAGTCTTTCAAATTAATCACAATGTTAGGATGGGGTCAATGTTTCGAACCAAATAATGTGGTTCATCGTCAGGACAAGGTGAGAAATCACTAGATCTGAAGGAATAAATAGTATGGATGCATCATTGCCCAAAGTTAGTCGTTGAAAATTAGTCATTGGTTAACTAGTTGTTATGTGATAAATAAATATTTTATTTTGATGTTATAAATATAATATTAAAAATAATTAATTATTATAATATAATTTGTTAGGATTTGACTTATTTAAGGTAAATTTGATAATATTTCAAACTAAAATATTATTAATTACTACAATAAGAATATTATATGTTAAATTGTTTAATATTTAGTTAGGAGCTAGTTGTTATGTAATAATTAATAATTATTTTATTTCGATATTATGATTTAATTAATTTAATAATATTAATCTTTTAGAATTAATTTATATCATGTGATCTATTAGGGTTTGATTAATCCCACCAAAATGGAGCTCCTACCCCCTGATCTAATTTATGAGCTACCATTGGAAGGAAGCTTTTTCTTCCTCAACGATGGCTCCAACCCTCAACATCTATGTGGACCACATTTCATAATTTTCATACTGGATCCACCTACACCAAACATCAAACCTATAGGCCATGTTTCATCAAATCTTCATACTAGACCCACTACCATTATTAAACCACTAAATCAACTAAAAAAAATCAATCATTGAATCTCATTTCAACCAATCAAACTAAAATAGAACAGATCATGTGAATGCATTGTCAATCATAAATTCATACACTGTTATTTATCATTAAAACCAATCACTGGCAGTATAAACCCTGATGAAAAATATGTCAAAATGTATACGATAATGTAATGAATAATACCTGTGTATATGCATTTTTTCCTTAATCAAACCCGCGTACAAATCTCAATGACACTGATCCTTCAGACTGAAACACTGCATTGGTGAAGTCCATCGCAGACACATATATCCTTTATCATAGATATCTAAGCTACTTAGAGGTCATTACATACTAGCATCAATATAGTTCAGTATTTCATTCACAAACCATTCAAATTCACCGAAACTATCACATACATATTATTATGAAGAAGACCTCATGAGAAAATAGCATAAATCACAGCAAGAAGAATTAGACATCATTATCTTCACAAACTTCAAAAACCCTAGCATATGTACGCAACCCTTACAAAATACTTCCACGTGTGTATGTGCCTCTTAAGAAGCATACCCACATACATATATGTTGTTATTGTAGAATCGATACGCGCCTACCTAGAGGCAAAACCGCCTATGTACGCACTTTTTCTGAGATATTCTAGCATACATATCTGTAATTATTGACTCATTCCTTCTCTACACAATAGAACTTTAGTGAAACCCATACACAATAACAAACACACATCAAAACATTATCGTCAAAGGAATATGGATCTTTTGTAGCATATTAACATATCTTTGCATGCATCATCAACATATGTGAGAGCCAATCATATCATCATAAAGTAAGATAGGGCAAGGTAACATCATTCCTCAACATCATCAATATGTGATTAAGTATGCCATGTCTCCAAGTATCATTTAGCATATTTCTTCATGAAACCTACAGTATCATCATTCTCTTGGCCCATTTTCTTCATGCAAGGAGAACTATCACACCAACACCACTTCACCAATATGAAACTTAAGTAATCATCCATAATATCCTTATTTGTAATTCATCATCATCAACTAGTCATCCCATATACTTCATCCATAACAACAACATCATCATCAAATAATCATAGCATGAGATAATAATATATACATGTTCTTTCCACAAAGAAGAACAACAATCCATATCATCACTAGAGAGTCTTCTATCATCACAAATTTGATTAGTGGCTCAAACAATATATAAGCATCATCCATAATTTCACCAAAAGCAACTCATGCATTATGAAAACAACATAGCATCATTCAAAAACTTCAATAACATGAGTATCTTCAACAACATCACCAATGATAAGCATCATTATGTACCAAGGGAGTCTCAAGCAAACATAGTTCAAACAATGCATTATTAGAAGTATAGAAAATGCTCCCCTTGAACCTGTGCCAACTGTTTATTATCAAATCTGATCATATCAAGTCATCCACTAGTAAGGACATCAAAGAAACTTCATTGATGAGAGATCCACCAAAGCATCAACAATTCATAAAAGCCAAAACCACTTCTAAATAACATCAATAATACTTTAATAAATCAATTCAGAACCATACAACCAAATAAGAGCTAACTGAAGTATATCAAAACTTTTCCCTGAGACTATCCCAATGTTTCTTCATCATAGAGAATCATACATGACTGTTTAAATCACAAATCATTTATATATGCGACTTTCTTTCATAGGATTTGCATACATAAGGTGCAATGTTGTTTTTTCATAACTACAACTCCCCATGAGCCTATTATATTTATACATGTCCAATGTATCACATCAGATGCACTGTTAGTAATATGACTATCAACACAACCATGGGAATCATCATCAATATATGTATTTCTCCCCCTGAACTTATACATCACTAATCTTGAGGACCTGATAATCATCTTCTATTCTCATGTGATCAGGTATCTCACATTACTTATGCAGTCACTGAGAAAAGTAATATTTAAGAGAAATGGACTGCAGTAGGGTTAATATTCCCTACGTTTCTAGCTAAGATTCCTTCTTCCTATAGATCTTCTTGCAATTTCTAATTATGTGTTGGAACTTATCTCATCATCTGGTTTTGTTCTGCACACTTGACTTGTAATCAATGGCATTAGGCCCAAATGAGTTACAATAGAAATGATATCCATAAAACCATCCTTTACGCCTAGGAACAAATCTTGTCCTTGCTCTAGTAGATGTGTGACTTGATTCAGATTTCCCTGGAACAACACTATACTGGTTTTTGTCATCACATTGTGTATGATAATACCCAATTCTTGTCTTGATCAAAGGAGAGTGTTTTTCATTAATAATATTATTTAGAGACTCAGATAATTTTTCCCATTTTTTGATCGTCTCATAATCTTCCTTTAAGGTCATGATTTCAAATTGTAATTTTTCACAATGCTTTTCCCTTCTTTGAAGTTTCTTTCTTATGCTTTCTATTATTTTATTGGTTTTTTCTAATTCCATTTTCAACATGTTTATTTCTTCAATCATATTGTTTTATTTTGATTCCAACTCTTTGTTAGAATTCTTGAGTTTGTCATTCTCCTTTAGAGATTTCATTAAATCATCTATCTCACAACTATCTCATTCATCTACTACCTGATCTTCAAGATACATAAGTACAAGATAATCTGAATCTGAATTTTCTTGGTCATCAAATGTGTTATGACTATCTTCATTAGAGTAAAATATTTTCTTATCAAAAAAATAATTTGTAGCAACATTATTTCCATTTTCATTATTCTTCTATCTATAAGGACATTTGGATGCATAATGGCCTACTCTTCCATAAGAAAAACATTTAAGGAGAAGCTCCTTTGAATTTTCTAGTTCCTACTTGCAAATTTCTCACGAAGTTTACTTCTTCCTCATATGATATGTAGCTTGTGTCTTTGGGTGCTTCCTTTTGTTTCCCTTTATATATGGCTTTGAAATTTTGTTCTCTCATGTTTGAAGTACCACCTTTCCTCATCTCAAATGTTGTCAATATTCCATGGAGTTAATAAAGAGTGAGACTTTTTCGATCCTACATTTCCTCAATAGCAGAGATTTTGGAATCAAAATTTAGAGTTAGTGATCTCAAAATATTCTCAACAACAGTAGCATATTTTATCTTTTCACCAAGGTTTATCATGGAATTAGAAATTTTATATACTCTAAGGAAAAATGATGTAATGCTTTCATCATCACACATTTTCAGTGTCTCATACTGTATTCTAAATGATTGGATTTTAGCACATTTTACCTTGGTTTCACCTTCATAACTTTAGATAATATTATTCCACATTTCCTTTGCTATTTTTAGCTGCATTACTTTCACGAATTCAGACTCGACCAGACTTCCTAAGATTGCATTCACATCCTTTGCATTGATTTCATATTATTTATTTCATACAGTATCTATGGGAATGGAGGTTGGATATTGATATCCACTTTCAATGATTTCCCATACATCAGCTCCTAGCGCCTGCAAGTATGCTCTCATCCTGACTTTCCAAAATACAAAGTTAGTTCCATTAAATAAAGGTGGCCTGATAGAAAATACTCCTTCTTGACTACTCATCTTGACAGATCTCCTTCAAGCGATCAAGATTCTTCTGAAGGACCTACTCTGATTCCAATTGTTGGGGGCGGGGGGGGGGGGGGGGGGTTGTGGGTGATTTAGTATTTTAAAGCTCACTTAAACTTTTATTTTCTTATTCAGGTTTCTTTACATGAATATACTGAATTAAACATGTGTATGTACACTACTATTATGTAGACAACTAGTGTATATCTAATTAGCTTACTTTTCATTTAATTAATCATACTTTTAACTCGAAATAGTCTATTAGTACTTCAATCGGATTTAATTAAACAATAACCATGTGCAATAATAATAGAATAAACCATTAGACATAAGAAACACATCAACACTAGGATTTTTAGATGGAAAGCCAATGTGCGATAAAACCATCATTGCTTTCGTCACTATCTTATTTTTATTATAAATAAATAATTATTACAATCTTGTACTGGTGTAGACTCATACCAGCATGCTGACACCCACTTGTAGAAGGATACAACCTTCTCTCATTCTCCAACACCCACTAGAATGGAGCTCCAACACCCTGATCTAATTTACCAGCACCCACCTGAAGGGAGTTCCTACCCCCTAATTTGATTTATCGGCTACCACTGGAAGGAAGCTTCGACTTCTTCATCGATGGCTTCAACCCTCAACATCTCTGTGGACCACGTTTCATAATTTTCATACTAGATCCACCTGAGGCAAAACATCAAACCTGTAGGCCATGTTTCATCAAATCTTCGTATTGGACCTACTACCATCATCAAATCATTGAATCACTTAAAACAAATCAATCACTGAATCTCATTGCAACCAATCAAACTAAACTAGAATAGATCATGTGAATGCACTATCAATCACCAATCCATACAATGTTATTTATCATTGAAACCAACTGCTATGATTACAAACCCTGATCAATAATATGTCAAAATGTATACGCTACTATTATGAATAATTCCTATGTATACACATTTTTTCCGTAATCAAACCTGCGTACAGATCTCAAACACACTAATCCTTCAAATTGAAACACTACATTGTTGAAAGAAATCACAAAAACATATATCCTTTATCACATATCTCTGAGCTACTCAGAGATCATTACACAGAAGCATCAATATAGTTCAATATTTCATTCACAAACCATTCAAATTCACCAGAACTATCACATACATATTATTATGAAGAATACCTCATCAACAGAAAACAAAAATCACAACAAGACTGATTAGATATCATTAACTATACATACATCAGAAACCCTGACATATGTAAGTGACCCTTTCAAAATACTTCTGCGTTTGTATGCGCTTTTCAAGAAGCATACCCACGTATAGATTTGTTCTTACCGTATAATCGATATATGCATACCTAGAGGAAGAACCTCGTACGTACACACTTTTTCTCAGACAATATTGCATACATATTTGTAATTATTGACTTTGTAACTAGTTCTAATTGCATTAGAACTAATATATCATGCTAAATAACCACCTACTACATATAGTATAGGTATACCTCATTAGTCTACGAACCCCCGGTTGACAATTAATGATAAGGATTTAACTCAAAATTAAATCACCCAACAAATACCATGAGTCAAACCCTTAGTTATGCCAATGGTATTCCTAGACAAGATCAAATATCCATTTCCACACTCGTTACTATGGGCTAATACCATGATAAAGGCCCCTAGTATTTATAATACAATGGCATGGAAATAGTGTGTGACTTGTCTTCACAAAACCTACGTATACGCGACTTTTCTTCACAAAACCTGTGTATACTTCATCAAACTTCATCTTTATCATTCCTCTCTCTCTGAACTGATATTCTCTAAACATCTTTATTGGCCTGAATACACATTCTTCTACTTGGTATTTATTAAGTAGGTTGCCATCAAGGACAACACATTTATCATAATGCCAACAGTTAGGTCCTTATAATACTAGTGTAGCCACTTATTGTTATTGTTAGTGTCTCTCCCTTATTGTTATTATTGTACCCATGTAGTCCCCATATTGTTATTATTGTGCCCCATAGAAGCCCATTATTGTTAATATTGTGCCCTTACATTATTATTGTTATGTAGGCTATGATTATATTGTAACCCCTTAGACTCCTATATATAGAAAGGAGGTCTTGTCATTTGTATCAACCAAGAATTGTTCATTTGTGTAATGTAAAGAAGGTTGTTCCCTCGAAGAGGCTAATTTTTTAAGTCATTGATCTAGATCTTCTTCTATTTTGTGAGTTGGTTGCATAACATGTACCCTAGCGGATTTAGGGCAAAATTTTTCCTTAAGTGGTAGAGTTGATCATGTTGGATTTGTGAAATAATCCTCTATACAATGGCATATTAATTTGACACTTTCGTGTGAATTTTCTGGAGGAATAAAAATTGGAGCTCGCTCGGATTAGGGTTCTCAGGAAAACTCGACGGTGTAGTCTGTACAGCACTGGATCCATTCACGGGTGGGACCGAAATGCCTGAATCGCAACAGAACTGCAGAGTACTAGAACAACCCGATGGAATCTCCTCAGGGGAGGGCATCAGAGCCCTCCCCTTCGCAGCACAGTCCTGAGCAAGCATTTGTCTTTAGATCAGTTGATAAGGAGATCTTGAACAGAGAGAACAGGCAACAACATGGAAAAAATGAAACAGGAGGTCAGAAGGACAAAGCCAAAGTCACACAAGATAGAAAGGAAACACCAGAAGAAGGTCCAAAAGTTTCCTCGACAACATGCAAGCCTATAGCCAAAGAACGGCCCCGAATAGAGCTGCCGGGACACAAGATTGACAAGCGAATCGAATATATGAGGGATCATGCCCTTATTGGGAAGTTTATAGGGTTCTGGCTGACAGAGAAAGCCTTATACGGATGGATTGCGGTGAAATGGAAGCCCAAAGGAGATGTGACTCTGCAACTAGGGCCGAAAGGCTTCTTCACAGCGATCTTCTTCTGTCTAGAGGACAAATACAGGATTTTGGGAGCAAGGCCCTATTTTTTTAACTCAGCGGGTCTGTATTTGAGGGAATGGATACCAAGATTTAACCCGGATAAGGAAGATCTCACTTGGGCGCCAGTCTGGATCAGAATGTACAGGCTTCCAGACGAATATTGGGACGAGGAAATTCTCAAAGATATAGGAAATGGATTGGGGGAATACATCAGGGCGGCAGAAGAAACAAAAATGCGCAGATATACTTCTTATGCCCGTATCTGCGTCTTCATGAGGCTGAACGAAGCTTTGCCAGAGTCGGTAAGTCTCTCCCATCCTGACGAAGAATGGATACAACCCCTGGATTATGAGCATGTCCCCTTTCGTTGCAAGAAATGCCATGCTCTTGGACATTTATTCAAAGACTGCCCTCTGAATACCAAAGCCAACACTCCTGATCCCTCTGAAACCCTAACCCAGGACGGCTTCTCCAAAGCCCCCAGCCGAAAGCGAGTGCACAAAAAGCCCACAAATGGGTTTAAACCCCAGCAAAATAATACCCATGGCACAGTTACTAAGAACAGTTTTGAAATTCTTGCTCAGACCTCTAATGAGCACCCCCCTGTTGGAAATAATACTGAGAGGGGGGGTGAATCAGTATTATACAATTCTTTTAATAAATCTTCTTTATTTGATCTTTGAATTATTTTTGCATGTCAGTACCATAAAATAATGAGCATGAACAAAAGAAAACAGATAGTCACACCAAAGAACACAAGATGTAAGGTGGAAACCCAATGTGGGTGAAAACCACCTGCTGCAATATGTCTCTATTTTATCTCAAATTAGAAACTCCTTTTACAATGGTTTTGTACTGGTGCAGTCCTTTACCAGTATGCAGGCTGCAACCTGCAGAGAGCTACAACTCTCTCTCGTTTTCCAGTCTCTCCTGGAAGGGAGCTACAACCCCCTACTTCTTTTCATAAAGTATCAAATGATCATCAAGTACATAAAAGTTACAGTCCACTACAGTTATCAGATCAGTAATAACAGAACTAACCCAGAACACCTTATCAACATAAAAATTCAATCAACAGAACATTTTAAGATAGGGATGCAGTTTTCCCTTCTGTGCCCTGCGTCGCTACGCAGTTCACCTTCTGCTTCCCTGCGTATACCCGCAGAGATCCTTCTGTCGCACTGCGTGCCCACGCACTGTTCCTTCAACCGCACTGCGTACTATTACTGCAGGGACGCACCCAGAGACATTATCGCACCGTGTATTGTTACTGCAGGGACGCACCCAAAAATACTATCGCGCCGCGTACTTTTACTATGCGGACGCACCTGAACCTTAGTCGCTCTGCGTACCGACGCAGCTCTCCTTCTTCTGCTCTGCGTACTGACGCAGGTCTCCTGTTTCTTCTCTGCGTACCGACGCAGATCTCCTGTTTCTGCACTGCGTACCCACGCAGTTCTTCTGTTAAACACCTGCGGCCTTCTGATTAGGGCCAAGTAGGCAGTCCACCAGAGTGGCACAGTTGCTCAGATCTGATCATGCGCTCGAGAGATCACCCTTCACAGATTCGCCTTCAACTTCCCTTTCATATAGATCAAGCTTTTTAAGACCATAACCCAATATTTCAGATCTAAAGATATTCAATTGCAAAAGATGCTTAGCCAAGTGATCTCCTTTGCTTTATATAGGCAAGCTCCTCCTAAAGTCATGGAACAATACCACGAGCCGACACCATAATAACCCAATACCGTCGACTAAATACCAAGAGTAACACATAAGAAAACCCCACATGTGAATTTCTTTGCCTTGAAATGTGTGCACTGGGGGTACGCACCTCCTGAACGGACGGCCTGCGTATCTGGACGCGGTCCCTGCATGGTGTACCTGCGGGTATGCACCTTCTGAACTGATTTCCTGCGTACTTCTTAATTTTCAACAAATTGAGAGCCTTGCCACGGGAGTTGCCATCAAGTACAACATCAAGTACAACATCTGTAACATATAGCCATACCAGAAACATAATGCCAACAATCTCCCCCTTTGGACTTGATGGCAACCTCACAAACTTCAGCTTCATTCTCCCCCTTTGACATCAAGGGCAAAGGGGTATGCTCCCCCTAAGATCATGCTCCCCCTGAAAATGAACCAGATCTGCAACAAAGAACCATAATCCACCATGAAAGAGATAGAGACATATTGCAGCTACTTCCAAGATCTCCTTCTGCACATCCTCCATAATGCCAACAATGCATTATATGCTCCCCCTGAACCTGTACCATCAATCAGAAGAGGTTCAGCAATAAGATGATGCATCAACAACCCCCAGCTTTTGCCTGAGGTATTCAAAAGTGTCCCTGGGCAATGGTTTGGTGAGAATATCAGCAACTTGTTCCTTAGAAGGAACATACTCCAACTTGACCTTCTGTTCAAGCACTTGTTCCCGGAGAAAATGATACTTGATTGGTATGTGCTTGGTTTTTGAATGCATAACAGGATTCTTTGAGATGCTGATTGCACTTGTGTTATCACATAAGATGGGGATTGGTGGTGTACAAGTGATTTGAAAATCCTGCAAAGTCTGCATCATCCAAAGGAGTTGGGTGCAACAAGATGCAGCAGAAACATATTCCGCTTCAGCTGTAGACAAGGCAATCGAACTCTGTTTCTTGCTGAACCAAGATACCAGTCTGGAACCCATAAAGAACGCACCACCACTTGTGCTTTTCCTGTCATCCACGCTTCCGGCCCAATCTGCATCTGTATAAGCATGAAGTGTAAGATCTGTATCTCTAGGATACCATAAGCCATAATTTTGAGTCCCTTGAAGATATTTGAAAATTCTCTTCACTGCCTGAAGATGAGTCTCCTTCGGATTTGCCTGAAATCTTCCAACTATTCCAACTGCATGCATGATGTCTAGTCAGGTACTTGTCAAATAAAGTAAACTTCCAATCATAGATCTGTACGTTGGTTGATGTACTGCTGCAGATTCATCATTTGCACTGAGGCTACATCCTGTGACCATGGGTGTACATACTGGTTTTGCATCTTCCATACCATATTTCTTCAAAATCTGTTTGAGATACTTGGTTTGAGATAAAAAGATTCCTCCTTCTTTTTGTTGGATTTGCAAACCAAGGAAATATGTCAGTTCTCCTAGCAAGAACATTTCAAATTCTTTCTGCATGACCGAGGCAAAGCTTTGACTCATAGCTTCTTCATTGCTCCCAAAAATAATGTCATCTACATACACAACAAGTATTAGCAATTTGTCATTTTCAACTTTTATATAAAGATTGCTATCTGCCGATCCTTTTAAAAAGCCTTGTTGATGAAGATATTTGTCCAAACGGTAGTACCAAGCCCTTGGAGCTTGTTTGAGACCATAGAGAGCCTTTTTCAATCTGCATACAAGATTTGGATCATTTCCAAGAATGAACCCATCTCGCTGTTCAATGTACACTTCTTCTTCCAAGTCTCCATTCAGAAAGACTGATTTCACGTCCATTTGAAATACTTTGAAGTTTTGAAAACTTGAGAGAGCAAGGAACATTCGGATGGCCTCAAGTCTTGCAACAGGAGCAAAGGTTTCTTCAAAGTCTATTCCTTCTTGCTGCGCATACCCTTTACACACAAGTCTGGCTTTGTTTCTAACTACTTCTCCATTTTCATTCAATTTGTTTTTGAAGACCCATTTTGTCTCGATAACATTCTTATCTTTTGGTCTAGGAACCAGCTCCCAAGTGTTGTTCTTTTCGATCTACTCAAGTTCTTCATCCATTGCTTTCACCCAACATTCATCTTTGCATGCCTCTTTCACATTTTGTGGTTCAGTAGAGGAGAGTAATGCCAAATAGCTTGAAGCTTCTGCAACTGTTCTTCTTGTTTGTACACCTGCTTCTTTCTGCCCCATAATCTGAGATTCTGGATGATTCTTTTGAACATATCTGGATGGAGTCTTTTCTTCTATTCTTGTTTGCTCCTCTGGTTCTTCTTGAGGTTCTTCTTCTTCATCATTCTGTCGTTGGGGGTAGCCTTCATCTTCTTCGATGTCTTCATGATGTATGCTCCTAGGAATGTATCCCTTCTCATCAACCACTACATCAATGCTGTCAACAATTCTGCCAAGTCTTTTATTGTAGCATTTGTATGCTTTGCTATGTGGAGAGTAACCAAGAAGAATGCCTTCATCTGCTCTAGGTTCAATTTTGCCAAGCTGCTCATCCGTATTCTTGATATAGCATTTTCTCCCAAAGATTTTGAAGTGCTTTACCGAAGGAGTCCTACCACTCCAGAGCTCATGAGGAGTTTGAGTGCTGTTCACCCAGACATTTGTTTTGTTGAGAATAACAACCGCAGCATGTGCAGCTTCACCCCAGAAAGTTGCGGGAGTTCCTAACTCATCAAGCATAGCACGAGCCATTTGTTGGACTGTTCTGTTCATCCTTTCCACAACTCCATTTTGCTGAGGAGTTCTTGCTGTAGAGAATTCTCTTCTTATCCCATGTTCTTCACAGAAATCGAAAAATTCATTTGAAGTAAATTCCCCACCTCTATCGGATCCGAGGCACTTAATTTTGTGACCTGATTCATTTTCAACCAAGGCTTTGAAGGATTTGAATTTTTCGAATGCTTCATCTTTGTGCTTCATAAGTCCTAACCAGACAAACCTGGAGAAATCGTCAATGAATAATACCAAGTATTCTTCTCCTCGAGGTGTTCTTTTCCTGAAAGGACCGCATGTATCTGTATGTACTAGCTCAAGAGGCATGCTAGCTGATCCTTCTTTCTCTAGAAAGTTAGTTCTGGTTTGTTTTCCAAACTGACATGATTTGCATATGGTGTTGTCAGGAATTTTGATATCTGGAAGATCGCGAACTGCCTGATATTTGCATGCTTTCCTTATTTGTGAAAAGCTTAGATGTCCCAACCTCCGATGCCATAACCAGTGCTCATCATCCTTGCTCAGATAGCATTGTTGTTGTCCTTCTTCAAATATGTACAGATTATTTGGAGTTCTTTTGCCTTTGATCACTGTTTTACCTGTATCAAGATCACGAACAAGACATCCATTTGATCTGAATATAACCTCGGTTCTTTGATCACACATCTGGCTGACACTTAGAAGATTATGCTTCAATCCATCAACATACAAAACATTTCCAGCCTTGACCTTTTCTTTTAACTGAGCAATGCCTTTTCCTTTTATAGTTGCAGGAGTATCATTTCCAAAAGAGACTTTCTTTCCCTTTTCTAGAGTAGAATAAGACTCAAGTTTTTCTTTATCACCTGTCATATGCTTCGAACATCCACTGTCAATGTACCATAGATTTTCCTGTCCCTCTGCATAAAATGCTATCCCGCATCTTTCTGTTTGAGGTTCCTTTATTCTCCATGTTTTGGTGCTTGAGGCTTGTTCCTTTTTCTGCTGAAACTTGCTCCTACATTCAGAGTCTTCATGACCAAAGTTATTGCAAATAGAACATTCAACTTCATTTTCAAGAACCGAAAAGTTGTTATAGGTCCTTTTTGTAATCCCCGTCATACTTCTTTGTTTTTGAGCTTCCATAGTCATGATCGTTTTATATGCAACACATTGAGCTGCTTTGTGACCAAAGTTATGGCAAGAAAAGCATTGTCCATTGAAGAAACGTCTGCGGTTATCGAATCTACCAGCCAATTGATTGTAATTTCTATTGTCATCTATTCTTGAACCAAATTGAGAAGATTTTACCTGTGGCTGGTTGTAGCTTTTGTTCACCCTTAAGATGGATTGCCCCTGATAGTTTCTGTTTGTAATTTGTCCCTGCTTTACCTGATGATCTTCATTGTGCTTTTGCTCATTTCTTCTTGCTGCATCAAGATAACTTTTTGAGGTGGATGCTTGAGAATTTTCTCCATTATAGCCCAGACCTGTCTTGTTTAGAGGAGACCGCTGCACATTGATAATCTCATCCAAAGTTTCAGATCCTTTGACAAACTTGAGATTAATAGCTTTTGTTTTCTCAATCTCTTTTCTAAGACCAACAATTTCACCTTCTAATTTTTCAAGATGTTTTTCCTTTTCATCAATTTGAAATTGTAGAGTATCAATGATCATGTTCTTTTCTTCTATACATCTCTTGAGTCTAGTAATTTCATCATAAAGGTTATCCACATCTATAGCATCCATATAATAATCATCTTCAATTGCCATTAACAACTTATATTCATTACCTTGTTCATCTTCATCACTGTTTGATAGACCATCACTATCTTCATGAGTGTAGTAGCTTTTCTTATTTGCATTCTGTTTCTTGTTCCATCTAGCAGGTTCCTTTCCTTTATCCTTATAAGGACATTTTGCAGCATAATGACCTACTCTTCCACAAGCAAAGCATTTAAAAGGTAACTTACCTCTGAACCTTCCAGAACCCCTTTGAAGATTTCTGACAAAATTTGATTCTTCTTCCTCTTCTTTTGGGACGTGGCTCGCTTCATAATAATCTCCTTTTCCTGATGCCTTGAAAGCAACTTCTCTTCTGTCAGATGGACCTCCCTTTCTCATTTCATAAGCAGTTAGAATTCCATGTAGCTGAGACATAGTAAGAATTCGTAGATTTTCCTTTTCTTCTATTGCAGATACTTTAGATTCAAACTTGGGGGACAATGATCTTAGAACCTTTTCAACCACAACAGCCTCTTCACCCAAATTTTTCATACAGTTAACAACCTCATCTACCCGAAGGAAATAGTTAGCCACACTTTCATCATTATACATTTTGAGAGTCTCATACTGAATTCTGAGAGTTTGAAGTTTAGCACGCTTTACCTATTCATCTCCTTCATAGCTCGTGACAATTTTGTCCCATATCTCTTTTGCGAATTTATAGTGCATTACCTTCATGAATTCTAATTGAGATATACATCCTAATAGAGTACTGACTGCTTTAGCATTTGTTTCATACTTCTTTTTCTCGGCTGCATCTGTAGGAGTAGCTGAAGGAAAAGCATAGCCTGTCTCTACGATGTCCCAAACTTCTGTACCAAGAGATTGAAGATAGGCAGTAACTCTTACCTTCCAATAATTGAAGTTTGTCCCATCAAAAAACCGGTGGCCTGATTGATGCTTCTCTCTCGTAGTTGCTCATGATGAACGATCTACCTTCAAGCGATCAAGCTTCTCTGAAGGACCTGCTCTGATACCAATTTTTGGAAGTAATACTGAGAGGGGGGGTGAATCAGTATTATACCATTCTTTTAATAAATCTTCTTTATTTGATCTTTGAATTATTTTTACATGTCAGTACCATAAAATAATGAGCATGAACAAAAGAAAACAGATAGTCACACCAAAGAACACAAGATGTAAGGTGGAAACCCAATGTGGGTGAAAACCACCTGCTGCAATATGTCTCTATCTTCTTTCAAATCAGAAACTCCTTTTACAATGGTTTTGTACTGGTGCAGTCCTTTACCAGTATGCAGGCTGCAACCTGCAGAGAGCTACAACTCTCTCTCGTTTTCCACTCTCTCCTGGAAGGGAGCTACAACCCCCTACTTCTTTTCATAAAGTATCAAATGATCATCAAGTACATAAAAGTTACAGTCCACTACAGTTATCAGATCAGTAATAACAGAACTAACCCAGAACACCTTATCAACAGAACATTTTAAGACAGGGACGCAGTTTTCCCTTCTATGGCCTGCGTCGCTACGCAGTTCACCTTCTGCTTCCCTGCGTATACCCGCAGAGATCCTTCTGCCGCACTGCGTGCCCACGCACTGTTCCTTCAACCACACTGCATACTATTACTGCAGGGACGCACCCAGAGACATTATCGCACCGCGTATTGTTACTGCAGGGACGCACCCAAAAATACTATCGCGCCGCGTACTTTTACTATGCGGACACACCTGAACCTTAGTCGCTCTGCGTACCGACGCAGGTCTCCTGTTTCTGCTCTGCGTACCGACGCAGATCTCCTGTTTCTGCACTGCGTACCCACGCAGTTCTTCTGTTAAACACCTGCGGCCTTCTGATTAGGGCCAAGTAGGCAGTCCACCAGAGTGGCACAGTTTCTCAGATCTGATCATGCGCTCGAGAGATCACCCTTCACAGATTCGCCTTCAACTTCCCTTTCATATAGATCAAGCTTTTTAAGACCATAACCCAATATTTCAGATCTAAAGATATTCAATTGCAAAAGATGCTTAGCCAAGTGATCTCCTTTGATTTATATAGGCAAGCTCCTCCTAAAATCATGGAACAATACCACGAGCCGACACCATAATAACCCAATACCGTCAGCTAAATACCAAGAGTAACACATAAGAAAACCCCACATGTGAATTTCTTTGCCTTGAAATGTGTGCACTGGGGGTACGCACCTCCTGAACGGCCGGCCTGCGTATCTGGACGCAGTCCCTGCATGGTGTACCTGCGGGTACACACCTTCTGAACTAATTTCCTGCGTACTTCTTAATTTTCAACAAATTGAGAGCCTTGCCACGGGAGTTGCCATCAAGTACAACATCTGTAACATATAGCCATACCAGAAACATAATGCCAACACCCCCGACCTCCGAGACTAGCCCTGCTCCTCCTTCTTCCTCCACACAACCACCTCACTCAGCATCCCCCTCCAAACTCCATATCCCCATTATCATTCCAGCCATCCTCAAAGAAGGTCAGGGAGAGCCGGCAGGGAAACACAAGGATATGGAAGTCGATGGAAAGCTAGATCCCCCCCTAGGCATAGAAACCAATATGGAAGGCAGCAGCCAAGTGCAGCAGATGGAAGAAGAACCAGAAAGCATAGATCTGAACGACCTAGACATTCTAGAACTAGAACTAGCATGCAAAAAGAAAGCATACGACAGTATACTAGAGCACCAACTCAGCAAGCTGGAAGTGGTCATTGCGAGGGCCTATCAACAGCATCAACTAGGGATACAACCAAGAAGTCATTGGGATGGACGCCTTCCCCCAAAAGACACCAAAAAGCGAGGAAGAAGAACGGATCTTCAGAGAACGATCGAGATAGGGAAAATCCTGGTAGACTCAGGCAGGTATGCTAAATTGACGAAGTACTACAAACCCTCTATCAATAGTTGAATCATGAAGCTAGTATCATGGAACCTAAGAGGGCTCAATAGCCCTGGTAAACTCAGAATTTTAAAAAACATGATTAAAATGGAAAAGCCGCAACTTTGCTTTCTCCAGGAAACTAAATGTAACAGCTCTACTTTAGGAAGTATACTCTCCAAAGCTTGGCCAGGGTGTCGTTCGGTAGCGGTTGATGCCTCTGGAGCTTCTGGAGGGCTTGCTATAGCCTGGAACACACAAGCGTTAATTCTATCAGATTTTCATGCTTCTCACCACCTCATCCAGGCAGCCTTCCATATTCTGGGTACAAATATACATGGAAACCTTTCAAATGTATATTTCCCGCAGGATGCAAGAAGCAAAATCGCGCTTCTCGACACAATAGAAGCCCTGAACAACAACAGGAGGCACCCGCTCTGGATTATTGGAGGGGATTTTAACATGATTACCAAGCTAGAGGAGAAGATTGGGGGGAGAAACAGAATGGAACAAGAAAATTCCCGCTTCAAGGACTTCATTCAGAATACCACTCTCATAGATATGCCCTTTTGCAACGGTACTTTTACATGGAGCAATCGAAGAGCTGGTAAGCATCAAATAGCATCCAAACTAGATCGCTTCCTCATATCAGATAATGCAGTTCATCTCGGAGGAGACATATCGGCTGCCATACTTCCGCATACAGGGTCGGACCACTGGCCGATTGCCCTCCAATGGCAAAGACCAGGCGACCAAACCAGAAGACCCTTCCGATTCGAAGAGTTCTGGCTTTCGCATCCCACATTTAAAGACTTTGTAAAGACCACTTGGACATCCTTCACCCCACCAGAAGGGTCCAAGATGTATCAGTTCCAATAGAAGCTCAGGTTTTTAAAAAATCAACTAAAGCAGTGGAACAGGGAGATCTTTGGAAACATATTTAAAGCGCAACAAGACCTAAACTGGGAACTCTCGGAACTCCAACAAAAAATAATCACTGAGGGGCACACTGAGGCGACTTTAGAACAGGAACGACGCATCCACAGCCAACTAGAGGAAAGGAGGAAGCAGGAGGAAATATATTGGAAGCAAAAATCCAGGATCAGATGGCTGAAGGAAGGAGAGAGAAATACCAAATTCTTCCATAGAACCACGGTTCAAAGAAGAATGCACAACAACATCCCTTTCATTCAAAAGCAAGGGGGAGCAAAAGTAGAAAAGCATGAGGAAATTGAGGAGGAATTCCTCAATCACTTCAATCATGTCCATCAAGAGCTTGAGGGAGACAGGCGACCTGCAATTGACAGAATAACCAACAATTTGCCAAAGCTCATCACGGAGGAACACAATGAGCTTCTCCTTCGCCCTATTTTGGCCCAGGAGGTGGAGGAGGCCATGTCCCAGCTTAAGGAAGGAAAGGCCCCTGGCCCGGATGGTTTCACCACTACGTTCTTTCATACCTTCTGGGAAATGATAAAACTGGAGGTCTGGCAAATTGTAGAAGAATCAAGAGCCCTCCATTGGCTGCTTCCCTCTCTCAACTCCACCTTCATTGCCCTCATCCCTAAAGAGGAGGATTCTATCACCCCTGACAAATTTAGGCCGATTGCTCTCTGCAACGTCATATACAAAGTCATATCTAAAGTTATTGCAAATCGACTAAAGCCCCTCCTGCCTCTGCTCATCTCTCCAGAACAGTCGGGGTACGTGGAAGGGAGACAGATCATGGATGGCATTCTCGTCACGCACGAGATAATACACTCTCTCAAGAAATCAAAGCAGGAAGGTATGATTCTCAAGCTGGACCTCTCTAAAGCATTTGATAAGCTTAGTTGGACCTATATTCAGCAAATGCTAAAAGCCTTTGGATTTTGTTCTAGTTGGATCCGCTGGATCATGAGTCTAATCACTTCCACACACTTCTCCATCCTTGTGAACATAATCCCCTCCCGCCCCTTCAAACCTTCCCGAGGAATTAGGCAAGGGGACCCCCTCTCCCCCTTCCTCTTTGTTCTAATGGATGAAGGTCTTAGTCGTCACATCAAACACGCCCTCCACTCTCATCAGCTCAAAGGCCTCTCTGTTCACAACACCCCTGCGACCTCACATCAGCAGTTTGTTGATGACACCATGCTATTTGGCTACCCTTCTATCCAAGAAGCCTCATGCTTAAAATCCTTGCTCAATGACTTCTCTGAAGCCTCAGGCACTAGTGTCAATTGCTCCAAATCGCAGATCTTTTTCTTTCACACTCCTCCTTCTGTCAAGACTGCGGTTTCTCGTATCCTAGGATTCCCCACTGCTACCCTCCCCTCCAAATACCTTGGAGCCCCCCTAACCGCTTCAGCCATAAAGCATTCCTCTTGGCGATCTCTAATTGAGAAGCTGGAAGCCCATCTTAACCTTTGGACGCACAGAACTTTGAATTTGGCCAGTCGTGTGGTGCTCATTAAGTCAGTCCTTCAGGCAATGCCTCTTTATCTGTTCTCTATCCTTGCAGCGCCGAAATGGGTATTAAAAAGAATCAGGAATCTTCAGCGTGGCTTCCTATGGGGCAGCTCGGCAACTAACCGCAAATGGGCACTTGTAAAATGGTCCACCGTCTGCATGCCCAAAGACAAAGGAGGCATTGGGCTAAGAGACCCAGAGCACAGCAACTCCATTATGAGTGCAAAAATTTTGTGGCAGTGGGTCACTAATCCAGAAAAACCTTGGGTCAAAATTTGGACAGCCAAATATGCCAATAATAGACCACAGGAAGAGCTCATCAGATTCACTCCTACTGACAAGGGCTCGCTAATCTGGAACGCTGCCAAACAGCACTACCAGTTAATTCAGTAGCACAGCTTCTGGGAAGTGAGGAACGGATGGACGGCAAGATTCTGGACTGATGCATGGAACCAGATGCCAAAGCTCACTTGTGTTCTTCATCCATCTCCGGTATTCAACAGGCAGGATCAGCAGCAAGAAAAGATCAGACAGTTTTGGATGCAAGAGACAGAGAATGGATTCAGGAAATGGAAATAGGGCAATCAGCTATTAAATAACACAAATCTTCGGGAGGCTGAGGAGCTGGAGAAGGAGTTGAGAAAAAGGAAAATTAGGCATGACGAAGGCAGAGACATCCTTAGATGGGGATATCAACCAAAAGGTACCTTCACCACAACAGAAGCTTACAAAATCATTTGCAATATCACCACCCTCCTGATCCAATCTGGAGCAAAATATGGGGTTTTGAATCCTGGCCCAAAGTCTCTTATTTCTTATGGTTGGTAGGACATAAAAGAATCCTCACTTGGGACAAACTAAGGAGAAGGAACTTTCATGGTCCCTCCATCTGCCCCAACTGCAATCAACATGAGGAAACTCTCCAACACCTTTTGGACACGTGCCCATTAGCCAATCAGCTATGGGAAAAGGTAAGCTTCAGATGTCAAAAAAGATGCAGAATGGAGAACGACATAACCAACACCATAAGACACTGGCCACAGAATCCTTACAAAAGCGAGCTTCTCAACCGTTTGTGGAATATAATCCCGGGGCTCGTCCTCTGGAGTATCTGGAAGGAGAGGAACAAACGCATATTCAAAAACCAGCGCTCTTCAACCGAAGATATATGGAATAGGCTATGTGGGAATCTCACAGAAACACTGATGCTCCGACCCTGGACACAGGAGGATCTTCCTTCTCTAAGCAATGAGAAAGACATACTTGGAAACTGGCAATTGCAACTACCTCAGGAACTACCCAAGAACGGCCCTTCCAAAAGCAGTTTCATAGACAAGAACATTTGGACCACTCCCCCTGAGCATTTCTATAAACTCAATTTCGATGGTGCCTCCAAAGGAAATCTGGGATTGGCTGGTTTTGGAGGAATTCTGAGGAATCATGAAGGCACTCCCCTGCAGATATACTTTGGAAACATAGGGTGGGATACCAATAACTCTGCTGAACTTGAGGGACTCTGGCAAGGGCTCCTTCTCGCTTGGAATCTCAACCTTCAACCCCTGATCATGGAAGGAGACTCCCAGATCCTTATTAACATGGCCAAGCGCCTCCATAATGGCTCTCAAGCAAGGAAAATCACAGCCAGTTGGAGGCTCGAAGCAAGGTTGGAGGCCATCGAATTAGCGCTACGCAATAAAAGAGCCATTTCCTTCAATCATATAAAAAGGGAAGGCAACAAGGTAGCTGACCTCCTTGCCAATATAGGGGTGGAAAATGAGAATACCCTTCTCACTGGAAACACCACTATCATTCCAAACAATGACCAGGCTCAGGAATGCGCTAGCTTGGTCCAATGAGATGCTGCTTCCCCGGATGCGGGTGACTCGACAGGTGGTACTGAGGAGCCACATGGTAACCATGTGCTGCCTCATGTCTAAGCTGGGCATTCAATGCAATGGAGCCGCCAAGGAATAAAGGAATGGCGAACAGTGGAGGTAATTCAATGCACAGTCCGGGTTATTGGAGCGCCTGCAGTGAGCAGTTATGGTGAGCAAAGCTCGAGGCAGGGGCGAATAGATTAATAAAGGTGACGAGACAATGGTTCATGCTCAGTGTCTTGTATTTGGAATTCAAGCTCCTGCCTGGTCTTCGGTCCTCAGAGCATCAGCTCTGGCTATCCCCCTGTCTGTTGGACGCCAT
Organism: Pinus tabuliformis; assembly: GCA_031772625.1. NCBI lineage: Eukaryota > Viridiplantae > Streptophyta > Pinopsida > Pinales > Pinaceae > Pinus > Pinus tabuliformis. The sequence goes on from CM062804.1 coordinate 661,139,887, forward strand.
TGCAATTCTGTTAAGCCGGTTGGGTGCCATTTCTATACTATTGGGTGCCGCCTCAAGCCAGATAATCCTTCTTATTCTGCCCTGGTCCTTACCCCCGGCGCGCTGGCAAAGATGGTTAGGCCCCGACAGCGCTTGCTCAGCCGTCGTGGCTCTACCCGGGGAGGGTCATCTCGTCCTCCAGTCGAAGAATCAACCACCCAATGTTGTCGTTGTCATTGCCACCGAGTTGCAGAGGCCAACCCCCTCCAAACCAGCCAATTCATGGACTCTAGTAGCCCAAATTCTGACCCAGCACCCTTGCCTGCCTTTGGCTCTGCCATTTTTACCTTCAGTAGCTCTCAGAACAAGCCCCGTATTAATGCCCACGTTTCAGTTCTCTTCCTTGAGGATTCTCAGAATGATGGCGATGGTCATTGCAGCAAAGGGAAGCACCCAGGTGAGAGTTCGGAGAATGTTGAGGGGAAGCCAACGGAGGCACCAGAGCAGGCTGCCAACCTTCATCAGCCTCAAATGATGCAGGCTCCCTATCCGTCTGCAGAGGAAAGGGAGAAATATGGCTGGTGCGAGGTGGTCGAGGAAGAGCTGGAAGATTAGCTGTCCAGCCGTCCAGCATTGCACACTCCAGCGTTGCTCAGGTCTTGTTTTGGCTTTCTATTTATGTAATGTCGGTTCAATGTCTGTTCTTGCTGTATTTGCAACGCCCGAAAGGGATACTACTGATGGTCTTTTGTTGCCCCTGCGTGGGATGAACACTCTTGGTCCAGAGCCCCTGCGAGGGAAAACTAGTTTTCATATGGTTGCTCTTTTGTGGTTCAGGGCCCCTGCGTGGGTTGGTTTGAATAGATATGGTGCCCCTGCGAGGGCAGTCTTTTTTATTTTTCCCACTCCAGAGTGCTACAGTTTAGCCTCTGGTAATATGGCACTGTGTATGTAATTGTTTTTTTGGTTCCTGTAAATAATAGAATAGTAGTTTAACGAGAAAAAAAAAAATTGACACTTTCGAATTCATATGACATTTTTCATCTAACTTCTTTTAAACATAACACTTGAATTTGTTTTGGACAGTTTCAAAGGGGCCGAATAAAAAATCAATAACATAAAAGATAAAGAATGAATTTTTTTTTTAAAATACCACTATATTTGTTTAGTAGTCCTCTTCAAAAGGGTACTCTTGATTTTTCAATTTATTTATAGATTTGAAAAAAATCTTACGTGGTATATATATTGGACATTTTAAACTAAAAATTAAACATTTTAGACCAATTTATGCTACATGAACACACACATACCTCTTACTTTTGTGAAAATTTGCAGGGATATATATTGCATTTAATGGAAAATGGAGAGATTATACGACACTAAAGTTTTTTGAAAAAAATATTATTAGGAAAAGAACATAATTCTCGAGATATTGTATTTTTACTCCGAATAAAAATTCATAATGTTTATATGAATTTGAGGGCTGCAATTTGATAAAAGAAGAAAAAATTGAAATTCCATTGCCACATTTGGCCCATAAGTGTAACCCATCTTCATGCATTCACCCCTAAGGCATGTAGTGCTAGGATGAATGTCAATAGAGTGTTATAGAATTGAACAATTACTCAGTGCAACAATACATAGCCTTATAAAACCTAGCACTTGCAAAGAAACTTGAATTTATAACTTCACCTCAAAGGCATCCCAATAAGTTGAAGTGTTCAAGGATATCAATGTGATATTGGAATAGGCTTAGGGATCCTTGCTAATTTTGAATTGATCATTAGGGTTAATTCAGCATTCATACACTTCCTCAAACCATCTGAATATTAATCAAATATTACAAGTTCAAGATAGGCATTGTAAGGTGTCTTCCTAGTTGATTTAACTAGGTGGGACCCTCAATATTTCCCAATCTTAAGGCATTAGGAAAAAATGAGGAGGGTGGTGTAGCAAGTACAACAAGATAATAGAAATTAAAGCATCTGTAATAAATACAACAATATAATGTTCATCAAGATACATGATCATAACAATCTTCCATTGTCTAAGTAGAACATATATTACATCTCATTGTAGTAATAACAATGCATTAACCATGCATAAAACTAACACTGGAATATAAACATCTAATAACAAATCTCAATATCAAATAAAAAATAATAACTCTGCATAAATAAATTTACATATCGTCCTCCTCATAGTTATAGAAAAATGAAGTACTTACAAAAGATTCCCAAATATCCTAGAGAATACTAGTAACCCACACATACAAAACAATATATGTTTTAATAAGATATCCATAAACTTAGAGAGTCTACATGCATAGTGTTTATGAGATTATTCCTATAACTCCATATTATTAGGCTTCTACAATTTTGTATACTTTGGTGATGTGGCTTAATTTATTTTTCCAATTTGTATTTTACTAAATAGTGATTTGCACCAATGCTTAGTCAAAAGTAGGCCACAACAATCCTTTCTCTTCTCTAGAATATTTATATTAGGGTGGCTCAACCACAATAGAACTTTATAGCCCAATGAAATTGAATGTTACTTGACCATCACTCAAAATAGAATCATAATACCCCACAAGAAATTGTACTCTTGAATGACTTGACCTAATCCATTAGCCTAGTATTTGCGACCTCAAAATGTAGTTTACCTAGAAATATTCCATTTGGATGGATTAAGCTAACTCACTTGGTTTAATATGTGTGTAGGTTTATGTGTGTGTGTGATCACAATGATTATTTATTATAATGTCCTTTAGACTAGCTTAAGATATAGGACATATCAGAAGAGAGAGTGAATAACGGGAACTTGGAAATTAACTCTTGAAGTTACTTATTCAAACATATGTTTCAATAGGAATTTAGATTTACATTAAAGTCTCCCAACTTAAATTAGTTGTCCTAATATTGCATTTCATCAGCCAAATTACAATCATAGGTATCACCTTCAACATAGATAATATCATTGTAAACATATATCTTAAAAATAAATAAACCTAATCTCCAATTCCCTCTAAACTGCATAGGTTATAATTTTTCTTTCCAAGGATTGTTCTAAGGAAATTTATCAAACTTTCTAAGTGGTTCATGCAAGTTAGTTCATAGCTTAGAAAACCTTGTTTGTCTTGGGGCTTGCAACCTTGTGATCAAGATTGAGATTGATGGTGGCTTTATAAAAACATTTTTTTATTTTGTTTATGTTGTTTCATCACTCCCTAAAAGTTCATACACTTTGTTTTCATTTTTCTATTTCAAGTTTTTTTTCATAAGAGAGGGTTATATCATCTTGGATATCCCAAAGTTCTAACCATTTATAAACTTTATTTTCTAGTAACCTTTTAGAAAAAGCTTGGATTTGGCAAGATTGCAAAGCAATGATGTGAACTTTCATATCATTTCTAAATTTTTCTAGTTTATGCTTATATAAAATATATATTTTAAACACTTTATAATAAAAAAACATATTAATTTTTGTGAGAAAAATATAATAAGCAGTATTATTTTTAATTTTATAATATTCAATAATACACATTTTTAAATCATCAATTCTATTCTAATTTTTTAAAATACATTGTTCATTTGGCATATCACTTCCTCAAAATGTATTTCTAACATGACAAACTCCTCAATTATTGACATCAATGTACCCTTTTGATCTTATCCACTTTTAGGGTTTGGCAGAGATCCTTTCTACACTTTTATAATCATATGCATTGTTCCACACCTTGAATGTATCTCAAGGCCTTAACTTCTCATCAAAGAATCTCCACTCATGTAGATATTTTCCTTCTCTCACTACTACCAACTATTTGGAAGTTCTGAATACTCTTGATGTTGCTTCTACAATTCAATTTCAAGTTGTTTTCCTTACCATCATAAATCCTTCAAGCAATTTATGACATTGACTCCACCAGGAGGTCCTCCAACCATTCCACCCCAAACTAAAGGCTTACACATTCATCTTACCAGGGCTTCTTAATATACCCCATTCCATCATCAACATTTTTATCCACATAGGTATTTCATTAATCAAATTTTCATTTCTTGACACAAAACCAAAAACTATAAAGTATAATGTTCTATGGCACCCTTAAACCAAAAAGCCACTACTTGAGTCAATTTATGGTCGCACAACTCGATAGTTAACAAATGCTTGATAGTAAACTCAATTATTGCCCACAAAATTTGAGGTTTATTATTTCATGAATATTTCTAACAATTTGTTTGAAATATATTCACTACTAACAGGGGGGGTGAATTAGTATTTATGGCCTTTAAACAATTTTCACCAATTTATACTTTTTCCTCAATGTCAATTATCCATGCACATCGACAAAATTAACTCATCAAAACATATAGGAAACAGTAAACTCAAATTACAACCATGATAAATACAAGCTTGCATAGACATAAGAACACAAGCATTTTTGGTGGAAACCCTTTCAGGAGAAAACCACCTTGTTGTTGTTGGGCTGCTCAATTCTTTTTTATTATTTTGTTGAAAAAATTGTACGTCGATTAGCTACACCCATAGCTAGAATACTTGGCTTTCTCTACAGTATGATGGCACTATCAATTTTGGAAATATGTTTCTCTCACAGATCTATGGACTACCATCTGATAGAAGCTCCCACGACCAAAGATCCTCACCCAACCACAATTGGACTATCCAACTCCTATTGGATGGAGAAAACTCTTCCTACTACTGAATTGACCAGACCATTATCTCTATTGAAGTCCCATGCCTTCACCTCATGCGAACCATGTTTCATATATATTCAAACTGGTTTCTCAATTCACTCAGCATGAGCAACCCAACAATGATAACATTATTCTCACCAATTTTGAATCAAATATGGCCCGAAGGAAGGAATTTATTCACTTCTAATCACACCAAAATACTCCTCCCAAGCCTACAACAAGCTGCCAATTTTCTGCCACAATCTACACACAAAATCTGAATCTTCTACTTAACTCTATCTTTGATTTCTACTCAAAAAACTCTAATATATCTCTGCATAACATATGTGAGTAGCTACTACATAATATACTCACTCATAATTCTATTACAATAGCATACTCACTCACTGTCAAAGCAACCAACCAAATAGACTCACAACATTCTTCTATTTATCATTTTTCTGTGTTGACTATCTTAGTAAATGATATAGGTAATTATAGAAGACTCAACAAATCCTTTCACACACTTAATATTTGGTTGAGAAAGGCTACTTGACCCAATCAATCACTAAATCCACTAGTCGTTTGATATATTCAACCCTTATTAGCATCTATAGCGCCCACAAATGTTTTCCAACCATATGCCAAAAATTCCTGATCAATAACATCGCAACAACACCAAAATAGGCAGATCAGCGTGAGGAATGCAAAGAAAAACTCATGAAATCCCATAGTAGCTCCATTAGCACTATCCTCTGAGTGACTGAAGCTATAACCTCTCCCTTGGTCCTACCTCCATGCGACTGGAGATTTCCAACTGCTCCCTTGATCCATCATGCATGCGACTGGGGCTAAGGAAGGTCAAACATCAATGAACTTAGCTCAGAAACTACTCAAACCTATCCCAATCATTAAAAAGCCTCTATAATTCCTCTGGAAGCAACTGAAACCTCTGCAACACTCCAAAAATCTACTTTAGAAACTCCATCATCATCTGAAGTAAATCTAGGTTGACTAGGATGTCAACCAACAACCATACTAAGCAATTTGGCCATCCAACTTTTTCACAACATCCCTGCCATCAGTATGTTACTACAACACATGTCAGACATCCTCCAATATCTACACAGCCATCTCAATCATCCAAAATCATATGTATATACTCTTCAAACCTAATGTATAGCATGTCAACATGAGGTACCTAATTTGGGACATGGAGACCGTGGACACCTAACCAGCAAGGCTCCTCAACTCTAACTCTCGAAGAAACCATCATCATTTGTATGCAGCACCATGATCATGAATACCATCATCATGGGAAGGCCTCCAAGATACTGCAAGACACCATCATACCATCATCCAACTTAATCATTGCTCCATCCTCAAGCGCCATGCTAGTAGAAATTCCAAGGACTATCTCCAAGCTAGTCCAAGCTAGTAGACATGCCAAGGACCATCTACACATCAACCATACACAAGCCTCCTGTAGTCACACATGCACATGTATAACCAACAATCATGCAACCCAAGCAAGCAGGTTGACATTAATGAAAACCAACCACTCGTGTAACACTACAACACACATCAATGCCTACAATCTACCACTTTAGCATTGATGTCAATCCCATAGCTGAAACAATCATCTGATCAACATACCCACATTCTCCCCTTTGAAAATAATGGAGAAGGGCCAAACATGTCAAGGATGAATACTATATACTCCTCTACATGCAAAGGGATCCATCAACAAAAGCATAAACTCCACGCACAATCATATGTAGGTCATGAAAAATGGAATGAAAGACAAATACAACAACACTCCCCCTGGAAGATATGTGCACTAAACTCCCCCTAGCCACAAGCTATTCCAATCAACAACACACAAGAGAAGAAAAATAAACTCCTACCAACAGCAACAATAAACATTCACTCAGCAGCAATAAACATTGAAACACATATTGTCTCCTTTGAAGCAACAACATAAAATAGACCTCTCCACAATGTACTCTTCAGCAACATGAAACAAATACAACACTAGTAACAATGCAACATCTCTCTCAATTATACATGGAAGAAAAAACTACATGATGACAAGCCATAATAGTATGACCAACCAATATCCACTGAAAGCAACATCTCCATGGCTAAATATACATTGATATACATAGTTGTTAATGCCTCCTTGCCACATGCAAAAGGCTACTCCACTGGACCAAAAACTATGACCAAATGATATGTAATAAAGTACATGGCCTCATAGGCATATTACATAACTACAAAAATGATAATTCATTGTTGTACAATTACATCAATAATACTATATATGGTTGAACCATAACTCACATGGCTCTCTCTCAATGCATACATGACTCTAGAAAGCATCTCCATCATAAGTATGTGTTGATGGTGCTGGACCCGCCAACCCGTCAAAGGGATCTACCCATTAAGAAGTCCCAATTAGACCTCAGACTGTTTGGTGTAAGAGTCCTAGTAGTGGATCATAAGGTAATGCCTTGACCGCGATGTCGCACAGAGGCAAGTAAGATAACTCTATCATTAGCAAGGGTGTTACTGCTCCAGTGAGTCAAGGAAGATGTATGAGAGGTTCTAACAAAAAAAGGGGAGAAAAGGGTGAAGGTGAGTTCCAGGTTGAAAGGGATCAGTACCAACTCGGCCAGGAACACACAACACAAAAGGACATACACAGCTTTCAGCGGAGCAGTCCACTCGGATGCGGTAGTCACAATATACAAGGTAAGATAACACATACAACACTCATGGATCAATCCGAACAACTTCAACAATTGTTACAACACAGTTCATGTGAAAGGTTTGTCTGGTGTTCGACAGAGCAGTCGACACAGATAGTGACAACATTAATAGAATATACAACACATTTGCAACAAGATTCATATAATTTCATGTGAATCAGTTCATACACAAATACATAAGTTAAAAAACATATATCATTAAGGCAATCGGAGCAGTCCAACTACAATAACAACATATGTGTGAAAATGTGCTAGCTCTTATTATATAAAATTGTATGTTCCAATCATACAATACATCCATGTAAACCTACTAGCCCCATTAGTGAAATGTTACAGCAACATCCGCCTGCTCCTCCAAAGAGATGCACTAGCTCTGTGTAGTGGAGAAGCCAAGGTGCATTACAATATTGTCCAACTCTTCTTCAAGATAGTCTTAGTAGAAGCTTGGCTGAACAAAAGCTTATACAATGAGTTGTGAGGGACTATTTATAGAAAAGGGTGGGTGACCCTTGACATTCCCCTTTGTGACAGTTCAACTACCCTCATGACTCTTCACCTATGCTATGACTGTTATGTCCAACTATTGACACTTGACTTACACTTGATGTGACTCAATGTTACAATGCACATGTACTCATGTGATACAACATGGCTTGAGCAAGCCAAGCAAGAAATCACTGACACTCAGTCCACTGAGGTGAGACCAAATATTTGACATTCTTGTGATGGTGAAGGTGGTGAGCTGATGCCAAGCTTGGTCATCCATGATGGTGTGCATGCACCTCATGGTGACATCTTGCTGAAGTGAACTCTTGCCTCCGTTGCAACTGGTGCATTGGTTTAGCTCCTTCATCCAACTTGTCTCCTAACATGTGCATGGTCTTCTTGAGTGAAACTAAATTGGCAACACAGTGATGCATAGTGTCCATGCTGATGTTCAAGTGTGTGCTCGTGGTCATGCACATCAACTTTTCGAAGTACATGTTCAACTCCAGTTGGACTTTCTTCTTGTCTTCGCTATGGTCAGTGTGTTGAATGGGTTAGATTGCATGCATGCGTTCAATGACATGCATGATGTTGAATCCCTTGCATGTGATCAAAAACAATTCTCACCATGTTTTCTCCATGTCAACAGCTAGCATGGATCTCTAACTTGTATGGGCGCAATTTCATCCGTGAGCGCATGTTGTGCTCACTGTTGTTCATGTTCCTACTGTAACTCATTCCTTTGTCTGTGCAGCTTCATGTTCTTCTTGAGTTGCTGCCTCAGCACATGCAACTCCTTCTTGGTTACATTCTTTGTCTTCACACGATCTTCATGTTGTGTCATCACCTCATAGCCAAAGTCTCCAAAGTTTCCTTCATCATCAATGGATCTGTTTGATCTTGCAACCTTGTTTCGCCTTCATGTTGTCAACAACTGTACTCTTGCATTCATTGCATTTGGTATGTTGTCTTTAGCTGATGTTCATGATGATGCTCGCTATGATGTTTTTGTTGTAATATCTTGATGTCCTTGTCTACAAACAACTTGATGTCTTCGTGGGTAGGCAAGTCCATAGACACTTGATTGACCACATCCCTAAGTGTGCTCTGAATGGTGTCTTCATCTCTTCTCTCCTGGAAACCATTGTACCTGTACTGCTAAGAGGTAGATGAACACATACGATACCTAGAGACATGGAAACACTCATGGCAAGTAATCTGTTAGTTGAAAACCAAAATGAACAGAACTGACTTGCAACATACCTGGGTGGATGATCTTAAAGGTTGGAAAATTTCAGCTGGGAGTTCGGGAGACCGACTGCTAATATTACACAAGGCACAGTCTGAGCTTTTGGGAGACTAGTCGACTGCTAGAACTGTGCGATGCACAGTCCAGTCTAGCTGCTGACTATTGGGATTGTGCAAGCGCAGTTCCAACTAGGAAGCACTGCTGGCCTAAGGACAAATTTGTGCAATTCCTTGGGCCAAGCAGCCATTGTCCTCTAGAAATGTGAAAAATAGTCCTAGAGTCCAGTGTTGCATAGGAATGCACATTTATGGAGAGGAAGGTGAGCCTTCCTTCCCCAGATTATGCAATGCAGCCTTGGTGGAGGCAGAGTCAGGGCCAAGGTTGGCTCGACTCACTGACAGGAAACTGAAAGCAAATAAGACAGTGAATTCATGGTGACACTAAGTGATAGCAGAAGTGATCAACAGTCCATGCAAAACATGAATTAAAGATTTAGCAAATAGATCAACATGCATGTGGGTGAGGCAGTTCACCAGTGGGGTGAACGTCCATGCAAAATAGTTTCATGCATGTGACAGCAGTGAGATAGCAATGAAAACTTAAACAGAGATAGGAAAAGCTAGAATACATGTAAACGACAACAAGCATTTAGATAAATCAAGCGAACAGTACTTGCGAAAGTGAAAACACAAAAAGTGCCAGAAATCCAACATAACGCATGGGAAGTGGGCTTACCTCAACACAACTAAGTTAAATGTGTTGACTGCTCCTAGATGTGATATGGGATGTCAGAGATGCAAGTTTGATGTGAGGAATGAGCTCTGCAACATTCGGTTGATGATTGTTTATAACACTGAGGTTGTGACGTACATGCCAAAAATCTAAGGAAACCGACACATGGTGGGAGGTTTCTGAATGGATCCTTGCATGTAACCTCCAACTGCTAAACATAAATCCCCGAGACAAGGGATGCCTTTGCATGCTGCCTTAGGAGAAGAAGCCTATGCATGCAAGTCTTCTTTGCTCGGTCCCAGAGGGAACTGATCAACTCTGTTGCACATACATGAGGTTGTTCAACTTCTTGAAGGAAATGTGCATTTCTAGCTAGGAGCTGGGCTGACTGCCCAGGAGATGCTCAATTTCTAGGTAGAGTAGCCTGGGTGGGGAAATTTGCACAAATCCTGCTAGGAGTGTTGGCATGGAGGATTGCGCAATCTTGGAGCCTAGCAACCTAGCAGAGAGGATTGTGCAATGTCTGGAGGGAAGGCCTTTTGTCGTCGAGAAATGCACAATTTTCAAGGGGATGTTGCTTAACTTGCAGCTTGACCAAGTCTAGGTGAACATCCTATGAGGGGAATGGATCAATTTGTGACCGACAGGCTGCCTTTGTGCAAGAAAGACACTGAATCTTGTGAAGTTGACGAAGTAAGGCAAGTTGTTGTGAAGGTTGGAAGGGAGGCTCCAAAACGAGGCTAAGGAAATTTTTTGGAGGGTGGTTGTAGCCACCACAACACTTGCTGACACATTGGTAGAACTCTAGCTCTATGAATGGACCTTGTTCGTGAAAAAAGTTCAAACACCTCCGGAAGTATTATTCAATTCTTAGCTCATCTTGGTTTCACACTAACTTGATTGAAAGATGTAGCATCTGAAAAACCCTTGGTCGATTGACACACATTCCAAGCTAAGAAAACACAGTTGTTTCGATTGGGGTTGAGGGGTATACAGGTGCACAAGTAGTATAGTTGTCAGAATCTTAGTTTCATCTCTGGTGTTTCTCCACTACCAGCAAGCCTGAACAATACCCTAGTGGAGTCACATAGAAACACAAGCATGGATCTGGTGCCAATGAGCCTGGTCAGTACCCCGGCGGAGTTAGTTGCATCACCTCCCTATGCAGGAAGCCTTTCTCTTCTTCACCTTATTCATTTTTCATTTTGATTTTTTTTTTACTTTTCATTATTTTTTTCATTTTCCACTGTGCATAGCACTTATTCTTTTCAAATGCAGAAGAGGGATTCCAACTTATTGAGAGCAGAAGAGGTTGTTCTAGTAGAGAAGTAGTTTATTGTATCTCTGATGTGCCTGTTAAGTTTTTCCCTCTTACCTTACTCTACTTTATTGGGTTGACAAGGGTTAACCCAAAAAAACCGATTAGAGAAGGTGACACTAGTTAGCACGCAAGGGTTGTGTTTTCACCAAGGTTCACTTTGAAGAGTACGTATTTTCCTTTGATGTATCATGGACTAAAAGTAACAAGCTCATCATACAAAGGCAAGATGACAGATAACCAAGTAGTGATAGTTGTACAAGCTCTCTTGTACTTTACCCAACTTTTTTTAAGAGTCATACATGGTTTCATGCAAAACTAACCTACGAATGAAACAAGTGAACTAACAAATAACAAATCAAAGCAAGAGCGGAATAAAAGTGAAAGCGAAGCAAGTAGGAAAACAAGCAAGAAAAAAAACAAGCAAATAAAGCATGTAAGAAAACAAGCATGCAAGCAAGAAACTAAAAGAAAACATTACTCCTACTCTGACACTAATGGCACATGGGCCTGATCATGTTAGGTGATACTTCCAATGCATCTACCACCACATTGGTAAACCCATTTTGGTGAAGTCTTGGTCTCCGAGAAAGCCAATTGTTCGAACTAGAAAAAAAGAAATATATAACAATGAAGACAGCCACACTTCATGTTTCAAAACACTCACGGGACATAAGTTAGTGAAAGTGCATGATGGGCGGTCCATGGACTTGTCATGTTGTTGTGTGACACTACGTGCAACTTTAAAGCTGTTGTATTATACAACAACCCTCCCCATTTCGAAATTTTCATCTAAAACTTTAACAAGAAATGGGTTCCTTTTTTAGGACTTAGATAAAATCAATAATTCAATAACAATCACAAACTTTGATTTATTCATACAACACATGAAAATCTTTATGAAAAGGTCTGATCTAATTTAAATATTAAAATGTGAAATAGGATTATTAAATGAATGTTTGCGGGTCTAAATCTTAAATCAATTATAAATTAAAAACAAACCATTTATCATTTTCCTAAAGATTATCCTGCCTCCCTATGACAACTCACTATTTATCACAATCAAAGCTATATAAGGAAACAACTAAAACATAACGTTTGTGCCCCCGATCTGTGATATGCGATTTTCGCTAATTGCTGATCAGGAAAGTCACAAGATTCACTTTAAAGAACTGTTACTAATATGAGCGATGCGACATATCATTATGGCATTTAAGTATCATGATTGGAAGTTACGGAAATCATTAATAGAGTAGTTATGGTTGAATCCTTCGAGGATTTCATCCATGGTAATATTAGAGTTTGTATTGCTTATCACGCTTAAATTACCATTAATATTTTATATCCTACGTTGGCTTTGAATAGATTTCTTCTCTGTTATGGTCTTCTATTTCTTTTTGTAGAGCAATTCTTAATTGATGAATCCAACAAATATGACAAAGAAATCAAAGAAACCAAAGGCCCCCATCGTAGCCAAAGAGGAATTAGTTAAAAAGGTCTTGATAGCTGATACTACCTGCCTCAGTCTGGGAAAGGCTTCATGGGAAATTATATACAATTTACTGGAAGCCGAGGATCTGTAAGAGATTAAAGAAGAATTGGGAACAACAGATTCCGCTGACAAGTCAAAGAGTAATCTTAAGGATTTGGCTAGCTCTTATCTTCACAGAATAGCATCCCGTACCAAAGTATTACCCTACAATGACTTGGTCAGATGTGTAATTCAAAGTATCAACATAATAGATAGAACATTCTTTATGGCTGATGCAAGGATGTTCGGGTCGTTCAGAGCGGAAGGTATCAAAAAGATGTACCATTTCCCTGAACCACAGAAGCAGTACAATAAAGAATTTTTGGAATCCTTTGCCAACGAAAATTTTGTGGAGTCGGACCCTAAGACAGTGGAGGCATTATCCAAACAAACATAAGCATGAATCATCGGGTATGTACTATGTAGACTCATTATCATCTCCTCACTGTTATGTTGGTGCTATGATATGCAAACTCTTTGGAGTCCAAGATTCAGCCAGGTTTTCTATAGAGATGGTACCATTAATGGAGGCTTCAATTAACTCTTATATCATGGATTGGGCGACCATTTTGTCTGATAAAATGGCCAACCAAATACTTGACTACAGGAAAAACAGGTTTGTGACTACCCGGATAATACCCCTATTTTATATGCATGCCTACATTTTGGACACTGTCTGTTTCAATTCTGATTACTCAATTTTAGGTTGGAAATGGACTCCACAGGACCTGAACCCCATTCATATTTATGATAAGGAATTGTGGAAAGCCCATTATAAAAATCATCTTTATAGAATCTGTCATGGTTTCATCCTGCCCGCTCATTATGCTATATTCAATAAACCCACTCCTAGGTTGTCTGATGAAGCCAATATCAACCTAACATCAATTGGTAGTTGGTTTGGCGAAGAGAAGTTCACCTACATCAGACTTTTTGGCAGCACTACTGACCCACATGTCCTTCCCTTATACAGCCCTGATAAGTTATTTTCCAGAGAAATAGCTTATCATATAGCAGTAAGAGGGATGTCAAGGAACCTAAAAGAGTCCAGAAAACAGATTTGGCCTTCATTCCCCCTTCGATGTGGTACTTTCATGTTGCATGACTTCAAACATGCAGAGAAGGAAACTGAGAAAATTAAAATGTTAAAGTTAGCAGTCATCACAAAGAGGCAGTATGATCTAAAATCTGTTGCCTACAATTTCACTTCTTATGTCAAAATTGACAAGTTTGAACATGGGAAGGATAATTATGATGATTTTTTTGCTTCAACCGAGTTGTTTTCTCAAGTGAAACAACTGGAAAAAAAAATAAATTGGGAGTAGAGGGATTAGATGAATTTTTGAAGTTCATGCCACAAAGATTGCAAACATTGCCTCTGGACTTGTTAAATACTACCTCTATGGTGCAACTAGAAGGCCACTGTGAAGGAAAAATTATGGAAAAGACTCCTGAAAAGGAAAAGACCCCAGAAAGGGAGCAGACAAAGGAAGGAACTAGTGAGACCCTTGATACGAATATCAATATTGATCCTACTTTAATCAAGGAATGGGAGCAGTTTGACCTAATCATCAAAAACCCGAATAAATCCCAAGAGCTCACTACACCAAAATTTCCTACAGTACAAAAGCCTGAAGTTATTAGTGTTCCAATTGAAGGGACAAGCGGCCTACCCAAGATTCAACAGGATATAGAAATCATCCCTGAAAATCCTACAGAGGAGATTGTACTAAGAATAGAAGAAATACCACCCCTAGATGTATTCTATAGTCTGAAGCACAGGGCTGTAGTTAAAAGATAGAGGAAAAAGAGGAAAATTGATCAAAGTCCTCTTCTAACTCCTCAGGTAGAAATGATGAATGTGATATGGAAAGAAAAAGTCAATCCCTCTAAGGTATAACAAAGTTATCTTAGTATGCAGGAGCTTACACACGGCAACAATGGACAAATCCTCAGAGGCTAGCTAGCTGATCATGGAAAAGGATCAGAGGATCACTCAACTTGAGGTGCAATCGGAAGGAGGACAACAAAGTATTAGTGAGCTTGAACAGCAGCTAGTAGAGCAGAGACAACAAAATGAGCAACTAAGAGAGCAGTTGAAACTAGAGAAATAGAGGATTGATGAGCAGACTCTCCATAAACAACAGGAGTTGTCTCAAGAATTAAGCAGGCTTCAGATGATAAGTGAGCAAGAAAAGAAGGCAAAGGAAGATCAAATTGCACAAATGCAAGAACAGATAGAAAGGTACAAGGGTTATCCACAGGTAAGTGAATTCAGAAAAGAAGCCTTGGAGATAACCAAAGCCTTGTCCCGACAGTTGAACATTCTTTGCCACAACATATCATTGGCCAACCCATTGTGCGATATCTCTACATCGCTGATTGAGAGGGCAGTGGACGCCAAAACAAAATTGGAAAAAATAGATGAAAGGATAACAAAACTTTTGTCTTGTCAAGATTCCATAGAAGGAACGGCTGCCGACTTGCCAAGAATACAAGAATCGCACAAGAAAATCCTATTTTCAGAATGGGAGTCCTAGCTAATGAAAGCTGAAATAGTAACTTCTAGATGCAGAGCTACAATGAACGGTTTGATCAAATTAGTAAATAACAATTTACATATGTCTAATTTGATCTCTGATTGCTCTCCAGGTAGATTCTCAAAAGCAAAAGCAATGGAACATCATTGGAAACAGGAGCTAGCAAATAGAGAAAAAAAGATTGGAGAAGTCCAAAACTTGACATGGGAAACATTCTGGTTTTTTCTAGTCAAGCCACATAGCTAGTAGATGGTCATGAAATGCCTTTCCGACACAATCAACTGCATGATCTCCGAACTCTCTGATGCCACCTACACAACCCAGCTACATTATAGGATGAGTCAACCTCCAGAAATCCAACCAATGCTCGCAATCTGTCAGCTACAATCACAAGAAAGGAAGCCAATTCAGTGAATTAGTTCAACTGCTATTGCACTACTATTTTTATAGTGAATCCCAGATTTTCATGTCTAAAGTTAGAACAACACATAGCGATTTTTATTGATAGTTAGTTTTTTATTTTTATTATTTAAATACCCTTTCATGTATTCAGAAAGCGTCCTCAATTTGTATTAAAACTTGACTTGGGAGTTGCACTTCTGTACTTCTAATATTTTTTTACCAAAATTGGACCAAAGTTCTGCATTTTTGTGAAAGAATCTTCTGCAAGACTTGCACTTTTGCATCTTCTGAAGGTTTTCTCAAGTAGGAAATCAAAATATGAGTGTTGTTTACATCGGGAGAATTCAAATGCATATGGTACTATTATCATTGTTTTTGTCTTATTCCTCTATGTGAATGAACATTTCTTAAAACTTGTTATTATTGATATATGTATGTTTTTTAAAAAACAATTCTTTAGCATATCATTTCTAAAGGTTTTAGAATTGTTATCATTCAGATATATATATGTCAGTGATATATATTGTGATGAATGTGATAATGTTTTTATAATTACTTTGTTTAACTTCTTAAAGAAAGTAAACATTATATGAATGAATCTTTCTATTTTACGAATAAGCCATCTTTACGATTATTTGTCTAATAGAAATAATCAAAAATTGTGTTGTTAACAGGATACCCGGGTTAGATTAGTTATATTTGTATATTTTTGAATTATAGGATAAAACACTTATCACCTATGTTACAAATTATAAAACAATCACCCTTCAACTCATACATCACTGGGAAACTGGTCCCGTTATATCTAGTCGAAGCCACCATACCAAACGGAAAAAGAGCTGCACTAAGGTCCAGATCGGGTGGTTTTCCTGGATGTTGATGCAGCGATTTTAGAGGCATCAACATTTTTGGTGCTAGAAGGGGGGCATGAACTGTGAATGGCGAGAAAATCGAAATCCATAGCCCATTCTGAGAGTAAAACGCCCTCACCATCTCCTCCAACTTCTCCCTCGCATTCTAAATCTCCAATTTTCAAGCGAGAAGTTGAAAAGACAACACCCACTACTGAAAACTTGAACATATCAGACAAGTCTTCCCTTGAACCCCCTAAAGTTCAATCTTTAATTCATAAACTTTAAGGGTTTCCAATATCTCAAGATCGGTCTAAGTTATCCCAAGGCAGTGTGACTTCACAATACATTCCTTCTCAGCCTCTTACAAGATTACAAAGCGAAAAGCTTGGTATTGAACCAACAGAATTCCCCCTACCTAATCGGAAAAGAGCTAGGAAGACACCTTTATATTCTGACAGTGAGATTCTTTCATCATCATCATCCATTTCAAAGTCAACCATCCACTCCCCAACTTCATATCATAGTTCAACGTGGTACAGGTACTATGACATCCCCTACCCAATCACTTGCAACTACATCCTCACTTTCCTCTACTGTTAGTGTGACAATGGCACAAAATCAACCACAACCCAGGCCATGGACAAATCCGGGGGCAGTCGTAATGCCTACACCCTTAAGTCAATTACCGGCTCACCCTAAAAAGTGGTTACCAAAGTTTAATCTGGATATCACCATACTAGTAGAAGAACACATAAACAATTTTATGTTTTCAATAAACTTAAATGGAGTGAGAGAAGAAGATGTTTTTGTGAGGCTTTTCCCATACACCTTACAAGGAGTAGCCGGATCATGGTATTTTTTGTTACCACGAGGATCCATTAATAGTTGGAATGCTTTCCAAGAGCATTTTTTGACTAATTTTGGAGATGATAGGTCCACAGTGACATTAATCAATGATCTCTCCAATCTTAAAACTAAATAATCAAAAGAACCCATTAAAGAATTCAAGTCGCGATTTTATAAGCTCTTAAATAACATTCCTGCTACATCTAAGCCCAGTGAAGAGGTCTGAAGTGAATGGTATATTTCTGCTTTACCTTCGAATATAGCCATCTTCGTTGATAGAGCTGCAAAGCCCACCTTAGCAGAGAATATGAAAGAAGTGATCGCCATTGAGAAATGTATTATTGCATTAGAAAAGAAAACCACTCTTGAGGAAAAAAAGTCCAAAAAAGTTACTTTTAAAGATGATTCGAAAAAGAAAGTAGCTAAAGATCCATATGATATGGAGGGTTTGCAAAAAATTTTGAAGACTATTTCCAATGAAATGGTAGAGATAAAGAAGCAAGTAGCTGAAACCTCCACTAAAAAACCATTTAGGAATTTCAAAAGCGTTGAATCAAAACCACCTAATGTCATATCTAATGCAGAATCAGATCCAGATAATGATGAGGATGAAGACACAGTCTTGTTATCCAAGGAAACAGAAGAAGATGAGATAGTTAAATGTCATGATATGTGGGACTTCATTTTGCCTCATTCTAATACTGAAAATGAATAGGAAGCTCTCCCAGTAAATACCAGAAGTAAAATCACTGCAGAGCCTGTTCAATCAACTCAAAAGAAGAAAAATGCAAGCCCTACTACCAAAGATAAGGCTCCCATGAAGAAATCTCCAGTGTTGCCAACTCAAAATCAGCCATCATCTTCCAATCCACCCTCATCATCCAAGACATTGGTAGTCTCTGACTCTATGGATTACAACATTATTGAAGACATGAAGAAGACTAGAGTGAATATCTCTTTATTCGAGCTTAGCAAGCTCAAACATCAACAGAAATTATTGCTCAAAGAATTAAATGCAGTACCTTCTTCTCCTCTTCCAAATGTTGTATTATCCAAGGCAGCTAAAGGAACAGGTAAGCCACCATCAGATAAAGTAGATGCTACTAATGTTGTTTTAATCGGAAATAGACCTAACTCTCATACTCCTCCTTTTCTCATGACCTATGAGATATACAATAGAAATCTGCACAATTTCTTAATAGATTCAGGGGCTTCATCAAACATAATGCCAGCCTCGGTTTGCTCAAAATTAAATATCGAGCCCCAAAAATCTGTAGTGCACATTGTTCAGTTAGATCAAACTAAGGCTCAAGTCTTAGGAGAGATTAATTTAGTCACCATTAGGTTATCAGCTGATCCTAGAGTAGTCCAGAGAATTAATATATTGATTGCTGACATCCCTGAGTTTTATGGGTTAATTTTAAGCAAGGATTGGTCTGAGAAACTCCATGGTTACATTTCTACTGATTGGTCTCATATGTGGCTTCCCTATAAAGGGAAACCAAATCAAATTAAAATCGATCGGGAGAAGCACATGACCCATACTATAATGGAGTTTGAGAAGGAAAATCAACCCATAGCTTTCAATAATAACATTCTCGGAAATTACTCAGCCGAATCATTCTTTGGTAATTTTAATGCTCAATCATCACCTTTTTCTATTAATAGTTTCACATCACAGATAGAAAATTTCTCGCATACAAATGCATCAAGGTGTGTTACTATAGCTGAAGAAATTGTAAATAAACTTGTAGATAAGCCTGTATTTTGGTTTTTATATTTTGATGGATCAAAATCCAATGACGGTGCAGGACGAGGATGTATTTTAATTATCTCTGAAGGGGAAAAAACTATGTTGTCATGCAGACTAGAATTTGAGTGTACAAATAATACTGCTGAATATGAGGCATTGATTCAAGGGCTTTATAAAGCGATAGGCCTAAAGATTCAATATCTAAAAGTATTTGGTGATTCTGAGATTGTCATTAAATAGGTAAGAAATACTATCCATTGCCTTTCAGGACATCTCAAGCATTATCAGTCCTTGGTTTAAGACCTCATATCTCATTTTCTAGCATATAATATTTATGATATTCCCAGATCTCAGAATGCAGTAGTTGATTTATTAGCTAATGTTGCTTCTAAGTTCCTTCTATCCGAGGATTACAGTCCTAATAGGTTTTTAGTCAAATTAATTTTTAGACCATCTGTTCCAGACAATGTTACCAATTGGCAGGTATTTAATTGTGATGAAGACATTTTGAATTTCTTAACTTCTGAGAAATCCTATGCTGACCAGATTATTGATGAGAATGATCATGATCTTCAAATAAAACAAAGACAGAATGAGAATTATGTACCTAAATCTATGTTCAAACCTAAAGATATTTATGATATCAAGGATAGGTCTAAACAAATCACTAATTTAAAACTTCAAAGTTCTAGTTTGAGGTTTGAATTAATAAATCTTGGCACTGAGGCCAAACCAAAAAATACTAATCTGGGACTAGGGCTCACTTCAGAATAAAGATTTTATTTTATCTGATTGTTGAACAAATATAAAAATGTTTTTTCTTGGAATTATGATGAGCTAAAAATGCATGATACTTCTATCATACAACACACAATTCCAATGATTTCTGAGGAGAAACCTGTTCAATAAAAATTGAGGAAAATTCATCCAAATCTAGAGAGTTAGATCAAAGTAGAGTTGAATAAACTCTTGAAAGCTAAGATAATTTTCCTAGTGAGACATTTTAAATGGGTTTTTAACTTAATACATATTAGGAAGAAGAACGGTGATATTAGGATTTGCATTGATTTCAGAAATCTCAATAATGCATGCCAAAAAGATAATTTCCCATTACCAACAATGGAGCAGACACTTCATTTGGTTTATGGTTCTGAATTAATGTATTTTCTGGATGGTTTTTCTGGATATAACCAAATACTGGTGCATCCAAATGACATACTAAAGACTAAATTCAGAACCAAATGGGGAACATATGCCTACCAGAAAATGCCTTTCGGTTTGATTAATTTTGGAGCTACTGTCTAAAGAGCAATAGATATAGCATTCAAGGGTTTGACTAATAGGTCATTTTTTCTCTACCTAGATGACATAACTGTCTTCTCCAAGAAAAGAGTGAATCATATACATGATTTGAAACAAATCATTGAACGTTGTAAAAGGTATGGGATTTCATTAAATGCCAAGAAATCATTCTTCGCTCTTGATGAAGGTAAACTCTTAGGGCTTATAATATCTAAATATGCCATGTACATTGATCCAGAAAGGATCAAGGAGATTTATGATATTCTTCTGCCACAAAATAAAAAATAAATGCAATCATTTTTAGGTCAAATAAATTTTGTAAAAAGGTTTATTCTTGATTTTTCGCAGATTTTTTTACCTTTACAGACCATGATTAATAAAAATTCAGTTTTCAAATGGGGACATAATGAAAAGGAAGCCTTTGATTCAATCAAAAAGGAAATCATTAATGCTCCTACATTGAATACTCCAATTTTTTCTAATCATTTTATTTTGTATACTTTAGCATCTGAAACATCTTATGCAGGTGTGTTAATGTAGATCAATGATCAGCAAGTTGAAGCACCCATATCCTTCTTTAGTTCCAATTTAAAAGGTGTTGAACTTAATTATTCCAAAGTAGAAAAACAAGCTTTCGCTATGTTTAAATCTATTAAACACTTTATGCCATTCCTCCTAAAACCTCATACAAAAGTAATAGTCTCATTCTCAGCATTGAGACAATTGCTAGTCCAAAGGGAAGCAGGAGAGAAGAGAGCCAACTGGATTACAGCATTACAAGAATATGATTTAGATATTAAACCAACGAAAATTGTAAGAAGACAAGGTTTTTTCAGGTTATTAACAGGATCTTCTAACATTCCAGAACATGAAGATTCAAATAATGCTCTTCAAATAAATGAGATAAGTATCATGAACTCTGAATCTCAATATACAGATCTGGTCTTTTATTTAAAAAATGGATATGATCCTCCTAGTCTCTCTTACAAAAACAAGCGTGCCTTAAGATTCAAAGAAAAACACTTAAAAATCATTGATGATGTGTTACTTATAAGGAATTATGATTCGATTTTGTTAAGATGCCTTGAAAAAACTAAAGCACAAAAGGTGTTGTAGGAATTACATGATGGTCCAGCAGGTTGACATTTTGAAGGTGATACAACAGCTCACTAGATAATACATGTTGGATATTATTGGCCTACTTTATTTAAAGACACCCATGACTATGTAAGGAAATGCAAAATATTCCAAACTGCCAGTGGAAGACAAAGGAAACCAGTCTTTCCTTTACAACCAATCAACATTGAACAACCATTTGAACAATGGGGACTGGATATCATAGGAGAAATTGTTCCACATTCTTCCAAACAGCAAAAATATATCCCTATAGCCATGGACTACTTCACGAAATGGGTAGAAGCAATTCCTTTGAAGGTAGCCAATTCTGATGCAATCATTGAATTCATTGATCAATTCATCATTACCAGGTTTGGCATACCTAATGCCCTCATTTTTGACAATGCATCTTATTTTTCTAGAAATACCATACTTGAATTTGCTCTTAAAAGAGTATTTAAATTAAAGTATTCTACAAACTACTATCCTCAAGGTAATGGTTTGGCAGAATCAACCAATAAAAATCTTATTAACATTATTAAGAGAATTGTTGACCAGGATCAAAAGAATTGGCACAAGTCTTTGATATTTGCATTATGGGCAGACCGCATAACTCATAAGGCCTCAATAGGTACTTCTCCATTCAACTTAGTGTATGGGAAAGAAGTTGTAATACCAACAAACTTATCACTCCCATCTCTAGCCCTAGTGCAATTTATTGAAGAAAATCCCTTGTCTTCTATTCAGTTAAGATATGATCAAATCCTTAAATTAGAAGATGAAAGGAAAAAAACGAAAATTACACATGCAAAACATCAACATGTCATTAAATCTTCTTTTGATGCAAATTCTACCAACCCAAAAATTTTACAAATTGGTGATCTTGTTTTGAAATGGGACAAAGCGCACGAAGACAAAGGAAAACATGCTAAATTTCAAAAGATGTGGCTTGGACCATTTCAAACCATTGAGAAGATAGGCTCATCAACGTTCATACTGCAAGACCTATTAGGAAAGAGAGACTTTCTTCCTGTCAATGGGCTTATCTTGAAAAAATTCTTTACTTAAGGAGGTAACCCCTTCTTACCTGTAAATATTCATTATGCAACTTTTTTATTTTAAATTTTTATTGGTAGAAAATAAGGTTGTAAATAGTCTTCCATTGACCTTTTACGATTGGAAATTTCTTTAAGGAAATATTGTAAATAGTTACTTTCGATAGATGGAATCCTTTAAGGAAAAGACTGCAACTTTAGAAGGTTAGATAAAAAATAATTCTAAGAACCTTTTTTAGATTTGTAAAATCTTCACAAGCCTTGAAAATATTGTAAATCATTCCAAGTTTTAAACATCCGAGAGAGGTTATTTGTAAAAAAGTAAAAAATTTTCCAAACCTAGCATCTACAACTCTAAAATTGTCATTCATAAACTCTTAAGGAGAAAGTCATTCACCCCATCCATTAAGTTTATGATATTTCAGAGTGTAATTCTAAAATATGTCTGATATAAAAGATAAGATGTCTCATCATGAGCCTGCTTACCATGATCATAGGGATCTAATTAAACTGACATTACCAACGCTGCATATCAAAACAGGGTAATGGCTTATAATCATAAGACAAGGGGTCTCATCACGAGCCAGCTTGTTTAGTTCAATTACAACTAGTGAATGACATTGTCAATAGCTGGCCACTAAACCAGGACAATGGCCTTTTATCTTTTAAAGAAATTGAAAGAGTATAAAACACAAAAAAAAATAAAAAAAAATATGTGTAAACATATCCTTTTGAATTTATATTTCAAAAGTTATACTCTTAGATCGATGGGACAATGAATGATTAAATGGTTAAAAGGTAGCCCTGTCAAGACTATAAACGTCTGCTGGCATCAAAGGCACTACCTGTGACAATAGAGTAAACTTAAAAGCTAAGTTGGAGAAGCCCCCTGCTTTATCTATAACAACCAATCAAAGCTTGAATAAAACCGAGAATTTTTTTATTTTTAATATTGGAAAAGGATTACAAAAAAAATTCATTATGTTCATAGTTAATCTTTATTTAACTATTCTTAGATTGTTTTCTTTATCCTCAATGGTTTCCAAATTAAGAAAGTTATAGATATTGCATTACTTTTTCAGAGATAACTATTTCTCCCAGTGAATCACCAATTGTTGTGCTATACAACAACCCTCCCCATTTCAAAATTTTCATCCAAAACTTTAACAAGAAAAAGGTCCCCTTTTTAGGACTTAGATCAAATTAATAATTCAATAACAATCGCAAACTTTGATTTATCCATACAACACATGAAAATCTTTATGAAAAGGTCCGATCCAATTTAAATATTAAACAAGACCTTCTCGTAAAACAAATATAAAATAATGTGTCGCACTCTTTGTTTAAAAGATATACTTAAGGCTTCCACTTGCAATTGTCGATGTGATAATGCTATCGGAAAGCGTAATTTGCAGCTTATCAAGGAAACATTCCAAGTATCCAAGTAAACTTCTTGATGCGATAATCTGATCACAATCGGCCATCACTGAAAACATGAAACACATAATGAATGCCCATTTGGAATCTGCCGATGCGATTTCATTATTGGAAAAGTGCGCTTTTCAATAAAAGGTGAAATAGGATTGTTAAACGAATGTTTGCAGGTCTAAATCTTAAATCAATTATAAATGAAAAACAAATGATTTATTGATTTCCTAAATATTATCCCACCTCCCTATGACAACTCACTATTTATCACAATCGGAGCTATATAAGGAAACAGCGAAAACATAACGTTTGTGCCCTCAATCTACGATATGCGATTTTCGCTAATCACTGATTGGGAAAGTCACAAGATTCACTTTAAAGAAATGTTACTAATATGAGAAATGTGACATATCATTATGGCATTTAAGTATCATGATTGGCAGTTACAAAAATCATTAATAGAGCAATTATGGTTGAATCCTTTGAGGATTTCATCTGTGGTAATATTAGAGTTTGTATTACTTATCACGCTTAAATTACCATTAATATTTTATATCCTGTGTTGGCTTTGAACATATTTTTTTTGTGTTACGGTCTTCTGTTTCTTTTTGAACAACAAGTCCAAATTAATGAATCCAGTGAAAATGACGAAGAAATCAAAGAAACCAAAGGCCCCCGTCATAGCCAAAGAGGAACTAGTTAAAAAGGTCTTGATAGATGATACTACCTACCTCGGCCTAGGCAAGGCTTCATGGGAAAGTATATACAATTTATTGGAAGCTGAGGATCTGGAAGAAATTGAAGAAGAATTGGGAATAGTAGATTCCACTGACAAGTCAGAGAGTACTTTTAAGGATTTGGCCAGCTCTTATCTTCACAGAATTGCAGCCCGTACCAAAGTATTACCCTACAATGACTTAGTCAAATGGGTAATTGAAAGTATCAACATAACGGATAGAACATTCTTTACAGGTGATGGAAGGATTTTTGGGTCGTTCAGAGCAGAAAATATCAAAAAGATGTACCATTTGCCTGAACCACAGAAGCAGTACAACAAAGCATTTTTGGAATCCTTTGCCAAGGAAAATTCCATGGAGTCGGACCCTATCGGAAAATGGGGGAATTATCCAAACAAACATAAGCATGAATCATTGGGTATGTACTCCGTAGACTCATTAGCATATCCTTACTCTTATGCTGGTGCTATGATATGCAAACTCTTTGGAGTCCAAGATTCGGCCAGGCTTTCTATAGAGATGGTACCTTTAATGGAGAATGTAGTCAACTCTTATATCATGGATTGGGCGACCATTTTGTCTGATAAAATGGCCAACCAAATATTTGATTACAGACTACCCAGGTAATACCCCCATTTTATATGAGTGCTCACATTTTGGACACTGTCTATTTCAATTCTAATTACCCAATTTTAGGGTGGAAATGGACTCCACAGGACCTGAACCCCATTCATATTTATCATAAGAAATTGTGGAAAGCCCATTATAAAATTCATCTTTATATAATTTGTCATGGTTTCATCATGCCCGTTCATTATGCTATATTCAGTAAACACACTCTTAGGTTGTCTGAAGAAGCCAGTGTCGACCTAACAACGATTGGTAATTGGTTTGGTGAAGATAAGTTCACTTACATCAGACTTTTCAGCACCACTACTGACCCACATGTCCTTCCCTTATACATCCCTAATAAGTTATTTGCCAGAGAAATAGCTTATCATATAATAGTAGAAGGGATGTCAGGGAACCTAAAGGAGTCCAAAAGACAGATGTGGCATTCATTCCCCCTCCAATGTTGTTGTGGGGAAAAGTATCCAACACAGAATGACCCTATCCCACTCTAAGGGTGATAGTTCCTTAGCAACAGTCAAAGCAAAGCTATCTAAGATTACTTCTTTATGACATGCAAAAGAGGAAAGGAAGAGATCCACTTACCGATGTCTTGCGCAAATGGTCGATCCAATCTTCTCTCTTTGCTGCTTGCTCCCAGCTCCTTGTCTTCTCACGGGCCCAGCTACACAAGATCCTACAAACAAGACGAGAAAGGGAAACTACAAGAAGCATGCATTCATAATTGATTCAAGGATTAGCATAAATCAAATACGCAAGTAAGACAATACATCATTGAAACACATGCAAATAGAAGAACCTCAAATGCTTTATTAATGGAAGAAAGTAAGGTTCAGGCGGTGATACAACCATAAGAGGCCCAATCCAGCATCACCTTCCCGACGGAAAGAAATCTCCTCTTCACCTCCCTCAAGCAATCACCCAATATTCTCAACTGTAAACCAACAGCAATTCTTTGCACAAAATTCCGCCCTCCAGATCCCATGGGATGAGATCCTTATATAGAGTTTTGGAGTGAAGATAAGTCAGCTTGATGTGTGACTGTTGTCCTCTTCAACTCCAGTTGTTCTTTAGTTCTTGAGTCCACTCAGAGATTCTACCTTCCACTTGGAGTTTTAGAACCTCTTTACTCATCATTAGGCGAATCTTCTGATCCAAGTGTCAATTTGGAAGCTTCCTGAGCACTGGCACATTGAGGAAAGATTCCTCCACATGTCCAAACTCGCTCAGCGCAGGTAGCCTTTGATGAAGTTGACATTCAGCGCAGGTACACCATGGAGCAGTTGACATTCAGCGCAGATGCTCAGTGGAGCAGCTGCTTTGATCCAAAATTGACCTGTTTCTGAGTGTTTTTCAGTGGAGAACTGATCTGAAGTGCTGTGGTTTGCTGACCTTGTTCCTCTAGGGGTAGGAACAACATGTTTAGGGACTTTGGATCCCTTAGATTATTGACATTTCATGCTCTATGCTGTAAGGCACAAAAATGTCTATAACAGTTGCCCCCTAAAGTATGAGGTCGTTTATCGGGTGAAATGCTTTATTAGGAGGATCCGAAGTTCATTCAATCGTCGGGAGGTGACCTGTAACAAAATACAATACAATACATTATTTTTCATACTGCTTTCATGATCTAGCTGATGCGGGCATTTCCCATGCTCAGCTTTATAAATACATTTTCTGTACATAAACAGACGATCGTCTGATAGTAGACTAATAATTCTCTGCTTAAATTATCATCCTTTTAGTAGGATGATCATCTGCTGCACATGTCTATGTCTTTATCTCCTGAATATATATCGCAGCTCGGATGGATGAAACTAGATCCGGGGTCTTCAAACTTGTCCGATCTTCACTCTAAGTACAGGTCGATCCATGTGAGAATTTCTTGGAGTCGAACATGGAAAGACATCGCTTGATTACCAGTCATTAATGTAAACTGTTAACAAGCGCAAGAGGAATCACCGATAATGATGATGACCCTCAAGGTACTACAGCACAATTCACGTGGCATGAATATAGGATTTGGCATCGAACACCACGCAAATTCTCTCGGTCGAAGGTCATTAATGTATACCTGTCGCCGGAAGTGAGAAACTTGCCATTGAGGCATGCAAGCTTCAAAGTACTGAGGGGGTGTCCCTAGATCAACTTCTTGGATAATGAGCTGATGTCGACAAGAAGCGATCTGTCAAAGGAGGGCCTTAATGAATCCCACATCAGTGACACGGAACGGAGCTAGTAATTGTGATGATGGTGAAAACGATATGTGAAATATGATTCAAGGTGGCGGTCATGAAAGGATGAAAGATGATGTATGGCAGTGGATGGGACCCGGTTGACACTCTCTGAATGACATCTCTTGAACATATAACGACACTGATGTGATGGATCGGTAGCATTACCCCAAATGTGGATGGTATGGCGAGACCATGGTGAAGGGACCGGTGAATGAAAACAACCCAACCCGATGTTTTTACGGAGGCAAAAGTGTCATGTTCAAGAGCGACTTGCTACCATTAAGCTTTGAGGTTCTCCCAATTTTTCCCCAGTCATTTCTGACCAGCACCTCTTTATTTTTGTCAAGCTTGAGGAGGATAACATATTCTTGTTCTATAACCTGCCCTTCGGGCAAGCCCATCGCTATGTTTTAACGAGCCTAGCGATAGGGAAACTCGTTCTCGTCTAAAGACAAGTTTGTCGCTATTCAATATTTTTAACGAGCCCAGCGACAAAGACAACTCGGTCCTTTTCATTTTTAGAGAGTCTAAAAAGGGTACATAAAGTTAACTCCAAAGGTCCTTTTTCGTCATCTAATCCCTTAAGTCCGAAAAAGTATAAAACAATACAGAAGGGATGAATGTTCGATAGCTTTATCGAGCCGAACTAGACAAGCGCTCGATCTTTTTGTGCAATAATCCCTCAGGTCCAAAAAGATTAAAATCTAGAGGAGGGATAGCTCTTCCGGTCCTTTTAACGAGCTGGAAGGCCAAAACTCGGCAAACTTTTCATTTTTTACGAGTCAGTGAAAAGAGCTCAAAGAAGACTCGTATTTTGAGGAACGAGTGATAAACAGGGATAGCAGCAGATTCCAGGTACAGGTTGGAATTTTCCAATCACGGCAGTGTCACAAGGATGGCTAGGTGAAATCACTCTTCGCAGTTGTTCCTCAAAATAGGTAAACAATCAAGTGGATGTGAATGATCGGCCAAATGACGAGTGGAGGTGACAGTGCAAACACGACCAAGGTTTTTATGGCTGATGAATTTATGATCTCAAATGGTTATTTACCGGTTCATTTTTCTTGATGAGCTTGAACTCTGGGGGAAGCTTGCTCACATGTGCATTTATTTTTTAACGAGCATGAACTCTTGCTAAAACTACTCGGTTTTGCGTTTATTTTTTAACGAGCATGAACTTTGCCAAAACTGCTCATTTTTGCGTTTATTTTTTAACGAGCATGAACTTTGCCAAAACTGCTCGTTTTTACCAGTCATAAAGTAGGAAGGTCTCCTGGTAGGTTGCTCACTATTTTTTAAGGAGCTTCATCTCGCTATGCTTTGCTCCATATACTCTCTTTATGCAAGCTGGGTATCGACTTATCCTACGGGTTAGAGGGGTTAGATCTACCTAAAAACTAAAAAGTCGCCCGTGCTTGCATTCCAAGAGGTTTGCATGCCCCCAGGTATAAAGTCTAATTTCAAGGTTGCCCCTACTTTTCCGTTAAAAACCCTTGTTTTCAACGGGTGAGGCCTACCTCTTTCAGGTTACCCAAAGATTGTTCCGTTAATCTTTCAAACAAAACATTTCTTCGGCTATGCCTACTAAAGATAGACAATGGTGAGTAACGGGCCCCCGTCCTCCCACATAACTTTAACAAAAGAATCTTTTTCCAGAACAACCCCATTCCTAACTGCCCCTTCTTCTTCATGAGAGCCAGACTTTCTTGCCGGCTCTTACTCTTACGAAGATGAAGGAGGGGACGGGGTACGGACTAGTCATATTCTCCCGTGGAAATTCTACTTTACACCCAAGGTTTTTTCTGACCCCAGCAGACCAGGATGCATGCCCCCTGGGTTCCGGCCCTACTTTCCCGAATCACTCGCACTCATCAGGAAGAAGAACCGGAGGTAGAGACCTTTCTTGATCGAAAAGACCATTCAGGATAGGTATGTGACTATTTGTGATGCGTGATCCCGGAAATGAAAGTTGGTCTACGAGTTTGACCATTCTTCCTTCGTATGGAAAACACATTATTCGAAAGAGTGAGGAGACTATTGCTTCCATGTAATATATGTAGTCTCGTCCAAGGCGTAGGTTATAATCCAAGGGTCCTTGGACGACCATCAAATTCATCTTGACAGCCTTCCCTTTCAATGTAATAGGCACATTAGGTAGAATCCCTAATGGTCGACTGGTTCCTTTATCAAAACCCGAGAGATTCCTTATCTCAGGCAAAAGCGCCGGGCAACCTAGTGCTTTCCAAGCAATAGAGGACAGGATACTCACAGATGCCCCTTCATCAATGATAGTTCCAGCCATCACCATTTTGTATATTTGGACTATAATTCTAAATGGTATACTGGCTGGCAACCGGGGTCTACCTAGTTGGTTCCAATCAAAGGATACAACCAGGTTGCTTGGTGGTGGGACCGAATATACGGCCGGATATGATCCTGACGATGCTCCTTCCTGCGGTAAAGGAGTGGGCGCATTGCCCTGATGCTCATCAGAATCGGTGTTGATGAAAAGAATCTGGATGGTGTCATCCTTACTCTCTTCGGTGAGGGTGTCAGCCGAAGATGAATCTTCAGTGACGGTGTCATTTGAAGACGAAACTTCTGAAGGGAGAACCGGGTCAACTGTCGTTTCAACCTTTGGACTTTCGTCCGGTCCGGATTCAGTAGGTTCATTTTCAGTGACTGACGCTTTAGCTGGCCCCACGAGCGGGGCAGTTGTATTTTCAACCAACGAAGGACTTGGCGCGAGTTTTTGATATCCAGGAGGAAGTAGCAACGGTGCAACCGGTTGATCTTCCAAAACTCTCTTTGCTTCGTCTAAAAAGGGACAACGGCGGAGGGTGTGATTGCCTTCACACAGTTCGCAGGGGAATCTCATTCCCCTTCGTCGTCTAGAACCTTCACTTTCGCTGGTCGATGGTAAGCATTCAACCTGGCTGTCAGAGGTTGATGCTTCCGAACTGTGCAAACGAGGGGACCAGTCCCTTAGTATTCGGGGAATACTGGGACAATCACGGTGGAAGTTGTCTCCTTCACATATGACACATGGTGCCTTAGGCCCAGTCTGTGCTGTGTGTGGATTTTGGTTAGATGTCTTTTGCTTGCCCCCAATCACCTTTGGCTCCTTCTTCTTCTTCTCCTTTTTCTACTCTATGGGAGCTCGGCATTCGGCGGCTCGACCTTTCGAAGAGGAAGGATCGGAATCCTTCTTCTTCTCTATGGGAGCTCGACTTTCGGCGGCTCGACCCTTCGAAGAGGAAGGATCGAAGGAAGATCAGTAAGAAGCGGAAGGTTGGAGGGCAGCTCTAGACTGATCTAACTGTTGACTCGACTGTTCAGGAACCGTGGTGGTCTGAACTACAGTGGTTGAGAATAGCCAAACTGGCAGGCCAATTGTCAGTCCTGGAAGCGACAACGTGGCCATGTGGGGCGCACCAACTTCTCCCCAAGAGGAGAAAGGGCTAGGGTTCCCATCATGTGGAATCCCTTGGTTGGTGTGTTCCATGTTCTCAACCTCAAGATCAACGCAGGAATAAGGGGTGATTATGTTCCGTTTAGAATGAATTTTATATGACAACGCTTTAGACACAACTTGCTTTTTCGCTTTTTAAGAGTCGAGAAAAAGCTAAAGATGACTCTAGTCTCCTTCGATGTATTAACGAGCCCGAAGTGACAAATGCTGGGATGGACTTTTTCAGTTATAGAGTTTGAAAAAGGCCAAAAGAAACTACTCTGGAGTTCTAGGCAGAGGGTGTGCCAAACCTTTCGCGAAACCACAGAATACGTTTTATGGTACGAGTGGTCGATCTTCGTGAATGCTGTGTTCACTGCATCGTGATCAGTAGGGCGACCGACACGGCTTCCTATGGATAAAGGCTTTGTTCCTATAGGGGTCTCCCAATATACGCGACGGTACGCGGGAGCACAAATCCGTATTAGTGCTATCGTCCCTCAGGAGGAATCACCCACCTTCGTAGAGATCGACAGTCACTATGTTTAACGACGCCGGAACACGTCTCTACCTAGACCTCTATTGTGTTTTGTTATGTTTCAAAGCGTTGTTATGTAAATTCAGTTTGTTTTAGGTTGATCTTGCTTAGCAGTTTGCCTTTATGGATCACCACGTGATGTATGATACAACTCCTAAATGCAGTCTAAGAATGATAAGCAAGCTTTTTCAATTCTTTCAACTTATGAAAATCTTAACTACTGAGGGAAAAGAAAGACATCATCTTTTCAAACAGATCATAGAGCACACACTGATGCACTTCCCTAAATCGATATGCAAACTGTCAAAATGCACATGCACAATGCAAGTATTTCTTTTCTTCTTCCTTAATGTTGATGTATTACAAAAAGAAAGTTGTTGTATGATTTCGAATTCAATTTCAAGCGAAAGCAAACAAGCTTTTGTCCAATAATCAAAAGATCACCTTAACATTCACTCGTTTCAACACAAGAAATACTGAAATTCGAACCATATAACGAAAGCAAATGCTCAAGCAGCTATGAACAGCAATAAACTAGCTCTTAGAATCACAACGACACTTTATCACAGGTCTAGATCCAAGAGGCCACAGCAAGACTAGTTCACTTTCGCTATGGGAAACTGTGAATGAAAGTAAGAAATACAATAAGAACAATCACGGTTTCTTCACACAACTGAGGCAGAATGATGGCAAAGAAAGATAGTTTCAGATGGGTATACAGGTTGACAACAGGCTGCAAAAACAATACTGAAAACTGGGCAACAGAAAGCAGGGAACCCCAGTTGCACAATGCAAAATTGGTTCAGCGTAGGTAGGACACTGTCAGTTTGACATTCAGCGCAGGTAGCCCCTTCGGGACCTGCGTTGCAGAACAGGTAGCCTTCACTGCAGCTGCACTGAAGAGAAAACTCTCGTCTCTCTTTGGTTCCGGGTCACAGATTGCTCAAAAATCAACTGTTTTAGGCCAAATCAGAGGCTATCAACCAGGTATACACTAGAGGATGATTAAAGGAAGATGAACACTATCACAAAGAGCTAATAAGAGTCCTTGTGGATCAGCTCTTCAAATCATAAACACGCCCAGAACTGAGCTAGAGTAGCTGCCCTCTACTTTGCCTTCGGAGGATTCGAATGCAGCTCGATTCGGTACTCCCTTTGTTTAGGAAATGAATAGCAAGAAACACAAGCTACCAACAAGACACGGTCCCCAGTAGAGTCGCAAGTCTTTTGTGGGGAAAAGTATCCAACACGGAATGACCCTATCCCACTCTAAGGGTGATAGTTCCTTAGCAACAGTCAAAGCAAAGCTATCTAAGATTACTTCTTTATGACATGCAAAAGAGGAAAGGAAGAGATCCACTTACCGATGTCTTGCGCAAATGGTCGATCCAATCTTCTCTCTTTGCTGCTTGCTCCCAGCTCCTTGTCTTCTCACGGGCCCAGCTACACAAGATCCTGCAAACAAGACGAGAAAGGGAAACTACAAGAAGCATGCATTCATAATTGATTCAAGGATTAGCATAAATCAAATACGCAAGTAAGACAATACATCATTGAAACACATGCGAATAGAAGAACCTCAAATGCTTTATTAATGGAAGAAAGTAAGGTTCAGGCGGTGATACAACCATAAGAGGCCCAATCCAGCATCACCTTCCCGACGGAAAGAAATCTCCTGTTCACCTCCCTCAAGCAATCACCCAATATTCTCAACTGTAAACCAACAGCAATTCTTTGCACAAAATTCCGCCCTCCAGATCCCATGGGATGAGATCCTTATATAGAGTTTTGGAGTGAAGATAAGTCAGCTTGATGTGTGACTGTTGTCCTCTTCAACCCCAGTTGTTCTTTAGTTCTTGAGTCCACTCGGAGATTCTACCTTCCACTTGGAGTTTTAGAACCTCTTTACTCATCATTAGGCGAATCTTCTGATCCAAGTGTCAATTTGGAAGCTTCCTGAGCACTGGCACATTGAGGAAAGATTCCTCCACATGTCCAAACTCGCTCAGCGCAGGTAGCCTTTGATGAAGTTGACATTCAGCGCAGGTACACTATGGAGCAGTTGACATTCAGCGCAGATGCTCAGTGGAGCAGCTGCTTTGATCCAAAATTGACCTGTTTTTGAGTGTTTTTCAGTGGAGAACTGATCTGAAGTGTTGTGGTTTGCTGACCTTGTTCCTCTAGGGGTAGGAACAACATGTTTAGGGACTTTGGATCCCTTAGATTATTGACATTTCATGCTCTATGCTGTAAGGCACAAAAATGTCTATAACAAATGTGG
Source organism: Pinus tabuliformis (assembly GCA_031772625.1). Classification (NCBI taxonomy): domain Eukaryota; kingdom Viridiplantae; phylum Streptophyta; class Pinopsida; order Pinales; family Pinaceae; genus Pinus; species Pinus tabuliformis. The sequence goes on from CM062804.1 coordinate 661,173,817, forward strand.
TACTTTCATGCTACATGAATTCAAACATGTAGAGAAGGAAGGTGAGAAAATTAACATTTTAAAGTTAACAGTCATCCCAAAGAGGCAGTATGATCCAAAATCTATTGCCTACAATTTCACTTCTCATGTCAAAATTACCAAGTCTGAACATGAGAAGGATAATTATGATTATTTGTTTTCTTCATCCGAGTTATTTTCTCAAGTGAAACAACTGGAAAAAGTCAAATTGGGAGCAGAGGGATTAGAGGAATTTTTGAAGTTCAGGACACAGAGATTGCAAACATTGCCTCTGGACTTGTTAAATACTACCTCTATGGTGCAACTAGAAGGCCACTATGAAGGAAAAATTATGGAAAAGACTCCTGAAAAGGAAAAGACCCTAGAAAGGGAGCATACAAAGGAAGTAACTAGTGAGCCCCTTGATATGAATATCGATATTGATCCTAATTTAATCAAGGAATGGGAGCAGTTTGACCTAATCATCAAAAACCCCAATAAATCCCAAGAGCTCACTACACCAAAATTGCCTACAGTACAAAAGCCTAAATTTATTATTGTTCCAATTGAAGGGACAAACAGCCTACCCAGGTTTTAGCAGGATATAGAAATCATCCCCGAAAATCCTACAAAGGAGATTGTACTAAGAACAAAAGAAATACCACCCCTAGATGTATTCTACAGTCCAAAGCACAGGGCTGTAGTTAAAAGACAGAGGAAAAAGAGGAAAATTGATCAAATTCCTCTTCTAACTCCTCAGGCAGAAATGATGAATGTGGTATGGAAAGCAGAAGTCAATCCCTCAGAGGATTTAACAAAGTTATCTCAGTATGTAGGAGCTTACAGAGTGGCAACAATGGACAAAGCCTCAGAGGTTAGCCAGCTAATCATGGAAAAGGATCAGAGGATCACTCAACTTGAGGTGCAATCAGCAGAAGGACAACAAAGGATTAGTCAGCTTGAACAGCAACTAGCAGAGCAGAGACAACAAAATGAGCGACTAAGAGAGCAGTTGAAACTGGAGAAACAAAGGATTGATGAGTAGACTCTCCATAAACAATAGGAGTTGTCTCAAGAATTAAGCAGGCTTCAGATGATAAGTGAGTAAGAAAAAAAGGCAAAGGAAGATCAAATTGCACAAATGCAAGAACAGATAGAAAGGTACAGGGGTTTTCCATGGGTAAGTGAATTCAGAAAAGAAACCTTAGAGATAACCAAAGCCTTGTCTCGACAGTTGAACACTCTTTGCCACAACATATCATTGGCCAACCCATTGTGCGATATCTTTGCATCACTGATTGAGAAGGTAGTGGATGCCAAACTGGAATTGGAAAAAGCAGATGAAAGGATAACAAATTTTTTGTCTTGGCAAGATTCCATAGAAGGAATGGCTACCAACTTGCCAAGAATACAAGAATCGCACAAGGAAATCCTGTTTTCGGAATGGGAGTCCCAACTAATGAAAGTTGAAAGAGAAACTTCTAGATGCAGAATTGCAATGAACAATTTGATCGAATTAGTAAATAACAGTTTACATATGTCTAATTTGATCTCTGATTTCTCTCCAGGTAAACTCCCAAAGCCAAAGGCACTAGAACATCATTGGAAATAGGATCTGACAAACAGATAAAAACAGATTGGAGAAATCCAAAACTTGACATGGGAAATATTCTTGTTTTTTCTAGTCAAGCCACATAGCCAGCAGATAGCCATGAAATGCCTTTCCAACACAATCAACTGCATGATCTCCGAACTCTCTGATGCCACCTACATAGCTCAGCTACACTCCAGAATGAGTCAACCTCCATAAATCCAGCCAATGCTCGTAATCTGTCACCTACAATCACAAGAAAATAAGTCGATTCAGTGAATTAGTTCAACTGCTATTGCACTGCTATTTTTATAGTCAATCCCAGATTTTGATGTCTACAATTAGAACAACACATAGCGATTTTTATTGATAGTTAGTTTTATATTTTTATTATTTAAAGACCCTTTCATGTACTTAGAAAGGGTCCTCAATTTGTATTAAAACTTGACTTGGGAATTGGACTTCTATACTTCTAATATTTTTTTTATCAAAAGTGGACCAAAGTTATACATTTTTATGAAAGAAGCTTTTGCAAGACTCACACTTTTGCATCTTCTAAAGTTTTTTTCAAGTAGGAAAGCAGAATATGAGTGTTGTTTACATCGGAAGAATTCAAATGCATACAATACTATTATCACTGATTTTGTCTTATTCCTCTATGTGAATGTACATTTCTTAAAACTTGCCATTATTGATATATGTATGTTTTTTAAAAAGCAATTCTTTAGCATATCATTTCTGAAGGTTTTAGAATTGTTATCATTCAGATATATATATGGCAGTGATATATATTGTGATGAATGTGATAATGTTTTTATAATTACTTTTTTTAACTTCTTAAACAAAGTAATCATTATATGAATGCATCTTTCTATTTTACGAATAAGCCATCTTTACAATTATTTGTCTAATAGAAATAATCAAAAAATAGTGTTGTTAATAGGTTACCCAGGTTAGATTAGTTATATTGTATATTTTTGAATTGTAGGATAAAACACTTATCACCTTCATTACACATTACAACACAATTACCCATCAACTCATACATCACTGGGAAACTGGTCCCATAATATCAGGTCGATGCCACCACGCCAAATGGAAAAGGAGCTACACTAAGGTCCGGACCAGGTGGTTTTCCCCGATGTTGATGCAGCGATTTTAGAGGCATCAACGGAAGCATAAGAACATTCTTGATTGTGATAGGAAAGAAAACGAAAGAATCAAAGATAACTTGCGTCGTGCATGAGTGTTTGCAATGTAAGACTCCTCCAATGCATGAGAAATGGGATCATGCAGTTCGAGTGGAGGAAGTGTGATATGTGAGTGAGATGGATCTTAAATGCATACAGATGAGTGATGAGGAGCCTTGAGTGATTGAAAAGTTTCATGATCGGAAGTTAGACTAACCCCAAGAGGGCAAGGGCCTGACATAACTATCAACTTAGGCTGAAGTGCCTCAACAGTCTTAGGTGTCTCAACTTCATCATCAGGTAGATCATCATACACCGGTGGCTTGGAAAGATAAACTACGATAGATTCATGATCATGATAAAAAAATGGAAGCAAATGGATCATGACTACCATGACTAGAAAATTTAATGAATTCTTTGGCATCCTCATGATCAGATGAATTGAACAGAGGGGTAGATGAAAAGTGAAAAACTCATCCTATTTGTTTACAGAAAAGACAGATGAAGGATCAAGTGGATTTTCAATGACTAACCTATCCTCTCCATTGTCAAATGATAAACTAACATCGGTGAGTCTTGCGAGTGATCAACAATGGGTGCATCCATGGATGAAGACACATGTTCAGAATCATGGATGGCAAGTTCACCAAAGAGGTCAGGAAAGAATAGAGGGGGCTTGGATGAAAGGGAGTTATCCTTCGCCAAGTGTTGATGTTCAAGCTCCCACTCATATTCTTCATGAATGATAGTGCATGTTGGTTGTGCAACACCAACTCCGTCAATGGGTTGTTCCTCATTCACAACAAGTGAAGATTCCGGAATGGAGGATCACAAGACAACATCATCTGGAGGAACACCTGAGTACAAAGATGGAGGTCGAAGAAAAGAATGCATATGAGAGCTTGAAGGACTCACAACAAAATCTGCGTGAAAATTGAGTGAAGTGATGTTGGGAGAGTTTGAAGGATGAACAGGTGTGTGAGCATGATCCTCAACATCACTGGGCAATGGTGGATCTGTTGAATGAGAGGAAGGTGGACAGTTAGTCAAGACAGTGACCATATCCACATGAGATTGTATAGCTCCATCAACCAAGAATGTTGAGCATTGCTTGATTTCAAAATTTTTCTTGGGATGGGCAGATTTCTTAAGTCAGTAATCAAACTGGTCCCAAAGATAAGAAAATTTCATCTAGCTCCTCGAAGCTTGAAACTGCAAGTCACCGAAGCGCTGCCAAAAATCATTAACTCATTCATGCGGATCCCTCCATTGTTGTAATAGTTTCTGATCAAGATGGGCTGGATAAAAATGATAGAATGTATCTTCAATAAGATCAAATAAGTGCTCAAAAGAGTGCACATGTCGACTGACAGGCTGAGCACCCAACAAAATGGAGATTTGCGAAGTGTGTATGCAAGGAGCAAACCGACCTGTTCGTCAGAAAACTCATCTTCCACATGAATCATGGAAAGAAAGGTATGTAAGTGCTCAGGCCAGGCCACTTTGCCTTTACCATCATACATGTGAGTGGAAAAGAGATTGAAAAGCTTCCCTGTGATAGAGACATATTCACGATTTGAGAAACATCGTGGGGGAAGAAGAGTGCAAGACTCCATGAAAGATGTGAAAAGGTTCAAAACTGGATGAGAGGATACAACTTGTCATCAGGTCCTCCTTCTAGCACCAGAAATGTTGACAGTTCTGGACCCACCAACATGTCAAGGAGATCTTCATGGTAAGAAGTCCTAATTAGACCTCAAACCGTTTGGTGTAGGAGTCCCAGTAGTGGGTCGTAAGGTAATGCCTTGACTGCATTGTCCCACAGAGGCAAGTAAGATAACTCTACAGTAGCAAGGGTGTGACTACTGTAGTGATTCAAGGAATATGAATGAGAGGTTCTAACACAAAAGGGGGAGAAAATGGTGAAGGTGAGTTCCAGTTTGAAAGGGATTAGTCCCAACTCGGCTAGGAACACACAACACAAAAGGACATACACAGCTTCTAGTGAAGCAGTCCACTCGGATGCGGTAGTCACAACATAAAAGGTAATATAACACGTATAACATTCACAAATCAGTCTGAACAATTGCAATGATTATTATAGCAAGGTTCATGTGAAAGGTCTGTTTGGTGTTCGGAAGAGCAGTCGACACGAATGGTGACAGCATTAACAACATATACAACACATTTGCAACAAGATTCATATAATTTCATGTGAATCAGTTCATACACAAATACGTAAGTTACACAATAGATATCATTAAGGAAACTAGAGCAGTCCAACTACAATAACAACATATGCATGAAAATAAGTTGGCTCTTATTATATAAAAGTGTAAGTTCCAATCATACAATACATCCATGCAAACCTGCTAGCCCCATCAGTGAAATGTTACAGCCACATCCGCCTGCTCCTCCAAAGATATGTACTAGCTCCATGTAGTGGAGAAGCCAAGGCTTGTTACAATATTTTTCAAGCCCTCTTCAAGATAGTCTTATTAGAAGCTTGGCTGATCAAAATCCCATACAATGAGTTATGACGGACTATTTATAGCAAAGGGTGGGGTGACCCTTGATATTCCCCTTTGTGACAGTTCAACTACCCTCATGACTCTTCACCTACTCTTTGACTATTACGTCCAACTATCGACACTTGAATTACACTTGAGATGACTCAACATTACAATTTACATGTACTCATATGAGAAAACATGGCTTGAGCAAGCCAAGGAAGACATCACTGACACTTGGTCTGTTGAGGTGAGACCAACTCTTTGACATGCTTGTGATGGTGAAGGTGGTGAGCTGATGCCAAGCTTGGTCGTCCGTGATGGTGTGCATGCACCTCATGGTGACATCTTGTTGAAGCGAACATTTCCCTTCATTGCAACTAGTGCATTGGTTTGGCTCCTTCATCAAACTCATCTACTAACATGTGCATGGTCTTCTTGGGTGCGACTAAACCGAAAACACACTGATGCATAGTTGTTATAGACATATTTGGGCACTTCAACCCCAATCTTATATGTCAATAAAATAGGGCTCTTTAACCCCTAAAAGTGTTGTTTAATACCCTAAAAGATCATGGTCAACTAATTACATCATTCCCCAAATGTTCCACCTGAAAAACCATCCAGAACTGGCTTAAACTAGACCATATTGATTGCTCCATTGTCAGGGTGTGATGCATACTGACTTCTACACTAGCCAGGTGCGATGCATACTGATGAGGCCTTCTCCTATGACACTTGCCTCTCTGAATTCACCCAGGGATGAGTAAGAGATCCAAGAAATATCCAAGTGGAACCAAATGTAACAAGTGGAATGACACTAATCAAAACCTAGAGATGACTCACTCCCTTGCACACATCTATAAATGGATCCATCATCTAAGAGATCCAAAGGCTGGAATTTTGTAATTTGTAAGGAAGTACTGATATTTTGTGTCTGAGAAGGAGTATTGTATTGTTGGGCGATATTTCTTTTCATGAGGTGAAGAGGGCTTTGATGTTGGGAGGATGATGTTGGATCAGACAACGGGGTTGTAATTCTACCTTTTATTTAATAAAGTTCTTTGAGTTTTCCTCCATACAATTGTGTATTTGTGAATGTTGTTATTTGTGAATGCCATTGTATGTTCATTGCATTTCTGATTCTGCAATGCTTATGATATAATAGATCAAGATGCTTTGATGGTGTTTTGTTACTTTGTTTCTATAGGTATTCTCTAAGTGGGATAAGTAGGAGAGGAGGTGCAAGCTCTGTCAAGGGGGAGAGAGATCAAGCAAGGAGTTAAGTGGAAGATCTAGGTTGGTTCCTTTGCCTCTCTGTTATCTATCATACATAGAGGAAATCACAAATTGCTTTAAATTGTTTGTTTCTAGTGTAGCTGCTAATCCTAGAGGGCTAGTCGATCGAAAAGACACTAGTTTTCCCAGAAACAAAATGGTGACTTTGCTGGGGATCGAATAGATGTTTGTTTTTTGTTTTTGTTAGCTTTATAAACTATAGATGGAGCCTAAAGTTAGCCAGATAGCCTTCGAACTGCTCTTGCTCTGCAATTGCATAGTAGATGAATGTTGCTTTAGTCAATCTCTGGTTTAGTTTATGAAATGAACATTTGACTTAAAAGCTTTATAGATGCCCTTTTGGTAGCTCAGTAACCTCTCAAGATCATTCCTCTGTACTTTTCTCTTTACTGTCCATCATAGCTAAGCTTAACTCACTGAAATCAGCTGCAAATTTGAGCCAAAACCTAGTTTAGTTGTGCTCACTGGCCCATCGCAATGTTTGTCATTGTCTACCAATATGCATCACACCTCCCAAGTCTGAAAAGTGTGATGCATCCCTATTTCTGTGAAGCCTAGGTGCGATGACTAACTGAACCTGTTTCCATTCTTGAATTTTGGGTTTTTTTTTCCTTGTTTTCAGCTCTGTTTAGTTGTTTTGCTGCTTATGAATAGTACCGCATTATTGAAGGTTCCTTGCATCAGATAAATCAGCCTCCATTGATTAGGATTAGTAAATGTTTTTATGTATTTTTCCATCATTTACAGTCCTTTGTCAAAAATTTGCTTAAATCAATCTGTCGTTTTGATACAAAAAGTGTCATAACTATCGTTTTGTGTCAAAAATAGATGTGTCGTTGAGTCTTCCTTCCCTGGATAGTCAATTGAACTGTTTTTCATGTATTTGGATTTGATTTTTTGATATTTGAAGTGTCGAAAGCATTTTCTATTCGAAATTTAAAAGTGTCATTTAGTCTTCCTTTCTATTTTGAAAAAGAAATTGTCAAAATGTCGCTTTGAGTAAAAATATTTTAGTTCTTTGCTCTACTTAGTTTTCATTTTTTGGCATTTTTCACATTAAGGGGAACAAAAAACAAATACATGCATTTTCATTTGCAGGTAGACAGTGTGCGAAAAATGATTTAGGAAAAGTGCATTTAGTGTGTGCTCTTTGCTCTTTGTTTGAAAGAATCATAATCTTCTTTCCTTAGTAGCTAGGATTTTCATTGATCAAAATAAACAACGATTGTTTATCATTATAGATTGCATTTTTAGGAATTTCAAATCAAAATCACGCGATGAACCATTGAAAAGAAAACTTTAAGCAAGATCAACTCTAAAATAAATTTCAATGAAGTTAACAACACTTTGGAACTTAACGCAACACATCTAGAGGTCTAGGCTAGAGACATGTTCCGGTGTCATAAAATCTAGTAACTATCATTTTCATTGAAGGTTGGGTGATTCCTCCTCCTTGATACAACAAGTGCTAGCACGGACTTGTGCTCCCCGTACCGTCGAGTATATATTGGGAGACCACAATAGGCTTATATCCTTTATCCATAGGAAGCTGATTCTGCCACCCTATCGATCGCAATGCACTAAGCACAACATTCAGGAAGATTGACTACCATACGTAAGTCCTTGGTAATTTCACTTTAATTTATCACCAAGGTGTATTTTGCAGTTTTACGACTGGTTTGGTAATCCCTCTATCTAGATTTCCAAAGTAGTCACTTTCGTTCCTTTTTTACTCTTTAAAAGAAAAGGTCCATCTGAGCACTTGTCACCACAGGCTCATTAAAAATTGAAGGGGACTAGAGTCATCTTTAGCTTTTTCTCGACTCTTAAAAACTGAAAAAGCAAAGTTGTGTTAAAGCATCATTAAAATTTATTAATTCGGAATAACATAATTTTACCCCTTAATTTTGAGTTGCTCAAGTAATCCGCAATCATGGAAGAAAGTCAAACAAAACCCCATCATTCGCAAAGACTAGTGAATCAACCATCTTTGACCCTGGAAACGAAACCATTCCGAGAAAAACGGTCTCGTTTAACTGAGTCCAATTCATCTAGTTTATTTGAAATTTTTGTTTCAACATCATCAGAGACTACAGTTATTCTAATCATTTCTGGTACATCTGACTTTAGAACCGATCCTAGTGTAATGGTAGACACTTCTATACCTGAAACAACTCTATCTAGAGTTGATCTAGAGGTTGAAGTTCACTTACCTGAACATCTGGAAGTTGAGTTCTAGAATTCAAAAGGTGTAACCCCTCTAGTATCTGTCACTACAGAAGCTATATCTTCTTCGGCCCCAGAAATATTTTACGGACCTGACAGTCTACCTCTTCCTCTTGGTCTGGTTGCTATAGAGGAAATAGTAGAGGATCCTCCAACTAGTACCCCATTACATTTTGGAACTGGGATTCATTTGTATCCTTCTACTCTTGAGTTTGGTTCTTTTAATCATCCTTCATCACAAGTTCCTGTCAAATCTCTAGGAAATCCTTTGGATAGACTAAACATGTCTATGCAACCATCAACATATAGGACTATATCACCTGATACAACTACGATAGAACTTCCTGTTGCCATTCCTACAATGTTTGTTGGTATATCATTTGTTCCAGCTAGTTATCAACCACTAGAGAGAATCCATTTAGAGGCTGCTTCAGCAACATGGTCTACTTCTATTTATTCATCTGTTGTCCCATCTGGTATTTCTTATGTTGAAACTTAGCAAGTTGATCCAACATGCCAGTATCAATTTGGGTAGACCAGTTTTCAAAGACCGATATATCCTTTGAACACTAGACTGTCGCCATATGGAGGGCAGTATGCTTTTTCATTGTTCCCTCCTAGGAACAACCATATGGGAGTGTACAAAAAAATTCAAGTCAAACCAGAATTACATCTAGTGGTTGGGTACCAATATTGCCATAGCAACCAAGGGTTGTATATTCAATGCAACCAATCCAGCCTGTGTCGAATATTCCCACTACACCTGCTATTATAACTGTGTCACAAGTACAAGCACTTCCTATTGTGTCTCAACCTCAAGTCTCTCAGGTTGCAATACAAAAACCTCTTATCTCTATGACTCAATTACAACCTCAGGTTAGTGCTTCCTTACCTGGAATGACTCAGGCTCAAATGGGTATTATCACTTCGCATCTTGGTCAATTTTCCAGTATTGGTCCAACAACCATGGCTGGTACAATACCAACAACCACAATTCCAGCGAACCCAACCTCAGTTCAGGCTTGGTTAATATCAAACCTACCAAGGACCTGAGCAACAAGGCTTTGTAGGCAATGTACAGCCACATTTTCAAAACGATTATCAACAACCACACTATACTAGTTTTGTCCAACAACCTTATCAAAGTTACCAGCATCAGATACATTATGTTGGTATGCAAAGACCTACTTCTCAGGCAATTCCATCTTATCCCGGGTATGCTTCACCTAACCTGAATCAACAGTTGCCCTTTGTAGCAACTTTAGAATTACCAAATTTGAACCGGTTGACTAATGATCCAATTACATACGCCCCTTGGTGGCCAGCGATTCCTCATAAACTTCCCTCCTATATTCCTAAATTCAATGGAAATCCAGGTGAAGATCCATCGAATCACGTAATGAATTTTCATCTGTGGTGCTCATCTAACACCTTGAATAATGATTCGATTAGGCTTTACCTTTCTCAAAGAACGCTAACTGGTCCAACAGCAAAATGGTATATTGAATTGCCTAGAGCTTCATTCGATAACTTTAGCGCCCTTGACACAACGTTTCTAACCCACTTTCAGTTACCCATAAGGTACGAAACGGTAACAGAAATCCTTACCAACTTTAAACAGACCATGGTCACTCACATATCTAATCATATTCATGAGTGGTGATGTCGTTGTCGAATGGTAAAGACATATGTTCTTGATCACCTCTTAGCTGAGTGGTTTATTAAGTCCTTATTGCCATCTATAACTGAGGACGTGGCAAAATTAGGAGTTGTCACTGAAGAGAAAGTCATTTCTCGTGCTCAATATTTAGACTTGATCTATACTCAGTCTGGCACACTCTACAACAAAATTCCTGATGCTCCTAGACTAGAATTTTCCGTTCCACCCCCTCCAAAATCAAATAGGGACTCTCACACCGATGATGGTGTCATCGGTGTCTCAAGCACGCAAACCGCAAAGTCTCCATCTAAAAAGGCCCTTGCAGTTTCTAGTCAAAAGGCAAATGACAAACCTCTTTCCTCAAAGATTAATGCCGTGTCAACTGATAAGGGAAAAAATCCAAAGCAACCAGGGGGCAAGAAGAAAGGGAAAAATAATAAGAAGAAATAGGAGAATTCAACTCTTGAAAATCTTCTGAAAACCCTATTGGGCAAAAGAAACCTCGCAATCCATGCTACATATGTAATGACGAGCATTGGATGAAAGATTGTCCACATCGAGCTAAGGTTACGAAATTTTTAAAGACTTCAAATACCTTAGCGGTGTTGATTGATCCGTTTCCGAACCCAAAAACCAATCTGGTTGCTATCGATCAAGCTTCCCATCCCAAGTGCTTATGCTATCCATCTCAAAATGGAAAAATGATGCTTTGATATTGACAAGGAACAAAGATTATGGGAATCCATCATCGTCAAACAAATAGGCTACAGATCAGCCTGGTGGTTCGAAAACAACTTCGCCAGAAGTTGTTCCACCCATTATTCCCGAATTAACAATAAAGCCACCAAAGGGAGTCATACATAAATCGACATTTAATCCTCGTGCTTGAGCTGCACAGAATTATAATATGGTGGAAGATATGGTTTAATCGCCATCAGCTATGTCGACGCTTGAAGTACAATATAATTGCCCCTCCCAAAAGCAAGCTTTGTTATCAGCAATAGGTGGGATTGATCTAGCGGAAACCAATCTTGTGGCCTTTAATCATAAAGGATATTCACCTCAGTTACCAGCCCAACTCGCCTTCCTTATACAGGTAAAATCCCTCAATAAAACTATTCATCGAACAATTATTGATGAGGGGGCATCTACCTATATTATGTCAATGAGTTGCTAGAAAACTTTAGGTTCACCACCCTTGTCGCGATCATCAACAACATTAAAGGCATTCGATGGAAGAACATACACACCATATGGGATTTTAAGTAACTTTCAAGTTGAACTGGGGGGCAAGACAGTAGAGATTGAAGTCGAGGTCATTGATGGAAACCTTGATTACAATATCTTACTGGGAAGGCCCTGGATTTATGCTATGGCTGCCATTGTGTCTACATATTTTAGAAAAATTACATTTCCCTTCCAAGGTAGAATTACAATAGTTGACCAAATATCCTTTTTTCCTAACAGTTCACAAGCTACTAGAATCATTCCATTGATCCATGGAAATTCTCAATCACTTCAAAATGTTCGAGTAGATCTCCTAAAAGACCCTTCCTTAATGGGTACTTTTTGTTGTGTGTGGAGCATGATTGTTCAGAGGTCTTTGTTTTAGCCGGATGTATACCCCAAGAAGTTTGTACACCCCTCCACGCGGTCCCCTGGCGGGGGCTCGGGGGCAGCGCCCCCGAAGCTAAAAATAAATGTAAAATTGCCTTGTAAAAGTATAGTAATTTCTAGTCAATCTGGGCCGTTCATTAGGCAGATGATCTGACGGTAGAACTTATGTTTAGTTTAGGGTATTTTTCCCTAGAAGGCAACCCCTCTCTTTGTATGAGGGCATTGTATTGGAGGCTGAGATATAGATGTGTATTCTGTGAGCGAGAAACAGAGAGGTGAGACTGTGAGAGAAAACAGAGGATATTACAGCGGATTTGCTGTAGGTTGTGTCTCTTCATTTTGCTGGATAATAGAAAGGAAGGACTGGCTGTTCGGGGTGGACGTAGCCCAAACTGGGTGAACCACGTATATCCGTGTCTCTCTTGTTTTGTGCGTTTTCTGTGTTTATATTTCTACAATATTTTATGTGTTCCATTGCTTCGTAATATATAATTTTCTAACACTTTTTCCCTCCCGCCTCCACCTCGACTTGCGGAAGTGGCCATGGTGGAAACCTGTCATATGATCTCTTCTAAATCATCTAAGATTAAGAAGAAATTTGACCATTTTGATAGTGTGGATCACCGCGAGGTATTGCCACCAAGCCCTATAGAATATTTGTAGCAATCAATTTTCTGGGCCTAGGCGGCAAACCCAAATCAGCACTCAACGAGCGTTTGGATAGATAGGTCTCTAAAGTATGGTACCTCTTCTGATCCTTGATCTCGTATACATTCCACAGACAAAGGAATCATCCAGTCAATGATGATAGGAGAGATGTCGTGGAAAGATTACCACCATCGTTCCCACCTTCAGGATAACAATGAAGATTATTCAAGCGACCTCAATCATCCTTCAGTTTTTTATTTTTGATCAAATACTGTAAATACAATGCATTCCGAGTGAAATCTGTCCGATATTGAAGAAACTATTGCCATTAATATCTCGACCAAACCTAATGTTGTAGAGAATATTCACGTTGGCAAATATTGTTCTCCATCAGAACTGGAAATCTACTTCGCTCTCTTTCGTGAATTTAGAGATGTCTTTGCATGGTCATATGAAGAAATGTCAGGAATTGACTCAAGAATTGTTGAACATGAAATAAAGATGTATCCAGATGTCAAACTAGTACAAAAATCGCTTTGACCTATCCATTCGAAGAAAGCTATTGCCATTAAGACAGAAGTTGAAAAAATTTTACATGCTGGTTTCATTTACCCTGTTCCTCTTACTGATTGGGTGTCGAACATTGTTCCTGTAATGAAAAAACAAGGAACAATTAGAGTGTGAGTCGATTATAGGGATGTAAATAAAGCATGTTTGAAGGACAACTATCCTACAACCTTCATCGACCAAATAATTGATGAATGTGCCAGATGCAAAATCTTTTCATTCATGGATGGATTTTCCAGATACAATCAAATCAATATCCACCCACAGGACCAGTTGAAGATTGCATTTAAATGTCTATGGGGCACATTTGCATATCGTAAATTACCTTTCGATTTTAGGAATGCATGGGAAACATTTCAGAGGGAAATGAACTATGCCTTCCATGACATCAAACACATCATTCAACCATACCTCAACGATCTACTGGCTCATTCGGGAAAGCAGACTGATCATCTGCAGCATTTGAGAGCCATATTTCTACGTTGTTGACACTACAAGATACGACTCAATACGCATAAGTGTATGTTTTGTGTTGGTTCTGGTTGACTACTTGGTTTCGAAGTTTCTAAGGATGGAATTTGACTCGACCCATTTAAGGTTTAGGTAATCCTTGACATGCCTCCACCTTCAAATTTATTTCAGATTCAGAGACTCCAGGGCAAAGCTAACTTTCTGAGGAGGTTCATTCCACATTATGGTGAACTCGCTAAAGGTTATACATGTCTTTTGAAAAAATAAGTACCCTTCCACTGGGATCAGGTTGCACAAGCTTCCTTTGATGCTTTAAAATATTCACTAATAAAGGCATCATTAATGTACGCTCCTGACTATCAAAAAGACTTTAACCTGTATCTCGCCGCTGCAGATACGACCATCGCCATGGTTTTAGTGCAAGAAGATAATGTAATTTAACATCCTATATATTATTTAAGTCGCAACCTTAATGATACAGAAAGCAAGTACTCCTATGTTGAAAATCTGGCTTTAGCAGCCGTTCAAGAAGTACAGAGATTCCGACACTACATTCTCTTTCAAAAAACTACCATTGTGTCAGATTGCAACCCTATGACCTACATTCTGTCACGTGAATTGCTAGGGGGGGAATATTCCAAATGGATAGCCATTTTGCAGGAGTTTGATCTAGAATTCACCAAATCCAAATCAAAGAAATCTCTCGTCTTTGCAGAGTTACCTTGTGACCTTCCCTTGTCATCCAACGATTTAACATCCAAAGCATCAATCATGGATGAGACTCTGTTTCTGATATCGTCAAGAGATTTGTGGTATGGGGATATACTGGTCTATCTCCAAACCCAAAATTCCAGGCCTAACACCTCTCGCTCTAAACAGCGACGTATTCGATACCAAGCCAAAGACTACTTGATCATTGGTGATACGATTTACCATCGTGGTGTCGATACAGTTATACAATGATGCTTCACACATGAGGAGGCCAAAAAAGTTTTGAATGATTGTCATTCAGGTGCTTGTGGGGGGCATCTATCTAGTTACACTATTGCATAAAAGATCTTACGAGCAGGTTATTTCTGGCCCACCATATTCAAAAATTTCATAACTGCAGTCAGAAGTTTCCATGCTTTTCAGATTTTGATCGCAAAACTAGATTACTACCTGCACCACTACATCCAGTAGTTGTTGTTGGGCCATTCACTAAATGGGGCATTGATTTCATGACATGTAACCCCACCTCGACTGGGGGGCATCGGTATATTATAGTCGATGTTGACCATTTTACAAAATGGGCCGAGGCAATGCCTGCATTAAACAACAGCAACGAAATGGCTGCTCTTTTCTTTTTTGATCATGTAGTTTCTAGATTTGGTGTTCCACGGGCTATAGTCATATATCTTTCCTTCTTTCTTATGTACCTTTCCGGATCATAGTACAAGTTTACAAAATGATCGTGTCAGGCACTATCATAGATGAGGGTGTGTCAATGAGTATCCTTTCCTCAACTGCTTGGAAAGTGCTTGGTTTTCCATCGCTTATGCTTGTTACACAGAATTTCTCAGGCTTTAAAAAGGGAACTAGACGACCGTTAGGGATCCTTCCTATGTTACCGATAACTTTGGGAAGGAAAACCATTCACTTGAACGTGATGGTAGTCCCAGGACCTTTAGATTACAATCTACTCCTTGGACGTGACTATGTTTACAACATGGAGGCTATTGTTTCAACACTCTTTCGAGTGATTTGTTTTCCGCATGAAGGCAAAATTGTCACCATTGACCAGCTTTCATTCCCCGATTCAAGCATACCTCCAAGTTGATTATCATCCCTAAATGGTTCTTGTACATCAGCAGTGTCTCTTCAACCTTCATTCCATCCACCTAATTACCACGAGTAGTTTGGTGAATGCAACGAAGCTTAGGGGGCATGCACCCTCGTCTATTTGGCAGACGAACCCAACTGAGAAGATAGGTTTCCCTGTAAGTTAAGTGATTGGTTTGACACACCATTCACATCTGTCTATTTGGCGAACAAAGCCAAGGAAGTGTTTTGTCTAACCGCTGACAAAAAACCATCCTTCTTAACCACAGTGATTTCCATATGGTTACTATAGACTCTCCTTTTCATCATGTTAGGGGCATGCAAACTTTTTTTAATTTCATTTTCTAGCTTTTTAGCTTTTTTTAGCTTTTTAACTCCTTAGGTTAGGTGATTGGTCCAACACACCATTCACCTTTGTCTACGCTGCAGATGAAGTAAGGGAAGTATTTTGTCTAATCGCGGATGAAACTATCCTACCTAACCTCAATAGTTCCTTAGCTTTTTAGTTTTTCTAGCTTTTTAGTTTTTCTAGCTTTTTGGTTTTGACTTTTCTAGTTTTTTAGTTCACATAAAAAGAAAAACTAAAAACTGAGCATATGTTTTCGCATGGTTCAAGCTTGTTAAAAAATAAACCTACCACTAAGCATAGTTTCCGCAAGGTTCAAGCTCGGTAAAAAATGAACCCGCCTCCAGTAAATAACCTCTATGATTGCCATGCTATCAGCCTTTTGAGCCTTGGTTGTGTACCACCCATCACCTCCATCCTTTTGGCCAATCATATGCATCCACTCGGTTGTTTGGGGAACACCTGCGATGAGTGGTCTTGTTAGCCAACCTCTTCACATCACCATGTTTTGAGAAGTTCCAAACTGACCCGGAACCAGTTGCTACCCTAGACACCACTCGTTCCTTAAAAATGAGCCTTCTTTAAACCCTTTTCAGACTCGTTAAAAATGAAAATATTTTCGAACAATTGGCCTTTCCAGCTCGTTAAAGTGATGGGAAATGCCATCCCTCCTGTAGATTTTAATCTTTTTCGAACCTAAGGGATTATCTCACAAAAAAAATTCGAGCGCTTGTCTTTTTCGGCTTGCTAAAGTGATCAAAAAGTCATCCCTTTTGTATTATTTTAATCTTTTTCGAAGCAAATGGATTATGCTACGAAAAAGAACTTCTGGACTCTCCTTTCCGTCCCTTTCCAAACTCTCTAAACATGAAAAGAATCGAGTTATTCTTGTCATTAAACTCGTTAAAACAATAGCGGCAAACTCATCTTAAACGAGACAGAGTTTCCTTTCCATCCTTTTTAATACTCTTTAAATATTATCCTTGTCGTTAAACTCATTAAAACAATAGCAACAAAGTTGTCCACACAGACAAGAACAAGTTTCACTGTCGCTAGACTCGCTAAAACATAGCAACAGGTTTGTTCAAAGGGCAAATTATAGAACAAGCATATGTTATCCTCCTCAAGCTTGACAAAAATAAAAAGGTACTGGTCAGCAATGACTAGGGAAAAAGGGAAGAAAACTTGAAAACTTTATGGTAGCAGGTCGCTCTTGAACATGACAATTTCACTCCATCACCATGATTGAATCGGGTTGGGTTATTCGCTTCACCGATCATTTCACCATTGGTATCCATCCATTTTTGGGGTTAATGCTACCAATCCATCTCAGTGTCACCGATATGTTCAAGAGAAGTCATTCAGTCGAGAATTCACCATCTAGTTAATGTCTCATCCACTGCAATACCTTCAACCTCCATTTTTCATGACCGCCATTCCTGAACCTTGTGTCGTTGATCATTTTCACCTCCAGAAAATCATTTGCTTCGTTTCGTGTCGTAGATGTGGGATACATTAAGGCCCTCCTATGACAGGTCACTTCTTGTCGACATCAGCTCATTATCCAAGAAGTTGACTTAGAAACAACCCTTTTAGTACTTTGAAGCTTGCATGCCTCAATGGCAAGTTTCTCACTTTCGGCGACAGGTTGACATCAATGGCCTTCGATCAAAAGATTTTGCGTGGTGTTCGACATCGGATCATATATTCACACCACGTGAATTTAACTGTAGTACCTTGAGGGTCATTATCATTATCGGTGATTCCTCTCGCGTCTATTAATAGCTCACATTATTGGCTAGTAATCAGGTGATGTCTTTCCATGTTCGACTTCAGAACATCTTTTCACATGGATTGACTTGTACATAGGGCAAAGATTGAACGAGTTTGAAGACCCTGGATATAGTTTCATCCATCCGGGTTGTGATTTATTTAGGGATATAAAGACATCAAATGTACACAGAAGCTGCACAGATGGTCATCTAAGCCAAGGAGGATGACTCTACATATGAAGAATCATTAGTCTGCAACTGCATACGATTATCTATTCTATGTACATGAAATGAATTTATAAAGCTAAGCATGGGAATGCCTGCCTCAGCTAGATCATGAAAATTATATGATGATGATGTTTTGTATCGTATCTTATACAGGTCACCTTCTAGTTTCGAAACCTTAGATCCTCATGTTAAAGCATTTCACCCGACATCAAAGATTTACAACTTCATGCTTTAAGGGGCAACTGTTATAGACATATTTGGGCACTTCAACCCCAATCTTATATGTCAATAAACTAGGGCCCTTTAACCCCTAAAAGTGTTGTTTCATACTCTAAAATATCATGGTCAATTGATTACATCATTCCCCAAAAGTTCCACCTAAAAAACCATCCAGAACTGACCTAAACTGGACCTTACTAACTGCTCCACTATCAGGGTGCGATGCATACTGACTTCTACACTAGCTAGGTGTGATGCATACTGATGAGGCCTTCTGTAGGGTGTGATGAGTGAGGATGGACAAATGTCCGAGACAATTTGCTAAGTGGATGCTCATGGAATCTTCTAGAAACTTCTCCTATGACACTTGCCTCTCTGAATTCGCCCAGGGATGCGTATGAGATCCAAGAAATCTCTAAGTGGAACCAAATGTAACAAGTGGAATTAAACTAATCAAAACCTAGAGATGCCTCACTCCCTTGCACACATCTATAAATGGATCCATCATCTAAGAGATCCAAAGGCTGGAATTTTGTAATTTGTAAGGAAGTGCTAATAGTTTGAGTCTAAGAAAGAGTATTGTATTCTTGGGTGATCTTGATTTTCATGAGGTGAAGAGGGCTTTGATGCTAGGGGGATGATGCTAGATCAGAAAACTGGGTTGTAATTCTCCCTTTTATTTAATAAATTTCTTTGATTTTTCCTCCATACAATTATGTATTTGTGAATGTTGTTATTTGTGAATGCCATTGTATGTTCATTGTATTTCTAATTCTGCAATGCTTATGATATAATAGATCAAGATGCTTTGATGGTGTTTTGTTACTTTGTTTCTATAGGTATTCTCTAAGCGGGATAAGTAGGAGAGGAGCTGCAAGCTCTGTCAAGGGGGAGAGAGATCAAGCAAGGAGTTAAGCGAAAGATCTAGGTTGGTTCCTTTGCCTCTCTCTTATCTATCATACATAGAGGAAATCGCAAATTTCTTTAAACTGTTTGTTTCTAGGGTAGCTGCCAATCCTAGAGGGCTAGTCGATTGAAAAGACACTAGTTTTCCTAGAAACAATAGTGTCTATGCTGATGTTCAAGTGTGTGCTGGTGGTCATGCATATCAACTTGCCAAAGTACATGTTCAGCCCCAGTTCGACTTGCTTCTTGTCTTCGCCTTGGTGAGTGTGTTGAATGGGTTGGATTGCATGTGTGCACTCAATGACATGCATGATGTTGAATCCCTTGCATGCGATCAACAACACTAATCACCATGTCTGCTCTATGTCAGCTGCTAGGATGGATCTTTAACTTGTACAGGCATAGTTTCATTCGTCAGTGCATGTTGCGCTCACTACTATTCTCATTCCTGTTGCAACTCATTCTTCTATGTGTGTAGCTTCATGTTCTTCCTGAGTTGTTGCTTTAGCACATGAAACTCCTTCTTTGTTCCATTCTCTGTCTTCGCATGACCTTCATGTCATGTCGCCACCTCATAGGCGGAGTCTCCAAAGTTGCTTTCATCATCAATGGATCTTCTTGAGCTTGCAACCTTGTTCTTCCTTCGTGTTGTCAACAACCCTCCTCTTGCATTCATTTCTTTTGGTATGTTTTCTTCAACTGTTTTTCATGATGCTACTCGTTGTGATGATGTTCTTGTCATATCTTGATGTCCTTGTCTATGAAAAAGTTGATATCTTCATGCGTAGGCAAGTCCATAGACACTTGATTGACTGCATCCCCAAGCGTGCTCGGAATAGTGTCTTTGTCTATGATCTCCTAGAAACCATTCTACCTGTACTGCTGAGAGGTAGATGAACACCTGCTATACCTAGAGACATGGAAACACTCATGGAAAGCAATATGTCAGTCAAAAACCAAAATGGACATGAGAACTGACTTGCAACATACCTAGGTGGATGATGATGAAGGTTGCGCAATTTCGTCCGGGAAGTCGAGAGACTGACTGCCAAGACTGCACAAGGCATAGTCTGGGCTTCTGGGATACTGACTGACTGCTGGAACTGTGTGATGCATAGTTGTTGAGCCTTGCAATAGGTATTTATTTACTCTTGATTATTGTCTTTTTCCTCCTCCTTTATCCATTTTGTGTCATGATATAATAACATATTGATAGTATTTTGATAAGGAATGAATGAAACTGCTCCTAATACGATTTGACCGACCAAACTAACTCTCATTACTTTTTATGTAGAAAAATAGCAGATGGAACAGCTATTGTTCCAAAGTGGGAACAGAAAAAGTTAATCAAGGGAAATGACACGCATCGTGTGTATTCGAACCAAGGAACGAATCAAGAAGATCAGCGCAAGCTGGAAGAATTGTCTGAAGATAGCATTTAATTGTGAATCCCTCGGGATCTCCTGATCCTGAGGTATCACGTTTATCTTTTTCCTTTTGACTATAAAAGGGAAAATTGAAGAGGGATATCTCATATTTTACTTCAATTGTAATTTTAATTTACAGAAGCATGATTATGAAGAACAAGATCATATTGTAATGACAAGTGACTTTGATGATTAATACATAACGTGCATTGTTGTTCATTCGGATATTCTGAAGTAGCTAAGTAGTGTTCGTTGGTGGCTAGGGCCCGATCTCTGGTGGATCTTATTGTTGTTCCTTGTTTTATGATTTTTCTGTTTCCTGCAAGTTTATTCTTCTTTATAGATTTGCAGTTGATTTATTTTCACTAATTCAGATTTTTGGTATTCATTTCATTAATGCACAATCCTAGTTGGTTTTATTTAATTTATGTCATGGATTGAATTAGTTATCAGTTAAAGAATCATTTTTGGTTAACTAAAGAATAGAGCATGATTGATTAAATGCTTTCATTCTATCCAGTAGTTTAAGTCCAGCTGAAAGAGCTCAATTAATGCTATGGTGCTCTCAGTTGATTATCATTTGAACTGGTTGATTAAGATTGAATTATGGTTTTGTTTGATATTGAGTCATGATGCTTAGATGAATTATTTCCCTTAAAGTTACAAGCTTGAGATTTATGATTGTATCCGTTTACTTTTGTATTGAATTTAATAACTTATTTTAAAGCATTACTCTCTGGAATTATAGCTTGCACATATTGTGTATAGTCTTGGAATAAAAATACTTACCCAAGTTGATAATTAATGTGAGGCAATTAGGATTTTTGAAAGACACATTTTAGCACCCAACATTTTGGCATCATTTCTGGGGAGAGTGTTGCCATTTTACAAAGAGTGATGTATGTTTGATGTTTGTTAGCTGAGAGAGAATTGGGTATTAAAAACGGGAGGTAAGAACCTTCATAACGAGCAAGTAAAATGCTCGCTCCTCCACCCACTTTCTAGCAGAATTGCGTAGTAATTTAAGGTAGAAATGAACATTTGTATTTTTGTATGAATGACTAAGAAGAAAATATCAGAAAAGATATAATCCTCCCCCCAAACCTGAAAAATCTAAGGGACCGGTGACCCTTGGATAATCAGCCTTTATTGACGAAATCATAAGAAAAGTTGAGTCTCAGTCATCAATAGGACCCCAAACTGTTGCTACCAGACATCCTACTATTTCCCTTCAGGCCACAGGATCACCATCTGTAGCTAATGCTGATTCACAGTAAGACTGAAGGGTCTGAACAGAGTTTTCAAGATATTGAAAGTTCACAACCACGCCCTTCATAAGAAGGGAATTCTTGCAACCTCCATGAAGGAGAAGGAGAAATAGGTAATCTTGAAATTAAATCATCAGAACCTAGATCTCCTGAAGTAGTGATTGAACAGAGGACACCTAGTGTTCTAGATCAAGGTAGCGTTGTTAGAATCATTCCAGCCTCTTCTGGACATCCTAGGAACAACTCTCCAGCTCTAGAGATCCCTGAAGAATATTGGCATATTTTTTACCAAATGGCCAATAATCAACGACAACCCCAAACCTCTACATTACAATACCCTATTGTGGACACAGTTGTCAATGCCCCCATGAAAGCTATCCCATTACAGAATATTCCTACCTTTCATGGGTTAACTTCAAAAGACCCTGATGCATTCCTTTTCAAATTCGATGTCCTATGTAGGGTTTATGATTACACCACCGACCCCCAGAAGCTGAAACTGTTCCCCTCTACTCTAAAGGGAGCAGCCCTACGTTGGTTTATGCGACTTGGTGGAGGTACCATAAATGACTGGGAATAGATGAAAACATCCTTCCTTAAAAAATACCAAGATTATTGCCGAACTAGAGAACTAAAAGATGAAATCTTTCAAATGGTAGCTAAACCTAACGAGACTCTAGAATAATATGTGGAGTGTTTCCAATATAATCTGCAAAGATCTCCTTATGCAAATCTGCCTGATAATGTTCTAAAAACCATAATGATTAAAGGTATGAAGGACCAATGGGTAGAAACACTGAATATAAGGGTAAGGATGATATTTATCAAGATGATTATGACAATATTATAGACTTGTGCATCAGGTGCTCCAGGGGCAGTACAAGGCTGAAACCAGCTAGACGCGATGTGATCACCAAAGATATCAAAGCCTTAGGAGGAAGCATTACAAGAGTCGAAATCAATAATCTATTGGAAGATTTCAAGACTGATATCCTGGGGACTCAGACGACACAATTGGATATCATGCAAGCTAAATGAAAGAAGGCCGAAGCATAACAGAACCTGGATATTTTCTATCCCCATTGCAGAAAGAAACATAGACATAAAGAATGCCCAATAGATATGATACAAACATGTGCCATATGCACTAAGGAGCATGCCATGAAAAGTTGCCCATCGCTTCTACGATTAAAATCAGTCTTCAAGGAAGTGGAAGAAGAAGTGGAACTAGTATATCTACTGAACCAGCATCGCCAATGGCAAGCACGTCAGACAGGTATGCCTACCAATCCATCTTCACTCTTTCCTCCCTTGCAATAAAATTCTTAGCAATATTCAGGGGCAGCATGGCAGAACCAGCCACCTTTCTCTACTTGGCCACCTCAAACATTTTCTATGCCACCATGACCCAACCAGTCAAATCCAAACAATAATTTTCCAAATCCCTCTTACCCTCCACCATTCTGGCAAAACAATTCGTATTCATCTCAATGGTCCCCTTCCACCTCACAGAATCAGAACTGGCAATCAAATTGGCAAAGATCCACGAACCAGACTATTGGCATAGTTCCTCTATCTCAACCAACTTTACCAACACCTTACACGTTGTAGTAGAATCCTCAATCTAACTCCCAGCTCAACCCAACCTAAATCCCAATAACAGACCAATCCATTCAGTACAAATCATTGAGGGTCTAGACCCTGAAGCTGAGTTGAGAGAGTGTATTGAACTGAAGTTAAGATTTGGATGCATAATCGCTCCAGACGAGGATAAAAATATGCAACCTGAAGAACCACACCCAAATAAGCCTTTAACTGTAGAGGATCAACAAGGGGAAGATACAGTCAGGTAAAAAACTCCCGAATAGATCATAACTACTTCCCACCATTCACGGATAGATTGATGATACTGCGCCCAAATGAATATCCCGACTTTGATCTTCTGGGTGAACTCAAGAATATATGTATAAAAATACGCGTCCTCCAAGCTATTCAAGGCATTCCAATATATGCCAAAACTATTACGGAATTGTTTATAAACAAGTTTGTGAGGAAAACAAAAATAACCCCAATTGTCCATGTTGTCGGGACTTTTTCTGATTTATTACTAGGCAAAGAGACACCTGTAAAATATGAAGACCCAGGAAACCCCATTGTCATAGTACAGATAAATCGCCACTCTTTTCCCAATGCTTTACTTGATTTAGGGGTAGCTATTAACATTCTCACAACAACAACTTGTGAAATGCTTGGCATCACAGACTTGGAACCAAAAACTACCTTGCTAGAACTTGTTGACTGCTCAGTCATTAGGCCAGAAGGAACATTACCGGATGTGATGGTTTCTGTAAACACTTGGGAATATCCGGCAAATTTTTTTATTATTAACCCTAGGAACCGGCTAGATGGACATCCCTTAATTTTAGGAATGCCTTAGCTAGCAACCGCGGATGCTTATATCAGCTACCAGACATGTATTATTACCATAATAATAGGGAATGATGTGAAGAATCTAGCCTTATACCCTCCTACTCAGCCAAGCCTAACCATTATAAAAACTAGGAAGCAACCTATAACATATTTAACAGAAAATATTCGGTCACCATTGACTGTGGCAGATGCCCTTGAAATTAAAAACCAACAGAAGATGATGTCATTAATACTTTTATCAATCACCCTGCTATAGTGTCTAGTTTGAAATGTCGCATGATTAAAGCAATCCTTGACAATGAACTTGAAGAAGATTCCCTGAGAAATATCAATGACCAACCAATACTAACAACCACTGTCTATAATAGCAAACCTATCGAAATTGAGCCAGGGAAGATCCTGAACATTAACTGTAATTTGAGTGATGACCAACAACAAAAACTTATTCAAGTCCTTATAAAATATAAAGGGGCTTTTGCGTGGGATTACCTAGACATGAAAGGGATTGACCCTCAGCTATGCATGTACCAAATTTACACTGAAAAGGATGCAAGACCCATTCAACAAACTTAGCGTAGATTAAATCCTCACCTAAAGGATATTGTTAAAGAAGAACTTCAAAAACTATTATATGTGAATTTTATCTATCCTATATCTGGCAGTAAATGGGTTTCTCCATTAGTTGTGGTCCCCAAAAAGAATGGGAGGTGGCGGATATGCATTGACTACAGAGAACTCAACAAGGCAATGCAAAAAGACCATTTTCCCCTTCCATTCATCGATCAGGTCCTAGATACACTGGCAGGGAAGAAATTATTCTCTTTCCTGGATGGCTTCAGTGGTTACAACCAAATTCAGATTGCCCCCGAAGACCAGGATAAAACTACTTTTACCTACCCGTGGGGAAATTTTTCTTACAGGATATTACCTTTTGGATTGTGCAACGCACCTGCTACATTCCAAAGATCTATACTCAGTATTTTTGCATACTTGATAAATGAAGGATTGGAAGTGTACATGGACGATTTCACACCCGATGGAGATGACTTCGAACAAGCATTACAGACATTGGAAAATGTCCTGGAGCGATGTATTGCTACTAGGATATGCTTAAGCCACGAGAAGTGCCATATGATGATGACATAGGGTCTGATCCTGGGTCATTTCATTTTAGCAATTGGAATTCAGGTAGATCCAGCAAAAATACAGGTAATTATCTTATTAGCTACTCCCTGCAATCAAACATAGGTATATAGTTTTCTGGGATTTGTAGGATATTATCATAGATTTATAAAGAACTTCTCATAGATTGTTGCACCATTATATGCCTTACCAAGAAATATTGATTTTATATGGACTGACATATGTGGCATTGCCTTTACAGAGTTGAAACGGCTACTATCAATAGCACTAGTATTAAGAGGCCCAAATTGGGATATACCATTCCAAATTTCATCAGACGCGTCAGATTCAGCCATTGGAGTATTTTTTGGTCAAGAAGAATACAAGAAACCCTACGCTATATATTACATTAGCAAAAAATTAACTCATGTTGAGTTGAATTACACAGTAACAAAGAAAGAGTTTCTAGATGTTATTTATGTTATTAACAAATTCTGACACTATAAAATGGGATACCCTATAGTTCTGTATACTGATCACTTTTCTATCAAATATTTAGCTAATAAACCTATTACAAATGGAAGAGTGACAAGTTGGTTACTAATTTTGCAGGACTTTGACATAACTATAAAGGATCGACTATGGAGGGAAAATCTTGTGGTAGATTTACTCTCCAGAGTGCCAAGAATAGACGATGCAATGGCGGTAGAAGACCAGTTCCCGAATGAACACCTGTTTGTTGTGGCCGTAAAAACACCAAGGTACGTAGATGTGGCGAATTACTTAGCAGTGGAAAAACTACCCAAACATCTAACACCTAGAGAAAGGAAATTAATAGTGTAGCACAACAATCAGTTCTCTTGGATCGGGGGATACCTTTTCCACACAGGGGTCGATATGCACATCCGTAGGTGTATCAGGGAAGACGAAATTTATGATATCTTAAAAGCCTGCCATGATGGACCTTGTGGTGGAAATTTTGCAGACCGCAGAACTGGACATAAAATTTGCAAATGGCCTACTGTTAGCCCACGATTTTTAAGGATGCTAAGAAATTTGTCCAGGCATGCGATAGTTGCCAAAGGATGGGCCGCCCTGGCCAATCTGATGAGATTCCCCTGCATCCACAGCTAGTGATAGAACCCTTTGAGCGATGGGCATTAGATTTCGTCAGGCCAATCAACCCACCATCCAATCAGAAATCATATATATTGGTTGCAATAGAATACGTGACTAAATGGGTGGAGGCAGTAGCATTACTAAGAGCAACAGAGGAAATAGTGATTAATTTTCTTTTAGAAATTTTTATGCGATATGGCTTACCCAGAGAAGTAATTACTGATGGGGGGCCACAAGATTGCTACTACACTGAAGAATCATCACATTATCCATAGAATTACCTCTTCGTATCACCTACAGGCAAACAAGCAGGTGGAGAGTACCAACAAAGTAATTGAAGCTATTCTAACGAAGACAGTCTTGTTGCACAGATGATATTGGGTTACTCGAATGCCAGAGGCCTTGTGGGCATATCGCACAACTTGGAGGAACACTACTAGACACTCTCCATATCAGCTAGTATTTGGTAAGGAACCCATTTTCCCCATAGAATTTGAGATACAAAAACTAAGTATAGCGCAGGAAGTGGGACTAGATTTAACTGAAGCCTAGATTAACAGACTACAACAAATAAATGAATTAGATGAAATTCAACTATTGTCTCTATAGCATATTGCACTCATTCAACAACAAAGAGCCAAATGGCACGATTCCCTGATTAAGAAAAATACATTTCATGAGGGTGACTAGGCACTTCTTTACAATTCCAGGTTTCAAGACATCCCTGGTAAACTACAGACTAGGTGGTTAGGACCCTATGAAATAAAGGAAGTACATGACAATGGCACTCTTACATTGGCCACCATTGATGGGTCTGCTTTTTCCTTTAAAGAAAATGGGCATCGGGTGCACCTCTACCAAAAACCACTTACAAGAGAATCCTCTTACCAACAGATACGCGAAGACTCCACCTTGCA
This sequence comes from Pinus tabuliformis, assembly GCA_031772625.1. NCBI lineage: Eukaryota > Viridiplantae > Streptophyta > Pinopsida > Pinales > Pinaceae > Pinus > Pinus tabuliformis. Next base: position 661,201,168 of record CM062804.1, read on the forward strand.
AATTCTAGCTGTAGAAGGCAATACTTTTATTTCATTTCGTAAAAAATTGTAAATATGATTACTGATTTGATTTTCTGCGTTTTTTATTTGTTTGTTGTTCCCACTTTGGAACACCACTTTTTTGCTTTTGTTTTTCCCACTTCAGAACATCACTTTCTCATTTTTGTTGTTCCCACTTCAAAACAACACTTTTCTATTTTTGTTATTCCCACTTCAGAACAACACTTTTTCATTTTTGTTGTTCCCACTTCGGAACAACACTTTTTTGTTTTTGTTGTTCCCACTTCATAACAACACTTTTTCATTTTTGTTGTTCTCACTTTTGGAACAATACTTTTTCGTTTTTGTTGTTCCCACTTCGAAACAACACTTTTTTGTTTTTGTTGTTCCCACTTCGGAACAACACTTTTTCATTTTTGTTGTTCCCACTTTGAAACAACACTTTTTCATTTTTGTTGTTCCCACTTTAGAACAACACTTTTTTGTTTTTGTTGTTCCCACTTCGAAACAACACTTTTTTGTTTTTTTTGTTCCCACTTCGAAACAACACTTTTTCGTTTTTGTTGTTCCCACTTCAGAACAACACTTTTTCATTTTTTTTGTTCCCAAAACTTTTTTTTTTTGTTGTTCCCACTTTGAAACAACACTTTTTCATTTTTGCTATTCCCACTTAGGAACAACACTTTTTCATTTTTGTTGTTCCCACTTCGAAACAACACTTTTTCATTTTTGTTGTTTCCACTTCGGAATAGCACTTTTTCATTTTTGTTGTTCTCACTTAGGAACAACACTTTTTCGTTTTTGTTGTTCCCACTTCGAAACAACACTTTTTCGTTTTTTTTTTGTTCCCACTTTGGAACAACACTTCTTCATTTTTGTTGTTTCCACTTCGAAACAACACTTTTTCATTTTTGTTGTTCCCATTTCAGAACAACACTTTTTCATTTTTGTTGTTCCCACTTATGAACAACACTTTTTTGTCTTTGTTGTTTCCACTTAGGAACAACACTTTTTCGTTTTTGTTGTTCCCACTTTGGAACAACACTTTTTCATTTTTGTTGTTCCCACATTGGAACAACACTTTTTCATTTTGTTGTTCCCACTTCGGAACAACACTTTTTCATTTTTGTTGTTCCCACTTAGGAACAACACTTTTTCGTTTTTGTTGTTCCCACTTTGGAACAACACTTTTTGCATGTTTGTTGTTCCAACTTTGGAACAACACTTTTTGTTGTTTGTTTTTCAAACAACACCTTTTTCTCTTAGTGTGTTTTGCTGTTCCCATTTTTGAACAACTATTGTTGCATGTTTGGAACAACATTTTTTCTTCTTGATGTCATGTGTTTTCTAAAAAACACCCTTTTCCTTGCATTATTATGATGTTGAAAAACACTTGCAAGATTATTCCTAGCACATCTCAACCCCATTTTTCTGATTCCCTTTCATGGCATGAAGTACAATACTTTTATGAGGATAAGAATTATGGATTCTATTCAAGCAGGTGAATACCCTCAACGTTATGATATTTAACAAGCAGCTTCTTGATGATAGATTTTTTTTTTTTTTAAGGAGCACACAATTATTTATATATTAATTTACTGTATTGAGTTCTGTTGTATATGATACTGATTGATCATCTTTACCATGTTGTTTCCACCCTTCTTGGTTATAATCTTCTCTGTCTACTATAAGTGAGATTATGGGTATATTTTTTTCTATTGACATGTTCAACTTCTTCCACCATCCCTGATCTTAAGGAGTATTCATCCTCCCTCTATTTATTATAAAATGTGTAATAACAACAAAATTTAGCTTACAGATAGAGGATAGGAGGTCTCATTAAGAGCTGGCCTACCATGTTCATAAGGATGTAGCAATGTGACGTTCCCACTATGGACACTACACTAGGGTTATGATCCATTGGATGGCTAAAATATCCTTGGAATAGGAGGTCTCATCATGAGCCGACCTTATCACTTTTGCTACTTCCCAGTGAATGGAAGTGTGATCATCTTGTTACCATTCCAGCACACTGATCTCTTCTGTAGAAATAACAATGGAATTCTCCAACTGTAAATTGAGGATCCTGGCTCATATTGGTTAAAAAGCAACTCTGTCGAGACTATGGACGCCTGTTGGCAACGGAAGCTATGCTTATGGTATTGAAGTTCTATTTTCAACATCAATAATTATTACAATACCCTCTTCTTACTTTTCTTTTTATCAGAGAAATTATTTCCCTAATTTCCCCCTACCTTGAACCTTTATGCATGAGTTAATTTTTTTAATCAATCATATCATGTTTAGCTGGAATATCGTCAGCAAAGCATCTTTTTCTTGCATATTGATGTTCTATTTCCTTACCGCATAACCTATCATCAACCAAAGCATCTTGTCTCTTATCAATAACCATCATTACACACCTCAACTTCATTATATCCATACCTTTTACAATCCTTTCATTAATATACGTACTCTATCTCATTTACTACCGTATCTTTCACCCTTGTACATTGCAGTCAGAACAACATTTCCCTGTCCATTCGGTCGTAGGTGACCTCTCATCTTGAAGGAGGGAGGGGACCTCCATTATACTCATGCATGCGTTATAATTGTTTTATTGGATTTCATAGGTTGATATGGTATTCTATGATCACGCGACATGTGGCAAAATAATAGTCCTCGAATTAATTAATTCTCATAGAAATATCATTTAACATTGTAAAACTTAGCTGTTACAACTACTTGTTGTTCTATCTCTCTGTTGCTATTTGTTGTTGTGTTTTCTCCACTACACTAATCCTTTGCAATATTAGGAAGAACTCAAGCATTATGGGTGGTAAGACAGTGCGCCGAGAACCTTTAGTGCTAGAAGTCTCCGACAGAGCTAGGGAAATTCTGGTCCACGCAGGGTGGATATCATATTTCACAAGATTTCAGCCCCCTAGTGAGGAAATCACTATTGAGTTTCTACAGCATCTGCAGAATGGGAAATCCCTGGTGAGAGGTAGAAGAATCACAGTATCATACACTGTAATAGCTGAAGTATTTGGGTTGTCGGTGGAAGGAACTATATGGCCAAAAAAACACGTAATGTTGCAAGACGCAATGGACATTTTCAGAGATGTAGATGAGGAATTAACCAAGAAAGGCAAGGGCATACAAGAATCTTCTCTGGAAAAACCATGGCATGAGTTTCCAAGTGTTTTCCAGAGGTACATTACCTGTGATGGATGACGAGACGTGGTAATACCATGACAACTCAAACTTTTAGTTGTTTTAAAACTAAATCTCACTGTTAATCTGCCATCATTCTTGAATTCATTGCTGCATGATACTACCAATAGAATAAGGCAAGCTAGGCACCCTCAAACTGTAGTTAGCCACCATGGATTGATTAGACTAATTGTTATCCATAACCTTGTTCAACAAAACTTAACTTGGGATGGTCTCATAATGCCCCTAGAGATTAGTCAAAACCCTATAATCTGAAATCCTGCAATCTTGGAGATAAGCCAACAAAGCACTATTCTGAAAAGGAAAAGGACTACCCACTCAAACATTAAACCCCATAAGCGCAGGCGGTCTACAAGGTTACATCTAGCCCAGAGAATGTCTGTAAATCCACAAGATAGCATTGAACAACCTGTGGAGCCATCCAGACTAGTTAGTATACAGCACTCTGAGTCGGAGCCAGAGGAAGAACCTGAACAAGGGGAAGGATGTCATTCAGAATCAGAACCTAGGGAAGAGGCCAATTTAGAACAAGAACCTGAGGAAGAGGATAGAGTGGATTCAGAGCAACAAAGGTCATAGCACTTTGATTATGAAATAGAAAATGAAGAAGAGCCTCCTCAAATATCAACCATGAGACCCCAAAATGATATTTTGTAGGATTTTGAGACAGGGATGGCCGAGGTCCTGGAAAACTTGAATGCATACATGCAACTTGGAGGATCACTTGATCCTAACCTAATGGAAGCTCAATCCCCAAAAGATTATAGAAATACAGAAATTTTGCCTTCTTCAGAAGCTACAGAACAGGAAAAAGAAGCAGACACAGAATTTATTCATGAGTCCAACAACCAGTCTGGTGACACAGTTCTATTGGAACACAGCCATGATAAACAACGGGAATCTTTAGATACAGAATCTATTGACAAGCCTGTTAGTGTAAAATATGCTCCTCAAAAGAGGCGAGTAGCCGGAGCAAAACTAAAGAAGTTGAGACAAAAATACCAAAGCTTCAAAAGATAGTTAAAAGGCTACATCGGAAGATTAAAGAAATTACAAATGGCAAAGCCCAGAACACTACTCCTAAGGTAGTCACTGTGGCTATGCAAATAGAAATATGTAAGGGTAAGCCAACATAAACCCAAACCGAACTCATTCCTACTCAAACAATAGCCACCTAGGAAAATTTGCATGCAGACTTAATGAACGCAGTCGTTCAGATGGAGGGTTGGTCCTCCCACAATAAGGAAGTACAGACCGAGGAAATATCCTCTCATAGCATAGCATTCAGATGGAAGAGCAAGCCAAGGATATCCTATCAAGAAAAGACCCTATTCTTCTAAAGCTACAAGAAGAACTGATGCAAGCCTAGCTTGCTCTAAAACCATGTGAACAAGAGACAGTTCCCCTGCAAAAATATCAAGAGTTGCAGAAACAGTTTAGGGAATTAACGATAACTGACAATGGGACTTTTGATAGATTTATACAGGAGAAGAAAAGCTGAAGAAGGTGAAGACCAAGCAGGAAAGAGTTAGGAATAAATAGACACCATTTGCACTCTATATTCGGATGTCTTGACATGTAGGTCTCCGGCCACAAATTATGCCATGTTCTTATTAGAACGGTACTTATTGTTAAAGATTAGAGCCGTAAGAGCTGGCAAGCCAATCGAATTAAAGACAATTGAATATTTTATAAGTTTTTGTAAGGAACATAGGGCAAAAGTCCAAAGGCTTATTTGTGAATTTTATCTGCATAAAATTTCATATTAGAAGAAGAAGTGGATAAGAATCCTAGCCCTTTTGTTGGAGATATTCAATTACAGGCTTTTATCTCTTTTGCAATTAATCAACTTAAGTGGTTTAAGGAGTATAATTTTTTCCAAAGAAAGTAACATGGGTTGGATCTCTAGGTATGGAGTGAGCCTACTTACCCTTTGCAACTGTTTGCTAAACATAAAAGGCTGATGACATAAGAAGGCGTGATTCAAATATTAGGGCCCATCTATAAGGAAATTGTACAGAAAGGAACATCATATTTCCTCTCCATCTAGGAAAGATCCCTGATTTCATCCAAAATGAGATGGATGGCCTCAACTAACAGCGTTAAGGAAAGAGAACCATTTAATTATGTGAATTTCAAAGCTTCTACAAGTCGGTTAATCACATACAACAATCTTATCTTGAGGGAAGGGCCTTATTGGTTGGGATGTTGATTTAGGTGTCCCATTATTTGGTATCCTCCTAAAGGGTATTGGTCTGACTATGAGTTACCCGAAGGACACGAAAAGAAATCCTTTACAAATCTGGCACAACATCATGGTTTTAGGCCCAATAAAGAAACATTTTCTCCAGCTTACTCCTTAACTACATTACATAGGAACTATTCATTTTTCATGAGGACATGGAAAAAGGTAAGCATGGGAGTATGTTGAGCCTTGCAATAGGTATGTATTTACTCTTGATTACTGTCTTTTTCCTCCTTTCTTATCCATTTTGTGCCATGATATAATAACACATTGATAGGATTTTGATAAGGAATGAATGAAAATGCTCCTGATACGATTTGACCAACCAAACTAACTCTCATTACTTTTTAGGTAGAAAAATAGCAAATGGAACAGCTGTTGTTCCAAAGTCAAAATAGCAAAAGCTAATCAAGGGAAATGAGACGCGTCGTGTGCGGTCGAACCAAGGAACGAATCAAGAAGATCAGCGCAAGCTGGAAGAATTGCCTGAATATGGAATTTAGTTGTGAATCCCTCAGGATCTCCTATTCCTATGGGATCACATTTATCTTTTTCCTTTTGACTATAAAAGGAAAAACTAAAGAGGGATCTCTTGTCTTTTACTTCAATTGTAATTTTAATTTACAAAAGCATGATTCTAAAGAACAATATTGTATTCTAATGACAAGTGACTTTGATGATTAATACATAACGTGCGTTTTTGTTCACTTGGATATTCTGAAGTAGCTAAGTAGTGTTCGCTAGTGGCTAGGGCCCAGTCTCTGGTGGATCTTAGTGATGTTCCTTGTTTTATGCTTTTTTTGTTTCCTACAAGTTTATTCTACTTTACACCTTTGCAGTTGATTTATTTTCGTTAATTTGGATTTCTAGTATTCATTTCATTAATGGGAAATCCTAGTTGGTTTTACTTAATTCATGTCATGGATTGAATTAGTTATCAGTTAAAGAATCATTTCTAGTTAATTAAAGAATAGAGCGTGATTGATTAAATGCTTTCCTTCTATCCAGTAGTTTAAGTCCAACTGAAAGAGCTCAGTTAATGCTATGGTGCTCTCAGTTGATTATCATTTGAATTGGTTGATTAAGATTGAATTATGGTTTTGTTTGAGATTGAGTCATGATGCTTAGATGAATTATTTCCCTTAAAGTTAAAATCTTGAGATTTATGATTGCATCTGTTTACTCTTGTATTGAATTTAATAACTTATTTTAAAGCATTACTCTCTGGAATTATAGCTTGCACATATTGTTTACACTCTTGGAATAAAAATACTTACTTAGGTTGATAATTAATGTGAGGAAATTAGGAGTTTTAAAAGACACCTTTTAGCACCCAAAAATAGTCCAGTCTGGTTGCTGACTGCTGGGATTGCACAATGCACAATTCGAGTTGGGAAGGACTGTTGGCCCAAGGATAGATTTTCACAATTCCTTGGGCAAAGAAGTCATTGTCCTCCAGAAATACGCAAAACAAACCTAGAGGCTAGTGTTGGGCAGGAATGTGCATTTATGGAGAGGAAGGTGATCTTTCCTTCCCGTGATTGTGCAATGCAACCTTGGTGGAGGCAGAGGCCGGGCCAAGGTTGGCTCGTCTCACCGACGGGAAACTAAAAGAAAATAAGACATTGAATTCATGGTGACACTAAGTGATAATAGAAGTGATCGACAGTGCATTCAAAACATGAATGAATGATTCAGCAAATGGATCGACATGCATGTGGGTAAGGCAGTTCATCGGTTGGGCGAATGTTCGTGCAAAACCATTTCATGCATGGACAACAGTGAGATAGCAACGAAAACTGAAACAAAGGTAGGAAAAGGTATAATACATGTAAATGGCAACAAGGATTCAAAGAAATCAAGGAAATAGTACTCGCACAAGCGAAAACAAAAAAAGCGACAGAAATGCCACACAAGGCATGGGAAGCAGGCTTACCCCAAAACGGTTGAGCTAATAGTGCCAACTACTCCTAGATGTGATGTGGGATGTCAGAGCTGTAAGGTTGATGTGAGGAATGAGATCTATAGCATCTAGTTGATGAGTTTTTATAATGTCGAGGTTGTGACACACATGCAATAAATCTAGGGGAAGCGACAATTGGTGGGAGGTTTCTAAATGGATCCTTGCATGTAACTTCCAACTACTAAACATAAATCCCTAAGATAAGGGATTCCTTTGCATGTTTCCTTAGGAGAAGCAACCTATGCATGCAACTCTACTTTGCTTGGTCCCAGAGGGAACTAGTCAACTTAGCTGCACATGTAAGAGGTTGTTCAACTGCTTAAAGGAAATGCGCATTTCTCACTCAGAGCTGGGCTGACTAACCAGGATATTTGCTCAATTTCTGGGCAGAATAGCTTACATCTGCCTAGATTTGTGCAAATTCTGGGGTGAGCAGCCTTACTGGGGAAATTTGGAAAATCCTGCTGGGAGTGTTGGGAGGCAGGATTGCACAATCCTAGAGCCTAGCAGGCTACCATAGAGGATTCCATTATTTCTCGAGGGAAGGTTGGTTGCCCTCCAGAAATGAGCAATTTTCAAGGGGGAGTTGCTCAACCTACAACTTGACCAAGTCCGGGTGAACAGCCTATGAGGGGAATGGATCAAGCTATGACCGACAGGCTGCCTTTGTGCAAGAAAGACACTGAATCTTGTGAACTTGATGAAGCGAGGAAAATTGTTATGAAGTTTGGAAGGGAGGCTCCAAAACGAGGCTAAGGAAAAATTTTGGAGGGTGGTTGTAGCAGCTACAACAGTATGAGAGTATACATGAAATACATGGTTGTAGCAACACTAATACAACCCATACAAAACTTGAGTAACTCTCATGACTCATTATATAACATATGCCAAACTATTGTTGTCATAAAAACTCTCTCATGAATGCATGTCTAGTACAATATCAAGTACATAGAGCATATGATCAACAACATCATAAACAAGCAACATATATCATCATCATGAATACCAATTAGCCCTTTGTACCAATAGATGGTAGCAACAATAAGTATCATATGGAGCATGAACCTCGACAATATAATCAAAATTGATAATGGTAATGAGGTAATGATAGCAACAACATCACATAAGTAATCCATGCTCAAAAACATAAGCATCATCATATATGGAAGCAACATCAATATGAACCAAATCCATCACTATGATAATCTCCAAGGTACCAACACATGAATAATACATGCCAACTGCATGTCAACTCATATGATCAACAAATAATCCATGCATAATCAAAACATAAACATCTACGACGGATGAGAACATAGCATAAGATGCATAGAAAATTCCTCCAAGGAGTCATAATGCCATCAAAATATTGGATGCATATAAAGTGCCCCGCGTGAACATGTGTCATCTCTCCTCTTGATTACACCTCATTAAAAACATCATCAATAGCAATAATCCAACATCAAGAAAATATAATCAAAGAGATAAGCATAAATATAAACTACTGCATGCAAAAACAAAATATGCTACATACTCCCCTTGAGCCTATGAAGGCTTCACATTCATCTTGTAGTCTAAGAGATCCATCATGCAAGAGCAAATTGAAATATGTGTTGATCTCTTCTACTTTGAATTTGATTAAGAAGATTACTCTCTTGGTCTCTTCTTACTTTTCAATCTACCCTTCAACACATACACATTGTCAGGGTTCTTGACTCCTCTTGCAATTACCCTCTTTGATCCTTCTTTTTGGATGAAGCAACCTTTGGAGTTGAAGACCACTTCCTTGCCTCCATCAACTATTTGCATAAAACTTATAATATTTTTCTTTAAACCCTCAATAATACATACATCTTCATCATTAGTCCTCTTTTCACCAAGGTTATCCCTGCCACTTCCCAATACTCTTGTTGGTTCACTTCCTTAAAAAACAACATGGCCACTTTGGTTTTCCTCAAGAAGTGAAATTTGATCCTATCACCTAACATATAATGAGAGCATCTGCTATCAATATACCATTTTTCATCCTCATCACGTGAGCAAAGAGAAATGCCACATCTTTCTAATTGTTCCTCCTTTTTCTTCCACATTTCTCTAGGTTGGTTCCTTTATTGTGCATGGCTTTTTGGCCATTTCTTTTGTACTGGTGGTCTCATGGATTTAGGCATCAAGAAACGTTTGGCCATGTGTCCAAAGTTGTGACATATAAAACATTCTACATGATGAATATAAGAAACTAAAGGATCTAATATTTTGTTCTCCATGCTAGATTTCCAACTTCTCGTACTAGACCTGCAATCAATGGCCTTATTCCCAAAAATGTTTCAAGCATAACATAAAACATTAAATGAACTTGTGTACCTAAAGGATGATCTCATTCATTTCTGACCAAACTACTGCATGGATATATCAAAATTTCTCCTACAAAATGTTGCTATATGTCAAAAACGATGGAAATTGAAACATTGAATCTCGTTCATCAACATAGCAAATGAATTCTGATTTCTCCTTTGAATTTTTCTACTATCAACTCTAGGAGCATATGGCCTTCTTGGTATAGAAGCTCCTTTCAAATATCTTCTTTGTTTCTTGTGAAATTACCGACTCTTCTTTCTAATATTACCATGGCTGCTCACAATCTTTGTTATAGGTTTCTTTGAATCGATGTTGCTAATTTTTCCTACATCCGAACTTGGATATCCTCTTTGAAAGTTAGAGTTAGATTTACTTGTTGCAATGTTTCTCTTAACTTTTTCCATATACTGGTCCTTTTCTTCAATTTGATTTCTCAATTTTTCTACAACATTTTCAAGTGCCTCAACATATTATTTCTTTTCTTTTTGTTTGTTGCACACAACTTCTTCATTTCTTTTTGTTGGAAATAATACTGAGAGGGGGGGGGTGAATCAGTATTATCACATTAATAAAACTTTTTCATTTCCATAATCAGATTCATATATGCTACTTCCACAACTTCTTATGATTAAGTTAATTGATCTTCAATGAGTGCATTAGAACATTATCAACCATATTATCAGATAACAGATGCCGTAATAGAGAATAGATCATCACACATAAGGCACACACATGAACACCATGATATAAGGTGGAAACCCAATGCGGGAGAAAAACCACCTGCTGCAAGTCATCTCAATCTTCTTCTTAATAAGAAAATCCTTTTACAATATTTGTACTGATGCAGTCTTATACCAATACGGGAGATACAACCCCCTTTGCTCTTGTACTAGCCGATCCATTAACTAGTACGCAGGCTGCTACCTGCTACAATGCTCCAAAGATCTCCCTTAGCTTTTGTTTGGTCAATTTAGTGTTGTCTAAATTGGTATCATTAATTGTCAACCGGGGGCTCGTAAGCTGATGAAGTGAGATGTACAGTATGTACTTAAGTAACCTTTCCTAGTTCTTTTTGTCGTTTTTGGATGATGTTTTTGGTTGATTTAACTTCTTAAGATGGAGTGATGGATTTATAAACAAATGATTGCGTGTGTGTGTGTATGGTGCTTTCTAAATGCTTCTAGAACTTTTTAAAGAGAAAGCTTGAAAAGTGACTTGCAATGGAATTGAAACTTCGAATGAAAGCAAAGCATTAAACAAAGTGACTAATGGCACTAGTCCACTATCTATGCTGCTGATAAGAACAAAAATAGCATCTACGTTAACTCAATGGAAAGTGAAAAACACTACTTTAACTGCAAAACTTAAATGACAAATCATAACACTTCATTCTTTCTTAACACTCTGCCTCTAGCTACAATTGTTCATGTGAAAAACAGTTAAGAAGGAATCAGTAATATGAGTCAAAAAGCTAATCAAACCAAGCTGCCACTCAATGATATTTTAGTCCAATAAAGGTTAGACAATTATGATGAGAAGACCATCAAAAGGTTAGTAAGCAACTTGTCAAAAACTTGATAAAGTAAACTAGCAATGAAACTGCGTAAGCAAGGTAAAAATCAGCAGCTAAGACAAGACAACTTCAAATACCATCAGTGATAAAAAGAAATAAAAACACACTATCCCAGGCTCCTAACACACCTGCATAAACAAACTGATCAGTTCTGAAAAGTGCTGGAAATGTAAAGGCATGAAATCAAACTGTACATTATTATACATGTTCAAAGAAATGAAAAACTGCAGAAATCAAACTATACATTATTGTACATGTGAAAATGAAAACAAAGAAAGGCAGGAAAATAAAGTTAAATGCTACTGTACATAGGTTGTGGTAGATGGGGGCCCTCCATCCACTCAAACAGCTAAAGATCAGCTACGCAGAGATGGGCAGAAACAGTCTTCTTATATTAAATCAGCATGTCAAAATACAGTCAAAAAGTGTTGTAGAAACAGTCTTTAAAACAGAGTTTGATAACCAAAACAATTACAGCAATTACAATATCAAAAAGCTAATCTCTAAGCGTTGGCAAACGCTTTATTTATAGGCACAGGGATAAACTGTCCTCTGCGTAAACTAAGCAACTACAATCTTAACTAATTAACTACGCAGCAACACGCAGGCAACTCCGTGCACGTTTGGAGGAAACGGTCATCATGGGGAGTAAATCTATGGTTAGATCCTGTCCCTTGCTGTCTTCGTGGTGTGGAGGAAGTGCCAGCTGTGGTTCCGTGTCTCAGTTGCTCACGCAGAGCCGTGCCACCATTTGGAACTTAACTGTTTGACCGTGGGTACTCCTGCGTTGACCGGGGGCATACGTGACTGATTTGGCCCAACCAATAGCATACGAACCATGTATACATTCATACCAACGTGCCCATGTGGCCCGTTCCTGGAGAAGACACGTGGAGTATAGCAAACAACAAAAAGGCTGCGGAATCTCTGAACAGCTGCGGAATTGCTGAGTAGCTGCGGAATTGCAGAACAGCTGCGGAATTGCTGAACATGTACCAAAATTCTAAACAAACAGTCAATCATTAGCACAGTCAACAAATCATGTTAAAAAGACATATAATGCAATGAATTGAACAAGTTGATGGAGGAAATGATGTCAAAAGAGAGAAGTGAATAGGGAAAAGCTGTTGGGAGGACAGGTAAATGAGTGCAAGGTTGAGGCTCAACATACCCCCACTGCGAGGGTGTTGCATGTCCTCATGCAACCAAAATTTTGTCATAATCTTTTAGTTCATATGTTCAGATGCCTTTGCCAAGACATCCAACCTTCTCCTTTTCCTTCATGTTGCAAAATTTGTTCTTGGTTTCCTAACCAAGCACCTGAATTTCAAGTTGATCAAGGCCCTGCTTAATTTCTTGCATTTCCTCTTCAACTTCATGTTCTTTCTTTGCCAAAGACCCAGATGAAGCATTGTGTTATCGTGGATCATTTTGTCCACGTTTCTCTATTCTTTCAATGCTTCGTTTTCTTGTTTGATGTGGCGGTTTAGGACCTCTAGCTCAAATACTTCTTGCTTCAGAGATTGAACCTGTTGTTCAAGGGGCAAGACAGTACTAGGACCAGCAACAGATTGCTCTAATGTTTCCAAATAATCATATGCCTCCTGCTGGACAGGGTCAATGTCAGGTGTTTGTCTTGGCCTAAATTCAAATTCTTGAAAACTGCTTTCTCTCTCTTGCTGGAAAGGACTTTCCTCTCTTGGAGGACTTAGCTCAATAGCTAGCCGAATTGGAGTCTTCTCAGGTGTGCCCAAATCAATGAAATGGGACTGTTTCTCTTTAGTCACACTCTTCTTCTCTATAAGTCTACTGCTTCTTCTTACTTGCAGGCTAGTGCTTTTTGGTTCTTGTTGTTTTTGCTTTTGTTTCTTTTTGGAGATGGCAGTTTCATGAAGCTGAGCAAGCCTATGAGCTAATGTTTGGGTATCTTCTTCACTTGAGGGTTCAGGTGAAGGGTATGACTCTTGCAAAATAGCTTTCCCTTTATCCCCCTTTTGTCTTTTTGTTCTACTTCCCTTTTTCTTTTCCTTTTGAATAGTTTCTTGAACAGTTTCTTGGGCAATTTCTTGAAGAGTTTTTGTAACAATTTCTTGGGCAGTTTCTTCAACTTCTACAGCAGTGTCTTGGGCAGCAGTCTCTTCTTGGGTAACCATTTCTTTCCCTTTTCTTCTACTTCTTTTTGGCACCCTAGGAGAGCTACTAGAGGCTTCTGCTGCCTCTTGAAAATGGTTTCTAATAAGGAATTTCTCCCATGTATCCTTTCTAATTTTTAACTGCTCCTCAATCAAGATTTTAATGAGTCCATGGTGATATAGGTGGGGCTCAATGTTTCCCACGTTTTTCTGAACAGTGGCACTCATTTTTCTTATACTAGCTAGCAAGAAATAAGGAAGATTGATGGTATGTTCACCCATAAAATGCATCATTATCTTGGTATGATAAACATACATTATACCAAATCTGCCTTCACATGTTAAAAATTTCTGAACTAGCAAAAGTAAGGCAGTCCATTCCTTTTTAATGACACTTACAGGTATTCCTTTGGTGAAGATAGTGGTATCCATACCTGGATTTTTCAACATGTTCTTCCACTCTTGGCCTTCAACAGTTCGATTTTTGAACCAACGTTCCCCAGTACGAGGCAAAGCAGTTGCTTGAGCCAAGCTACTCTCTGTGACAGTGAATTGTAGGTCTCCAATCTCCACAGTATTTGTTTTTCCATCAAACGACCGAGCAAAGGCCTTGGTAACTTCCTTGTGATATCCTTTGAACTTCTGAATAAATTTTAACCACTTGGCCTTCTGCAGGGCATTCTTCGTTTGTGGGTAACCGTCTAGAAACTTAGAACCTTCCGGCTCTGCTCTTAATAACTTGCCCATTTCGGTTACCAGCTCTCTTGTTGCTCTGACAGCGTTGTTTGAATACTGGAGAGAGAGCTATACGGGAAAAACAGTGCTCAGCAGTGGGTATTACGGCTACAACAGAATGCTCAGCAGTGGGTATTACGGCTACAACAGAATGGTCGTGATGCAATTACGAGACTGGTGGTCAGGGTTTTGAGCGGAGAGGTGAGGAAAATAGAACAGAATATGTTCTTGGTGAAATAGAGTAGTGAATGAAACCAAGAGTGAAAACGGTGAGGGCGTAGATAACAATGCGAAGATGAGGTTATGCATGCGAGAAGCGGAGTTATGGGTAGAGGATACAACGGCCAAATCCCTGAACGTCGGGTGGCTGCGTACACTTGGCTGCGGAATGATCAATTGGAGAGCCGTGGTACAACAGTACACGTCACTCTGGTACGAAGAATTAATGAGAGAGAGCAGGCCGTATTAAGTTCAAATCAACAGCAATTAGGGAACCGTTAGGAAGGTGGTGAGGTGGATTACGCAGCATAATGGATGAGGATTATGAGGAGTGGACGGGGGTCTTGTCAATCATTACATTACGTGCCTCCTACCATAATCCGAAAACCATACATAAATGATATAACTGTTAGTTAGAAATTTAGAACATACCTTCGTGTATTTGCATTTTGATCCCTAACCTTTGATTTATTGTTGCCTTTGTATATGCCATGTGTCCTTGCTCTTTAATGATGCTGGTGCTTTTGACTGCAGATTTTTTCATTTTGAAACAGAGTTTGTTTTTGTTGCAGGAACAGAGTGTATTAGCTGTGGAATCTTGATATCAGCTGCGGAATTGGCTCCTAGCTGTGGAAATTGCAGCAACACTTTTCTGCCTGCACAAAGAGGATTAAAACAACTTGACTGAATGGAATAGTCCTGAGAGGGACTTTATTGGTGAAAATGAGATGGAATGAATGGACTGGAAGAAAATGAAGTGGAATGAAAATGATGAGATGGATGAAATGGATGAGATGGATGAGATGGACAGAAAAAGAGAGAGATTTTTTTTTTTTGGAAAATATAAAGTGTCAGGTGACCCTGATTTTCACTTCATATTTTCTGCATAAGACTGCCAATCCAAGATTGGTTTTCAGGCTTATACAAGAGATTTTTTTTTCTTTTTTTTTTTTTTCAACTGAAAGAAACAAAGATCAGGCTGATGGAGGAGAAGAATTCTTCTCCACTAGCCTCATTGCAGAATCTTCTTGGAACATTTTAACAAATTCCTCCCTTGAGAGTGGCTTGTGGTAGACTTTCAATCTATGGCCATTCACAATGAGAGGAGTCTGAAGCTCATCAATGGTCTTCACTTGAACTGCTCCATTTTTAAAGACTTCATCAATCTCATATGGCCCAAGCCAATGAGTTTGAAATTTTCCTTTGAAGTCCTTAAACTTGGAATCAAACAATAGTGCCCAATCTCCCTTCTGAAACTTTCTTTCTTTGATGTGTCGATCATGCCATTTAGTTCTTTGGTGCTGAACTAGATCGGTCCTTAGAATTGCATCTTGTCTTATTTCATCTAGCTCATTTAGCTGGTCCATTCTGTGTTTTTGAGCTTCTGATAGGCTCATCCCCAATTGAACTGCCATTTTAAAGGTCTTGATTTGGAACTCAATGGGGAGCAAGACTTCTTTCCCATAAACAAGTTCATAGGGAGAATGTCCTGTTGTGTTCCTCCATGTAGTTCTATAGGCCCATAAGGCTTCAGGAAGCCTTTCCGCCCAATCTCTTCTATGAAGATGAACAGTCTTGGTGATAATGCCTTCAAGGACTTTATTTGTAGATTCCACTTGACCATTTGATTGCGGATGGTATGGAGTAGATGTTCTGTGCTTGATTTTGTATTCCTCCATCAGCTTCTCCATCAATTTAGATGTAAATTGGCTTCCCTGATCTGTCACAATTTCTCTTGGGACACCAAAACGAGTAAAAATATCCTCAAAAAGAAATTGAACAACTGAATTTTCAGTGGTAGAAGGCAATGCCTTGGCTTCTACCCACTTAGTAACATAATCAGTGCAAACCAATATGTACTTCTTTTGTTTAGATGGTGGATTAATAGGTCCAACGAAATCTAGAGCCCATTTCTCAAAGGGTTCGATGCATACCTGTGGCTGTAGTGGCATTTCATTTGAAGGAGTTGGTCTCCCAACTCTTTGGCAGTTGTCACACCTTCTAACATATGGCTTTGCATCTTTGAAGAGAGAAGGCCAATAATATCCTAAAGAAAGGATTTTATAGGCTGTCCTCTTGTCAGCAAAGTGTCCGCCACACGGTTCATCATGACATGCCTTAAGGATGTCAGGCATTTCATCTTCCCGAACACATCTTCTGATCATACAATCTGGCCCTGTTTTGAACAATTCATTAGAAATCCAAGAATAATGTGAACTCTCCTGAATGATTTTCCTTTTCTCATTAGGAAATAAGTGTGGAGGTAGCTTCCCTGTAACTGGATAATTAGCAATATCTGCATACCAAGGAGCCTTGGTAGTTACTGCAAACAAGTATTCATCTGGAAACTTATCCTCTACAGGAGAATCTTCGTTAGTGTTTTGGATTCTAGACAAGAAATCAGCTACTGTGTTTTGTTTTCCTGGTCTATCTAACACAGTAATGTTGAATTCTTGTAAAAGTAAAAGCCATCTTGTAACTCTGCCATTAGTAATAGGTTTGTTCATGAGATATCTAATTGCAGAGTGATCAGTATGGACAAAAGTTTCATAGCCGGTTATGTAGTGTCTAAACTTGTTGATTGCATGAACAACGGCTAAGAATTCTTTTTCAGTCACAGTGTAATTTAACTCGGTGGGAGTCAAATTTTTACTGGTGTAATAAATGGCATAAGGGACCAAATCCTTTTGTCCCAAAACAGCTCCTAGCGCTGTATCTGAAGCATCAGTAGAAATGTGGAAAGGGAGTTTCCAATTTGGCCCTCTCAAAATGGGTGCTTCAGATATTCTAGTCTTTAAAGTTTCAAAGGCAGACTGACATTCAGGATCCCATTTGAACTCACAGTCTTTGGTAAGTAATTTGAAAAGAGGAGATGCTATCTTAGTGAAGTTTTCAATAAATCTTCTATAATATCCAGTAAACCCAAGGAAACTTCTAACATCTTTCTGGCAATTTGGAACAGGTAACTTGGAGATGACTTCCACTTTGGATCTATTAACTTTAATTCCATCTCCTGAAATATGATGTCCTAAAACAATTCCTTCAGTAAACATCATAAAACACTTTTCATGACTTAATGAAAGATTTGTTTCTTTACATCTAATTAGGACTTTTTCCAAATTTTCTAATGCTTCTTCAAATGTGTTACCATAAACTGTGAAATCATCCATGTAGACCTCTACACAATCATGAATTAGATCTGAAAAGATTCCTAGTACAGCCCTTTGAAATGTAGCGGGTGCATTGCATAATCCAAAAGGAAGTACTCAGTAAGCAAAAGTTCCCCAAGGACAAGTAAATGTGGTTTTGTCTTGATCTTCAGGTGCTACCTGAATTTGATTGTAACCACTAAAACCATCCAAAAATGAGAAACACTTTTTACCTGCTAAAGTATCTAATACTTGATCAATAAAGGGCAAAGGAAAGTGATCCTTCAAGGTTGCTTTGTTTAATTCTCTGTAATCAATGCAAACCCTCCATTTACCATTCTTTTTAGGTACTATAACCAAGGGAGAAACCCATTGGCTATCTGAAATAGGGTAAATGAAGTTTACATTGAGTAACTTCTGGAGCTCTTCTTTCACTATCTCTCTAAGATTTGGATTCATCCTTCTTTGAGGTTGTCTAATTGGTCTACTATTTTCCTCAATGTAGATGTGATGAATGCAAGTCTTAGGGTCAATACCTTTCATGTTGGTATACTCCCATGCAAAAACAGTAGAATGTCTTTGCAAGACTTTGGTTAGCTCTTCCTGTTGGGATTTTTCCAAGTTTTTGTTAATGTTTAATGTCTTTCCTGGAAAGATCTCAATGGCAGAACTACCAAATTCTTCCATAGAGAAAAGAGACATTTGTCTAGATGATAGACACACTATGTCAGAATCCAACTGAAATTGTGTAGAGTCATATTCTGAAGATGGTTCAAAATTTTCTAATGTATTCAGAATTTGACTATCTTCACTAATCTCAGAAATGGTAAAGACAGGTTGTATAGTATCTTCATCATCAACCCACTCATTATCTCCTATTTCTGTAATTGCTTTCGCTGGAGGATACAGATTGAACTTCTTTGTTGAATTGCCATCAGAAATATACATATCCCCAGACCTACAACTTATGAAAGCATCAGTTGTGGCCAGCCAAGGTCTTCCTAAAATAAGAGGATGTCCTCCTAGATTGTTCTTGGGAGTTAAAATCATAAAGTCAACTAGATATTCCCAAGAGTCTAGGGAGACTGGAATGTCTTCCAATACACCGTCAGGTTTAATGATTGATCTATTTGCAAGCTGCAGTAGAGTAGGTGTAAAGAGAAGGTTAGGAAGTTTTAACTGGTCCATGGTCTGTCTACTCATAATGTTGATAGCAGCCCCTAAATCAATCAAAGTATTTGGTATTTCTACCCCATTGATATGTGTCTTGACAATTGGACTACCGGGGTCTACATATTTCTGCATGGTAATCTTTCCCATCATAATGTCTGCAATTTTTCCTACCAGGTGGATCCTTCTGGTATCTCTTGGTTTCCTTCCTGGTCTTTTAAGGCTCAACTCCTTTATTGTTTTTGCTAGAATGGGAATCTCTTTAATGGCTTGTAACAAGGGAATCTTGATACAGACATTCTTCAATTCATCTAGAAAATTATAGTCAGGCAACCAAATTTGTTTTTCCACTCCTTTGTCGATTTGTAACCTTTCAGGAAAAGGAGGTGTGGCCACAAATGTAGGTTGCTCAACTATGGGAGTTGTGGAGGTTGATTCTTTTTCTTTTTCTTTTTGAGTGTTTGGGTTTTGAAGGGATGCTTCAGAACCCTTATTAGCTCTAAGAGATTCTTCCTCAGAAATGCTTGGTTGTTGAACATTTATAGAAGGTGGATCTAAGATTCTACCTGATCTGAGTTGTACTTCATTGAGAGGAACAATCATATAGGTAGGGAATGGTTGACCTTCCATCATGTAAGCATTTTGAGGGTTCCTATTATTGGGGTTTGGCAATGGCTGAGAAGGAATTTGATTTGACTTTTGTTGGGATTGGAGCAAGAGTTGAGAATTTTGATTTTGTGGAGAAGGTTGTTGTTGTTGAGGGAATGGTAATGATAGTTGTTGACTTTGATTTGGAAGTTGTGGAGCTTACTGATTCTGAAAAGATGGAGGATATTGATAGAATTGAGAAAATCTCCCATAAGGATTTTGCGTGCTTTGCATCCATGATTGAAAAGGATTTTGAGGTTGAGGCCAAGGTTGTTGCCAAGGATTCCAATTTGGTTGGGGTTGAAAATTCATAGAGTTGTTAAACCCTTGATTTTGTTGCCCCTGCCAAGGTCTCCTTGCAACAAAACAGAGAGATTCAAGTGTATTTGGATCTTCTTGAAAGACTGCTTTGAGCCCAGGGATTGAAGGACAAACCTTGGTCTCATGGTTTTCTGAGCAAATTACACATGGTTCCACAACTTGTGCTTCCAAGGGACATTCCCTTAAAGCATGTTTCTTCCTACATTTCGGGCAAAAGATGGCCAAGGCCTCGGCTTCTTCTTTCTGTTTATTGTGGATCTTAAGGGTGTCTAATTGTTCACTCAGACTCCCTAAGATGTCAGTTTTGAATTCATCAAGCATATTGCCGATCTCAGCCCTACTTACTGATCTAGTTGCAGATTTATTTTCTCTGAGGAGAGAAGGATCTCTAGGCCCTTTTTGAGTTTTTGATTTGCCGCTTGAGAGATGGACACATAATTCTGCTATATCAGAAAGTGGAAGCTGAGATATATCTCCCTTCCCCATCATATTCAAAATATCTATCCATTCATCTCTAATGGCTTTTATTAATAGGGCTTTCAATATCTCTTCATCCAAGTTACTCATTTTTGCTCTTTTCAAATTATACTGAAACCTTTCAATCAATTCCTCCAAATTCTCATCTTCTCTTTGTACCATTTTAAATACCTCATCCTTGTGGTTGGTGGGCATACAATAGTCCAGGTACCTATCCAAAAATGTCTGTTTCATATCATTCCAAGACCTAATGGATTGAGTGACTAACCCCATGAACCATTTCAAAGCTTGTCCTTTCAATGTGGAAGGGAACAATTTGAGTTTTTGAGTGTCATCCAAATAGTCATAAGTTCTACATACGACTTCAAACTCAAATAAGAATGTTTCAGGGTCCTCATTCCTTGATCCATGAAAGTTTGGGAGGACAGATGGTGAGATGTTCTTCATGGTGGCTCGGGAATCCTCATCAACTATAGGGAATCCGAATGAGTTATCCCCATCCCTATTTCCTCCAATATTACCTCTACCTCCTCCATTGTTTCCTCCTCCTCCTCTACCTCTACCTCTACCAAATCCAGGTGCTTCTTCCTCTGCCATGGTAGTTTCCCCAGAGACTTTAGAGTCTTCTGGTTCTTCTACTAAGGGTGTATGAGAAGGATTCCCTCCTTCTTCTTCAGGTGTTTCTACTTCTTCAATTATAATTTGCCTCTCTGGAGAAAGAAGGAAAGGATCTCTTTCAGACTCAATGGAAGTATGGGAGAGTCGACTCCTGCTTCTTGAATTCCGGGAACCCTAGGGCTAGGAGTGTCAGTTGGAGATAAGGGAGGTGTCTCTTGTCTATCCCTTGAGGTAGATGGACTTGTAAAAATCGAACTCTTGGCTCTAGCTAAAAACCTTCCCCTAGAATCTCTAGATCTATGCATGTCATTTTTTTATTTTTTCCTTCAAGTCAGGCTAATAATTCTTTTTCTAATCTTCTAGGGCACTCTAGGTGCAAGAAGAGAGCATACTTAAGAAACTATTAAACCAATAACTTTCTCTTTTATGATCCTCCAGATCACTCTAGGTGCAAGATGAGAGCATACTTTGAGAGGTTATCAATTTCCCTTTCTTGAAATTTTCTTAATTTTTTTTTTAGAATTGGCTACCTAATTTCACTTCCCCGGCAACGGCGCCAAAATGTTTGGTCAATTTAGTGTTGTCTAAATTGGTATCATTAATTGTCAACCCGGGGCTCGTAAGCTGATGAAGTGAGATGTACAGTATGTACTTAAGTAACCTTTCCTAGT
This sequence comes from Pinus tabuliformis, assembly GCA_031772625.1. Lineage (NCBI taxonomy): Eukaryota > Viridiplantae > Streptophyta > Pinopsida > Pinales > Pinaceae > Pinus > Pinus tabuliformis. The sequence goes on from CM062804.1 coordinate 661,222,681, forward strand.
TCTTTTTGTCATTTTTGGATGATGTTTGTGGTTGATTTAAATTCTTAAGATGGAGTGATGGATTTATAAACAAATGAGTGTGTGTGTGTGTGTATGGTGCTTTCTAAATGCTTCTAGAACTTTTTAAAGAGAAAGCTTGAAAAGTGACTTACAATGGAATTGAAACTTCGAATGAAAGCAAAGCATTAAACAAAGTGACTAATGGCACTAGTCCACTATCTATGTTGCTGATAAGAACAAAAATAGCATCTATGTTAACTCAATGGAAAGTGAAAAACACTACTTTAACTGCAAAACTTAAATGACAAATCATAACACTTCATTCTTTCTTAACACTCTGCCTCTAGCTGCAATTGTTCATGTGAAAAACAGTTAAGAAGGAATCAGTAATATGAGTCAAAAAGCTAATCAAACCAAGCTGCCACTCAATGATATTTTAGTCCAATAAAGGTTAGACAATTATGATGAGAATACCATCAAAAGGTTAGTAAGCAACTTGTCAAAAACTTGATAAAGTAAACTAGCAATGAAACTGCGTAAGCAAGGTAAAAATCAGCAGCTAAGACAAGACAACTTCAAATACCATCAGTGATAAAAAGAAATAAAAACACACTATCCCGGGCTCCTAACACACCTGCATAAACAAACTGATCAGTTCTGAAAAGAGCTGGAAATTTAAAGGCATGAAATCAAACTGTACATTATTATACATGTTCAAAGAAATGAAAAACTGCAGAAATCAAACTATACATTATTGTACATGTGAAAATGAAAACAAAGAAAGGCAGGAAAATAAAGTTAAATGCTACTGTACATAGGTTGTGGTAGATGGGGGCCCTCCATCCACTCAACCAGCTAAACATCAGCTACGCAGAGATGGGTAGAAACAGTCTTCTTATATTAAATCAGCATGTCAAAATACAGTCAAAAAGTGCTGTAGAAACAGTCTTTAAAACAGAGTTTGATAACCAAAACAATTACAGCAATTACAATATCAAAAAGCTAATCTCTAAGCGTTGGCAAACGCTTTATTTATAGGCACAGGGATAAACTATCCTCTGCGTAAACTAAGCAACTACAGTCTTAACTAATTAACTACGCAGCAACACGCAAGCAACTCCGTGCACGTTTGGAGGAAACGGTCATCATGGGGAGTAAATCTATGGTTAGATCCTGTCCCTTGCTATCTTCGTGGCATGGAGGAAGTGCCAGCTATGGTTTCGTGTCTCAGTTGCTCACGCAGAGCCGTGCCACCGTCTGGAACTTAACTGTTTGACCGTGGGTACTCCTGCGTTGACCGGGGGCATACGTGACTGATTTGGCCCAACCAATAGCATACGAACCATGTATACATTCATACCAACGTGTCCATGTGGCCCATTCCTAGAGAAGACACGTGGAGTATATCAAACAACAAAAAGGCTGCGGAATCTCTGAACAGCTGCGGAATTGCTGAGTAGCTGCAGAATTGCAGAACAACTGCGGAATTGCTGAACATGTACCAAAATTCTAAACAAACAGTCAATCATTAGCACAGTCAACAAATCATGTTAAAAAGACATATAATGCAATGAATTGAACAAGTTGATGGAGGAAATGATGTCATAAGAGAGAAGTGAATAGGGAAAAGCTGTTGGGAGGACAGGTAAATGAGTGCAAGGTTGAGGCTCAACAGCTTTTGTACTAGCTTAGATACTAGTACATAGGGGCTGGCCTACAATCTTCTCTCCTCCAGGTACCACGTTTCATCAATTTTCAGACTGGATACACTGAAGCACAACACATAATCTGAAAGGCCACTTTTCATCCAATTTTCATACTGGACCCAACAACAACATTGAAGCTCATAATCAAACAACCTTCTGAATCACCCAATCACCAGATCCATACATATACAATGATATTATGAGAGTTATCAACTAGATCTAGTACATAAAGATAAGTCATTAATCATGTTGTTATCTGAACTCAATACCAGTAACCAAACATCAGTTATGCACCCAAAACCCTCCGCACCTGCGCCTTCTGTGGTGCGCAACCACCGCACCTGCGCCTTCTGTGGCGCCTCCGCACTGCGCCTTCTATGGTGCCTCTGTGGCGTCTCCGCACTGCGCCTTCTGTGGCACCTCTGCACTGCGCCTTTTGTGGCGCCTCTGCACTGCGCCTTCTGTGGCGTCTCCGCATTGCGCCTTCTGTGGCGCCTCTGCACTGCGCCTTCTGTGGCGCCTCCGCACTGCGCCTTCTGTGGCGCCTCTGCACTGCGCCTTCTGTGGCGCCTCCGCACTGCGCCTTCTGTGGCGCCTCTGCACTGTGCCTTCTGTGGCACCTCCGCACTACACCTTCTGTGGCGCCTCCGCACTGCGCCTTCTGTGGCGCCTCTATGGCGTCTCCGTACTGTGCCTTCTGTGGCGCCTCCGCACTGCGCCTTCTGTGGCATCTCCGCACTTCCGCAGCTGCAGCGCTCGAGAGATCACCCTTCACAGATTCGCTTTCAACTTCACTTTCATAGATCAAACTTTCAAAACAATAACCCAATATTTCAGATCTTAAGATATTCGATTTGCAAGAATGAATTAGCCAAGTGATCTCCTTTTCTTTATATAGGCAAGCTTCTTCCTAAAATCATGGATCAATACCATAGATAACCAATACAAGGGACCCAAAAACATGGGGCTCAAAAATACCAAGGACTAACCACCATGGACCAAAGGTAAGTTCTCCAACATATACACACTTTTGATGAGGTACCATGGTCCAAAACCATAGGTTCAAATACCAAGGACTAACTACCATGGACCAAAGGTAAGTTCTCCAACATATACGTGCTTTTCCTCATAGGTTCAAATGCCAAGGACTAACTACCATGGACCAAAGGTAAGTTCTCCAACATATACGCGCTTTTCCTCATAGGTTCAAATACCAAGGACTAACTACCATGGACCAAAGGTAAGTTCTCCAACATATACGCGCTTTTCCTTGCATGAAAGTGCGTGAACTTTTTCTCTTCATGAAATAAACTTTTCTCTGCATAAAAGTGCGTGAACTTTTCTCTACATGAAATAAACTTTTCTCTGCATAAAAGTGCGTGAACTTTTCTCTACATGAAATAAACGTTTCTCTGCATATAAGTGCGTGAACTTTTCTCTACACTATAATTTATTATCTGAGATGAGTGGGTTGCCATCAAGTACAACATATGTATCATAAAGCCATACCAGAATCATAATGCCAACACTTTTTACATCCTCCAGCTAGGTTCTCAAGGTGGTAAGCTCATCCTTGAGATTCTTCTCCTTCTCATCACAAATATGCAACAATTTATTATGATCTCTACATGTAGTTGTTCGTTTTTCAACTTGAGCAGCTAATTCTTTGATTACAACCATTTTTTATTCATATTCAACCTTAATGAAGACAAATTCCTTCTCATCATCACTATCAAACGGAAAAGAATCATCAAAATTATAATTCAGAAATTCCTTCAAAATATTACCTCTTGAGATATCTAATTCAGAATTTGCAGCTTCTTTTGCAATGAAATGATTTTCTTCCTTCTTCAAACTTCTTGTATTTTGAGACATCCTCTTCTTATGTCTAGCCATGATCCACAATCTACTCTCCAAGTGGTGAAGCTTCACTGGAGGGGTGAATCAATAGTGATGGCCTTTAAACAATTTTCACCAATTTATACTTTTGTCTTAATGTCAATTATCCATGCACATATAGGCAGCAGTAAACTGAAATTATCCATACACATCCACAACATTAGTTCATCAAAACATATACGCAGCAGTAAACTGAAATCATAACAACCATGATAAATAACTATGAGAAATACAAGCATTCACACACACACAAGAACACAAGTATTTCTAGTGGAAACCCTTTTGAGAGAAAACCATCATACTATTGTTGTGCTACTCAATTATTTTTATTATTTTGTTGAACAAATTGTACATGGATTAGCTACACCCATGGCTGGAAGACTTGGCTTTCTTTACAATATGATGGCACTATCAATTTTGGAAATTTGTTTCTCTCACGGATCTATAGACTACCATCCATTGGAAGCTCCCACGACCAATGATCCTAGCCTAATCACAATTGGACTGTCCAAATCCTATTAGATGGAGAAAAATCTTCCTACTAATGAATCGACTAAATAGTTGTCTCTATTGAAGTCTCCACACTTTCACTTCCTCCATGTGAACCACATTTCATATATTTTCAAACTGGGTTCTTAATTCGCTCAACATGAGAAACCCAACAACTCTAGAATTCTTCTCATCAATTATGAATCATAATCTTACCCAGAGGGGGGAATTTATTCACTTCTACTCACACTGAAATACTCCTCCCAAACATAAAACAAGGTTCTAGTTAAGGAATTTAGACTTCTGTGATCCATAACATTGTTTAGAAAATCTTCGGCAAAATCACTCCTAGGATTTATGGTCTTCCTAAAATCCATAAGGAGGGGGTCCCCCTGAGACCCATTGTCAATACCATCGGTGGTCCGACTTACCTCCTGGCCAAGTTCCTCACCGCAAAGTTGAGACCCTTGGTTGGGCAGACTGAGTCCTTTGTAAAAGACTCAGCTTCGTTTATTGAGGATCTTAAGAAAATTAATCTTGAGCCCGAGGACATTTTGGTAAGTTTCGACGTGGTCTCTCTTTATACCTGCATTCCTATCATTGAGGCCATGATGGTTATCAATAAGCTAACTGACCCTGATACGGCTAAGTTAGTTGAGCTTTGCCTTACCTCTACCTTTTTTAGCTTCGAGGGAGAATTCTATGAACAGACTTGCGGAGTTGCTATGGGCTCCCCCTTGTCCCCCGTCATGGCTAATCTCTTCATGGAGGATTTTGAGTCTAGGGCTTTGGCCTCCTCTCGCCTCTTACCTAAGCTTTGGAAAAGATTCGTTGATGACACTGGTGTTGTCTGGTCTCATGGTCCTGACGAGCTGGATCGTTTCTTCAGTCACCTCAACAACCAATCCGCCGCCATTAAATTCACGATGGAAAAAGAAGATAATGGTTGTCTTCCGTTCTTGGATGTTCTCATCTCTAAGAAAGTGGATGGTTCCTTTTCTCATCAGGTGTATAGAAAGAAGACGCATACTGAGCAATACTTGCATGCGTCTTCGCATCATTTCCCCGCTCAGAAGTTAGGGGTTCTTAGCACGCTTGCCACCCGTGCGGTCAGAATTTCGGATGAGGAGAGCCTGGAAGCGGAGAAGGCTCACCTTCTAGAAGTCTTTGAGAAGAATGGTTACAATAGGCGCCTAGGTCAGAAAGCCTTCCTCAGGGCCAAGAAGGAGCCTTCAATCCGAAGGGTTCCTAATGATCGTATCATGGGTGTGAACCTTCCTTACATCCAAGGAATCACGGACAGGATTGCGAGGATTCTGAAGAAGTATGATGTTCCCGCAACTTTTAGACCTCTCAATACTATCCGTGGCTCCCTCAGGTCTGTGAAAGACCCGATTGACCCTAAGGACATGAAGGGCGTCTATGTCATTCCGTGTTCCTGTGGGACCCCCTATATTGGTGAGACTGGTCGCTCTATCAATCAGCGGATTAGCGAGCATTCGGCTGACTTAAGACATGGCAGGACCAAGTCCTCGGCCCTGGCTGAGCATGCGGGGAAGACTATGCATCATGTATGTATAGAGGAGGCTCAGGTCATTGCCAAAATTGCGCAGTTTCACCATCGCAAATTTAGAGAGGCCCTGGAGATTGAGAAAAGGCCGAACAATCTTAATAGGGATGATGGCTGGAAGATCAGCAGTTGCTGGGTCCCAGCCTTATCCTCCTAGCCTCCTCATTCTCCCCTTTTTTGGTATATCTTAGGGTGTCTGTCTCCCCCCTCCTTTAATTTTTCTTTTGGCAGATTGGTCCGATTATTATGGAATGTTTAAGTCTTTATTAAGTTAGGAATTGGTTTCGGGCTAATTATTGTATTAACCTTAACCTATTTATGATACTATTGGGCTTATTAAAATTAGATTTGTTTTTTCCATTATTTCATTATTCATACATCTATAATTATTTCTATTATAACCTTAGAATTGAGTTTCCCTTTACTATTGTCTAAAAACCCCCCCTTTTTAAACCTTATAAATTATAATTCATTTACCTAATGACATTGTTATCTTTAATATTTTTGGAATGAATAAATATATATTTTTGACCATTAGGTTTAAACGATAAATTATGAAATACCATTAATATTAGTTATTCTATTAGTAATATACATGGACTTTATCCACCCTATAGGTAATAATATATTTACCTAAGGACTTATTTACCTTAATATTTTTATTTGAATAAAATATTGAACGAATTTTGAGTATTGGACCAGTAGGTTTAAAGGATAAATTTTGATAATATTAGTTATATTATGGGACTTTACCCTAATTTATGGTAATTACCTATTATAACTAAATTCTAGGAATAATAATATTTTAACAACTTGTTTGGAATTACAAATTAATAAGTAGATATAGATTATTTAATAAACATATATTATTTTATATACCTTAGTATTTTAATGGACCATTATTTTAAATAATAAATATGATATATTTTAAAGAACTAAATAGTAAAGTCCTAACTTACCAATGGACCATTAATAATTATTACACTTTTACCTAGTGTAACTAAATTATTAAAATAAGAGTGATGTATTACCTTTCACTTGTATTTAAATAATATTGGATTGATTTATTTAATTTATATTATAAGATATAATGACCATTATAATTAAAATATTAATATTATACTATGGATTCTCGTTAATAATACTAATATATCTATTTTTTTGTAAATGAATTCATTTATTTACCTATTTTAGATATTTCTAGAAACATTAATTTATTAATTTAGTGATTTGACCAGGAACATTAAGTCAAATTAGCCGTTAGCATTATAGTTGTTGAGTCTCTGCACGCTCTATTTATTCAAGCTAAGCCGGATTGGTTCTTCAACTTGTCCTGACGATGAACCACACTGGTTGGTTCGAAACGCGTCGACAAAAGTTTGGTTATGTGATTTTGCCGAAGATTTTCTAAACAAGGTTCTAGTTTTCTACCACAATCTACACACAAAATCTAAATCTTCTACTCAACTCTAGCTATGATTTTTTCTCACAAAAATTTGATATATCTCTACATAAGATATCTGAGTAGATATTGCATACTCTACTCACTCAAAATGCTCTCACAATAGGATACTCACTCACTCTCAAAGAAACCAACCAAATAGACTCAAAAGTTCTTCTATTTATAATTTTTCTGTATTTGTTGGCATTATTATATAGGTGTTGTCCTTGATGAAAACTCACATATATGATGAATGATGGAAGTCCACAATGCAATAGGTTAGCAGCAAAGGATTATAGACCAGAATCTAGAGATTGAAGAAAGATAATGGTTTAAGAAGTATACGTTGGTTCACCTTGTCCAGGTAGCATATACACACGAGTTCACATAACAAAAGGAGCATATACATATGCACACACTTTTGCAGAAGGAAAAGCACGTATGGGATGGAAAATCAAGGATAATGAATACCAAGGGTTCCTACAATGGTATTAACCCATGGTAATGAGCACAGCAAAGAATATTGATACCATCAAATAATACCAGCATCATAACTAAGATTTTGGTCTGAGGTATTGACAAAATATTTAAGTATATAAGGAGGAGGAGATAAAAGGGCCAAGTGTGTAAGTAATGAATATCTTATGAAGAGTTAGATCAAAAGAAAATATGCATCTTATAGGTTTTTGGGGATTTTCTTGATCTTAACTAAGTATGCACCTAAGTGGTTGATGATGGATGAGATCTAATGATGGGTCAGGATCATAAGACCTGAAATGAATTATCATTATGTGGTCTAAGAATGGATAGTCCAGCTCTAATTGCTAACACATTTTCTATGTTGGGTGTGGAACCTGATTATCTTCTTTATTCAGAGGTATCACCACATTGGACCTGAGTTCGTAATGTGGCAACAAAGATGCCCATAATATTTGCACTGCATGGGGGGTCTGGCAGGGGGGGTGTGGAAGCAATCTTTAGGACCCCCCCTAATGAGGGATTGGGGGCAGTGCCCCCTGAAGCTAAAAATAGATGTAAAATTGCCTCGTAAAATGTTGTAATTTCATAGTCAATCTAATCCATTCATTAGGTGGAGATCTGACGGTATAAGTTATGTTTAATTTAGGGTTTCTTGCCCTAGAAGGCAACCCCTTGCTATATATGAGGAAATTGTATTGCGTCTGTGTAGATTTGTATTCTGAGTAAGAAAGAGAGAGGAAATTGTGTGAGAGCGAAGAGAGAATTACAGAGGAACTGTTGTAGTTTATCTCTCCTCATTTTACTGGATAATATAAAAGGAAGAACTGGTTGTTTCTTTGTGGACGTAGCCCAAATTGGGTGAACCACGTATATTTGTGTCTCTCTTGTTTTATGTGTTTTTTGTGTTTATATTTCCACAATATATTTTATTTGTTCCATTGCTCTGTAATATATAATTTTCTAACAACTTGTATCAGAGTCGAAGGTCTATTTGGCTGATGAACTCGCAGGAGAGAAGGGTTCTTGGTTCGAGTGGGAGCAATGGCGGAAGATGGTAGGTTTAGGGTCGAAAAATTTAACAAACAAAACTACCAACTATGGAAGATGCAGATGGAAGATTATCTGTATTAGAAAGATTTGTACCTACCATTGAGAGGAAAGACAAAGAAGTTGACGAGTATGACAGACACAGAATGGGATATTCTCAACAAAAATGCACTTGGAACAATACAGTTGTGCCTAGCGGCATCGGTAGCATTTAATATTTCAAAGGAAACCACAATAGAGGGTTTAATGAAGGCATTGGCAAAACTATATGAAAAACCCTTGGCCTCAAACAAGGTATTTCTTATGAAGTGTTTATTTAATATGAAGATGTCAGCAAGTGGATCTATTGTTGATCATTTAAATGAATTTAATATAGTTACCAGTCAGTTAAGTTCTGTAGGGGTAACCTTTGATGATAAATTAGGGCTTTGTTATTTCTATGCTCATTTCCAGAAAATTGGAATGGTTTAGTTATGGCCATTAGTAACTCTGTCTCTAGATCTAGTACTTTAAAGTTTGATGATGTTGTTGGTGCAATCCTTAGCGAGGAAATGCGACGAAAAAGCTCTGGTGAGGCATCAGGAAATGCTTTGACTGCAGAGACTAGGGGAAGAAAAATAGAAAGAGGAAAGAGCCCAGGATATCGCAATAAGTCAAGGAAAGGCAGATCCAATTCAATATCTGGGATAGTATGCTGGAAATGTGGGAAGAAAGGACACCTCAAGAAACACTGCAAGTCTTGGAAGGGAAAAGAAAGAGACGCACAGCAAGAAAACGATCATGAAGCAAATGTGACAAGTGATGTGTTGCAAGATGCTTTGGTTCATTCATTAGAAAATATTATTGATGCCTGGGTGGTAGATTCAGGGGCCTCATTCCATGCCACACCTGATAGGAAACATTTTCATGATTATGTTCAAGGAGATTTTGGACAGGTTATATTGGGCAATGATAAACCCTGTAAAATAATTGGAATGGGTACAGTTTTCATAAAACAATAGAATGGAAATTAATGGCTATTGAAGGAGGTAAGGCATGTTCCATATCTGAAGAAAAATCTGATTTCAACAGGGTAGTTTGGAGGTGAAGGCTGTGTAACTACTTTTACAAATAAAACTTGGAAGGTCACTAAAGGAGCCCTAGTAATAGCAAAAGGAGAAAAGGTTGGTACATTGTATTTATGCAATGGTATTTCTAATTATGTTAATTCTTTAACCTCTATAGGAATAGATACGACATTATGGCATCATAGGCTTGGCACATGAGTGAGAAGGGGATGCAGATTCTTCACTCAAAACATTTATTGCCGGGTTTGAAGCATGTTGATTTAAAATTCTATGAGAATTGTGTTTATGGAAAATAAAGAGAGTCAAATTCCTCAGAGTTGGGAAATAAAAGAAGAGCGAAAAATTAGAGCTTGTGTATACAGATCTATGGGGAGATTCTCAGGTATCAACTCTCAGTGGCTCTCATTATTATGTTACTTTTATTGATGATGCAACCAGAAAGACCTAGATTTATTGTATTCAAAATAAATCTGATGTATTTGATACTTTTAAGCAATGGAAAGCTTTGGTTAGAAATGAGACAGAAAAAAGGTTGAAGTTTCTTAGATCAGACAATGGAACTGAATATTAGAGAAAACATTTTGATAGGTACTATTTAGAGAATGGAATTCATAGAGAGAAGATAGTTTCAGGAACACCACAAGAAAATGGTGTGTTAGAAAGGATGAACAGGACAATGATGGAGCGTGCAAGGTGCATGAGATTGCATGCATGATTGCCTTTACAATTTTGGGCAGATGTTATAGATACTATTGTTTATCTAATAAATATAGGGCCTTCAAGTTCTTTGTATTATGGTATTCCAGAGGAGGCATGGATAGGTAAAAAGGTAAACTACTCATTTTTAAAGACTTTTGGTTGTGAAGACTTTGTCCATATTAATAAAGAAAATAGAACAAAGCTTGAGGTAAAATCAAAGAAATGTACCTTTATTGGATATGGTGTTAATGATTTTGGTTATCGCTTTTATGATTATGAAAAACACAAAATCATTAGGATCAGAGATGTCATATTAAATGAAAAGGTTTTGTATAAGGATAAGATGCAGGAAAAGAAATAGGAAAAAGAAAACAGAGAATACACAGTGCTTGATCAAATCACAGAAAAAGTGACGGTGCCTGAAAATCATAACGATCAACAACAAAAACAACAACAACAACAACCACAACAACAACAAGCACCTCAAACACCTAAAAGTGGTGTTAGAAGATCTACCAGGATAACTAGACCCCCTGAATAATACTCTCCTACATTATATTATGTATTGTTGACTGATTCTGGTGAACCAGAATGTTATGAGGAGGTAGTGTAGGTAGAAACCAAGAAGAAGTGGGAGAAATCCATAAAAGAAGAGATGGATTCCTTAGCACATAACCAGACTTGGGACTTAGCCAGGTTGCTTGTAGGTAAAACATCATTGCAGAATAAATGGGTTTACAGGTTGAAGGAAGAAGATGGAGGTAGAAAAAGGTATAAATATAGAATTGTGGTGAAGGGGTTTTCACAGAAAAAGGGTATAGACTTTGATGAGATATTTTCTCCTTTTTTTAAAATGACTTCAATGAAAACTATTTTAAGTCTAGTAGCAGCTAAAGATTTGCATCTTGAGCAGTTATATGTAAAGACAACCTTTCTCCATGGGGATTTGGAGGAAGAGATATATATGTAGTAGCCACAAGGATATGAGGTAAAAGGGAAGGAGAAACTAGTGTGTGGGTTGAAAAAGAGCTTGTATGGCTAAAACAGGCTCTAAGGCAGTGGTATCTAAAATTTGACAAGTTTATGTCTGAACAAGTTTATACTAGATGTCACTTTGATCAGTGTGTTTATTTCAAAAGGCAAACTGATGGTAGTTATATTATATTGTTATTGTATGTAGATGACATGCTTGTTGCAGGTTCTAACATGCAGGAAATAAATTTGCTCAAAAGAAAACTAGTGAACTCATTTGCAATGAAGGATTTGGGTGTTGCAAAACAAATCATTGGTATGAGAATAACTAGAGATAGGAAAAATCGAAAATTAACATTGTCTTAGAGTGAGTACATAGAAAAGGTTTTGAAAATATTTAATATGCATAATGCAAAACCAGTTAGTATACCTTTGGCTAGCCATTTCAAACTAAGTAAGGAGGTGTGTTCCAAGACTCAAGAAGAAATGGCTTATATGTGTAAAACTCCATATGCATCAGCAGTTGGAAGCTTAATGTATGCAATGGTCTACACAAGGCCTGATATTGCACATGAAGTGGGAGTTGTAAGTAGGTACATGAAAAATCTAGGAGAGAATATTGGATGGTGGTGAAGTGGATTCTCAAGTATTTGAGAGGTACCACAAATCAAGCATTATTCTTTGGTGGTTCAAACATTGCTCTACAAGGACATGTTGATGCAGATATGGCGGGTGATAGAGATAATAGGAGGAGCACAACAGGTTATGTGTTTACTATAGGTGGAACAGCTGTCAGTTGGGTTTCAAAATAGCAAAGTGTTTTTGCACTCTCAACAATGGAAGTAGAGTATGTTGCTGCTACAGAGACTAGTAAAGAAATGATTTGGTTATAAAGGTTTCTGGATGAATTGGGTAAGAAGCAAAAGTTGGGTAGGTTATATAGTGACATCCGGAATGCCATACATCTTTCAAAGAACTCTGGATTTCATTCCAAGACAAAACATATACAACTCAAGTATCATTTCATATGGTCAGTGTTGGAAGATGGACAGTTGAAGTTGGTAAAGATACACACTAGCTAGAATCCTATAGATATGTTATCAAAAGTTGTAACGAGGGAGAAACTGAGATTTTGCTTAGTTTCAATTGGTCTTCAAGTATGATAATGAAGATGAGAAACAACCAGGTCCAAAGTGGATCCATTTTCCAACAAATGAAGCAGCAGTGGAGTTTCTATAATCAGTCTCCAAGTGGGAGATTGTTGGGTGTGGAGCTTAATTATCTTCTTTATTCCGAGGTATCACCGCATTGGACCCCAGTTCGTAATGTGATGGAAATTCCACCCATAATATTTGCACTACAAAGGGGGTCCAAGGGGAGGCTGTAGCGATATTTATGAGCCCCCCCTGGTGGGGACCGGGGGTAGCACCCCCGAAGCTAAAAATATATGTAAAATTTCCTTGTAAAATGTTGTAATTTCATAGTCAATTTGGGTTATTCATTAGGCGGAGATCTGATGATAGAAGTTATGTTTAATTTAGGGTTTTTTCCCCTAGAAGGCAACCCCTCGCTATATATGAGGGCACTGTATTGCATCTATGTAGATCTGTATTCTAAGCAAGAAAGAGAGAGGAAATTGTGTTAGAGAAAAGAGGTAATTGCAGTGGATCTGTTGTACGTTGTATCTCTTCATTTTGCTGGATAATATAAAAGGAAGGACTAGTTGTTTCTCTGTGGACGTAGCCCAAATTGGGTGAACCACGTATATATGTGTCTCTCTTGTTTTATGTGTTTTATGTGCTTATATTTTTGCAATATATTTTATGTGTTTCATTGCTCTGTAATATATAATTTTATAACATTTTATCTTTTATATGTTATGATTTGAGTATATGTGAAGTCTGGAATAACAACAAAGTTATAAGTATTTATCTGCAGATCTATACGCTGGTTCTCCTTGGTGATGGTGCATATACATGTTGGTTCAGCTCTTTGAAGTAGCATATACATTATGAAATATGATGTTTGAAGTTGCAATTGGTTCTGGTTGTTGATGTAGAGTTATGGGTTCTGCTCTATGTTCTAGTGATAGTGTTCTGAATGTTCAGATTGATTGATTGTGATTTGCTTCAGTGTTGATGGGTTTTCAATGATTGGTTGTATTTTAGTGGTGATTGATTTTGAGCTTCAATGTTTTTTACGGGTCCAATATGAAAATTGGATGAAATGTGGCCTTCATATTGTGTTGTTGTGTACCCGGAGTATCCAGTCTAAAAATTTATGAAACGTGGTGGAGGAAGAGATAACGTCGTAGCCTTGTATAGGCCAATGCCTACGTACTGGTAAATATATCGGCTTGAACAAGAGCTAGGGGGTTGGAGCTCCCTTCCAGTAGCATTTGGAGAATGAGTGAAGGTTGGAGCCTTCTATAGGACGGTGCCTATGTACTAGTAAACATATTGACTAATACAAGAGCTAGGGGGTTGTAGCTCCCTTCTAGTAGAAGCTGGAGAATGAGAGAAGGTTGTAGCCTTTTGTAGGTGGGTTCCTACATATTGGTATGAGTCTGCACCAATAAAAGATTGTAAATAGGTTTTTCTTATATTAAAAGAAGACAAAGATGACAACAACAGGTGGTTTTTCTCTCACATTGGGTTTCCACCTTAAATCTTGGTGTTCATGTTTGTTGCTTATGTGTGATGGTTTATTCTGTTATTACTACGCATCATTACTATTTAAATTATATAAACTACTAATGCACTAATTAAAGGTCAACATATGATGAATTAACTAAATCATAAGTTCACTAGATATACGTTGGTTTCCTTAAAGACAGTTGTGTGCACATGCGAGTTCCCTTCACTGAAGTAGCATATATAAAATTGATTATGAAATGAAAAAATTATTGATTTCATAATACTAACTCACCCCCCCAGTATTATTCCCAACAGTGTTGAATATCTTAGTAAATTCTACAAGTTACAGAAGACTCAACAACTCCTTTCAAACGCTTCATATTTGGTTGAGAAAGGATCCTTGACCAAATAAATCACTAAATCCACTATACCTTTGATATCTTCAACCTTTATCAGTTTCTAGAGGGCCCACAAAATTTTTTCGACCATATGCTAAAGATTCTTGATTAATAACACAACCAAAACACCAAAATAGGTTGAGCAGCACAAGGAATGTGGAGAAAAACTCACGAAATCCCACAATTTTTCCCTTAGCACTATCATATGAGTGAAAAAAATCTATAACTTCTCCCATGAGCCTACCTCCATGTGGTTGGAGCTCTCCAATGCTCCCTTGACCCATCATTCATGCGACTGGGGCGAAGGAATGTCAAACATCTATCAATTCATCTCAGAAACTGCTCAAACCTCTCCAAGAGCTTGACAAGCCTTCGTAGCTCCTCTGGAAGCCAATGAAACTTCCACAACACTACAAAAATTGGCTGTACAACTCGATCATCATCCCAAGTTAATCTAGGTTGAGTAGGATGCCAACTGCTAACCATACTAAGCAACTAGCCCATCAAACTTCTCTGCAACATCCCTACCATCAATATGCAACTACAACACCTGTTAAACATCCTCCAACATATGCACAACCATATAAAGCATCCAAAATCACATGTAGATCATCTCTAATCCCAATGTATAACCTGTCAACATGAGAGACCTAATGTGGGACATGGATACTATGGAGACCTAACCAACAAGGCTCCTCAACTCTAACTCCTAAAGTAGCCATCATCATCTATATGTAGCAATATGATCATGAATATCATCATCATGGGAATGAATCCAAGCTAGTGCAACACACCATCATACCATCATCCAACTCAATCAGTGCTCCATCCTCAAGCTCTATCCTAGTAGACATGCCAAGGACCACCTGCAAGCTAGTCTAACCTAGTAGACATGCCAAGGACCATCTCCAAGCTAGTCCAAACTAATAGACATGCCAAGGACCCTATACACATTAACCATACACAAGCCTCCTATAGTCACACATTCACATGCATAACCAACAATCCTGCAGCCCAAGCAAGCAAGTTGACATCAATGACAACCAACCACTCATGTGCAACACTGTAACACACATCAATGCCAACACCATTTGTCTCACTTTACTAGAAATTCAACATAGAAAATCTCATGTAGAGACTCAAGCATGTAACTACTTTTAAATGTCATGAAATCTTCAACTAAATATGTTGTAATACTCCCTCCCACCCCCTTAGAGTAGTGACCTAGGGTGAATGGGAGGTGTTACTTTCAATTAACCCAACTTCCATGGTCTCACTATGGAAATGGGGTTGCAAAATTTCTTCCTTTTCCAAATTTAGCGAATTGATTTTGGAGAACATTGAATTAAAATTGTTGATATATTTTCGATTATATAGAATTTCCTCAATCCAACATCTACATTGAAATTTATGCATAATTGAATTTTGGGCCCCATAACCCCTACCACTTTAGCCAGGGTCCATTTTGTGATACCTACATGGCACCACCACATCACATGAGGTCAAATGTGTATCCCACCACATCAAAGTGTCACAATAATATTGTGTCATTATTCCACTGCTAAAACCTCTAAGAGCGTTCCACTCCTAGACACCTGTGATACTATAGACATTTTCACATTAGGTGACAAGTATGGTCTCTGTCCAGTGACTTATATCTCCTCCACAGCTTCTATCAACCTGCACCTTGCCTATGATATGCACTACAAAGCATCATCGAAGATATGTGTTCTGTGATGATGTGCCACCTAGCCATGTCAACTCCACATCAATACCACTTGGCAACCCTAAGCCATGTGGCAACACAAACCTCTTCCACATGTCACCAAGGTACCACTTTAGCATCAACCACCCTGTCTCTTGTTCCCACTATAATAATGATGTTAAGGTGACATCATCCTACCATGTGGTATCCCCTCACTATGCCACTTGGCCCTCCAAAAAGGTCATTCCCACCCACCGCATGTCACGTTGTCAATGCACCATGTTATCATCCTTTCTTCATCACTTATACATGTCATTTATTTCTTATGTGGCATCCAAATAACCTTAACCATCCTCCATGGCATCTGCCACCTCAGCATGAGACCTAGGCCCTACCAGTGTCGGGCCTCAATGTTAAACAAAATTCTTCATTTAAAATACAAGAAGAGAATTGTGTATTGCCCTCTATCAATAGTGCATCCACGCCTGGAAGAATTCAATGTCACACCTCCACGACATGAAAAAGAATCGACCGTAAGTGATGGTTATTTTTCCATCCTATCACTTCTTTCGACCATGCCAACTCCCACTAGAGCTTCATGGCAACCCTGGTCATTCCTGATGTGAAATTCCTCGTCACGTAATGGGAATTTTCTTGTTACATGCTCTCGTTAACTCTGTGCCTTCTTTCATCTTTGTTCCAACTCCAAAGGTGGTATTCTTAACGTTGGGTAGTATTAACATTAATCACCATGGTGTTGATGGCCAAAAATGAGCAAAATAAAATTAAGGATAACACCCAGTCAAAGCCCCAAATTAGACTCTCATCCATTTTGGATGGTGTTTTTTGTTGGAAACAATGATAATACTAAGAGTGGCAAGTGAATCGGTATTTAGGCTAATTTTAAAAAAAAATTGCCAATTTTCTTTTCTTATTCAAATTTGGAAACCATCCATATAATCAGCAAAAGCATGTAATATGGTAGCAATATCAAATAAACATACAATCACACACCATGAGCATCTTACACATGAGCCACCACTCACAGGAAGCATCAATTCCCTTTTATTTTTTACTAGCACCCACTAGTAGGTAGCACCAACTCCCTCTTTTCATAGATCCATGTCCAACTTACGAGAAGAACCATGTGAACCATGAACTTCACATATTTTTTGCAAGCACCAAATTACAGCTCCTTGGATTTATTAGAGCACCAAATTCAAGGAGGCACCAACCCCCAAGCCTTCTCAAGCACCCACTAGAGATGGAAGCACCAAATTCCTGTATGTAGGCTCCAAGCCATACTCAAATATGAACTGAATGTTCTCTATAATTTGGTAGCCATTCTCCCTCATGTTAGATCTTTTCTCTTCATAGCCTTAGGCCCACACATCACTCTTTGCATCTGTGCTTTCTCTGCTCACTATGTAGCATCACATTAATCTAATCAACAACAGTCACTTATCACAACTCCTCGCAATTTTCTAATTTTCTTGGCCCTCTGCATGATCTGTAGCAACACAATGTTTCACTCACAACACTTACCAACTCAACCAAGCCATGCAGTCCTCTCTTTTCTCTTCTCTTCAACTACATACAATCATCTCTCACCTTCTTTCTCTACACAGGCACCTTCGTCCTTAATCACAACATCACAACTTCTCTCGAGGTCTCTTACCTCTATATACGCACTCTTGGCCTTTCTCTACAAAACTGGCTCTGTTAGCCTTACATAACAACACACACTCAAAGATTTTCCACTTAGCTCTCTAGCAACAATGTTGTTTCCCCCACTTTTCTCATCTGAGCCCCTGGGTTTTATTCCTCTACTACCCACTAATCGATGTTACCACTCTTGTCCTGTATTCACACTACTTGAGTGTACCTCAACATGGATTTTCCATTCTATTCTTGCATCTGACTTGGTCTCTGCCAATGCATTAAACATGACAATGGCCACTTGACTATTTTCTCCATATTGAGAGTTAATTTTTAGTCCACCCGCATATTCCAACCAAGCACAGTCCTCTTTGTGAACAACTCTCCTATGACTGAGGCTCTCCATGCTTAATCATGGATTTGTATAGCATGGTTGTACTTCGGGATGGCTTCTTGGTAGACCATTGTCCTCATTGTCTTGTCTCAAAGTTTTATGCAGATCCATCTAACTCCATGAACCAACTTCATCGATATACATTTGTTCTTCGGTAGCCAACCCATTCATCTACCTAACTCACTGAGACGTGCATCAAAGCACAGATATGGTGTTAGAAAATTATATATTACAAAGCAATGGAACACATAAAATATATTGCAGAAATATAAACACATAAAATGCAAAAAACAAGAGAGACACAAATATATGTGATTCACCCAATTTGGGCTATGTCCATGGGAAACAACCAGTCCTTCCTTTTATATTATCGAGCAAACTGAAGAGATATAATCTACAGCAGATCTGTTGTAATTCCCTCTTCGCTCTCACACAATCTCCTCTCTCCTTTTCACTCAGAATACAGATCTACATAGACGCAATACAATTCCCTCATATATAGCGAGGGGTCGCCTTCTAGGGCAAAAAACCATAAATTAAACATAAATTATACCATAATATCTCCACCTAACGAACGACCCAGATTCACTACGAAATTAAAACATTTTACAAGGCAATTTTACATCTATTTTTAGCTTCGGGGGCACTTCCCATGATCCCCCGCCATGGGGGGGCTCCCAAAGATCGCAGCCACCCCCCCTAGACCCCCCTTGCAGTGAAAATATTATGGGTGGCATTGCCGCCACATTACAAATTGGGTTCCAATGCGGTGATACCTATGAATAAAGAAGATAATTAGGCTCCACACCCAACAATCTCCCACTTGGAGATTGATTATAGCAACTCAACTGTTGTTTCATTTGTTGGACAATTACTCCACTTTGGACCTGGTTGTTTCTCATCTTCATCATCATACTTGAAGACCAGTTGGAACTGAGCAATCTCTCAGTTTCTCCCTAGTTACAACTTTTGTTAACATATCTGCAGGATTTTGGCTAGTGTGTATCTTTTCCAGCTTCAACTGTCCATCTTCCAACACTGATCGTATGAAATCATACTTGAACTGTATATTTTTGTCTTAGAATGAAATGTGGAGTTCTTTACAAGATGTATGGCACTCTGGTTGTCACAGTATAACCTGCCCAACTCCTACTTCTTACCCAATTCATCCAGAAACCTTTGTAACTAAATCATTTCTTTAGTAGCCTCTGTAGCAGCAACATGATCTACTTCCGTTGGAGAGTGCAACAACACTTTGCAATTTTGAAACCCAACCGACAGTTGTTCCACCTACAGTAAACACACACCCTGTGGTGCTCCTCCTATTATCTCTATCACCCGCCATATCTGCATCAAGATATCCCTGTAGAGTAATGTTTGAACCACCAATGCATAATGCTTGATTTGTGGTACCTCTCAAATACCTGAGAATCCACTTCACCACCATCCAATGTTATTTTCCTGGATTGTTCATGTACCTCCTTACAACTCCCACTCCATGTGCAATATCAGGCCTTATGTAGACCATTGCATACATTAAGCTTCCAACTGCTAATGCATATGGAACTTTAGACATATCATCCATTTCTTCCTAAGCCTTGGGACTCACCTCCTTACTTAGTTTGAAATGGCTAGCCAAAGATATACTAACTAGTGTTGTATTCTGCATATTAAATCTTTTCAACACCTTTTCTATGTACTCACTCTAAGACAATGTTAATTTTCGATTCTTCCTATCTCTAGTTATTCTCACACCAAGGATTTTTTTTCCAGCATCCAAATCCTTCATTTCAAATGAGTTTGCCAATTTTGTTTTGAACACATTTATTTCCTACATGTTAGAACCTTCAACAAGCATGTCATCTACATACAATAACAATATAATATAGCTACCATCATTTTGCATTTTGACATAAACACAATGATCAGAGTGAAATCTAGTATAACCTTGTTCAGACATAAACCTGTCAAATTTTAGATACCACTACCTTGGATCTGTTTTAAGCCATACAATCTCTTCTTCAACCAGAACACCAGTTTCTCCTTCCCTTTTACCTCATATCCTTGTGGTTGTTGCATATATATCTCTTCCTCCAAATCCCCATGGAGAAAGGTTGTCATTACATCTAACTGCTCAAGATGCAAATCTTCAGCTACTACTGGACTTAAAATAGTTCTGATTGAAGTCATTTTAATAATAGGAGAAAATATCTCATCAAAGTATATACCTTTTTTCTGTGCAAGCCCCTTCACCACTAGCTTTATACCTTTTTCGACCTCCATCTTCTTCCTTCAACCTGTAAACCCATTTATTCTGCAATGTTGTTTTACCTACAGGCAACCTGCCTAAGTCCCAAGTCTGGTTATGTGCTAAGGAGTCCATTTATTCTTCCATGACTTGCTGCCACTTCTTCCTAGTTTCTACCTACACTGCTTCTTCATAACATTCTGGTTCACCCAAATCAGTCAACAATACATAATATAATGAAGGAGAGTATCGTTCAAGGGGTCTACTTATCCTGGTAGATATTCTAACACC
Source organism: Pinus tabuliformis (assembly GCA_031772625.1). NCBI lineage: Eukaryota > Viridiplantae > Streptophyta > Pinopsida > Pinales > Pinaceae > Pinus > Pinus tabuliformis. The sequence continues at coordinate 661,243,382 of CM062804.1, forward strand.
ACTTTTAGGTGTTTGAGGTGCTTGTTGCTATTATGGTTTTTGTTGTTGTTCTGGTTGTTGATCATTATGATTTTCAGGCACCTTCACTTTTTCTGTGATGTCATCAAGGACTGTGTATTCTTTGTTTTATTTTTCCTGTTTCTTTTCCTGCATCTGATCCTTATACAAAACCTTTTCATTAAATATGACATCTCTTCTCCTAATGACTTTTTGTTTTTTCATAATCATAAAAACGATAACCAAAATCATTAACACCATATCAAATAAAGGTACATTTCTTTGATTTTGCCTCAAGATTTGTTCTATTTTCTTTATTAATGTGGACAAAGGCTTCACAACCAAAAGTCTTTAAAAATGAGTAGTTTACCTTTTTGTCATAGACATTTTTGTGCCTTACAGCATGAAGCATAAAATGTCCATAATCTAAGGGATCCAAAGTCCCTAAACATGTTGTTCCTACCCCTAGAGGAATAAGGTCAGCAAACCACAGCACTTAATAACAGTTCTCCACCTGAAAACACTCAAAAACAAGGCAATTCTGGATCATGTCAACTGCTCCACTGAGCATCTGCGCTGAATGTCAACTGCAAAGAAGGCTACCTGCGCTGGGCGAGTTTGGACATGTGGCACAGTCATTCCTCAAGGTGTCAATGCCCAGGAAGCTTCCAAAATGACACTTGGATCAGGGAATTCGACTGTTGATGAGTAAGAGGGTCTAGATCTCCAAGTGGAAGCAAGAACCTCCAAGTGGACTCAAGAACTGAAGAATAACTAAAGTGAGAGAGGACACTAGTCAGCTTCATGCCAGCCTCAAGCTGACTCATCCTTTCTCCAAAACTCCTATATATAGATCTCTCTCATAAGGTCTAGGGAGGCTGGAATCTTGTGAATGTAAGGAAGTGTTGTTGGTTTGAGTTTAGAACTATTGGGTGATTTGCTTTGAAGGAGGTGAAGAGGAGATTTCTTTCTGCTGGGAAGGTGATGCTGGATTGGGCCTCTTATGGTTGTATCACTTCCTGAAATTTACTTCTTCCATTAATAAAGCATTTGAGGTTCTTCTATATGCATGTGTCTCAATGATGTATTGTTATACTTGTGTATTTGATTTATTCTAATCCTTGAATCAATTATGAACGTATGCTTCTTGTAGTTTCCCTCTCTTGCCATTTTGCAGGATCTTGGTGTAGCTGGGCCAGTGAAAGAGCAAGGAGCTGGAAGCAAGCAGCAAGGAGAGAAGATTGGATCAACCATTAGCGAAAGACATCGGTTAGTGGATCTCTTTCTCCCCTATTTTACTTTCATAAAGAAGAAATCTTAGATAGCTTTGCTTCGATTGTTGCTGAGGTACTATCACCCTTAGAGTGGGATAGGGTCATTCCGTATTGGATACTTTTCCCAACAACAAATTGGCGACTCTACTGGGGATCGTATCTTGTTGGTTGTTTGTGTTTTTTCTATTCATTTCCTAAACACAGGGAGTACCGAATCGAACTGCATTTGGATCTTTCAAATGCAAAGTAGAGGGCAGCTACTCTAGCTCAGTTTCTGGGCATGTTTATGATTTGAAGAGCTGATCCACAAGGACTCTGAACAGCTCTTAGTGATAGCTTTTCATCCTCCTAATCATCCTTTAGTGTGTACTTGATTGATAGCTTTGATTTGGCCAAAAACTGTGAATTTTTTAGCAATCTGTAACCCGGAAACCAGGAGAAACGAGAGTTTCTCTCTTCATTGCAGGCACTGTGAAGGCAGTCTGCATTTCATCGTAGGTCCCGAAGGGGCTACCTGCGCTGAATGTCAAACTGACAGTGTACTACCTGCGCTGAACCAGTTTTGCCTTGTGCAACTGGGGTTCCCTGCTGTTTATTGCCCTGTTTTCATCCTTGTTTTTGTAGCCTGTTATCAGTCAATGTACCTATCTGAAACCACCTTTCTTTGCCACTATTCCACCTCGGTTGTATAAAGAAACTGTATTTGTTCTTTGTGTATTTCTTATATCATTTGCAGTTTCCCATAACGAAAGTGAACTAGTCTTGCTGTGGCCTCTTAGATCTAGACCTGTGATAAGTGTCGTTTTGATCTTAAGAGTTAGTTTGTTTGTTGTTCATAGCTGATTGAGCTTTTGCTTTCATCATATGGTTTGAATTTATGTATTTCTAGTGTCGAAACAAGTAAATCTTAAGGTGTCTTTTGATTTTGGACAAAGCTTGTTTGCTTTCACTTGAAATTGAATTCAAAGTTATACAACAGCTTTCTTTTTGTAGTACATCAACATTAAGAAAGAGAAAAGAAATACCTGCATTGTGCATGTGCATTTTGATAAGTTTGCATGTTGATTTAGGGAAAAGTGCATTAGTGTGTGGTTTATGATATGTGTGAAAAGATGATGTCTTTCTTTTCCCTCAGTAGTTAAGATTTTCAAAGTTGAAAGATTGAAAAGCTTGCTTATCATCTTAGACTGCATTTAGGAGTTGTACCATACATCTCGTGGTGATCCATAAAGGCAAACTGCTAAACAAGATCAACTTAAAATAAATTGAATTTACATAACAACGCATTGAAACATAACGCAAACACATAGAGGTCTAAGCTAGAGACGTGTTCCGGCGTCGTTAAACGTGATATCTTAGCGTTGAGTGGTTGGGTGATTCCTCCACGGTGAAGCGATAAGTATCAATACAGACTTGTGCTCCCACGTACCGTCACGTATATATTGGGAGACCCCTATAGGAACAAAGCCTTTATCCATAGGAAGCCGTGTCGGCCGCCCTACTGATCGCAATGCAGTGAACACAGCATTCACGAATATCGACCACCCGTACCGTAAAACGTATTCTGTGGTTTTGCGAAAAGTTTGGCACACCCTCTGCCTAGATCTCCAGAGCAGTTTCTTTTGGCCTTTTTCAAACTCTATAACTGAAAAAGTCCATCCGAGCATTTGTCACTTTGGGCTCGTTAAAACATCGAAGGAGACTAGAGTCATCTTTAGCTTTTTCTCGACTCTTAAAAAGTGAAAAAGCAAGTTGTGTCTAAAGCGTCGTTATAAAATTTATTTTAAACGGAACATAATCACCTCCTATTCCTGCGTTGATCTGTAGGTTGAGAACATGGAACACACCAACCAAGGAATTCCACATGATGGAAATCCTAGTCCTTTCTCCTCTTGGGGAGAAGTTGGTGCGCCCCACATGGCCACATTGTCGCTTCCAGGACTGACAATTGGCCTGCCAATTTGGCTATTTTCAACCAATGTAGTTCAGAACACCATGGTTCCTGAACAATCGAGTCAACAGTTAGATCAGTCTAGAGCTGCCCACCAGCCTTCTACTTCCTATAACTCTTCCTCCAATCCTTCATCTTCGCAAGGTAGAGCCGGCAAAAGTCAAGCTCCCATGGAGAAGAAGGAGAAGAAGAAGGAGCCTAAGGCGACTGGGGGCAAGCAAAAGACATCTGACAAAAATCCACACACAGCACAGACCGGGCCTAAATCGCCATGTGTCATATGTAGAGGAGACCACTTTCATAGAGATTGTCCCTGTATTCCCTGGATACTAAGGGACTGGTCCCCTTGTTTGCACAATTCGGGAGCATCAACCTCTGATAGCCATGTTGAATGCTTACTGTCAACCAGCGAAAGTGAAGGTTCAAGACAAAGAGGGGGAGCAAGATCCCCCTGCAGACTGTTTGAAGGCGATCACGCCATCCACCGTTGTCCCTTCTTAGACGAAGTGAAGAGAGTTTTGGAAGATCGTCCGGTTTCACCGTTGAGACTTCCTCCTGGATACAAAAAACTCGTGCCAAGCCCTTCGTTGGTTGAGAATACGGCTGGCCCGCTCAAGTGGTCAGCTGAAGCGTCAGTCATTGAAAATGAACCTACTGAATCCAGACTGGACGAAAGTCCAAAGGTCGAAACGGCAGTTGACCCGGTTTTTCCTTCAGAAGTTTCATCGTCAAATGACACCGTCACTGAAGATTCATCTTCAAATGACACCCTCACCGAAGAGAATAAGGATGACACCATCCAAATTCTTTTCATCAACACAAACTCTGATGAGCATCAGGGCAATGCGCCCATTCCTTTATCGCAGGAAGGAACATCGTCAGGGTCATATCCGGCCGTGTATTCGGTCCCACCACCAAGCAACCTGGTTGTATCCTTTGATTGGAATCAACTAGGCAGACCCCGGTTGCCAGCCAGTATACCATTCAGAATCATAGTCCAAATATACAGAATGGTAATGACCGGAACTATCATTGATGAGGGGGCATCTGTGAGTATCCTTTCCTCTATTGCTTGGAAAGCACTGGGTTCCCCGGCGCTTTTGCCTGAGATAAGAAATCTCTTGGGTTTCGATAAAGGAACCAGTCAACCATTAGGGATCCTCCCCAATGTGCCCATTACATTGAAAGGGAAGGCCGTTCAAATGAACGTGATGGTCGTTCAAGGACCCTTGGATTATAACCTACTCCTTGGATGAGACTATATATATTGCATGGGAGCAATAGTCTCCTCACTCTTTAGAGTAATGTGTTTTCCACATGAAGGAAGAATGGTCAAGCTCGTAGACCAACTTTCATTTCCGGGATCACGCATCGCAAATAGTCACATACCAACCCTGAATGGTCTATTCAATCAAGAAATGTCTCCACCCCCAGTCCTCCTTCCCAATGAGTACGAGTGATTCGGAAAGATGGGACTGGAACCCAGGGGGCATGCATCCTGGTCTGCTTTGGGCAGAGAAAACCTTGGGTGTAAGATAGAATTTCCGCGAGAGAATATGACTAGTCCATACCCCGTCCATAGAGGAAGAGGGGTTGTTCTGAAACAAGATTCTTTTGTCAAAGTTACGTGTTTGACAAAGGTCATTCACCCTTGTCTATTTCGGTAGATAGTGCCGAGGAAATGTTTTGTTTGAAAGATTAACGAAACAATCTTTGGGTAACCAGAAAGAGGTAAGCCTCCCTCAATAACACCAATGTTTTGTCTTTGAGTAGTGTTCTTCTCTTGTCGCAAGTAGCTGCTCTCTTGTCGCAAGTAGCTGTTCTCTTGCGATCTTGTGAAATCTGTTAAAAGTTGGACTGACGAGAAGACAAGTATCGCATAAGACCCGTTAAAAATAACGAGAAGACAAGTATCGTTAACATTAGACTGGCAAGACGACAAGTAGCTGTGAACACCCAAAGAAAAGCAGAGGTGGGAAGGAGGAGGGGCAACCTTGAAATTGTATTTTATACCTGGGGGCATGCAAACCTTTTGGAGTGCAAGCAAAGAGCGGTTATTTATCTGTTTTTGGGATTAACCGTTTCCGAACTTGCATAAAGAAAGGATATGGAGTAAAGCTCAGTGAGATGAAACTCCTTAAAAAATAGAGATCTCACAGGGGACATTTCTTATCTTATGACTGGTATATCGAGCAATTTTAGCATAAAGTTCATGCTCGTTAAAAAATAAACGCAAGATCCGAGCAGTTTTAACGCGGTCTTCATGCTCGTTAAAAAATAAATAAAAGCAGTGAGCAATGTTTCCCCCAGAGTTTAAGCTCATTTTTAAATAAAAAATGAACCTATTCCGGTAAATAACCTCTGTGATCGTAAATTTATCAGCCATAAAAGCCTTGGTCGTGTTTGCACCTGCCACCTCCACCGTCATTTGGCCGATCGTTCACCTCCATATGATTGTTTACCCATTTTGAGGAACAGCTGCGAAGAGTGATTTCACCTAGCCATCCTTGTGACACTGCCATGATTGGAAAATTCCAACCTGTACCTGGAATCTGCTGCTATCCCTGTTTATCACTCGTTCCTCAAAAGACGAGTCTTCTTTGAGCTCTTTTCAACTGACTCGTAAAATATGAAAAGTTTGCCGAGTTTTGGCCTTCCAGCTCGTTAAAAGGACCGGAAGAGCTATCCCTCCTCTAGATTTTAATCTTTTTGGACCTGAGGGATTATTGCACAAAAAGGTCGAGCGCTTGTTTTATTCGGCTCGTTAAAGTTATCGAAAACTCATCCCTTCTGTATTGTTTTATGCTTTTTCGGACTTAAGGGATTAGATGACGAAAAAGGAATTTTGGAGTTAACTTTCTGTACCTTTTCAGACTCTCTAAAAATGAAAAGGACCGAGTTTTCCTTGTCGTTAGACTCGTTAAAATGATTAAATAGCGACAAACTTGTCTTTAGACGAGAACGAGTTTCCCTATCGCTAGGCTCGTTAAAACATAGCGATGGGCTTGCCCGAAGGGCAGGTTATAGAACAAGCATATGTTATCCTCCTCAAGCTTGACAAAAATAAAGAGGTACTGGTCAGAAATGACTGGGGAAAAATTGGGAGAACCTCAAAGCTTTAATGGTAGCAAATTCGCTCTTGAACATGACACTTTTCCTCCGTATCACATCGGGTTGGGTTGTTTCATTCACCGGTCTCATCACCATGGTCTCGCCAAACCATCCACATTTGGGGTAATGCTACCGATCCATCGCATCAGTGTCGTTATATGTTCAAGAGATGTTGTTCAGAAAGAGTCAACCGTGTCCCATCCACTGCCATACATTATCCTTCATCCATCCATGACCGCCACCCTGAATCATATGTCACAGATTTTTTTCACCTCCACTAAAATCATTAGCTCCGTTCCGTGTCACTGATGTGGGATTCATTAAGGCCCTCCTTTGACGGATCGCTTCTTGTCGACTTCAGCTCATTATCCAAGAAGTTGATCTAGGAACAACCCCCTCAGTACTTTGAAGCTTGCATGCCTCAATGGCAAGTTTCTCACTTCCGGCGACAGGTATATATCAATGACCTTCGACCAGAAGATTTTGCGTGGTGTTCGACGCCAAGTCCTTTATTCACACCACGTGGATTGTATTGTCGTACCTTGAGGATCATTATCATTATCGGTGATTCCTCTCGCGCTTGTTAACGATTTACATCATTAACCGGTAATCAAGCGATGTCTTTCCATGTTCGACTTCAGCGCAATTCTCACATGGATCGACTTGTACTTAGAGTGAAGATCGAACGAGTTTGAAGACCCCGGATCTAGTTTCATCCATCCGGGCTGCGATATATATTCAGGAAATATAAAGACATTTGACATGTACATCATTGCGGCAGATGATCATCCTACTCAAAGGATGATAATTTCAGCAGAGAATTATCAGTCTACCATCAGACGATCGTCTGTTCTATGTACCAAAATGAATTTATAAAGCTGAGCATGGGAATGCCCGCCTCAGCTAGATCATGAAAGCAAAATGAAAAATAATGTATTGTATTGTATTTTATTACAGGTCACCTCTCAGCGATTAAATGAACTTCGGATCCTCCTGATAAAGCATTTCACCCGATAAACGACCTCATACTTTAGGGGGCAACTGTTATAGACATTTTTGTGCCTTACAGCATGAAGCATGAAATGTCCATAATCTAAGGGATCCAAAGTCCCTAAACATGTTGTTCCTACCCCTAGAGGAACAAGGTCAGCAAACCACAGCACTGAATAACAGTTCTCCACCTGAAAACACTCAAAAACAAGGCAATTAGGGATCATGTCAACTGCTCCACTGAGCATCTGCGCTGAATGTCAACTGCTCCACTGTCTACCTACGCTGAATGTCAACTGCAAAGAAGGCTACCTGCGCTGGGCGAGTTTGGACATGTGGCACAGTCATTCCTCAAGGTGTCAATGCCCAGGAAGCTTCCAAAATGACACTTGGATCAGGGAATTCGACTGGTGATGAGTAAGAGGGTCTAGATCTCCAAGTGGAAGCAAGAACCTCCAAGTGGACTCAAGAACTGAAGAATAACTGAAGTGAGAGAGGACACTAGTTAGCTTCATGCCAGCCTCAAGCTGACTCATCCTTTCTCCAAAACTCCTATATATAGATCTCTCTCATAAGGTCTAGGGAGGCTGGAATCTTGTGAATGTAAGGAAGTGTTGTTGGTTTGAGTTTAGAACTATTGGGTGATTTGCTTTGAAGGAGGTGAAGAGGAGATTTCTTTCTGCTGGGAAGGTGATGCTGGATTGGGCCTCTTATGGTTGTATCACTTCCTGAAATTTACTTCTTCCATTAATAAAGCATTTGAGGTTCTTCTATATGCATGTGTCTCAATGATGTATTGTTATACTTGTGTATTTGATTTATTCTAATCCTTGAATCAATTATGAACGTATGCTTCTTGTAGTTTCCCTCTCTTGCCATTTTGCAGGATCTTGGTGTAGCTGGGCCAGTGAAAGAGCAAGGAGCTGGAAGCAAGCAGCAAGGAGAGAAGATTGGATCAACCATTAGCGAAAGACATCGGTTAGTGGATCTCTTTCTCCCCTATTTTACTTTCATAAAGAAGAAATCTTAGATAGCTTTGCTTCGATTGTTGCTGAGGTACTATCACCCTTAGAGTGGGATAGGGTCATTCCGTATTGGATACTTTTCCCAACAACACTTTTTACCTACCCATGCCTCCTCTGGAATACCACCATCCAAGGAGCTTGAAGGCCCTCTGTTTATTAGATAAACTACAGTATCTACAGCATCTTCCCAAAATTGTAAAGGTATTCCTATATGCAATCTCACGCACCTTGCATGCTCCATGATTGTCCTATTCATCTTTTCTGACACACCATTTTCTTGTGGTGTTCCTGGAACTGTCTTCTCTATGTGAATTCCATTCTCTAAATAGTACCTATCAAACCCTTTGTTGCAATATTCACCTCCATTTTCTAATCTGAGGCACTTCAACCTTTCTCCTATCTCATTTTCAACCAAACTTTCCATTTCTTGAAAGTATCAAATAAATCAGATTTATTTCAAATACAATAAATCTAGGCTTTTCTAGTTGTATCATCACTAAAGGTAACATAATAACGAGAGTCACAAAGAGATGATACCTGATCAGGTCCCCATACATTTGTATGCACAAGATCTATTTTTTCACTCTTCTTTTCTTTCCCAACTCTGAGGAATCTGGCTCTCTTCTGTTTTCCATAAACACAAATCTCACAAAATTTTAAATCAACATGCTTCAAACTTGGCAACAAATTTCTTGAGTGAAGAATCTGCATCCCCTTCTCACTCATGTGCCCAAGCCTATGATGTCACAATGTCGTCTCTTCTCCTATAGAGGTTAAAGCATTAACAGAATTAGAAATATCATTGCATAAATACAATATGCCAACCTTTTCTCCTTTTGCTATTACCAAGGCTCCTTTAGTAACTTTCTAGGTTTTATCTGTAAAAGTTGTTACACAACCTTCACTTCCCAACTGCCTTGTTGAAATCATATTTTTCTTCAGATCTGGAACATGCCTTACCTCTTTCAATAGTCATTGATTTCCATTCTGTTGTTTTATGAAAACTCTACCCATTCCAATGATTTTACAGGGTTTGTCATCACCCAATCAAACTTGTCCAAAATCTCCTTGAACATAATCATGAAAATGTTTCCTATTAGGTGTGGCATGGAATGGGGGCCCTGAATCTACCACCTAGGCATCAATAATATTTTCTAATGAAAGAATCATAGTACCTTGCAACACATCACTTGTCACATTCGCTTCATGATTTTTTTCTTGTTGCGCATCTCCTTCTTTTCCCTTCTAAGACTTGCAGCCTTTCTTCATGTGTCCTTTCTTCCCGCATTTTTTGCACACTACCCTGAATTTGGACTTGGATCTACCTTTCTCTGACTTGCTATGATATCCTAGGCTCTTTCCTCTTTCCATTTTTCTTCCCCTAGTCCCTGTAGTCAAAAAATTACTTGATGTCTCATTGGAGCTTTTCTGTTGCATTTCCTCACTAAGGATTGCACCAAAAACATCATCAAACTTTAAAGTACTAGATCCAGAGACAAAGTTACAAATGTCCATAACTAAACCATTCCAACTTTCTGGCAATGAGAACAGAAATAACATAGCCCTAAATTCATCATCAAAAGTTACCCCTACAGAACTTAACTGATTGGTAACTATATTAAACTCATTTAAAAGATCAGCAACAGATCCACCTTCTGACGGTTTCATATTAAATAAATGCTTCATAAGAAATACCTTATTTGAGGCTGAGGGTTTTTCATATAGTTTTCCTAATGCCGACATTAAACCTTCTATTTTCGTTTCCTTTGAAATATTAAATGCTACCGACACTACTAGGCACAACCGTATTGTTCCAAGTGCCTTTCTGTCGAGAATATCCCATTTCTTGTCTATCATACTCATTGACTTCTTTGCCTTTCCACTTAATGGTTGGTACAGATCTTTCTGGTACAAATAATCTTCCATATAGATCTTCCACAACTGCTAGTTTTGGCTGTTAAATTTTTCGACCCTAAACCTACCATCTTCTGCCATTGATCCCACTCGAACTAGGAACCCTTCTCTCTTGCGCGTTTATCAGCCAAATAAACCTTCGGCTCTAATACCAAGTGTTATAAAATTATAAATTACATAACAATGGAACACATAAAATATATTTCATAAATATAAACACAGAAAACGCATAAAACAAGAGAGACACAGATATACGTGGTTCACCCAATTTGGGATACGTCCACGGGAAATAGCCAGTCCTTCCTTTGATATTATCCAGCAAACTGAAGAGATACAAATATTATCCAGCAAACGCCCTCCCCCCCTTAGGCCCCCCTTGTAGCACAAATATTACGGGCAACATTTCCACCACATTATGAACTGGGGTCCAATGCGATCATACCTTTGAATAAAGAAGATAATTAGGCTCCACACCCAACAGATGGCTTGTCTCACTTCAAGCCAAACCCAACACTCTTTCTTGAATATCGTGTTCCTTGCTGCCTTGACCCAACGATCTTTGACAATTGCTATTAATCCTGATACCAAATCCTCTACTCTTGCATTCAATCTCATAGCTGCCAACCCATACGCATTTAACTCTATGTGATGTTTTATTGAAGAAATTACACATCGTTACCTCAGAGTGGTGCAATGTTCCGATACTCAGTCCCTTTTTGCTCATCTCCTTTGGCATTTGCTTTCTCATATGACTGGGCCAGTGAGCATTGAATTAATTCCATATCAGATCCCCCTTTGTATCATAACTTCTGTGAAGTTCTGATTTCATCTTGGCTCCTTCTACTTAGTTCTCAATGCATTTCTCATTATAGGACCAAGAGTTGGGACATGTTGCTTAGCCTTAAGGTGCTAGGAAATTTTTTTCTTGTTGGGGGCCATTCTTCCTTTGTTAACTTCTTTGTTCCCTTGTTTTTTTAAACTCTTATGACCATGTGCCAACCCAATATTAGAAGCCCCCTTTATTGGAACCTTTCCAAACTCCAATTGTTCTAGAGTTCTGACATATTCAACCTTCGATATGACTAACTTTGATATGATGTCATCACTCCACGTGGTGAATCCTTAATGGTGACACATGTCACCCAGCTCTAGCCCATCAAATCACCCAATAACGTTGAATATTCCTGTCGCGTTGTTGGCTCGTTGGGGCCTAACCCAGGTTTGGAGTTATTTAGCCAAACAAATCCCTGTACTACTAGTCCTTTCAGAAATATTTCGTGGGGCGTGGACTGAGGTCTCACCAGAAGCAGTATGGGGGATGTTGGAACCAAGTTTCCTCACCCTTGAGATGTCTAAGGGGTCGATTTAGTCCAACTATGAATACCTTTGCGCAAGTCACCTCACGTAATTTCCTGACCTACGAGGCCTTCGTGCCCTATTATATTCACCTTCGCATAGCCCTAACGAGGGGCTGCAGAGCTTTCGCAACGATCTTCACTATTTCCCCAAGTTACATTGTGGATCTTACTTATCTTCTTATAATAGTTATTTATTTTCGCATAAACAGATACTTTATCTTATATTAAATCATTCAACATATTCATATAAGTTCACGTAACAAATAAACAATAAACTTGCAATTCATGCCCAATGTACTTCAATGCATAAAACAGGAAACAATAAATAGAAATAATGTAAAACTTCTTTATTAATGCTTCAATCAGTTACAAAATCAACCTGCCCTACGGACTCAACTACAGGGGTCCACGCACTTAGATGCGGACTACTAGGCTTCTGCACACTCAACTGCAGAGCCTTCTCCTACTCTACGACCCAAAGACTAGACTTTCCACATAGACTCAATGCTTCATCATTAGATCTTCCATCTTCTATCTCATTTATTTCTTTAAACTTAGAGCCTCGCTCTATTTATACAATCCCATGGTCCACGGACCATGGGTAGAACTCTCAAGCCGACACTACATTTTACAAAAGTAAGGCCGACAACCTTATGACTTAATTACAACTTCGCGCTCCGCACGCACAAATCGCGGAGTCTTTACATTGGACTTAGTCAAAACTTGGGCTTCAAGCCCCAAGACATGCCTTGGGGGGATCCCACACCCAACAAGCCCCCAACACAAACATCGTGACTCACCCTCAAGTCACTCTGTTGGTGCAGAGATCTTCGCGTGGAGACCTCCCAACACTACTTAGACTACTGAAGGTCGGCAGCGCACTAAGCGGCTACCTGTTGTATCTTTTGTACGCATTGGTTGGAGATGGCGGTGTCAGAACTGCTCCCCTGTATCTTTTCTTGCATCCCTTTCATTTTGTTATAGTCCCACGCCTCCTTCCAACTCTCTGGAGTGCTAAGACTGTGCTTCCCACGGCTAGTCAGGTGGCTAGGCCACTTGTATGCAGCTTCCACCAACCATCAATCACTTTTCCTGGGAAAAATCCGCCTTTTATTTTTATGGACTGCGTCGCGCACTTCACCATCTGCATCACGCCATCATCGGTGATCCCTCAAGCAATATATGGTCCAATCCAAGGCATCAAGTTGATCAACTCTTGACAATAGTCCCAAAATTTGTCAACGTAATCGTGCGCACCTTGTTTTATCACCCCAGTTTTCTTATCGAGAAAACACTTCTTTATTTCTTCCTAAAGATTCTTAACTTCCACTTCCACCAAAGCACTTTTCTCCCTTAACCACACTCTTTCTTTCATGGGTTCTTGGAGCCTAAGATCACCCTATCGGATTTCTTCCTCAGGTCCCAAGTGTTCTTCTTCGTTCAGCTACGCGATCCCTTCTTCCAAGGCTCTGCGAACCATTATATCCACCGGTGCTGCTATGCACAGACTATGCATATTATACTCTATTGGGACTACAACGTTTGCTCCATAGGCTAGCCTAGAAGGTGTCTATCCTGTCAATTTCTTACACGTTGTCCTATAAGCCCACAAAATTGTTGCTATGCGTAGGTCCCAATCACTTCGCTGCACATCACATACCCTGTTTTGTGCTTCACACACTTCGTTAAAGGCTTCTATGTGGGTAACTTTTTGCACACTTGTTCTTTCCACACTCCGTCATCCCGACTGGAGGGACTATTCACGCAATTGCCTTGCCAACACTTGCTTATTTACTGTGTTCCCCAATGCAAAGTCCATGTGCATCCGCACAGGTTGTTTACCATATGTCTATACCCACCTGGACAGATGCACATGCAAAACAATCTGTACATTGTATTTATCTATTAGCCACATCTAAGGCTTCCCAAAAAGCATGTGCATCATTCTTCTGCATTCGCGCCAATCCTCAGAGCTTCCTTGGTGCGTACCCCGCCACCTCGTGGGTGTAGCACGTAGTACCCATTTCAAAGCCTCGAAACATTGTTGTTCCAACACATCCCTTTCAAATCTGTTCAAGAAAGTATATACCTCACTTGACCCATCGTAAGTAGGCAGATCCCTCACTTCCATCGATACCCAGCACAATGATCTTGTCATCATGTTACAGTTCAGCGTGGTTACCGCGTGTAACCAGTTCTGCCATCACTCTATTTCTTCATCTGAATCTGATGTACAAGAGTATTCGCACTCCCATGAGATCCATCCATCCGCAGTGGGATTTACCCAGTCTTTCTCTCATGTGGTTATCTTGTAGATGCATTACAAATCGTCATTGCTTTCATAGTCGTGCATCGGCTCTGTGTAGCGTGATCCTTCTGCAGGGTCCAAAGGTATGACTATGCACAGATATTTTTTCTCAAAAATAATCTTACGCTTCTTTAGATTAATCATGCCATTCACGTGAGTGGCCCAATCGGTTCCTAAGAGTGTGGGGTAGGCATTGCTATCATCAACAATCTCTATCACTTCAAAGTCTGCTAGCGTGCTTGCCCCTTCAATATCCACGGTGATTCCCTAAAATCTCTCCATAGGTATGATCTTTTTCTAGTTCGCCATTCGCATTTGGATAGGAGACCATTGCAGCATAGGCCTTCCCATGTGCTCCCATGTCTGCTTCAACAAAATGTTCATGTTAGATCCTAGGTCCATAATTACTTATTCCATCTCATATTCTCCAATCTGCGTGGTCAACCTCATTTCTCTTCCCATCCTCGTTGCATGGTTTCCAATCTTCCAGACTACGCACGGTTCTTCTGGCGTGGTCCCAGCGCATCTGTTAATGAGTTCCTCCAACCTCTTTACAACCTTACTGTCACGCAATAGCTTCATGCATGTCTTAGGAATGTCGTAAGCATAGATGGGTCCATTTCCGGCTCTGATCTATCTTTTCTTCCTGAAGTGGAGGCATCAACAAAGCTCTTCCTAGCTTCCATGAAGGTTTCTTTAGTGCGCTCCAAATCAAACTCTAGTTCTTTCATCGGTGCCTTACAAACCCAAGTACTATCTTCAGGTCATTTTCCTTTATCATATCCTAACATAATTGCACTTCGGAGCACAATCTTCACATTTGGGTCTTCCTCGCACGGATGATACCTCATCATTTGTAGGTTTTGAGTCGGGGGAGGTTGGAGAGCTCCCTTGTCGCGCATCCTAGCTATCAATGTGGGACAATCTTCCATCTCATGATAAAACAAGGTACAATACAGAGATGATGGATGTGTTGGATTCATATAATCATGGGCATAATGTCCTGCCCCCTGCAATTGTAACATATCAGCTGTCCGTGACCTCTTCCAGGTCCTCCTCCACCTCGGCCTCGTCTACGCCCCTAAAATCCAGTTTGCACCACTCATGCATTCTGGTCAAGACGCTGCATTTTGCCCTGAAATCCGTAGGTGGGAGTCCTATCCATCATCGGCTCATAACTTCTACATTTGCGCTCATCATGCCCAACCGATCTACAAAAGTTATAGAACTGTTGTGAATTCTTGGTGTACTTCTGTAACAAATGGCAGTTGTCCATAGCATGCTTTCCTCCTATTTGACAAATCGCGCACCACAAAGTAGGCACCGTGCTAGGTCCTGCTTGTGCCTCTGGTCTTAACGGCATTGGTCCTCCTCCCATGAGGTAATTCGTGAACACTAGGCAGTGGTCCTTGTCATGACCCTGACCTTTAAATTTTACGCACCACACTTCTTTTCACATTTCCGAGTGACCTATCCTGTCCTGTTTTAGACTCTTCATCTCAAGGCATAAGTTTTTCAACTGCACATGGATCTTCTAAACTCCCAGGCTAGGATCCTGTATCAGGGTCTCATGTAGCCTCATTGCGATCTCCAAGGCCTCTGCCTAAGTTGTTAGCCTCTATTGTGACAGCGCGTTCCTCAAACGCGACGTTAGTGATGCTACAAACCATTTGCAGTGATGTCCATCCATCAAAGTCATATTAGCTTCGTGAATTGTGCACTTCGATCTCTGATCCAACTCCCAAGGAGTCTCGCCTAGTAGCATTGTGATCTCTTTGAATCCAATTATCGACTGCGCCTCTGACTTTGGCATGCTAAATTCTTTGTTCAACGCAATTTGGATATCCGCAATCCCCACATACGAATTGTCATTAGAATGCTTAATATACCAGGTCAGTGTGCGATCCTGTAGGGCACTGACCAGCATCGCTTTCTTTATATTATCATCTATAACTCCCTGTGCTTCCCATACATCCCTTATCATGAACCAAAACTGGTCTGGATCTTCATTTCCTACTCCCTTGAGCACATGCAATTTTATCGCGCTTGCCATATTGACTCGCGGTGGTTGCGGAGGTGGTACAGGAAAATATGGGGGTGAAGCTGGTGAAGCTGGTGAAGCTGGTGGCATGGGTGGGGTTGGTATGCGTGGAATCCTCTGCCTTATCAAATTGATCGCACTTCTTGGTGAGACCTTCGCGAGCTCTTCCTCGTCCCTCGGCGCAGGTGAAATCAAGGGGCTATTCTCAGGTCCCTTACTTCCTTCTTTTTTATAGGTTTTTCCACTTCACATAGCTTTGGACATCAAGGTAATTGCATAATCCTCTTTTCACACAATAACATTTTAATCCAAGTATTCTGATACTTTATGTACTTACCTCGCGATCCATTGAGAAAATGTCACTCTACCTCGCTATAGCTGACTAAAGCATCTACCATGAACTCAGTAATGAATCCTCCCATAACCCAATTGATCCAGTTATCAATAGTGTGTGTGATATTATCCTCTGATACTTCCAATCTTCGCACCAACTCTGGGGTCCACACAATAGGATTGTCAAGTTTTCACCTTCCTTGGCTATCAGCTAGCTTCGCGATCCACTCTTACAACTCAGTAGGGAAATATGGAAAGAAAATTTCATGGATCTCCGTGTACAGGTAGCAGTCTAACCACTTTTTCTTTGATAGCCATGGATTCTTGTTCTCCTATGCCACGAACTCATGAATTTTCCTGTCCAACCAACCTTTAATTTCTTTCTTAGTTGGATTCTAATGATACTACATCAGACATCTTTGTACAGATTCTTGTCCCAAAAGCGGAACCATTTGTTTTCTTAATGGGGCTTAACCTAGGTTCGAAGCTATTTAGCCAAACAAATCCCTGTACTACTAGCCCTTTCGGCAATAGTCGGCAGGGCACAGACTGCGGTCTCACCCGAAGCAGTATGGGGGGATGATGGAACTAAGTTTCTACACCCTTGAAATGTCTGAGGGGTTTATTTGGTCCGACTGTGAATACCTTCGCACAAGTCACCACGCGCACTTTCTTGGCGTGCGAGGCCTTCGCGCCCTGTTGTATTTGCCTTCGCACAGTCCTAACCAGGGGCTGTGGAATTTTCGCACTACTAAAGTAGCGATCTACGCTATTTCCCAAAGTTACACTGCGGATCTTACTTATCTTCTTATAATAATTAGTTATCTTCGCGTAAATAGATACTTTATCTTATATTCACTCATTCAACATATTCACATATGTTCGCGCAACAAATAAACAGTAAACTTGCAATTCATGCCCAATATAGTTCAATGCATAAAACAAGAAACGTTACACAGAAATAATGTAAAACTTATTTATTAATGCTTCAATTGGTTACAGACTCGACCTGACTTGTGCACTCAGCTACAAGGGTCTGTGCACTTAGTTGCAGACTACTAGGCCTCTTCGCACTTAGCTGCAAAGTCTTCTCCTACTCTACAACCCAAAGGCTTGACTTTCCACTTAGACTCAATGCTTCATCATTAGATCTTCTATATTATATCTCATTGATTTCTTTACACTTAGAGCCTCGCTGTATTTATAATCCCATGGTCTGTTGACCATGGGTAGAACTCTCAAGCCGACACTACATTTTACAAAAGTAAGGACGGACAACCCTATGACTCAATTACAACTTGACGCTCCGCGCCCACAAATTGCGGAGTCTTTACATCAGACTTAGTCAAAACTTGGGCTTCAAGCCCCAATAATTGTCTTGGGGGGATCCCATGCCCAAAAGGCCCCCAACACAAATATCGTGACTCACCCTCGAATCACTCTATCAGTGCGGAGATTTTCCCATGGAGACCTCCTAACTCTGCTTGGACTGCTACAAGGTCAGCAACGCACTGAGAAGATGCCTGTTGTATCTCTTGTATGAGTTTTTCAAAGACCACAGTGTCATAACTGCTCCCCTGTATCTATTCAAGTGTTCCTTGCATCTGTTTATAGTCTTGTGCCTCCTTCCAACTACCTGGAGCGCTAAGATTGTGATTCCCACGGCTAGTCAAGTGGTCGGGCCACATGTATGTGGCTTCAACCGACCATCAATCACTTTTCCTGGGAAAAATCCACCTTTTATTTTTATGGTCTACGTCATGCACTTCGCCATCTACATCGCGCCACCATCGATGATCCATCTAGTAATATACAGTCCAATCCAAGGCATCAAGTTGATCAACTCTCAGCAGTAGTACCCAGATTTGTCAATGTAATTGTGCGCACCCTGTTTTATCACCCCGGTTTTCTTATCGAGAAAATCCTTCTTTATTTCTTCCTCAAGCTTCTTGACTTCCGCTTCCACCAGAGCATTTTTCACCCTTAACCACACTCTTTATTTCATGAGTTCTTGGAGCCTAAGATCACCTTGTCGAATTTCTTCCTTAGGTCCCAAGAATTCTTCTTCGTTCAGCTATGTGATCCCTTCTTCCAAGGCTCCGCGAAACATCATATCTAGCGGCGTTGCTATGCACAGACTAGACATACTATACTCTATTCGGACTAAACGGTTTCTCCATAGGTCAACCTAGAAGGCTTCTGTCCCATCACTTTCTTACACATTGTCCTATAAGCCCACAAAACTACTAGTACGCGTAGGTCCCAATCACTTCGTTGCGCATTATATACCCTATTCAGTGCTTCACACACTTCGTTAAAGGCTTTTGCATGGGTAACTTTCTACACACTCATTCCTTCCACACTCTATCATCCTGACTTGAAGGACTGTTCATGCAATTTCCTCGCCAACACATGATTGTTTATCGTGTTCCCCAACGCGAATTCCATGTGCATCCGCACAAGTTGTTTACCATATGTGTGTACCGACCTGGAAAGATGCGCACACGGACCATTCTATACATTATATTTATCTGTTAGCCACATCTGAGGCTTCCCAAAATGCATGTGCATCATTCTTCTGCATTCATACCAGTCCTCAAAGCTTCCTTGGTGCGTACCCCACAACCTCATGGGCGTAGCATGTAGTACCAATTTCAAAGCCTCAAAAAGTTGTTGTTCTGACACCTCCCTTTCAAATTTGTTCAAGAAAGTATCTACCTCACTTGACTCATCATAAGTAGGTAGATCCCTCACTTTCATCGATACGTAGTGCAACGATCTTGTCATCATGTTACGCTTCAGCGTGGTTACCTCCTGTAACTGGTTCTGCCATCACTCTATTTCTTCATCCAAATCCGACGTATAAGAGCTTTCGCGCTCCCATGAGATCCATCCATCTGTGCTGGGATTTACCCAGT
Source organism: Pinus tabuliformis (assembly GCA_031772625.1). Classification (NCBI taxonomy): domain Eukaryota; kingdom Viridiplantae; phylum Streptophyta; class Pinopsida; order Pinales; family Pinaceae; genus Pinus; species Pinus tabuliformis. The sequence goes on from CM062804.1 coordinate 661,262,602, forward strand.
CTTACTCTCGTGCAGTTATCTTGTAGATGTAGTCCAAATCATCGTCGCTTTCATAGTTGTGCACCAGCTCTATGTAGCGTGATCCTTCTGCAGGGTCCAAAGGTACAACTACACGCAGAGACTTTTTCTCAAAAATAATATTACGCTTCTTCAAATTAAGCACGCCATTCATGTCAGTGGCCCAATCAATTCCTAAGAGCGCGGGGTAGGGATTGCTATCATCTACAATCTCTATCACTTCAAAGTCTGCTAACGCGCTTTCCCCTTCAATATCCACGGTAATTCCCTACAATCTCCCCATAGGTATGATCTTTTGTTGGTTCATCATTCACATCTGGATAGGAGACCATTGCAGCATAGGCCTTCCCATGCACTCCCATGTCGGCTTCAACAGAACATTCGCATCCGATCCTAGGTCCATAATTACTTGGTCCATCTCATATTCTCCAATCTACGTGGTCAACCTCATTTCTCTTCCCATCCTCATCGCATTCTTTCCAATCTTCTAGACTATGCACGGTTCTCTTGGCATGGTCCCGGCGCATCTGTTAATGAGTTCCTACAACCCCTTTACATCCTTACTATCATGCAGTAGCTTCATGCATGTTTCTAGGAATGTCATAAGCATAGATGGGTCCATTTCCAACTCCAATCTATCTTTGCTTCCTGAAGTGGAGGCATCAGCAAAGCTCTTCCTAGCTTCCATGAAGGTTTCCTTAGTGCGCTCCATATCAAAATATGTCTCTTTCGTTGAAGCCTTGCGAACCCAATTACCATCTTCAGGTTGTTTGCCTTTATCATGTCCTATTGTAATTTCACTTTAGAGAACAATGTTCACATTTGGGTCTTCCTCGCGTGGCTCATACCTCATCATTTGCAGGTTCTAAGTCGGGGGAGGTTGGAGTGCTCCATTGTCGTGCAGCATAGCTATTAGTGTGGGACAATCCTCCATATCATGATCAAACTAGGTATAATACAGACATGATGGACGTTTTGGATTCATACAATCACAGGCATAATGTCTTGGCCCCTCGCAATTGTAACATATCAACTATCTGCGACCTCTTCCAGGTCCTCCTCCACCTCGGCCTCGTCCGCACCCCTAAAATCTGGTTCGTGCCACTCCTGCGTTTTGGTCAAGCGGCCACGTTTCACCCTAAACTCTATAGGTGGGAGTCCTATCCATCATCACCTCATAGCTTCTACAAGTGCGCTCATTGTGCCCAACTGATATACAAAAGTTACAAAACAACTATTGAAAATTCTGTGTGTACTTATGTAACAAATGGCAGTTGTCTGTAGCATGCTTTCCACCTATTTGACAAATCGTGCACCACAAAGCAGGAACTGCGCTAGGTCCTACCTGTGCCTATGGTCTTAGCAGCATCGGTTATCCTCCCGCAAGGTAATTCGTGAACACTGGGCAATGGTCCTTTTCATGACCCTGACCTTTACATTTTACACACCATACTTCTTCACGCACTTTCAGGCGAGTTGTCCTGTCCTGTTTCAGACTCTACATATCAAGGCATAAGTTTTTCAACTATGCGTGGACCTGTTGAACTCCCAGGTTAAGATCCTATATCAGCGTCTCATGCAGCCTCATCGCAATCTCCAAGGCCTCTACCTGAGTTGTTAACCTTTGTTGTGAAAACATGTTCCTCAAATGCAGCATTAGTGATACTACAAACCATTCGCGATGTTGTCCATCCATCAAAGTCATATTAGCTTTGCAAATTGTGCATTTCAGTCTCTGATCCAACTCCAAAGTCTCGCTTGGTAGCATTGTGATATCTTTGAATCCAATGATCAACTGCGCCTCTAACTTTGGCCTACTAAATTCTTTGTTCAATGCAATTTGGATATATGTGATCCCCGCATTCGGATTGTCATTATAATGCTTAATATACTAGGTTAGTGCGCGATCCTGTAGGGCACTAACCAACATCACTTTCTTTATATTATCATTTGTAACTCCCTGTGCTTCCCATATAGCACCTATCACAAACCAAAACTGGTCTGGATCTTCATTTCCTACTCCCTTGAACACAGGCAATTTTATCGCGCTTGCCATATTGACTTGTGGTGGTGGCGAAGGTGGTACGGGCAAAGATGGGGGTGAAGGCGGTGACGCTGGTGGTGGTGTGGGTGGGGGTGGTATGCGCGGAATCCTCTGCCTTATCAAAATTGATCTCACTTATTGGTGAGACCTTCGCGAGCTCTATCTCGTCCCTCTGTCAAGGTGAAATCAAGGGGGTATTCTTGGGTCCCTTACTTCTTTCATTTCTGTAGGTTTTTCCACTTCACGTAGCTCCAGACATCAAGGTAATTGCATAATCCTCTTTTCACACAATAACATTTTAATCCAATTATTCTGATACTTTACGTACTTACCTCACGGTCCTTTGAGAAAGAATAACTCTGTCTTGCTATAACTGACTGAAGTATCTACCACAAACTTAGTAATAAATCCTCCTATAATCTGATCGAGCCAATGATCAACAATGTGTGCGATCTTATCCCCCATTACTTAAAATCTGTGCACCAACTCTATGGTCCACACAATAGGATTGTCGAGTTTCCACCTTCCTTGGCTATCTGCTAGCTTCGTGATCCACTCATACGGCTCAGTAGGGAAAGATGCAAAGAAAATTTCATGGATCTCTGTGTACAGGTAGCAGCCTAACCACTTTTCCTTTGATAACCATGGATTCCTATTCTCCTGCATTGCGAACTCATGAATTCTCCTATCCAACCAACCTTAAATTTCTTTCTTAGTTGGATTCCAACAATACTACATCAGAAATCTTTATGCAGATTACGGTCCCGACAACAGAACCATTTGTTCTCTTGATGGGGCCTGACCTAGGTTCGGATTTATTTAGCCAAACAAATCCCTCTACTATTGGCCCTTTCGGTAGCAGTCCGTGGGGCGCGGACTGAGGTCTCACCCAAAGCAGTATGGGGGAATGTTGGAACCAAGTTTACGCACCCTTGAGATGTCTGAGGGGTTGATTTAGTACAACTATGAAAACCTTTGCACAGGTAACCTCGAACACTTTCCTGACCTACGAGGCCTTCGCACCTTGTTGTATTCGCCTTCGTGTAGCCCTAACTAGGGGCTATGGAGATTTCACACTGCTAAAGCAGCGATTTGCGCTATTTCTCCAAGTTACATTGCGGATCTTACTTATCTTCTTATAATAGTTACTTCGTTAGGTAAACTTGACTCGGGATAGAGTCAAAGTTGACGAGGTTAAACAGTGATGGTTTTGGGGCACATGGTAATGTGCACCCATAGTATTCTGCCCATGGTATTCTATGTAATGGAGCTTATAAAAGGCTGGAAGGAGTTCATTGTAATGCAAGACCTGGAGGTGAGCGGTGAAGGTGAAGAAAGAACTGGTATCAGAGCTGTTTTGGCTTCAAGGGATGCCTTTGTTGCTGAGGGGTTTCGCTCAGGCCTGTGGTAGACCCTGTTCAGTGGGAGATCTGCAAGATCGATTCTGGTGGTGAAAGAAGATTGCGAGCAGCGGAAAGATAGAGATCGAGAAGCTCAATGGTCAGAATTTTGAGTTGTGGAAACTCAAGATGGAGGATTTGTTGGTGGATAAAGATCAGTGGATCGCGGTAAACAAATACATAAACAAATACTTTATCTTATATTCACTCATTCAACATATTCACATAAGTTCGCACAACAAATAAATAGTAAACTTTCAATTCATGCCCAATATACTTCAATGCATAAAACAGGAAACAATACACAGAAATAATGTAAAACTTCTTTATCAATGATTCAATTGGTTATAGACTCAACCTGCCCTTCACACTCAGCTGAAAGGGTTCGCGCACTCAGCTGCGGACTACTAGGCCTCTGCACACTCAGCTAGAGAGCCTTCTCCTACTCTACAACCCAAAGACTTGACTTTCCACTTAGACTCAATGCTTCATCATTAGATCTTCTATCTTCTATCTCATTGATTTCTTTACACTTAGAGCCTCACTCTATTTATACAATCCCATGGTCCACGGACCATGGGTAGAACTCTCAAGCCGACACTACATTTTACAAAAGTAAGGGCAAACAACCCTATGACTCAATTACAACTTTTTGATCCACGCCCACAAATCTCGGAGTCTTTACATTGGACTTAGTCAAAACTTGGTCTTCAAGCCCCAAGACTTGCCTTGGTGGGATCCCACGCCCAACACACGTGTCCAGTCGTACTGCCACGTCATGCTAACATTAGATGCCACTGTAGCTTATCAGAGCCAATCATATGCTGCCATGTGTCCTACTAGAGGAGAGAGAAGACGGACCGTCAACATTTGGATTTTCAAGGAAATCCTTTGTTAATCTTCTTCAGCATTCCTCAATGCTTTTTAAAGCTTATCAAAAATTTTGGACATCATAGCTTCTTAAATTACCCCAATTAGAAAGCTGCAATACTCCCATATGTCGATCCTCTCATATTCTGATAACCCATTAAGTCGATGAGCCGATACGCCGATCTCCAGAGATCCTGTATCCTCCAACCTCCGATACAGCCTTCTCCGATGTACTGAACCTCCAATATTCCGATATCATGATGCCCCAGACTTCTGATATGCCTAAGCTTCGATACACTGATCTCCAATATTCCTGATGCGTCAATACGCTAACCTCTGACATCTTGTTCTTTGATATGATGATGCATTGATATGCTGACCTCCAGCATCTTGTTCTCTGATATGCCGATGTGTTAAATTTCGATAAGCTGATATGTTGGACCTTCAACATTTTGATCTCCGATATGTCGGTATTCCTTCATTTTTAAGGCTTCAAATCCCTGAAATTTAGAATACCATATCTTTCGATTCAGGAGTCCACTTTTGGACTTCCACATATTGTTGGAAACCTTTTTCATAGAACTTTCCAATGGAGAGGGTTCGATGTAGGCTTTGATTCCTTATGCTACTTGGAAAATGACTAAAATCTTCTCTTCCTATTGACTCTTTAGACAACTGAAATAACACCCACCATGATGATCCTCTACATGAAGCCTATAGCTACCATGGACTTCCATCTCTTCCATCATTGTAATCATCATTTTATGCCTTTTCCACTAAGACTTCTACTATTATGATTATCTACTTAAATCTTGCATATATCATATGAATCCTTCTGAGCCATGAACAACCATGGGATTCCTCCTCAGCCATCACTACCAACATCTGTTGCAAAAAGCATCCAAGTTAGTATGGTTGACATCAATGCCAACACTCTTGCCAATAGTTAGGTAATGCCAACTGCCCAACACATCTCCCCAGCATGACTATTGACATTAATGCTAACACACTGCAGCTATGTTCACTAGGCCACTTGCTATCTAGATAATGTCGACTTTCCAACAATCTCCCCCTTTGGCATTGATGACAACACTTCATCCTTATCTTCATTTGATGTCCAAACCTCATTCTGCTTCCACACATCTCATTTCATGAGCCACCAATGGCCTTCTTTCTTCTGCATAGGCCATCACAACATATCCACAAATTATCCCCCCCTTTGACATCAATGGCAAGGGGCTGCAAGTTGCATTTTTCTCCCCATACAATCACTGACTATGTAGACCAAGGTCTAATTATTGAGATGTGCAATCTGCTTCATAGACATCTCTTCAAGTATTGTCGTTGTTGCTTCTTGATAAATTGAGCATATGTGATATGCTCCCCCTAAACATATACTGCCTTTGTTTTGAATGCCTCCAGTTTTGGACATCTTATGGCTGGAAATTGAGTACTCTTCTCCACTAATGCATATTTTGTACCAATTAAAAAAAAATTGATATTAATTAAACTTCTCATGCTATTATTGTTGCTATAAGTACCAATTAATGATGATGCATTTCTTCTTGCACTTCACTACTATTGTTGCTTTCGAGACTATGCTCACTTCATTTTAGCATCTCCATTTCTCCCCTTGAGATCATACTTATACAATAGGGACTTCTTCTCAACTATCACCAATTTCACCAAAGAAAATGATACAAACAGAACAATGTATCAGGCAAACTCTGACACTTTCTTTTAGAAAGAAATGTCCCTTTTCACATAAGGTTACTCCACATGAACCCAAAATATCAATTGACATAGTGATACTAATTGAGGGTTAAGGGACATGAAAATATTGCACTAGTTGTGTTTCATAAACAAAAGACTGATATTCATAATCAAACTCACAGCTTAAATGAAATAAGGGTATTTCACCCAAGATGCAAACCTTTCATTTGCTCAGGAATCTTCCTTTCTGAGGCTATCATTTTTTTCCTGCTACTGCTTATCAAAGTAGATCCCCCTGAGCCAATGCTCTTCGATATCCTACAAATTCTTTCTTTCCTCTGCATGGGGATTAATCCTATGGACCTGATTTCATTGTGAGATTCTTGTCATTCCACACTTTTGTTGTAGCCCATATTCTTCTTCCCACAACATAAGATATTTTTGTGTACTTTTCATGTTGGCTACACTCCTTTTCAATGTTGATACATTCAAAATAAACCAATTTATTCTTGTAATCAGCAAGAAAACATAGTCATACCTTCATCAATAAAAATGTACCTTTCTATTTATTCCTTTTAGCTTCTTGCATCTGACTTATTTGTCCTCCCTTGAGGCCACTATCTTCCTTCACTGAAGAGAAATAGAGGATATACTCCCCCTGAGCAGATCATCCTTCGTCGTCTTCCAGACCTTCAATGACTGAGTCCTGGCAGAGGCTTTACTCTCCATCTTCTTCTTTTCCCATATTTGGGATTTCTATTGGCTACACATGGGTAGAGGAAACTTCTCTTTCACCTCCTCTTTCTTGACCCAAAACCTCTTGATGCCTTTCTGCCTTATGGGGGGGTCCATCACATGGGTAAGAGGATCATTTTTCTAATTTCTTCCTCTTCTTTTCATCTTACTCTTTTGACATAGACCACTGAAGACAAGTTTGTATTTCTCAACTCCATTGTTTTTTCTTGTATTTGAATCTCGAGTTGCTACATTCACATGCATACACTAAGGAGTATGCCATTTCTTCTCATTTTTGCAACCAGCTCTCTTGTGCCCGAGATTTCCATAGTTGTAGCATTCAACATGGCTTAAGAGTAAGGCAGAGGAGTTACGCTTTTTGACAATGTTTTTGTCAAAATCCTATCGCAACCAACATGCCTTCTCCTAGGCTTTTTTTGCGTTCTTGGGTTGCTGCTACATAACACATCTTGTTTCCTTGTATGCCATCTACAGTCTATGGCTTTATGTCCAAAATTATTGCAAGGAAAGCAATACCCATAAAAATTCTTCTGTTGACAGAGGTTACCCTTTCTTTGAAGGCTCTTTCATTAAGAACAAAGGGTTCTTTGTTGGCTCTTCATGTGCCTTCCTTGAAATCTTGCATTGTTTTCATGCACTCTTTCTTGTATCTCCCTAGACCTCCTCTATTGCAATATTAGCTACTAATTCTTAGCCTTTTTTTGTTTCCTTTCCTTCTTTCTTTGCTGCTACTTTGCATGTTGCTGCTCCTCTCCAACAACCTTTATTTATTTTTTGTTGTTGGAATCTTTAACTCCCTTTACATAGGAAGTTTACCCTTTAGCCTTCACAATCTTGGAGCTTGGTTTTTCCTTGAAACCAAAACCATCCTTTCTCTCCTCAATCTTCTAATATTGAGACAACTCTATTTTTTACTTTTCTAAGTCATGTCTCAATGAGACTACCTCATTTTGTAGTCTCCCACGGTAAGCTTCCTTCTCACCCAACTCATTGGTTAAATTTCCATTCAATCTGCTAGCCTCTTCTTGTTGATCATATAGATCAACCAATGTTTTGCTCAACCTTTCATTCTCAAGCTCATAAATTTTCAATTGCTTCTCTTGCTTGAGATTTGCCTCTGATAGGTCCTTGATCTCCTTTAGAGCAGAGATCAACTTCTTTCTAAAAATTATCCTTCCATTTAGATCCTTTTCTTCACTATCATAGGTGCTAGCTAAGTTACAACAAAGATCTAAGCCCATCTCTATGTACATGTAGTCTTCCATAGGTCTAAGGGTTATCTCTTCTTCATCACTTTTAGTGATACCCCTATTCTCTCCATGGGATATACTCTCTTCTCCTTTAGAGGATCCCTTATTTTCTATTGCTACTAAAATGGGTCTATCTTCATGGCTCTCTCTATCTTAATGTGATTCACATGAACATCGAGATAATGAATGACCTATTTCTTTACATTTATCACAAAGCAATAACACACCTTCTGAGAAACATGGTCTCTCTTCTAAAACTTATTCATCATCAACAAGAGTGTGATGAGCATCAACTTCTCCATGTTCTGGTTCATTGTTAGAGAAGCAAAGGCTCCTCAGCCTCTTCTTGAGCCACATGGCTATTTCCACCATACAAACTTTGCATTTTCTCCAACATTTCCCTTGTTGTCTTAAAATTCATTACTTTATCAGCATCTGGCTTAGACATCCCTTTCATGATGACCTCCTTCGCTTTCTCACTATACTCACTCTTTTCTTCGTTCAATACAGAGAGCCACATATCAACATCTAAGGCCATTAAATAGGCTACCATTCTAATGTCCCAGAGCTCATAGTCTAATCCATTAAAAAATGGAAATTCTTATACTATTAGCCAAGCTCGATTAGCCATTATTTCCCTTTGATCTACCTTCTAGCGATTAAGCTATTCCTGAAGGAACTTGACTCTGATACCAATTGTTGGAAACAATGATAATACTGAGAGGGGGGTTGAATCAGTATTCAAGCTAAGTTTAAACTTTTTATCCCAATTTGTTTTTCTTATTCAAACTTGGAAACCATCCATATAATTAGCAACAACATGTAATATGGCAACAATATCAAATCAACATACAAGCACACACCATGAGCATCATACACATGAGACACAAGGATTTACGTGGAAACCTTTTCAGGAAAAAAACACCAAATCTTGTTGTTGTTATTGATGTAAATAAGAGCATCTACTCTATTGCATCAATCTATTTTTGTGAGCCACCACTCATAGGAAGAACCAACTCCCTTTGATTATTTTCTAGAACCCACTAGGAGGAAGCACCAAATCCTTTTTTTTGTAGATCCATGTCTATCTTACCAGAAGCACCATGTGAAGCACCAACTTCATGGATTTGTTACAAGAACCAAATTGCAAGAGGCACCAACCCCTAGCCCTTCTCAAGAACCCACTAGAGGTGGAAGCACCAAATTCCTAAATGTAGGATCCAATCTTCACTGAAATAGAAACTGAATGTTCTCTATAATTTGGTATCCACTCTATCTTATGTCAGCTCTGTTCTCTTCACAGCCTTCAGCCCACACAAAACTCTCTGCACCTATGCTTTCTCTGCTCACTTTGTAGCAGCACACTGATCTGCTCAAAAGAAGTCACTCATCGCAGCTCCTCACAACACTCTAATGTTCTTGGCCTTCTGCATGATCTTTAGCAACACAATGTTTCACTCAAAACACTCACCATCTCAACCAAGCCACGCAGTCCTATCTCCTCTCTCCTCTTCAACTACATATAATCAGCTCTCAACTTTATTTCTCTTAGCATGCACCTTTAGCCTTAATCACAGCAACACAACTTCTCTCGGGGTCTCTTACCTCTGCATAGCCACTCTTAGCCTTTCTTTGCAGAACTTGATATGTCATCCTTACACAACAACGCACACACAAAGTTTTTCCACTTAGCCCTCTAGAAACAATGTTGCTTACCCCACTTTGCTCATATGAGCTCTTAGGTCTTGTTCCTTTTCTGCACACTAATCAATGCTCCCACTCATGTCCTATATTCACACCACCCAAGTGTACTTCAACTTGGATTTTCCATTCTACTGTTTTGTCTGACTTGGTCTCTTCCAATGCATTAAACATGAGAATGGCCACTTGATTGTTTTCTCCATACTAAGAATTAATTCTTAGTCCACCTGCACACTGCCACCAGGCACAGTCCTCTCTGCCAACAACTCTCCAATCACTGAGGGTCTCCATGCTTAATCTTGGTTTCACACATCTTGGTTGTACGTCGAGATGGCTTCTTTGTGGACCATTTTCCTAGTTTCCTTGTCTCAGAGTTTTCTGCAACTCCATCTAACTCCATGAACCAACTATACCAATCTGCATTTGTTCTTCGATAGTCGACCCATTCATCCACCTAACTCACTAAGACATGCATTGGAGCATAGAGGTGGCTTGTCTCACCTCAAAACAGACCCAACACTCTTTCCTGAAGATCGTGGTCATTCCTACCTTGACCCAGCTATCTTTGACATTCGCCATTAATCCTAAGACCAACTCCTCTTCTCCTACATTAAATCTTGTAGTTTCCAATCCACACACATTTAACTCTTTGTATTGTCTTATCGGAGAAATTCCAATTCGTTACCTCACAGTGGTGCAATGTTTGGATACTCCTCAGTCCCTTGGTGCTTAGCTCCTTTAGAATTTTGTTTCTTGTATGACTGGGACAGTGAGCATCAACTTAATGCCATATCAGAGCCCCTTTTGTATCGTAACTTCTACGAAGTTCCAATTTCATCTTGGCTCCTTTTGTTTAGCCTTCACCACATTTCTCATCATGGGACCAAGAGTTATGACATGCCGCTTAGTCTTAAGGTGTTAGGGAGTTTTGTTCCTACCAGGGGACATTCTTCCTTTCTTAACTTCTCTACACCCTTGGTTCTTTGAACTCTCAAGACCATGTGCCAGCCCTTATCAGAACTTTTTCAAACTCCAACTGTTCTAGAGTTTCAACATCTTCAACCTTCGATATGCGACCTCTGATATGACGTCATCACTCCATGTGGTGACTCCTTAGTGGTGACGTGTGTCACCCGATTCTAGCCTATTAGACTACCTAATAAGGTTGAATACACTTTCCACATGTCCTAACGTACTACCACATCGTGCTAATGTCAGATTCCATACATGCAAGGAAAACTAGCGTATTGGTTGTTGATGAAGAGTTCTAGGTTTAGCTCTGTGTTCTGGTGATAATGATCTGATTGTTCAGATTTGATTGATTTTGATTTGCTTCAGAATTGATGGGTTTCAGTGATTGGTTGTATTGTAGTGGTAACTGATTTTGAGCTTCAATGTTACTGAATAATTATCCTATTTACTGGTGCATACTCATACCAGTACGCATGCACCCACCAGTATAAGATTGTAAATAGGTTTTTCTTATATTAAATTTAAGAAGACAGAGACGACAACAGCACGTGGTTTTTCTCCCACATTAGGTTTCCACCTTAAATATTGGTGTTCATGTGTGTTGCTTATGTGTGATGGTTTATTCTGTTATTACTGCACATGGTTATTGTTTAATGGTTAATAAAGTACTGATGCACTGATTAGAGATCAACATATGATGAATTAATTGAATCATAAGTTCACTGGATATAAATTAGTTGTCCTAAGAATAGTCGCATGCACATGCGAATTCCCTTCACTGAATTAGTGTATATAAATCTGATTATGAAATGAAAAAGTTATTGATGTGTTAATACTGATTCACCCCCCAGTATTATTCCCAATAATGGGTATCAGAGTAGGTCCTTTGGCAGAAGCTTGATCGCTTGAAGGAGATCCCTAGTAACAATGGGAAAGGAGAAAAAGAAGAAAGCAACTCAAAAGAAGAAGAAAACTCAAAGAAACAATGACAATTATGGAAAAAATAATCAAATTTTGAATCACCTCAGAATGAAGATGAACAAGGAAAAGAATTATCAGGTATTGATTCTTTGTCCTCTGGTGATCCCTTTCTCTGTTATATTGAAGATAGTGAATGTGTGAGAAATATAATGAAGGCAGAAGTTAAAAGGCTCACAGATAAAGTTAGAGGTCAACAAGATCTGTTTGATAAAAGGGAATGTTCCTAAAAGGAATATATTACCAGGTTAAAAGTTCATGCAAAGGAAGGAAACAAAATAGGGAAGCAGTACAAGGAGAAGGAACATCAATGGAAAAGGTTGCAAGGTGAAGTAACATCATTGAGAAATGAAGTGAATGAAAAGGATACATCTACCAAGGAACTTAAAGAAAGAACCAGTTACTGTGAAGGTCTTGAAGCTGAGGTCGTCTCTCTAAAAGAAGATCTTGAAAATGCAAATAAGTATAATGAATAATTACTTCAAGCATTTGAAGAAAAAGAAAATAAAATTCTCAAATTAAGACAACAAGTGGAAGAAGGAAGAAAAGTTGAAGAAATCACGAAGAAGCGGTATCTGGAAAAGGAAGAGCAATATCAGGTTGAGCAAAATATCTTAAAAGGTGAATCTAGCTCACAATATAAGGCAAGGAACTCTAATGCAAAATTTGAAATGCTCAACAAGGAGATAAGAGGTCAAACCCATCAACAACCAAGGAAAGAAAGACTTCAAATAAAATCATTTACTCCTAACTATGGAAGTGATAATTGGTTCTTTCCTCTAATGAATAATGTTGAATGTTTTATATGTCATAATTTTGGACATGTTGGAACCAGATGCAGAAGTATAATGGTTCAAGCTAATCACTGTCACATATAAATATCATCAGCTTCCAGGTACTTTAAGGGATATTTCTTTTCTTGCAATATGTTTGGCCACAAAGCTATTGATTTCTATAGAAGGAATTTGAAACATATAAAATGTTATGCTTGTAAAAAGTTTGGGCATATAGCAAAAGAATGCAGGAGAAAATTTCAGCCAACATACCAAAAGGAGAAAACATCATCACACTCCAAGGTATGGAAGAAGAAGGAATTACAGTCAGAAAGATGTGGCATAGCTTAGTATATAGACATACTAGACTCAAGGGGAGCTAAAAGTGTGAAAATTTAGTATTCCAATTCTCATATGCAGTTATTATGAAAAAAGTTCGCGTATATACGTGAGTTAGAAGTTGCACTGGCACGTATATGTTGGTTTGATGAAGAAGAAGTGGGACAGAATCAAGAAAAGGGGTCTGATATGGTTCAGTCAATTATCAATTATCTTTTCTGTTCTGATTGATGATGATTGCAGTCTGTTGATGATATGTAGAAGTGCTTTTGGCCCTCATAAGTTGTTAATGACTTGATGAATAACTGGTTGATGATGATTCCTTGATGATTCTTATTGACAAATGCAATGATCAAATATGACAGTGAACATTTGGCACAGGTTCAGGGGGAGCATATTCTTCTAATAATGCATTGTTGGAATTATATTAGAAGACCTTGGTACATGACGATACTTATATTGCTTGTTCGACATAGTTGTTTTGATTCAGATGACTCTTTTGATGATGGACATATAGAGGTTGTTGATCTTGATGCTACTAACAAATGCTTATGGTGTAGATCATCTATGGTGTATGATAGTTGCTGATGACTCTCATGGTCTTGTTTAGATCATTGGTCCTTGTTATAAATGTCATGTATATCATTTGATGTAAAGGTCATGTAAAGACCTATGATGTAATAATTGTTATATTCAGTCATGTAAGGAATTTTGAGATCATGTCAAATTTGGTATATCCCCACTTGGTTGGGTGATTGATGTATGTATGAGTCATTGGTGATAGGCAGGTCATACTCACATAGTTGAGTTATAGAGTCATGTTAAAAAATGTCTTTACCGACTCTACATGTGCTTATGGGGAACATGGACAGCATAATGCATCTCTAAGGGGCAAAATATCTTAGTCCGCCCTTTTCCCTTGATGTCAAAGGGGGAGAGTATCTTGGTGTTCTTTGATATATCTAACTGGTTCTATAGCTTGACGTAATAAACACTAATATGGTTGTCATCAACTCCAAAAGGGGAGATTGTTGGCATTATGATACAGGTGTGTCCTTGATGGAAACTCACATATATGATGTATGATGGCAGTTCACAGTGTAATAGGTCAACAACAAAGGATTACATATCAGAATCTAGAGATTGAAGAAAGAGAATGTTTTAAGAAGTATATGCTGGTTCACCTAGTCGAAGTCGTGTATACAAGCGAGTACACAAAACAAAAATGGCATATACATATGCATGCACTTTCATAGAAGGAAAAGTGCGTACGGGATGGAAAATTAAGATTAATGAATACCAGGGATTCCTACCATGGTATTGACCCATGGTAATGAGCGCGACAAAGAATACTGATACCATCAAAGAATACCAACAACATAACTATGGTTTTGGTCCGAGGTATTGAAAAAGGATCTAAGTATATAAGAAGGAGAAGATCAAAGGGCTAAGTATGCAAGTAATGAATATCTTATGAAGAGTTAGATCAAAAGAAAATATGCATGTTATGGGTTTTTGATGCTTTGCTTGATCTGAACTAAGTATGCACCTGAATGTTTGATGATGGATGAGATCAAGTGATGGATCGGGATCATGAGACCTAAAATGACTTATCATTATGTGATACTATAATGGATGGGCTAGATCTGAGTGCTAATGCATGTTTTATCCTTTAAATGTTATGATCTGAGTATGTCTAAAGTCTGGAGTAGATGCGAAGTTATGAATTATTATTTGCAAATATATACGTTGGTTCACCTTGGTGAAGGCACGTATACACACTAGTTTAGCACTTCTAAGTAGCGTATAGATTATGAAATATGATGTTTGAAGTTGCAGTTCATTCTAGTTGTTGATGAAGAGTTCTGGGTTCAGCTCTATGTTCCGATGACAGTGATTTGATTGCTTAGATTGATTGGTTGCGATTTGCTTTAGAATTGATGGGTCTTAGTGATTGGTTGTATTGTAGTGGTAACTGATTTTGAGCTTCAATATTACTGATTGTCCAGCATGAAAATTCGATGAAACGTGGCCTTCATATTGTGTTGTTATGTACCAGGAGTATCGAGTCTAAAAACTTAGGAAACATGGTCCTTGGAGGAAGAGAGAAGGTCGTAGCCTTTTGTAGGCCGACACCTATTTACTGGCAAATATATCGGCCAGTACAAGAGCCAAGGGGTTGGAGCTCCCTTCCAATATCAGCTGGAGAACAGGTGAAGTTTGGAGCCATATGTAGGCCGATGCCTATGTACTGGAAAACATATTGTCTAGTACAAGAGCTAGGGGGTTGTAGCTCCCTTCGAGTAGAAGCTAGAGAACAAGAGAAGTTTGTAGCCTTCTACAGGTGGGTGCCTACATACTAGTATGAGTCTGCACCAGTATAAGATTGTAAACAAGTTTTTCTTATTTTAAAAGAAGACAGAGATGACAACAACCAGTGGTTTTTCTCCTGCATTGGGTTTTCACCTTAAATCTTGGTGTTCGTGTGTGTTGCTTATGTGTGACGGTTTATTCTGTTATTACTGCACATGGTTACTATTTAATGTTTAATAAAGTACTGATGCACTAATTAAAGATCAGCTTACGATGAATCAACTAAATCATAAGTTCACTGGATATAGTTGATTGCCTTAAGAATAGTTGCATGCACACACGAGTTCCCTTCACTGAAGTAGCGTATATAATATGATTATGAAATGAAAAATTTATTGATTTGTTAATACTGATTCACCCCTCCTCAGTATTATTCCCAACAATGTCGATATGCAGACCTCCGACATCTTGTTCTTTGATATGTTGATGCTTTGATATGCTAACCTTTGGCATCTTGTTCTTTAATATTATAATGTTCTGACCTCTGATATGCCAATATGCTAGACCTTCGACATTCCGATGTCCGATATGTCGATATTCATTCCTTCCTAAGGCTTCAAATCCATGAAATTGAGTAGACCATATATTTTGATCGAGGAGTCTACTTTTGGACTTCCACATATGATTAGAAAACTTGTTCAAAGCACTTTCCTATGGAGAGGGTGTAATGTAGGCTTTGATTCCTTTTGCTTCTTGGAATATGACTGCAAAATTCTCTGCTTATTGACTCTTTGGACTGCTGAAATCACACCCACCATGATGATCCTCTACATGAATCATGTAGCTACCATAGACTTCCATCTGGTCCATCACTGTAATCATCATTTTAAGGCTTTTCCACTAAGTCTGCTGCTATGAGGATTCTCTACTTAAATCCTGCAGCTATCATAGGAATCCTTTTGAGCCATTAGCAATAATGGGATTCCTCTTGGGTTATCACTGCCAACATCTACTGCGACAAGCATCCAAGCTAGTCTAGTTGATATCAATGCCAACACTCCTGCCAATAGTTAGGAAATGCCAATTTCCCAACACATCTCCCCAACATGACTATTGAAATCAATTCCAACACACTTGCAAATATCTTCATCAGGCCACTGGCCATCCAGACAATGCGAACTATCCAACAGTTTTGACTAGTTAAAATGGGTCCAATTACCCTTTTCCTAAAACTAGCCTAATCTAATATTAACCTAATCTAAACTTATCTATATGTACAAACCTAATTCTAACAATTATTGCTTCCTTCTAATTTATGATATTGCTTGTTGTTATCAATTGAAAAAATGAAAGACTTACCCTTTCTATGGCCAATTGAGAAAGGTAGTCTTTTAGGTTATCTAAAACAAGGGCTCAGCTAAGCCACATGGATGTTTGCCTCTTCAAAAGAGGAATTTTGTAAATGAACGAAATTAATCTTAAATGAAATGCAAACTAATCTATAATGCAAACATTAAAAGAAAACCTAATCTATCTTGGTGAAAAGGAAATAATCCTCATTTTCATCAAGAGCAAGATGCAAAGGGGAAAAGACTGTTTATTTAATTAGATAGATTTAATATTATGTGTTCCATCGCATTAAAGAAATAGTTCATTCAAAGAAATGGAGATCAAAACAAAACAAATTTGTAGATTAACTAATAAATAGTTATAAATAACCAAAAACATGTTTCTTTGAATCCAACATCTAATCCATATTTAAATCTATTTAGTCCTACAAAGAGGACTTTAGTAGAATCCCGAAATGATATAAAAACAATAAAAGATAGCAATAATGCCAATCAATCTATCATTTATATATCAATTCAAAATAAAATTTAATCTAAATCGAAACAAAAAATTAAACAACAAATCTTACAATAGCGCATGGAAATGAACACTTGCAATTAATTCTAATTGCTTCTGTTACGACGTAGTCTTCAAAAATATAAAAATATCTCTATAATTGATTTTACAATAGTGTAAAATTGATTGTGTGACATAAATATCAACTCTCACAATTTTACATAAATACCTCACCACTACAATGATGTAGGAAACAAGTATATCTCTGTAAAATTTCCGCTATAGTCTCCATATATGGGAACCCCTTGCTCTGCTATAGAGCTTCTATTTATCCCATTACAAAATGAAAACCCAAAAATGGGAGATGTTGCAAAACCGTTTATATCTTTGATTTTCAGCTGAGAAAAATATATTTTTCTTCTTTTCTCATCCAATTCCATTGCTCAGTGATTTTTAGGCCTCGTCCTCTCCAACAAGCTCTCTACAAAAACCAATCAAATATCAAGAATAAAACTCAGATTTTTTAAACTGTTAAAAATAAATTAATGAATTCAAATCACATTTAACAAATTAATAAAAATAAAATCCAATCTTTTCATTTCTTCTTGTAGATATTTCATAATGTAAAAATAATTTACAACAATAAGGTATTATGGACCAATGAAATTCACAAAACGAACCTTAAAAAATTTGATTTTTTTTTTGCAAATTCAGAGTTGTTACTTATTCAACTTTTTAGAACTCATTAATAACCAAATATGGTCATGCAACCACTTTCATATCCTTTTCCATAGAATAATATTTCCAATGAATCTTTATTTTCTCAATTTTATTGAATAGAACTCAAGATATAGCTTGTCAAAGTATGGTTCCAAAAATAGTGACATGCTTTAAAAATAGTAATTCGACACAGTTTAGTAAAAAAGTATGGACAATTTATTAATATTTAACTTTAATAAATTTAATATAGAAATAAAACAAAAAAAATACATATTAAAAAATTAAATTATATATGATACCAATAAGACAAAAAAATTAAATTAAAAAGGGGGTGATTTACATTGGTTAAATGGTATGTTATAAGTGAACATATTTGGATGAATGTAGAGTGAGTGGAGGAGGGGACCCACGTGGGACCCTCTCTCCACTCATATTTAAATTCGCAACTAAACCATTGAACCCCATGCCCCTTGTTACTGTATACACCTTGTCTATGTGAACCATAACGTATCTGGGAAGTTTGGTTTGAGGGTTCTCAGCATCTTGGCTTTTATCGTTCTCGAGTTCTCAGATGATATGGATCTCGAAAGAAACATCAGGGGGACCAACGTCCCCTTGAGTTTCTTCGTACATTATAACTCCTCAGAAACCCAAGGCTCTTTACACTCAACCCATTTCATATTAATATTTATATAGTTATTTCTTTTGTTATTTTTCTTGATTAATTTAATAATTTTAATATTTAAAAATAAGTTTTTCTTCAATTAAATAATATTTAAAACCAATCATAATAAAATAAAAAATAATATAATATAATATTACAATTAAAAGAGGGTGGGTTTTGGTTAAAGGTTTAAAAGCTTGTTTGAAATAGAATGGAGTACGTGGTTTTTAAAGGGAAGAGCATGTGGGAGGTGGTCTACGTGTAGAGTGGGACCCCCTCTCCTCTAACATGTAACTTAAACAAGATCTGCACACAGCGGTAGTCCTTGCCCATATAATTATGGGCAAATTAGCAAATTATCCGAAAAGAAATTCTCCTGGGTTGACACAGTGTGTATCACAGCTGTTGCAAGTGTGTGATCATTGTTGTTTTTGAAAAATAGATGGTATCTGTAGAGTCCATCCAAAGCACTAACTGCAACAAATTGTCTAATACTAGCGATTTATTAGTTGGTTATTAGTTGATGCAATTCTGCACGCAGCGGTAGTCCCTGCCCATATAATTACTGTAAAATTAGCAAATTATCTGAAAAGAAATTCTCCTGGGTTGACACAGTGTGTATCACAGCTGTTGCAAGTGTGTGATCATTGTTGTTTTTGAAAAATAGATGGTATCTGTAGAGTCCATCCAAAGCACTAACTGCAACAAATTGTCTAATACTAGCTATTTATTAGTTGTTTATTAGTTGGTTATTAGTTGATGCAATTCTGCAACTATGGTAAAGGAAGTCTTAGTAAAGACTGAGTTATTTCATCAAACGAGGACAATCATGCTAAAATCAATTATAACTGGAAAGAACGTAAATGACATTCTTCATCTCAAGAATCAAACTCTTTAGTGGTTAACTAAGGAATTGAGAAAGCACCAGATTTTCTACTCTCTTCAAAAGAAGTTAACAACAATGCCAATTATTTTTGGAAACAAAGAAATGATTTTATCTTTTTTTCTACACAAAATCGCCATAGCAAATCATCATAGCTACTAAACCATTCGGGAACAAAGAAATAATTTTACCCTTAGTTCTACCCAAAATGGCCATAACAAATCATCATAGCTGCTAAACCATCACAATTTTGTATCGGGAAGAAATGAAGAGTAAATTGGAAAAAAACCTTTCAAATTACAATATTCGAGTTAACAAAAATCCTAACTAATACTATGGTAGTACCAAGTTTGCAAAAAAATGTCACTCCCATTGAATCTTTGAATAGTTACAGGGATCCGGAGTCTTGGAATACATAATCATACGTTCTGTCAATATATTCAGTTTGCCACCATGTTGTCAATAAATCAGAGTCACTGTGCCTAACTAGTATGTTATAATCAAATTACTAAATTAAGTCAGCTATGTCATTGTTAGATGATCTGATTAAGGCTTTGTCAGCTTCATTGGAGGCATAAGCTGGCGTATCCACAAAACAGAGCTTAATTCTAAGGAAATAGGAAAACATTGGAATCACCATCTTATTCATCTTTGAGGAGAATGCTCATATCAAACCACAAATACAAATGTGGGCCTTTGTCGAGACTGGACCTTTGTCATTTTCCAATGGGCAGATCAAGAAGAAAATATTTTATTGATCTTAGTGCAAATTTTCGCAACATTCTGTAATAGATTTTTCGTTCTTCTTTGAGAGACCTCATGAGGTTTGTAAAGTACTTGCAGGATGATTAGAATTTGTCAAAAAAATATTGATAAACTTGCCATTCGCATGAAAAAGCCTGTAAGGATGACGAGAAAATTTCAGTGCACACATATTGAACAACTACATGGTAATTAACCTACTGATCAGTGTTTGAAAATTGCTAACTTGACAATTAGATCGAACAAACTTCCAGCCTTGATGACATATGCCTACACCTTCCTAATCTGATGTGAAAACACTCAAACGCTTATTCTCAAAGCAGATATTCAACAAAACAACGAATTGAACTATGGTCTACTTTGAAAATATAGATAAGGTGGCAAAGTATAACGATTGAGCCAACCTTTGGATTATGCCTATCATTGGATAGTCCACGCTTCTTCTTGTCTGTATTCACTTTTTTCCTCTAGGATGGTCCAGACTGACGGGCTCTATGGGCCTTGTGAGGTTGCTCCATTGCTCTTGTATAATCTGCAGTGATAAAAATAGCATAAACTAAAATCAAATGTCCAAATTCCCCCCCACAAAAATAAGTAAATAAATAATAAAAAAATACATATTGCTTCGTAAGTCTAAGGTT
This sequence comes from Pinus tabuliformis, assembly GCA_031772625.1. NCBI lineage: Eukaryota > Viridiplantae > Streptophyta > Pinopsida > Pinales > Pinaceae > Pinus > Pinus tabuliformis. The sequence goes on from CM062804.1 coordinate 661,283,244, forward strand.
AAATGAATGAAAACCCCATTGTAATTTTGTTATTGTGGACAAAAGGTTAATGAACGAAACCCCAGTTCCCTTGGAATGTTTAAGAGGGCATCATGAAAAAAAAGAACCTCTAGTCTGACCCTATGGGCGCACAATTTTAAGACTTGTTTGATCCTACTGGCCCACAGTCTTACCACTTGTTTACCTTGCAACCACCGAACATGCATGATGGAAAACACGAAACACCGAACATGCATGATGGACAACCCGAAGCAGAGACACTCCTTGCAAACACCGAACATGCACAATGGACATCACGAAGCAGAGACACTCAAAGGCAATTCATAGTCCATGTTCTGGTTTCCTCTGTGGGTTTTCAGAGAGCATATATCAGATCAGACACAATAGACAACTCAAGCCAGAGAGTCCAAATGAGTAAGATTCAAGAGACTTGTTTTCAGCTATACAATAGACGACTTAATTCATACAGTTCTTAAGATAGTGCATGTGGAGGGGCCCTGAATGGTGAAATCAATGCCAGATATCAACCTCCTGTTCCCCGTCCCTCCCTTGTCCAACCGGAACAGATATCTACTGTCTTCCCATATCGATCTTGACCTCCCTCTACCACCATCTCGGTAAGTTGGATTTGGTTCGGATTGTTCCTTAGAGATGAAAGTCGACTTCAAGCTCCCATGACGTATTTTGGTTGGTAAAGACCAGCAAATAGGAAAACGGGGTATGGAGCTTTCCCCAATGATTCACTGCTTCCATCTTCCACAATTTTTTGAATTTACTACCGTACGCATACACAGTGTGCACCAGAGATATGAATGATTCACCGCTTCCATCTTCCACCATTTTTTGAGTTTTTTATTTACTGCAGTATGCATACACAGTATGCACTAGATAATCAGAATAAATATAATTTGCAATAGATAATCAACAAATAATCAGAACAGACATCCAATTTTTTAATTTCCTCCTGTGAATGAAATATTATTTTTCCAGGAAGAAGTAGCGGCAAGAAGAGGTAGGAATTGGAATCCGTAGATGCAGGATGCAGTTAGAGGCGGCGTGATATAAGGCAAAGTAGTGTGAAGACGTGTGGACAATATCTGGCATCAAGAAATTATGGGAAGTGACAAGTGCCAACAAGTGCTAGCCAACATTAGTGACAAGGTATTATTCTAATATTTATTAGAATATGAACATTGACATTTGTCGACTATGATTTTGGCATTAATTGTGGCTACTATAATTCTCTACCAGCTTTTATATCTTTTGTTAGCCAGTCACACATACGTCTATGATATAATTTTCTCCTAATATTATATGCATCATAGATATAATTTCAAGTAAATGACATGAAATAGCTGATAATCAACTTATCTCACCTCCAGATTATGATTTGTGGAAATAAGTTTAAAATACTCATCTGCTAGAGGAGCCCGAACTGTAGTAAATTGGGCCAGTGAAAACCAGACTTATAATGCCCACCCGAGCTTCAATTTTTCCATCATGGTGGTGGTGGTCCTCATTATGTGTGCCTTCCTGTGCTTGATAAACAAACTTCTTCTCATAATTCATATTTTCTAAAATATACAAATAAAGAACCGCTCGGCGCATGCTTACCCTGTGATTGTCGTGTTTCATGATATCAGAGGTATCGAGAAGCCATGTGTGAAAGACTCTGAAATCCTCGTCGAGAATGGCAGTCTTTCATTGTCGTCTTCTTTTCTTTTCATTGTTATTCCGTACAACGTTCGGTGGAGTTTGAACGCTCTGTGAGTTAGGTTCCTACAAGTTTCGCTGGAGTTTGAATGTTGTGTACTGCAAAAGTGACAAGGCCGATTGAAATTGAAATAATATATCAATCTCTGTCAAATTCAAGATTACCATAAAACATATTAGATTTTTTAAAGAAATATTGCACAACAAATAACGTTGAGCCTCTACTTTTCCATTTGAACTTCATTAATATCATCTACAATGCAACATAAAATGTATGCAGTTAAAGCACAAAAAATGACACAGTTAAAGAACAAAAAAAGATGATGAATTAGTATCGTTTGCAATGAAACATAAAATGGACACAGTTAAAGCACAAAAAATTGCAACATAAAATAGACAGTTAAAGCAAAAAAAAATGGATGCGTTAAGCTAAAAAAAATATGGATGCATTTTCTGTTGAGTTTTCGAGTAAGATTATGTTAAATTCACCTTGAAGTTGCTGCGTTAAAATTACACATCACAGGTTTGAAGTTGCGGCTTTAAAATTACCCATCACAGGTTTGAAATTACAGCTCTAAATTTACACATCACAGGTTCTGCATCATTGATTGCAGGTTCTTAGGTTCTATGTCATTGTATCATCTCTCCATCAGTGTCCTCTGTAGGCAGAGGAATAGAAGTTCTCCATCATTGTGTCCTCTGTACATAGAGGAATAGATGTAGGTTGAAGCGGTGAGAGGCATGAAAGGCATGAAGCGACACGAGGCATGAAAGGCATGAAGCGACACACAAACACTGACACAGAGTAAGGTGGAAAAGGTACGAATGCCATTTGTCAGAAAATTGCCAAAAATGAATTATTCGGTGTAATACCATTGTAATAACTTTATCCAAAGTTTCTATGCATGAGGTTTTTCAAACTTTAGATAAATGTTTGTTTCCAATACAGAATGTTCTGCAACCATTCAATAAATGTGAAAAATGAATGGTGCAAAAACATTGGATATGTATTCAACCTTGGAGAAAACTTTGGATATGCATTGAAAATGGGAGAATGCATGATTAATGAGAGTTGTTTATAAAAGCTCTTTTACCCATTTATCCAAAGTCCCGTATCAAAGTCTCGGCAATAAGAGCTCAAACCCGATCACCCAATCATGTTTAAAATAAAAGGTGTTTATTTTTATTATATAAATGAAATATATTATCGTCTTATGTTAAAAGATCGATGGGCATATAATTTTAAAAAGTCAACACTAGATTAATAGGCAGACAATATTCTATCGAACGCTATAGTCCTGGACAGGGACTAATAACGTGCCTCCAACATAATAACCTTCCTTAATGCATGCTACCATGTTTATATGTGATCTTGGCTTCTCCGAGGATATGAGATCTCAGAGGATATGATCCCAAAAGAAACCTCTAGGGTGAACCATGAGTTTCCTTCCAAGATCATTTCTTCTAATGACTTTCCACTGAGACCCTTCAAATATTGATGTATTTTTTTTAAATATATTTTATTTTTAATATTTTATTTATATAAAATTTATTATATTATGGTATATTTTATTATATAAATATATTATTTTATTAAATATTTACAAATTAAATGAAATTAATAATTAATAAAATTAACAAAATTAATTATCAAATCATAGTTACAAACTAGTTACATCTAATTATGCAAATGAAACTAGATTAATTTAATTAATTAAAATTAAATAAATTATATTATATTAATTAAATGAATTTTATTTACAACCTATAAAAATATAACAAAATAAATATTTATATATTTTATGTCTAGGCGGTGAAATTTGACCAAGCATAATTTCCAAATCGTAAGTCTAAAACATGAATTGTTGGAAAACTTGCAACAAAACGCAAACAATGGAACAATCAAAATGAAAAATATAAGAAAAGTTAAAACATAAGAGAATAGAGCAATCAAAGAAAAATAAAAGTGATTTAAACAAAATTTACATGGAAGGTCCCCATAGTTAATTTTCATAAAAAATATGGGGGGTGTTGCGGCCAAAACAATTGGTGACACAAGAAGATGAAGAAGTTATTTCTTTCATAATCAGTTTGTTTCATAATCTTCTATTTAAGCCAAAAACATTGAAGGCTTATGATATGTAGAATTTGTATAATTTTATATTGAGACTTCTGAATACTTTGAGTTAATTCGAGGAACCTGTTCTAACTTCATTTTGTTGTTCAATGGTGTGAATGATTGACTGAGTTTGTAGTAGCTAATATTCTCTTCAAGTGGGCAAGGCAAGAGTGAAGGGCCCCCATTCCAAGCTAAGTACACTTCATGGTTAATCTAGCTTGATTTTCATAAACTAGTTTTGCTTCAGATTTCTTTATTTGATTTGATGTATGATGATTTATGTTTGCTAATGAATCTTGGTTCATTTATCATCTTTATGTGAAGGGACAACCCAGTGTTCAAGTTGGGCCCTTCTTCTGTTGGATTAATAAATAAAAAACTAAAATTCATCTTTCTTGCGTTCAAGTAATTTTCTGAGTTTTTATTTTTCTAACAATGGCATTATGATGAATGAATTTGTGATGAAGAAAAGCAAGGACCTCATTAGTTAGGATCCTCTTTCATTATTTATATATGTATCTTAAGCTATTGGCAATTAGTGGTTTTCAATTTATATTCATGAAGTAATATTTTAGAAGAAGGACACAACAAGTTCTCTTCAGTTAGGAGTCACTTCATCTTACACATATTACCTATGTGAATTAGAAAATACTTAATTAGACTTATATTTATAATATTTATTTCCTCAACTCTTTATATTTCATCTTATAACCTTGACTACCTCTAATATCCATACATTTTGGACATGCTTCTAAGTTCTACAAACTTGGATTAATAATGAAATACTTGTGTTAATTTATTCAATAAATTAGCCCAACATTTTGGCGTCGTTGCCATGGAAGCATTCATCAACATAGTTAATTAGAAGATAAAAAAAAAAAACAAATAAACAAACAAACAAACAAACAAACAAAAACAATAAAAATTCAATTATGTTATGTTTCTTTCAGTTATGTTTCTTTATGCCTAGAGGTAGAGATTAGAAAGGTAGATTCATTAAGAAAAACCCCCAAAAAAATTCAAACATCAGAACTAACTACACCAGTTGCTGGTAAACCAACTCTAGAAGAATTAGAGGAAAAAAAAAGAACATGACAAATACTAACTTTAATTTAAAGACAAACCTTGTTAGCCTGGGAGGTAAAAAGAAAACAAACTCTACAAGCAACACCAACTTTAGAAAAACAAAAGGAAACAAGGAAAAAAAAAAAAAAAAAATAGATCAGCCCATTCTTGAGCCAATAGAACAACCTATTTTCGAAAACAAATAACAAATTGAATCTCAAGTTGTTATAATAGTTGAAACTATGACGAAAGAAGGGCAAGGATCCACTATCCTCACTCCAGAATAAAGACTTCAATATGAAAAACAACAGAGAGAATGGACAAGACAAAGAGAGGAAGAGGCAAAAATAGAAGCTGATAAAAAGAGAGAAGAATAAAGGAAAACATAGTATGATAACAAAAGATTAAATGATAATGAAAAAAAAAATATTGATGATTAGGAAGCTACTTTTGTCTTTCCAATATTAGATACAAGTGCAATATTAGGAGAAGAAGTGAAAATGAAAAACATTATACTTTATGTATTGCCTAACCTTTATGGAATGTCAACAAAAGATCCTGACTCGTTTATGTTTGAATTCGATATCTTGTTTAGAACTTATGTATACACAGATGACACACACAAACTTCACTTCTTTCCTGTCAAAAATATTCAAGAGGAAGATCAAAAACTAGAAGGAAAGATATTAGTTCAAAATCTTTAAAATCAGTAGCAAGAGGGGTAACAAGAGCAGAGATAGGGAGCTTGCTGGAAAACTTAAAAACTGATCTTCTAAGCACATTAGGGACACAAGTAGATGTTTTGAAAGCTAACAAAAAGAAAGAAGAACAAGAGCAAATCTTAGCAATCTTTTGTCCCAAATGTAGGAAGAAACACCCATTAAGAGAATGTCCTTTGGATAGTATTCAGGTATGTGGCCTTTGCACAGAAAACCATTCAACAAAAAACTGTCTAAAGTTGAAAGAATTGCAAATGAATCCAATGGAAGAAGTACAAGGGGCAGAAGGCTTTTACTATGTGGCACCAAGAAGGCCTTGGCAGCCAAGGATTCCTCACCAATCCCTTCAACAATTCACTCAACAAAACTATCAGTATACTCCTCAAAGTTATTGGAATACCCCAATGTCGTGGCAAGCTTGGCCTCCACAACAATATTAAAACCAACCTACACAAGGTTGGAGAGGATATATTTATGGAAGCCAGCCACCTCAACAAGTGTATCCTAAAAAATACCAACAGAAATACCAGCAACAATATCAACAACCATTTCCATACTTACTGCTATTTCCACAAAATCCTGCACCATTACTAACTCAACCAGAGGAGCTTCATCTTCCTTTGAACCAGCCTAGACCAACTCAACTACCAGCTCAGCCAGTGGCAAATCCAAGTAACAAAATGGATAAATCTGCATACAATGTGGAAGAAGCAACATATTTTCCAACATACTCCATTCTTCCCATAAATGATGTCCATTTAAGTTCTGGGAAAGTACTGCATAAAAATTCTCCTCTGATCATAGAAAAACCAGCTGGACAAGGAGAACAACCTAAAACATCACATTCAGAAAATCAAAGTCAGAAAAGAAAATTTGTAATAACTCAAACACCACCCTATCCAAAGAGGTTAGTAGAGCAGAACATTCAAATGTCTCTTCTTGAATTTGATATTTTGGATGAATTGAAAAATGCATGTTAAAATTCCTTTGTTACAAGCAATAAAAGAAATATCAATTTATGTTAAAACAATAAAGAAGCTATGCATCAAGAAAAATAATAAAAAGAAAAAGGATCTTACTACAATCCAAGTCATTGGAAAACTAGCTAACCTCATGTATACAAAGACAACAGTCGAAAAAAATATTGACCCTGGTATCCCTATGGTTACTATTTCAATTAATAATTTTTTAGTTCCAAACACTTTAATAGATTTGGGAGTAGCTATAAACGTTATGACTATAGATACCAAGAAACATTTAAACTTAAACAATATTAAATCTACTACTACCATTTTAGAGTTCGCAGATAGATCTAAGGTTGTACCAGAAGGAATATTAGAAGATATCATTATCTCTCTAGATTCATGGGAGTATCCTATAGACTTCCTCATTTTGCAGCCAAAAACAAACTTAGAAGGACATCCTCTAATCTTAGGCAAACCATGGTTAGCCATTGCATATGCCTTTATTGGGTGCAGATCAGGAAGTATGATTATTGCACATGGGGATGAAAGAAAGCACATCACACTTTATTCTCTAGCACAAGCACCTTCTTTATTATCATGGCTTGAAGGACAATAACAACAAAAAACTAAATCAGCTCTTAGTATTAACCAAGTCTTTGAACTTAGAGAAGAAGAGGAGAATGAAGATCTATTAGACCTTTTCATCTTAGAACCAGATATTTCAGAGAAGCCTAGAGTAACCCAGTATGAAGCTGCAAGTAATCTTTTGAATCACTATTTTTAGGAAACCTGCACAATTCAATCATTGCAAGATTCATTCACAAATATTTTTCCTTTTAACACAATTACCAATTGAAAAACTAAAACTATTGAGATATATCCTGGAAAACATTTGAATATTGGTAATAATTTACAATCATCGCAAGAACACGAGGTAATAGAATTGTTAAATAAATATTCAAAAGCTTTTTCTTGGGGTTACACAGACATGCAGGGGATTCATCCCAACACATGTATCCATCACATCTATATTGATGATCATATCAAACCAGTAAGGCAACCTCAAAGGAGGATGAACCCCATGATGAAGGAAATAGTGAAAGAAGAATTATAGAAACTTTTACAAGTTGGATTCATCTATCCTATTTCTGATAGTCAATGGGTTTCTCCCTTAGTAATAGTGCCAAAAAAAATGGGAAGTGGAGGATATGTGTAGATTACAGGGAATTGAAAAAAGCCACATTAAAGAATCATTTCCCGCTACCATTTATTGATCAGGTACTAGATTCATTAGCCGAGAAGAAATATTTTTCTTTTCTAGATGGATTTAGTGGGTATAACCAAATTAGGATAACATTGGAAGACCAGGACAAAACAACATTTACTTGCCCATGGGGAGCATGTGTATACAATGTTTTGCCTTTTGGGTTATGTAATGCACCTGCTACTTTCCAAAGAGTAGTCCTTACAATATTTTCTGACCTGATCCATGAATGTGTAGAAGTCTATATGGACGATTTCACTATATATGAAAACACATTTGACGACTGTTTGAAAAATCTTGAGAAAGTTTTGAAAGCATGCATAGAGACAAATCTATCCCTAAGTAATGGAAAATGCTACATGATGTTAACAGAAGGGATAGTGTTGGGGCATCATGTTTCTTCATCGGGAATTAAGGTAGACCCAAAAAAAATACAAGTCATTGTGAATTTAATGCCACCTACAACTCAAAAGGAAATAAGAAGTTTCTTGGGTTATGTAGGCTACTATAGGAGATTTATTGAAAATTTTAGTAAAATAAGTTTGCCTCTATTTAAGTTACTTGCAAAAAATGTTGAATTCCAATGGAAAAATCATTGTCAAAATGCATTCCAAATATTGAAAGAAAAATTATCTGTTGCCCCCATTCTTTGAGGACCAAATTGGTCTTTTCCATTTCATATCTCCATGGATGCATCTGATACAACCATAGGTGCATCACTTGGATAGAAAGAAAAACAGTTCAATTATGTTATATATTTTTTAAGTAAAAACTTAACACCAGCAGAATTGAACTACACAGTGACAGAAAAAGAGATGTTAGCTTTAGTACATGCAGTAAAAAAAATCAGGAATTACATAACAGGATATGAAATATTCATTCACACAAACCATTCAGCCATCAAATACTTAATGAATAAAGCAATCACAAATGGCAGAATTACAAGATGGCTATTGTTAATGTAGGAATTTAACATTACAATTCAAGATCGACTAGATAAAGATAATCAGGTAGCTGATTTTCTTTCAAGGCGTCATACACCTACTAATTTGAATCCCGTTTCAGATAATTTCCCAGATGAACATCTATTTTCAATATTTGCCAAAAAACCATGGTTTGCAGATATAACAAATTATTTATCTTCTGGAAAATTACCATCCCACTTCACAAAAAAACAAAAAACGAAAAATAATTAGAGAAAGTGTTAAATATAGATGGATTAATAGTGATCTCTTTTATACTAGTTCTGATCTGATAATAAGAAAATGTGTTAGAGAAGATGAAATCTTAGAAATTTTGAGAGCATGTCATGATGAGCCCTGTGGTGGTCATTTTGCAGACAAGCAAATAACTTACAAGGTGCTGAACCTTGGCTACTACTGGCCAACAATCTTCAAGGATTCCAAAGAGTATGTCAAATGTGTGACAGTTGCCAAAGAGTAGGAAGGCTAATAACATCGGATGAAATTCCACTTAAGCCACAAGTACTCATAGAGCCATTTGAGCAATGGTATCTAGACTTTGTGGGACCAATAAATCCACCTTCAAATGGAAAGAGGTACATCTTTGTATGTACTGACTATGTTACTAAGTGGGTTGAGGCAAAGGCAATAGCAAGAGCAACCGAAGATACAATAGTCACATTCTTCTTCTAGGAAATCTTTGTTAGATTTGGAGTACTGAGATACATTGTAACTGACCAAGGCACACAGTTCACTTCCAAACTTGTTCGTGATCTTATGAAAAAGTAAAAGATCAAACATAGAAAATCAACTCCATACCATCCTCAAGAAAACAGACAAGTAGAGTAGAAAAACAAAGTCTTGGAGAATATCATGACAAAGACTGTACAAATGAATAGAAAGGACTGGTCAGAGAAATCAAGAGATGCACTGTGGGCATATAGGATAACACGGAAGAACACAACTGAGTTCAGTCCATATCAGTTAGTGCACAGAAAAGAAGTCCTGTTACTCATAGAATTTCAAATACACACATTCAAGTTAGCAGCAAAGTTGGGAATAGAATTATCTGAAGCAAAACAACAACGAGTAAAGGAATTAAATAAACTAGATGAAATAAGACAGCAAGCAGTGGAGCACACATCTCTTGTGCAACAGCAAAGGATAAAATGGCATGATCGATTCATCAAGAATAAAATATTCAATAAAGGAGACTCGGTCATATTGTTTGACTCTAAATTTAAATATTTCAAGGAAAAGTTTACAACTCATTGGCTAGGGCCATATGAGATAGAGGAGATATTTGATAATAGAGTTGTCAAAATAAAAACAATTGATCAAGCATCTACTTCATTTGTAGTTAATGGACATAGGCTTGAAGCCTACAATAAACCTATAAATAAAGAAGATTTTATGAAACAAATTTCAAGAGATACTGACCTGGAAATAATGGAACAACATAGCAATATTCTTCCTATTATTCTAGAAGAATGAAAAAAATAAAATAAACTAAACTAAACAATTAAAAAAAAAATTGCTTATGAAAACCCAAGCAACTGGCACAAAGGAAACTCGAATTCATGGAGGAAAACCAACTAGTTCGGCCTCCACGAATTCTCTATCTTGTTTTAATCTTATGTCAGTTTGATTTTGCAGAATTAACCCTCCAAAACAATACAAGACTTGAGGACAAGTCTTCACATAAGCAAGGGGGAAGTTGCAAAAAGAACTCAGTTTGAGCAGCTGAATTGAAAAAGGAACTTGAATTGCATGACAAAAGGGACCTAAAACACCATTATTGTGTAGAGCGGATGTGAAATGTCAGAAGAAACATGTATTATATGACAAATGCTACATACAAAAATACATGTCAGAAAGGACCTGAATCATCATGTACAAATTATAGAAGGGACTTGAACAACAACAAAATTCAAAGATCTTGAATCAATGATGGATGCAAAAAATAAAGCAGGAATAAGTCTACATTGCAATATATCCTAAAAGAGCCATAAAAGACATTGACCAGAGACATCATCAAATACTTTATGAGAGTAAAATTACAGTGAGTAAAAAAAAAATCTCTTTAAATTTCAATTTTTTCTTAAATTTTTTCTAGAGATTGTTAATATTAATTTAATACTTGATATGCATATTTTACCTACATTTCACTACCTTCACTATTCTACTCATTATATTCCTATTTCTATTCATTATATTCATTTTCATATCCATTATCCTACCCTTTTAATTCCATATACCATATTTCATTTCATACCCCAAACACCACATATTCATTTCATATTCCATATAAACATCATATTAACCCTAGGCATTTTCTTAAAGCAAATGGATTAGAAATAGAGGGCCCAATAGTCAAGCCCTAGACCTACAAAACCATACCAAAAGTTAGTATCATAAAATTTAATTTTAAATATGACCCTAACATGGTCATTTTAAAATTATATTACAAACATGGAAAAGTGCATATTATGAAATGATATAAGTCAAAAGAAATCGAAATAATGAATTTCGATAAGACATAATCAATGCGCATAAAACAAAAATGATACAATGGAGTGTAAGGTTATGATAATACAACAAAATGCCAAGACAAATGATGCAATGACATGCACATAATGCAATGAAACAAACATTATGAAATCGTATTATGATGTGTTTTGGTGGCATAATATGTTGGGAATGGATATGAGATGGAGCTATGATGAAGTTCAATGGGCACGAAGCCATGCAATGAGACCATAATGAATTTCCAAGGGCACGACAATCAAACCATAATGCATTCTGAATAGGTACGAGATGGAGTGATAATATGTTCCGGTGGATATACAAAGGTATGGCGGTATGAGTATACAGTGACATAAGTAGACAACAGTCATGGGTTATGCTAATGAGGAAAGCCAAAATGTGGAGGTATACATCTTGGGTAAGTACGCAGGACTAATCCACGAGGGCATCGAAGTCAGAGGTTGAAGCATGCGGGAACATTCAAATGAATTTGAAAACTCTATGAGTCTCCGCATTCAACCAAACAAACACTATGAGCATATGCATTCAACCAAACAAACTCTATGAGCCTCTGCCATTTTCAAACACACAAACCTCTCTAAAACCGCCTTTTCTCCACCATCATATCCATTTTTAAGCTCAGGGAGGACGTTGAATGTCCTGCACACTATTGGCACGCATTTGAATGTCCAGTGAAGAATGAATTGACAGAGAAAACGCAGGAACAAAGGAAATCAAACCGAGAAAAGGGAATCATGAAATATAGCAATGGAATATCGGAGAGATAACAAGAGAAAGCAGAGTTGACTGAGGGTTAAGCCAAGAGATTTGGCAGTTGTGTAAGAGCAAGCGGGATTGATTGAGAGAGATCTCGTGAACCAAGAAGGTAAGAGAAAAACCCGATTCGTTTTCATAAATGCAACGTATATTTTGATGAGTAAATCTCGGGATGTTTGATGAGAATATCAGTTTAACCCCAAGTTATAAGTTAGTGCTTCTACCACTATTTAAGATTTATCAATGTCGTCGTTCATTTAGACTCTGCCACCAATAAATACATAAGATTTTTTAGTGGAGTTTAACTATAGAAAAAGTTATGAAACGCAGGGAGATAAGGCCACGACTCAGAGGGAATCAGAACCTTTCACTACAAGAAAGTAAATCAAATCAGATCTTCTATGTTTAAGCATGAAATCTCCACATCTTTGTTGATGAAACAAAGTGTTGTATAATAAATAAAAAAACACAGTGAACTAGTTGTTCTTGTTGTTTGATTGCACAAATAGTGAGCTCAAAAACTACTTTAGTTAGTCATACAATTAATTTGTTAAGTATATGAAAAGAGTCATAAACAAAAATCGAAAGACAAAAGGAATTATGGCATGATTAAAAAAAAAAAATCAAAACAGAGTTTCAATTTTCAATTTCTTTTCCTATAAACATTTAATATAATGAATGATATGTATGAGAGGAGCATTTCATTTACATGTACATAGCAGGGATTTTGATGAAATGGAACAGAACAGAGAGTGGTTTGTGCATAAGAAAACAAGAAAAACATAAGTAGAATGTTTTATATGATTTTCATCTATAGAAAGTAATGTTTTGAAAGAACAATGACTCATTTTTGTAACAAAGCAAAGATTAAACAAGCCTGAATTCGTTGTTTTTAAAGAGTATCAGAGAAGAGGTAAGCTCTACTATTACAATGTGTAAATGAATCAAGAAGATCGATATACATGAATGATTTTAATTTTCATTTTTAGAAATGAGATTGATGACAGTAGAGGGATATATCAATTGGTTTTCAGAAAACATGGCTAAAGAATAGAACCAAAATTCCAGATTGAGCAATGGGAGAAAGAAACATTAGAGAAACTTTATCAAGCTGGACTTATAGGTTTTCTTCATAAGTTTAATGGGCAGAGCGAAAGTATAACCAGGGAGTTTATAAACAATTATGCCCAAGACCAAACTATGGTAGGAAACATTGTCATTCCATTGACTCTAGAATACATCTCTCAGGCATTATATCTACCATTAACAGGAGAACATTATCATAAAGGTCTACATTTCAAAGAGAAAGCATGGACTTTATTCTTAGAGAAGAACAACCTTTGATAGAACCAAAGGCATACCTAAGGAATGGTTCAATGAGCCTTGGGGAGAATTAGTTTTGATCATTCAAAAGTTTTTCACATGTGATAAAGGCCATAGTGTGGCACATATTTACCATGTCAGACTACTCCAACACATCAATGGAGAAGTAAAAATTAACTTGCCATATTTCTTCTCCAGGAATCTGATCAAGATGATAGAGTCAGTGAAAAACAAAACTAAACCAAGAGAAACTCAAATTTATCATCAAGGACTTATAAAATTTCTTGTAGAATATCAAGTGAGAACTAAGGGTATAGTCTGGAAAAAAAATAGTCCAAAATCAGAATGAAGAACAGGCCATAGAAGAGTGGTAAAAAACAGTTCAAGAAACCAGTGGCATAATGAATTTACCACTCTATCCAAGAACTCGATCTAAGGAGAAAAACAATACTATCATGATTGAGAAGGAGGCATCCATCATATCCACTCCTAGGAGGCATAGGAGAAAGATCCTAACAGAGACAAGTAGCAAAGACCCTGAAGTACAAATTGTAGAGACACTTTCTACAGAGAAACAAGTAGAAGACATAATTGAAATATTGGAAAAAGAAGCATTGGAAAAAGACTCATACTTTGATAATGTAGAGGCCACATATTTTTCCAAGGATACATAGGAATTAGAAAACAAGTTGCAACTGAGAAAGATAAAACAACTGATAGATCAATTAGAAATAAACATGATCTTAGAGAAGCACTTGAAGAAAGAAAACAAATCATAGAAGAATAATGCAAAGTTGGTTAAGAAAAATGAAAAACTAAATGAGGAGGTAGGAAAACTAAAAAGAAAGAATAATCCTCTTTGAAAATAGGCTTTCAAGTGGCTCAAAGATAAAAACATGTGGAAAAGCAAGTATGAGAAACAGAAGGTCAAAGCTACCATTTACAAGGAAGAACAGTACAAGGGGATAGATTGTCTACTAGAAGTAGCATAGTAGGAAGTATCAGGATCAGGCACAGGATTTACAGCAGAGGTCAGAAGATCCAAGAGAAAGAAACAAGCATGAGGACATGCTTGTGAATCAACAAGGGGGAGATGTTGGCTCTTATTTTTGGTCTAATTTTGCTTAAGAAAACACACTTAATTTCTATATTTCCATCCATTTGTCATCACATACACCCCATTTTGATGTATTTATGTATATTCGGGTATATAAATTTAGTTTTTCAATTTTTAGATGTTTTTATGAAAATTGAATTTTAAGTGCATTTTTGGACAGAATCAGAAATTCCCATAATGGCTTCATGGATGTCATATTTGCAGGACACTTGGGCATGAGCTGGACACATTTCTAGAAATATTGGGAACTAGGATTGAACTAACTCCTATTGGTTTGATAAAACCAAACTTAAACAGGTTCGGTCAAAGTTGGTCAAACAGGACTAGTCATTCAGGAAATCCGTAGGAAATAGGGCAGTTTTATGATTTCTTGGGACTTTCCATTTTTTTAGTGATAGGATGGATGAGTTCAACTTGTATAAATGTGATATGGATAGATATAGTTGTTAGAAACATTTTAGATCATTTTGTTTCATAATATTCTAGTTAAGCCAAAACATTGAAGGCTTATGATATGTAGAATTTGTAAAATTTTATATTGAGACTTATGAATACTTTGAGTTAATTTGAAGAACTTGTTCTACCTTCATTTTTTTGTTCAATGGTGTGGATGATTGACTGATTTTGTGGTAGCTGATAATCTCTTAAAGTGTGCAAGGCAAGGGTGGAGGGCCCCCACTCCAAGCTAAGTACACTTCATGGTTAATCTAGCTTGATTTTCACAAACTAGTTTTGCTTCAGATTTTTTTATTTGATTTGGTGTATGATGGTTTATGTTTTCTGATAAATCTTGGTTTATTTATCATCTTTATGTGAAGGGACAACCCAATGTTCAAGTTGAACCTTCCTTCTATTGGATTAATAAATAAAAACTAAAATTCATCTTTCTTGCTTTCAAGTAATTTTATGAGTTTTTAGTTTTCTAACAATGGCATTATGATGAATAAATTTGTGATGAAGAAAAGCAATGACCTCCTTAGTTAAGAGCCTCTTTCATTAGTTATTTATGCATCTTAAGCGATTGTCAATTATTGGTTTTTGATTTCTATTCATGAAGTAATATTTTAGAATAAGGACACAACTGGTTCTCTTAAGTTAGGAGCCACTTCATCTTACACATATTACCTAAGTGAATTAGAAATTACTTAATTAGATTTATATTTAATATGTATTTCCTCAACCCTTTATATTTCATCTTCTAACCTTGACTATCTTTGATATCCATACATTTTTGACATGCTTATAAGTTCTACAAACTTGGATTGATAATGAAATACTTGTGTTAATTTATTCAATAAATTAGCCCAACAATAAGACAAAATCGAAGTAAGATAAGCTCTGAAAGATGAAAGTACTTGAATTCCTAGTTATAAGACAGTGAATCCAAATATAGGAAATAATTATTATTTTTAAATTGTTTTCTTTACTATTGGATAGTAAATATAGCTAGGAGGGTTTTAAAATCATGTGTCTATTAAATATAAAATTAACTATTTTTCCTAACATTGTTTCATTTCTAGCGGGCCTATTCAGTACCCCAACGCATATGTATCAATACCATGTATGCATTGACCCACTAGCAATGAGCTTGTTGCGGGTTTGCATACATTTCCACAAATATATGTTTTCAACTCTATTATGCCACCCATTTTATTAGCATATTTAAATAATTTCTTTTCATAATTAGGTGAAGAGAATGGGGTTGTATGAGAGGTTTTATATATAAAGAAATAAATGTGATAGTAGTTAAGTTTGACCCCACTAGTCTCTCTTCATTAACCAATGTTTAGGCTTAAAATGTGGAGGGGTAAGGGAGGTATTCAAACAAAATATTATAGACACTCCGTTCCTTTATAAATATGAACTTATAATGCTTGAGTCATATCTCATTGTTCCTCGTAGATAATGGTCAATGCATGAGAAATGTGAAAACTTGTCACATATAGCCTTGTTATAAATGAAACCCTATTGTAAATATTGAATAAGTATTTCCCCATGTGAACCAACTAATGTTACATAAGAGAAACTTCCCCATATAAATTTTGGAAATACCATAAAAGCCAACCCAAAAGAAAAAATGAAAACAAAACACTTCAAACATTGTTAATGAAAAAAGAAAATACAAACCTGGAGGGAAAGATAAATGAAAAGCCAAGATTAAAGTAAATTTCAACAAGACAATTTATGAAAGTATGTCTCAACAAAAGAGAAAATATGAGGAAATCATGTATGATTTACATAATTTGAGATATTAATTAATTATGTCTTCGCAAGTTGTAAATAATTAGGCATTTTGTTTCAACAAAAATGCTAATTATAGGGAGAAGTTATGACTATGAGGTAAAGTTGCATTAAATGTCCCTCGCCTTTCAAAGATCTTGTTTTCAAAATTAAGTCTTTAATAGAAAAGAACCAGATATTAATGAAAATAATGTAAGGTGGAGATACTCCATGATGTAACTCATTTTCCATTAAGCATCAACATAAATGCTTTTCCAAACTTGAAAGCAAGTAGAACAATGTGAATGAATTCCAAATCTTAGCTAGCAGCAAAGTTAAATTTTTGAAGAAAATCTTGAAGGCCTACAAAAACAGAGCTTAGGTTAGCGAATAATAAAACAAGATTAAAACCACAAGACATAAAAAAATAGTAAAAATGAAAATAAGTATATAAAACTTACCTTGAAGAATCTCATTTTAATTTACCTTATAGAGGTCGATTTTCTCAAAAGAAAAAGTAACTTCTCTTTTTTATCAAAATTAAAAGTATGAAAAAGTTGAGTGTTAAACAAATTTAACATAATATTATCATCATAATTTTATTGAATCAAAACTAAGGTGATGAACAAGTTTATGAAAAAATACTTACCATGAGAGAAAAGGTTTCATATTCAATATTAAATATTTATTAGAATTTTCAGATTTCAACTTTCAAGAAAAATGTTAACATGAAAATCTGTCTAAATATGCATTGGTTCACATTCATTTGTTGATACTCTTTCTGCAAATCCTGCGTGGCATATTTCTCTTCAGTCTACCCATGAAAATAAACTTTGTAAAACTTGCAGAACAAGAAAGGATACCCAAATAATCAATTCATAAAAAGATTCCTTAACCATCAATTGAAAAATAATCCAAGTAGAGTACATTATAAATTAAAGGGGAAACACGAGAATAAAACATAAAACATGGTCATAAAATTGTCAAGCGGTGTAATGGGCAGGTGAGGCAGATGTATGGCAAACACTTACGGAATATTGATATGACGTATGAGCTAATGCGGCTTTCGACGTCATCAAAAGGGACTCCTTGTTATTCCCAAGATTCTGATGTTGAAGATAAAACATGTGGCAAGTGGTCCATATGGGAAATAAAAGAAGAAACGTGAGATGTAAGGAGGTGGAAACGTGAATCGATGCAAAGGGAGGGGTGTGAGGGACTTATACAATGAAACCTTTGGTGACAAAAACTAAACACAGACCTTTGAAATCATCTGATCATTACATGTTAAGTGCAACAACAAAAAAAAAGTCCATCAAAATCAAAACTTTTATGATACAAAGATGTTAATGGAAGATTGTGCGTGAAATTGTAGAGAGAGAGAGAGAGTTCGTTCGTTCCAAGATGCGACCCTGTTATTCGAATAATAAATGAATTCAGTAACATGGTTGACACGTTGGCATGTGAGTCATATTAGGAATCAAATATCCATCCAGGGAAACCAAAGGACATCCCCACTAATTCCTCCACCGTGAAATCTTGGGATGGAAAAGATGATGAAAAAATCAGCGGCTGTCATTAAAATTCCACGGTGAAATCTTGGGGGGGAAAAGATGATGAAAAAATCAACGGCTGTCATTAAGATTTTTGGTCAAGGTCTGTCATATTTGCAAATAAATATTTTTTCGAATGCAATTGGGTGAGGATCCGGTAATGAACCGGGTTTATTTTTGCCAATTGATGAGTTCCTGCTACGACTTTTCAAACCTTTCAATTGTTGTAATTTTTCTTAAATTATTCATTTGCCAAAATAAGCTGTGGATTTATTATTTATTTGCCTTATTATTCTGAAGTGATAGAATGCTTTCATCTTTGTAATTTTTATTTATTTTTTTTATTTTTTTTCCATTAATGCCCAAAATTTAGTCCTAAACAAGTTCTTTGAGTAAGTTTTATTAAACCATTCTCCTCCAGAAAATTAAAAAGGTTTGTTGCTCACATATTTTACACCTACATCATCAAAGGAAAACAAGTAAAACAGAAATATAAACTAAATTTCTCCAACTCCTATTCTAATCTAAGAATGTGGGAACAACTAGGACTAAGTATAGTCATATTTCCAATGAAGCCATTCTAATTGCTTTTTCCCTGCACATATGTACATGTCAAATATTAGCAACAAAAATAAAATGATTATTAAAATGTTAAAAGAAAATTCAATTCTAATATGTACATTTAATAAATCCAGGAAAACATGTTTATGTACAAGAATCCTCTCTTGAAGTGAATTTCTAAGCATATTTCAAATGGGTCATTAAAATAAGGATGAGCATTTTCTAGTGATTGAAGAAGATTTCAAAGAGGAGAAGGTGATAGGCTAGATTGGAAAGATGTACTTTTCAATGTTGGACCTTATAGAAGACAATAATTTACAATTCTACCTGTATTATTGGTACAAGACATAAATGATTTATTCTTAAGGGTTTTCTTTTCACTAGTGGCTGAAATAATGTCATTGGGATGAGAACCAACATCCACTTGTGTATAAAGTTCAAGGTCATGACTAAATTTTGGAACTTGATCATTATAAAAATAATAATTCAAAATGGATTTTTGAAAATTGAAATCATTAAAATGGCTAGAAGTTTGAACATGAGAATTTATTGAAACAATTTTTCAATTACCGTCTTTCTCATTTCCAAATATAGATTGACTTAAAATTTTAAGATTATGAGGATTTGACATAATCATAACTGAAGGGTGAAGTGCCTTAGCATTCTCAATCCTCAAGCCATCATCATGAACAACTTCATAATTCTTATCATTGACCCC
The DNA here is from genome assembly GCA_031772625.1 of Pinus tabuliformis. Lineage (NCBI taxonomy): Eukaryota > Viridiplantae > Streptophyta > Pinopsida > Pinales > Pinaceae > Pinus > Pinus tabuliformis. Next base: position 661,302,846 of record CM062804.1, read on the forward strand.
TTCCCTTGAAAATAACGAATTGGAACTGAAACATAATCAGAAGAAGGTATGTGAAAATATTCATATATTTTTGAAAAAGGATCATTTGAAAATTCATTATTTTGATCATTATTATTAAAATGTTCATAACATGTTTGGTTGATAATATCTCCTCTATTTGACAACATGGTATCAATATAAAGAGGAACTTATAAATGATCACCAAACAAATTATTATTAGCAAACAGATCATGATATAGAGAAAAATAATTATCCAAACACTGAACAGATAAATCTAAACATTTCTCTGTTTGAAGAATGACCACTTAAAATAGTAGATGACACATGAGTTCCTAATATCTTTACTTTGTTGTTTTCATCAACACATATATCATATTCACTATGATTAGAAAGTTTTTAAGGATTGTTACATAATAGTTCAAATGAAGGTTCACATTCATGAAAATGAGAATTTAAGTGATCTGAAATATATGGTTCAATGATATTAAAATTAGAAAACTCATTAGAATCTTCTTTTATATGATAACTTTCATCATTTTCGCTAATATTTTCCATTTGAGAAACTAATTCATGCTTCTCCTATTCATGAAAATTAACACTTTTAGTATGACTTAGAACAGTTTCAAGAGAATAATTAATGGTATTAGATAAATTGGTATATTCATGAAATTGTTCATTAACATTCTGTTAATTATCATATGAAAGAAGTATAGCCATGCTACTAGTTGCTTCAAAAGAACCATCAATAATAGAAAATGTATTTAGATAAATTATTTTTCAAATTCATTGTGATTACTAGAAATACAAGGGAGAGAAAAAACATGTTTAAACCATCCCATTAATTCAATATGAGGAGGTAAATCTTGAGATTGAAATTGTAAACAAAATAATTTAAATCTGATAAGGAAATCCTCAAAAGATTCTTCTTCAAATCTATGAAGTCTTTCAAGATCCTAACATAATTGATTTTAATCATAGTCTTGAAATGTGTATAAGAAAATTCTTCTAAATTCATCCCAACTATGTACAGAGGAAACTAGGAGGGATCGACGTCAGTCTTTGGCTAGGCCTATCAAGGTAAGAGTAAATATTCTACAAATCACACTTTCATAAATGTCGTAATAATTAGAATTTAAAATAAATTGAAGAATATGATCAAAAGAAAAAACATTTCCCTTACCATTAAATTTTGTTTTTAACAATAGTTTTACTACCTTCATTGGAGTGGTGGCAGGTGCATGTCCAGAGAAGTAACTCCAAATAGAAAATTTAGAAGGAGTCATTATAAGTAGATAAAACTTTAAAATACAATATTCTAAAAGGACTACTTGCGAGTGGTCATCCTTCTAGCACTAAAAATGTTAATGGCCAAAAATGACTGAAATCAACATTAGGGAACAAATTGGTTAGAGCCCCGAATTAGACTGTTCTCCATTTGGACTAGTGGTTTCAACTGGTTAAAATGTGTCCATTACCCTTTTCCTAAAACTAACCTAATCTAATATTAATCTAATCTAAATTAATATATATGCACAGACATAATTCTATCAATGCCCTCTTCCTACTAATGTATGATATTGATTGTTGTTATTAGAAGGAAAAACGAAAGACTCACCTTTTATATGGCCACTTGAAAAGGTAGTCTTTTAGGTTAGATTAAACAAGGGCTTCACTAAGCTACATGGATGTTTTCCTCTTTGAAAAGGACTTTAAAAAATAAATGAAATTAATCTATAATGAAATGCAAACTAATCTATAATGAAAATAGTAAAAGAAACCTAATCTATCTTCATGAAAAGGGAATAATCCTCATTTTCGCCAGGAGCAAGATGAAAACGGGAAAACATTGTTTATTTAATCAAATATATTCAACATTATGTGTTCCATCGCATTAAAGAAATAGTTCATTCAAATCAATGGAGATTAAAAAACAGGTATGTAGATTGAATGATAAATAGTTATCCATAACCACAAACAACCCTCTTCAAATCCAACATTCAATCCATATTTAAATCTTTTCAGTCTTAAAAATATACCTTTAGTAGATTCCTGAAATTATATTAAAACAAAAAATATAACAACAGTGGCATTTAATCTATCGTTCATATATCAATTCAAAACATAATTTAATCCAAATTGAAACCAAAAATTAAACAAATCTTCAAATCTTACAATATTGCACGTAAATGAACACTTGCAAGTAGTTCCAATTTCTTATATTACAACGGAATCTTCAAAAGGCTAAAAATCTCTCTACGATTGATTTTACTATAGTTTAAAATCAATTACATGACAAAAGTCTAAACTCTCACAATTTTACAAAAATACCTCACCATTACAATAAGGTAAGCAATAAGTATATCTCTGTAAAATTTCTCTTATAGTCTCCAGATATGGAAACCCATTTCTCTGTACAAAGATTCTATTTATCCTATTACACAATGAAATTGATAAAAAGAAAGTTATTGCAAAACAATTTAGATCTCTAATTCTCAACTCTATAAATTCTGATCAAATTTCATTACTCGGTTATTTTTTGTCCTCATCCTCTCCATCAGCTCTTTGTAAAAACAAAGAATTAAATTAAATTAAAACCAATCAACAATGAAGAGGAAAACTTGGATTTCTAAAACTGTTAAAACATTAAAGAATTAAATTATGTATAATACAAATAAAACAAAAATAAAATATTGAAAAACAAATTAAAAGAGGGTGGTTTACATTGGTTAAATGGTAAGTTATAAGGGAACGAACATGGATGAACGTAGAGTGAGTGGAGGAGGGGACACGCATGGGACCCTCTCTCCACTCATGATTAAATTCATAACTAAACCATCGAATCTCACGCCCCTGGTTACGATATACACTCCTTGCATACATGAATCATGACATCTCTCGAAAGTTTGGTTTGAGGGTTCTCCTCATCTCGACTTTTATTGTTCTCATGTTCTCGATGATATGGACCTTGGAAAACACCTCTGGGAAGTACGGTTGAGTTTTTTTTATGGAATCATAACTTCTAAGAAACCTGAGACTCTTTACACTCAACCCATATCATTATAATATTTATATATTTATTATATTATTATATATTTTTTGTTTTTGTTTTTATTTTTTTTATTTTGTGTTCATTTAAATAAATTTAAAAATAATAAAAATAAGCTTTAATTCAATTAAATAATATTTAAAACCAATCATTATAAAATAAATAATATAATATTACAAGTAAAAGTGGTGGGTTTTGGTTAATAATATAAAATTTTGTTTGAAACGGAATGGGATATGTGAGTTTTAAAGGAAAAAGCACATGGGAGGGGGTCCATGTGGAGAGTGGGACCCACTCTCCACTAACATGTAATTTAAACATTGTACCTCCCACATAATAGCCTTCCTTAATACATGATAATGTGTTTATATATGATCTTTGACTTTTTGAAGGATATGATCCCAGAAGAAACCTCTAGGTGAACCGTGAGGTTTCTAACCGAGAAACCTTACGCTTTCCAATCAATTCATTAAAATATCAAGGTGTTTCTTTTATATATATATATATATTAACCAGAAAGAGTAGGGGATGTATATCAATCCACTTCTGTTTATGGCTAAAAGCAGGTGAGTTACAAAATATTGAAGAGTCATCAGAGAGTTTCTAAATATACTTTCTGATCTACCCAGCCCAAATTTTTCTTGCCCAAATGATTTGGATTTAAACAGGAACGTAACAAATTATAGAGATAACCATAAATACAGAGATGCAGCAGAAATAATACTTCATTTCATTAATATAAAACACTGAAATATGCTTACAAACAGAAATGTAAATAAACTAGCTCGGGAAATGGTAGCTTATCTCAGAGGAGAGATGTGGCGGCTACATGCCTCTGAATTGTGTTACAATGAAGCTCGAAGGCCTATTTATTGTTGAAACAATGAAAAACCCTAAACATCCAAAAACTTAACCCTACGAGATGAAGCACCAAACTATGGACCCCATTTTGGGTAAATTGGTACATCAACTTCCCGGGGTCATAACTTGGCATACGATCTCCGTTTGACGTGCACAATACCTCGTTAGAAAGATCTATTCGAGAACTACAACTTTGGAATGAACAACATCCGCCCATGGACCGATGTTGCTCATAGTTTTCCCAAAAAAACGTCGTTTAGGGCCTCAAAATGGCTCCGGAAGTTCAGGACCCGAAAAATGGCCAAAAATAGTAAATTGTGCTACAAATAAGGAAACTAATAAATTGAAAGAGACAGTTGTGGGGGTCAAAGTGGGATAGATGGGTGGCCACCAACATCTACCTAGATCATTCCTCCCCCCTTAGGAATCAATGGTACCCATTGCATTGAGTTCCTCCATGAGATGAGGAAACTTCTATTGAACTTGGTCCCTGGTGAGCTATTCTGCAACCTCTGATGTGTCCAATAATGGTGGGAAGCATGGTTGAGGGCGGTTCACATTGAACAGTTGGTGGAAGCGAAGGAATGGGGGAATGTTGTGCTCCAAATCATTGTTTCCCACAACCTTGGTAATGGTGTAAGGACTATATCGGAGTGGTTTGAGCTTCTGATGGGCTCTTGTAAGGCGTTCTTTCTGCAGAAGTAACTAGACTTTGTCGCCCACTTGAAACTTGTGTGGTACCTGATGTTGATCATGTCACTGCTTGCACTTTGCATTTTCCAGAATGGAGTGGTGATAGATTGACCCGTTGGGTAGAGGTGCTCCGAAAGTCAGATCAGATGAATGCTTAACCTGACAAAGCAACGGTACCCCTGTGGGTGAGGAGAAGATGTCCCTATCTTCTTTTATGACCGTATCCACCTACTTCTACTGCGTGGATGAACCCTTCTCGGGGGCCATGGATGTGGCTACGATCTTCCCCTTACTTTGAGGGTGAACCAGACAAAAAATAAATTTCCTAGTCTGGGAGATGATCTTACTGCCTTTTTTAGCAGAGATCAAAGAAGTGGCGGTAGGTGGGGCTACCTATGGCGTCTTGTACAATGTATTACACAAATAAATAATAACAGCGCGAGGCCTTAACTCATACACAGCATGTCGCTTCCACATTATGGTTGGCCTAATAATACATCACAAACATCAAGTGGTGCAACATCACACAATACCTCATTTTTGAAGGGCTTGATATTGTAGGGAATGCGACACTTCTAGCAGACTCAGAGATCTCATCCATGGTGAAGCCACTCGATGTTGTATAGTTGTGGGTGTGGTATGGTTGGTAGTCCCAGCCGCTTCATGACCTCTTCTGAAATGAGGTTCTTTTGGATCCCACTATCAACAATGAATTGTAGCGACGAACCCTTCACCCACATCTGTGAGTGGAAAAGGCGCTCCCCCTCCTCTGGATCTTAGGGCTCATTCTTCTGGACCTTGGCAGTGGCAAGAGTCGCGTTGGGCTCCGCATCAATGATTTGCTTCCTTTTGTCATTCCCCTTGTCGGGTTCTGACTCAGGGTCGGAACATGTATCTGATTGTGAAGCCTTCAACTCGGCCACCAGCGACTGCTTGGTCCGACACTCACTTGTGTTATGAGTGGGACTCTTATGGAACTCACACCACTTTCTTGTGTCACTCTTTGACTTTGTGGTGTTGTTCTTTTCTTGCGGCTTCGACGGGTTGTCTTGGGTCACCCCACCTTGCCTTTGTCCTTTGTTCTTTGGATTCACAGATCCAAAGTCTCGCTGTTATGAAACCAGCTAACAAAAAGATAAAAAAGATAGATCAACACCTTAGAATTTAGCCTCTTCGAGGGGGCAACCTCCTTTACATTACACAAATGAACAATTATTTGATGATACAAATGACAAGACCTCCTTTCTATATATAGGAGTCTAAGGGGTCATAATATAATTAGAGCCGACATAACAATAATAATGTAAGGGCACAATAATAACATTAGTACGCATATATGGGGCATAATAATAACAATATGGGGATTACATGGGCACAACAATATAATAAGGGGGTTGTACTAATAACAATAAGGGGTTACACTAGTAGTATAGGGACCTGACACTCACTTCTTTTGTTTAAACTTCTGCTCGATCTTGACAGTGTGTCGGTACGCTATGCCGACTGAGAAGATTTTCAGGAACTCCATCTCATCCTGGATGTACCTGTGTAGGTAGCTGCGGTATTTGAGTATCAAATGCAGTTCAAAATCCTTGATACCGAACTTTGTGCGAAGGATATGAAAAATATTTGTGAACTCCGACACATCTTGGTCTCTTCCCTGCCGCAGCGTGGTCCACTTTATGTATTTGTCCTCATAGCTCCTGACAGGGTAGTAGAGCTCCTTGATGGCATCCCAGAATGAATTCCAAGTGGGTGCGACTGAAAATAGTGAGCCCATACTTTCATCCTTCTGCTTGCAGTATGTTTCCCATCGGTCCTTGACGTGGGGGGCTGCTTTGAGAAGTGTAAAAGTGATCTATTCCCAGCTAGAAAAATCATGAATAGAAAAATAACCATCTAGAATATTTAATCATTTATCTACGACATCTGTGTCTATATGACCCTCGAATATGGGGATTTCAAAGTTAACTTGTACCTTAAAGGGTGTGGCGTTTGTAGAGTAGCTGGGGGAAGTAGATATGTCGCCCCTGGGGAGTTGCTGAAGGATATAGGGAAAGTTGTCTATCACCGCGTTCCTTTGTCGTTTGAGGGCCTCTTCGAGCAAAATTTTGATAGGACCTCCTGCCCCCTCGTCTTTATTTTCATCCGCCATGGGAGGTCGTCAGGATTTGCGAGGCTGGACTTGTAAATGTTCGACTAGTTCAAGCCCTAACTCCTTATATCCCGACCTTGTTGGGGACATGCAAAGAAAAATAGAGAAAGAGAAGACCGCTCTGATACCACTAATCCAGATTTAAACAAGAATGCAACAAGTTATAGAGATAACCATAAATACAGAGATGCAACATAATTAATACTTCATTTCATTAATGTAAAATACTGAAATATGCTTACAAACAGAAATGGAGATAAACTAGCTTGGGTGATGGTAGCTTATATCTGAGGAGAGATGTGGTGGCTACATGCCTCGAAACTGTGTTATAATGCGGCTCAAAAGCCTATTTATTGTTCAGAAACAATGAACAACCCTAAACATCCAAAAACCTAACCCTAGGAGATGAAGTGCCAAACTATGGGCCCCGTTTTGGGTAAATTGGTACATCAACTTCTCGGGGTCATAACTTGGCATACGATTTCCATTTGACGCACAAAATACCTCGTTAGAAACATCCATCCAGTGAATACAACTTTTGGATGAGAAACATCGGTCCATGGACCCATTTTTCTCCCAGTTCTCCCAAAAATGTCGTTTAGGACCTCAAAACGGCTCGGGAAATTCAGGACCCGAAAAACTACCAAAAATAGTAAAGTATGCTACAAATAAGGAAACTGAAAAACTGAAAGAGACAATTGTGGGGGTCCAAGTGGGATAGGTGGGTGGCCACCAATATCCACCTGGACCATTCCTCCCCGTTTAGGAAGCAATGGTCCCCATTGCATTGAGTTCCTCCATGAGATGAGGAAACTTTTACTGAACTTGGTCCCTAGTGAGCTTTTCTGCAACCTCTGATGTGTCCAGTAATGGTGGGAAGCATGGTCGAGGGTGGTTCACATTGAACACTCGGTGCAAGCAAAGGAATGGGGGAATGTTGTGCTCCAAAGCATTATTTCCCACAACCGTGGTAATGGTTTAAGGACCATATCGGAGTGGTTTGAACTTCTAATGGGTTCTTGTAAGGCGTTATTTTTGCAGACGTAACCAGACTTTGTTTCCCACTTGAAACTTGTGTGGTAATCGATGCTAATCATGTCGGTGCTTGTACTTTGCATTTTCCAGAATGTTGTGGTGATAAATCAACCCATTGGGTAGAGGTGCTCTGGAAGTCAGATCGGACAAATGCTTGACCTAATAGTGCAACGGTACCCCTGCAGGTGAGGAGAAGATGTCCTTGTCTTCTTTCATGACCGTATCCACCTACTTCTGCTGCGTGGATGAACTCTTCTCGGGGGCCATGGATGTGGCTACGATCTTCCCCTTACTTTGAGGGAGAACTAGACAGAAAATGAATTTCCTAGCCTCGGAGATGATTTTACTACCTTTCTTAGTAGAGATCAAAGAAGTGGCGGTAGGTGGGGCTACCTCTGGTATCTGTATAATGTATTACACAATGAAATAATAACAATATGAGGCCTTGACTCATACACAACATGTCACTTCCACAAGTATGGTTGGCCTAATAATACATCACAAACATCAAGCAGTGCAACATCACTCAATACCTCATCTGTGAAGGGCTTGATGTTGTAGGGAAGGCGACACTGTTGGCAGACTTGGAGATCTCGTCCTTGGTGAAGCCACCCAATGTTGTACGGTTGCGGATGTGGTATGGTTGGTATTCCCAACCGCTTCACGATCTCTGCTAACATGAGGTTCTTTTGGATTCCACTATCAACAATGAATTGTAGCGGCGAACCCTTCACCCATATCTGTGAGTGGAAAAGACGCTCCCCCTCCTTTAGATCTTCAGGCTCATTCTTCTGGACCTTAATAATGGAAACAGTGGCGCTGGGCTCCGCATCAATGATTTGCTTCCATTTTTCATTCCCCTTATCGGGTTTTGAATCAGGGTCAGAACATGCATCTGATTATGAAACCTTCAACTCGGTCACCAACGACTGCGTGGTCCGACACTCACTTGTGTTATGAGTGGGGCTCTTGTGGAACTCAGACCACTTTCCTATGTCCTTGTTTGAATTCATGGTGTTGTTCTTTCCTTGCAACTTCGATAGGTTGTCTTGGGTCACCCCACCTTGGATTTTTCATTTGTTCTTTGGATTCACATATCCAAAGTCTTTCTTCTTTTGTTTAAACTTCTGCTCGATCTTGACAGCATATTGGTATGCCGTGTCAAGCGAGGAGATGTTTAGGAACTCCATCTCGTCCTGGATGTACCTATATAGACAACCAAAGTATTTGAGTACCAAATGAAGCTCAGAATCCTTGATACCCAACTTTGTACGAAGGGTATGGAAAATATTTGTGAACTCCAGCACATCTTGGTCCCTTCCTTGCCGCAGCATGGTCCACTTTATGTATTTGTCCTCATAGCTCACGATAGGGTATTACTTCTCCTTGATGGCATCCTAGAATGATTTCCAAGTCTGTGCATCTAAAAATAGTGAAGCCACAATTTCATCCTTCTGCTCGCAGTAGGTTTCCCACCAGTCCTTGACATGGGGGGCTGCTTTGAGAAGTGCAAAAGTGATCTTTTCTTGGCTGGAAAAATCATGAATAGAAAAAAAATCATCTAGCATATTTAACCATTTATCTATGGCATCTACATCTATCTGACCCTCGAATATGGGGATTTCAAAGTTAATTTTTACCTTAAAGGTGTGGTTCTTCCAGAGTAGTTGCTAGAAGTAGATGTGTCACCGCTGGGCAGCTGCTGAAGGATCTAGGAAAAGTTTTCCATCATCATGTTCCTTTGTCGCTCAAGGGCCTCTTCGAGAAAATTTTTGATAGGATCTCCTGCCCCCTCATATTTCTTTTCATCTGCCTTGGGAGGCCATCAGTATTTGCGAGGCTGGTCTTGCAAAGGTTCGACCAGTTCAAGCCCTAACTCCTTATATCCCGACCTTGTTGGGGCCATGCAAAGAAAAAAGAGTAAGAGTAGACCGATTTGGTACAACTGATCCAGATTTAAACAAGAACACAACAAATTATAGAGATAACCATAAATACAAAGATGCAGCAGAAATAATACTTCATTTCATTAATGTAAAATACTGAAATATGCTTACAAACAGAAATGGAAATAAACTAGCTCGGGCTATGGTAGCTTATCTCTGAGGAGAGATGTTGAAGATACATGCATTAGAACTGTGTTACAATGAGGCTCGAAGGCCTATTTATTATTGAGAAACAATGAACAACCCTAAACATCCAAAAACCTAACCCTAGGAGATGAAGCACCAAACTATGGGCCCCGTTTTGGGTAAATTGGTACATCAGCTTCCTAGGGTCGTAACTTGGCATACGATATCGGTTTGACGCGCACAATACCTCATTAGAAATATCCATCCAAGTACTACAACTTTGGGATGAGCAACATCTGCCCATGGACCCATGTTATCCCCAGTTTTCCCAAAAACGTCGTTTAGGGCCTCAAAATGGCTCCGGAAGTTCAAGACCCGAAAACGTGCCAAAAATAGTAAATTGTGCTACAAATAAGGAAACTAAAAAATTGAAAGAAACAGTTGTGGGGGTCCAAGTGGGATAGGTGGGTGTCCACAAACATCCACGTGGATCGCCAAAATTACAAAATTCTCGCTTGAAGCTTTCCTATAGCTATAAATCTTGTAGCACTAGTTCAACAAATATTTACATGTATAATTTGACATAAAAGTGTGGAAAAAAGGGGCAGAAGGAACTGGTTACTCCTCCATTGGCACAGATCTATTGAGATCTATTACAATGTTTTCTTCCTCTTCCTTCAGAATTTTCTCACTTAGATTAAGTTGCAATTGTTCAATTTGTAGATGGAGAGCCTCAACTTCATCTTCGAATTGATGAGTTCACTCGTTCTTCTCAAGTTTTTTTCCTGTATTGCAACAGTCTCCTTCTGGTGCTGATGTATGCACCTCTACATAATTTCCATCCTTTCCTTGATTTTGATGTGTTCTTTCTCACATCGGCCACAAGACTAAATATACCTTTGTCAATCCAATACTCTGCGCTGAGGAAAGCGGCCCATCTGAGGTCGGCGACGACCTCAAGAACCTGACATAAAGTTCTTATCCTCAGGCATCCTCACCACGTCCATGATGAAAATGAAGGGGAGTGCCAGACAACTATCCACGGAGAGAAAGAGAATATTGATTCGGAAATGAAGCAGATACACTTCCAGAGAGATGCAATTTCTAACTCAGAAGCATCCCCAATTGTGACAAGAAAATTGACAAATGCTTTCTTGCTAGAAATTCCTATGTTGCCACTTTATGAAACCCCCAAATTCTTCACACGACGTCCCTCTTAAACCACCATGCTATATACCAAAAACATGCTAATAAAACTGACTATCTCATTACAACGGTGACCCAAAATCCCTAGACTCTACCACTAGACTCTTAAGAACTCCCAAAAGACAGAAGCAAACCAACTCATGAGATGAGAGATCTTACCATTACCACTCCTTATAAAGAGGATGCTGGTATGAATTCCGATGTAGAGTTGATGTGAAGTACTCACTTTGCTATAATGCCAATGTTCAACCATAATTCCTCTGCTCAATGAAATCTCCATCCACTTATTTCTCACTAGTGTCTCGTGCATGAAATGAACACCCTGGACTAGAAGGATTAAATGCTCCTAACACTCCCCTTTATTTTTCTTTGTTTCTAATTAGTTTCATTGGCTGCTCTCGTAGGTATGAAGAGAAAAACCCTAGGATCTCATGTTGAAACTTCTCCAATGTCCAAGTGTTGTATGAACCATAGGACAGTAGCCACACTCCTTTAGGTTCCATTCTTCTTGGGAACCCCTAGTCTAGGGGATGGGTTAGGGGAAATGAATTTCGATGGGACAGAGATGAGGAGAAAAGGGAAGGGGGGGCAGGGAGGTGGTAACCCAGGTGGCCAGGGCGGGTGGGGGTGGGAGGGATGAGGGAGGATGAGGAGGAGGGGAGTGGAGAAGAGGCGGAATGAAAGAAAGAGTAGGAGATATATATTAACCAGCAAGAGTAGGAGATATATACTAATCCATACCCGTACACAGCCAATACCAGAAGAGTTACAAAATATTGAAGAGCCGCCAGAGGCCCTCTAAATATACTTTCTGATCTACCCAGCGCAAATTTTTCTTGCACAAAATTACAAGATTCTCCCTTGAAGCTTTCCTATAACTATAAATCCTATAGAAGTAGTTCAACAAATATTTACATGTATAATTTGACATAAAAAATGGCAAAAAGGGGTAGAAGGAACTGGTTACTCCTCCATTGGTGCAGGTATGTTGAGATCTATTACAATGTTTTCTTCCTCGTCCTTCAGAATTTTCTCACTTAGATTAAGTTGCAGTTGTTCAATTTGTAGACACAGAGTGTCAACTTCATCTTCCAATTGATGAATTTGCTCATTCTTCTCAAGTTGTTGTTCTTGCATTGTAACAGTCTCCTTCTGGTGCTGATGGATGCACCTTTACATAATTTCCATCCTTTCCTTTATTTTCACATGTTCTTTCTCACACTGGCCACAAGCCTAAAGATGCCTCCATCAATCCAACACTACGCTGAAGCAAGAAACCCATCCGAGGTCGGTGATGACCTCAAGAACCTAAGATAGAGCTCTTCTCTTAAGGAATCTTCACCACGTCCATGATGAAAATGAAGGGGAGTCCCAGAGAACTATCCACAGAGAGAAAGAGAATACCAACTCGTAAATGAACTAGATACACTTCTAGAGAACTACAATTTCTAACTCAGAAGCATCCCCGACTCTGACAAGCAAATTGATAGATGCTTTCTCGCTAGAAATTCCTATGTTTCCACCTTATGAAACCCCTAGATTATTCACACGATGTCCCTTTTAAAACACCATGCTATATACCACCATCGTGTGAATAAAACTGACTATGTCATTACACTGGTCACTCAAAATGCCCAGACTCTGCCACTAGACCCTTAAGAACTCCCCCAAGACAGAAGTAAACTAGCTCATGAGATGAGAGATCTTACTGTTACTACTCCTTATAAAGAGAGAGATGGTCTGAATTTTGATATAGAGTTGATGCGAAGTACACATTTGCTAAAATCTCAATTGTCGGCCATAATTCCTCTGCTCAATGAAACCTCCATCCACTTATTTCTCACCAGTGTCATGTGCACAAAATGAACACCTTGGATCAGAAGGATTAAATGCTCCTAACACTCCCCTTTATTTCTCTTGGTTTTTAATTAGTTTCATTGGGTACTCCCACAGGTAGGAAGAGAAAAACCCAGGATCTCATGCCGAGACTTCTGCAATGCCTAAGTGTTGTACGAACTAGAGGATAGTAGCCACACTCCTTTAGGTTCCATTCTTCTTTAGAGCCACTAGTCCAGGGGATGGGTTAGGGGAAATGAATGTCGATGGGACATAGATAAGGAGAAAATGGAAGGGGGGTTAGGGAGGTGGCAGCCCAGGTGGACAAGGTGGGTGGGGGTAGGAGGGGAGTGGAGAAGAGGCGGAAGGCAAGAAAGAGTAGGAGATATATATTAACCAGAAAGAGTAGGAGTGTTGTGGAGGTAAATCCCCTCTGCGGATAGAGGCGATCCCTACTAGCCTAGACCGGGTCTAGCAACAATCAAACAATGCTATCACGCAAGTTCCTAATTGCAAATTAAAGGTAAATGATGAGAACCTACTTGGATTCCAACGCTAATATTCGTAGAAGAGACGTCACCCTCGTTCCTTTGCTTCGGCCGGCCATGATCCCCACGATCTCTGTGATTGGACACCTGCACATGCAAAGAACAATGCAAATACAAGCATAAAATCCAATAGATGCAATTATATATCAGTCAGAAAAGATATAACTCAACATCAATCATTACAAAGGACAATGAGAGTGGAACCATAATGATAGTCATCTATTATTGATAAACAACAAAGAAGAATACAACCATAGTTTTGACGTCAAATCCTCCTTTGGCTGGGTGATCAGCTACACAAATCTTGCAAAGCTTGTTGGGATAGGAAACAAGCCTCTCTCTCATTGGTTACAAGAATCTCCTCACTTAGATTTGGCCTTATGGGTGCAAAGAAGGCTCTTGCAACTTCAATCTCTTGAACTCCTGGAATTCACACTATCTTAGCACTATGCTGGAACTAGCTTGCTCAAGGCATAGAGACAAGCTTTTATAGATAGAGAGGAAAGAGATAGGATCAACCACATTATTCATGGGATTGGCTTTATCACTTAGAAGCTTCCATGAAAGGTGGCAAACCACTTCCCTTCTATGGAGATTCGAAGCCAAACCATCCTAACTCAACAAGGATTCAGTTGGTGAATGGGTTAAGGAGAACCTTCGGAAGCTTGTTTGTTAAAAAATTTACTCAATTCGTTTGGCGCGAGTGCGACTCTGAGACACAGCGCCAATGGCGCGCCCTCTTTAGAGGATTTCCCCCATTGGCGCGAGCAGTACATTGTGGAACCGCGCTAACGAAAAAGGAGGTCTTTTTATGGGTATTCTGCAGGAGATGTCTTCAGGGCATATGAAGCTCATACTAGAGGAATATGATGCAAGTGGTTTCAGGTCATGTCACTTCTCACAGGTCCCGGAATGAGTCCTCCAGTGTGCGGGAGAGGGGTAACAGGGACGGTGAGAAATGGTGACAAATTACTGTGTAACAAGGAGATCTATACTAATCCATGCCTATACGTGACCAACACTGGGAGAGTTACAAAATATTGAAGATCCACCAGAGGGCCTCTAAATATACTTTCTAATCTACTAAGCCCAAATTTCTCTTGCACAAAAATACAAAATTTCCCCTTGAAGCTTTTCTATAGCTATAAATCTTGTATAACTAGTTCAACAAATATTTATATGTATAATTTGACAAAAAAAACTGGAAAAAGGGGCTGAATGAACTGGTTACTCCTCCATTGGTGCAGGTTTGTTGAGATCTATTACAATGTTTTTTTCCTGTTCCTTCAAAATTTTCTCACTTAGATTAAGTTGTAGTTCTTCAATTTGTAGACGTAGAGTGTCAACTTCATCTTCCAATTGACGAATTTGCTCGTTCTTCTCAAGTTGTTGTTCCTTCATTACAATAGTCTCCTTCTGGTTCTGATGGATGCACCTCTACATAATTTCCATCCTTTCCTTGATTTTGACATGTTATGTCCCACATTGGCCACAAGCCTAAAGATGCCTCCATCAATCCAACACTCTGCATGGAGGAAAGTGACCCATTTGAGGTTGGCGACTACCTAAAGAGCTTGAAACAGAGCTCTTCTCCTCAAGAATCATCACCACGTCCATGATGAAAACAAAGGCAAGTCCCGGACAACTGTTCACATATAGAAATAGAATACCGACTTGGAAATGAACCAGATACACTTCTGGAGAACTTCAATTTCTAACTTAGAAGCATCCCCGACTATGACAAGCAAATTGATAGATGGTTTATTTCTAAAAATTCCTATTTTTCCACCTTATGAAACCCCCAAATTCTTCACATGATGTCCCTCTTAACCCACCATGCTATATTACCCCCACCGTGTGAATAACACTGATTATGTCATTACATTGGTGACCAAAAATCCCCAAACTCTGCCACTAGACCCTTAAGAACTTGCCCAGGGTAGAAGCAAACCAACTCATGAGATGAGAGATCTTACCATTACTACTCCTTATAAAGAGGATCATGGTCTGAGTTCTGATGCAGAGTTGATGGCAAGTACTCATTTTGCTGAAATCCCAATGTTCGACCTTATTTCCTCTACTCAACGAAACCTCCATCCACTTATTTCTCACTAGAGTCCCATGCTCAAACTGAACACCCTGGACCAAAAGGACTAAATTCTCATAACATTTCCCTTTATTTTGCTTGGTTTCTGATTAGTTTCATTGGCTGCTCCCATAGGTACGAAGAGAAAAAAAACCCAGGATCTCATGCCGAGACTTCTCCAATTTCCAAGTGTTGTACGAACCAGAGGATAGTAGCCACACTGCTTTAGGTTCCATTCTTCTTGGGAGCCACTAGTCCAGAGGATGGGTTAGGGGAAATGAATATAAAATAGGGATGAGACGAAAATGGAAGGGGGGGGGGGGGGGCAGGGAGGTGGCACCCCAGATGGCCAGGGCGTGTGGGGGTTGGAGGGATGGAGGGAGGATGAGGGGGAGGGAAGCAGAGGAGAGGCAAAATGGAAGACGAGGTGAGAAGGGGAGAATAAGAGACAATCTGGGAGAGTTGGGGCAGTAAAGATCCAACTGGTTTGTTTTATTAAAATACTTTATCCTTCCATAAGCACACTTACCTATCAAAAGATTGAGATTCATAATTGTTATTAGGGAATGATGAACGAACCCACATTGCCATTTACTTTGCTACTTCCCTCATTCATCTGATAGGCTCTATTGTCTTGATGGTCGAAATCCTTATTGTTAACTTAGAATATCGAAAAATTTAACTCGGTCGAAGAGAGGGATCATGCCTTGGGATCTCTTGATGATTTCGTTTAGAATGATTTTTTGAGCAGCTGAGTTGTAATTCATATGCTTTATAATCATCATGGTGTCCCCTAGGATTTTCATATCCTTGATGCCCTTTTTTTGGGCTAGAGATATCCCTAGGAACAACCGCAGGGCTTCTTCTTGATTATTGGTTTTCATTCCCAGGCACCAAGCATATCTATCTTCAATGGTTCCTTCGAGATTTATGAGAATCCCTCCCCCTCCTATCACCCCAGGATTTCCTTTTGATGTTCCAGCAAATTGGAGAGTCCACTTTTTCAATGATATGATCCAATCCACCAAGCCATCCAAAAACAATTTGAGGATCCAAGGAGGACACAAAGGAGAGAATTTTGCAGTAAGTTGGGAGATGGGGGACAAGCCCAAGGAGCAAGCTAAGTTGTTTTAGCATGGTCCAAAGAGGGATTAATTTCTGGATGGTGTAGTTCCATAAAAGAGGATAGGGCTTTCAAAGTGGTGGTATTGGCTATTATGAAGGATATTCTAAAGATAGTTTTATTCCTTGTTATCCATATTTGTCATCAGACATACTTGGGTAGAGTGGTCCATATCTCTTTGAATTTTCTTTTGGCCTGAAGGGAACTTGAATAAAATTTGGGCCAAGAGTTGAATAATTGAAGGAGATCAGTAGGCCATTTTGTTCTGAGAAACAATGAACCAAGAGCCACTGACCAAACTTCCTTTTCCACCTGACAATGCAAAAGGAGATGGGGGATGGACTCTTCAGAATTTTCTAAGAGAGGACATCTGGAAGGCCCGATGTGACCCGATATGAAAGTATCCTACTTTAACCATAAAGCAAACATTTTTCCATCCCCACTTTTCCTTAATAGAATATGCTATGGGGGCACGACCTGTTAAATTTTTGAACAAGTTCTCTCTTAATGGAAGTAGATTAGTCAAGATGTTATCAAGCTTCCACCCCTTCCACAAAACATGGAGACACCAATCCAAGAGTTGGTCCAAAGAAACCACACCGATATATCCCAGGTAGATATGAAGAACATCAAGGGAATGGTACAAACCCAGAGGTTGGTGCCCCATAATCGAATATGAAAATGTTCATATAGTATCTCCTTTCCCCTAAAATTTACATAAATTTCTCAAAATGATGTTTGACAAGGATCTCATCAATTTCCATATTTGAGAACCCTGAGTTGGCTCCATTCTCACTTCTCTACAATTCTACTAATTTATATACTTTTCTCTAATCACCTATGTCCACCATTGGTCTGACTTTGTGGCCATGATCTAGAAGAGATTGGCCCCCATCACCACATTCATTATACTTGGGTCCCTTATTCCTAGCCCACCATGTTGTTTTAGTTCTTTAACTATTTTCTAATTTACCAAATGGTATTTTTTGGTTTCTGTCTTTCGTCCCTCCCACAAAATTTTTATAATATATATCCCCAATTGGTGCAAGATGAACTTGAGAGCTTGTAGAGCAGAGAACTGATACAAAGGGATGACAGGAAGCACAGAGTTCACCAGGGTTTCCCTTCCCGCATGGTTGAGCCATATACCTCCCTAATGTAGGTTTTAACCCTGTACAGAAATTACCTGCATACGAATTCTAAAACACAAAAAATAAACAATGCGAGAGCATAACACATAAAACACATATACACAGAGATTTTCCCTTGGATCCCAAAACTGGGACTACCAGCTTGATTTTTTCATTATATTCCTTTCAGTGATACAATACATATTTTTACATGCCGAAGCATCCAATATCATGGACCAAAAACCATCGTGTCTAAAACCATGGACCGAAAACCATAGGTAGGTTCGCCCAACCTAATATAGGGTCCAATTTTTTTTTTCCCAGGTCACTGGCCCAGATCCCGTAGAGGGGGGCTACCTACCACCCTCAAACCCCTCGGATAGGGGGGGCTGCCGCCCCCCCTGTGATCCCCTGCCGCCCCCCTCTAACCCCCTTGTTCACTACATAGGTTAGTTGTGGAAAGAATATAACACAACTCAACATTCTCCCACTTGTTGTTTCTTTCCACAGGGGGCCACAGGAGAGCTTAGTCATTTTTCCAGCCTTGAAACACCCATTGTTTCTCTACACCAGGAGAAATTCTCAGAGCTCATGGATTTTGTCAATGCATCTACAGTATTCTTCAAAGTTTCCACCTTTACCAGCAACACCTTTTTGTCTTCTATCATATCCCTCACAAAGTGATACTAAACATCAATGTGCTTTGTCTTTGGATGATAAGCAGGGTTCTTTGCCAAGAAAATTGCACTTTGGATGTCACAGTCTATCCTTATAGCTCGCTATACTAACCCCATACTTGAACACAATCTTTGCAACCAAACTGCTTCCTTGCTTGCATGAGTGGCTGCCATGTATTCTGCCTTTGTAGTTGATAGTGCCACTACAGATTATTTCTTACTCATCCAACTAACTGCACCTCCAAATAGGTTAAACACATACCCACTTGTAGATCTTCTCTGATCCAGATCTCCAGCCCAATCTGCATCAACAAAGCCATGGATATCCAAAACTCTGTCCAATCCTGGTCTTCCTTGGTAGCACAAACCATAATCACTAGTGCCACGCAAATACCTAAAAACTCGCTTCATTGATGTCCAATGCTCCTTCCCTGGTTTTGACATAAACCTGCTCAATACTCCCATTGCACGTGCAATGTCTGGTCTAGTACAGACCATTGCATACATCAAGCTACCGACTGCACTTGCATATGCAACACGAGACATATCCTCTTCCTCTTCTTGTGTCTTGGGACACTGTTCAGCAGATAACTTTACACCTACAAGAATAGGAACCTTCACTAGTTTACTATCCTACATATTAAACGTCTACAATATTGTCTCGACATACTTCCTCTGGTTTAACCAGAGCTTCCTCTTTGCTCGATCTCTTTTAATTTCCATGCCCAAAATATAGTTTGTAGCACCAAGATCTTTCATGTCGAATTTGGAGGACCATTGGGTCTTCAAATCCTAGATAATTTCTTTGTCATTTCTAACCAGCAACATATCATCCACATACAAGACCAGATAAATAACACGGTCACCAATTAATTTAAAATACACATAATGATTTGCTTTGCTTCTGGTGAAGCCAAGTCCCCGTATAAATGTATCAAATTTCTGATACCACATCCTTGGTCACTGTTTTAACCCATACACAGACTTCTTTAACTTGCATACCAGTTTTTTCTTACCCTTCACTGCAAAGCCTTTAGGTTGCTTCATGTAGATCTCCTCTTCCAGATCCCCGTGAAGAAATGTTGTCTTCACATCCATTTGTTCAACCTTGAAATCAAAAGTAGCAACAACAGATAAAAGTAACCTAATAGAAGTTACCTTGGCAACAGGAGAAAAAATATCACCAAAATCAATTCCCAGCACCTGGGAATAACCTTTTGCTACCAACCAAGCTTTGTATTTCTCCACCTTTACTTCTGCATTTGTCTTCTTCTTAAACACCCATTTGTTACCAATGAGTTTCCTTCCAGCCGTTAACTCCACCAGATCCCAAGCCTCATTTTTGTGTAAAGATGCCATTTCATCAACCATGGCTTCTTTCCAGAGTTTTCCATCCTCTGAATCTACTGCTTCCTTCACAGTTCTAGGATCATCATCAGTGATAGATAAAGCAAAATTTGAACAGAGCAGATGGACTATACCTTTCTGGCTGCCTTATTTCTAAAACCGATCTTCTTACACTTGGAGTTTGTGGCTCTTCATCTTCTAATTCCTCCTCTACTGTAGAGTCTGATTCTTCCTCCTTTAGCTCAAACTCTATCTTCTCAGGTTCCTTTCGTTGGACTTCATGTTTAATAACATCTTTCACCTCTCTGAACACCACATCTCAGCTATACACAAACTTCCTTGTTGCTGGGTTCCAAAGCTTATAACCCTTTAAACCATCCTTATACCCAATAAAGATGCACTTTTCATATTTACTATCCAACTTGGTTCATTTCCCCTTCGGAACATGTACATATGCATCACATCCAAATACCGCAGTTGTGAAAGAGAGGGTTTCTTATCAGTCCACACCTCTTGTGGAGTCTTATCCTCCAACGCTGATGAAGGTGATCTATTGACCAGGTAACATGCTGTCTCCATTGCCTCTACCTAGAATTCTTGTCCTAACCCGGAACCACTGATCATGCTTCTTGCCCTTTCCATCAATGTCTTGTTCATTCTTTCTGCAACTCCATTTTGCTGAGGCATATATGGAGCAGTCTTCTTCCATGCTATACCACACTTCCTACAGAATTCTTCAAATTCCTTACTGCAAAACTCTTTACCATTATCTATCCTCAACATCTTTATCTTCTTCTCTGTCTGGTTTTCCACCAGAGCCTTAAATTCTTTAAACCTGTCAAAGACTTCATATTTCTTCTTAAGGAAATATATCCATGTATTCCTTGAGAAGTCATCTATAAATGTTACATAGTACATAGACTTACCTAGTGATGGAACCTTCACAGGTCCAAACAAATCACTGTGCACAAGCTCTAATATCTGTTTCGCCCTCTTACCATCAGAGGGGAAAATCACTCGATTCTGTTTCCCATATACACAATTTTCATAGAAATCAAAGTCCAAAGAGCTATTACTCATACCTTCTACCATACCTTTATCATGAAGTATTCGAAGGCCCTTCTCTCTAGTATGTCCAAGCCTTTGATGCCACAACATGGTCTTCTCTCTAGTGACCACTAGATTTTCTGCTCCACTTTCAGGAACCACAGAACTGTTGCACCCATCAACAATAGTGCTACCTTGCAGCTTGTACAGAGTTCTAGTTCTAACTCCTCGCATCAATACCGGTGCTCCCTAAACCATCTTGCAGGTATCCTTCTCGAACATTGTTTTTACACCTGCATCGTCCAACTTGCTTACAGAAATCAGATTTCTGGCCAATGCAGGAATATGCAGAACACCCGGAAGTGTTCTAACCCTTCCACCTTGCAACTTCAACTTTACTTTTCCACAGCCAACGATTCTAGCCTTCCTGTCATCCCCCAAGGAGACATCACCACCATCGTATTTCTCATACTTGCAGAACCACTCTCTATGGGGAGTGAAGTGAAAGGATGCACCTGAGTCAATCAACCATGCCTCATGAGCTACATGTGTACTTGAAGAAGACAAGTACACATCCCCACCTACATCTGAGGTGGTTTTCACCTCTACAGAAGGAGCATCATCAGATCCCTTTCCTTTATTAGGAGCTTTAGATTTATAGCCCCTTTTGAAGTGCCCTTCCTTTCCACATTTCCAGCACACCACCTTTACAGGGTTTCCTGGAGATTTAGATATCCCTCTAGATTTAGATCTCCCACTCGATGACTTATTTTTGTTTCTGTTCTGGGACCATCCTCGTACAGACAAGGCATCACCATTTTGGCTCTCCATATTTTTCTGTCTCATCTCCTCTGTAAGCAAAGATGAGACTATTTCATCAAAATGCAAGGCAGTTGCATTGCTACCTATTGCAATAACCAGACTATCCCACGAATTTGGTAGAGAACACAACAAACTGATGCACTTATCTTCATCTGAATTTTTAATATCAACAGATGCTAATTGACTTACCACAATATTAAATGTGCTCAAATGCTATGTCAGCGAGTCTCCATCTTTCATCCTCAGGTTATACAACTTTTTTCGCAGGAACAGTTTATTCACTAGAGACTTGGATTGGTACAAAGTCCCTAAATTGTCCCACAAAGCCTTTGCTGTAGCTTCCCCTGATACATTCAACAATACTGAATCTAAGACACACAATCGTATTGTTCACTTTGCCTTCCGATCCAACTTCTTCCATTCTTCGTTAGACACTCCCGTTGGTTTAGTGCTCGGATCTACCACGATCCACTGATCTTTATCCACCAATAGATCCTCCATCTTGAGTTTCCACAACTCAAAACTCTAACCATTAAATTTCTCAATCTCTATCTTTCCACTGCTTTCCATCTTCTTTCACCACCAGAATTGATCTCGCAGTTCTCCCACTGAATAGGGTCTACCAAAGGCCCGAGTGAAACCCCTCAGCAACAAAGGTGTCCCCTTGAAGCCAAAACACTTTGATACCAAATGTAGGTTTTAACCCTGTACATAAATACTTGCATACAAATTATAAAACACAGAAAATAAATAATGTGAGAGCATAACACATAAAATACATATACATAGATATTTTCCCTTGGATCCCAAAACTGGGACTACTAGCTTGATTTTTTCATTAAATTCCTCTCAATGTTACAATACATATTTATACATGCCGAAGCATCCAATACCATGGACTAAAAACCATCACATCCAAAACCATGGACTGAAAAACATAGGTAGGTTCGCCCAACCTAATATAGGGTCCAAAAACTTTTTTCCTGGGGTGCTGGCTATTGTTGGGAAAAGTATCTATTCAGAACGCCCCTATCCCACTCTAAGGTGTGACAGTGCCTTAGAAACAAACAAGGAAAACTACTTTCGTATTCTTCTTTATGAAATGTAAATGAAGAGGAAGGATGTAACTAACCTGTGTCTTTCGCTAATTTGTTGATCCAATCGCTCTTCTCTTTGTTCGTTTCTGCTGCCTGCTCCCTTACTGGCCCAGCTTCACTAAGTTCCTGCAAGATCACAGAAGAGAGAAACTACACGAAGATATAGATTTACATTCATAAAAAGCTCAGGATCAGATTAAGCTAAACATGCAAATATAACAAAACATCACTGATATACAAGCATGTAGAAGAAACTCAATAGTTTTATTGATATGATAAGAAAGTCCAAGAGGAGATACAACCAAGTGAGTCCCGATCCAGCATCTACCTCCCAGCAAAGGAATCCCTTCCTCACCTCCAACAAAGTATAAATCACCCAATGCACTAATCTCAATCTCAAACCAACAACAATTCTCTGCAAAGTACAAAATTCCAGCCTTTGGATCTCTAGGATGAGGGATCCATATATAGATGTAAGCAGAGAGGATGAGTCAGCTTATGTTTTGACTTGTGGCTTCTCTCTGTCAGTTCTTGCTTCCACTTGGAGACTGAGAGCCTCTTACTCATCCTTGGTCGAACTCAGTGAGGCAAGTGTCATTGGAGAAGATTCTGGAAGCTTCCATTGTCTCTCCACCTCGTTGAATGACTCTGCCACTTGTCATTTCCCGCTCAGCGCACCTGGGTAGTGCATTCAAGTGTGTTGCAACGCACCTAGCCAGTGTATTTGGGTGCTTTGCAACGCAACCAGCTAGTGGAGCATCTGAATTGATCCTGATTTGACTAGTTCTGAGTAGTTTCTGGTGGAGAACTTCTGGGAGAAGCTGTCATTGGTTGACCTTGTTCCTTTAGGGGCAGGAACAACACTTTTAGCGACTTTGGATCCCTTGGATTATGGACATTTCATGCTTAGAGCTGTAAGGCACAAAAATGTCTATAACAGTTGCCCCCTAAAGTATGAGGTCGTTTATCGGGTGAAATGCTTTATTAGGAGGATCCGAAGTTCTTTCAATGCTGGGAGGAGACCTGTAATAAGATACAATACAATACATTATTTTCATACTGTTTTCATGATCTAGCTGAGGCGGGCATTCCCATGCTCAGCTTTATAAATTCATTTTTATGTACATAGGACAGACAATCGTCTGATGGTAGACTGATGATTCTGATGAAATCATCATCCTTTTGGTAGGATGATTATCTGTTCTGCAATGCTGTACATGTCAATGTATTTATTTTTTCCAAATATATATCGCAGCCCGGATGGATGAAACTAGATCCGGGGTCTTCAATCTCGTCCGATCTTTACTCTAAGTACAAGTCGATCCATGTGAGAAATGTTTTGAAGTCGAACATGGAAAGACATCGCTTGATTACCAGTCAATGATGTAAACTGTTAACAAGCGCGAGAGGAATCACTGATAAGGATGATGACCCTCAAGGTACTGCAGTACAATTCACGTGGTGTGAATAAAGGACTTGGCGTCGAACACCACGCAAAAACTTTTGGTCGAAGGTCATTGATGTATACCTGTCGCCGGAAGTGAGAAACTTGCCATTGAGGCATGCAAGCTTCAAAGTACTGAAGGGGGTGTTCCTAGATCAACTTCTTGGATAATGAGCTGATGTCGACAAGAAGCGATCCGTCAAAGGAGGGCCTTAATGAATCCCACATCAATGACACGGAACAGAGTAAATGATTTTGATGGAGGTGAAAACGATCTGATGATATATGGTTCAGGGTGGCGGTCATGAAAGAATGAAGTATAATGTATGGTAGTGGATGGGACACGGGTGACTTCTCTGGATGACTTCTCTTGAACATGTCGGCGACACTTATGTGATGGATCGGTAGCATTTACCCCAAAGGTGGATGGTATGGCGAGACCATGGTGATGTGACCGGTGAATGAAACAACCCGACCCGACTCAGGCACGGAGTGGAAGTGTCATGTTCAAGAGCGACTTGCTACCAATAAAGGTTCTTTGAGTTTCTTCCCAATTTTTCCCCAGTCATTGCTGACCAGTACCTCTTTATTTTTGTCAAGCTTGAGGAGGATAACATATGCTTGTTCTATAATTTTCCCTTCAGGCAAACCCATCGCTATGTTTTAACGAGCCTAGCGATAGTGAAACTCGTTCTTGTCTAAAGACAAGTTTGTCGCTATTAATGTTTTTTAACGAGTTTAACGACAAAGATAACTCGGTCCTTTTCTTTTTTTTAGGGAGTCTGAAAAGGAACATAAAGGTAACTCCAGAAGTCCTTTTTTGTCATCTAATCCCTTAAGTCCGAAAAAGTATAAAACAATACAAAAGGGATGAATTTTCGATAGTTTTAACGAGCCGAACAAAACAAGCGCTCGATCTTTTTGTGCAATAATCCCTCAGGTCCAAAAAGATTAAAATCTAGAGGAGGGATAGCTCTTCCTGTCGCTTTAATGAGCTGGAAGGCCAAAACTTGGCAATCTTTTCATTTTTTACGAGTTAGATGAAAAGAGCTTAAAGAAGACTCGTCTTTTGAGGAACGAGTGATAAAACGGGTAGCAGCTGATTCTAGGTAAGGGTTGGAATTTTCCAATCACGGCAGTGTCACAAGGATGGCTAGTGAAATCACTCTTCGCAGCTGCTCCTCAAAATGGGTAAACAATCATATGGAGGTGAATGATCGGCCAATGGAAAAGTGGAGGTGACGGTGCAAACACGACCAAGGCTTTAATGGTTGATAATGTTACATTCACGGTGGTTATTTACCGGAGGATAGTTCATTTTTTAACGAGCTTAAACGCGGGTTGAAACACTTCCTCGATCTTATGTTTATTTTTTAACGAGCATGAACTATGTGCTAAAACTGCTCGATGATAAGTTTGTATCCCCCCAACATAATAACGCAAAACGAGGTGCATGCCCCCCAAGATTCATTGCATTCAACTTGGTGGTTGGAATGAAGGTTTACCTTTGAGATAGGGGATTTGTTTCATTTTTTAATGAGGTTGACACAGTAAAAGAACCATCCTCAAGACTCCTTGTTTCATTTTTTAACGAGGTCAACATGAGATAAGAACCGTCCTCGGAGTCCAAACCCATTAGATATAGAAGGTTTCATATTCCACTGTGGCCACTTCCGCCAGATTACTCGGAGGCGGTAGGGCAAAAGTACCCATTAAGGCAGGGTCTTTTAGGAGACCTACTCTGATATTTTGGAGCGAATGATTGCTTCCATGGATCATTGGAATGCTTCCAGTAACTTGAGAACCATTGGGGAGGAAGTTTTGCTGATCGACGATTGTAATCCCTCCTTGAAAGGGAAATGCAATCTTTCTGAAATAGGTCGACACAACAGCTGCCATGGCATATATCCATGGTCTTCCTAGTAGGATGTTGTAATCAAGATTCCCATCTATGACTTAAACATCTATTTCTACTGTTTTCCCTCCTAGTTCAACTTTCAAGTTATTTAGGATACCATATGGGGTATATGTCCTTCCGTCGAATGCTTTTAACGTCGTCGCAGACCGCGACAAGGTTGGAGATCCTAAAGTTTTCCAGCAACTCATCAACATAATACATGTAGATGCCCCCTCATCAATAATTGTTCGATGAACAGTTTTGTTGAGGGCTTTCACTTGAATAAGGAAAGCTAGTTGAGCTCGTAACTGAGGGTCATATCCTTTATGATCGAAGGATACAAGATTGGAATCCTTTGGGTCAATCCCACCAACGGCTGATAATAAAGCCTGCCTTTGGGATGGGCAATTTTGTAGTACTTCAAGAGTCGACATAGCGGATGGCGATTGGGCCAAATATTCCACTATGTTATAATGCTGTGCCGCTCTAGCACGGGGATTAAATGTCGACTTGTGTACTACTCCCTTTGGCGGTTTTATCGTCAATTCAGGAATGGTGGGTGGCACTACTTCTGTCAAAGCTGTTGTCGAACTACTTGGTTGATCTTTATCCTTGTTGTTTGACAGCTGCGGATTCCCATAATCTTTGTTCCTTGTCGAAATCAAAGCATCATTCTGCTGTTTTGAAATCGACAACATTAGCACTTGAGACGGGGAAGCATTTCCACTCTCAACCAGATTTGCTCCTAGATTTGGAAACGGATCTGTTAACACTGCTGAGGTTTTCGAATTCTTAAAGAATTTTTTAAGCTCAGCTCTGTGTGGACAATCTAAAGTCCGATGATCCTCATCGCATATCATGCATGGATATTTTTGTTTCCTATTTCCAGGAGGGTTTGAAGAAGACTTTTCAGGTGATGACTCATCCTATTTCTTCTTCTTCCCTTTGCCTTGTTTCTTCTTGCTTCCTGGTTGTTTGGTTTCTTTGCCCTTATATGTCGATACGGCATTTACTTCCAAAGCAAGAAGTTCGTCTTTTGCATTTTGATCTGAAATCTTACGGGCCCTCTTAGATGTAGCCTTTGTCGATTTCGTGTCTGTTTTGCCAATCACGCCATCGCCGGCGTGAGAGTCATTGTTCGATTTAGGAGGAGGAGGAATTGAGAATTCCGGTCTAGGAGCGTCAGGTATTTTTTCGTAGAGCGTGCTCTTCCATTACGACTCCCCCCTTTGCCACATCTTCCGTGATGGAAGGTAATAACGACTTGATAAACCATTCAGCTAATAGCTGATCAGGAATGTACATTTTTACCATCCTGCGACGACGTCGCCACTCATGTATATGATCAGATATGTGAGTGGCCGTTGTCAGTTTGAAGTTGGTTAGGAGTTCCGTTCCCGTTTCATACCTTATCGGTAATTGAAAATGGGTTAAGAAAGTCGTGGCTAAGGTACTGAAGTTGTCGAACGAAGCTCTAGGCAATTCAATATACCATTTTGCCGTTGGACCCGTTAACGTCCTCTGAAAAAGGCGAAGCCTTATCGAATCATCGTTTAGGGTGTTTGATGAACACCATAGATGAAATGTCATCACGTGATTCGATGGATCTTCACCTGGATTTCCATTAAATTTAGGAATATCTGATGGAAGTTTATGAGGGATCACTGGCCACCAAGGGGCGTAAGCAATTGGATCGTTTGTTAACCGGTGTAAATCAGGTAACTCTAAAGTTGCCACGAATGCCAACTGTTGATTCAGGTTAGGTGAAGCATACCCAGGATATGATGGAATTGCCTGAGCAGTTGGCCTTTGCATACCAGCATAATGTAGTTGATGCTGGTACGACTGATACGGTTGGTGGACATGACCATTGTAAAGTGGTTGATTTTGACCGTTTTGAATGTACGGCTGTCCACTGTTTGCGAAGATCTACTGCTCAAAACCTTGGTATACTTGTTGGAATTGTGGTTTCTGGTATTGCACCAGCCACGGTTGTGAAGCCATGTTCTATTGCGCTATACTAACCGTTGGACCAAGGTGTGGGGTAATTGTACCCGTTTGGACCTGTGTCGCCCCACCAGTCGGCGATTGTGGTTGAGTCACAGGGTCAAGGGGCTGTTGCATTACAACCTGAGAGATCTGAGGTTGACATACAACAGGCAGCGTTTGAACTTGTGACACTGTCACAATAGCTGGTGTAGTCGGGATGTTCGACATAGGTACACATTGTTGCATAGAATACACAACTCTTGGTTGTTGGGGTAGTATAGGTACCCAACCACTTGATGTAACTCCAGTATAACCTGAATACTGTTGTGAACTCCCGTATGGATATCCTCCCGGAGGGGGTAATGAAAAGGCATACTGCCCCCCATACGGTGGTAATCCGGAACTCAAGGGGATCGTCTGCCCTTGGGGACTGGATTGCCCAAATTGACCTCCAAATGGATCAATTTGGCGAGTCTCAACATAAGAGTTGCCGGATATTATTCCGGAGGAACAAACAGGAACGGACCATACTGTCGAAATAGCCCCTGGATGGACTCCTTCTAGCGGTTGTGAGGTAGTCGGGACAGATGGTACGCCGGCAAACATTGTCAGAGTGACGGAAGGGAGTTCTGCTGTCGCTGTGTCAGTCGACACAGTCCTAGATGTTGACGGTTGTTCAGACATTTTGAGTCTATCCAAAAGATTACCTAGCGATTCTACAGGAACTTCCACTGGTGGTATCTACTGATGTCGAAGGAAATAGAGTGACCCCGACTCCAAAATGTGTTGGAGTACTTGCTTGCGGATCTTCTACAATTTCCTCTATCGTAATCAAACCAGGTGGAAGGGGAAGACCGTCAGGTCCGTAAAATATTTCTGGTGCCGAAGAAGGGGTTGAATCAACAGCGACAGATGTTTGAGGAGCAAGACTTTCCGAACCGGTTGCAGATGGAACTGGTTCAATAACACAAGTGTTTGCTCTCAGACTAGGATCAGTATCACTGTCCCTCTGTGGCTGTTGAACTTCTTCTGTAGAGGCAGGGTTTCCAGAAATGTTTGGAGTAACCGGAATCTCAGATATTGTTGGAACACTTGTTCTAACTTTAATAGGAGATTTCGAACCGGTTAAACGAGTTCACTTTGTCCGTACTGTTTTCGATTCTGGAGACAAAGACGGTTGACTCGTAAGCCTCCGCGAACGACGGGGTTTCAATTGACTTTCTTCCACGATTGCGGATTACTCGATCAACTAAAATACAAAAGGGGAAATGTGTTTCCGAATTAAATGAATTTTAGACGCTTTAGACACAACTTGCTTTTTCAGTTTTTAAGAGTCGAGAAAAAACAAAAGATGACTCTAGTCTCCTTCGATTTTTAATGAGCCTGAAGTGACAAGTGCTCAGATGGACCTTTTCCGTTAAGGAGTCTAAAAAGGAACGAAAGGGACTGCTCTGGAGTTCTAGGTAGAGGGTGTGCCAAACCAATCGCAAAACCGCAGAATACTTTTTAGGGTACGGGCGGTCAATCTTCCCGAATGCTGTGTTCAGTGCATTGTGATCAGTAGGGCGGCCGACATGGCTTCCTATGGATAAAGGTTTTATGCCTATAGGGGTATCCCAATATATACTCGACGGTACGTGGGAGCACAATCCGTACTGGAACTTATCGTCTCTCAGGAGGAATCACCCAACCATCAGTGAGGCCGACAGTCACCAGGTTTTACGACGCTGGACATGTCTCTAGCCTAGACCTCTATGTTGTGCGTTAAGTTACAAAGCGTTGTTAAGTTCATTCAATTTATTTTAGGTTGATCTTTCTTAGAAGTTTGCCTTTTTGGATCACCACGAGATGTAGATGAAATTCCTAAATGCAATCTAAAGATGATAAGCAAGCATTTATCTCTTTTCAACAATGAAAATCCTAGCTACAAGGGGAAAAGAAAGACACAATCTTTTCTCAAAGAGCAAAGAGCACACTGTGAATGCACTTTTCCTAAATCAAACCATACAAACTATCAATATGCAAATGCACAAATGCATGTATTTGTTTTCACTTTCTTAATATTGATGCCTAAAAAGAAAGTTGTTGTACAAATTCGAATTCGATTTCAAGTAAAAAACACAAACAAGCTTCTTTTCGAAATCAAAAAGACGATTACGACACTTTATGATTTTGAAGTAAACACTTGTTTCGACACTAGAAATTCATAAATTCAAACCAAAATACAAAAGTAAAAGTGCAATCAACTGTCAACAACAAACAAATTTACTCCTAAGATCAAAACGACACTTACGACAGGTCTAGATCTAAGGGCGACAGTATGACTAGCTTACTTTTGTAATGGGAAACTGCAAATGATGTAACAAATGCACAAAAACAAATACAGTTTCTTTTATACAACTGAGGCGGAATTAAGGCAAAGAAAAGGGGTTTTCAGATAGGTACACACACTGATAACAGGCTGCAAAAATCAGAGATAAAACTGAACAAAATGATGCAAAGAACCACAGCTGCACAGGGCAAAGGCTGATCAGCGCACCTGTTGCACAGAGAAACTGAATTGCAGCGCAGGTAGCCCTCTCGAGACCTGCGTTGAAATGCATAACCTCTTCACAGAGCCTGCGCTGGGGCAGAAATGAGACTTCTATCCGAGTTCTGGGTCACGGTTTGCAGTTTAATCTATGGTTTTTGGCCGGATAAAAGCTATCAGTAAGGTACAATTAGAGGGATGATTTAAAGGAGGACTAAGAGCTATCACAAAGGGCAATTAGAGCATTTGTGGATCAGTTTTTCAAATCATAAACAAATCCAGTGAGTGGATTTGAAGTAGCAGCTACTTTGCATTTGATAATGGCAAATGCAGTTCGATTGATACTTCTGTGTTTATGAAGCAAACAACAAAAGAAACACAAATAAACTAACTAGACACGATCCCCAGTGGAGTCGCCATTCTGTTGTTGGGAAAAGTATCTATTCAGAACGCCCCTATCCCACTCTAAGGTGTGACAGTGCCTTAGCAACAAACAAGGAAAACTACTTTCGTATTCTTCTTTATGAAATGTAAATGAAGAGGAAGGATGTAACTAACCTGTGTCTTTCGCTAGTTTGTTGATCCAATCGCTCTTCTCTTTGTTCGTTTCCGCTGCCTGATCCCTTACTGGCTCAGCTTCACTAAGTTCCTGCAAGATCACAGAAGAGAGAAACTACACGAAGATATAGATTTACATTCATAAAAAGCTCAGGATCAGATTAAGCTAAACATGCAAATATAACAAAACATCACTGATATACAAGCATGTAGAAGAAACTCAAATAGTTTTATTGATATGATAAGAAAGTCCAAGAGGAGATACAACCAAGTGAGTCCCGATCCAGCATCTACCTCCCAGCAAAGGAATCCCTTCCTCACCTCCAACAAAGCATAAATCACCCAATGCACTAATCTCAATCTCAAACCAACAACAATTCTCTGCAAAGTACAAAATTCCAGCCTCTGGATCTCTGGGATGAGGGATCCATATATAGATGTAAGCAGAGAGGATGAGTCAGCTTATGTTTTGACTTGTGGCTTCTCTCTATCAGTTCTTTCTTCCACTTGGAGACTGAGAGCCTCTTACTCATCCTTGGTCGAACTCAGTGAGGCAAGAGTCATTGGAGAAGATTCTGGAAGCTTCCATTGTCTCTCCACCTCGTTGAATGACTCTGCCACTTGTCATTTCCCACTCAGCGCACCTGGGTAGTGCATTCAAGTGCGTTGCAACGCACCTAGCCAGTGTATTTGGGTGCTTTGCAACGCAGCCAGCTAGTGGAGCATCTGAATTGATCCTGATTTGACTAGTTCTGAGTAGTTTCTGGTGGAGAACTTCTGGGAGAAGCTGTCATTGGTTGACCTTGTTCCTTTAGGGGCAGGAACAACACTTTTAGGGACTTTGGATCCCTTGGATTATGGACATTTCATGCTTAGAGCTGTAAGGCACAAAAATGTCTATAACACTGGCCCAGACCCCGTAGAAGGGGGGCTACTTACCCCCATCAAACCTCCTGGACAAGGGGGGCTGCCGCCCTGTTATAGACATTTTTGTGCCTTACAGCATTGAGCATGAAATGTCCATAATCCAAGGGATCCAAAGTCCCTAAACATGTTGTTCCTACCCCTAGAGGAACAAGGCTAACAAACCACAGCAATTCACAGAAGTTCTCCACCAGAAACTGCTCAAAAACAAGTCAATTCAGGATCAATTCAGAGGCTCCACTAGCTGTCTGCGCTGAAATGCAAAGTCTGCACTGGCTACCTGCACTGCAACGCAGGTAGAAGCACTACCAGGGTGCGTTGAGCGGGAATTGACAAATGGAAAGTTCATTCAACAAGGTGTCAAGACCCTGAAAGCTTCCAAAATCTTCCTCAATGACACTTGCCTCAATGAATTCGACTAGTGATGAGTAAGAGGTTCTCAATCTCCAAGTGGAAGCAAGAACCTCCAAGTGGAAGCAAGAATTGACAGAGGGAGAGGACACTAGTCAGATCTCAAGCTGATTCATCCTCTCTCCAAACATCTATATATGGATCTCTCCTCCATGAGATCTAGAGGCTGGAATTTTGTTATTGCAAAGAATTGCTGTTGGTTTGAGATTGGAATCATTGGGTGCTTAATGCTTTGAGGGAAACTGAAGATAAGAATTTCATTTGCTGGGAAAGAGATGCTGGATTGGAGCCCTCTGGGTTGTATCTCTTCCTGAACCTTGTTATTCATCAATAAATCTATCTTGGTTTCTCCTATATGCTGATGTGTCTTTGATGTATGATTGCATTAGTATGTTTAGTTTATTTCTAATCCTGAACTAGTTATGAATATGAATCTATGTCTTTGTGTAGTGTTCTCTTCTTGTGATCTTGTAGAAACCTCTTGAAGCTGGGCGAGCGAGAAGGCAAGTAGTTGGGAACTCTCAAAGAGAAGAGAAACCAGATCGAGGGACAAACGGAAGACACCGGTTAGTCCATCCATCTCTCTTCATTCTTAATTCATAAAGGAAGAATACTAGAATAGCTGTTTCTGTTTGTTGCTAAGGCACTGTCACACCTTAGGTGGATAGGATCGTCCTGCATAGGCATTTTTCCCCACAACAAATTGGCGACTCCACTGGGGAGATCTGTTTAGTCATTTTATTTGTGTTTCTATCATTGTTTGTTTCATAGACACAACAGCAACAATCGAACTGCATCTGCTATTCTCAGATGAAAAATAGACAGCTGCTGCTTTGATCCAATCACTGGATTTGTCTATTATCTGAACAATGGACTCACAAATGATTTGATGATCCTTTGTGATAGATCTTAGCCCTTCTTCAAAGCATCCTTTTGATTGTACCTTGCTTGTTTGTTTTATTTGGCCTGAAACTGTAGATTAATCAGCAAACTGTGACCCAGAATCGAGTGAGAAACTCTCGTTTCTCCTTCAGCGCAGACCCTGTGAAGAGGTTCTGCATTTCAACGCAGGTCCCGTGAAGGCTACCTGCGCTGAATGTCAAAACCCCTGTGTTGAGGGTGCGTTGATCCAGTTAGGCCTTGTGCAGCTGGGGTTCTCTGCTCTGTTTTGCCTTGTTTTGATCTCTGATTTTTGCAGCCTGTAACCAGCATAGGTACCTGTCTGATAACTCCTTTTCTTTGCTTAAATTCCGCCTCCTTTTGTACAAAAAGACTCTGAGTGTTTTTATGTGTTTGTGGCGTCATTTACAGTTTTCCTTTGCAAGAGTGAAATAATCATCCTGTAGCCCTTGATTCAGATCTGTTGATTGTGATCTTAGGAGAGAGTTCATTGGCTGTTTGCAGTTGATTATACATTTACTTTTGCTTTTGGTTTGAGTTTGTCTCTTTTAAGTGTCGAAACAAGTGTTCATTTCGAAAATCGTTAAGTGTTGTAATCTCTTCTACCCTTTCTGATTTCGAAAAAGTAAACTTGTTTGTATTTGTCATTTAAAAGCAAATTCAAAGTTGTGCAAAAAGCTTTCTTTTTAGGCATCAATATTAAGAGAGCAGAAAACAAACACCTGCATTGTGCATTTCCATCTTGATAGTTTGCATGTTTGATTTAGGAAAAGTGCATTAGAGTGTGCTGATTGCTCTTTGAGAAAAGATGGTGTCTTTCTTTTACCTTTGTAGCTAGGATTTTCATAGTTGAAAAGATATAAAGCTTGCTTATCATCTTTAGACTGCATTTAGGAATTGTATCATACATCTCGTGGTGAACCTCAAAAGGAAAACTTCTAAAAAAGATCAACCTAAAATAAATTGAATGAACTTAACAACGCTTTGTAACTTTAACGCACAACATAGAGGTCTAGGCTAGAGACGTGTTCCGGCGTCGTAAAGCTTGGTGACTGTCGATCTCGCTGATGGTGGGTGATTCCTCCTGAGGGACGATAGTGCCAGTACGGATTGTGCTCCCACATACCGTCAAGTATATATTGGGAGACCCCTATAGGCATAAAACCTTTATCCTTAGGAAGCCGTGTCGGCCACCCTACTGATCGCAATGCACTGAACACAGCATTCGGGAAGATTGACCGCCCGTACCTTAAAAAGTATTCTGCGGTTTTGCGAAAAGTTTGGCACACCCTCTACCTAGAACTCCAGAGTAGTTCCTTTTGGCCTTTTTCAGACTCTATAACGGAAAAAGTCCATCCGAGCATTTGTCACTTCGGGCTCGTTAAAACATCGAAGGAGACTAGAATCATCTTTTGCTTTTTCTCGACTCTTTAAAATTGAAAAGCAGGTTGTGTCTAAGCGTCGTTAAAATTTATTTTAAATGGAATAATCATCACCATTCCCTCGCTGATCTTCGAAGTTAGTCTCTTTTCATCGTAAGTTCTTGTAGAATCGCTAGAAAATCTTTTGGATAGACTAGATATGTCTGAACAACCATCGACATCCAGGACTGTGTCATCCGACACAGCAGCGACAGAGCCTCCTGCTGCTACACCAACGATGTTCGATGGTATACCATCTGTCCTGGCAAGTTATCAACAACAAGCCGGAGTCCCATCAGGGACTGCTTCGACGAAATGGTTAGTTCCTATTACTTCATCCGGATTATCATCTGGTATTTCTTATGTTGAAACTCAACAAATTGATCCAATGTGTCTTCAAAGGCCAATCTGCCCTTTAAGTACTGGATTGCCACCATATGGAGGGCAGTATGCCTTTTCATTGTTCCCTCCCGGAGAACAACCATATGGGAGTTTACAACAAAGTTCAGGTCAAACTGGAATTACATCCAGCGGTTGGGTACCAATACTGCCTCAGCAACCAAGGGTTGTATATTCAATGCAACCAGTCCACCCTGTGTCGAATATTCCCACTATACCTGCTATGGTTACTGCGTCGCAAGTACAAGCGCTACATGTTGTATGTCAACCCCAACAGCCTCAGGTTGCAATACAACAGCCTCTTGTCTCAACGACTCAATCACAACCTCAGGTTAGTGCCTCCTTATCTGGAGCGACTCAGGATCAAACAAGTACTGTAACTCCTCATCTTGGTCAATCATCCAGTATTGGTCAACAACAAATGGTTCAACAACCAGAGCTGGTTCAAACTCAACAACCCCCATTCCAGTAATCATATCAAGGACCTGAGCAACAAGTCTTTGTAAGTAATGGGCAATCGCATTTCCAAAGCGGTAATCAACAACCATATTATAATGGTTATGCCCATCAACCTTGTCAAAGTTGCCAGCATCAAATACATTATGCTAGTATGCAAAGACCCACTGCTCAGGCGATTCCATCTTATCCTGGGTATGCTTCGCCTAACCTGAATCAACAGTTGCCCTTTGTAGCAACTCTAGAATTACCAGATCTAAACCGGCTGACGGATGATCCAATTGCTTATGCCCCTTGGTGGCCAGCGATTCCGCATAAACTTCCGTCAGATATTCCTAAATTTAATGGAAATTCGGGTGAAGATCTGTCGAATCATGTGATGACATTTCATCTGTGGTGTTCATCAAACACCCTAAACGATGATTCGATTAGGCTTCGCCTTTTTCAGAGGACGTTAACTGGTCCAGCGGCGAAATGGTATATTGAATTGCCTAGAGCTTCGTTCAACAACTTCAGTACCTTAGCCACGACTTTCTTAACCCATTTTCAATTACCGATAAGGTATGAAATGGGAACGGAACTCCTAACCAACTTCAAACAGACAACGGCCACTCACATATCTGATCATATACATGAGTGGCGACGTCGTCGTAGGATGGTAAAAACGTACGTTCCCGATCAGCTATTAGCTGAATGGTTTATCAAATCCTTACTTCCTACAATCACGGAAGATGTGGCAAAGGGGGGAGTCGTAACGGAAGAGCAAGTCATCGCTCGTGCGCAATATCTAGACTTGGTCTATACTCAGTCTGGCACGCTCTACGACAAAATACTTGACGCCCCTAGATCGGAATTCTCAATTCCTCCTCCTCCTAAATAAAAAAATGACTCTCATGCCATCGATGGCGTGATTGGCACGACAGACACGAAATCGACAAAGGCTACCTCTAAAAGGGCCCGTAAGATTTCCAGTCAAAATGCAAATGAGGAACTTCTTGCCTCGGAAGTAAATTCCGTGTCGACCGACAAGGGCAAACAACTGAAGCAACCAGGGGGCAAGAAGAAAAAGAAAGGGAGAAAAAGGAAACCCCCTGCGGGGTGTCATATATGCGATGAGGATCATTGGACGA
The DNA here is from genome assembly GCA_031772625.1 of Pinus tabuliformis. Taxonomy (NCBI): domain Eukaryota; kingdom Viridiplantae; phylum Streptophyta; class Pinopsida; order Pinales; family Pinaceae; genus Pinus; species Pinus tabuliformis. The sequence continues at coordinate 661,339,686 of CM062804.1, forward strand.
GAGATTGTCCACATATAGCTGAAGTTAAGAAACTCTTTAAGAGTTCAAAAACCTCAGCAGTATTGACTGATCCGTTTCCAAGCCCGGGTACCAAACTGGTTGCTAATCAAAATGCTTCCCGATCCCAAGTGCTTATGTTGTCTATCTCAAAGCAGCAAAATGATGCTTTGGCAAGGAATAAAGATTACGGGAATCCACAGGTGTCGAATAACAAGGCTAATCAACAACCTAGTAGTTCGACAACAACTTTGACCAAAGTTGTGCCACCCACCATTCCTGAACAAATGATAAAGTCGCCAAAGGGAGTAGGGTACAAGTCGACATTTAATCCTCGTGCAAAAATAGCACAAAATTATAATATAATAGAGGACCTGGCCCAATCGCCATCCGCTATGTCGACGCTTGAGGTACCGCAAAATTGCCTCTCCCAAGAGCAAGCTTTATTATCAGCAATAAGTGAAATTGACCCAATGGACTCCAATCTTGTGGCCTTTGATCATAAAGGATATGACCCTCAGTTACCAGCTCAACTAGCTTTCCTTATTCAAGTGAAAGCCCTCAACAAAACTGTTCATCGAACAATTATTGATGAGGGGGCATCTACGTGTATTATGTCGATGAGTTGCTGGAAGAATTTAGGCTCACCACCCTTGTCGAGATCGTCAATGACGTTAAAAGCATTTGATGGATGATCATACACTCCATACGGGATTTTAAGTAACTTGCAAGTTGAACTAGGGGGCAAAACAATAGGAATTGATGTTGAAGTAATTGATGGAAACCTCGATTACAACATCCTACTGGGAAGGCCCTGGATATATGCCATGGCCGCAGTTGTGTCGACCTACTTCAGGAAGATTGCATTTCCCTTTCAAGGAGGAATTATGGTCGTCGACCAACAAACTTTCCTCCCCGACAGTTCACAAGTTACAGGAAGCATTCCAATGATCCATGGAAGCAATCATTCGCTTCAAAATATTGGAGTAGGTCTCCTAAAAGACCCTGCCTTAATGGGTACTTTTGCCCTACCGCCTGCAAGTAATCTGGCGGAAGTGGCCACAGTGGAAACCTACAATATGAAATCTTCTATATCTAATGGATTCGGAAGATTCCTAAACATTTTGTCAGCGTGGATCATCGCCCTAATAGAAATACTGTAAATACAGTGGGCTCCGAGGACGGTTCTAATCTCGTGTCAACCTCGTTAAAAAATGAAACAAGGAGTCATGAGGATAGTTCTTTTACTGTGTCAACCTCATTAAAAAATGAAACAACCCCCTTTCCAAATCTCAAAGGTAAACCTTCATTCCAACCACCAAGTTTAATGCAATGAAGCTTGGGGAGCATGCACCTCGATTTGCGTTGTTATGCTGGGGGCATGCAAACTTATCATCGAGCAGTTTTAGCACATAGTTCATGCTCGTTAAAAAATAAATGCAAGATCCGAGCAGTTTTAGCACATAGTTCATGCTCGTTAAAAAATAAACATAAGATTGAGCAAATGTTTCCACCCGCGTTTAAGCTCGTTAAAAAATGAACTATCCCAGTAAATAACCACAGTGAATGTAATATCATCAGCCATTAAAGCCTTGGTCGTGTTTGCACCGTCACCTCCACTTTTCCATTGGCCGATCGTTCACCTCCATATGATTGTTTACCCATTTTGAGGAACAACTGCGAAGAGTGATTTCACTAGCCATCCTTGTGACACTGCCGTGATTGGAAAATTCCAACCCGTACCTGGAATCAGCTGCTAACCCGTTTTATCACTCGTTCCTCAAAAGACGAGTCTTCTTTAAGCTCTTTTCATCTGACTCGTAAAATATGAAAAGATTGCCGAGTTTTGGCCTTCCAGCTCGTTAAAGCGACCGGAAGAGTTATCCCTCCTCTAGATTTTAATCTTTTTGGACCTGAGGGATTATTGCACAAAAAGATCGAGCGCTTGTTTTGTTCGGCTCGTTAAAACTATCGAAAACTCATCCCTTCTGTATTGTTTTATACTTTTTCGGACTTAAGGGATTAGATGACGAAAAAGGACTTTTGGAGTTAACTTTATGTACCTTTTTAGACTCTCTAAAAATGAAAAGGACTGAGTTATCCTTGTCGTTAGACTCGTTAAAATCATTAAATAGCGACAAACTTGTCTTTAGACGAGAACGAGTTTCACTATCGCTAGGCTCGTTAAAACATAGCGATGGGCTTGCCCGAAGGGCAAGTTATAGAACAAGCATATGTTATCCTCCTCATGCTTGACAAAAATAAAGAGGTACTGGTCAGCAATGACTGGGGAAAAATTGGGAGAAACTCAAGAAAACTTTGATGGTAGCAAGTCGCTCTTGAACATGACACTTTTCCTCCGTACCACAGTCAGGTTGGGTTGTTTCATTCACCGGTCACATCACCATGGTCTCGCCATACCATCCATATTTGGGGTAATGCTACCGATCCATCGCATAAGTGTCGCCATATGTTCAAGAGAAGTCGTTCAGAGGAGTCAACCGTGTCCCATCCACTGCCATACATTATCCTTCATCCTTTCATGACCGCCACCCTGAATCATATGTCATCAGATCGTTTTCACCTCCATCAAAATCATTAGCTCCGTTCCGTGTCATTGATGTGGGATTCATTAAGACCCTCCTTTGACGGATCGCTTCTTGTCGACATCGGCTCACTATCCGAGAAGTTGATCTAGGAACAACCCCTTCAGTACTTTGAAGCTTGCATGCCTCAATGGCAAGTTTCTCACTTCCGGCGACAGGTATACACCAATGACCTTCGACCGAAAGATTTTGCATGGTGTTCGACGCCAAGTCCTTTATTCACACCACGTGGATTGTACTGTAGTACCTTGAGGGTCATTATCATTATCGATGATTCCTCTCGCGATTGTTAACGGTTTACCTCATTGACCGGTAATCAAGCGATGTCTTTCCATGTTCGACTTCAGAACATTTCTCACATGGATCGACTTGTACTTAGAGTGAAGATCGAACGAGTTTGAAGACCCCGGATCTAGTTTCATCCATCCGGGCTGCGATATATATTCAGGAAAGATAAAGACATTGACATGTACATCATTGCAGCAGACAATCATCCTACCCAAAGGATGATAATTTCATCAAAATTATCAGTCTACCATCAGACGATTGTCTGTTCTATGTACAAGAAAAATGAATTTATAAAGCTGAGCATGGGAATGCCCGCCTCAGCTAGATCATGAAAGCAGTATGAAAAATAATGTATTGTATTGTATTGTATTATAGGTCTCCTCCCAGCAATGAATGAACTTCGAATCCTCCTGATAAAACATTTAACTCGATAAACGGCCTCATACTTTAGGGGGCAACTGTTATAGACATTTTTGTGCCTTACAGCATTGAGCATGAAATGTCCATAATCCAAGGAATCCAAAGTCCCTAAACATGTTGTTCCTACCCCTAGAGGAACGAGGCTAACAAACCACAGCAATTCACAGAAGTTCTCCACCAGAAACTGCTCAAAAACAAGTCAATTCAGGATCAATTCAGAGGCTCCACTAGCTGTCTGCGCTGAAATGCAAAGTCTGCACTGGCTACTTGCACTGCAATGCAGGTAGAAGCACTACCAGGGTGCGCTGAGCGGGAATTGACAAATGGCAAGTTCATTCAACAAGGTGTCAAGACCCTGGAAGCTTCCAAAATCTTCCTCAATGACACTTGCCTCAGTGAATTCGACTAGTGATGAGTAAGAGGTTCTCAATCTCCAAGTGGAAGCAAGAACCTCCAAGTGGAAGCAAGAACTGACAGAGGGAGAGGACACTAGTCAGATCTCAAGCTGACTCATCCTCTCTCCAAACAACTATATATGGATTTCTCCTCCATCAGATCTAGAGGCTGGAATTTTGTTATTGCAAAGAATTGTTGTTGGTTTGAGATTGGAATCATTGGGTGCTTAATGCTTTGAGGGAAGGTGAAGATAGGAATTTCATTTGCTAGGAAAGAGATGCTGGATTGGAGCCCTCTGGGTTGTATCTCTTCCTGAACCTTGTTATTCATCAATAAAGCTATCTTGGTTTCTCCTATATGCTGATGTGTCTTTGATGTATGATTGCATTAGTATGTTTAGTTTATTTCTAATCCTGAACTAGTTATGAATATGAATCTATGTCTTTGTGTAGTGTTCTCTTCTTGTGATCTTGCAGAAACCTCTTGAAGCTGGGCGAGCGAGAAGGCAAGTAGCTGGGAACTCTCAAAGAGAAGAGAAACCGGATCGAGGGACAAACAGAAGACACCGGTTATTCCATCCATCTCTCTTCATTCTTAATTCATAAAGGAAGAATACTAGAATAGCTGTTTCTATTTGTTGCTAAGGCACTGTCACACCTTAGGTGGATAGGATCGTCCTGCATAGGCATTTTTCCCCACAACACGCCCCCATGTGACCCCCTCGCTGTGCAATCGGTGCAAAGAAGGGGGGGCTCCGCACCCCCCCCCCCCTCTAACCCCTCGGTTCACTACGTAGGTTAGTCATGGAAAGAATATAACACAACCCAACACCTAATTCACAAGTCAAGGACTTTTTGCCATGCATAGGGCACTACTCATCTTAGGAATATAGGAACCCCTAGATAATTAAAATCTTTCCAGTCCCTCACTGATCTAAACCCCAATATTTATTCAATTCTTTTTGCTTTCTTGGGAGAGATGTTCCAATTATATATATGAATTTTGCTGTCATTGATGGCCCCTCCTGAAGCACTAAGGAAGCGATCAAGATTCCATTTGAACAATTGATCAATAAAAATAGGTGTGTCTCCCAAAAAAATTGAGTCATCCACAAACTGTCCACGGTTAATACTTTTGATTCCATCTTTGTACTGATCCCGAGAAGGAGAGAATCTCTACATGTTCCAATTTTATACTTATCACTTCTACCATCATGATATAAAGCAAGGGGGAAATGGGTAAACCTTAACGCAACCCCCTAGAGGAATTGAAGAAGCTTGCCACTCTACCATTAACAAATGGAGCAATCCAAGGAGAAGAAATACACATGGTCTTCCACCTGATAAATGTTTCATCTAACCCCATTTTCCTTATAAATTGCAAGAGGAAGTTGCACCTAACTCTATCGGAGTAAGTTTCCATGTCTAGCTTTATTATCATACCTTGATCACCTCATCGCCAACTTGAGTCAATGGAATCTTGTATAAAAATGATATTTTCAAATATTTTCCTCCCTGGAACAAATACCCCCTGGTTGGACGATATTAGAATAGCCAGAAGAGTTTTGAGTTGCAAGGACAGTAACTTTGAGAAATTTTTATAAGAAACATTGTAGGGGGATATACGGTGGAATTTGTAAAGGAGGTAGGGTTCAAATATTTGGGGATCAATGCAAGGAAGAAGGTATTTATGTGAAAATTCATGAATCTAACACATCATAAACCCCTACTGCAATTTCTGGTTTATTATCTCCTACTTGTTTTTTACATTAACAAGTTATTTAATTGTATAAACATCGAAGTAAACACAAATGCAACCTTCACAGATGTACGGATCATGCATTAAAGTAATAGAAACAATAACACAAGGGACACCATTATTTTTGGACAATCGTCCCTGGAAAAACCCAATGTGGGAAAACTGGTGTAACATACATGAGGGTTTTATTATTAAGAAGATTTCATGAATACAACTAGGGTGCTAGAATTGGCTCACCCAACAGAGAATGTCCTCAGCAGTAGTACCTCTATCCGGAGACATATATTCTAGCAAATCAACAACTAGATGATCAACCCCACAATAACTCTGACTGTTCCTTCTGTTGGAGAGCGAAATCTACTCCAAGCATTGCTCTAAAACTGCGTCACCATTCAGGAATTGCGTCACCCTCTCCTAAATGATTTTCTCTTAGTCTACCCAACCGAATCTCCCCAACACTACCTTTGAAGCCCATCGTTAGTCTCTATGGTCCTCTGCACTGCCTGTGTTAGCCTCTATGGCTTTTGTGTCAGCGTATACATTTTCGTCCTCTGTGTCATCTCCAGATGCCTCTGTGACAACCCTTCTAGGGCCTGCGTTATCTCTCTTATACTATGCTGCCTCTCTGCTATGTATTCTTCAGCCTTAGATGAAAATCCCTTGCTAAACTTCCCCTCATTGCAACTGATCACTAACTTGATTTCCTTAGCAAACCTCACCCCAAAAAATTGAATTCTTGATCTCTCTTAGTGTATTTCCAACTGACCCTCAAGCTTCCTCTTATACTTTTTTTGTTAACGATTCAATGATTGATATTAAGTCCCTAATGAATGTCTAAGATTAGAACTGGCTTGATCCTCATCACTTAGAACTTTCTCATCCATTTTGTATTAATACACAATAGTATCTTTATTTTCCTAAGTTTAGACTTAGGAACCCATTAAAAATATTAATTATTTTAATATCAATTCATCTAGGTGGAATTTCTCCAAATGATTTCTGGGTCTTGGAGATCTCAAGTGCCTTAGGCTCTCCAACAAATTTCATGGCTAGATCACATCTAATGCTACCCAAGATCAACAATTTATTCCCCCTCCCATGATGAGTCTCTTAAAAGAGTATCTGATGAGGCTCATCAATGGGTAAAATATATGGACCTTAATGCACCTCCAACTTACTAATATAAACTCTTCTCATAATTCTTTACATATTTTAATTATATTTTGGTTAATGAAATGAGTAAAAGTAATATGTCATGTCTAGTGGTATAATGCGCATTGGTTGCTTGTTTTGGTAGCAAATTGTGGCTAATTAGGGTTCAGGAACTCGAATGAGAAAATCAGGAGAGATTATAGGAGATAGGATCTCCCTCCTTAACTCCTCACTCACTCGAATATCCCTCAATCAAATCACACCATCTTCGAGTTGCAAGTAGCCAACTCATGAGGATCATTGGCAGCCAAGCCAGTGATAGTTAAGAACTAGTTAATCTCAAGATTGGGAGCCAAGCCTCCCTAGATTTAAGGAAGTTATTGGAAACTTCAGTTGCATAAATAAAGAGGCCAATAGCCTCATTAGGATTCAGATTTTTTGTGCAAGATAGCTAAGCAATTTTCGAGTTGAAGGATTGTGACCAAACACTTTTATGTATTTTTGATATGTTAATGAACATGAGAAACATTCCATTGATCCAACATTGAATTGAATTAGAGGGTTGAAGCTCTTGGGTTACGGCCCAACCCTAGCAGTAGAGGTTCCTCTTACTGTATATGTACTCTTAGGTTATCTCATAGTTAGTTGTTAAACTGGTTTTGGTGTTGTTAATTTGAAAGTATTGGTATATTTGATTAGTTTGCTTCCATTTGTGAATGGCTCAAACAGTAGCATTATAGAGATAAGATAATATTAAAAAAAGGTTGACAACAAGTTTATATTTCCACATTCCTCCCTTCCAGGGATTGTGGCTTGAGGATCATTTCCGATTCAACCCAAAAAGGACAGAATTTTGGTTTCTTATGAAATTTAGGGTTTTCTGCTAATTAGGTCATCATCTTTCAATTTTAGAAGATAGGTTGTAATTGACATTTCTAATATATTAGGTCTTGCATTGATTTCATGTTTCTTTCATAATGGTTTCAATAATTCCCATGCATGAACTTAGCAAGTAAATGATGAAAATTTTGTTTTCTTCTATTTAAGTAAACCCTTCTTGTTTTGAGATGAATTTATGGATAAATGCCAAAAATGATGTATATGTTGCAGGGGTTTCTACATTGCAGGAAGACCTCATATCATCAGCCTTAGCTGAACCATATCCACCCATGATCACCAAAATCCACTAAGGCCTCAATTTGAATTATCATTTTACAAGGAAAATGTGCCATGCTCATTGAGAAAATCCAACCATCATAAAGATTTGTTTTGAGTTCTGAGTGAGTGCCTACCACTCCCTTGCCTTATTCCCTCCTTACTCACCTTTTCCAAGCTCCATCCCATCTTTTAAACCACTCCCTATGCTTTCAACCCATTCCTATAGGAAAATAGGGGATCGTGTAGGTGAACTAGGACATCTTGTAGTGGCATGTTTTGAGCCCGAATTGTGAAAAAAACAACGCTAAAGCTAGGAGTAGACCCTTTCTTGCCTTCCAAGCCATCTGAACCATTACACTCATCTCCCTCCACACTTATCTCACCTGCCATGCAACCAAGAAGGATTAGCATTTACATTTTTACAAAAAATAAAAAGAAAAAAAAGGTTATTATATTTATTCATACAAACAATAGTTAAGTGATTGTTTAGATCAGACTTCATGCTTAGACTAGTTAAGACTTCACATGTGTTAAATTAGATTTATTTTGCAAACATGGTATGTTAACAAATAGCTAGATGAATTTTGTTGTTTGGTAGGAATTTCTTTCAGTCTTTCACTACTACAATAAATAGCATTTCAATTCTCTCAATTATGGTAAACTTCTCCTCTCTAAATTGGTAATCAGACTTCTTCTAATCAATATAAGGTTGGTTTGAGAAACCCTAGCGGTCTATCACGTTAGCTCAGCAGTGAAAATGTGTGTACCCATTTCATCTATTTTTGTATACAACTCTATCACCACCAAGTTTGTACGAACATCGGGGTGATGAAGTAAAGTTGGTAGCTCCAGGAGTCGCAACATCCTTGCTGTAACACTGGTGCTCATAAGTTTTTGGCGCCGTTGTCAGGGAGGTGTTAGAGTAGATGTGATTTCTGCTTCCTTTCTTCCATTTCTTATCTCTTTCATTCTACTATTAGTTCCATTCTACAAAGTAGTTGTAAGTTGGTTTTTTTTCCTTTCCATTTTGCAATTGATTCCATTCAACAATTAGTTTTTGTTGGGATGAGGTCCCTAGGTCAATTTTAGGGCAAAAGCCCAAGTTTTATGTAAAGGAATGTAAAATATCCGCAAATTGTGGTCGTGTAGTGTGTAGATAGTTAAAGAGTCAGAAAAGGTTTTACCCTCTTTTATGTATAAGTCGGCTTTTTGAAGACCTACCCACGGTCTGTGGACCATGGGCTTGTATAAATAGGTGTGTCTTAGAGAGTCTAAAGAGGAGATAGAGGAAGAAGATGAATGTAATGGGTCAATAGAAGGAATATCATAGAAGTCTTGGAGGAGGAAAATGCCTTGCAGCTGTGTGTGCAGAGGCCTAGAGTAGAGTCCGCAACTGAGTGCACATGGAAGCCTTGAGTTTGTAAGCTGAATTGAATATTAATAAAGAAGATTATTATAGAAATTCCTGTGTTTTACCTATCTACTTCTCTTATGTATGAATTCACTTTACGCTATGATAAATGATGGGTTTATAAAATAATGATGTGTTAATGCACGACTTTACTTGATCGATATTGTTATATGAACACAATTGATGTTAAGGGTTTACACGAAGATTATATAATTGTATGTTAGAGTTATCAACACTTAAACATATCTGAGTAAAAACTGGGCTAAGAGTAATCTTTGATGCACATAGGTAGTTGATTTACCTATTTAAGGTATACAAAAGCTAGTCGTATACCTTCACGGAGGTCTAGAGGCTGATTAAAGGAAGCCACATTGATAAACCATAAAGGCTTATTGATCTACAAGAAGACAAATATAGGGCACAAAATTACATCATGCTAATCTCTAGGTGCGGAAACTTGGCTCCAGCATTCCCCCATACTGCTTCAGGTGAGACTCCAGTCCACGCTCCACGTATTGATGTCGAAAGGGCTAGTAGTGTAGGGATTTGTTTAGCATAACTAACTCTGAACCTAGCTCGAGACCCACTACGACAACAAATGGTGCAGTTTCTAAGACCGGGATTTGCATAAAGGGGTGTGATGTCTCATCACTGGAATTCGACAAAGAAAGAAATTGAGAAGTGGTTGGATAGAAAGGTCCACAAATTCGCGGCGCAATAGAACAAAAATTTGCACCTGACAAAATAACAGTGGTTGGATAGGTATCTATACAAAGAAATACACAAAATTTTCTTTTGTACCTTCTCGATTGAACTGTACGACAGGATCGCCAAATTGACAGATGACCAAGAAAAGTGGAGGCTTGACGGTCCAATAGTGTGGATGCCAAAGCCAGTGCGAAGGTTGGAAGCTTCTAAAGATAAGATCACACGCGCTATCAATCACTAGCTCGATCAAGTCATAGGAGGATTCGTGACAGAATTTACTGTCGATACCTCAGTCAGCTACAATGAAGCAGAGCGATGCTTTTTCAAGGGACCGTGAGGTAAGTATTTGAGATCTTTGAATACTTAGATTAAAATTCTCTTGTGTGAAAAGTGGGTTACACCACTACCTTGATTTTTTGATCTATGCAAAGTGTATGATTCTCTAGAAATCAGGAGGAGTAGGTCCTGAATATAGCCCATTGATAGAACCCCCTTCGAGTGACGACGAGGGAGCAGTACAGGCCTCACCTCGAAGCAATGTACAGTTGATAAAGTAGGGTTTTCCATGAATACCTCATATGCCCACACCACCTCCACCTTCACCTCCACAACATATACCTTCACTCACACCACCAACCCCTCTGCCACCATTCAATATGTCGAATGGCATGAAGTTGCTCATTTTTAAGGGCTTGGGAAGTGAGGACCTCGACCAGTTTTGGTTTGTTGTGAAGGCTGTATGGATGACACAGAATATTACAGATGATCATATAAAGAAGGCGTAGTTGGTTAATTCTCTACAAGATCGTGCGTTGACATAGTACATTAAGTACTGCATTGATAACCCATTGGCATCATTAGTGGACACTCAGACTGCTCTGAATAAGGAATTTGGTAGGCCCAAGTCTGAATCAAAATCAGTCACTAGATTCAAGGAAATCATGATGAGGCCTGGAAAAACACCCTCAAAATTAGATCGAATATTGAAGTGCCATATTCGGGAATCTAACATGAATCTCACGGATAGCTAGCACCGCGAATGGTTTGTATCCTCGCTCCTATCCCACATAAGGGTCGCTTTATCACAACAAAAGATAGGAACTCAGGAAGAAGCCCTAGAAATTGCGATGAGATTGCATGAAACGCCTATTCATGACGTTTCTTTTGGAGTTTAGCAGATTCACGTGGAATTGCATAATCTCTGCTTGGAATTACAAAGCTTGAAAAAGGAAAAAGCGGCTCAGATGGAGGTGTGTGAAGAAGTTTGGTGCCTCAAATGTAAAATCCAGGGGCATGGTAAAGATCACTGCCCTATCTTCGCGAATTATATTACAGGAGGAGGGCCAATGCCTTTGAGGTAGGAGGCTACTGCAGGACCAAGTACAGGTCCCGTGTTGTGGTGCGCTATCTTTTAGGGAGCTGGAAAACATGTAACGAACAATTATCACTTGCTGCAAAAATTTGTATAGACGTCGCAACAGTTATTCGGAAGTTTCTGTAAATCGGTGGGCCACAATGAGCGTAACTACCATAACTATGAATTGATGATGGAAACAAGGCCTGCGTATCGAATGCAAACAAAGACTTTGCCTTTGGATCAAAGGCACTGTGGTGAAGTAAAATTATAAGTGAAGACATGAATGAATTCCTCTAGCCTGATAATGGGTATAGCCACAATAGATACATTCTATGGAATATTTCCTTAGGTTAGAATCAATCAAGAGGGCCTACCTCTTGGTCGCTTATCCTACTTGATGATGTCCTCACTTGCTCACCCCAGAAATCTCTCGCTTCCTTCTTCAAGCTCCTAAAACAAGTAAACAACAACAACACACAAACATAATAATAGATGAATTTCAATTAAACCTACTTAATGAGTCAAGAAGCATTAAGGCATGAATATGTAATATTACAAAACAGGTAGGAAATAAATCAATAACTACATATATTAATATTAGGGAGAGATTACAACCATTTGTCTTGACGCTGTAGTCTTCCTCTGACAAGATCGGGTTCTGACACACTTCTGCTAGCACTCCATGATGGCTTCAAACAACAATAGTTTAAATACTCTTCCCTTTAGGATTCACTCCAAAACCAAACACACCTCTCCCTCACACAACTAGATGGCTACAAATAGTAATAGCTTTCTTATCTAATCCAAAATAGTATACTCACACTCAGCCAAAACTCTAACTGTAACTGTAACATTCACACTAGTTTGTGCTTGGGAAGAAGGGAGGCTTATATAGGAATTATGGATGGGAGATGGATCCTCTTCTCATGGGAGAATGAATTATCCCTTGAGATAGTTCCATCATTATAGGGAAAAGGAGCCCAAACTATCATCCTCGACCCCATCCAGCCAAACCATTTACCAAACTTTTGTGATGGAGCTTCTAGAGCTGGAAGCTTCAGCTCTAATTTAAAAAACTTTCCATAATAGGACTAGAGCGACTGCAAGACAGCTCAATTGAACCAGTCGACACAGGAAATAATGTTAATCTCTGCACATCGGTGTGGGGGAGACAAAGGCCATTAGCGTCGGTCTTCTAAACTGGGAAAAACAGAAGTTTCAGGGGAAATGGTGCAAAAGGGAAATGATCTGCTCATAGAGAGGGACATAATGGGAGCTTCTCCATGAAGGAAAAGAATGCGGGGTTCACTGTAGAGGTACTCCAGGATCAAGGAACGGGGAGTACAAGGATAGTGACGAAATTCTGTGTAACAGATGCCCCCTAAAGCATGAAGTTTGAACTAGAGTGAGGGGTGAAATGCTTTATGAATCAGTGCAGGGAACTGGTCCATCGTCAGAAAACCTGCAAACAAGTACAGATACATATACATAAACTGAGATCTTTGTCAAATGATACATGAATTGTGGCATGGATGCAACCATCCAAAGAATTATCATGTAAATGGATCCAGGTATGGGCACAACCATCCATAAAAAAGGATCATAATGAAACCAAGGTATGGTCACAACCATCCAATAATGCGAAAGATCACATATGATAACTCATGGTCTAGTCGTAGCTAGCCATTTGAAAGAGGCATGCATATCATCACAACCATGTCACACCACCTCACAACCTAGACTTGCGTGATCTAAGTCCAGGGTATTCCGCTCCAACATGACCTAATCAAAGTACAGATCCTATCAAGTGACTAGAGGTGTTGATGTCGAACATCCTAGAAAGTCACTTTATTACTAGTCAATGATGAAAATTGTTAACAAGCACGAGAGAAACCACCAATAATGACAATGGTCCTCAAGGTACTATCAGCACAATTCATGAAATGTGAATACATGAATTGAATTCGAACACCTGTGAAATCACTCGATCGAAAGCCAATGATGTGAACTTTTCATAGAGTGCGAAGAACTTGCCATTAGGGCATGCAAGCTCTAAGGTACTAGAAAGGAGTCTCTCGGTTAATGTCTCGGATAATGAGTTGAAGTCGATGGAAAGTGACCTTGTTGAAGGAGGGCCATAATGAATCCCACATCATCGACGTGATATGAGAGGATGGAAAATGATTTTGGATGATACAGAGAATCAAAGGTAAGTGTAAGTACAGAAGGAAAACACTTGAACATATCATAGACACAACTGGAATTTTGGCAGCTTTTGGATCCATAAGATCGGTGGTCATGATGACGTGGCAGAGATCAAATGGAAGGCAAAAATGAATGGCCCAAACCTAGGAAGGTCAATGATGCAAAGGAGGATGTCTCAACCCGACACGAAGCAAAGAGTGTCATGTTCAAGAGTGAGCTACCGACACGACTGATAGGTTTCAAAATTTTTCCCCCACCATTTCTGGCGAGTATCCCAATCATTTTTTAATCACAAGGTTGAAGAGGAAAGCATATGCTTGCACTATAAGTTCATCCTTCAGACAAATCTGACCTAGTAAGTTTAACGAGCCCTAAGAAGGATAAGCTCATGTTCATAATGGTGATGAATCCGATGTCATTTAATAGTTTATTGAGTCCGACAAAGGTGTAACTTGGTATCTTTTTCATGTTTACAGAGTTTGGAAAAGACACGGAAAAGAAAACTCCACATGGTTCCTTTTCGTACGTTTGTGTCTCTCGAGCCGAAAAGGTAGAAAAAATACTTGAGAGAACCGCTTGACCATTTCAATCAAGGAGTACCTTTTTGGTAAATAGTGCCTTCCAACCTGGAAAAGGGGTAAACTTATACTGGGTGCACGACATTTCACATCCATTAATGAGTTCGAAACAATAAGGGCTTGACCATCTTTTCGTTTTTAAAGGGTCGGAAAAGCGCTGAAAGTAGACCCCCATTTTTATTCTCTTTAATGAGTCAAAAAGGGAAAAAATACTCGGTGATCTTTTCACATGAGTTTAACGAGTCGAGAAAAGTGCTAAAATGTGACTCATCATCATCGTCGAACATCCATCACCTGTTGTTGCACAAGTAAGGCAAAGTGTATTATCGAGTCCTTGAGGTAAAATAGGTAATAAATATTTACAAAACCTGATATTTTCATGAAAAAATGAATAAAAAGGGGAAAAGTAAATATATTTTACCATTTACCATTTTACCTTTACAGTGAAGACTTTTTACCCACTTTTGCCCTCATTGTTCAAGAGAAGATTGTGGAAGATCCGGGAGGTCAATCTACGAGCTGTCAGTTCCAGGTAACAGCTAAAGCCCTGAGCTCCATTTTCATGCCATTCACTTCTGTTTTTAGCCATTTTTTGAATTTTTTGGGAGGTTTTTGAAAACAAAATCGCCCTCGGTCAGCGTGATTTCTAGGCATGGGATCGCGCTGGCCAAGGGTGATTTACATAACTGTCTGCGCTGACCAGTGCGACTGTTTCTAAAATAGGCATGTCAGCGCTGTGGATAGGGCAAAACCATTCTTCCTCAAAAACTGACTGTTAAAACTTGAATTTTATGTTCCAAAATTGATAATTGACTCAAATTAATGGCTTTTGTAGGAGAGAAATTGCCGAAAATGGTGGATTGGAAGGAAAGAGAACATGAAGATGTTGACACCCAAGCATTGAATGATCCAAATTACCTGGAGGCTTTGAGGGCTTGCGGTCTCCTCAAAATTTTCCTTACACCAGGGATGCAAGCCCAGCTTGAGTTGCTTCGATACTTGATAAGCCTTTGGGACATTAATCATGAGATTTTTGTCATTGGGGACCAGGAGCTAGAGTTGATAACTTCAGATATCTACTTCATCACTGGACTGTTTCGCAGAGGTGAGCCAGTGAACTTGTATGGGTCACGCCAGGTCGGCGAAAGCATATCTTCCCTACTTGTCGAACACTGCCCCGAGGCCCTGAAATCGAAGAGCGAGAAGACAGAGATTTCCAGTGTGTGGGATTTGACACCGAGGGTGATTCTGTTGACTATCAATAGAGTGGCGGGGTCCCAGGCGGAACATGAGACTAACAAGTCAAAGTTCCTTTACACTATTGACTGTACAACTCCTACAATCTTCAATAGGGCAGAGGCCATGAAGATGAACATCAAGCACCAGTTGTCTAAGGCCAAGGTGGGGAATTTGAAGGAATTTGGCTTCGGATCAGTACTTGTGACCTTTTTCCTAGAACGAGTGACATTGTTCTAGTATCAATTGACTAAGGTAGATCCTCTTGCACCACGCGATCCATGGATGGCCCACTGGAGTCATATGATGCTCAGGATCACTAGCGGTCAGAATATGTCATACCAACTGGAATTCTTCTCATGGCTACGACGACAGAAGATCATCATGGAGGACTGGCCGTACAATGGCACTGATCCCTGTGGAGATCCAGCTATTCCATTACCAAAAGGAGAGGACTTCGATGACAAAGGTAAAAAGTCAAATTTTTGACTTTGATAATTTTTAATTGTTTTTGGTATATGCATGCTTATAACATTTCTCTTGTTTATGTAGATGTTGGACCAGAACAACCAGCCAGGATGTCCCCGATAGCCAGGCGCGTCCCACACCCTATTAATTTTGTCACCCCTTATCAGGAAGGAAGCGATAACGAGGAGGAGATCACGAGGAACCTCGATGGATTGACTCATGGTATCCCAAAGTATGCTCAGATAGGAGACATGCCTCAAAGGTACCAAAGGTAGATAGTGGGAGTCTTATATCGGATCTGCCGGCTGCTAAGTCGTGTTGCACGAGTTGTCTCGTGCTACCATGACCACCATGCTGAGTAGTTCCTAGGTCCAGCACCTACATATTTTTTGAGGCCTGCGTGCCATGGATGTACAAGCCTGCGAGCTGCTAATGTTATTATAGACACACATATTATTTTTTGGGGTTCTGATGTATCAAACATTCACACACACACAAACACACACACAAACACACACACACACATAGATATATGTTGTATTTTCCTTTCTATTATGGTACAAATGGTTTTTCTTATCTTTTATATGTTTCGTAAATGTCTATCCAACACGTAATTAGCTAATGCATCTGTCAATGTATTCATGCGTCTAGGAATATGATGATATGTAATATAATCAAAATGTCTTTCCAATAGAGAGATACAGAGATACATTCATAATATTTGAAGGTTCCTAACAGAATATTTCCTGTTGAGTTGAAGGAAGACAAGTTGTGAATCTAGGTTGACAACCAATTCCTTGAGGCCTAAAGCGATGGCTTTTGCCAACAGTTCAATGACTGCACTGTATTCAGCAATGTTGTTGGTTGTAGGATCCAGATAGATACCTTTAAGGTCAATCAACTCACCGTTAGGGTCATAGATATCCCATGCTATGGATGACAGGTTCCAGGAACTATGACAAGCACCATCGGTGAAACCAACGTGAGGAGTTGTAGACATATGCAAAGCAAGAAAAGCATAGTAAACACAGAAGTTGTTTGAAGACTATCACACAAAACCATGCTGTACAAAAATGAATCACACACTAATGTACATAAGTATCCATGCAAGATGACCTAAGCATAGTACTTTTTGAGTTAAAGCCCATTTCAGGGCTTATTGAGAGGATTTCCTTCATAATCAACAAGATCATAGGCTCCTTTCTGCAAAACGTGTTTTACAATATAGGGCCCATCCCACATAGGTTTTAACTTGCCTGCCCCCAACTTATCATTAGCTTGGTCATATAGCAAGACCAAATCACCCTTAGAGAAAGTGCGAGGGGAGACCGACTGATAGAAATGGGATTTGACTTGTTTCTTTTGTGCTTCGATGACAAAGGCAGCAAGACAACGAGTCTCGTCAAGTCGTTCTAAATATAATAGGCGTTCCTCTTGAGGTGATGCTTCGGGGAGGATTTCAATAGCTAACTTGAGCGAAGGAATCTCGAATTCGATCGGAAATGTTTCTTCCAGACCATAGACTAGCTGGAAATGTGTGAAACTAGTGGCGTCTTTGGTTGAAGTTCTGTAGGCCCACAGATCTAAAAATATCATGAGATGCCAATTTGACTTGTGCATCCCAATAGTACGCTGAAGCATGGTGACCAATACCTTGTTCACGGTTTCAACTTGGCCATTGGATTGAGGGTAATATGGGGTCGAGCCATCATGGTGCAAGCCCAATGTAGATGTCAGTTCTGCCATCATGTAATCTCTAAAATGGGATCCACAGTCTGTGACAATGGCTTGGGGTACACTGAATCTGGAAATAACATGGTTAAAAAGAAATTGAGCCGTTGTCTTACCATCTGTAGAATATGTAGGCATCACTTCGGCCCATTTGGTGAAATAATCGAATGAGGGTTACATGTCATATAATTGATGCCCCATTTGGAAAAGGGACCAATGGTAATGATGGGGTGTAGGTGAGCGGGTGGGGAACACATCTTGTGTTGGTAAAGTTGGCATTCGTGACACTTGTAGACAGAAAGGATGCAGTCTTTGGAGATAGACAACTAGAAATAACCAGCATGAAGGATTTTCTGAGCTGTAGCATAACCAGAAATATGACCACCACATGCCCTAGAGTGGAAATCATTGAGAGCTCTTTCAGCTTCCTTGATCGTGAGGCATCGATAAAGAACATAATCAACACCGACATGGTATAAAGTATCACCAATAATACGGTAGGGTTGGGAATGATGTCGAATCTTTCAAAGATCATCCTTGGTCAACATAGACTGAAATGTGGAGGTTTAGAGATACACGATGATATCACTGTACCATGGATCAAGGGTGCTAATCAGGAAAAGGGTCTCATCTGGAAGCTGTTCATCTGCACCAGCAGGGAGAGATTTGGAGGGAAGGGAACAAATCAATTCAGCAAAAATAAGTGACTTCTTAGATTTGGTTGTAGTGAAGACCAAATTGAATTCTTGGAGGATAACGATCCATTTAGAATACTTGCCCCCCAGCAACTTACGAGTTAAGATATAGGTCACAGGGTTGGATTTAGAAATCACTATAGTTGTATGTAAAAGGATATAGTGCCGAAAGTGTTGAATAGCCTGAATAGTAGCCAAGACCAACTTCTCGACATGTGCATAACACGTTTCAGTGTCGAGGAGATTTTGACTAAGATAGTAGATCACATGTTCGCTGCCTTCATTGTCGTCTTTGCCCAACACCATAGAAATGGTGCTAGGGGCTACAACTAGGTAAAGGAAGTAATCTCGATAATACTCTGGTGGATGCATGAGAGGAGAATTTATGAGGATCACCTTAAGATCATTGAAAGATTTTTGGGCCACCTCGTCCCATGCAAAGGGCATTCCTTGTTGAGCAACCTAGTAAATCCTGTGGCTAGCCCAACGTAGTTGGGTATAAAACAATGGAGAAAGTTGGCCTTTCCTTGCAGGATCTAGAGTTGGTGTAGTGAAGATGGAGGGGGTAAATTTACTATGGCCTTGACTTTTAGCAGATCCAAGCTGTTACACTAAAATTTGTCACCATGACTATTTACAGTCAGTATGGCTCCATCAATAACCATACTGTCCTCCTTGGCAAGTCTTATACCTCTGCTCCTCATGTCAAACTCCAAAAAAGAGAGAAAGCCTTTAAAAAATCAATATAACTCTGGTTACGCACTTTCTCTTACTCTTACCTACGGACACGCACCTCAAGTACATAATACCTGCGTACTTGTACGCTCTGTCTGTAAAGGGATGGGTGCGTACCCCTGTAAAAGTCAAAAGGCGCAAGTTTTACTTCAAAAAACTTACTTGCGGTCGATTCTAGAGCATTCTAGAAGATGGTTTGACGTGGATTGAGTGCCTCCAGATGGTTCATGCATCCCAATGAAAGAGGAACTTATCCCATGAAGAGGGGAGCTATCCCTTTGAAAGAGGGGCTTATCCCATTGATGGTGGACCTGTTTAACTTCCTCTAAAGCATTATAAATACAGGCATTGGGCCAAAGGCAAGGGAGGTTGAAAGTTGAACATTCCTAAGGGTAGATGCTGCTGAAATTAGGACTCCCTTATAGAGATTGAGATGAGAGATCACATTCCTTTCTTAGCTTCATTTGGAAGTGGGTGACTTGATCAAAGTAGAGGAGAACTCTTGCTGGACCCTGGGAGGGACCTGCACAACACCAAGGCGTTGGTTGTAAGGTTTCTTTTGTTTCCAATTAATACAATTAAGTTCATTTTAAAGGAATTTAGACTTCTGTGATCCATAACATTGTTTAGATAATCTTTGGCAAAATCACATAACCAATCTTTTGTTGACGCGTTTCGAACCAACCAGTGTGGTTCGTCGTCAGGACAAGTTGAAGACCAATCCAGCTTAGCGTGATTAAATAGAGTGTGCAGAGACTCCAACAGCTATAATTCTAACGGCTAAGTTAGGGATAACCGAGGAATCTCTGCAACGTTTAAGAAATATCAGATCAGATTTCAACTTAGTAACCTGCATGCGTGACCGCTCGAATTGATGAACCTTCTTAGCAGCGGTTTCTCCGTGCAGGGAAATTATTAAGGAATTTAGACTTCTATGATCCATAACATTGTTTAGATAATATTCGGCAAAATCACATAACCAATCTTTTGTCGATGCGTTTCGAACCAACCAGTGTGGTTCATCGTCAGGACAAGTTGAAGACCAATCCAGCTTAGAGTGATTAAATAGAGTGTGCAGAGACTCCAACAGCTATAATTCTAACGGCTAAGTTAGGGATAACCGAGGAATCTCTGCAACGTTTAAGAAATACCAGATCAGATTTCAACTTAGTAACCTACATGCGTGACCGCTCGAATTGATGAACCTTCTTAGCAGCGGTTTCTCCGTGTAGGGAAATTATTAAGGAATTTAGACTTCTGTGATCCATAACATTGTTTAGATAATCTTTGGCAAAATCACATAACCAATCTTTTGTCGACGCGTTTCGAACCAACCAGTGTGGTTCATCGTCAGGACAAGTTGAAGACCAATCCAGCTTAGCGTGATTAAATAGAGTGTACAGAGACTCCAACAGCTATAATTCTAATGGCTAAGTTAGGGATAACCAAGGAATCTCCGCAACGTTTAAGAAATACTAGATCAGATTTCAACTTAGTAACCTGCATGCGTGACCGCTCGAATTGATGAACCTTCTTAGCAGCGGTTTCTCCGTGCAGGGAAATTATTAAGGAATTTAGACTTCTGTGATCCATAACATTGTTTAGATAATCTTCGGCAAAATCACATAACCAATCTTTTGTCGACGCGTTTCGAACCAACCAGTGTGGTTCATCGTCAGGACAAGTTGAAGACCAATCCAGCTTAGCGTGATTAAATAGAGTGTGCAGAGACTCCAACAGCTATAATTCTAACAGCTAAGTTAGGGATAACCGAGGAATCTCTGCAACGTTTAAGAAATACCAGATCAGATTTCAACTTAGTAACCTGCATGCGTGACCGCTCGAATTGATGAACCTTCTTAGCAGCGGTTTTCTCCATGCAGGGGGGCTAAATTGTGTATGAGTGTTAATCGCCTTTGAGTGTTTTTATTTTTTGATCTTTGGAACTCTCACCCAATTTTTTCGACTTGCACTTGATTGGTTCTTAGATTACATTAGAATCATCTTGTGTTTGAGAATTCTCTTGCATAGATCACATTTGCATAATTAGAATTCTCATTTTCAGAATATGAATGAAAAATGTGCATAGATTAAATTTGCATACTTTTCAAGTGAATTGTGCATAGATTACAATTGCATAGTTTACATTCTAAAAAATCAATCGTAGATTTAGATTAGTTTTCTTTGATTTGAATTTACACAAAAATAAAATAAAAAACTATTTTGGAATTGATTTACATTAGTTTTTCTTGATGAAATTAGTGCATTAGAGAATTTGTTATATTTTCTCTTAGTGATCAATTTTTTGCATTGTTGGAAGTGAATGGAAACTCTCTCCTTACTTTAGTTAGGATTCATCTAATTGAAAATATTACATTATCATATTCGATTGCATTCAGTTGAGTCGGGTCATAACACCGTTGGTTTCGTATCCATTTACCCTTTTGAGTAATAACAGCCTAAATAACACAGCGCTTAATTAAAATTCACCTAGTAACATTTTTATTTCTAGGGCTCTGATACACCAACTTAGCTTAGGCTAGTGTCTTGGAGTAGGAGAGTAATTAACTCTCCAAGACAGTAAAAACAAACAAGTAGCTGTATCTTGTGGTAAGAAGAAATCTAATTGTTGCATTTATGCTCTGGGAAAGCTCCTCTTAAAGGAGAAGCACGAGATCGTGTTCGAACCAATGTGGGAATCAATCCTTCCTCATTGGGAACGACGCCAGATATTCACGTATTAAAAACGGTAAACCTCGGATTAACCATTGTCGAGGAGCCTGGGGTCACTTGTTGGTAAACCTTGGATTATGTCAAGGAGCCTTCAAGGGGATTGAGCTTGCTACTCTGCCCTTGCATGCGTATCGGATCGTAGATTGTTCCCCCAGGTATATTTGTTTCAGTTGGTAACCTTAGTGGCCATATTCTTTAGGATTCTTCCTGAGGTGACAGTGGTGGGAAGATCCCACTATACCTGGAGCAGACGTCGGCTAGACTCACTTGGATTTTCTGGGGGGTTCTCTTCACTCGAGACGGTTAAGTGGAGGAACTTGTGCCAGTCTATTCATTAAGCAGGTTGCCGGAGTAACTGTTCCAACCACCATTTCTGTATTGAATTCTGCGAGGTTGGATTTCATCACCAACTAGTGTTTTCGGTACGGAAAGTTACTGTTTGTGTGTGGTTTGACTCCTAGATTTGATAGCGCGTGTTAATTTGTTGTTTTTTACTTTTAGAGACCATAGGTGTGAATTGTGAATTTTAATTGTTAGGTGTAAATTGTGAATTGCTAATTTTAGTTTTAAATTGTTAATAAAATTCACTGAAGTTGAATATAATGGCAACTGTTCTGGAATTTACCAACCTAGGAACCCCTCTTAACGAGGATCCTAGTACTTTTCCTTTCTTTGGAAATGTTGGTCCTCCTTATATGGCTACTTTGTCATTACCTGGATTTACAATAGGATTACCGATATGGTTATTTTCAACTTCGTTGGCCCCAAATACTCCAATTGTTCCACCTCAACCGAATGCTTCACCTCAACAGAGTTCACCATCTCAACATCACCAACCTTCTGTTGACCCTTTACCTTCTTCGCCTAATTTTTCTTCCTCCATTTCTTCCTCTTCGCTTGGTAAAAGCCTTGATGCTAGTAACCAAGTGGCTAAGAAGAAGAAGAAAGGGAAGAAGAAGAAGAAGAAGCAAGATAAGAAAGAGGTCAACCAACCAACCACGACTGTAAGTGTTAGTTGTGTTGAGGAAAACTCTGACATGCATCGTAAACCCAAATACCCTTGCAGGCTTTGAAAGGGTGACCACTTCCTTATCAATTATCCTGGTATTCCAAAGGTCTTGGAAGTATGGTCAGAAAAATCTCATCAACTTTCCATTGATCCATCAACCAGTGATAGTCAGGTTCCTGAGAAAAAGGGTAAAGTTAGGTTTCCTTGTAAGTTATGCAAAGGGAGTCATCAAACTCACATTTGCCCTCACATGGATGAAGCCTCAAAATTGTTGGAAAACCTTACTGTTCCACAACAATAATTTCCAACTGGTTACCGTAAACTTTCTCCCAACCTACCGTCAACTGACGGAGTGATTGATCTAATTTCAAGTACAGTCGATCACAATCTTCCATTGGAGAGTGAAACTCATGTCACTCAGGTTGATGATCCGTTAGTTGATCAAGTGGTCGATTCAATTTCACATTCGGTCGATCCCACTTTCCCTTTAGAGAGTGAACTTCATACCGCTCAGGTTCTTCTTGTTACATCAGATTCTTCTATGCCGGGCGGCATTTCACCTGTTTCTACAGAACCCCCTCCAAGCACTGAGGTCTTTTCCTTTGATTGGAATAGACTGACAGAACCTCATCTTCCTTCCTCCATCCCTTTCCAAATCGTTGTCAAGGTTGGTGGTAGGGACATACGCCGCAAACACGTAGAGGAAGGTGCTTCTGTTAGTATTTTATCCTCAACTGATTGGAAAGCTTTGGGTTCCCCTCAGCTTGTGCCTATTACGCAGAATCTGAAAGCTTTTAACAGAACCATTAGTGAACCTTTAGGGATCCTTCCTAAGTTTTCTATTACCTTGGAAGGTAAAACTGTCTGTATTGATCTTATGGTAGTTCAAGGTCCCTTGGATTTCAATTTACTCCTTGGGCGAGACTATGTTTATGCAATGAAAGCTGTTGTATCGACACTCTTTCGCGTGATGTCTTTCCCTCACAATGGAAATATTGTGACTGTAGACCAACTTTCGTTCCCTAGTCTTGTTTCAACTACCAATAATATGACAGCCCTAAATGTTCCTGATTCTAAGGTGGTATCTACCCCGCCACGGGTTAATTATGTGGCAACTGGTCCCATGTTTTCAGTTACCGATGTACGTGAGCCTCCCACTGTTTGCTCATCTTCCTTTGATTTAGATCCGGTAATTGACATGGAAAACTCTATGGGATTATTTGAACCCGATGTTATTATCCCTTTTGAGTCCCTTGACATGTGTTCCTTCCAGAGAACTATTCTTCCTTCTGATGAAGACCTCTTGGAAGCCATGATCAAGGAGTGTCCATTGACATGTCTTTCTTCCAGTTGGAAGCCATGATCAGTGAGAGCGAGGATAGTTTCTTTTCCTGTACCAACCTCGTTAAAAAATGAAACAGGTGTCAGTGAGGATAGTTTTGTTCCGGTATCAACCTCGTTAAACAATGAAACAGGATGTTTCGAGGAAAGTTCCTGTTACTGAGTCAACCTCATTAAAAAATGAATCAGGTGTGAGGATAGTTTTGTTCCGGTATCAACCTCGTTAAAAAATGAAACAGGATGTTTTGAGGAAAGTTCCTGTTACTGAGTCAACCTCATTAAAAAATGAATCAAGTATGAGGATAGTTCTTTTCTTGTGTCAACCTCCTTAAAAAATGAAACAACTCCCTTTTCAAGTTAAATCTTGAAAGTAAACCTTCATTTCATCCACCTGGTTGCAATGAAGCTTAGGGGGCATGTACCTCGCTTTGCATCATTATGCCGGGGGCATGCAAACTTCTGGAGCATAGTTCCTTGTCTTGTGTCAAGCTCGTTAAAAAATGAATCAAGGATTTTAGAGCATAGTTCTTTGTCTTGTGTCAAGCTCGTTAAAAAATGAATCAAGGGTTTTGAGGATAGTTCCTGTTACTGAGTCAACCTCATTAAAAAATGAATCAGGTAGATTTTAGGATATGTAGGTAGATTGTAGAGAGTAGTTATGAGCATAGTTCCTTATCTTGTGTCAAGCTCGTTTAAAAAATGAAACAAGGGTTTTGAGGATAGTTCTTTTCCTGTGTCAACCTCACTAAAAAATGAAACAACTCCCATGAGTCTTTCCACGATTTTGAAAGTAAACCTTCATTTCATCCACCTGCTTGAATGCAATGAAGCTTGGGGGGCATGTACCTCGATTTGCGTCATTATGCTGGGGGCATGCGAACTTATAACAATCATAGTTTTTGTTTCAAGTTTGCATAAACATGAAACTGAATCCGAGCATAGTTCTTTTCCTGTGTCAAGCTCGTTAAAAAATGAAACAAATCCTCCTTTACTTGAGTCGAGAGTTTGACTAGATCTCATAAATGTTAAGTTGTATATTTAGGTTAGTTATTTTAGTTTTTTGCATAATTTTCTTACAGTTTAGGTCGAGTCTTTCAAATGATCTCGTAACTCAACCTTCATTTCATCCAACTAGTTGAATGAAATGAAGCTGGGGGGCATGCGCTCTAGCAGTTATGCTTAGGGGGCATCAAGCACAGTTTTCTCTCTGTTTCAAGCTTGTGTAAAAATGAAACTACTTTGAAGCATAGTTTTTCTCTGTTTCAAGCTTTTGTAAAAATGAAACCTATCTCGAGTCAATTTCAGTTATTTTCAAGACCCGTTAAACTCATGAAAATCCCAAGATTATTTTGCTATCTTTCATTCTCGTAAAACAAATGAAAATGTCGAGTTCTTTCCATCTTTTCCTGCTCGTAAATTAAATTGAAAGTCGGCCATATGAGTACATTTTTATCATTTTTTTTCGAACTCGTTAAAACTTACGAAAAAGTGAAACCTTAGAGTCATCTTTAAGCTCTTTTCTGACTCCTAAAACATGAAAAGATTGCCGAGTGTTTCTTTTAAACTCGTTAAAATGAAATTAAAAGACGGTCCACTTACAGCTCTTTTCCGACCGTAAAAACACGAAAAGATTGCCGGATTTTTGTCGTTTCAAATTCGATATTGGTTATAAAACGACGTGTCGTTGATCGCTTTTTTACTTTTTCGGATCAGTGACACTAATAACGAAAAGTACTCCTTGGTCGTAAAAGATCAAGTGGTTCTCTCAAGTATTATTTTATACTTTTTCGAGCTTGGGAGACACAAATTTACGAAAAAGGTCAACCCTGGAGTCTTCTTAAGTTTTTCAGACTCTCTAAAATTGAAAAACACCGAGTTTCTCCTATACTGGACTCGTTAAAATTTCACAGTAAAGAACCTGTTCAATTACAAACAGGAACGAACCACTCGTTCTTAGGGTTCGAATCTAAACTAAGTTGGACTCATGCGAAGGATGAGCTTATAATCAAGCAAATGTTATCCTCCTCAAGCTTGTAAAAAATAAAGAGGTACTTGCCAAAAATGGTGGGGGAAAAGAGAGGAAAATGAGTTTGTTTGTCATACTTTGTAACCACTCTTGAACACGACACTTTTATTCACCTGGGTTGGGAAATCCTTTACCTAACAGTTGATCGAACCACATTGAAAGTCTTCAGCCGGTTTCTGGGTATTAACTTTGGGTTAATTTTCACCAAGCCATCTGTTGTGTCGTTATGTGTTCAAGAGGTCACTGCCAATAAGCCATTCATCTGCAAAATATCTGTCATCCATCTTGACCATCCCTGAGTCAGTCCTTGCAACTAAATTTCTTCAACTTGATCTATGATTTCGTGTTGTGGGCTTGCCTACGACGGATCGCTTTCTATCGACATCAGCATATTATCTAGAAAGATGATCTAGGAATCATCAGTACCTTGAAATCTGCATGCCTCAATGGCAGGTTTCTCGCCTTTGAAGACAGTTTACATCATTGAATTTCGATCGAAGGATTCCGTGACATGTTCGACATCAACACATCTACTCACATCTCATGGATTGTACTGGGTACTTTGAGAACCATTAACATCACTAGTGGTCTCTCTCACACTTGTTAACAATTTACATCATTGACTGGTAATCAAGTGGTTTCTACCATGTTCGACATCAACTCATTTATTCGCATGGATAGAATCATTCTATTTCGGGAAGCAGAAATGAAGACCCTGGATCTAGTTTCCGCCATCCAGGCTGCGAGGAGTTTTGTATTCATTATACAGTAGACTAATTATAAACAGATGGCTGCGTCCATACTGTGTCTACATGTG
This sequence comes from Pinus tabuliformis, assembly GCA_031772625.1. Classification (NCBI taxonomy): domain Eukaryota; kingdom Viridiplantae; phylum Streptophyta; class Pinopsida; order Pinales; family Pinaceae; genus Pinus; species Pinus tabuliformis. The sequence continues at coordinate 661,366,511 of CM062804.1, forward strand.
TCTATGATTATGATGTATTGCGAAATCATTCCTATATCAGAGCAGTAGTCAGTTTGTTAGTTAAGTTTTTGATCTGAGTATGGGAATGCCTACCTTAGCGATGATATGATCTCATATATGTATTTTGTGTTGAATATTTGCAGGTTCCGACTGGGCTCTCCACAAGATAATCCTCGAAATGATAAAGTGCTTCACCCTTCCTAGATGATATAAAACCCTGATCTACTACAGACCTCGCACTTTAGGGGGCAATCTGTTACACTAAAATTTGTCACCATGACTATTTACAGTCAGTATGGCTCCATCAATAACCATACTATCCTCCTTGGCAAGTCTTATACCTCTGCTCCTCATGTCAAACTCCAAAAAAGAGAGAAAGCCTTTAAAAAATCAATATAACTCTGGTTACGCACTTTCTCTTACTCTTACCTGCGGACACGCACCTCAAGTACATAATACCTGCGTACTTGTATGCTCTGTCTGTAAAGGGATGGGTGCGTACCCCTATAAAAGTCAAAAGGCGCAAGTTTTACTTCAAAAAACTTACTTGCGGTCGATTCTAGAGCATTCTAGAAGATGGTTTGACGTGGATTGAGCGCCTCCAGATGGTTCATGCATCCCAATGAAAGAGGAACTTATCCCATGAAGAGGGGAGCTATCCCTTTGAAAGAGGGGCTTATCCCATTGATGGTGGACCTGTTTAACTTCCTCCAAAGCATTATAAATACAGGCATTGGGCCAGAGGCAAGGGAGGTTGAAAGCTGAACATTCCTAAGGGTAGATGCTGCTGAAATTAGGACTCCCTTATAGAGCTTGAGAGGAGAGATCACATTCCTTTCTTAGCTTCATTTGGAAGTGGGTGAGCTGATCAAAGTAGAGGAGAACTCTTGCTGGACCCTGGGAGGGACCTGCACAACACCAAGGCGTTGGTTGTAAGGTTTCTTTTGTTTCCAATTAATACAATTAAGTTCATTTTTCTCAACAAGTTGTTATATATAATTTGTTTCATAAACGCCTTGGTCTTTATGATGAATATATTTTATTATATGAGTTATTCAGGTGCTATGTAATCATTTGCTTGTTTGTGTATGCAGGCTTCAAGGAGAGGAGCTCATCTGGATCGAAGAGGCTTGGCCGCTACAAACAGCGTTGGACTAAAGGTAAGCCTTAAACACCTGGTTGCTTTTATTTTAAATGCATATTTAGGGAAAGATAGTGCTTGATTGTTTTGTTTGTCACTAGAAAAGTCTTAGTTTATAGGGAGGTCGGTTTTGTCCGCAAAATTGACTCTTTCCGCATGACACAAGCGAATATCGTCCTTGGAAACGATGAAGCCGAGGAGTCGTCCTGATTCCTTGCAGAAAACACATTTGTGTGGATTCAACCGAATGTTATAGTGTCTGCCGCGTAGAAATGTCTATCAAAGATGGTCTAGGTGATCTTGGTGCTTACGAGAATGGGTAGGAAGGTCATCAAAGTAAGGCTGGACAATGTTAAATCATGAAACACATAGGACATTTCCCGTTGAAATGTGGCTCCAACATTTTTGAGGCCGAAAGGGAGCTTCTTGTATATGAAGGTACCCCATGGGCAGATAAAGGTTGTCTTTTCTTGGTCAGCCGATCCGATATTAATCTGGTTATAACTAGAAAAAACATCCATAAAGGAAAAGATCTCGCTCCCAGCACATTCATCAATTAATTGATCAATTAAGGGAGTAGGATAGTTTTCTTTAGGACAGGCACGATTAAGATCTTGATAATCCACGCAAACGCGGATTGTGCTTTGGTTTTTAGTCATTGGGACAATATTGAACACCCAGTCTGTAAGGGGGATGGAATAAATGAACCTAACTTTGAGAAGATTTTCGACATCACCCTTGATAGCAGCGGCCTTCCTAGGGTGCATCGGCCGAAGCCATTGGCGAACAGGCTTTGCATGTGGATATGTTGGTATTTCATGCACCACAATGCTAGGATCAATACTAGGAATTTATTCGTAAGACCATGCAAACACATCACAAAATTATTGAAATAGATGAGTATATGTCTTGATCTCATCCGGAGAACAATATACCCCAATATGAACGTGTTCAACGACGCTAGTTTTGATAGAAATGTCAATCAACATCATTTGGGTAATATTACCCACATTTCCTTCTGACCACAGTTCATGAGTAATGGTCAGTGGTGGAAATGGAGAAGAGGACTCTTCAAAAGCGGTAGACATAATCATCGGGCGAGGCAGGAATGAGGAGCGATGACGAGTATCGATCCATGGTAGTTCCTCGAGAGACATGATTTTCATGATACCTTTATCAACGAGGAAGGTCTCACCTAAGGGATCAGATGATTCCAAAGTGACAAGCCAGGGGGATTGAGAGTACATATCGAGAGAGATCTTCGTCCTATGAGAATCAGAGGATGTGGAGTTCAAAGCCGAAACAATTTACATGTAATTGACTTTGGCAGGACTAAGTGCATAACCTCGCCCTAAGTATCAACAAGATCTGGTGCAAGTATGACCTAGGGATTAGATTTGACTGAGACCATGTTGACAAAGGCATCTGAGGAGGTGGGAGTGGAAAAATTCCCATTAAGGCAAAATCTTTGAAGAGACATGCCCCCACACTCTCATAGGGAGCACTAGAGTGCTTGATGTACAGAACATTTCCATCTGCGGAGGAAGAGGCGAATTAAGACAGCTGATTGATGGTGACAATTTTCCCTTGATGAGTAAAACGGATCACGTGAAACAAGGAGGAGGCCATGGCATGCATGGCATGAGTTCAACTTCGTCCAAGTAGAAGATTATAATTGAGATCGGTGTCAACAATCTCTACTTCAACTTACGTTGTCTTGCCTTCCAGGGTGATGGCAAGGTTAGGTAATAGCCCGAAGGGTCGTGAATCATGCCCATCGAAAGCTTCCAAAGTGTTCGAATGTTGGTTCAGTGCAGGGGAACCAATAGCCTTCCAACATGCAGTTGACATGATGCGGGTGGAAGCACCTTCATTAGTGACAATGCGGTTGATGGTCTTCTCATTAATGATTACCTAAATAAGGAAGGAAATCTGATGAGGGAGATGTGGAACATGGTTCTACAGGTCGAAACATATCAAATTAGAATCAGTGGGATCGCTGCCCCTGATAGCTGACAGCAAATATTTCCGCTGTGATGGGTAGGTTTGGAGTACCCCGTGAGCCGACATGGATGATGGCGCCTGAGCCAAATACTCAACAATATTGTAGTGCTGAGTGGCTCAAGCATTGGGATTATAAGAGGATTTCTGCAGCACACCTCGAGAGGGTGGCTGCGTAGAGAAATCAGGGTTAGGGCGCTCAATTTGTAGAGGGATAGAACTCGGGGTAGAAGAAGAAGGTGCAACTTCTTTTTCTTTCCGAGCTGCCGGAGCTGGAGTTTGATAATCTTTCGACTGGGTAGCCACATTAATGGGCATGCTCATCATGAAAAATTGAGATCCAGAGGAAGCAGATCGAGGTTGGTCTACCATTTTGGTCTGCTGAGACAAAAATGGCTCTTTAAGGACAATAGGGGTCCCTTTGAGCAGGCGATTAACTTCAGATCGTCGAGGACAATCCTTAGTGTAGTGATCCTCCTCGCAAATGAGGAAGGGATACTTAGGTTTCTGTTGTGAAGATTTGCCAGTAGACGATTTGGGAAGACCCTATTTCGGGGAATCGACTTTAGCTTTGCCTTCTCCTTTCTTTTTTCCTTTCAAGGATTTTTCCACTGTCGTAGATTGGACAACATGGACCTCTGAGGTTTTACTAGGGCCTGGTAGATTTTGAGATGAGCTATTAGGAGCAGCACTCGAGACCGACTTCTGTTTGGAAGAAGTTTTAGCAAGGGTCTGGGATACTGAACCAATAACTCTATCAACGGGATGAATAGTTGGTGACTTTGATGCTTCGGGACTAGATGATGGCCATGGAGCATTAGGTAACAACTCGTATAAGGTGCCAGACTAAGCATAAACTAGATCCAAGTAATGGGCATGAGATATGGCTTGCTCTTCAATGATGCATCCACGCATAGCTATATTGTGAGCAATTGGGGCTATGAATGATTTGGTAAACCATTAAGCGAGCAACTGATCAGCTATCTCGAATTTGATCAGGCGACGTCTACGTCTCCATTCATGGATGTGATCAGAGATGTGCATCACAGTGTCTTGCTTAAGCGATGTGAGCAGATAGGTGCCAGTTTCATAGTGAACCGACAGCTGAAAATGTGTGAGGAAAGCCATGGCTAATGAATTGAAGTCATGGAAAGTACTTTGAGGTAGCTTGATGTACCATTTAACTGCAGCACCTGTGGGGGTTCGTTGGAAAAGACGAAGATGAATGGAATAGTCCATGTACGAGTTCAACGAGCACCAGAGGTGATATGTCATCACATGGGCCTGAGGATCTTCTTTAGCTTTTCCATCGAACTTTAGGCAATCACTTGGTATCTTGGATGGCACAAAAGGCCAGTACGTCGAATGAAGGATCGGATCATTCGTAAGGCACGATACATCTGGCAACTCAAGTGTAACCAAGAAAGGTAATTGAGTGTTAAAATGCATGGGAGGTTGATAAGCGGGCCTATAGGGAAGAGACGATCCTTGCTGGTAAGGATTTTGGCCCCACAGTGGGGGATTTTGGCCATATGGCATTTGAGGCTGTCCCCATTATGAATTACCTTGACCATAGGGAGGATTATGACCTTGAATACCTTGAAACTATGCAAGCACAGGTTGCTAATATGCAACGTATGGTTTAAAAGGCTATTGAGCCTGTTGACCTTGGACATATGGATATGGGCCCTGTTTCCTTGGAACATAGGGCTGTTGAGCTTGTTGTCCCTGAGCAAGAGGGTTCTGGACCTATAATCCTTGGGCATAAGGTTGATATACTTGTTGCCCTTGGATGTAGGGGTTTTGTACCTGGTGCCCTTGGTTGGTAGGATTGTGAACCTCTTAACTTAGGACAAGAGGATTTTGGGCCTGTTGTTGCAAGACTTGACCTTGACCCTGCCCCTACAAGGGTTGACCTTGTTGATATGTATACAAGGGTTTCTGCTGCCTTGGTTGGTTTTGTGGTTGCAAGGGTTGACCTTATGGTTACAAAATTTGTCCCTGAGTTTTCATAGTTTGGCCCTACGAGGGTATGGGTTGAGAGGTATGCGGAGCATATTTCATCTGCTATTGCACAACCTGCTGCAACTGTTGTAAGTATTCACCTTGCGGTTGCCGTAGGTGACCTTGCTATGGGACAATATGCCCTTGTTGTTGCGTGGAAAGCACTTGCTGCGAGAAAGGTTTCCCTTGCAGTAACAAAGGCTACCCTAATTGTTGTAAAGGCTGTCCTTGCTGCTGCAAGGGTACTTGACTGGGAAATTACTGAACTGAATTTGGATGTAGCCAGGCTGGATGTATTGTCCAGATTGGAGGGTGTAAGGTTGATTAACCAACCCTTGAGAACCATATGGAATGTAAGGATTTTGATATTGGACTTAAGCCCCATAGGGATGTTGATACTGAACATTGCTCGATCCAAACGGACCAATGGGATTCTGAACCTGTTGGTACTGGACATTGCTTGATCTAGTAGGGTTAGCAAGTTTATAAATAATACCAGAAAAGGCCTGGTTTATACCAAGCATGTGAGCCGCTCACATTAGTGGAACCTGACACCATAGAAACATTCAGGTTCTACCCCCCAGGTGGTGGCACAATCTGGCCACTGACTAATGGGACAAAAGAACTAATGGAAACAATCTTTGAAACCACTGGTTGTGACTGACGCATAACTAGGATCGATGATACAAGAGTATTCAGAATAGTGGGTTGCACTGGGACTGAAGTAACAACTGGTTGGGAAGTTGTGTTCGTGACGAACAGACCTGACATAGGCCTGATGCCTAAAGCCCATACAGAATTATGGTAGAGTGATGAGTCATTAGGTGTGCCTGAAACTAAGTGCCCCAAAGACACATAGTCAAGCGGCCAGCTGGCGGGAATACCTTCCAAATAAGGGAAACCCTCTAGAGGGAACTGCAATTGCAATTCTTCTCCCTCAACAATGTGTGGAGTAGAAACTTCGGACTCATCCGGAGAAGTGACTGGAGCATCGCCTTCGGGTTCCATGTTTGAAAACAAACGATAACGAATGGTCGAATGTGTAATAGGGGATAGTTCCAAAGGAACACTCGGCTGGTCTTATGGACTGTAAGGATGCTGCTGTGATATCTCAACAACATCAAACAGAGGGTTTAGAGGATAGATAACTAGTCCAAGCTGACCATCAGTGGTCGGAAAGTTCTCTAGAGTTCGAACGGGATTGTCCGGAGATTCTGGGTCAAGATCAGTAGATGACCCTGAATCGAAAGTAGGAGGAGGATGAGATGACAATGGTTGAACACTCAAAATAATTGCGAGTTCAAAATTTTGGTTCTCAAGTGACTCTAATAACTCAGGAAACAGATCCTCAAGGAATCTTTCAGATGGAGGAGAGGAAGAGGAATTGGGTGAACCATATGGTTCAACCACGATGATCTTGTCTTAGTCAATAGAACAAATAACTTCAAGGCTTTAAAATGTCCTTTTAAGGGAACTCGCGAGTTGGTCAAAAAGACTAACAAGATGTTTTTGATGATGTGCAATCAATTATCAAGACGCATAAAAGACCGATGTTCTTTCATTTTTTAAGAGTCAAGAAAGAAACAAAGATGAATTTATCACTTTCAATTAGAAACGAGCTTGAAAGGACAAGTGCTTGAATAATCTTTAAATTTAATGAGTCAAAAATATCAAATGACTGCTCTAGATGATCTAGGTAAACACAATTACCAGGCAACCGTGAACTACAAAATACCTCCTGGCAAAACCAAGAAGTACGAGTAGGCAATCTCCCTGAATGTTGTCTTCGGTGTATCACGTTTGCAAGGCGGTCGACTCGGCTTCCTAAGGATAAAAGGGTTGTAGCCTAATGGGGTCTCCCGTTATATACTTAATGGTATGGGGAGCACAAATCTGTACTAGCGCTATGTAATGCCAAAGGTAGCGACAACTACTAGGTTTAAGGACGTCGGAACACATATCTAGCCTAGACCTTCTAGATATGATCATTAATGTCCAATGCGCCTTAGGTTAATTGAATTCATTTTAGAGTTGATCTTGAGTTAAGTTTCATTTTTTCAGGTCTTAGCGATGCTACTCGAAAAACCTAAAATGCAACTAAATGGGACAAGACCCTTTCAATTCGATGAAATGCCTACACTAGAGAGGGTCGAGACTACTCAATCAAACACAAACAATCAAGCAAATAAAAATGAAATGATATTTCACTACACTTTTCAAAAAATAAACTAATGAAAAATGCATTCCAATTCCTAATTTCCTGACAAGCACTTATCCAGAAGTCCTCTCAAAAATGAAAAAATTCCTCTTCCTTTCTCAAATGCTGATGCAATTCTAGTCTTTAAAAGATGCAATTATTGTAACATAATAGTGCAACAAGCTAGAATTTCATACTTTCTCACAAAACAACGAAGAAAACTTTTTGCATACAATCTTTCAATAAAAAATTTTTCGAGACAATGAGCTATTCAAGAAGATGAAAACATGAAAAGAGAAGTTCATTCAGATTAATGAAACACCAACTTTACCAAACACAAGGCCAATAATTAAATATATGCCAGAAAGAGATGTTCCAGCTAGTAAACGAAATTTTTTCAAACTTGTGCAAAAAGAGGTCAAAGTTGTAAAAGGACCAAAAATAAAATGCAAGGAGTAAACACACCTACAATTGGACTTAATGAGTCAACAAGTTGCTAAATGGGCGACTAACTAGATGCCCTAGTGTCACTGGCCACTCAATGACTGAATCAATCAAATATAAAGATGACAAACCAACAAGCAAGCAAAACCAATACAAAAAGTAGCTTTCTAATCAGGGAGAAAATAGTAAAAAATGTTCACGGGGTCAAAAACACAAGACCAGAACACATTGGCCAAGATTGGGGTCAAGCCCTAATCTTCACTTATAGGCATTGGCACGACTGCCTAACTGACAACAAGCGCCAGAGGCTGGTCGATGCGACTATTCCTTAGCAATTCACACTGGTTAGCGTGACTGTCAGCGAATTAAATGCGCTGGCCAAGGTAACTAAGGAAAAATAAAAAACAAAAATAAAAAAAAGGGACCAAATTTGCTATGAATTTTAGACTTGTGACAGTAAGTAGGAGAAAAGAAATAGAACCAAAGGGAAAATGTGAAACTAGAAAAGTTCTCATGAAATCATGAAATCCAAAACAAACAAAATATGGGATCCCCAGCAGAGTCGCCATTTGTGGTGAAGTAAAATTATAAGTGCGGACACGAATGAATTCCTCTAGCTCGATAATGGGTCTAGCCACAACAAATACATTCTATGAAATATTTCCTTAGGTTAGAATCAAACAAGAGGGCCTACATCTTGGTCGCTTATCCTGCTTGATGATGTCCTTGCTTGCTCACCCCAACAATCTCTCGCTTCCTTCTTCAAGCTCCTGAAACAAGTAAACAATAACATCACACAAACATAATTATAAACAAATTGAAATTCAACCTACTTAGCGAGTCAAGATGCATTCAGGCATGAATATATAATATTACAAAACATTTAGGAAATCAATCGATAGTTGCATATATTAATATCAAAGAGAGATTACAACCATTTGTCTTGACGCTGCAATCTTCCTCTGACAAGACTAGGTTCCCACACACTTCTGCTAGCACTCTATGATGGCTTCAAAAAACAATAGTTTAAAGGCTCTTCCCTTTATGCTTCACTCCAAAACCAAACAAACTTCTCCCTCACACAACTAGATGGCTACAACTAGTAATATCTTGCTTGTCTAATCCAAAACAGTATACTCACACTCAACCAAAACTCTAACTATAAGTCTAACATTCACACTAGTTTGTGCTTGGGAAGAAGGGAGGTTTATATAGGAAATATGGATGGGAGAAGGACTCATCCCCTGAGGTAGTTCCATAATTTTTAAGGGAAAGGAGCGCAAACTGTCATCCTCGACCCCATCTGGCCAAACCATTTACCAGACTTCTGTTATGGAGCTTCTAGAGCTGGAAGCTTCAACTCTAATTTAAAAAACTTTCCATAACAGAACTAACATGACGGGAACACAACTCAGTTGCACCAGTCGGTGGAGGGAATAGGGCTAATCTCTTCACATCAGCACGAGGGAGACAAAGGCCATTAGTTCCAGTCTTGTAAACAAGGAAAAATTTTTTTTTCAGGGGAAATGGTGCAAAAGGGAAATGATCTAATCATGGAGAGGGACATAATGGGAGCTTCTCCATGAAGGCAATGCATGCAGGGTTCACCGTAGAGGTCCTCGAGGATCAAGGAACAGGGAGTATAGGGACAGTGATGAAATGTTGTGTAATAGGCACTAGGGGAGTGCGGGGAGGATATCAGGGGTGCAGACGAGGCCGAGGAGGGGGAGGATCTGGTAGAGGTCGAAGGCAAGTTATTTGTTATAATTGTGGAGTGCCAGGACACTACGTGTGGGAGTGTATGAACCAGACACGCCCGTCATGCTAGTATTGTACTCAGTTTGACCACAAAATAGAAGAATGCCCTATATTGATAGCTAAGATGCAGGAGAAGAAGGATCAGCCTCAACAATCTACCCAAATGGTGAGCACCGCGAGGAGGATCCTAATGTGAATATTGTGCTAGGAAGCTGAATGATGAATGGTGATGATAAAGGGAAACTTCCTGAAAAAAGTGGATGGCTACGCAAGGCTCCAGAAAAAGAATTTGGGTTTGACCTAGAGCGCGCGAAGGAAACATTCATGGAAGAAAAGAAAAGTTTCCCTAAAGCCTCTACCTTAGGAAGTCAGGATAAGCTATCTGATGAGGCTGACCCCTCCATGCTTTCCAATTTCTTAGAGAGTTGTATGAAGTTGTTTCACGATAGAAAGGCCATGAAAGGGCTACAATAACTGATAAATAAGTCTTATGGTAAGAAAGGTGCTGTTGAAGGACACCGCACAGTTAAAAAAATAGGCAAACACAAGATGAGAACAGGGTGTGAGATGCGACTCACCGTGCAAATAGGAGACTATGAGTTGGACAAAGTGATTTTGGATCTGGGGTCGGATGAGAATGTTTTACCTAAATAGACATGGGAAAAAATGGGGAGACCCATGCTGTAGTGGTATCTAATTCAATTGAGGATGGAAAACCGACAAAATATTATTCCTATGCAGTAATTACATGGAGTGATCATAGATATAGAAGGTGCGAGCACGCTGGCCGATTTTGAAGTGATAGAGATTGTTGATGACAATAATCCATACCCCACACTCCTGGTAATTGATTGGGCTATCGAAATGAATGGGGCAATCATCTTGAAGAAGTGGACATTGTCATTTGAAAGGACATCTCTCCGCGTTGTAGTCCCATTGGACCTTGCAGAAGGATCACACTATAATGAACTGGTCTGCGATTATGAGGAAAGAGATGATGATTTCGACCAGATCTATAAAATAACAGCATGATATCAAGACTGGGTTAATCTGACAACTGATGGAAGAATTGCATGGGACCACGAAAGTTCTTCTACATCATATTCAGATGAAGAGTTGGAGCATCAACATAATAGGTTGCATGAAGTATCTATGTTGCGCTGTAATATGATGACCAAATCGCTAAACTCTATGTCATCAGAGGTAACAAATCTACCTTATTATGATGGTTTAATTGATGTAGATAAATTCTTGGATACATTTGAAATATAAGTACCTGATAAACATCACTTCCAAGCACTGGATTTTGTGTTGTGCACTACGCCCGCACGGTGGTGGGGTACGCATAAGGACAATTTTGAAGAATGGTGTGAGTATCGAAGAACGATGAGATTACGGTTTGGTCATCCAAAAGTTCAGATAACTAAGAAATATGAGGGGAGAAATGATCCATGCGATAATTTAGCAAAGTGGGCTAAGATTTATGGAACAAAGCTACAGTGGGAATGGGTGCGTTTATTCTGTAACACTTTGAATATAATCCCTATGAAATGGTATTTAGAGGTGGAGCTCCACCATGAAATCGCGAAATGAGATATCTTAAGAGAAGGATTTGTGAAGAACTTCATCTTGGAATATGGGTTCGAAAGCATTGATGAGGCACTGCAGGAGGTTAAGGCAATGATCTTCTGAATACCATCGGATCCTTTGGAATTGATTCAACCAAATTGGAGCACCCAACTATGCCATGCACCAGAATGCTATAATGTGACTGTTGAGGGAGACAATGAGGATTCAAGGAATATTAACATTCCAGAAACAAAAGGTGACCATGAGGTAGAGGGACCGCAGATCAAGAATGCAGAAATCATCGTGCCATTGAAAACTAGGCAAGTAAATTTTGGCATAGAGGCGGAGTCGAAGGGTGTGAAGATTGGGGATTACTAGGATGCTGATACAGTAGATAAAGTCACTGAGTTTCTCCGCGAATATCATGATTTGTTCCCCACAAAATTTTCATACTTGAAAGGCATCATAGGTGATTTATGAGTGATGAAAATAACTCTAAAACCAGATGCGAAGCCTATGAGGTAGAGGCCATAGCGCCCTAATCCCAAATAGAAGGAAAAGGTCTGCTTAGAGCTGGATAAGATGCTTGATGTGGGAATTATTAAACTTGTGGAGGAATTTGATTGGGTGAGCCCAATGGTAATCTAGGAAAAGAAGTAGAAAGGAAAAAGAAGGATCTGTGTAGATCTTAGGAAGCTTAACGATGCCTGTGTTCATGATCCTTTTTCAACACTGTTCACAGACGAAGTACTGGATAATGTTGGAGGGCAGGATGCCTACTCATTTACTAATGGGTTCTTTGGGTACCATCAGCTTAATATCATGCCAGAAGATAAGATCGCGACAAATTGGGGATGTTTCCAGTATGCAGTGATGCCTTTTGGACTTAAATAAGCTGGAGATCTTCTCGCACGTAGTCAATGCGGTGTTCAAAGAATTTATTCATAATTTCTTGGCGGTATATTTTGATGATTGGACAGTGTTTGGGCTAGTAAAGCACCATGTATCCAGTTTGCGCTTGATGTTGGATACATCAGGTATCAGATTGCACTAAACCTGAAGAAGTGCTTGTTCTGAGTCCCTTTTAGAATTTTGCTGGGTCATGTGGTGTGCAAGCAAGGAATAATGGTGGACCCTACTAAGATAATGATAATAATTAATTTGGAGGCGCCAAGAAATGTCAAACAACTACGTCCAATGCTGGGTCATATTGGATACTATCAGAAGTTCATGAAGAGTTATGATCATATTACCCCGTCTATGGAAAAGTTGCTAAATAATGATGCTACATTTTGTTGGAATAAAGAATGTTAGCACAGTTTGGATGTCTTGAAGGAGAAAATGGTCACCATGCTGATCTTGGTATTCCCAGATTGGAAGAAGGAATTCCACGTGCATGTGGATGCTTCATGTATTGCGCTAGGAGAAATGCTAACGCAGGGTGGTGAAGGGGAGATGGATCATCCTATAGTGCTCACAATCAAGAAGTTGTTAAAAGCTTAAAAGAATTATTCAACGAAAGAGGACGAAGGGTTGGCTATGGTGTACACACTATAGAAATTTAGACATTACCTACTAGGCAAACATTTGAAGATGTACACAGAACATTTTGCATTGAAGTATCTAGTCAATAAGCCTGTGTTGGGGGGGGGGGGGGAATATGCAGATGGTTGTTGTTGTTTCAAGAATATGATTTTGAAGTAATTGTGAAACCATGAAGATTGAACGCGAGAATAGACCATATGTCATGCATTGAAACAGGAGAGGAGCCTACCAATTTGGAGGAAGGGTTACTTGATGCATAGATCTTCGTAGCGCGCGTAGTGGGTAATCACTTTGTGGATATTGTCCACTTCTTGGCTATAGGAATGATTCCGGAGGGATATACCAGTCAATAGAAGAAAAAATTGGTGGTGCACGCAATAGACTTTTCAGTCATTGCGGGCCATTTGTATAATATGGGATCGGATGAAATACTTCAACATTATGTGCCTGATTTTGAGTGAAGTAGTATCCTCGCGGAAGCTCATGGAGGATCTGCGGGAGGAAATTATGCAAGAAAAGAAACAACGCAAAAGAAAGAGGCAGTCCTTAAGGCCAGATTGCGGCCTTGGTTGGATGAGGCCTACATAGTCTTCGCCAATATTTAGGAAAAGTTGGAGAACTTGCAGGGTATGTAGCAGAAGATTAAGCAAGATAGTGCAGGACAAACCACAGATCAGATGGTGGAGCAGATCAAGCAAGTAGCCATGTAGAGCATGTCTGAAGTAGTGGTTGCACAAGTGGAGCTGGGGGATATTTGCAACAAGATCTTCTTGCCAGCTGAGTGACTCGAGGGCGAGTCACGATCTTTGTGTTGGGGCCTTGTTGGGATGAGGTTCCCTGGGTTAAGTTTCGGGCAAAAGCCCAAGTTTTATGTAAAGGAATGTAAAGTCTCTGCAAATTGTGGTCGCGGAGCATGCAGATAGTTGAAGAGTCAGAAATGGTTTTACCCTCTTTTGTGTAAGTTAAGTGGCCTTTTTGAATAACTACCCATGGTCTGCAGACCATGGGATTGTATAAATATGTGTGCCTTAGAGAGTCTAAAGAGGATATAGAGGAAGAAGATGAGTGTAATGGGTCAATAGAAGGAAGATCGTAGAAGTCTTGGAGGAGGAAAAGGCTCTGCAGCTGTGTATGCAAAGTCTTAGAATAAAGTCTGCAACTGAGTGTGAAGACCCCTGTAGCTGAGTGCGTAGGGAATTCTTGAGTCTGTAAGCTGAACTGAATATTAATAAAGAAGATTATTATAGAAATTCCTGTGTTTTACCTATCTATTTTTATTATGTATGAATGCGCTTTATGCTGCGATAAATGATGGGTTTATAAAATAATGATGTATTAATGTGCAAATTTACTCGATCTATATTGTTATAAGAATGCAATTGATGTTAAAGGTTTACACGAAGATTATATCATTGTATGTTAGAGTTATCGACACTTAAAACAGATCTCAGTAAACACTGGGGTAAGAGTAATATTTTATGCACGTAAGTAGTTGATTTACCTATTCAGGGTCTGCGAAAGCCAGTCGTAGACCTTCGCAGAGGTCTAGAGGCTGATTAAAGGAAGCCACATCGATAAGCCATAAAGGCTTATTGATCTGCATGTAGGTAGATCTAGGGCACAAAACGACATCACGCTGATCTCTGGGTGCAGAAACTTGGTTCCAGCATCCCCCCATATTGGTTCGGGTGAGACTTCAATCTGAACTCCACAGATTGATGCCAAATGGGCCAGTAGTGTATGGATTTGTTTGGCGCAACTAACTTTGAACCTGGGTTAGGACCCGCTAAGCCAACAATTTCAATTTAGTTTATCTTTTCAATTTTGCAATCAATATTAAAGCTTGAAAAACAAAACAAAAATACTCCTTTCATGCCTCATAGGAATAGTGATAACTTAGGAGAATTCCTGCCAAATACCCCCACCACTTCAAACAACCAACCTTCCCTCTTCTTCAGTGGCTATGAATTAGAGGACCCCTTAGGCAAACAACCAGAGACTTTTGAAGAGCCTCTAGTTGAAGAAGAAGAAACCATTCCAACTAACATAATGGTTGAAAATAGAAATGAAAGGGGAGATAGGGAAGTAATTGAGGGTTATTTTCCCATGAGAGAAGCTAATGGGGGTTCCAAGATGAAAAACATAAGCCCCTCTACTCTTCCTCACTTCCATGGCATGACCTTAGAAGATCTAGATACTTTTTTGTTCGAATTTATTGTCATATGCATAACTTATGATTACACCTCTGATGATCAGAAGTTGAAATTATTCCCATCCACTCTCGAGGATACAACCCTGTGCTGGTTCATGGGTTTACCTAGGGATAGTATCACCACCTGGGCTTAGATGCAACAAGCTTTCAACAACAGGTATAGGGACTACTGTAGGTCCAAAGATACCAAAGAGGAAATTTTTAGAATGACCTTGGGACATGATGAGTCCTTAGAGGATTATGAGGAAAGATTCCAGCTCAGCTATAAAAGGGTCAGGTGCATACTTGACCCTGTGGCACTTAAGTTAGTCCTTCTCAGGGGGATCAGGGAAGATCTCCTAGAAACCCTAAACCTGTTATCAGGAGGGGACATCTACCAGCTACTATATGATGATATCAAGACTATTTTCAAGAATTATTCTAGGGCATCTAGAAATAAGGGTAGGGCTAGTCAAACAATGACCAGTGCATCCTCTTCCAACACATCCATAAAAAGTGAAATTGGGAATATGTTGGAATACTTTAAGAGTGAAATGATGCAAACCCTTGCTCTGCAGATGGACACTATACAAATCTAAAGGAAGAATGAGGAAGTAGAGAGAGAATTAGCCATATTATGTCCTCAATGCATAAGGAAGCACCCTATGAATGAATGTCCATTTGAACCTTATAGAAATCTTCTTGGTCTTTGAGGAAAATCACTCTATGGAAAAGTGCCCTTCTTTGCCTGGATTGAAATCTATGTATCAAGGAACCAAAAGCGCGACTGAACAACTTTACTATCTTAATCAAAGGACGCCTCATGGACCTCGACCACACTAGCAGGGCATGGAAGGACCATCCTATTCATATTACAACCCTAATCAAAGCACATCCATTCCCCCTTGGTGTCCCCCAGCTCATCCTTCTTGGTCTACACCTTCTCCCTAGTATTTTTCACCTCAATACCATTCCTAGTTGCCCAACCAACCATTTCAACCATATAGTCCTCCAGAACCTCAGTGGAATGTACCACCCCAGGGGTGGAGGCCTCCATATAAAAATTCTCCAGCATTATTGCCTTCACGTCCATCTCAACCACAACTTTTACACCCTGATCCACCTAAACAACCTCAGATGCATGTCCAACCAGACCCAAACTCGAACAAAAGATATGAACAATAGGTCTACAGTGGAGAGACATCCTACCCTACTTATGTTGTGGAAATTCATGAAATTAACCTTAGCTCTGGGAGGGTGCTCCCAGATAACCAACCTCCATCTCCACCTAGGGAGAGTGAGGAGGAAAGAGAGGAAAGTATGCCTAGATTAAATCCACCACCCTTTCCTGAAATATTAACCCATCCAGTCCATCATACCCCATAAGAAACTAAACTTCTCAGTGAATTTAGAAATCTATGTGTCAAAATCCCACTTCTCCAAGCTATTAAAGATGTACCCATTTACAACAAGGTAATTAAATAGAAGTGTTTCAAACATCCACGAAGGTGAAAAAGAGACACCCCTACCATCAATGTCATTGGACAACTGTCCGACTTAATGTTGTGGTGGGTAATTTTCCCGAAGTATTTAGACCTGGGAGCCCTATATTAGATGTACACATCAATGGCACCATTGTCCCCCATACCTTTATTTATCTTGGGGTTGCCATCAATGTAATGAATAAAGACACTATGCTCAAGCTAAATCTCCAGGGATCATTAAGGAAGACCATGACAGTCTTTTAGCTTGCAGACTGATCCACAATAACCCTTGAGGGTATTGTTGAGGATGTGATGGTCTTAATTGATTCCTAGGAATACCCTGTGGACTTCTTAGTTCTCTAGCCAAAGACCAAATTTAATGGTTATCCTCTCATCCTTGGGAGGCCTTGGTTAGCCACTGTTGATGCCTACATAAGCTGTAGGGCTGGAAATATGACTATAGAAAATGGGCATCAATCCAAGTAGTTGGTCCTGTACCCTCCTGCTCAGCCATCTCTAGAACATGAATTACCTTTATCGCTAGAAGAGGAGGACAAAGATGAAGTATACTCCTCCTAAATATATAACCTAGAAACTACCATAGGAGGAGGACAACCTGATGAAGATGATTTGATTGAACACATCCTCCAAAATCAAAATCCCAAAACCATGTCTCTGGAGGAAGTAGTGAAGGAAACCAAGGACAACCATTGGATTGATCTATGCTTAGTTGAATCAAACCCTACTCATGTCAAGACAATATAATTCAACCCTAAAAGAGCATTGAAAATTAACCCCTCTCTCTCTGTACACCAAGAAGAAGAGTTATGTAATATGCTACGAGAACATTTGGATGCCTTTTCTCGGAATTACAAATAAATGAAGGAAGTGCACCCCTTGGTGTGTACTTGCCACATTTACATCAAGGAAGGTTGCAAACCAATCTAACAACCCCAAAGGAGAATGAATCCATCTCTCAAATAAGTAGTCAAAGAAGAGTTGCAGAAGTTGTTGAATGAAGGATTCATTTACCCTATCTCAGACATTGAGTGGGTGTCTCCTCTTGTGTTGGTTCCGAAGAAAAATGGAAAGTGGAGGATTTGTGTCAATTACCGAGAGCTAAACAAAGACACAAAGAAGGACCATTTTTCTCTACCTTTCATTTACAAAGTGCTAGATGGTATGGTATGAAAGAAGTTCTTCTCTTTCTTGAATGGATTCAATAGGTATAATCAAATCCAGATCAACGTAGAGGACTAGGATAAAACCACCTTCACCTTTCCTTGGGGTAAATTCACTTATAGGGTCCTTCCTTTTCGTATATGAAATGCCCCTGCAACTTTCTAGAGAGAATTCCAGTGTATCTTTGCAGATATAGTCCATGATGCAGTAGAAATTTATATGGATGGCTTCACACCCTATGGGTGTGATTTCTAGGAGGCTCTCTCTAACCTGGGCAAGGTGCTAAAAAAAAGAATTGAAATGAACTTATCCCTTAGTCCTAAAAAGTGTGAGTTCTTGATGACTGTAGGGCTATTCTAGGCCACTCAATATCCCAGGAAGGACTACAGGTAGACCCAAATAAAATAGCCATCATCAAAAGGGTCCCAACTCCACAGAAGCATAGGGATATTAGAAGATTTTTAGGTTTAGCTGGATACTATAGGAGATTTATAAAATATTTTAGCAAGTTAGCTTTTCCCTTATTTGGGTTATTGTCCAAAGATTGTGAATTCATATGGTCAGAAAGCTACCAGGAATCCCTGGACACCCTAGAGGACAAGTTGACTACTGCACCGATTCTCTAAGGCCCAAATTGGGCTATTCCTTTTCATATTCATGTCGATGCATCTAATAAAGCTATAGGAGAAAATATAGGCCATATAGATGAAAAGCTACCTTATTCCATTTACTTCATCAGTGAGAATATGTCGAAAGATGAGTTAAACTACACAGTAACTGAAAAAAGATCTCCTAGTTGTTCTACATTCATTGAATAAATTTAGACATTACATTATTGGTTACCAGACATTTGTACATACCGACCATGTTGCAATTACATACTTGATGAATAAACCTAATGTAAATGCTCAGATTATTAGATGGTTACTTTTATTGCAACAACTTGTTTTAACTATTATTGATAAGGCTAGCAAGGAGAATGTAGTTGCATATTTTTTATCGAGATTTACTTTTCCTGTAGGGGAGGAAGGAATGGTTGATGATCAATTACCAAAGAACATTTATTCTCCATTTCAGTTCTCTCTCCATGGTTTACTGACATAGAAAACTAATTGGTATCTGCACAATTCCCTCCAAATTTGTCCTCCAAGGAAAAGAGCAGAATCATAAGAAAAAGCGCCCCATTCCCTTGGATTGGGGGCAATCTCTTCAAGCTAGGTCCAGATCAAATTCTGAGAAGATGTTTCTGGGAGGAATTCTTCAAAATCCTTCTGACCTATCATGATGGGCCTTGTGGATGTCACTTTTCAGCTAAAAGAACAACATTCAAGGTACTACAAGCTAGTTATTACTGGCCCACTCTTCACCAAGATGTAAGGAGTTGTACCATCCAGTGTGATTAGTGCCAAAGGATGGGGAAACCTACCCCAAGGGATGAAATTCCTCTGCAACCTCATGTGACTTTCGAGCCATTTGACAAGTGGGGCATGGATTTCATCAGGCCCATTAGCCTTCCATCCAGATAGAAGTAGTACATCTTTGTGTGCATTGAGTACTTAACAAAATGGGCTAAAGTCAAAGCCATCAGAGTAGCAATAGAAGAAAAATTGGTTGAACTATTAAGGGAGAATGTATTTATAAGTTTAGGTACCCTAGAGAGTTGATCACTAATCAAGGTAGTCAATTTACATCTCGCATGATCGAAAATTTGTTAAGCCAGCACAATATCAAGCACAGAAAATCCACCCCTTACCACCCACAAGCTAATGGGAAAGTGGAGGTAACCAACCAAGCATTGGAAGGCTTTCTGACCAAGGTGATTAGCAGTAGTAGAAAGGATTGGGTAGATAGATTAGTTGAGGCAACCTAGGCCTACAATACCACCTGAAAGACCACCACTGGCTTCATTCCTTATGAGCTGGCATATGGGAAGAAAGCCCTGCCGTCCATTGAATTTGAATCCAACGCCTTAAGGATGTAAACAAAACTAGATCTAGATATCACAAGGGCACAATAGGAAATATTTCTCCAGCTGAATAGGTTAGATGAATTTAGGATGCATGCTCTCCTGCACACAGAAGTGACTCAAGTTCAAAGGAAGATCTGGCATGACAAGAATATAAAAGACAAACAGTTTCAAGAAGGTGATTGGGCAATGTTGTATGATTCCCTATATAAATATTTCAAAGCCAAGTTAAGGACTAGATGGTTAGGGCCCTATGTAATAAAAAAGTGTCATGATAATGGTGTTGTTCAAATAAGAACCATTGATGCAGAGGCTATCCCTTTGCTTGTTAATAGGTACATATTAAAAATATAAAAAAACCCTTATCAAATTAGGAATTAATCAATAGCATCAGCAAGATAGTGATGGTGTTTGAGCAAGTCTCAACTTCTACCTCACCAAGTCCTTGAAAAAAAATAAAAAAAATAAAGAGACTCAACTAAGAACCTCCATGAGGCACCTGATTACAACTGTTGGGTTGAAAAACTCTCAAGGCAGCCCAAGAGTTTAAAAAAAAAATAATAATAAAATATCTCTGGGTGAAAACCTCTTTTGAGGCACCCAGGGTAGGCAACTAGGATGAAAATCTCCTTGGAGGTAGACTAGTTGCTTGTCAAAAACAAAGAGAAAATATACAAAAATGACAATTCTATTTTGGAGGTCTGCAAGAGGAAGATAAGCACAACATATAGAGGACACTGGGCCCTACAAAAAATATGTTTTGCTTCACCCATCTCATATCCTCCATTATCCCCCTAGTCTTCCATCTATACTCCAAGCTAGATCATTTCAAGCAGTCTTGTGTTTTCTACAGGATTCCTTGTAATACTACAGGAGTTTCTGGTAGGACTTACAAGAGATCTTGAAAACGAAAACAAGAGCAGTCCAATGGCAAGGTGGTGACGCAAGACTGTGTTTGAATGTAAAAAAAAACCATTTACCTCACCACACCCCAACCAATACCTTTCATGACCATGCCGCCCCTATATCCATCAAAGAAATCAAGTTCAAAGAAAAAAATTATAAAAATAAAAAAAAAAGAAAAATCAAAAAGAAAAAAAAAAGAAGAAAAGAGGAGGCATACCAAAAGTGGCATCCCTCACTTTCCATTCCATAACCTCATTCTCCACTCATTTCAACACCCTTCTACTTCAAAGATGAGCAAAATCGTGAGAGTTTAAGGGAAAGGCAACTACAGGATATCTTGTAGATATCCTGTAGGAAATCCTGTAGCAGCCTATCCAACAAAAGAGACCACAGAAACTACATCCATCATCAGCACATGGACTACAAGGATGAGAAGGCTCCTCCAGAGGTGAGCAATAGCAGGGAGATTAGAAACAACAAGGTACAACACCTGTACATCATCAAAGGAACAAGTCATCAGAAGAGGAAATATGCAGTTGAAAATGTGCAGCTCGAAAAGAACAGAAAATTAGCACCACTCTCCAACATGCATCATCAACGAAGCAAAGGACCCACATGTATGTCATCTTACCAATACTCCCTCATAAGTACGATATGATTAAACTATAGGAATAATGCAGGAGTTGATTTTATAAGTGAACGTAGCCAGTCAACTTGGCCACCCTCACTCAGATAACGAGAAGAAAAGGGTTAAACCACTACATACATGGCAAGTTCAAATCAAAGGAAAAAGGGAAATGAATCCAAAAATGGTTTAGTTATGGAGAATAAGAGTGGGAGATGATTATGAGGTAAGGTGATATGATGAACTAGAAGTGGGACCAATGTTACAGAAGAAGGTACACATACTCGACCAACCAACACATCACCCAACACAATCATCCATAAATAGAAATAAACATTGACTCCCATACAAAGAAGGCAGAGGCAACTTTGATGAGTCATCTAAAGAAGAGGTTACTCTCGGCATTCTTGAAATAACACCTACAGGAAATAGTCAGCACCTACTGCAAGCAGGAAACCTACAAGATACAGAGAGATTAGCATACATAACTATCAATGGGAACTAAAGGCAATCATGTCAAGGGTTATCATCACCAGAACATAGAAAAGTGAGGTAGGTGCCATACCTTCTATGTTTTCTATTTAAAAAGAATAAATCCTCAATTTGATTAAGAATTTGCAGTGCATATAAGGATAGAAAGATTGCTTTGCATGTCAATAAAGGTTAAAATACAAAACTTCCTCATGTTATAGACATTTTTGTGCCTCGCATCATGGAGCATGAAATGTCAATAATCACAGGGATCCTCAGTCCCTAAACATGTTGTTCTTACCCCTAAAAGAACAAGGTCATCAAACAACAGCACTTCCAATCAGTTCTCCACCTGAAAACACTTCAAAACAGGCTTATTTTGGATCATGTCAGCTGCTCCACTGAGCTTCTGCGCTGGAATGCAACTGTCCCTCCTTGTACCTGCGCTGGAAGTCAAATTTAATGAAGGCTACCTGCGCTGGGCGAGATTGGCCAAGTGGCACAGTCATTCTGCAAGGTGTCAACTGCCCAGGAAGCTTCCAAACTGACACTTGGTTCATGAGATTCGCCCTGTGATGAGTAAGAGGTACTTGATCACCATGTGTAAGCAAGGATCTCCAAGTGGACTCAAGGACTGAAGTTTAACTGAAGAGGGAGAGGATACAAGGCAGCTTCATGTCAGTCTCAAGCTGACTCATCCTCTCTTCTTCTCTCCTATATATAGAGCTCTTCTATGAGGTCTAAGGAAGGCTGGAATTTTGTGTAAAGCAAGGAGGTGCTGTTGGTTTACAGTTAGAGCTATTGGGTGATTGTTTTACTAGAGGTGAAGAGGAGAGTTCTTGCTGCTGGGGAGGTGCTGCTGGATTGGAGCCATCATTGGTTGTAACCTTCTCAGAACCCTGTTACTTCTATCAATAAAGTTTTGCATGTTCTCCTATATACTTGTATTGCATTGATGTATTGTATTTACATGTATATTTGATTCATCCTAATCCATGCTTCAGTTATGAGTACATGTATCTTGTAGTTTGCTCTCTTGTTTTGTGCAGGATCTGTGTGTAGCTGGACCGGCAAAGAGAGCAAGGAGCTGGGAACAAGAGACAAAGAGAGAGGACAAGGATCGACTAAGCGAAAGACACCAGGTTGGTTGGCCTTCTTTTCATTCTCTCTGTACTTTCATAAAGGAAATCATCAAAGCTTTACTTTCAGTTGTTGCTAAAGACTGTCACCTTTAGAGTAGGGATAGGGTCATCCGCATCGGATACTTTTCCCCACAACAAACTGGCGACTCCGCTGGGGAACCCAGTATCTTGTTGGTGTTTGTAGTATTTTGCTGTTCATTTCTTGAAGAAAAGAGTACCAAATCGAAAAGCTTTTGACTATATCAAAAGCAAAGTAGAGGGTCTGCTACTCTTGCTCATTTGCTGAGCAAATTCAAGATTTAAAGAGCTTATCTACAAAAGACTCTATACTCTTTGTGATAGATCTTCATCCTCTTGATCATCCCTTAGCCTGTACTTGACCTATAGCTTTTTATTTCAGCAAAAACAGTGCATTTTTGAGCTTTTTATGACCCGGAAAACTTTGTAGACGTAACTCTCGTGTCCCAGAGCAGGCTGTCCACAGGCAGTCTGCATTACAACGCAGGTACTCCCTTCGGGAACTGCGCTGAGAGTCAAACTGACAGACCAGAGCCTGCGCTGGTCCAGTTAGCCATTGTCTTGCTCAGCTTTCCCTTTGTGTCTTGGCCCTGTTTTCACTGATTTTTAGCTGATTGCTTGCTGGTCATTGTACTTGCTGTAGACCACTTCTCCTTGACATTATTCCGCCTCAGTTGTGTGATGAAACTGTGAATGTTCTTTCAGTATTTCTTGTTTCAGTTACAATTTCCCATTGTGAAAAGCGAACCAGTATAGCTGTGACCTCTTAGATCCTGAACTGTAAAAGTGTCTTTGTGATCTTATGAGCTAGTTTTATTACTGTTCATGGCTGTTTGAGTTTGTTTGCTTTTCATTTCATGGTTTGAATCTATACATTTCCTGTGTTTTAAACAAGTCTATCATAAGGTGTCTTTTTGATTGTGGACAAGCTTGTTTATTTCTACTTGAAATTAGATTCAAAATTATACAACAGTTTCCTTTCTGTCTAGCATCAACATTAAGGATAACGAAAAGAAATACATGCATTGTGCATTTTGCATTTGACTGTATGCTTGACGATTTAGGAAGATGTGCATTTTAGTGTGTGTTCTATGATCTGTGGAAAAAGTTGTGTCTTTCTTTTCCCTCAGTAGATTAAGGTTTTCAAAGTTGAAAGATTGAAAAGATTTGCTTCTCATTCTTAGATTGCATATAGGAAGTTGTATATATACATCTCGTGGCGAACCTGAAAGGCAAACTGTTAAGAAAGATCAACATTAAAATAAACTCAATTTACATAAAAACGCTTTGGAATTTAACGCAAACATCTAGAGGTCTAGGTAGAGACGTGTTCCGGCGTCGTTAAACATAGTGACTGTCGATCTCTACGAAGGTGGGTGATTCCTCCTGAGAGTCGGTGGCACTAACACGGACTTGTGCTCCCGCGTACCGTCGCGTATATTGGGAGACCCCTATAGGCTTTTATCCTTTATCCTTAGGAAACCGTGTCGGCCGCCCTACTGATCGCGATGCAGTGAACACAGCATTCACGAAGATCGACCACCCGTACCGTAAAATGTATTCTGTGGTTTCGCGAAAGGTTTGGCACACCCTCTGCCTAGATCTCCAGAGCAGTTTCTTTTGGCCTTTTTCAAACTCTATAACTGAAAAAGTCCAACCGAGCATTTGTCACTTCGGGCTCGTTAAAACATCGAAGGCGACTAGAGTCATCTTTAGCTTTTTCTCGACTCTTAAAACATGAAAAAGCAAGTTTGTGTCTAAAAGCGTCGTTAATAAAATTTATTTTAAGCGGAACATAATCACCTATTATTCCCACGTTGATCTTTCAGTTGAAAAGTATGGAGCCCACCAACCAAGGAAGTAACCTTGGCGGAAGTCCAAATCCCTTCTCCTCTTGGGGAGATGTTGGTGCGTCTCATATGGCTACATTGTCACTTCCAGGGTTGACAATCGGCCTCCCTGTATGGCTCTTTTCAACTAATGTAGTCCAGATCGCCACTAATCCTGAGCAGTCGAATCAACAGTCAGAACAATCTAGAACTACCCACCAGCCTTCCACTTCTTATGATACTTCCTCTGATCCTTCATCTTCCCAAGGTAGAGCCGGCAAAAGTCAGCCTCCCAAGGAGAAGAAGGAAAAGAAGAAGAGAGAAAAGAAGCAGAAGGAGCCTCTGGCGAAGGCGACTGGGGGCAAGCAGAAGAAAGCTGACAAAAACCCACGCACTGCACCGACCGGGCCTAAATCGCCATGTGTCATTTGCAAAGGGATCCACTTCCATCGTGATTGTCCTTGTATTCCCCGGATACTAAGGGACTGGTCCCCAAGGTTGCACAATCCGGTAGCATCAACCTCTGGTTGTCATGTTGATTGCAATCCGTCAACTAATGAGAGTGAAGGACGAAGAAGGGGACCAAGATCACCCTGTCTATTGTGTGAAGGCAATCATGCCATCCACAAATGTCCATTCTTAGATGAGGCAAAGAGAGTTTTGGAAGATCGTCCGGTATCACCGTTACGACTTCCTCCTGGATACCAAAAACTCGTGCCTAATCCCTCGATAGTTGAAAATCCAGCTGGCCCACTCAAGTGGTCAGCTGAAGTGTCGGTCATTGAGAATGAACCTACTGAATCCAGACCAGACGAAAGTCTAAAGGTCGAAACGGCAGTTGACCCGGTTCTTCCTTCAGAGGTTCTATCGTCCAATGACTCCGTCATTGAAGATTCGTCTTCAAATGACACCGTCGCCGAAGAGTCGTCTTCATGCGACACCCTCACTGAAGAGAATAAGGATGACACCATCCAGGTTCTTTTCATCAGCACCGACTCCGATGAGCGTCAGGGCAATGTGCCCATTCCTTTATCATAGGAAGGAACATCATCAGAGTCATATCCGGCCGTATATTCGGTCCCACCACCAAGCAACCTGGTTGTATCCTTTGATTGGAATCAACTAGGCAGACCCCGGTTACCAGCCAGTGTACCATTCAGAATCATTGTCCAGATCTATAGAATGATCATGGCTGGTACTATCATTGATGAAGGGGCGTCTGTGAGTATCCTTTCCTCTGTTGCTTGGAAAGCACTGGGTTCCCCAACGCTTTTACCTGAGTTGAGAAATCTCTCAGGTTTTGATAAAGGAACCAGTCGACCATTAGGGATCCTCCCTAATGTACCTGTTACATTGAAAGGGAAGACCGTCGAGATGAACGTGATGGTCATCCAAGGACCTTTGGATTATAACCTACTCCTTGGGCGGGACTATATTTATTGCATGGGAGCGATAGTCTCCTCACTCTTTAGAGTAATGTGTTTTCCACACGAAGGAAGGGTGGTCAAGCTCGTAGACCAACTTTCGTTTCCGGGATCTCGCATCGCAAATAGTCAAATACCATTCCTAAATGGTCTGTTCACACAAGATTCACCTCCACCCCCAGTCCTTCTTCCCGATGAGTGCGAGTGATTCGGAAAGAAAGACTGGAACCCAGGGGGCATGCACCCTGGTCTGCTTCGGGCAGAAGAAACCCCGGGTATAAGGAAGAATTTCCGCAGAAGAATATGACTAGTCCGTACCCCGTCCGTAGGAAGTGGGGTTGTTCTGGAATAATAATCTTTTGTTAAAGTTATGTGTTTGACCAAAGAGTCATTCACCTTTGTCTAAAAAAGTGGGCAATACCCAAGTAGGAATTCCCCTATCGCAACGAATAGTAACCATCTTTGAATTCAAGCCTCGCCCATTAAAACATATGTTTTGAAGGATAAGCAGGGGCAGCCTACAAAGTAGGAGACTATATTATTGTGACAGAGGGTAACCATCTTTGGGCAACCCAATGATAGACACCGCCGAAGAAAGAGATTGATTTGCGGCAGCAAATCGAACCGTCTTTGGAATAATAAGAAAGAGGCAAGCCTCCCTCAATAATACCAATGTTTTATCTTTGAGTAGTGTTCTTCCATTGTCACAAATAGCTGTTTGTTAAAAGTGGGCCGACGGGAAGCCTGAGTACTGCGTAAGACCCCTTAGAATAACGAGAAGACAAGTATCGTTAACATTAGATTGGCAAGATGACAAGTAACTGTGAACACCCAAAGAAAAGCAGAAGTAGGGGAGAGGAGGGGCAGCCTCGAAATTCTATCCTATACCTGGGGGCATGCAAACCTTCTGGAGTGCAAGCTAGGGGCGGTTATTTATCTGGTTTTAAGATTAGCCGTTTCCAAACTTGCATGAAAGAAGCCTGTGGGGCAAAAGTAAAATTTGCCAAAAGTGAGCATAGCTGTGGTAAGGCATAAGCTCTATAAAAATTGGTCCTTACGGGAGGCGTTCTTTTTATGACTGGTATATCGAGCAGTTTTAGCATATAGTTCATGCTCGTTAAAAAATAAACGCAAAATTCGAGCAGTTTTATGACTGAATCTATGCTCGTTAAAAAAAATAGAAAAGTGTGAGCAAAGTTTTTTCCGCCAAAGTTCAAGCTCATTAAAAAAATGAACCTATCTCGGTAAATAACCATTGCGATCGTAAATTTATAAGCCTTAAAAGCCTTGGTCGTGTTTTCATCCATCACCTCCATTTCATTTGGCCGGTCGTTCACCCCCATATGTGTGTTTACCCTTTTTGAGGAACAGCTGCGAAGAGTGATTTCACCTAGCCATCCTTGTGACACTACCGTGATTGGAAAATTCCAATTTGTACCTGGAATCAATTGCTATCCCTGTTTATCACTCGTTCCTCAAGAGACGAGTCTTCTTTGAGCTCTTTTCATTGACTCGTAAAATATGAAAAGTTTGCTGAGTTTTGGCCTTCCAGCTCGTTAAACGACCGGAACGCTATCCCTCATTTAGACTTTAATCTTTTTGGACCTGAGGGATTATTACACAAAAAGATCGAGCGCTTGTCTTGTTCGGCTCGTTAAAAGTACCGAACGCTCATCCCTTCTGTATTGTTTTATACTTTTTCGGACTTAAGGGATTAGATGACGAAAAAGGAATTATGGAGTTAACTTTCTGTACCTTTTCAGACTCTCTAAAAATGAAAAGGACCGAGTTTTCTTTGTCGTTAGACTCGTTAAAATGATTAAATAGCGACAAACTTGTCTTTAGACGAGAACGAGTTTCCCTATCGCTAGGCTCGTTAAATCATAGTGATGGGCTTGCCCGAAGGGCAGGTTATAGAACAAGCATATGTTATCCTCCTCAAGCTTGACAAAAATAAAGAGGTACTGGTCAGAAATGACTGGGGAAAAATTGGGAGAACATCAAAGTTTAATGGTAGCAAGTCACTCTTGAACATGACACTTTTCCTCCGTACCACATCGGGTTGGGTTGTTTCATTCACCGGTCTCATCGCCATGGTCCTCGCCAAACCATCCGCATTTGGGGTAATGCTACCGATCCATCGCATCAGTGTCGTTATATGTTCAAGAGGGGTCATTCTGAAAGTGTCAACCGTGTCCCATCCACTGCCATACATTATCCTTCATCCATTCATGATCGCCACCCTGAATCATATGTCACAGTTTGTTTTCACCTCCACTAAAATCATTAGCTCCGTTCCGTGTCATTGATGTGGGATTCATTAAGGCCCTCCTTTGACGGATCGCTTCTTGTCAACTTCAGCTCATTATCCAAGAAGTTGATCTAGGAACACCCCCATCAGTACTTTGAAGCTTGCATGCCTCAATGGCAAGTTTCTCACTTCCGGCGACAGGTATACATCAATGACCTTCGACCAGAAGATTTTGCGTGGCGTTTGACGCCAAGTCCTTTATTCACGCCACGTGAATTGTACTGCAGTACCTTGAGGGTCATCGTCATTATTGGTGATTCCTCTCGCGCTTGTTAACGGTTTTCATTATTGACCGGTAATCAAGCGATGTCTTTCCATGTTCGACTTCAACGAAATTCTCACATGGATCGACTTGTACTTAGAGTGAAGATCGAACGAGTTTGAAGACCCCGGATCTAGTTTCATCCATCCGGGCTGCGATACATATTCAGGAAATATAAAAGCATTTATCATGTACATCATTGCAACAGATGATCATCCTACTCAAAGGATGATAATTTCAGCAGAAAATTATCAGTCTACCTTCAGACGATCGTCTGTCATATGTACCAAAATGTATTTATAAAAGCTGAGCATGGGAATGCCCGCCTCAGCTAGATCATGAAAATAGAATGAAAAATAATGTATTGTATTGTATTGTATTACAGGGCGCCTCCTCAGCACTGGAATGAACTTCGGACCCTCTAGATAAAGCATTTCACCCGATAAACGGCCTCATACTTTAGGGGGCAACTGTTATAGACATTTTTGTGCCTCGCATCATGGAGCATGAAATGTCAATAATCACAGGGATCCTCAGTCCCTAAACATGTTGTTCTTACCCCTAAAAGAACAAGGTCATCAAACAACAGCACTTCCAATCAGTTCTCCACCTGAAAACACTTCAAAACAGGCTTATTTTGGATCATGTCAGCTGCTCCACTGAGCTTCTACGCTGGAATGCAACTGTCCCTCCTTGTACCTGCGCTGGAAGTCAAATTTAATGAAGGCTACCTGCGCTGGGCGAGATTGGCCAAGTGGCACAGTCATTCTGCAAGGTGTCAACTGCCCAGGAAGCTTCCAAACTGACACTTGGTTCATGAGATTCGCCCTGTGATGAGTAAGAGGTACTTGATCACCATGTGTAAGCAAGGATCTCCAAGTGGACTCAAGGACTGAAGTTTAACTGAAGAGGGAGAGGACACAAGGCAGCTTCATGTCAGTCTCAAGCTGACTCATCCTCTCTTCTTCTCTCCTATATATAGAGCTCTTCTATGAGGTCTAAGGAAGGCTGGAATTTTGTGTAAAGCAAGGAGGTGCTGTTGGTTTACAGTTAGAGCTATTGGGTGATTGTTTTACTAGAGGTGAAGAGGAGAGTTCTTGCTGCTGGGGAGGTGCTGCTGGATTGGAGCCATCATTGGTTGTAACCTTCTCAGAACCCTGTTACTTCTATCAATAAAGTTTTGCATGTTCTCCTATATACTTGTATTGCATTGATGTATTGTATTTACATGTATATTTGATTCATCCTAATCCATGCTTCAGTTATGAGTACATGTATCTTGTAGTTTGCTCTCTTGTTTTGTGCAGGATCTGTGTGTAGCTGGACCGGCAAAGAGAGCAAGGAGCTGGGAACAAGAGACAAAGAGAGAGGACAAGGATCGACTAAGCGAAAGACACCAGGTTGGTTGGCCTTCTTTTCATTCTCTTTGTACTTTCATAAAGGAAATCATCAAAGCTTTACTTTCAGTTGTTGCTAAAGACTGTCACCTTTAGAGTAGGGATAGGGTCATCCGCATCGGATACTTTTCCCCACAACACCTCACCTACCAGAATTCTTGAACTATATCCACCTAAACCTCAAGAATTACCAGAGAAATATGGCAGGAGGTTTCAATAATAGGGAACCCACCAACACAGCAAGAATCCAACATCGTCCTCCTATGGTGGAAATGTTTACAAGGGATCAATGGATTGGGTTCTTTGAGAAGATGAGAGGATACGATGATGATGTGGCTAGATAATTTTCCATGTCACTCATACCCCTCACTAGAGCAAGTTCCACTATTGTAGAAGGGTTTGTTAGTAGGAATTACCCACAAGGTTATAAGAAGGGTAACTACACTCCCACTAGGGTTGCAATGGAGAAAAGAGGACAAGACTAACAACACCCTTGTAAAGAAAATATTCTTTTTGGATGGAGAAGAACCAATTGAAGACAAAAATCAAGTTAGAAGGGAGATAATTCCATATCCTTGGAATGAGGTGAGTTACCAAATCATCAAGTATATTAACTGTAAAGGTAGATACAATGTAGTGTATGGATACCACTTTAGAATCCTCCAAGAATTGAGAATTGGAGAGAACACACCTCTTCATAACAAGCTTAGAATACCTTATTTTCTCTTACAATCAATGATAGATATGAGCATCAAGCTACAAGAAGGGAAACAACAGCAACTAGCCCATCATGGGTTGATCAATCTCATCCTTGAATATGCTCTACACAATTTAAGAATCCACATTGCATGGTCAACATTTGTAGACATGCAGGAAGAAGGAGAAATTCAAGCCATTGAGTATGACAAAAGCCCTAATGATAGTGAAGGAGTAGAAGAAACAGAGGATGACAAGGAAGAAAATACTGAGGAAGAAAATGAAGAAGAAACAAAGGAGGAAACAAAAGAAGCACCAAATGAGAAAAATGAAGAAAAAAATTAAGAGAAAGAAGAAGAAAAAGGATACAAATAAGAGGATGAAAAAGGAAGTGGAAAAGAGGATGAAGGATAGAAGGATGACCATAATTCTGCAACACAAAGCAAGGAAGAAGAAGAATCACCAAGAGTGTCTTTAGAGCCTACAGAGAAAGAGGCAAGAACTGCTCTAACTGCCCTAAGTACGTCTATCAAATCAAAGGGAAAGAGACAAATACAAACTCCACTTTACCTCAAGACAAGAAATAGCACTAGGATTAGATAAGGGAGACCTCAAACCCCTACAAAAACTCCAATTGTCATAGAGGACTCACCAAAACAACAAGAGAAAGTATTCCCTCTAGGGAAAAAGGAAGGAGAAGGAACATCAAAACAAGCTTCTCCCAAGTTTCCAATCACCTATGTTAGGATGCCTATCACCAAGTCAGCCTCAACAAAAGGAAAAGGCCTCCTACAGGTGACACAATCAGACCTATAAGAAGCATAAACAATCCTATAGGAAACCCTGTCAAACCTACAGGAAATAAAGAAAAGATACCAGGAAGGAATTACTCAAGAAGAAATAGAGGAAGAGGCTTAGGAAATGAAGGAACCTAGTCCACAACCAAACCTCAGCTCCTACTACAGATTCTTTGAAGGAGGTACAGTGATGCCACATAGTTTTTCCATTCCTCTGTTCTTTGAACTTGAAAATGTGAAGGCAAGGACACATAGGTGGATGAAAATTGCTAAATCAAAAGGGGTAGAGGATGTAGGCCACATGGAAGAAAAATTGCAAGAAATGGGAAGAGAACTAAGTAGCATAAGAGAGAGAGAAGCAATAATGAAATTTCAGCTAGAGGTTGAGAACACATGGCTAGGGAAGCAACTACAAGAAAAGGAAGGCCAATTGGCAACTATGACTAGTTTATCCATGGAGGTAATCCAATGTTGGATGCCAGAAAAGTCATATGTCTTATACCTCAAGGAACAATGGATATAATTCTAGATAAATATCCCAGCACAAAGACGAACTATGCCTTTCCAAGACTATAAACAATACATTGAACTCTATGATCGAAGTGCCCTGGAGGATAGAGAAAATATATCTGAGTTCTACCTACACAATTTAGCTTTGACAGATTTAAATGTGTGGGACCCAAATCCAAAGCTAGGGGACTTACAATTAATGGCCTTGGCATCTTGGATGATTCATGAGGAGGCTAGAGCTACAAAAATGAAAAGGGTATTGACAAAAGAAGAAGCATAATCCCTTATGATCAGAGCAGAACAATCTAACCCAATGGTTGTCATAAGCACTCACAACCTCATTACAAATGATCCACAACTTGCAACAAGATACCTTGTTGTACAAGAACATGTGTTATAGACATTTTTGGGTGCTACAACCCCAAGCATGAAATGTCCATAAACCAAGGGCTCCTAAGTCCCTAAAGTGTTGTTCTAACCCCTAAAGGAACAAGGTCAACAGATTACAGCTTCTCCCAGAAGTTCTCCATGAGAAACTACTCAGAATTGGTCAAAACAGGATCATTGTAGCTGCTCCACTGGCTAAGTGCGTTGCATCTCACCTAAATACACTGTGAGGGTGCATTGAATTTCAAAAGTCCCTTCTGTGGGGTGCGATGGGCGAGAAATGACAAATGGCAGTGTCATTCCGCGTGGTGGAGAGGCAATGGAAGCTTCCAGAATCTTCTCCTGTGACACTTGCCTCACTGAATTCGACCAAGGATGAGTAAGAGGCCATCAGTCTCCAAGTGGAAGCAAGAACTATCAGAGAGAAGACACTAATCAAATCAACTGCTGACTCATCCCCCTTACAGATATCTATATATGGATCCCTCATCCCAGAGATCCAGGGGCTGGAATTTTGCATATTGTAAGGAATTGCTGTTGGTTTCTAGAGACAAACATCAGATTGTTGGGTGATCTAAGCTTTGTTTGAGGTGAAGAGGGGCTTCTTTGCTGGGAGGTTGACGCTGGGTCGGAACAACTGGTTGTAACTCCTCCTGGATCTTTTCTAGTTTATCAATAAAAGCTATTTGAGTTTTCCTCCATGCTTTTGTATCATTGATGCTTGTTACATTTGTATGGTCAATTTACATCTGATCCTAGATTGTTTATGATTATAGATCCATGTCTTTGTATAGTGCTGTGCTTCTGTGATCTTACAGGTACTTTGTGAAGCTGGGCATGCAAGGGAGCAGGTAGCTGAGGACTATCAAAGAAGAGAGGGATCGAATCGAAGGATTAGCGCAAGATAGAGGTTGGTCTTTCTGGTTCCTCTCTATCTATAATTCATAAAGGAAAAACAAAAGTAGTTTTTCTCTGTTTGTTTCTAAGGCAGCTGTCACACCTTAGTGGGATAGAGCAGTTCTAAATAGACACTTTTCCCTGTAACAAAATGGCGACTCCGCTAGGGAGATAATTAGTTTGTTTGTTTATCATTCTTTTTTGTTTGTTTCATAAACTTACAAGTAGCATTCGAACTGCATTTGCCATAACAAATGCAAAGTAGATAACTGCTACTTCAATCCATCTACTGGATCTGTTTATGATTTAAACAACTGATTCACAAACCATCTGATTGCCCTTGTGATAGCTCTTAGATCCTCCTTAGATCTACCCCTGATTGTTGCATTACTGATTGCTTTTTGCTCAGCCAAAACCCAAGAACTGAACTGCAAACTGTGACCCGGAACCCGAACAGAGTCTCATTTCTGGCCCAGTGCAGGTACTGTTCAGAGATTCTGAATTTCAGCGCACTTCCCGAGTGGACAACCTGCGCTGCATTTCAGATTCTCTGTGTTACAAGTGCACTGATCAGACTAGCTTTGTGCAGTTGTGGCTTCTGTGGTTCATTCTTTCCAGTTCTATTCCTGATTTTTGCTGCCTGTGATCGGTATATGTCTGTTTGAAACCCCTTTTCCTTGCTGTTATTCCACCTCCTTTGTACAAAAGAACTGTAGATGTTTTTGTGTGTTTGTTGAGTCATTTACAGTTCTCCTTTGCAAAAGTAGCGTAATCGTACTGTCGTCCTTTGATTTGAATCTGTCGCAAGTGTCGATTTCAATCGTAGGAAAGAGTTTGATTGCTGTTGATGGTTGATTATCCTGTTACTATTGATTTTGGTCTGGATTTGTAATTTTCTAGTATCAAGAACAAGTATTCAGTTCAAAATCGTAAAGTGTTGTGATCATCTCCATTTTTTGATTTCGAAAAGAAACTTGTTAATATTTATCGCTTGAAAAGAAATTCAGATTTGTGCATCAACTTTCTTTTTAGCATTCATATACTAAGAAAGTCGAAAACAAATACATGCATGTGCATTTGCATATAGACAGTCTGATTGGCTTGATTTAGGAAAGTGCATTTTAGAGTGTGCTCTTTGCTCTTTGTGAAAAGATTCTCTCTTTCTTTTCCCTAGTGTTAGCCTCCTGCTGCAGCAGGTTAATCATCTTTCATGATCGACAGTTTTACATGCCAAATATGTCGTGCTATGCATGCTGCAATGCTCCATATTTGCTACAGATGGCCAAAAAGTATCCATAAGAGTAGGCTGGTCTGAGGGCCACTGCTGTGTTCCAATTTTGATAAAGCAATCCATTTTTGGGTTGAGGCAGTTTTTTCAGTTGGAGGTACTCAGGCTGGAGTTCACTAACATCTTTTTTTTCTCATCACCCTTATTATGTAACTCCCTATTAGTTTTTCCCTCCCCCTATTAAAATCATGTATATAAATCCCCCTATGTAAATACCCCTCCCTGGCATTATAGCCATACTTTCTACTAAGTCTGGGAAATCTCAGTCCATCTGGGACTGTTTTTAGCCCATCCGAGTCATTGAGGAACTAGTTTGACATCTGGTCAGCTAGCAACCTCCCCCTTAACCCTAAAAACCCCCAAAAAAACCCACATTCCGCCCCTAACCCAAAGATCCTGCACATAAACATTAACCCGCGCCTTTATTTAACCCCACAAACCCGTTTTCCTAAGTCTATAACCTGCCGCGCATATTAAATTTGGAATATTCCTATGAATATTCCCGCCCGTTAACCCCATATCCCGTCGCGTCCGCCGCCAGCCGTCCGATCCACAGCCCCGTAGATCTACGGCTGGCGGGCATCCTTATCCCCGACGCGCCCGGCCTTTAACGTCCGGGAGTTCGGCGGTTTTGCCGCCGTACTCCCGCCACGCGTCAGGCGCCGGGCTGTGGCGGAGCCCCTCCCTCCGAAACCGCCATCCCCCATAAGCGG
The DNA here is from genome assembly GCA_031772625.1 of Pinus tabuliformis. NCBI lineage: Eukaryota > Viridiplantae > Streptophyta > Pinopsida > Pinales > Pinaceae > Pinus > Pinus tabuliformis. The sequence goes on from CM062804.1 coordinate 661,401,666, forward strand.
TGCGCCACATACCGCTTACCGCCCGGTGAAGTCACCAGCCCACGTCACCCCCCTTGTACAGTCACCCGATGAGTCATCCGCCTGCGTGGCCTCCCGCCACCGTACCTACCACGTCATCGACCGTACGTGATGACGTCATGCTGATGTCATCCCACCACGTCGCCATGCTGACGTCACCCATCGTACAATGCTGACGTCATCATCCCTTTTTTGACGCAGAGGCGCGAAAGTCGCACTTCGGAGCCCCGGAATCGAATTCTGAGGCAGTTTTTGATGAGCGATTTGCGCCTCATCGCAGGATTTTTTGGGCCGAAATGGAGAATCGTCAGGGAATCTTTAAGGAATCTTTGCCCCATGCAGCCCCAGGAAGCCCGAAAAGGCGCAGAAATGATCCGTTTTCTTCACAGAGCATACCAAAATGATCAGAAGACAATTCCAGATGATACAGAGGCCGAACAGCGGCCATTTACTGGTGATTAGACACGCAACACAATAGATCAGTAGCCCAGATTTTGTCAGAGAGTATCAGTGGAAGAAAGGACGCCAGAAAGAATCAATCATGATTTTTTAGGGGCTCGAGGCACCTGAACATTGATGAAGCCCCCAGAAAATCAAATCGATAAGCATCAGCCCATCCTTGCTTTCAAATCACCGTCAAGACATTTAAGGCACCAGGACAGCAAGGAAGCATAAACCCATACCCATTTATTGCAGAAAGCACTGCAGCAAGCCACCGAGGACAGCATCATTCATTCAGTTTTGACACATCGGCCCTGAGCACGACCCGAGACATTCTTTACATTTATTTCTAGATACGATTAGGTCAAGTAGTCATTTTTATGACCTAATTAGGTCAAGATGTAATAAAGGAACTCTGCAGAGAGTTCTGCCCTATATATACCACCCTCTGTATAGTTTTAAGGGTTGGTTAATTGATAATTTTAGCTAGAGACTCGCTGTGTATACCTGAATTTTTCTGTAATCAAAGATTGCTTAAAGCTTGGAGAGCGAACTGTCTGTTGTTGATGAATGTGTTGAAGAGTGGAAGATGGAATTCCTGCGCTGTGGCCTGAAGCAATAAGTGCCTCTTATCTTTGTTTATGTGTTTGCCATTATCTAAATAACAGGAAAAAAGAATATCCTAGAATTAGTTTAAATACTCTCTATGCTCAATTCCTGCTGTTTCTTGATGTTTTCTTCCGAATGAATTGGTTATGAACATTGAATTCCTTCTGGCTCATGTTTACCCCAGTTCACCTGTGCTGGCCAATTATCTAGGGATTCTTAACTGCTCCTAGGTAGCGCCTTGTTGTTTCCTCTGCTAATCTGTTGGAGAGATTCTTAACTGCCTCTCTTTCTTTAGCATTCTTTCCATCCCTTGAAACCTGAAAGTTGCTTCTGCTTCAGTTATCTCGCTCCATTTTCCCCTCACTGTTATTAAGGAAAGACGGCAGCAGTTCCCCCTCCTCGACTCCATGCCCAATGGTTTGAAACATTCAGACTATACTCAGCCTCTCTACCTGAAAGTGTCAGTTTTCCCACCAAAACTCAATCAAAACCCCTGTGCATCATAACTAGCCTAAAATCACCCCCTTCAACAAAGCTAAATCATAAAGAGAGAGCCCTCTCTGACTGCAGGCAGGCTAGGACCTGCAGTCCAAAGTTGGTTTGTGGTTACCTCGGCCGTATCCCTTTAGGAGTCAAAAGGGACAACCTGAGTGATAACATAATGGCGACTCCACTGGGGAAATGAATCATGTGTCTATTAGTGTGAATCCTCAATTTTGACCAGTTCGCCTCGTTTTCTGGAGAAAGTCTTCCTTTTCTTCAGGTTTTTTCATGTTCAGCTTTGATATGTGACGGTGGATAGAGATTAGGCACTTTAAGGTTACATCATCCACCTGGCGACTCCACATCATCCTCATAATAAAGACTCCGATGGAGAAATGAACCCAAAGGAATTATATGAGCAGATCAGGTTCTTGATTTGGATGATCATCCAAGAGACCATGTTCTTTCTCTTGCACCAAATTTTTCTGTGCATATTGTACTTTAAAAGCGATTTTATGTCAGATTTTTGTGTTTTTCGTTTGGAAGAGATTGTTGAAAAGCCTCCTTGCACATCACAGCAGCAACTTTCAAATGCTGTTGAAGATCATCATATAGTCAAGGAGGAACCAAAAATAGAGTCCAGTCTTCTAGTTCCTGTACATACTCCCGTGCCTCATAAAGTTCCTGAAAGATATAAGCCGCTCATTTTTCCTCCTGTGCTTGGTCCCCTGCCGGCAAATCATCCTGAATATCTCCCTAGATTTGATGGAGAGAATGACACTACTGCCCAGAAACATATCCAGGCTTTTGAAGATTATCTTAATACATTTGAAGTGGAAGATGAAGATGTCAGTCTTAGACTATTTGCCCTTTCTTTGCAAAGCGAAGCTAGGACTTGGTTTAAAGTGTTGCCTGAGGCGAGCATCTCTAAGTTTTAGCAGTGTGCTAAGCTTTTCCTTGATAGATGGATGATCAGAGGTAATCTCTTCTTGCTGATAGAAGAATATAATCATTTAGAAAGGCATCCGGATGAATCCGTTCAGCAGTTTTCAGACAGATTCAATTAAGTTTATCAAGCCATGCCTCTAAATATAAGACCTCCCCTTGATCTAGCTCTATTGCAATATCCTAGAGTATTTGACACAGAAATGGAATTCTGTCTGAGAGAAAGATGCCCGTCCACCTTGAAATAGATGCAGGACATAGCTGTGGACGTGGAAGAAAATATAAGAAGAAGGGAGGAACAACGCAAAGTAGAGCAAGAAGAAAGATTTCATAGTGTGCTACAAAATACAGAGGAAATGATGCAGCTGATCACAATGAAAGTAGAAAGTTCAGAGCACTAGAACAGATCTGTTTCACAACAGGAAAGTAGTGACATTCACGAACAAACCTGCCACAAAACAGATGACATATTCATCCAGCCATACATGATGGAGCAGTCTCCTGATATACTGTGTGAATATAATAGCTCCTCTTCTTTCAACTGTCTGCCCAAGGATGATCTGTATGATAAGGATTATGAGCCTAATGACCAAATCAGCCTTGCAGAGGAATCAGATCCTATTTTGGCAGGAAGCAGTGTTCAGGTTCAGCAACCTGAACCTAATGATCCGCGTGCCCGTCTTAGCTATGAAGAAAAGGAGGAAAACGCAGAGTGTGCCGATTTCAGTGAAGGAACTTTACCCTTTTGTTTTGAATCTTTCCAATTTATCAAGGATAACTATCATGCTATATATGATCAAGCGTCACCACCTGTTGCTATTGACCGTCTGGAGATTAATCAAGATACTGTTCCAAAGGTATCGCCTCTAGTTCGGCAGCCCCAAAGAGCCATCGAATATCAGATTGAGGAGGACCCAGAAGCAGAAGCATATGACCAGATGATCCAAGTGGATCCCCTGCCTCTTTGTTCTCAGCCATCTGAATTATTCAAAGAAGAAGAAGACCAGCAGCCCGCACAGATCAGTCCGGCCCTATTCGAGCCAGATTGTAATAAATTACAAGCACCTCTGCAAGTACCGAATGACCTATCCGCTGGCAGGCAAAATAATGAAAGAGATCAGTGCACGACGCCATCAACAGGCTGCGAGGCTCAGTATCCAGTTGTCAATGATCTCCCGACTCCAAGGCATGGTAGTGATCCTGAACCTTTGTACAGTTCTTTAATTCAGCCAAAAAATTGTATATATATGTTGCAGTACAGTTTTGTACAGCATTTAAACACCACAAAGGAGGTCAGTAGCTTCCTGATCTTCTCAAAGATTGACAAAGCCATAGCAAATTGCAAAATCTCAGTTGATGTCACTAGCAAGCATAAGCAGCAAAGCCCACTCATGTTATTATTACTTAAGTGGCTGCATTGGTTATTTCACTTCACCTAACAGCAAAGTAAGTGCTGGTTAGGGTAGGTAGGTAGGTAGGATCAATAAGGCAGCCAGCCAACAGAAATTTGCAGAACACAGTAACAGTTGAATACAAGGCAGTCTGACCTGCTGTTCTTGACTTTTCACAAGGAAAAGCCATCCCCAAGTGGAGCCACTGTTAGCCTCCTGCTGCAGCAGGTTAATCATCTTTCATGATCGACAGTTTTACATGCCAAATATGTCATGCTATGCATGCTGCAATGCTCCATATTTGCTACAGATGGCCAAAAAGTATCCATAAGAGTAGGCTGGTCTAAGGGCCACTGCTGTGTTCCAATTTTGATAAAGCAATCCATTTTTGGGTTGAGGCAGTTTTTTCAGTTGGAGGTACTCAGGCTGGAGTTCACTAACATCTTTTTTTTCTCATCACCTTTATTATGTAACTCCCTATTAGTTTTTCCCTCCCCCTATTAAAATTATGTATATAAATCCCCCTATGTAAATACCCCTCCCTGGCATTATAGCCATACTTTATACTAAGTCCGGGAAATCTCAGTCCATCTGGGACTGTTTTTAGCCCATCCGAGTCATTGAGGAACTAGTTTGACATCTGGTCAGCTAGCAACCTCCCCCTTAACCCTAAAAACCCCCAAAAAAACCCACATTCCGCCCCTAACCCAAAGATCCTGTGCATAAACATTAACCCGCGCCTTTATTTAACCCCGCAAACCCGTTTTCCTAAGTCTATAACCCGCCGCGCATATTAAATTTGGAATATTCCTGTGAATATTCCCGCCCGTTAAGCCCCTATCCTGTCGCGTCTGCCGCCAGCCGTCCGGTCCACAGCCTCGCAGATCTACGGCTGGCGGGCATCCTTATCCCCGACGCGCCCGGCCTTTAACGTCCGGGAGTTCGACGGTTTTGCCGCCATACTCCCGCCACGCGTCAGGCGTTGGGCTGTGGCGGAGCCTCTCCCTCCGAAACCGCCATCCCCCATAAGCGGTGCGCCACACACTGCTTACCGCCCGGTGAAGTCACCAGCCCACGTCACCCCCTGCACAGTCGACAGCCCACATCACCCCCCTTGTACAGTCACCCGATGAGTCATCCGCCTGCGTGGCCTCCCGCCACCGTACCTGCCACGTCATCGATCGTACGTGATGACGTCATGCTGACGTCATCCCGCCACGTCGCCATGCTGACGTCACCCACCGTACAATGCTGACATCATTAGCCCTTTTTTGATGCAGAGGCGCGAAAGTCGCACTTCGGAGCCCCAGAATCGAATTCTAAGGCAGTTTTTGATGAGCGATTTGCTCCTCATCGCAGGATTTTTTGGGCCAAAATGGAGAATCTTCAGGGAATCTTTAAGGAATCTTCGCCCCATGCAGCCCCAGGAAGCCCGAAAAGGTGCAGAAATGATCCGTTTTCTTCACAGAGCATACCAAAACGATCAGAAGACAATTCCAGATGATACAGAGGCTGAACAACGGCCATTTACTGGTGATTAGACATGCAGCACAACAGATCAGCAGCCCAGATTTTGTCAGAGAGTATCAGTGGAAGAAAGGATGCCAGAAAGAATCAGTCATGATTTTTTAGGGGCTCGAGGCACCTGAACATTGATGAAACCCCCAGAAAATCAAATCGATAAGCATCAGCCCATCCTTGCTTTCAAATCACCATCAAGACATTTAAGGCACTAGGACAGCAAGGAAGCATAAACCCATACCCATTTATTGCAGAAAGCACTGCAGCAAGCCACCGAGGACAACATCATTCATTCAGTTTTGACACATCGGCCCTGAGCACGGCCCGAGACATTCTTTGCATTTATTTCTAGATAGGATTAGGTCAAGTAGTCATTTTTATGACCTAATTAGGTCAATATGTAATAAAGGAACTCTGCAGAGAGTTTTTCCCTATACATACCACCCTCTGTATAGTTTTAAGGGTTGGTCAATTGATAATTTTAGCTAGAGACTCGCTGTGTATACCTGAATTTTTCTGTAATCAAAGATTGCTTAAAGCTTGGAGAGCAAACTGGCTGTTGTTGATGAATGTGTTGAAGAGTGGAAGATGGAATTCCTGCGCTGCGGCCTAAAGCAATAAGTGCTTCTTATCTTTGTTTATGTGTTTGCCATTATCTAAATAGCAGGAAAAAATAATAGCCTAGAATTAGTTTAAATACTCTCTATGCGCAATTCCTGTTGTTTCTTGATGTTTTCTTCCGAATGAATTGGTTATGAACATTGAATTCCTTCTGGCTCATGTTTACCCCAGTTCACCTGTGCTGGCCAATTATCTAGGGATTCTTAACTGCTCCTAGGTAGCGCCTTGTTGTTTCCTCTGCTAATCTGTTGGAGAGATTCTTAACTGCCTCTCTTTCTTTAGCATTCTTGCCATCCCTTGAAACCTGAAAGTTGCTTCTGCTTCAGTTATCTCACTCCATTTTCCCCTCATTGTTATTAAGGAAAGATGGCAGCAGTTCCCCCTCCTCGACTCCGCGCCCAATGGTTTGAAACATTCAGACTATACTCAGCCTCTCTACCTGAAAGTGTCAGTTTTCCCACCAAAACTCAATCAAAACCCTTGTGCATCATAACTAGCCTAAAATCACCCCCTTCAACAAAGCTAAATCATAAAGAGAGAGCCCTCTCTGACTGTAGGCAGGCTAGGGCCTGCAGTCCAAAGTTGGTTTGTGGTTACCTTGGCCGTATCCCTTTAGGAGTCAAAAGGGACAACCTGAGTGATAACATCTAGTAGCTAGGATTTTCATTGCATAAAAGAGATAAAAAGTTTGTTTATCATCTTAGATTGCATTTTAGGAATTACATCTACATCTCGTGGTGAACCCGAAAGGCAAACTTCATAAACAACATCAACTTAAAATAAATTCAATGAATCTAACAACGCTTTGGAACTTAACGCACAACATTTAGAAGTCTAGGCTAGAGATGTATTCCGGCGTCGTAAAGCCTGGTAACTGCTGTTCTCACTGATGGTTGGGTGATTCCTCCACTTTGAGACGATAAGTGCCATTACGGACTTGTGCTCCCACGTACCGTCTAGTATATTTTGGGAGACCCCAATAGGCTTAATCCTTTATCCATAGGAAGCCATGTCTACCGCCCTATAGATCGCAATGCACTGAACACAGCATTCGGGAAGATTGACTGCCGTACTGTAAAAAGTATTCTACAGTTTTGCGATTGGTTCGGTACTCCCTCTACCTAGATTTCCAGAGCAGTCCCTTTCGTTCCTTTTCAGACTCCTTAATGGAAAAGGTCCATCTGAGCACTTGTCACTTCAGGCTCATTAAAAATTGAAGGAGACTAGAGTCATCTTTTGTTTTTTCTCGACTCTTAAAAATTGAAAAAACAAGTTGTGTCAAAGCGTCTAAAATTTATCTTAAATGGAATATTCATTACCCTTTCCTACGTTGATCTTGGGTTGAGAAAATGGAATCCACCAACCAAGGAATTCCCCTTGGAGGAAATCCTAGTCCCTTCTCCTCTTGGGGAGATGTTGGTGCACCCCATATGGCCACATTGTTGCTTCCAGGACTGACAATTGGTTTGCCTGTATGGCTCTTCTCAACCTTTGTCGTTCAGAACACCACTATTCCTGAACAATCGACTCAGCAACTAGACAAATCCAGAGTTACCCACCAACCTTCTAGTTCCTCTAATTCTTCCTCTCCTCCTTCCTCTTCGCTTGATGGGGTTGGTAAAGCCAAAAGTCAAGTTCCTAAGGAGAAGAAGGAAAAGAAGAAGAAAGAGAAGAAGAAGAAGGTGCCAAAAGTGAATGGGGGCAAACGAGTGTCGTCTAGCGAAAATCCACACACTGCACCGACCAGGCCTAAATCGCCATGTGTCATTTGCAAAGGAGACCACTATCACAGAGATTGTCCTTGCATCCCTCGGATCTTAAGGGACTGGTCTCCTCGTTTGCACAACCCGGTGTCGTCAACCTCTGATGATCACGTTGAAAACACACCGTCAACTAGTGAAAGTGAAGCCCCAGGACAAAAACGAAAATATAGATTTCCTTGTAAACTGTGCGAAGGCGATCACGCCGTCCACCGTTGTCCCTTCTTAGACGAGGCTAAAAGAGTTTTGGACGATCGTCCGGTTTCACCGTTACGACTTCCTCCTGGATATAAAAAACTCTTATCGAGTCCGTCACCAGTTGAAAATCCGGCTGGCCCGCTCAGGTGGTCGGCTGAAGCATCTATCATTGAAGATAAACCATCTGAATCCATACCAGACGAAAGTCAAAAGGTCGAGGCGGAAGTTGACCCGGTCTTGCCTTCAGAGGTTCCATCTTCAGATGATATAGTCACTGAAGAGAACAAGGATGACACCGTCCAAATTCTTTTCATAAGCACAGACTCCAACGAACATGGGGGCAATTTACCCGTTCCTTTATCGCAGGAAGGAAGTTCATCAGAGTCATACCCGGCCGTCTATTCGGTCCCACCTCTAAGCAACCTAGTTGTCTCCTTCGACTGGAATCAACTAGGCAGACCCCGTTTACCAGCTAGTGTACCATTCCGAATTATTGTTCAAATATATAGAATGGTTATGGATGGTACCATCATAGATGAGGGGGCTTCTGTGAGTATCCTTTCCTCAACTGCTTGGAAAGCGCTTGGTTCGCCATCGCTTTTGCCTGAGATGAGAAATCTGACAGGCTTTGATAAAGGAACCAGTCGACCGTTAGGGATCCTTCCCAATATGCCCATAACATTGAGAGGGAAAACCGTTCACATGAACATGATGGTAGTTCAAGGACCCCTGGATTACAATCTACTCCTTGGACGAGACTATATTTATTAAATGAGAGCCATTGTCTCATCACTCTTTAGAGTGATGTGTTTTCCGCACGAAGGAAGAGTGGTCAAGCTCGTAGACCAGCTTTCATTTCCCGGATCACGCATAGAAAATAGTCATATACCATCCCTAAATGGTCTTTTCACGCAAGAAATGTCTCAATTCCCAGTCCTTCCACCCGATGAGCGCGAGTGATTCGAGGGGACATGACTGAAACCCAAGGGGCATGCACCCTGGTCTACTTCGGCAGGAAAACTTCGGGTATAAGGTAGGTTTCTGCGAGAGAATATGAATAGTTTGTACCCCCGTCCGTGATTGGAAGTGGGGGTTATTCTAGAACAAGATTCTCTTGTCAAAGTTATGTGGGTTGGCGGGCATCGCCGCTCACCTTTGTCTATTTCGATAGACATCGTCGAAGAAGTGTTTTGTTTGCGTTGTGAATAGAACAATGTTTGGTAACCTGTAAGAGGTAGGCCTCTCTCGGTAGAACAAATGTTTTAACGGACTAAAGAAGGGGTAACCTTGAAATTCTGTTTTATACCTGGGGGCATGCAAACCTTTTGGAGTGCAAGCGAAGAGCGACTATTTATTTTTTAAATTTGTAGGTCCTCTAACCATTTAAACTCGTAGGATTAGTCGTTTCCTAACTTGCATAAAGAAAGGATGTGGGGCAAATCTCTAAAAGTTGCCGTTTTATATGAGACATTCTTATCACACGACTGGATTAATCGAGCAGTTTTAGCACATAGTTCAAGCTCGTTAAAAAATAAACATAAGACATGAGCAAATATTTCCCCCCGCATTTAAGCTCGTTAAAAAATGAACTATTCCCCAGTAAATAACCATTGTGAATGTAGTATTTCAGCCATTAAAGCCTTGGTCGTGTTTGCACCGTCACCTCCACTTTTTCATTGGCCAATCATTCACCTCCATTTGATTGTTTACCCATTTTGAGGAACAGCTGTGAAGAGTGATTTCACTAGCCATCCTTGTGACACTGCCGTGATTGGAAAATTCCAAACCTTACCTGGAATCAGCTGCTACCCGTTTTATCACTCGTTCCTCAAAAGACGAGTCTCCTTTAAGCTCTTTTCAACTGACTCGTAAAATATGAAAATATTGCCGAGCCATTGGCCTCTCCAGCTCGTTAAAGGGACAGGAAGTGCTATCCCTCCTCTAGATTTTAATCTTTTTGGACCTGAGGGATTATTACACAAAAAGATCGAGCTTTTGTTTTGTTCGGCTCGTTAAAAGTATCGAAAATTCATCCCTTCTGTATTGTTTTATACTTTTTCGGGCTTAAGGGATTAGATGACGAAAAATGAATTTTGGAGTTACCTTTACGTTCCTTTTCAGACTCTCTAAAATTGAAAAGGACCGAGTTGTCTTTGTCGTTAAACTTGCTAAAAAGATTAATAGCGACAAACTTGTCTATAGACGAGAACGAGTTTCACTATCGCTAGGCTCGTTAAAACATAGCGATGGGTTTGCCCGAAGGGCAAATTATAGAACAAGCATATGTTATCCTCCTCAAGCTTGAAAAAAATAAAGAGGTACTGGTCAGCAATGACTGGGGAAAAATTGGGAAGAAAAATTAAAGAAACTTTGTTGGTAGCAAGTCGCTCTTGAACATGACACTTCCGCTCCGTGTCCGAGTCGGGTTGGGTTGTTTCGTTCACCGCTCACATCACCATGGTCACGCCATACCATCCAAATTTGGGGTTAATGCTACCAATCCATCACATCAGTGTCGCCGATATGTTCAAGAGAAGTCATTCAGAGAATTCACCTGTGTCTCACCCACTACCATACATTATACTTCATTATTTCATGACCGCCACCCTGAACCTTATATCACCAGATCATTTTCATCTCCATTAAAATCATTTGCTCCGTTCCGTGTCATTGATGTGGGATTCATTAAGGCCCTCCTGTGATGGATCACTTCTTGTCGACATCAGCTCATTATCCAAGAACTTGATCTAGGAACACCCCATTCAGTACTTTGAAGCTTGCATGCCTCAATGGCAAGTTTCTCACTTCCGGCGACAGGTTTACATCAATGGCCTTCGACCGAAAGATTTTGCATGGTGTTCGACGCCAAGTCCTTTATTCACACCACGTGAATTGTACTACAGTACCTTGAGGTTCATTATCATTATCGGTGATTCCTCTCGTGCTTGTTAACAGTTTACACCATTGACTGGTAATCAAGCGATGTCTTTCCATGTTCGACTTCGGAACATCTCTCACATGGATCGTCTTGTACTCCGAGTGAAGATCGAACGAGATTGAAGACCCCGGATCTTGTTTCATCCATCCCGGCTGCGATATATACTCAGGGAAAATAAAGACATTGATGCACAGATAACCATCCACTCAAAAGGATGATGGCTCTATCAGAATCATCATTCTACACTAGGACGATTGTCTGTCCTATGTACGTGAAAATGAATTTATAAAGATGAGCATGGGAATGCCCGCCTAAGCTAGATCATGAAAATAGTATGAAGATAATGTATTGTATTGTATCTTATTACAGGTCTCCTCCCAGCATTGAAAGAACTTCGGATCCTCATAATAAAGCATTTCACCCGACACCAAAATGTTAATGGCCTCATACTTTAGGGGGCAACTGTTATAGACATTTTTGGGCCCTACAACCCCAAGCATGAAATTTCCATAAACCAAGGGCTCCTAAGTCCCTAAAAGTGTTGTTCTAACCCCTAAAGGAACAAGGTCAACAGATTACAGCTTCTCCCAGAAGTTCTCCATGAGAAACTACTCAGAATTGGTCAAAACAGGATCATTGCAGCTGCTCCACTGGCTAAGTGCGTTGCATCTCACCTAAATACACTGTGAGGGTGCGTTTCATTTCAAAAGCCCCTTTTGTGGGGTGCGATGGGTGAGAAATGACAAATGGCAGTGTCATTCTGCGAGGTGGAGAGGCAATGGAAGCTTCCAGAATCTTCTCCTGTGACACTTGCCTCACTGAATTCGACCAAGGATGAGTAAGAGGCCATCAGTCTCCAAGTGGAAGCAAGAACTATCAGAGAGAAGACACTAATCAAATCACAAGCTGACTCATCCCCCTTACAGATATCTATATATGGATCCCTCATCCCAGAGATCCAGGGGCTGGAATTTTGCATATTGTAAGGAATTGCTGTTGGTTTCTAGAGACAAACATCAGATTGTTGGGTGATCTAAGCTTTGTTTGAGGTGAAGAGAGGCTTCTTTGCTAGGAGGTTGATGCTGGGTCGGAACAACTGGTTGTAACTCCTCCTGGATCTTTTCTTGTTTATCAATAAAAGCTATTTGAGTTTTCCTCCATGCTTTTGTATCATTGATGCTTGTTACATTTGTATGGTCAATTTACATCTGATCCTAGATTGTTTATGATTATAGATCCATGTCTTTGTATAGTGCTGTGCTTCTGTGATCTTACAGGTACTTTGTGAAGCTAGGCGTGCAAGGGAGCAGGTAGCTGAGGAATATCAAAGAAGAGAGGGATCGAATCGAAGGATTAGCGCAAGACAGAGGTTGGTCTTTCTGTTCCTCTCTATTTATAATTCATAAAGGAAAAACAAAAGTAGTTTTTCTCTGTTTGTTTCTAAGGCAGCTGTCACACCTTAGTGGGATAGAGCAGTTCTAAATAGATACTTTTCCCTGTAACAACATGTAGTCACTCATTTTGAAGACATGCTAATATTGCTAGGAGATGACAACTAGTAAGCATACCAAAGGAGATGGAACACCTTACCCTACAACATAAAACTTAGATAATATCATTCTCCTGATAGAATGAGAGATGCACTAAATAGAACCTCAATGTATAAGCAAGCATTACAAAGACTCAAATTCAATTGGATTGGCTTGAAGCTCAGTTCACCATTTCTTTTAGGTATGTTGGAAGGAAGAAAATAAGAGGAAGAAAGAAAGCAATCGGAGGAGACAGATACGAATGCATGGTTTTATTCACAGGAAGAGGAGACTACAACAGAAGCATGGAATGCCAGGGAGGCCACCAAGGCAATGAAGGACATAGACATAGATTGTGTTTCTCAGAGGATGAGCAACATTTTCAGTAGGGGATGATGATGGGGCTCATCAATGGGTAAAATATATGGACCGTAATGCACCTCCAGCTTACTAAAATCAACTATTCTCATAATCCTTTACATGTTTTAATTATATTTTGCTTAATGAGATGAGTAAAAGTAGGATGTCATGTCTAGTGGCCTAATGTTCATTGATTGTAGGTTTTGGGAGAAAATTGTGGCTAATTAGGGTGCAGGAACTCGAATGAGACAAGCAGGAGAGATTATAGGAGATAGGATTTCCCTCCTTAACTCCTCACTGACTGGAATATCCCTCAATCAAATCACACCAGCTCGGAGTTGCAAGCAACTGAGTCATGAGGACCATTGGCAGCCAAGCTAGTGATAGTTAAGAACTAGTTAATCTCAAGATTGGGAGCCAAGCCTCCCTAGATTTAAGGAAGTTGTTGGCAAATTTAGTTGTATAAATAAAGAGGTCTATAGCTTGATTAGGATTCATATTTTTTGTGCAAGATAGATAAGCATTTTTCGAGCTGAAGGATTTTGACCAAACACTTTTACGTATTTTTGATATGTTAATGAAAATGAGCATAATTCCCTTGATCCAACACTGAGTTGACTCAGAGGGCTGAAGCTCTTCGGTTAAGGCACAACCCTAGCAATAGAGGTTCCTCATATTATATATGTATGAATAGGTTATCTCATAGTTAGTTGTTAAACTGATTTTGGTGTTGTTAATTTGCAAGTATTGGTAGATTTGATTAGTTTGATTCCATTTGTGAATAGATCTAATAGTAGCATTACTGATCTGGATCTTGGGGGGAGACCCCCAAGATCTGAAATATTGAAATGGATCTTGGAAGGAGAGACCCCCAAGATCTGAAAAATTGAAATTGCCAGAAGAAAAATAGGAGAATGCCCAATAAACAAAACCACAAAGAAACTTTTATTTAAAATAGTAATGGAAATAAACCAGCTAGGGCGATGGTTGCTTATCTCTGAGAAGAGATGTGGTGGCTACATGCCTCTGAACTGTAAAGGCTACATTGTGGCGGACAATCTGTCCTTTTACAAAATGTGACTTGTTACTTATAGTATTTTTCAGTTACAATACCACGGGTCAATTCCATGGGTGAATGAATACCATGGGTAGATGTCACTTACAATACCATGGGTGGATGCCATTTACAATACCATGGGTAAATTCCATGGGTCGATGAATAATATGGGTGGATGAGTACCATGGGTTGATGCCATTTTCCATTTGGATCATTCCTCCCTCCTTAAGAAGCAATGGTCCCCATTGCGTAAAGTTCCCTCCTGTGAAGCCTTTGTTGAATATGAAGAGCCACTGAAGATAAGGGTTTTATGTGGTTAGCCCAAAACCCTGATAAATGAAGATCCGAGGATAGAGATACCCTGTAATGCTTGTGACCAACTGTGATTCTGACAGTGTGCGGCCTAGCAAATGGACTTCGATGACAAGGATTTTATGCGGTTGACCCATAACCATGATGTTGGTTGCTGATGAAGTAGCAGGTGCCTACATAGCCCGGGGTGGGAGGGCACATCTCCAAATAACCTAATCCAAACGCTGCTATGTTGAAACTGATGAATGTGAGGTAGGTGCCTACTAAAGTAGGGTGGGAGGGCACGTCTCTAATGGAACCCGCTCCGAATGCTGCTCCATAATTAAAATGGACATAACTCAGTTAATATAACTCAGAATATTTATTATAACCTATTTTTGGAAGCAGAAGGACCATTTTTCATCTTCCCATATGATGGAAATCCTTATCTGGACACTCTAAGATCTCAGATTTGCGCTGCAACAGTTCCGCCGTCACAAAAATTCTGATAAAATAGCTGATTTTAAATCAACGATATCTCCCACATCCGAACTCCGTTTCGACCCATTTTTTTTTGAAATTGGGTGATTTTTCGAGAGGAATCCAGATATGGTATTTGTTTTTGTAAATTTTGTACCAAATGTTTTAGATTTGATCTGCAAAGGCGCCTCCCAAAAAAGTTCCTGCAAAAAATTGAGAAAAGAAAAATTCTTCCTGCTTGACCCAAGAAAGTGCTCTATGGAGGTTGTAGCACATGCCTGAAGTTTGTTGAATATTGCTGCAAAATTTGAAACTGAAATATGCATCAAACCCTCATTCCCACGGAGTCATAACCTGCTCTGATACCACTGATCCGGATCTTGGGGGGAGACCCCCAAGATCTGAAATATTGAAATGGATCTTGGGAGGAGAGACCCCCCAAGATCCGAAAAATTGAAATTGCCAGAAGAAAAATAGGAGAATGCCCAATAAACAAAACCACCAAGAAACTTTTATTTAAAATAGTAATGGAAATAAACCAGCTAGGGTGATGGTAGCTTATCTCTAAGAAGAGATGTGGTGGCTACATGCCTCTGAACTGTAAAGGCTACATTGTGGCGGATAATCTGTCCTTTTACAAAATGTGGCTTGTTACTTATAGTATTTTTCAATTACAATACCACGGGTCAATTCCATGGGTGAATGAATACCATGGGTGGATGTCACTTACAATACCATGGGTGGATGCCATTTACAATACCATGGGTAAATTCCATGGGTCGATGAATAATATGGGTGGATGAGTACCATGGGTTGATGCCATTTTCAATTTGGATCAATTATAGAGATAAAAGAATATTAAAAAAAACATTGACAACAAGTGGATCTTGCCTCATTCCTCCCTTCCAGGGATTTTCGCTTGAGGATCATTTCCCATTCAGCCCAAAAAAGACAGAATTCTGGTTTCTTATGAAGTTTAGGGTTTTTTGCTAATTAGGTCATCATCTTTTACTTTTAGAAGATAGGTTGCAATTGAAATTTCTGATATCTTAGGTCTTGCATTGTTTTCATGTTGCTCTCATAATGGTTTCAAGCATTCCCATGCATGAACTTGGAAAATAAATGTTGAAAATTATGCTTTCTTCTATTTAAGAAAACCCTTCTTGTTTTGAGATGAATTTATGCATAAATTCCAACAATGATGCATATGTTGCAGGGGTTTCTATATTGAAGGAAGACCTCATATCATCAGCCTTAACCAAACCATATCCACCCATGATTGCCAAAAGCCATTGAGGTCTCAATTCGAATTATCATTTTAGAAGGAAAATGTGTCATGTTCATTGAGCAAATCCAACCATCATAAAGCTTTGGTTTGAGTTTTGAGTGAGTTCCTACCACTCCCTTGCCTTATTCCCCCCCTACTCACCTTTTCCAATCTCCATCCCACCTTTTAAACCACTCCCTATGCTTTCGGCTTGCCCTTGTAGGAAAATAGGGGATCCTGTAGGTGAACTAGAACATCTTGTAGGAAAACCTGTAGTGGCCTGTTTTGAGCCCGAATTGTGAAAAAGCATTACTAAATCTAGGAGTAGAACCCTACTTGCCTTCCAAGCCCTATGAAACATTGCACTCATCTCCATCCACACCTATCTCACCTACCATGCAAGCAGAAGGATGAGTGTTTACATTTTTACAAAAAGATAAAGAGAAAAAAATGTTTTTACATTTATTCATGCACATAGCAGTTAAGTGCAAGTTTAGATTAGACTTCATGCTTAGACTAGTTAAGACTTCACATGTGTTAAATTAGAGTTCTTTTGCAAGCATGGTATGTTAACAAATAGCTATCTGAGTTATGTTGTTTGGTAGATATTTATTTCAGTCTTTCATTACTGCAGTAAGTAGCATTTCAATTCTCTCAATTAGGGTAAAATTCTCCTGTCTAAATTGGTAATCATACTTCTTCTAATGAATAGAAGGCTGGTTTGAGAAACCCTAGTGGTCTATTGCACGAGCTCAACAGTGACAAAGAGTGGAACCATTACATCTATTTGTGTATACAACACTTCCACCTCCAAGTTTGTACGAACCCCGAGTTAATGAAGTAAAGTTGGTAGTTGCAGGAGTCAAAACATCCTTGCCGCAATACTGCCGCTCATCAGTATCCCACCATTCTACAAATATATTTCTTGATTACTTCCAGAAGTTATGATAGAATCACACCAAGGAACCATATGAGCTAGGGACCTTATCAAGGGAGAGGGAAAATACAATCCCCCTTATCTCCTCAACCGAGGGAACTAAGACCAGAGCTTTATTCATGTCCTTCGTGACCATTGTAGGGATACCATCCAAGAAGTATTCCTCATTCTTAGCATCCCTCGGAAGGTAATCCCTATATAGGCTTCCGAAATGCTCCACTGCAATTCTTTTTATTTATTCAAATTTCTTTATGGTTTGTCCTCAATTTATCAAGGCTATGTTGTTTTTAGATTCTCTAAACTTATCTTGTTTGTGGAAGAAATTTGTGTTCCTATCTCTAGCATGCACCCAATTATTTCTTGATTTCAATATCTAGTACTCTTCCCATATGAGGTTAGAATGGAGGGCCTTGATGGTCTTAAATCCTAATTGCAAGTCTGAGGAGCTTACCTGAGAGGTTTCCATTTGTCCCTAAATTGAGGCTAGATTTTCTTCTATTTCCTTTATGTTATATTGTCTTTCAAATTTGCTTTTTTTAGCCATTTTTTGATATCTCCTTTCAACCTTTTAATTTTTTATTCCCAAATAATGATCGGGATGTCCTTGAACCAACCATACCAGGAGAGGGAGACTGCACCCAAGAACCCTAGGAAGTCCATCTAGAGAGGGGAGAATTGGAAGGGGATTGGGCCCAGGTCAAGCGACGGGGAAATCAAGAGGCTGAGTGGACGATGGTATGAGCCATACCACGAGAAAATGGATGACTTAAGGTAGAAGTACAAAACTAAAAGACTATCCGAGGAAAGAAAATGGTCCAACCTAGCTAAAATGTGGTTCGAGATAGATCTTTTATTGTTCCAGGTGAAAATAAATTTTTGAGGCTTGACATCAAATAGATTCAGGTTTAGGATGAGGTCCTCCATATTCTCCTAGAGTGCATATCTCACAATTGAGCCCCCACTTTATTCATGTCTTCCCATTATGGTATTAAAATCTCCTACCAGTATACACTTTTGATCGAACTCTAAGTATTTTACCTCCACCAAAGTTTTCCAACATTCTTGCTTTTCTCAAAAGTGTGTGGGCATATAAACATTGATCATTGTGAAGGTTTTTTTTTTTATTTCTATAGTGCTGAAAGAAGTTTATAATCAATGTGTAGCTTTTAAGGATATCACCAGTTGAAGTTTCATATGGTTCCACATCATGCATAATCCTCCATATTCTCCTCTAGAACGGACTGCATCCGTATTACCGCTTCCCCAGATTTTTTTGTGGAGTGATTGGAGGATAATCTCATCCAACTTAGTCTCCTGTAAGAAAGTAACTATTGGTCTTTCTTTCTGGATTAGGGATTACACTTCTGATATTCTTTTCTTGGATCCTAGTCCCCTATAGTTCCAGGAAATTATATTCATTAATCACTTTTTTGTGGATGTCGCCCCCTTGCAAGGGCCCATATTATGTCCTTTTCCCCCTCCTTTTCTCCCCAACCCAACTAGATGACGAGGCATTATGTGTTGGAATCACAACTCTTTCCATTTTTCTACTTTTTCCCACCTTATTTCTTTATTTGTCTTCCTACCCGATCTTCTGACGTTCCTTTATATTTCCCTGGCCTTTGTACCTTCTAAATTTTCATCTACTAGGACCCAAGGAATTGTTTCTCCGAATCCTTCCTTTGATGATAAAAGAACTTCTTCATCCTCATATTCTTCCAATGATTCTTCTGTACTTCTAGTTGTTTCTAGATTATAAATTATTTCCTTTTTTTGAAGGCTGAGGAGGGGGAGAGGACAATATTGGAGAATTCCTCTGAGGATTTTTGAGTTTCCGGGGGAAGGGGGGGGGAGGGGGGGAGCTTTCAACATAGGAGCAAAATCCAGAACTTTGAAATGATTTTCCTCTTCCAGCCTAGAACCACCCTCCCCTTGTTGGCCCGATGGGGGTGCTCCCACTAGGACCAACGTCCTTGAAGGCCAATTTTTGGCTTGGAGTGATCCCATTACTCTGCCTCTAGGTTCCCTTTCTTCTTTTTACTTTCTGCCATTGTTTCTTTTATTGACATGGTAGATTTTCCAAGCTATCTTGGCTTTCTGGGAAGCTTTTAGCGAAGTGACAATATTCATCGAAAAACTTGCATTTAAATGGAATTTGATCGTAGTCAACTCCCTGCACATTCGTCCATCTATCCATACATATATTAATTGCCACTGGGAGGCCTTTCTCTAATTTGACCTCCACACAAATCCTAGAACAAGAGAAGAGGCCATCGCTCGGTTCTGAATAGTCTATATACTTGCCTAGGGAGTTCCCAATGAGCCTGAAAGTAGCATAATTCCAATGGTGAAGGGGGAGGTATGGAAGCTTCACCTAGATAGGAACTCAGGAAGGCACATCACATTCAGGATTAAATCTTGGGATCCAATGATCCAAATAAAGCCCCTGGGCCCCCATGAAGTATGGATGCTCTTGAACACTAAATCTCGGTCTAGCTTGTTCTCGGAATGAAAATTATAGGAACCTTTGCCAGAGAAAGAGTAAATCACTTGTCCTTTGATGAGGGGTTACCAGCTCTTATCGATCCAGGATTTAACCGTCCGAGGAGATGGCCAAAGGCACATGAACTAGCCAATAAGCCCCTGTCTGCGAGTTGTAAGGCCCAAGAGTGGGCCTGAGGGGCATTAATTTCAATTTTGGGGATATCCTCTACTTTTTTAACAAAATTAGAAGTTCTGTTCTTCTAAAACTTGGGATCTGATGCAACCAAGACATTGAACATGATGATATCCACCAAAAGAGGTTATGCCTGGGCTAGCTCTACCATTGTGGCCTAGACCAGAGAAAGGAGAGCCCAGGCAAAAGGAGCAAGAGAAAATGCCGAAGGACATTAGCAGAAGGTAGGGTGGAAGACACTCATTAGGAGGCTGAGAGGGCCACCGAAAAAAACCAGAGCGCCGCACCAGAGAAGACCTAGCCGAATCGCCATTGAAAAAACTTCAAAACCTTCCCAATTGTGGTTTTTTAATCTAAATATATTTTTATTATAATATTTTTTATATTTTAATTATATACGATTTATTATATTTGTTATATTGTATTATATAAATATTTTATTTAATTAAATTATTTACAATATTTATAATATAATTATATTAAATAATTTCAAATTAAATCAAATTAATAATTAATAAGATTAACAAAATTAATTATCAAATTATATTTATGTGATAATTACATTTAATTATGTAAATTAAAATAGATTCACTTAATTAGTTATAACAAAATTAAATAAATTATATTAATTAAAATTGGTTTTATTTCCAATTTATAAAAAATGCTATAAAAAATATTTACATATTTTATGCTTAGGCGATGAAATTTTACCAAACTTTGACCAAGCATAATTTCAAAACCATAAGTCCAATTGAAGTGAAACTTAAACCATTGGAAATTTAGTGACAAAACACACACATTGAAGCAATCGAAATGAAAATCTAAGAAAAGGATAAATCTTTCCAAATAGATCAGTGAAAGTGAAATAAAAGTGATTTAACCAAAATTTACATGGAAGGTCCCCATAGTTAATTTTTATAAAAACTATGGAGGGTTGTTTTTGCCAAAACAAATGGTTAGGTCACAAATATTAGGATTATGGGTAATATTATTGATTAGGCTAATGCCTCTGGACTCCACAAAATTCTTGATTTTCCTTTATAGTTTTACCAAGCTCATTGAGTGAAACAAAATTCCAAATATTTGTCATACACAGAAAAACATTTTGAGTGAATTCCATGGACTTAGCCAATACTTGCACTGATGCACAACATTACTTAGCACATTGATTCCTATAAGAGTGATACCTTCACTCTAATTTCAAGAATTTCAGCGATCAATTCAAGCCATAAATTCAATAAATAAATTTAATATCATGCCTACTATCAACATCAACTCTTAGGCATAAAAATTGATAACAACGATATCATGCTAATAAATAAAGTTCATACAATGTAATTAATTAAATCAAGAATATTAAACATTCATACATGGTCATGAAAATGGCTCTACACTAATAATAAGAACAACACATACACATTGAGATATCTAACCTCCATAACAATGGAAAACCTATAAATAACATCTCATCAGAGAAAAACATGAATAAATATTCCTCCATAGATAGTGTTGACACAATCTTTATTATTAAACTTAACAACATCATTGATTATTCACAGTGCACATAAGTAATTACACGTATTTGTATAGATTGGATGGTTGGCCATTGAGAGAGGAACTTCAACTCTCCTTCCAACCATACACCAACTGCACTGCTATTATTTCTGGTAATTAACCACCCCCGAGCTAGATTCAGAGCCTTAGGAGTGAAATGCTCACGGGAAATTCACATTAGTGAAGTCATGAACACATGGGTATCCAGAGCACACATTTCCTCCACCTAACACCTAAGAGTCCTAAGAGAAAAGTTTCTCCACCCAAACAAGAAATTTAGGGAATCTAGAGCACATAGTGCTCCACCCAACAGTCACTACAGGAGTCCAGAGCCCCTGAAGTATCCACCCAATTTGCACTATAGGAATCCAAATCCCCTAGTACCTCAACCTTTAATCTGGTAGGAATCGAGAGCACATCCTTCTTCCACCTAATAGATTTCACGAGAACAAAGAGTTCACCTTCACGGTCTCTGTTAGCACCTAAATCACCCTAGGCTGAAGGAAGGCAAAATTCAGGGTAACCACAAACCACGCTCAGTCTGGTAGCTAGCCCTACCAGAACAGGAGAGGGCTCTCTCCGAGTCACGCTCAGTGAATAGATAGGCAAAAAATGGTCTGAGATGACTTACAGTGAAATATTGATCTTAGGCTAGTAAGTGAATAGGGATACAAGAAACAATTTTTATGAATGACTGAGCTTTTGGGATGGTATGGGACCAACGGTCAGCAAAGAACAGAGAATTTAATACAAAGGCACAGATTACTTTGTGAGGCAAGGCAGGTGGAAAGTGTAGCAATTTAGTTTGAAATAACGCAGAGTGGAGAGATTGTTTAGGAGAGTGAAAAGGGCATAGGAACATGAATCCTTTTCAACAGGAGAAGAACACTGAACATGAAATTTTCCCACAGGCAAAGCAATAAAATTGAAATCTACCTTATCTAACTCAGAAAATTTCACTGGAAATGAACATGAATTGAATTATGAAACATAACGAAATACATATGAAAACTTAGAGACACGTTTGCTACACTCACAACCACATGAATCTCATGAAACAGAGCCACTGCCTTTCATTAATTCTCTGTCAAAAATATACAGTGAAGAAGCACAGTTTCTTTCCCACAGTCTCGCAGAAGTTACAAGCCAACCAACCCTTTGCAAATAGCTTACATACAATATATAGAATGTGCCATGAAGAGATAGAACGTGCAAGGGTTGGGGAGTTACTCGAACCATTACAAAATGGAGATGAAGAGCCAACCATCAGCTACAGGTGCAGCGTTACAAACATGAAAAATGGCTTGGGTGACCGTTTGCCTTCCTTCGCCACTTGGATAGAAGCCAATCTGGGGAAAAAATTCTTTAAATGCTGCCTTAGGTGCCAAAAAACTGAAGTGTAGATGAGCGTGCCCACTTGGAGAAGTCGCGAATTGAAATTTTGCAAAACGGAAGAAAATTTGGCAATTTTTCCTCTGTGCACCGCGCCATTTCCTCTGTGCGTTGCGCTACTTTGGGGCCTGTTTTGGGCCACTTTCAGGTGTCAAAAATGTTCCCAAGTGGGCTTGTTGGAAATTCTGTCCTGTCTACTTTCTAACCCAACTAGAATTTCTGAATTTGGTGCTCATTTGCTCCTCCAAATCTTCATTCTCCCAAGACTGCTTCCTGTGTGGCAAAAAAGGGGTAGAGAGGCCGTTTTTTGGGTGTTTTTGACCTCCTGGAGACTCAGATCTTGCCCAAATTTCTTGTCCAAGCACCAGTAGTCATGATTTTCCATGCTGAATCCAAAAATGTAAACCATTCTTCATTTGGAGCTCTCGAGTTTTAGCGCCGCGCCACACAGGGAGGAAAAACCTGTGTTTTGCCCAAAAATTTGTCATGTGACCAAAATTTCCCCAAATTCCTTGAAATTTGGGCTGGATGTCCTCTATGAGGTGCTATGCTATGCCAAAGAAGCCTCAACCAAGATTCTAAGCTGATCTTTCTCTTTTTCCTCTTTTGCCTCCTTTGCCTCTTTGGTTGCTTTGCTCAATTTTGCCATTAAGCTCCTTATCCGGGCCCTTGCACTCATATTTCGTGTCCTGTAATGATAAGCCATATGTCTCAGCAAGGCAAGTACCTGATCAACCTTTTCGAGCAGCCTCTCCAAGTGCATGTTCACGCTCTCGAGATGGGCCTCCCGATCCTCATTGATCTCTTGCTCCAATGATGTGAGCTCAACTCTTCTCCTTTGAGCAGCTTGGCGATGCTCACGAATGTTTTGCAGCTCCATAATCACATGCTGATCCTCTAGCTGTTTGTTTCTCTGCTCCAGGTACTTCATGTTCCAATTATCCCTCTCCAAGTCAAGGGATAAGGCCTCAATCACTGATTGCTGCTCCTGGATGATCTCTCCAAGCTCTGCATTTGTAGGTTCTGTATCCGTGTCATCATCATGAAGGAGAACAAATTCTGTCTCTCGTTCACCTGATGGCTCACCTGAAGGCCCCTCATCATGCATGGGCTCCTTACCTTTGTTCTGTTCCTGTGTCGTCGATGTAGGAAGCGAGGCCCCTTCCACCCAGGGTGGAGATAACACTTGCTTTGCCGCTGCAAACAAATGTCTACTACCTCTCTAATAGGTGATGAATACTAGCATAGTAGCAGTCTCAGGGCACTCATACTGATGTGAAGGACCACCTATCTCATGCTCTGCCTCTGATACTACCCGTGGAGCACTGAAGAATTCATGGGAGATGAAGTCCTCCCAAGAAATGCCCTGCAATCCCAACTGATGATCCACCAAAATCCGGATAAGAGCAAAGTGATAAACACTGTTGAGCTGCTGCTGAGGGGTCTTATGCTGCATGAAATTTTTCATCCTCTCTATGTTCTCGCAAATGAAAAATGGGAGGTTCATCATCCGCACCCTGGTAAAGTGCATGAGCAACCTGATGTGATAGACATATAGGTGAGAAAACCTCCCCTCACAACTAAAGTACTTCATGATCAATTTCATGAGCGGAGCATACTCATCTTTCAAAAATCTGAATGGGAAGACTCTGGTGAGATGCCTCAAACATCTGGCCTTAATGTAAGGCTCATAATGATGCCTATCCACCTTATTTTTCTTATGCCACTATTCTCCAACATTTGGTATGCCTGTTGCCACTGATATAGTTTCGGGTGTCAATGTGAAGGTGACCCCGGCCAAGGTAGACTGACCTCCATGTAGGTGAAGCACAAACAGACGTGCCAACTCATGATGAACTCTAACATTTGCCACCCTCTGACAAAATTCAAAACATGCTAGGTTCTGGAAACATGACATAGCAAGAGGGCATGCCTGCAACTTAGTGAGGGTGTTTGGCTCATCCCTGACATGTTTGCCACTCCTATGATGTCTCCTGGGAGCCTCTTCTCCTGAAGCTGTATCACTATGAGTTCCACCTCATACTCTGATGAACCCTCAGATGCCATGACTGCTATTTATAAACTGTATTTTAGGCTGCCCCTTTGATGATGGCAAAGTTGGGTGTTGTTTGTGATATCTGCCACCAAGGGGAACAATGAAACAAGGGAGTATTAGGAGGGGAATAATGTAATGGGAACAGGGGTTATAGGGAGAATTTTGTTTAGGGATTTGTAGGGATTTTGGGTATTTTGATAGGTTAGGGTTTGGGGTTTTAATTGAGCAATAGGAGTATGGGAAAGGGAATATGAGTTTGGTAGTAGTAGGGTAGTGATAATAGGAAAAATGACATAAGGGAATAAGGAACAGGGGTAGGGTAGGGAAAATAAAACCTTGGCAGCAACAACACAATGGCACAACCCTAGCAAGATGGTTTCTTGGTGTCTTTTTGTGGTTGCTTTAAGAGTTTTGTTTCATTTCAATCATGGGCATAAAAACCACCATATCTTTATCCAATTTGATGAACAAGTGAGTTTGAGAGCCTACCTTGCAATTAGAGGGGCTTCACCAAAGATTTGAGGGAGTTTTGGCACGTTCTAGGCGCTTTGCCTCTGTGCACCACGCGCAAATCCCAGTGCGCCGCGCGCTGTGTGTGCGCCACGCTGGTTAGAAATTAACACTGCAAGCGGGCTCTGTGTGTGCCGCGCCCTTGCCTGTGTGCACCGTGCACCCTGAAACTTCCTCCAACTGCTCCAAATCACGCCATTTCACACTCCACGACCTTGCAATGCTTCTATAAGCTCTTTGATTGCACAATGACTTGGATTTATGATGGAAACTTGTGTATATAGGCTTGGAGGTCATGTTTTAAATTTGCTTTTTCAAAAAACCCATGTTTCTACTGTCCTGATTGACACTTTTTCACTGACTTTAATACAACCCTGATTTTCACTTTTTCTTTGAATTTTGGCTCAAATGATGAAATTTTCGACACTTTTGCAGGGATTACATGATAGAGCATTTGGCCACGGAAACCATGACTGCACCTATAGAAATCAACTCAAGACTCTTTTTGAAAATTTTGTCATCAATAGAACTGTTTGAATTTTCTTCAAAACAGAGTTTTGAAGAACAGTCAAAGTTTATCAATATGACGATGATACTCAGTGGATCATTACTTTCCAAGGTCATCACTCTGGCCTGCATGGATTTACTGAACATATTAAAGACCAAATTGTTTAATTCCTAGACCAAATGACCAAAAATGACCTTTGTCCATTGAAGGACCAGACCTTGACTGTCATAGACTTTGGTGATTATTGACACAAGACCTATGCCAGCAGGAGCCAGACATGAGGGGAGATGACTAGCATGACCTTCTCCGTCAGACAATGGAATGCCCCTAGCGGAATGCAGCTGAATGAATGGAGCGGGACAACTAAAAATGAAATGTGTACAGAGTTTTGATCTCTGACGGAGGACTGACCAGACCGACTCTAACATTGGCTCCAATGGGGGATGGTAGCTCCTTGGAGGTGCCAAGAACAATAGATCTTTGGAGGAGCTAGACAGTGCCTTTTTCATCCATTGGGCTATGGAGTCATCATTTCGACGAACAACACAGGACTCTGACTCATTTATGAAACTAAAATGACCAAAAAATTAACTCAAACTTGACATTGAAATGACTTAAAAACTAACTTGACAGACTGAAACCAAACTGAAATAAAAATGGTATTTACAATGATAGTGGAAGCATCGTTAATAAACTTAGAAATGGTACCACTTGAGCAACCGACCATTAATCGGCCCTCCTGGACCATCTTCCCCGTTCATTTCCTTCAAAAGAAAGGCATTCTGACCCCTATATGCTGCAATCTTGAAAGGACCTTTCCAAAGATTCTCAAACTTTCCGTGCTTACCTTTCTCTTCATTCATTGCATCCCACTTCAGCACCACATCATCCAACTGAAATATCTACCTTTGCTTTTCTATCATAAATTTTCTTTATCTTCTCCTGCAATTTGGATGTGTTCTTGAAAACTTCTTCTCTTGTTTGCTGCAAGTGGACAATTTGATTCAACCTTCTCTGCATGGGATCTTATTCATTGCCGGCCTCTTGAAGAAGTTTGACTACCGGGGTAGTAAGAGAGGTGGGAAATACTGTGACAACTCCATAAACAAGCTCAAACGGTGACATACCAATGGATTTTTTGTGACTGATCCGATTTGCCCAAAGCGCATGGACCAACCTTTTATTCCAGCTCTTTTTATTTATTTCCAGCAGCTTCTTGATGATGTTGACCAGTGATTTATTCGAAGACTCTGCCAATCCATTGCCTTGCGAATGATAGGCAGTTGAATGACCCAGAATGATGTGATATTTATGACAAAATTCTACCATCCTTTTTGATTTGAAAGCTGCTGCATTATCGGTGATTAACTTATTCGGACAACCAAAACGAGACAAGATGTTATTTTCAAGAAATGAAATGATTACCATATCTATAGCTTGTCTGGTGGGAGTTGCCTCAATCCATTTTGTGAAATAATCTGTCACTGTGAGGATCCATCTATGCTGACCGGAAGAAGCGGGATGAATTTCACCAATGAAATCCAACCCCCACTGCTGGAAAGGAGTGCTCACCTCAATCGACTTAAGTGGCAAAGGCTGTAACTTCTGTTTTCCTTCAAAAATCTGACATTAATGACAGGGCTTGACCATCTTATGTACATCAGCAAATAATTTCGGCCAATAGTACCCTGCTCTCAGAATTTTATTTGCTGTTGACTTCCAAAAAAGGTGACCACCACACTCTCCTCCGTGGAAATCCTCCATGACTTTCTTTGCCTCCTCTTCCACCAAACAATTTAACAAAACGCCATCAGGATCTTTTCAATACAACACAAAATTTAAAATGCAAAACTTGGTAGCCTTCAACTTGAGTGTTCTCGCTTTATTTCTAGACATGCCGGGCGGTGGTGACAAATTTTGAAGCACATATATGATATCTGAATACCATGGAGAAAGAGAAAACATTTCAGATCCCTGAATTGATGATGATTCTTCATTCTCATCGGACATAGCAGCAATCAGGTTTATGTCCAAGGCATGCAAGTTTGATTCGGCCATTAGCTTCACCAACCCCTGTCCTTTGACCAGCTTTGTAGGCTTTATTTCCACATCATATTCCAGTAAGGCTGCAATCCATTTGCCTCTTCTTCCTTCCGGATCAGTCTACACTAGAACATCTTTTACAGCAGCGTTAGGAACATAGGCAATAATATGAGAATGTAGAATATATACCCGGAAATCCTTCAATGCCTTCACCAGTGCTAGGGCTTGCTTCTCAATGATGTTGTACTTTAAAGCTACATCTCTTATAGCCCTGTTGAAGAATGCTATGGGTCTTTCGTGATCATCTCTTTTCTGCAATAATACTGCTGCCATAGTGTGCTCCGAAGCAAATGAAAACAATATGAAATCCTAAGTGTAGTCCGGGTTGACTAGAACTGGAGCTGAAGAAAGGGTCAATTTGACCAAATTGAAAGATTTTATAGCCTCCTCTGTCCATTTCACTTGGCTGTCCTTCTTGAGCATGTTGGTCATCTCTCTTAAGTGTTCAGCAAGATTAGGCACAAAGCGATGCAGAAAATTCATCTTACCATTGAACGATTGTATCTCTTTTTTATTCCGGGGTAGATCGATTTGCTGAATTGCTTGCACACATGCTGGGTCAATATGAATGCCATCCTTTGAGATAAGGTGCCTGAGTAATTTTCCTTCCTCCATGGAGAACAAGCTCTTCTTCGGATTCAACGATAAACCATATTGTCTGCACTTTTGAAAGACAGTTTTTAGATGATGCATGTGCTCTTCATCAGATTTGGAAAACACCGTCAAATCATCCAGATACACCACCAAAAACACATCCTTCTCATTTGCAAAAGCCAAGTCCATTGCACGCTAAAATGTGGCACCTGCATTCTTTAAACCGAAAGGCATTTTGGCATAATGAAAGGTTCCCCATGGAGTGGTGAATGTTATTTTGTCTCAGTCATATTCATGGATAGAAATTTGGTTATATCTGGAATAGCCATCAAGTAGTGACATACGAGATGCCCCCACTACTCGCTGAAGTATATGGTCCATTTTGGGCAGTGGATAGTTGTCCTTCATTGAAACTTTATTTAGATTTCTGAAATCAATGCATAAGCAGATCTCACCTGTCTTCTTTCATACGGGCACCAAGTTAGAGATCCAATCCGAAAATATGATGGGCACAATGATACCTGACTTGCACAACCTGTTTACCTCCTTTTCAATAGATGGCAACAACTTTGGATTTATCCTTCTCAACTTTTGTCTGAATGGTTTTTGATTGGGCTTGATGGGTATCGTGTGCTGAATTATATTGGTATCATAGGTCTTTAAATCATAATAGTCCCAAGCAAACACATCTGCAAATGAAGCCAACAAACTGATGTATTTGTCCTTGATCTTTGGTGGCAATGCTTTGGACAATTTTACCAACTTAGGATTGGCAGCTGTTCCGACGTTGACCTCTTCTACACTCTTCTCTATTGGCTGCAATGTTGGCTTGCAGGCTACATCATCTTGATCAAAAAGTTCTTCTAAAGGTATCAAGCCTTTAGGAATAACGTTATTCTTCAGCTGTAGCATGTCCATTTCATTTATCTGCGCTTCATCTGTACCATTCCCTTTACCATCGTCATTTTCTACATCAATTGAGGTTTCTTTGAACTTGCCTTTGTTTTGCAGAAAATCATTAATCTCCTCATCATCTTGAAACACTTGCGAATATCTCTGATTGTCTGGAATGGTTGGACGATGCTTGACATGGATTTCAAATTTATTGCTAGAATTCATTGGGATCTTCAAACTACTTGATGCCTTGGCAAGAGCGTCAGCAATACTATTTTGTATACGAGGCACACATGTAAAGGTGTATTCTGAAAATAATTTTAGAATGTCTAGAACTGCATTACGTTAGGCCCGCATCCTAGGATTCTTTGCTTGATACTTGCCTCTGACCTACTTTATTACCAATTCGGAGTCTCCATATACTGAAATCCTCTTAGCATTCAGCTTCCTTAGAATCTTCAGGCCAACAATCAGAGCTTCATATTTAGCTTCATTGTTTGAACACTCAAAATCCAACTTGTAAGAGCAAACCCTCACGCTACTAGGCACTTTGTTTGGGGCGGAGAAAGGACTGCGTACCCAAATTCCAATTACAGGGCCATCATTTCCCACTGCTCCATCAAAATCCATGGTCCACAAACCTTCTTCCTCCTCTTGTAAGTGCTGGAAATCAGTTTGCTATGCCTTGTCTGCTTGCTGTCCATTACTTTCAGCTGATTACCCAACATTGTTATGCTGTTCATGTCCTTCTTTCTTTAAAATTCCTCTGAAATTTTCTGTTATTTCTGGAATATCATTTGCTTCTACTAACTGACTATCTATATCATTTAATCTATTTGAATACAAAACAAAAGACTCTAAATCTGTATGTACATAGTTAATTGGATGATTTATTGGTTTCTCCTTGCTTGTGATCATATATTTCATTTTTTGTTCCCGATACAATTTCCTCATTTGTCCAAACATTGAAATCGTTGCATAGGAGAAATCTAGCTATAGTGTCCCTTTCAATTTCGCTACCCAAGACTTGGAAAGAAGCATCCCAAACCTTGGAGGAATATTTGCTACCACCACATCCATCAAAACATTTTTCATGGGAAGCTGATCCAAACTCACAACCAAGTCTTTGATGAGTCCTATACATCTTACTCTGCTGGAATCAAATGAATAGAGATCGTGGTATTGTCGGGTGATGTCCAGACCGAGCTTATCCATGATAGCCTTGGGCATGAGATTGTGAGAAGCTCCGGAATCGAACATGGCATTGTGTAACACAAAATCATGCAATCTTAAACTGATGTAAAAGGTTGGCACATCACTATCAGGAGACTCACCATTCGATGTTGGCCCAAAAATCATTTCAGGCTGATCGTCTTCAACATTTACCATGTCGGACATCGGGTCCAAATTCAACATCTTAGATATTTGTCCTCTATAACTGCTGTTCTTCATTATTTTAGTCAAGGGGATGGATACCTTTAACTTGGAAATCTCATTCTCTAAATTAAAAGCGGGACTCTTTTCTACCTCTTTGACTGGGATTTCTTTCCCGTCCTTTTCTTTTGATGCGGCTTGCTGATGTGATTGTTCTGCTGATGTTGATTTGCTGCTCTTCGGACCAACCACCTCCTTTCCTTTCTTTTGTGTAGCTGATGAATCATTCTTTGATGACTCAACATCCTTCCTTTTCTGAATTGGTTTGGTCGGCACATCTCTGTTTCTAAGTGAATATCACTGCTGCTGTGCGGACAGAGCATTCACATATCCCCTTTGATACTCCTCTTATTCTTCTTGTAAAACAGTGTCACTTGCTAGAATGAAATCTGCATCTTTGTGTGCAGCTGAGCTCACCGCACACTCCTCTTCTTTGGTAATGTAAGTAGGCAACTCATCTGGAGTAAAGAGGTGGTTTTCTTCACCTATTACATTTCCGTCCTTATCTGACTCTGGTCCATGCACAAAATTTTGCTGCAAAGGTGTCTGTACTGGCGTTGTGCTGTCTGCTCTTGGGCGCACTGATCTCTTTGTCTTATTCTATATTGTGGCTGCTGTTGCTGGCCACGAAAGTTAGGATTTCTAACTCGTGGCTCAGGTTTTTCGAGCTTCACCCTTTCAAGCATCTGCTCTACCTTTTTGAGTAATTGATCCATTGAAGAAGACTCTTCCTTAATAGTGACTTTATTTTCTGCTTTCGCTCTAGCTCTTTTGGACAACAGATTCGCTTCAACACTGACCGCGATTTTCTGCATGTCTTCCATTGTGGTCGGTTCTCTCTCTCTTAATTGGTAGGCCATATCAGCGTCAAAACCATCAGGAAATTTCATCATAGCCAGTCCCACAGGTGGCTTTAGATGATCTGGAATCTCGTTATAAATTGTATTGAATCTAACACAATAATATTGGACCGACTCATCAGCGTTTCGTTTGATTTGTTCATATTCAGCCAGAATATGAAGGGGATTCTTTTTCACTTCCCATCGATTTAAAAATTGTATTTGTAGTTTGGCCAAGGTAGTGATACTTGCTGCCGACAAACCTCTGAACCATTTCATCACATCACCTGCAAATGTCTGTACAAAGAGTCTCATTGCCACGTTCTCCGCATCGATCTCATGAAGTTCATAGAAGTCTGCCATCTTGTCCACATGTTGCTGGGCAGTAATGCTGTTAGGAGTGCCATCAAAAAACGAGACTTTACTTTGATAATCTGTGGGCATGTCATCTAGAACTTGAGGCAGAACAAGAGGTGCAAAATGGGCAGCCATCACTCTTGGTGGATTTGGCCTCGGAGGTGTTGGAGGAGTTTGCATAGTTTGTAAGGGGCTAGCAATTGGAGTTTGAGGCTGTGTCGTAATATAATTATCAATTAACCGATTAGCTCTTTCGGTTTCTAAATCTACAAGAAATTGCGGATTTGGGACAGTATAGTCAACAACCCTTTCGGATTTAGACTCAAACAACGATATTTCAAACCGCTCGTCAAACTCAAGCTCTTCAAGATACTCAAAAATGTTAGGACATGAATGGGATTTGAACATGGGAGTTATGGTTCTCTCTTGAAAAAGGATTCTTAGAATATAATTGGGGTTTTCGTAAATATGAGGAGGATCCGGGTCTGGATTGGCTCTGATATATCGTCTTGAAGCCAACGTGCTATTGAGAAAAACCACAGGACACAACCAACTTACTCAGCCTATCCAATCCTAAACTTATCATCCGAAAGCTTAGAATTATTAAGAAATAAAGGGATTTGATTTCAGTTCCCCAGTGGAGTCGCCACTATGTTAGCACCTAAATCTGCCCTATGCTGAAGGAAGGCAAAATTCAGGGTAACCATAAACCACGCTCAGTCTGGTAGCTAGCCCTACCAGAACAGAAGAGGGCTCTCTCCGAGTCACGCTTAGTGAATAGATAGGCAAAACACGGTCTGAGATGACTTACAGTGAAATATTGATCTTAGGCTAGTAAGTGAATAGGGATATAAGAAACAATTTTTATGAATGACTGAGCTTCTAGGATGGTATGGGACCAATGATCAGCAAAGAACAGAGAATTTAATACAAAGGCACAGATTACTTCGTGAGGCAAGGCAGGCGGAAATTGTAGCAATTTAGTTTGAAATAACGTGGAGTGGAGAGATTGTTTAGGAGAGTGAAAAGGGCATAGGAACATGAATCCTTTTCAACAGAAGAAGAACACTGAACATGAAATTTTCCCACAGGCAGAGCAATAAAATTGAATTCTACCTTATCTAACTCAGAAAATTTTACTGGAAATGAACATGAATTGAATTATGAAACATAACAAAATACATATGAAAACATAAGAGACACATTTGCTACACTCACAACCACATGAATCTCATGAAACAGAGCCACTGCCTTTCATTAATTCTCTGTCAAAAATATACAGTGAAGAAGTAGAGTTTCTTTCCCACAGTCTCCCAGAAGTTACAAGCCAACCAAAATTTTTCAAATAGCTTACATACAATATATAGAATGTGCCATGAAGAGATAGAATGCCCAAGGGTTGGGGAGTTACTCGAATCATTACAAAATGGAGATGAAGAGCCAACCATCAGCTACAGCTGCAGCGTCACAAACATGACAAATGGCTTGGGTGACTATTTGCCTTCCTTCGACACTTGGATAGAAGCCAATCTGGGGAAAAAATACTTTAAATTCTACCTTAGGTGCCAAAAAACCGAAGTGTAGATGAGCAGGCCCACTTGGAGAAGTCGCGAATCGAAATTTCGCGAAACGGAAGCAAATTTGGCAATTTTTCCTCTGTGTGATGTGCTACTTTGGGGCCTATTTTTGGGCACTTGCAGGTGTCCAAAATGTTCCCAAGTGGGCGTGTTGGAAAGCCTGTCCTGTCTACTTTCTAACCCAACTGAATTTCTGAATTTGGTGCTCATTTGCCCCTCCAAATCTTCATTCTCCCAAGATTGCTTCCTGTGTGTCAACAAAGGGGCAGAGAGGTCGTTTTTTGGGTGTTTTTGACCTCCTGGAGACTCAAATCTTGCCCAAATTTCTTGTCCAAGCACCATTAGTCATGATTTTCCATGCTGAATCCAAAAATGCAAACCATTCTTCATTTGGAGCTCTCGATTTTTAGCGAGAAAAAAACCTGTGTTTTGCCCAAAAATTTGTCATGTGACCAAAATTTCCCCAAATTCCTTGAAATTTGGGCTGGAGGTCCTCTATGAGGTGCTATGCTATGCCAAAGAAGCCTCAACCAATATTCTAAGCTGATCTTGCTCTTTTGCCTCTTTTGCCTCCTTTGCCTCTTTGGTTGCTTTGCTCAATTTTTCCTTTAAGCTCCTTATTCGGGCCCTTGCACTCATATTTCATGTCCTGTAATGATAAGCCATGTGTCTCAGCAAGGCAAGATCCTGATCGACCTTGTCGAGCAACCTCTCCAAGTGCATGTTCACGCTCTCGAAATGGGCCTCCCGATCCTCATTGATCTCTTGCTCCAATGATGTGAGCTCAACTCTTCTCCTTTGGGCAGCTTGGCGATGCTCGCGAATGTTTTGAAGCTCCATAATCACCAGAAAATCCTCTAGCTATTTGTTTCTCTGCTTCAGGTACTTCATGTTCCACTTATCCCTCTCCAAGTCAAGGGATAAGGCCTCAATCATTGATTGCTGCTCTTGGATGATCTCTCCAAGCTCTGCATTTGTAGGTTCTGTATCTGTCTCATCATCATGAAGGAGAACGAATTTTGTCTTTCGTTCACCTGATGGCTCACCTAAAGGCCCCTCATCATGCATGGGCTCCTTACCTTTGTCCTGTTCCTTTGTCGTCGATGTAGGAAGTGAGGCCCCTTCCACCCTGGGTGGAGATAACACTTGCTTTGCCACTGCAAACAAATGTCTACTACCTCTCTAATAGGTGATGAATACTAGCATAATAGCAGTCTCATGGCACTCATACTAATGTGAAGGACCACCTATCTCATGCTCTGCCTCTGATACTACCTGTGGAGTGCTGAAGAAGTCATGGGAGATGAAGTCCTCCCAAGAAATGCCCTGAAATCCCAACTGATGATCCACCAGAATCCGGATAAGAGCAAAGTGATAAACACTATTGAGCTGCTGCTAAGGGGTCTTATGCTGCATGAAATTTTTCATCCTCTCTATCTTCCTGCAAATGAAAAATGGGAGGTTCATCATCTGCACCCTGGTAAAGTGCATGAGCAACCTGATGTGATAGGCATATAGGCGAGAAAACCTCCCCTCACAACTAAAGTACTTCATGATCAATTTCATGAGCAGAGCATACTCATCTTTGAAAAATCTGAATGGGAAGACTCTGGTAAGATGCCTCAAACAACAGGCCTTAATGTAAGGCTCATAATGATGCCTATCCACCTTATTTTTCTTATGCCACTGTTCTCCAACATTTGGTATGCCTGTTGCCACTGATATAGTTTTAGGTGTCAATGTGAAGGTGACCCCGGCCAAGGTAGACTGACCTCCATGTAGGTGAAGCACAAAAAGACGGGCCAACTCATGATGAACTTAACATTTGCCACCCTCTGACAAAATTCAAAACATGCTAGGTGCTAGAAACGTGACATAGTAAGAGGGCATGCCTGCAACTTAGTGAGGGTGTTTGGCTCATCCCTGACATGTTTGCCACTCCTATGATGTCTCCCGGGAGCCTGTTCTCCTGAAGCTATATCACTATGAGTTTCCACCTCATACTCTGTGAACCCTCAGATGCCATGACTGCTGTTTATAAATTGTATTTTAGGCTGCCTCTTTGATGATGGTGAAGCCGGGTGTTGTTTGTGATATCTGCCACCAAGGGGAACAATGAAACAAGGGAGTATTAGGAGGGGAATAATGTAATGGGAATAGGGGTTATAGGGAGAATTTTGTTTAGGTATTTGTAGGGATTTTGGGTATTTTGATAGGTTAGGGTTTGGGGTTTTAATTGAGCAATAGGAGGAGGGGAAAGGGAATATGAGTTTGGTAGTATTAGGGTAGTGATAATAGGAAAAATGACATAAGGGAATAAGGAACAAGGGTAGGGTAGGGAAAATAAAACCTTGGCAGCAACAACACAATGGCACAACCCTAGCAAGATGGTTTCTTGGTGTCTTTTTGTGGTTGCTTTAAGAGTTTTGTTTCATTTCAATCATGGGCATAAAAACCACCATATCTTTATCCCATTTGACAAACAAGTGAGTTTGAGATCCTACCTTGCAATTAGATGGGCTTCACTAAAGATTTGAGGGAGTTTTGGCATGTTCTGGGCGCTTTGTCTCTGTGCGCCACGCGCAAAGCCCAGTGTGCAGTGCTGGTTATAAATTAACACTGCAGGCGGGCTCTGTGTGCGCTGCACCCCTCCCTGTTTGCGCCGCGCACCTTGAAACTTCCTCCAACTGCTCCAAATCGCGCAATTTCACACTCCACGACCTTGCAATGCTTCTCTAAGCTCTTTGATTGCACAATGACTTGGATTTATGATGGAAACTTGTGTATATAGGCTTGGAGGTCATGTTTTAAATTTGCTTTTGCAAAAAAACCACCTTTCTAATGTCCTGATTGACACTTTTTCACTGACTTTAATACAACCCTGATTTTCACTTTTCCTCTGAATTTTGGTTCAAATGATGAAATTTTCGACACTTTTTGCGGGGATTTCATGACAGAGCATTTGGCCACGGAAACCATGACTGCACCTGTAGAAATGAACTGAAGACTCTTTTTGAAAATTTTGTCATCAATAGCACTGTTTGACTTTTCTTCAAAACAGAGTTTTGAAGAACAGTCGAAGTTTATCAATATGACAATGAAACTCTGCGGATCATTACTTTGCAAGGTCATCACTCTAGCCTGCATGGCTTTACTGGACATATTAAAGACCAAATTGTTTAATTCCTAGACCAAATGACCAAAAATAACCTTTGTCCGTTGAAGGACCAGACCTTGACTGTCATGGACTTTGGTGATTATTGACACAAGACCTAAGCTAGCAGGAGCCAGACATGAGGGGATATGACTAGCATGACCTTCTCCATCAGACCATGGCATGCCCCTAGTGGAATGCAGCTGAATGAATGGAGCGGGACACCTAAAAATGAAATGCATAAAGAGTTTTGATCTCTGACGGAGGACTGACCAGACCGACTCTAACAGTCTCCACCTGTGAAAACACGAAGAGAAGTACCAAAGTATCGTGTGTCTCCACCTAGTAAGAAGGACTCTAGACTCTAGTATTGCTCTACCTTCTCAATACCGCAACTCCTCCATTATTCGACATCCCTTAGCTAGCTCCCAAGCCTAAGTTTATGTTTAGCTTCTTCTAGTGCTTTCCATTTACTAGTAATGCATGGTCTTTCCTACTACCATGCTATCACCGTGCTTGCCTCTTCTCATGTTCTCTTGAGTGTGTCCCTTGCACTTACCACTCTACATATCTTCTTTTCCTCATGTCTACTTGTGAGAGTGTCTCTCCTTATCCTTTCCCAATTTCCTATTTCATGTTGACCAAATGCAACATGTCCTACGGGCCTAACTCATCCTTTTCTTAGGTGGCCGCACTCAATTTCTAATTCCTAAACCCATTTGTTGTTAAATTCAACATGGATATATGTGTCCATTAAATGTAAGCCTTTGAGCTTAGTTATTTCCGTAGGAAATTCCCAAGCAACTTCTCCTCCAAAGACTCTGAATCTATATTCACTCTTAGTCCAATCATCGTTTACAATATTTCATCAATTTATATAAAAAATTCACATAATAATATTTACATGAGGGGTGAAAAAAAAGGCTATTACAGCCCCCAACCCCTTAGAGGAACACCATGCTCAGTCTTTTATATCCTAACATAAAATTCATAATCAGATTTATATCAAAATAACTCTCTTTACAATTACTCACACAATAAACAAAATTGGGTATGATATCGTCATTTTCTCAGCCATTTCCTAAGTGGCTTCATGTCGTCCAATATGCCTCCACTACACCTTGACTTGCTCGATTACTTTATTCTGGAGTGTGATCTATCTATGATCTAGAAATCATAGTGGTTCTAGTTGGAATTCTCCCCATTATTCCATCTGCATCATAAGACCAATCAAAAACATGACTAGCAACATGCACATAATTTTTAAGCAAAGAAATATGGAAAACATCATGTGCTTTCATTATGGATGGAAAATACAATCTGTAGGCCAGCGTCCTCACTCTTTGTAAGATTTGAAATGGTTCACAAAAGCTTGGTGCCAACTTGACACAAGACTCAATATTCAATGAGCTTTTCCTTGACATGATGTGGAGATAAACATGTTCCCCCATTTGGAACTTTTTATACATTCTCTGTTGTTTTGCATAGATATTTTGCTCATCCTGATATATTTTCAATTTCTTCCTGATAGAAATTACTTTCTATTCCATATCCTTCAACATATCATTCTTTATATGCACCATATTCACTGAGCCATTCCAGATAATTCGTGTATTGTATTTTTTGCCATAAATAACATTAAATGGACTCATCTTTAATGATTACCTATACCCATTGTTATGGGAAAATTCTACTAAAGGTAGAAACTTTTCCAACCTCTTTGGCTAATGCATGGAATACATTCTTAGCATGTATTCCGACACCTTGTTGACTATTTCAGTTGGTCCATATATTTGAGGATGGTACATTGTGCTAAAAACTAACTCTCTCCCAAAACCAACAAACAATACTTTCCAAAATTTCAAGGTAAATTTTCCATCTCGATCTAAGATGATCTTCTTGGGTATACCATGCAATATTAATATCTCCTTCATAAAAAAAATGATGAATATCAATTTCCTTGTAAGTGTATTTAACAGTTATGAAGTGAGCCACCTTTCTCAGCTTATCTACCACCACCATTATGGCATCATGCTTCCCCAAATGTCCTTGGCAGTCCAATGACGAAATCCATTGAAATGACTTCCCACTTTCATTTAGGAATGAGAATTGGTTTTAGAAATCTATCTAGATGCTTACATTCCACTTTTACTTGTTATCACTCCAAGCATCTCACGATGTACTATGCCACATGCTTCTTCATGTTTGGCCAGTAATACATATTTTTTATAGCTATTTTCATTTTCTAATAACTTCAATCACTTGAATATGATATTTTGAGAAATTCATCCAATATGATCTTCTCCAATTCACCAATACAAGGTATATACCATCTTCCTTTTAACTTTAACAATCCCTCCTCCATGAGGGAGTAGTTCTTGCTCAATGCCCCTTCTAGCTCTTGTTGCAAGTGTTATTTCACTTGATAATAGTGTTCATCTTGATGCACTGCCTCTTTCATATTTTATTTAATGGTTTCCACATGATCCACTTGTAACCTCCTACTAAGTGCATCTGATACTTTGTTTTCCTTGTGTTTGATGTATTGGATTTCAAAATAAAAAGCATTAGTCAATGCTAGCCACCTTTCCTATCTCACATTGAGATTGGGTTGATCAAATAAATACCTCAGGCCTCCATGATCTAAAATCAAGATAATATATATTCTAAAGAGGTGATGCCTCCACATTTCAATGCATGTATTATCACTACTAATTCCAAGTCACAAGTGACATAATTTCACACATCCGCATTTAAATTTACTCATAATAGACCAATTTATGTCTTGGATGAGGAATCCACTGAGACCTCCCTTAAAAGAATTTGTATAAACTGAAAATAATTTTTTGAATTTTCTATCCTCAATATTGGTGCATGCATGAGCATATTTTTTAACTTCTCAAATCTAGTTGCACATTTTGTTGTCCATTGGAATTTAATTCCTTTCTTTTGCAACATTGTGATTGGATGCCAAAACTTCTAGAAATTTTGGATAGAACTTTGGTAATAACCATCCAACCCCATGAAGGATATGACTTCTATCACTTTCTGAGGAGTAGGCCACTCCATGATGAATTTAATCATTTTCAGACCTACTTCCCCTCCTTCCTTTGAAACAATATGTCCCAAATATTGAATTTGTGACTGGAAGAATTCACATTTGTTAATTTTGGTGTAGATCTAGTGATCTATCAACAATTTCAACATTGTTACTACGTGT
Organism: Pinus tabuliformis; assembly: GCA_031772625.1. Taxonomy (NCBI): domain Eukaryota; kingdom Viridiplantae; phylum Streptophyta; class Pinopsida; order Pinales; family Pinaceae; genus Pinus; species Pinus tabuliformis. The sequence continues at coordinate 661,441,381 of CM062804.1, forward strand.
TTTTCATGCTCTTCTTTCAATTTTTAGTAAACCAAGGTGTCATCAACAAAGACTAGCACAAACTTGTCTAAGTATGGATTGAGAACATTAGTCATCAAACACATAATTGTTGTTGGGGGGTTTGTGAGTACAAACAACACAACTACAACTTCATAGTTGCCATACATTGTTCTAAATGTTTTTTTATGAATATCCTCATCTTTGATTCATAACTGATGGTACCTAGACCTCAAGTCGATCTTTGATAACACTGTAGCTCCTCTTAGCTAGTCAAACATCTTACTAATCCTTGACAAAGGATACTTGTTCTTAATTATGTCTTTATGAGTTATATATAGTTAATACGAAGTCTAAAATTTTCATCCTTTTTCTTTATAAATAATACATGTGCACCATAGGGTGATATGCTAGGTCTAATGTATCCCTTGTCTAATATTTCTTTTATTTGCAATTTTAATTCCACTAGATCTAGTATACTCATGCAATATGGGGCCCTTAACACTAGTGTTGTTTCTAGAAACAATTCTATTGAGAAATAAATTTCCCTTGTTGGTGGTAGTCTTGGGATTTCTTCATGAAATACATCCTCAATTTTCTTTAAGATCATATGCTCCTTAGGCAACATACAATTAACATCCTTCTAGGTGCACCACTTCAATTGTAGCACTGATAATGACTAAACTATCATTGTATTCATTTTTCCTTGTAGCATCACCTTTTCCCCTTTGTAGTAGAGGTGTTTGATTGATTTACTAAATAAATATTTCTTTTTCTTATGGCGTACCTGCCAATCCATGCCAATCAACACATCGTATGAATCCAATGGTAATAAGTTCAAGTCTATGTGTGTGGGTATGCCATTTATTACTGTTGGGTGTGACCTCACCACACTTTCAACTCGCCTATTTTTCCATATTTCTAGCTACACCAACCATGACCTTTTCTAAGATATTTTAAATAATGTACATCTCTTTGCAATATTAGAGCCAACGTAGTTAAAATTATAATGTGGATATATAAAACTTGACACTCGATAGGTATTGATCATACCTTCTATTTCAATCATGTATGCTTGGCGATGGGCCTACTTACTGTCCAATGTAGCATAAATTTGTGGTACACTCTGAGCCACATCCTTCATAGTCTCTACTTTTGTACATTGTATAGTCTTGGACCATTATGTTGTCGCTAAAGCAAATGTCTCTGTTGATGGTTTTCTCCATAATTCCAACATTGCATAGGTCCTCCTCTCATCCTCTCAACTTCAGCTCTTGCAAGATTAGTGAATCAATCCTTATCAGTAGTAGTGTTTTTCTGTTGACACCCATCCTTGCCAGAAGTGGAATACTTCACACTTCCTTATCCTAGGTGATTGTCTTGCAAACTTGTTATCGGGAAAACTAGTGTCTATGTAGAGCTGCTAGTCCCACTAAGACTGGTAGCTATCTTAGAAACAAACAAACTAAAACTACTTTCGTTTTCCTTTATGAGAAGTAGCTAAGAGGGGAACAAAGGAGACCAACCTCTGTCTTGCGCTTGGTTCCTTGCTTGATTCCTCTCCCTTCTGATAGATCTTTGCCACTCACTTCCTCATCTACCCAGCTTCAAAGAGCACCTGTAGAATCAAAGCAGCATAACACTATCCAAGAACAGAGATCTACTATCATAAACAATATAGGACCAGATATATATTGACCACACAAAAGCATATATCATCAATCATACAAGAATGTGGAGGACCCAATTGCTCTGACCCAGCGTCATCCTCTCAGCAAGAAATCCCTTCTTCACCTCATGAAAAGCTTAGATCACCCAACACTATGATGTTACACCAAGAAACCAGCAACGATTCCTTACAAGATACAAAATTCTAGCCTCTGGATCTTTGGGATGTGGGATCCATATATAGATGTTTGCAAAGGGGGGTGAGTCAACTTCTGAGATTTGATTAGTGTCCTCTCTCTGATATTTCTTGATTCCACTTGGAGATTGATGATCTCTTACTCATACCTAGGCGAATGCAGAGAGGCAAGTGTCACAGGAGACGTTTCTGGAAGATTCCATGATCCTCCACCTCGCATTTTGACTCTGCCATTTGTCCACTCTCACCCATCGCACCCCATAGAAGGGCTTTTCAGTATGCATCGCACCTCCCGTGTGCATTTAGGTGGGATGCAGCGCACTTTGACCATGGAGCAGGTGAGATGGTCCAATTTTGACTAGTTCTGAGTAGTTTTTCATGGAGAACTTCTGGGAGATGATGTAATCAGTTGAACTTGTTCTTTTAAGGGATGGAAAAAACCTTTTAGGGACATAGGAGCCCTTGGTTTATGGACATAATTAATTGGGGTTGCAGTGCCCAAAAATGTCTATAACAGTTGCCCCCTAAAGCATGAGGTCATTAATCTTTTGATGTCGGGTGAAATGCTTTATCATGAGGATCCGAAGTTTTTTCGAGCTGGAAGGCGACCTGTAATAAGATACAATACAATACATTATCTTCATAATATTTTCATGATCTAGCTGAGGCGGGCATTCCCATGCTCAGCTTTATAAATTCATTTTCATGTACATAAGATAGACAATAGTCTGTGTGCAAACTGATGATTCTAGTAGAGCCATCATCCCTTAGATTGGATGATTGTCTGTGTAGTAATGATGTACATTTGATGTCTTTATTTTCCTGAATATATATTGCATCTCGGATGGATGAAACTAGATCCGGGGTCTTCAATCTCGTTCGATCTTCACTCAATGTACAAGTCGATCCATGTGAGAGATGTTCTGGAGTCGAACATGGAAATACATCGCCCGATTACCAGCCAATGATGTAAGCTGTTAATAGGAGCGAGAGGAATCACCGATAATGATGATGACCCTCAAGGTACTACAGTACAATTCACGTGGTGTGAATAAGGGACTGGGCGTCGAACACCACGCAAAATCTTTCGATCGAAGGCCATTGATGTAAACCTGTCACCGAAAGTGAGAAACTTGCCATTGAGGCATGCAAGCTTCAAAGTACTGAAATGGTTGTCCTTAAGTCAACTTCTTGGATAATGAGCTGATGTCGACAAGAAGTGACCCGCCGCAGGAGGGCCTTAATGAATCCCACATCTACGACATGGAACGGAGTAAATGATTTTGGAGGTGAAAACGGTTTGATGATATAGGGTTCAGGGTGGCGGTCATGAAAGAATGGAGCGTGAATGTATTGCAGTGGATGAGACATAGGTGAATTCTCTGAACAACTTCTCTTGAACATATCGGTGACACTGACATGATGGATTGGCAGCGTTAACCCAAAATGTGGATTGTGTGATGGACCAATGGTGATATGACCAGTGAACGAAACAACCCAACCCGACTCGGATGTGGAGTGAAAGTATCATATTCAAGAGCGACTTGCTACCAATAAAGTTTCTTCAAGTTTTCTTCCCAATTTTTCCGTAGTCATTGCTGACCACTACCTCTTTATTTTTGTCAAGCTTGAGGAGGATAACATATGCTTGTTCTATAATTTTCCCTTCGGGAAAACCCATCACTATGTTTTAACGAGCTTAGCGATAGTGAAACTCGTTCTTGTCGGTATGGACAAGTTTGTCGCTATTCAGTTTTAACGAGTTTAACGACAAAGATAACTCGGTCCTTTTCAATTTTAGAGAGTCTGAAAGGGACGTAAAGAAAACTCCAACTATCCTTTTTCGTCATATAATCCCTTAAGTCTGAAAAAGTATAAAATAATACAAAAGGGATTATTTTTCGGTAATTTTAACGAGCCGAACAAACAAGTGCTTGATATTTTTGTGTAATAATCCCTCAGGTCCAAAAAGATTAAAATCTAAAGGAGGGATAGCACTTCCGATCACTTTAACGAGCTGGAGAGGCCAATTACTCGGAAATCTTTTCATATTTTACGAGTCAGATGAAAAGAGCTTAAAGGAGAGTCGTTTTTCGAGGAACGAGTGATAAATTCGGGTAGCAGCTAATTCCAGGTAAGGTTTGGAATTTTCAAATCACGGCAGTGTTACAAGGATGGCTAACAGGATCACTCATCGCAGCTGTTCCTCAAAAAGTGTAAACAATCAAATGGAGGTGAATGATCGGCCAATACAGAGTGGAGGTGATGATGAGAACACGACCAAGGCTTCAAAGGCTGATGATAATGCATTCACGATGGTTATTTATTGGATTGGTTCATTTTTTAATGAATGAGCTTAAACTCTGGGGGAAACATTTGTTCACTGCTTATGTTTAATTTTTAATGAGCCTGAACTCAAAAAAAAAACTGCTCGATCCTGGATGCGGGTGCTTGACAGATCAGAGGGCATGAGGATGGCGTATCACGTGGGTAGGTGTCAACCCAAGCACGCCACAGGTAATGGCACAGGACAAGCGAGCTGGTCTTGCACAAGCCTATTAATGCAGGCATTTACTCCCTCCATCCGCTTCATGGTTTACTGTGCTATGACACTCCATAAGCTCATCGCTCCCACGGCTTCGTCGCATACCTCTGTGGCTTTATGGATTGCAGTGTTGTGTGTCTCTCTGAGCTTTTCTGCAAGCGAGCTTAGGTCCGTCATTCTCTTTCCAGGCTCAAGAGCGTTCCACAATCGTTGGGCTCTGGTTCCAAGTTCATACGGTTCAATTGGTGTTCTGTTTCCGCCTCACTCAGGGCACTCCTCTCTGTGTTTTTGCTCTCTCGACAATTCGCTGTACATTGCCATGCCGAGTGAACGACCCAGAATGCGGAGCAGACGTGGTGGCTCCCATGGTCGTGCCACCTCTCAGCGGTCCACCCCCATTTCTTACTCTTCCTCGGACACGCTGGAACCCGGACGGAGTAGTCCCCCTGTCACCAGAAGTGGCAGAGGCAGGGGTCATGGGCGAGTCAAGATGGCTGATTGTGTGCATGCTACCCACCCCACTGTTTGCTACCGCATCCCGTGTTCTCTCGCCAACTCCACCTTTATAGTCTCAGTCACTATTGAAAAATGTGAAGATGTCCGGGGCAGGGAAAATTTTAAGAACCCCCCCGTAAATTTATAAATATAATAAATGGGCGAATCTCCATGGTATATAGGAAAAATGGAAGGCGATTTTATCAATAATATAATATGTATATATAATTTTTTGGCGAATCTCTCACCAGGCATGGCGAATATTTTACTCAATTATAAAATCTTGTAAGATCTTGGCGAGTCTTTCACTAAATAGTAAAACTTTGTAAAGTCCTAGTGAATCTTAGCATAGGCTACATGCTGGTTTAATTCCCCGCTACATTCTAGGTGAATACCATGGGTCAAAACCATGTGCCATTTTGGTGAATACCATGGGTCAGTACCATGTGCCATTTTTATTTTTATTAATTCTAATATTAGGGTTAATAATGGTTTTTTGCATGGTATTAATAACAATCCCATAGTATTTTGGCCATAGGTTTCACCTAAATATAACCCATTTTTTGAGTGTTCGTAAATATAAGGTGACTTATGGAGTAAATATAAAAAAATGTTTTATTTGTTTACCATACCTCTCGTTTATTTATATTTTTATTAATTTACCATACCTCTTTTACAAATATGGTATTTGGCCCATAGGATTCACTTAAATAAAACCTCTTTCTTGAGCCTTCATAAATAGAACGAGGGTTATGGACTAAATATAAAAAGTGGTTTTATTTATTTACTATACGTCTAGTTTATTTATATTTTTATTTATTTACCATACCGTTTGAGTAAGTATAAATAGACATTTTATTTATTTACCATACCTCCACTTTACTTATATTTTTATTTGTTTACACCGTTACATGTATATAAGGTGACTTATGGAGTAAATATAAAAAATGTTTTATTTATTTACCATACCTCTCATTTATTTATATTTTTATTAATTTACCATACCTCTTTTATAAATATGGTATTTGGCCCATAGGATTCACTTAAATAAAACCTATTCTTGAAAATGGGCAAATGGATTCACTTAAATAAAACCTATTCTTGAAAATGGGCGAATATAAGGTTGTAAGTCCTAATTTCAAGGGCTAAATTTACCTTTTTTACCCTCTCCCTTAAAATAAGGTGGGCTATTTGAGGTGATTTGTAAAAATGTACTATGATACAAAATATTCGCCCACTAAAAATTTAAAACCCCTTAATTTCGCCAAAGGGCGAACATTCGCCCCTAAAATTATCCTTGGTCCGGGGTTCGGGAGTGGCTCATCTAGGAGCTCTTGTAGAACAGAGGATGGCGAATCCGACGGACAATCGGCACCAGGTCATGGGAGGTACCTCTCTGGTGAATCCGGCTGTCCCTGCAGGTCCAAGTGCGCCAGCTCGAGGTGAACCTACAGGCTCGGCGGTTCATCATTCTGACTTGTAGGACTCACTACAATTCGGGTGTAGGGTCGTCGAGGAGCCATACACCTCTAAGGATGACTAATCCCGCCCGGGTTTACGCTCTTTTCAGTTTCGGAAGTAGGAGCTCGACTCTGTTTTGAATCTCGAAGTTAATACTTGATTCGAGTCTCTGTCTTTCAATGTGTCATTTATGTCTACAGTTGTCTAGCTGTGCAAGTTTCATCTTAGTTTATGTTCAACACTGTTTCGAGTCTTATGTGTAGTCACATTACTTCTGGAGGTTCACTGTGTACTGAGATCATGATCGTTTTTTTAAAATTCCAACTTCATGGCAAGACTTTCAAGGCCATGGCCTTGCTGTAATATTTTTGTATAAATAATAGGAGTAGATAGATTGAGAAAAAAAAAAAAACTACTCGATCCAGTCGTATAATAAGGATGTCTCGTCTAAGATGGCATTATTTCAAAGCTTTGCCCCACATCCTTTCTTTATGCAAGTTAGGAATCGACCAATCCTACGAGTTTAAAGGGTTAAAGGACCTACAAATTAAAAAAAATAAATGGTTGCTCTTCACTTGCATGACAAAAGGTTTGCATGCCCCCAGGTATAGCGAAACATTTCTAGGTTACCAAAGATTGTTCCATCTGTACCGCAGACAAAACACTTCCTCGACAATGTCTACCGAAATAGACAAAGGTGAGTGGTGCAACTTGCCTCCACTCATGTAACTTTGACGAAGGAATCTTATTCCAGTCTAATCTCATAAACTAGTCATATATCCTTCGCGGAAACCTACCCTATGCCCAAGGTTTTCCTGCCGAAACAGACCAGGGTGCATGCCCCATGGGTTTCAGTCATGTCCTCCCGAATCACTCGCGCTCATTAGGTGGACGGATTGGGGATTGATGAGACATTCCTTGCATGAAAAGACCATTCAGGGATGGTATTTGACTATTTGCTATATGTGAGCCGGGGAATGAAAGCTGGTCTATGAGCTTGACCACTCTTCCTTCATGCGGAAAACACATTACTCTAAAGAGCGAGGAGACAATGGCTCCCATGCAATAAATATAGTCGCGCCCAAGGAGTAGATTATAATTTAGGGGTCCTTGAACTACCATTATGTTCATGTGAAAGGTTTTCCTTCTCAATGTTATCGGCACATTGGGAAGGATCCCTAACGGTCGACTGGTTCCTTTGTCAAAGCATGTTAGATTTCTCATCTCAGGCAAATGAGATGGTGAACCAAGCGCTTTCCAAGAAGTTGAGGAAAGGATACTCACAGAAGCCCCTTCATCTATGATGGTACCGGCCATGACCATTCTGTATATTTGAGCAATGATTCGAAATGGTACACTAGACGGTAAACGAGGTCTGCCTAGTAGATTCCAATCGAAGGAAACAACTAGGTTGCTTGGAGGTGGGACCGAATAGACGGCCAGATATGACTCTAATGAACTTCCTTCCTGCGGTAAATTAATGGGTAGACTGCCCCATGTTCATCGGAGTCTGTGTTTACGAAGAGAATTTGAACGGTGTCGCTCTTGTTCTCTTCGGTGACTATATCATCTGAAGATGGATCCTCTAAAGGAAAGACCAGGTCAACTGTCACCTCGACCTTTTGACTTTTGTCTGGTGTGGATTCAGATGGTTTATCTTCAATGGTAGATGCTTCGACTGACCACAATGGTGTGTCGGTCGGATTTTCAACTAGTGATGGACTTGGCAAGAGTTTCTTATATCTAGGAGGAAGCCATAATGGTGAAACCGGACGGTCGTCCAAAACTCTTTTAGCCTCATCTAGGAAGCGACAACGGTGGACGGTGTGATCGCCTTCACACAGTTTACAAGGGAATTTATTTTTCCTTTTTTGTCCAGATGTTTCGCTTTCACTAGTTGACGGTGTACTTTCAACATGATCATCAAAGGTTGTTGACACCGGATTGTGCAAACGAGGAGACCAGTGCCTTAAGATCTGAGGGATGTAAGGAAAATCTCGATGATAGTGATATCATTTGCAAATGACAAATGGAGATTTAGGCTTTGACAGCGCAGTGTGTGGATTTTCACTAGATGATGCCTGGTTGCCCCCTGCCGTCTTTGGCTCCTTCTTCTTCTTCTCTTTCTTCTTCTTAGTTACTTGACTTTTGGCTTTACCAGCTTCATCAAGCGAAGAGGAAGGAGGAGAGGGAGAATCGGACGAAGTATAAGGTTGGGGGGTAGCTTTGGTATTGTCTAGTTGCTTACTTGATTGCTCAGGAATCACGGTGTTCTGAACGACATAGGTCGAGAAGAGCCATACGCGCAGGCCGATTGTCAATCCTGGAAGTGACAATGTGGCCATATGGGGTCCACCAACATCTCCCCAAGAGGAGAAAGGATTAGGATTTCCTCCAAGGGGAAACCCTTGGTTGGTGGACTCCATTTTCGTCAACCTAAGACCAACGTAGGAAAGGTGATGTTTATTCCGATTAAAATAAATTTTAGACGCTTTGACACAACTTCTTTTTTCAATTTTTAAGAGTCGAGAAAAAACAAAAGATGACTCTAGTCGCCTTCGATTTTTAATGAGCTTGAAGTGACAAGTGCTCAGATGGACCTTTTCCTTTAAGGAGTCTGAAAAGGAATGAAAGAGACTACTCTAGAAATCTAGACAGAGGGATTACCAAACCAATCGCAAAACTGCAGAATACGTTCTACGGTACGACAGTCAATCTTCCCGAATGTTGTGTTCAGTGCATTGCGATCGATAGGGCGGCAGACACGACTTCCTATGGATAAAGGATATAGCCTATTGTGGTCTCCCAATATATACTCGATGGTACGTGGGAGCACAAGTCCGTACTGGCACTTGTTGTCTCAAAGTGGAGGAATCACCCAACCAACAATGAAAACAATAGTTACCAGGCTTTACGACACCGGAATACGTGTCTAGCCTAGACTTCTAAATGTTGTGCATTAGGTTCCAAAGAGTTTTTAGATTCATTAAATTTATTTTACAGTTGATCTTGTTTAAGAAATTTTCCTTTCAGGTTCACCGCGTGATGTAGATATACAATTCCTAAAATGCAATCTAAGATGATAAACAATCATTTAATCTTCTTTTTGCAATGAAAATCCTAGCTACTAAAGAAAGAGAGATGATATTCTTTCAACATAGATCAGAGAGAACACACTATATGCACTGTCCTAAATCAAACCAACAAACAATCTAAATGCAAATGCACATGCATGTATTTGTTTTTAGCCTTCTTAATGTGTAAATGATAAAAAGAAAGCTAAGTGCAAATCTGAATTATTTTTCAAAGCGACATTACTAACAAGCTTCTTTTCAAGACAAAATGAAGACAATGACGACACTTTGCGATTTGGAATTGAAAACTTGCTTTCGACAATTGAAAAACTACTAATTCAAATCAAATACAAGAGTAACAGTGTAATCAACTATCAAGAACAATCAAATTCTCTTCTATGACTGAAAATGACACTTGCAACACTTCTAGATCAAGAAACGACAGTTCAATTACGCTACTTCTTTGTAAAAGAGAACTAAAAATGGCTCACAATACATAAAAACATTTACAGTTCTTTGCAAAATGGAGGCGGAATAATGGAAAGGAAGTGGGTTCCCACAGAGGTATACTGAATATAAACAACAAAACTCCTGAATAGAGCTGAAAAGAGTGAAGAAAAACCAAATTCTGGAGGCAAAATTAGCCTTCTCTGATTAGCGCACCTGTTACACAGGGATTCCAGTATGCATCCCACCCACAACACACGGGAAGTTCAATGCATACTGATATCCTTGAAGAGAGGGTGCGATGGTACAGTGCGAGACTTTTGATCTAGTTCTTGATCACAATTTGCAGCACAGTTCAGGGATTTAGGTTGAGCAAGTGGTAATCAGTAAATAAATCACAGGGGTAGATCCAAGGAGGTTACTAGAGCCACCACAAGGGCAATTAGAGAGTTTGTAAATCGATTGTTCAGTTTATAAACAAAACCCGGAGATAGACTGAAGCAGCATTGATCTACTTTGCACTTGCATAGAAAATGCAGTTCGAATGTTAGCTGGCTTGACTTCAGGCTCCATCTGTAAGTTTATAAAGAAAACAAATATAGACAAACAAACAATCTATTCGCTCCCCCAGCGGAGTCACCATTTTGTTATCGGGAAAACTAGTGTCTATGTAGAGCTGCTAGTCCCACTAAAACTGGTAGCTATCTTAGAAACAAACAAACTAAAACTACTTTCGTTTTCCTTTATGAGAAGTAGATAAGAGGGGAACAAAGGAGACCAACCTCTGTCTTGCACTTGGTTCCTTGCTTGATTCCTCTCCCTTATGATAGATCTTTGCCACTCGCTTCCTCATCTACCCAGCTTCAAAGAGCACCTGTAGAATCAAAGCAGTATAACACTATCCAAGAATAGAGATCTACTATCATAAACAATATAGGACCAGATATATATTGACCACACAAAAGCATATATCATCAATCATACAAGAATGTGGAGGAAAACTTGAATAACTTTATTAATATCAAGAATAGCAAAGAGGATTACAACCAATTGTTCTGACCCAGCGTCATCCTCTCAGCAAGAAAGCCCTTCTTCACCTCATGAAAAGCTTAGATCACCCAACACTATGATGTTACACGAAGAAACTAGCAGCACTTCCTTACAAGATACAAAATTCCAGCCTCTGGATCTCTGGGATGAGGGATCCATATATAGATGTTTCCAAAGGGGGGTGAGTCAGCTTCTGAGATTTGATTAGTGTCCTCTCTCTGATAGTTCTTGATTCCAATTGGAGATTGATGATCTCTTACTCATCCCTGAGCAAATGCAGAGAGGAAAGTGTCACAGGAGAAGTTTCTGGAAGATTCCATGATCCTCCACCTCGCAAATTGACTCTGCCATTTGTCCACTCTCGCCCATCGCACCCCATAGAAGGGATTTTCAGTATGCATCGCACCTCCCGTGTGCATTTAGGTGGGATGCAGTGCACTTTGACCATGGAGCAGGTGAGATGGTCCAGTTTTGACCAGTTCTGAGTAGTTTTTCATGGAGAACTTCTAGGAGATGATGTAATCAGTTGACCTTGTTCTTTTAGGGGATGGAACAACCCTTTTAGGGACTTAGGAGCCCTCAGTTTATGGACATAATTGATTGGTGTTGTAGTGCCCAAAAATTTCTATAACAAAACTTTTGTCCTTTCCATTTAAAACTAGTTTTTCCCTTCTTTTTCCAATCATCCCTGACCTTAGGTTTGTTCTTGGATTTATCATAGAAATACTTCATTTTCCCTATGGAATCCTCCACTATTTTAGGCTCTTTGAATTCTATTTTGACCCTAAATACCTAATACATTCCACTAAGATATCTTTGAATAATTTTCTTCTCATCCTTGATGTAAGGCAAATATCTCAGTAAATCCAAAAATATGATTGTATATTCATCATTTGTAAGCTTCCTAAGTTTTTTATCATAGAATTCCTTGGCCTTTCTATCATAATACCTTTTAGATAGTTACTTTTCCCACAAATACTTCTCAAATCTCCTCTAGGACAAATATTTATCTATGATATCCTTTACATTCCTCAAATATTCCCACCAGGTGTTAGCATTTCCTTTCAGGTTGAATATGGATAACCTTTCTTTCATATTCTCAAAGTAATGATTTATAGTGAAATACTTCTTTATCCCTATCATCCATTCCTTAGCATCAAATGTAGGGGTTTTTTCCCTTTTAAATTCTTATAACATTAAGTCTTTTCGTTTCCTTTTCTATTTTTAATATATTTTAGTTATAACACTAAACAACTTCTCATGATTACCTAACCTCCTCTCTAGAGTACTTAACGAAGTTTCACCTCTCACTATCTTCACTTGTCTAATTATGCCTTTTATTAGACTTGCTACCTTCTATAACATTATCCCTCAGTTAATGCTTTGCAAGTCTCTATAGACTTTGTTTCCTTTATCTTATCCTAGGTAGCTCGCACATAGATCACGTTGTCCCCGCCTTTGCAAATATGAAAAAGTCGTAGTATATTTTTGTTTACTTCTTGTTTCTCCTAAACCATGAAAATCATTTCATTTTCTACCTTATAACTTCTAAATTCAACTCTTATACTTCTATGGGTGTCCATCCAATTAGGTGATCCTTCCTTTCTCCTTTTCCACTGACTTTTCTTCACAACCATGTTGGGATTTATCAATGTTGTACTATTCTATTCTACCATTCATTATTGTTTTCCTGTTTATTGTTCCCTTGTGTCTTCTTATGTGTTGTTACACACATAACTATTAGCCAGAAATATAAAATAATCATATTTACCTTCACCATAGCAAGTATGGAATAAGCATATGGATGCAAGTTTATTTGAAAAATCAACTTCAAGTTAGTATAAAATCGCAATCAAAATGCTTCAAGAAACACACATTTACACATAACAACCATCACTATAAAACACCCCGCTTTATAAAAAAATTCTATATTTTATCCTTCTAATCCAATTTATTCTAAGTGTTGAACTTGGGCACTTTGATACTTTGTGTTAGAACTCCAAATATTGTCTCCAAAGGTCTAGTGTAGAACCTTCTCTTTTCATTTCTTCTATTCGTGAGCCCATCCAGTCCAAGTGTTGAACCTAGATGCTCTGATACTAGTTTGTAATACTCCCTCCCACCCCCTTAGAGTAGTCCAAGTTGAACGAGAAGCGTTACTTTCAACTAACACAACTTCCATGGTCTCATTATTGAAATGGGTTAAACAATTTCTTCATTTTCCAAAGTTATCAGAATTAACTTTGGAGAACACCATCTCTTTCATCTCATTGAGATATATATGACGATATAAGTTTTTCCTCAATTTGAACTCTAGATTGAAAATTTTCCCAATTGAACTTTGGAGCCCATAACCCCTGCCACATTACTAAGGGTCCACCTCATGATACCCACATGTCACTAGCACCTCACACTATGTACAACATAGTGCATGCCACATCATAGCACCATAGTGCTACCATGCCATCGCACCACCGCTCCAACCTATAAGAGAATTCTACTCCTAGACACCCACAACACAAAAAACATTTATACATTAAGTAATAGGTGTGGTGTTTGTCCCATGGCTTCTGTCTCCTCCACGGATTCCATAAACTTGCCCCATGCCTATGAGATGCACTGCAAAACATTTTTGGGGATTTATAGTCCATGATGACATGTCACTTAGCCATGTTAACTCCATGTTAGTACCACATGGAAACCCGAAACCAAGTAGCACCAAAAATATCCGCCACGTGTCACACAGGTGCCACGTTAACATTAACCTCACATAGGTGTCCAAAAAACTTTCTATATGCTCATCACTACCAAAAACCTATCAATATCTAACATTATCTGGGACAACTGGCCTAAGTTTCACTTCAATATCATGTTTTATATTGGGATGGAAAGGCATCTTACAAGTACTAGAAGAAGTAGCCAATGCATAAGCGAAGATGTTTTGACCTCTGAGAATCAGAGACAATTGATATTCTAGGAAATAGTGCAGAAAATCTAATATTGTGTTTTTGTAGTCTCCCAGTCTAGGGTGTTTAGCCAAGTACTCACATTTAATTTGGTTTATGATGAGTTCAGAATCAACATGTACATAAATCCTTTTAGCTTCCAACCTGTTTAAAGGTTGCAGTCCTAAAATCAATGCTTCATATTCAACTATACTATTTGTACATTGGAAATTTAGCTTGTTAGAATGTCCCTTTGCTACACATGTTTGTGAGTTTAAGATCTAAAAACCTGCCCCTACTCCTTCCTTACTCATTGCCCCATCAAAATCCATGTTCCAAAGGGCTTCACCCTCTTCATATTGTTTCCCAGAATCTAATTTATCTACTCAGTTTTGCTCCATTTAGTGTCTAGGTTTTATACCAATTTTTCTGCACATATGTCATTATACAGGAGGAAGGAATCCATATCTGAATGCACAGAATAAAAGGGGTAATTATTTGGATTTTCTTGGCTACTAACCATATACTTCATTAATGTTTCGTTGCATAACCTCCCCTGCTGACCAAAAATAGGAATGGTGGCATATGTCATGTCCATCTGCAAAGTACCCTATAGATTTTATCCCCATGAAGTTGATAGAAACATTCCATACTTGGGAGGTATGTATGCCACTACAATTTCCATTACCACACTCTTTGTTGGGATTTGGGCCAGAGTAACACATAAATATTTGATGAGACCTAAGCATCTGACTTTTCTAGAATCAAAAGAATATAAATCTTTGTGGGGTCTTGTTATGTCTAACCCTATATTTTTTATGATGGCTCTAGGGATAAGATTGTGAGAGGCACCAGAATCAGGCATAGCATTGTAAAGAATTTTGTCATGAATGTTCAAACTAATATAGAAGGGTGGCACGCTACCATCCTGAGACTTCCTTTCGAATTCAAGCCCAAACAATAATTCATGTTGGTCATCAGTTAGGTCGAATTTGTTTGTTCCTTCTCCTATATTCAAAGCCTTCATAACTTGAGATCTATATGCATTCACATTAATCAATTCCGTTAGAGGAATAGAAATTTTCACCTTGGCTAATTCATTTTCAATATTGAAAGATGTTTGAGGTTTTTCTATTTCTTTGATAGTAAGATCCTGTTATGGAGAAGTTTCCTTCTGAGAATAATCCTTATCATGGCTAGTAGAAATGGTGTCACTTTGAATCTTCTTGGGAGGATTTCCACCAATGTTTTTACTTCTCAGATTGTAGTACTTATGCACCTTCATGGTATCATTTTGGTATCCCTTTCTATAATCATTTGTCCTTGTAGGGATGACTTCTTTCTATAATAAAAAAAAATAGATCCTGCTTCTCCGTAGTGAAGAAAATATTATCAATTTCTCCTTCCCCAATAAGTTTATTTGATTTTCTTGGGATCCTCTGGTAACTCAGCTTATTCATCTACATAATTTTCTTGGAATCGAAGTCTAATATGCTACTGATCAACTGGGCCTCTTTGTTTTCTCTGTTTGATATGGGGTGGGTTTCTCCTAAAATTAGGATTTATAATTTGAGAACCTCCTTGTTTTTCTCTTGGAGGAGCCCAGTTAGATATACTTATTTTATCCATCATTCTTTCCATGGTTTTGACTAAGTGTTATCGAGAAATCTAGTGTCCACTCGGAGCTGCTAGTCCCACTAAGACTGGTAGCTATCTTAGAAACAAACAAACTAAAACTACTTTCGTTTTCCTTTATGAGAAGTAGATAAGAGTGGAATGAAGGACACCAACCTCAGTCTTATGCTTGGTTCCTTGCTTGATTCCTCTCCCTTCTGACAGATCCTTGCCACTTCTCCTTCGTCTACCCAGCTTCAAAGAGCACCCGTGGAATCAAAGTAGCATAATACTATCAAAGAACAGAGATCTACAATCATACACAATATAGGACCAGATATATATTAACCACACAAATGCATATATCATCAAATATAAAAGAATGTGGAGGAAAAATTGAATAGCTTTATTAATATCAAGAATAGCAAAGAGGATTACAACCAATTGTTCTGACCCAGCGTCATCCTCCAGCATGAAAGCCCTTCTTTCACCTCATGAAAAGCTTAGATCACCCAACACTATGATATTCCAACAAGAAACCAACAACACTTCCTTACAAGATACAAAATTCCAGCCTCTGGATCTCTGGGATGAGGGATCCATATATAGATGATTGCAGGGGGGTGAGTCAGCTTCTGGGATTTTGATTAGTGTCCTCTCTTTGATATTTCTTGATTCCACTTGGAGATTGATGATCTCTTACTCATCCCTGGGCGAATTCAGAGAGGCAAGTGTCATAGGAGAAGTTTATGGAAGATTCTATGATCATCCACCTCGCAAACTATCTCTGCCATTTGTCCACTCTCGCCCCTCGCACCCTATAGATGGGCTTTTCAGTATGCATCGCACCCTTTACATTGGGTAGGTAGGATGCATCGCACCCTTAGCACTGAGCAACCTGTATGGTCCAGTTTTGACCAGTTCTGAGCAGTTCCTTGTGGAGAACTTCTGGGAGATGATGTAATCAACTGACCTTGTTCTTTTAGGGTATGGAACAACACTTTTAGGGACTTAGGAGCCCTTAGTTTATGGACATGTATGATTGGGGTTGCAGTGCCCAAAAATGTCTATAACAATTGCCCCCTAAAGCATGAGGTCGTTAATCTTTTGATGTCGGGTGAAATGCTTTATCATGAGGATCCAAAGTTTTTCGAGCTGGAAGGCGACCTGTAATAAGATACAACAAAATACATTATCTTCATAGTATTTTTCGTGATCTAGCTAAGGCGGACATTCCCATGCTCAGCTTTATAAATTCATTTTCATGTACCTAAGATAGACAACTGTCTGTGCGGGAGACTGATGATTCTGATAGAGTCATCATCCTTTGATTCGGATGATCATCTATGTAGCAACAATGTACATTTGATGTCTGTATTTTCCTGAATATATCGTAGCCTGGATGGATGAAACTAGATCCGGGATCTTCAAACTCGTTCAATATTCACTTGGAGTACAAGTCGATCCATGTGAAAGATGTTCTGGCGTCGAAAATGGAAAGACATCGCCTGATTACCAGCCAATGATGTAAGCTGTTAACAGGAGCGAGAAAAATCACCGATAATGATGATGACCCTCAAGGTACTATAGTACAATTTGTGTGGTGTGAATAAGGGACTTGGCCTCGAACACCACGCAAAATCTTTCGGTCGAAGGCCATTGATGTAAACCTGTCGCCGGATGTGAGAAACTTGCCATTGAGGCATGCAAGCTTCAAAGTATTGAAAGGGTTGTTCCTAAGTCGACTTCTTGGATAATGAGCTGATGTCGACAAGAAGCGACCCACCGTAGGAGGGCCTTAATGAATCCCACATCTACGACACGGAACGGAGTAAATGATTTTGGAGGTGAAAACGATCTGATGATACAGGGTTCAGGGTGGCGGTCATGAAAGAATGGAGCGTGAATGTATTGTAGCGGATGAGACACAGGTGAATTATCTGAGCGACTTCTCTTGAACATACCGGTGACACTGACATGGATTGGTAGTGTTAACCCCAAATATGGATGGTGTGATGGACCAATGGTGATATGACCAGTGAATAGAACAACCTAACCCGACTCGGATGTGGAGTGAAAGTGTCATGTTGAAGAGCGACTTGCTACCAATAAAGTTTCTTCAAGTTTTCTTCCCAATTTTTCCCAGTCATTGCTGACCAGTACCTCTTTATTTTTGTCAAGCTTGAGGAGGATAACATATGCTTGTTCTATAATTTTCCCTTCGGGCAAACCCGTCGCTATATTTTAACAAGCCTAGCGACAATGAAACTTGTTCTTGTCTATATGGACAAGTTTGTCGCTATTCGGTTTTAACGAGTTTAACGACAAAGATAACTTGGTCCTTTTCAGTTTTAGAGAGTCTGAAAGGGACGTAAAGGAAACTCCAATAATCCTTTTTCGTCATATAATCCCTTAAGTCTAAAAAAGTATAAAATAATACGAAAGGGATGAATTTTCGGTAATTTTAACAAGCCGAACAATACAAGCGCTTGATCTTTTTGTGTAATAATCCCTCAGGTCCAAAAAGAATTAAAATCTAGAGGAGGGATAGTACTTCCCATCACTTTAACGAGCTGGAGAGGCCAATCGCTCAACAATCTTTTCATATTTTATGAGTCAGGTGAAAAGAGCTTAAAGGAGACTCGTTTTTGAGGAACGAGTGATAATTTTAGGTAACAGTTGGTTCCAGGTAAGGTTTGGAATTTTCCAGTCACGACAGTGTCGCAAGGATGGCTAACAGGATCACTCTTTGCAGCTGTTCCTCAAAAAGGGGTAAACAATCAAATGGAGGTGAATGATCGGCTAAAACAGAGTGGAGGTGATGATGAGAACACGACCAGGGCTCAAAAGATGATGATAATGCATTCACAATGGTTATTTACCGGAAATTGGTTCATTTTTTAATGAGCTTAAACTCTAGGGGAAACATTTGCTCATCGCTTAGGTTTAATTTTTAACGAGCTTGAACTTCGCATAAAAACGGCTCATGGTGGGTTTATTTTTTAATGAGATTGAACCCTGTGGTAACACTGCTCGTGATAAGTTTGCATGCCCCCAGCATAATAATGCAAATCGAGGTGCATGCCCCCCAAGCTTCATTGCATTCAACACGGTGGTTGGAATGAAGGTTTACCTTTGAGATCTTTGAAAGACTCAACTTGGAGAGGGATTTGTTTCATTTTTTAATGAGGTGGACACAAGATAGAAACTGTCCTCAGAATTCACTGTATTTACTGTATTTGATAGAAAATCAAAATCTGAAGGATGATTAAGGTCGCTGGAATAATCTTCGTGGTAATTCGGAAGATGGGAACGATGGTGGTGATCTTCCCATGGTGCCTCTCCTATCATCATTGACTGAATGATTCCTTTGTCTGTAGAGTGTACACGTGACCAAGGATCTGAAGAGGTGCCATATTCCTTAGACCTATTTATCCAAACACTCGATGAACGTTGATTTGGGTTTGCTCCCCAGGCCAAGAAAATTGATTGCTACAATATTTCTATTAGGGCGATGATCCATGCTGACAAAATGTTCAGGAATCTTCTGAATCTAGAATATATCATGTTGCAGGTTCCCACCATGGCCACTTCCACCAAATTGTTTGGAGGCGGTAGGGAAAAAGTCCCCATCAATGTGGGGTCTTTTAGTAGGCTTACTCTGATGTTTTGAAGCAAATGAGAGCTTCCATGGATCATTGGAATGCTTCCCGTAACTTGTGAACTGTCGGGGAGAAATGTTTGTTGGTCGATGATTGTAATTCCTCCTTGGAAGGGAAATGCAATCTTCCTAAAGTAGGTCGACACAACGACAAACATAGCATATATCCAGGGCCTTCCCAGTAGGATGTTGTAATCGAGGTTTCCGTCGATCACTTCAACATCAATTTCTACTGTTTTTCCCCTAGTTCGACTTGCAAGTTACTTAAAATCCCAGATGGGGTGTATGTTTGTCCATCAAATTCTTTTAATGTTGTCGAAGATCGCGACAAGGGTGGAGATCCTAAAGTTTTCCAGCAATTCATCAACATAATACATGTAGATGGCCCCTCATCAATAATTGTTCGATGAACAGTTTTGTTGAGGGCTTTCACTTGAATAAGGAAAGCTAGTTGAGCTGGTAACTGAGGGTCATATCCTTTGTGATTAAAGGACACAAGATTGGAATCCGTTGGGTCAATCCCACCTATTGCTGATAAGAAAGCCTACTTTTGAGAGGGGCAATTTTGTAGTACCTCAAGTGTCGACATAGCGGATGGTGATTGGGCCAGATCCTCCACTATATTATAATGTTATGCTGCTCTGGCACGAGGATTAAATGTCGACTTGTGTACTACTCCCTTTGGCGGCTTTATCGTTAGTTCAGGAATGATGGGTGGCACAACTTCGGTTGAAGTTGTTGTCGAACTATTGGGTTTATCATTGGACTTATTGTTCGACAGCTGTGGATTCCCATAATCTTTATTCCTTTTCGATATCAAAGCATCTTTTTGCTGCTTCGAAACTGACAACATTAGCACTTGGGACGGGGAAGCATTGTCACTAGCAACCATATTTGTTCCTGGATTTGGAAACGGATCAGTCAATACCGCCGAGGTTTTTGAATTCTTGAAGAATCTCCTAAGCTCAGCTTTATATGGACACTTTCTTGTCCAATGATCCTCATCGCATATAAGGCATGGACGATTTGGTTTCCTATCTCCAAAAGGCTTTGCAGAAGATTTTTCAGGGGACGACTCTTCCTGTTTCTTCTTCTTCCCTTTCTTTTTCTTCTTGCCTCCTGGTTTCTTGGTTTCTTTGCCTTTGTTAGTTGATACGACATTTACTTCTGAGGCGAGAAGTTAATTTTCATTTTGACCTGAAACTGTATGGGATTTCTTTGACATAGCCTTTATGGTTTTCGTTTTGGTCATTCCTATCACGCCGTCCCTGGCATGAGAGTCTTTGTTTGATTTAGGAGATGGAGAAACGGAAAATTCCGGTCTAGGAGTGTCACATGGAATCTGTCAAGGGTGCGGACACGACTGACCTTCCTAGAAGTCTAAGACATTCTAATGACAAACAAGACAAAATGGAGTGATCTTTCTCTAAATACACCTTTTACAACATGAAAACTACAAGTGTTTAGGCTTACCTTATTCCAAAACGCTGTTGTTGAAGTCCGTTCTTGACGATCCGGATGAGCTCCTCCTTCAAGTCAATTCCTGCAACCACAAACAATCAAACAATTACCAAGCACTTGCATTTCATATAATAAAACATATATTCAACATGCAGACCAAGGAACACATGAAATAACTCATTAACACAAGCTATTGAGAAAAATAAACCAGTTTGTATTAATAACGAAACAAAGAAACTCTTACAACCTGGCCTTGGTGTTGTGCAAGTTCCTCCCAGGGTCCATCAAGGGTTTTCCTCTACTTTGACAAAGCTCACCCTCTCCCAAGTAGAATCAAGTGAAGACAATCTCTCCTCACAAAGGCTCTAATGGAAGACCTAAATCCTGCAGCATTTACCCAAAGAAAATGTATAGCTCCAACCTCTTCTCCTTCTGGCTCAATGCCTTTATTTATAGTGCTGTAAAGAGGTTATTCAGGTCCACTATCAATGGGATCATCCCCCTCTATGGGTGGGATAGCTCCCTTATTGATGGGATAAGTTCCCCCTTAATAGAGATACATGAACCAACTGGAGGCGCATCCATTTCATCAAACCGACCTCTAGAATGTTCTAGAAGTAACCACAAGTAACTTTTTCAAGATAAAACTCGCGCATTTTTCCTTTTACAGAGGGACGCACCTGTCCCTTAACATACAGAGCGTCCATGGACGCATATTTTGTGAACAAGGTCAGCGTCCCTGCAGGTAAGGCTAGAGAGAACCTGCGACCCCAGAGATAAACATAGTTTTTACAAGACTTTCTCTCTTCTTTGAGTTTGAGATGGATAACAGAGGCATGAGACTTGCCTAAGAGGGTAGCATGACTGTTGATTTGAGCCATACTAATTGTAAGTAGTCAAGGTGACATTTTTTAGTGTAACAGATTGCCCCCTAAAGTGCGAAGCCTGGAATAGAATAGGGTTTTGTAATTCTAGGAAGGGTGAAGCGCTTTATCATTTCAAGGATTGCCTTGTGGATGGCCTGGTTGGAACCTGCAATTTTCAACACAAAATACATGGATAAGATTATATCATCACTGAGGTAGGCATTCCCATACTCAGATTCAAAACTTTAACTAATGGACTAACTATTCTGATACAGGAATGATCTTGCAGTACATCATTTTTATAGACTTTTATAGACACAGTATGGACGCAGCCATCTATTTATGATTAGTCTACATAGATAATGAATACAAAACTCCTCGCAGCCTGGATGGTAGAAACTAGATCCAGGGTCTTCACTTCTACTTCCCGAATTGGTACGATTCTAGCCATGTGATTAAATGATTCGATGTCGAACATGGTAGAAACCACTTGATTACCAGTCAATGATGTAAACCGTTAACAAGCGTGAGAGAAACCACCAGTAATGTCAATGGTTCTCAAAGTACCAAGCACAACCCGTGAAATGTGAATAGATGTTTTGATGTCGAACACTTCACGGAATCCTCTGATCGAAAGTCAATGATGTAAACTGACGTCAAAGGCGAGAAACCTGCCATTGATGCATGCAGACTTCAAGGTACTGTCGATTCCTAAGTCATCTTTCTAGATAATGTGTCGATGTCGATAGAAAGCGACCCGTTGCAGGCAAGCCCGCGACACGAAATCATTGTTCAAGTTGAAGAAATGTTGCTGTAAGGACTGACTCAGGGATGGTCAAATGGATGACAAGTATTTTGCAGATGAAAGTTTTTGCTTGCAGACCTCTTGAACACATAACGACACAACAGATGGCTTGGTGATGTATAACTCAAAGTTAACCCCTGGAACCCGGTTAAAGACTTTCAAAGTGATTTGGTCAACTGTGAGGTAAAAGATTTCCCAACCCAGGTGAATGAAAAGTGTCGTGTTCAAGAGCGGTAATAAAGTTTCTTCTGAGACAAAAGGTGACAAATAGGTTCATTCTTCTCTTTTTTCCCCCACCATTTCTGGCAAGTACCTCTTTATTTTTAACAAGCTTGAGGAGGATAACATATGCTTGATTATAAGCTCATCCTTCGGACGAGTCCAACCTAGTTTAAATTCGAACCCTAGGAAGGAGTGGTTCGTTCCTGTTTGTAATTGAACAGGTCCTCTACTGTAAAAGTTTAACGAGCCCAGTATAGGAGAAACTCGGCGTTTTTCAATTTTAGAGAGTCTGAAAAAACTAAAGGAGACTCCACGTTGAACTTTTTCGTATATTTGTGTCCCTCAAGCCCGAAAAAGTATAAAATAATACCTGGGGGAACCGCTTGATCTTGCGACCAAGGAGTACTTTCATAATAATGTCGTTAACCTGAAAAGTAAAAAGCGATCAAGGACACGTCGTTTTATTTCCTTATCGAGTTTGAAACGACAAAAACCCGGCAATCTTTTCCTGATTTTGCGGTCAGAAAAGAGCTAAAAGGGGACCGTCTTTTAATTCCGTTTTAACGAGTGAAAAAGAAACACTCGGCGATCTTTTCATGTTTTAGGAGTCAGAAAAGGGCTTAAAAGATGACTCTGATATTTTTGTTTGTGAAAAATTACAATTTCCCTTGAAATCCCTTTGTCCTGCACAAAAGTAACACATTACTCATACCTGTTTAAAATAGGCAAAAATACATTCAAAAACATCTTTTCATGGTAAAAAATGAACTAATTCATCCAAAAAACCTATAAAAAGACCTTTTACCATGTCATTTTTACCGTTTCACTGTTGAGGTTGAAAAAGGAGCTTTTGACAAGAAACTTCCCGTGGTTGCTGCGGAAAATCTGACCGTCGGAATCGAACGCTGTCTCATCCAGGTATTTTACACATCCTACTCTGCATTTCTATCCGTTTAGAATCAATTTTTAGGTTTTAGTTTCATTTTTTGGGGGGGTTTTGGTTTTGGAATGCGCCTCTCGGCGGACGCAGGTGCCCTTCGGGTGACCTGCGTCCCCCGACTTTTTCTCATACGGGAAAACGGTCGGAAGACGCAGCCCGCCTTCAGGCCAGCTGCGTCCGGGCGCCCCGTGCTACAAAGCCGGGGTGCGTCCTCCGAGAAATGCGCATTTCAAAACCCCAACTCTCTCAAAAAACCACCAAAAATTCCCAAATTAATTTCTAATTGCTATTTTTGATATGCAGGGCATTAATCATGTTAGACTGGAGAGAAAGAGAGCATGTAGAGGAAGATGAAGCTGCAATAAATCATCAACCTTCCCTGGATGCCCTAAGAGCATGCGGATTATACAAATATTGGACCATACCGGGCATGAGGGGCCAGGTAAGATTCTTGGAATGGCTGGTTGAGCGATGGAACGTACAAGAACAATGCTTTTACATAGGAGGGCACCAGCTCGAGATAGAGCCCTCGGATGTATACTTTCTCACTGGCTTGCCAAACAGAGGTGAGCAACTCAGTCTTGCGGGGACTAGGCCGGGTGGCCAATCCCTTGATAGTCTCCGCGAGAATTGGTGCACACCTGGGGCTCACCATTCAAAAGGCATAGAGATAAAACACATCACTCTGCCGGAACTCAAAGTCATAGCGTTCACGGTTACCAGAATTTGCGGCGCGGCCGCTTTACACATTGCTTCCGGATCCCAAATGCGGATGGCAATTGACTGTTACCAAGGCACCATTTTCAACTGGTGTGAAGCTGTGTCGGCTCATATGAAGAGCCAACTGACCAAGGCAAAGAACGGACGACTAAAGACTTTTGGATATGGGCCTATAGTCGTGAGCTTTGCCTTGGAGAGAATTCCAATGCTGATCCCTCAGCAACTCACTGTTGATATCTTGGGTCCCCAGCAGCCAAAGCTGATACGATGGGTTGCGGTGATGGCCCGGCATCCTGACGAGGGCGCGACAGTAGTTCGATTCTCAGATAGTTATTTTGACTGGTTAGAGGGCCAGCTTTTTGTGATACAGGACTTTCCGTATGCCGGAATGGATTTCAGAGGTGATCCGGACATGGTTCTTCCACAGGGAGAACAATGGGACGACAGAGGTACTTTTTATTTTCACAAGTTTTCTAGTTATGTATTTTTTGTATTTTTTATATATATCGTCTCAAAACTAATAGTAAACTTTTTCAAAATGCAGATGTTGGTCCACAGCGTCCAGCCAACCTCCGGCCTTATGATAGACTACATCCAGCTGCACCGGTACCGGCCCCACAGGATGCGACAGCAGAAGTACTAGCTGAGTTGGAGCATGATCTAGAGCGTCTCACGGCAGATATACCTGAGACTACTATGGACGACATTCCTATCAGGCTTCAGCGCTTCGTAGTCGCGGTCCCTGGACCGTTTAGGAGATTTTTGCGTAAGGTAGCCCGCGCAGTGGTGTCGTACAGAGAGCACCACCAGTGATTGACTAGTCACTTTTGTAGTCACATGTGACATTTTTGACTTTTTGTACTATCATTTTGCCGATCATAAGGTGTTTTAAACCTATGATCGAAGACGATGTATATATTTTTTGACACACTTCTATCTATATATATCACTATTACCGGCTTATCTTGTTTAACATATGTGATGAAATGTTTTTAAATTTACTTGCATGATTATCGTAAATGTCTGTCCAACATTCGAGAAGCAATTGCATCTGCTAATGTATTCAAAGACCTTGGAATATGTTGATATTCAATGTAATCAAATTCACGTTCCAAGAGACGCACTCTCAAAAACAACCTTAATAACACAGGATTTCTAATGGCATAAACTCTATTAAGCTGTAATACAACAAGTTCAGAATCTAACCTCACTATCAAACGTCGAATTCCAAATGAAATAGATTCGGATAATAATTCAACCACTGCACTGTATTCTGCAATGTTATTCGTTGTTTGACCGAGGCTTACCCCATGCATAGAAACTAACTCGTCAGAGGGCGAATAGATAACCCAAGCTGCGGAAGAGATATTCCGTGTATTACGACAAGCACCATCAGCAAATCCAATGTATGTTTGGAGAGGCGTCGACATCTACAATATCAAGAGTAAAACCAAGATAAGCCAGAATAATGACGAAAAACCACACTCGCTAAGCTAAGCACACTGACTAAACTAACACACTTGCTAGCTAGAAAGGAAATCTAACCTATCTAAAAATTTCTCCATACCCATCATTTTAAGCATAATACCTCTTTAGGTAAAGTCCATTTCTGGGTTTACCCAAAGAGTCCCCATCAAAATCAACTAACTCATAAGCCCCCTTTGCTAACTTTCGCTTTACAATGTAGGGCCCATGCCACATGGGAATGAATTTTCCGGCACCTAGCTTATCGTTAGCTTGATCATATAATAGTACTAGGTCTCCTTCCGAAAAACTTCGAGGGGTTACATTTTTATCGTACTGAGCTTTCATTCGTTTCGCGTGAGTCTCGATAGCTAAAGTAGCGTCACGTCGAGTCTCATCTAATTTAGCCAAGTATAATAACCGTTTCTCCTCTTCGGAAGTAGCTGGAAGTAATTCGACAGCCATTTGAAGTGATGGGATTTCGCATTCAATAGGTAACACAGCTTCTAAGCCATAAACTAGCTGGAAAGGGGTGAAACCTGTTGAATTTTTCACTGAAGTTCGATATGCCCATAGCGCCGAAAATAACATGTTATGCCAATTCGTTCGATGGATACCAATGATCCGTCGAATCATGATGACTAGAACTTTGTTGATTGACTCAACCAAACCGTTGGCTTGCGGATAATAAGGAGTAGAGCTATCGTGGCGCAAACCAAGCTGGCTTGTAAGCTCAGTCATCATGACGTTTCGAAAATGGCTCCCATGGTCAGTAATGATTGCTTGTGGGACACCAAACCTAGTTATGATATGATTGAATACGAAAACTGCAGCTGTCTTGCCGCTTGCGTCGAATGTAGGCATCGCCTCGGCCCATTTTGTAAAATAATCAACCGCGAGGATGATATACGCATGCCCCCCGGCCGAGTGAGGGTTACAAGTAATAAAGTCAATGCCCCATTTGGCGAATGGACCAGCGGCAATTATAGGGTGGAGAGGAGCAGGTGGAGCGCGCATCTTTCGATCAAACACTTGACAGTTGTGGCATGTTCTGACAGCAAGGATACAATCTTTAAACATAGACGGCCAGAAATAGCCAGCGCGCAACACCTTCTGAGCTGTGGCATACCCAGACATATGACCGCCACATGCTCCAGAGTGACAATCATTCAAAACTCTCTCAGCCTCTTCGTGAGTTAAACAACGTCGAAAAACTAAGTCTGCCCCCGGCGATAAAGTGTATCTCCAATAATTCTGTATTGCTGGGATCGAAACCGAATTTTTCGACGGTCTTCCTTGGAAGCTTCAGGCCGAAAGGTTTGGGTTTGGAGATAGATGATTATATCCCCATACCACGGATCTAAAGTGCTAATAAGAAACAAAGATTCGTCCACAATGGACTCCTCTGCCACAGTCTCTGTGTCAGCACTCGGGAAATCACACATCAATTCCGCAAAAACTAAAGATTTCTTAGACTTGGACTTCTCGAACTCCAAGTCGAACTCTTGCAGGATAACAATCCATTTAGAGTACTTGCCCCCTAGCAGTTGTTTTGTCAAAATATAAATCATAGGGTTGCAATCCGAAATAACTGTAGTCTTGCGGAGAAGAATGTAGTGACGAAAACGCTGGACAGCTTGAACGGCTGCCAGGGCCAATTTCTCCACATGCGAATATTTTAACTCAGTGGGATTTAAGGTTCTACTAAGATAATATATCACATGCTCTGCTTTGAATTCATCTTCTTGAACTAACACCATTCCAATGGTGGAATGCGAAGCTGCGAGGTATAAGAAGTAGTCCTGGTTGTAGTTGGGAGGATGCAATAACGGTGCATGGGTCAACGCGTGTTTTAGTGCATCAAAAGATTGTTGGGCAATCTCGTCCCAAAAGAATTGTGCGTTCTGTTTCAACAACCGTGTAAAACCTTTAGTGACCTCGGCGTAGTTTGGGATGAATCGGCGTAAAAAGTTCGCTTTCCCTTGCAAACTTTGGAGTTGGCGCAAACTCGAAGGAGGAGGCAATTTGATGATAGCCTCGACTTTCGAGGGATCGACGCGAATGCCGGCTTTTGAAACAACAAATCCCAGCAATCGACCTGTTTCTATACAGAAAACACACTTGTGGGGATTCAACCGAATTCGATAATGCCTACACCTCATAAAGATTGCTCGTAGGTGGACAAGGTGATCAGCTCGTTGTAAAGAATGAGCAGGCAAATCATCGAGATAGGGTTGCACAATGTGCTTGATGTCATGAAATGCATAAGACATTGCCCGTTGAAAAGTAGCGCCGGCATTCTTAAGCCCAAAAGGTAATTTGCAATAAGCAAATGTCCCCCATGGACAAATGAATGCCGTTTTTGGTTGATCGGCAGGTAGAATATTGATTTGATTATAGCCTGAGAAACCATCCATGAAGGAAAACATCTCACTTCCGGCACAATCATCAATGATTTGATCGATATAAGGCGTAGGATAGTTGTCTTTTGGACAAGCTCGATTGATATCCCTATAGTCGATACAGATTCTTATTGTTCCTTGTTTTTTATTGACGGGAACAATATTCGATACCCAATCCGTTAACGGGATCGGATAAATGAAACCTGCTTTCAACAGCTTTTCGACTTCTGCTTTAATCGCAGCCGCTTTTCGAGGGTGAATCTGACGCAAACGTTGCCGAATGGGTTTAGCATCCGGGTAGGTTTTGATTTCATGAACAACAATGGCAGGATCAATTCCCGGCATTTCCTCGTAAGACCAGGCAAACACGTCGCGGAATTCTTGGAATAGGGCCTTGTAAGTTTGGATTTCTTCTTCAGTACATGCGGCACCTATATGAATGTTCTCCTCGATTCCGGGCTTCACTGAAATATCAATGGGAATAGTACGAGAAATATTCCCTAAATTCAGCTCTGAATCAGAATGTTTCGTTGGATCCTGAGCGTCTTTGACATATTCAGCGGTAAAGATAGATGAAAAATCATTTTCAAATGCATCATCCTTAGGTAAAAACGAAGATCTGTGATGGAGATCTTCCCATGGTAGATCATCTACACTTAGGATTTCGCGAAGTTGTTCGTCAGATGACACTTCTTCGGGAAACGTTATCCGTTCTAAGGGTGAGGTGAAAAAAGACTCTTCACTGACCACATTCATTTGGTCGATTTCGGTTGAATGAAAGTCGGTAAAAGACATAAGAGCTTCATAAGCAATCTCATACGGACTCAACGGCATAACATCACCGAGTGAGTCTAGCTCAGAGTCAGATGGAACATACCAAGGATCATCATAAATAATGTTTTCTGACGTGATCATATGAATTGTTGCAAACGAAGGGTCTGCATTGAGTGGAGGGAGAGGAAAAGTTCCCAGTAAACCGGAATCCTTAACTAAACCTACACCAATGTCCCTATAAGGGATTGTCGTTTTGCCAACATGCTGGATAGTTTCTAAAGAGGTTGGGTCGGATGAAAAGTATGTCAGCTGATCAATAGTCACGATCTTACCGTTATGTGGAAACTTAATGACTCTGAAGACCGATGAAACGACCGCTGTCATAGCATATGACCAACTTCGACCCAAAAGAAGGTTGTAGTCTAGAGGGGCATCAACCACTTCCACATCCAGACTAACGGTTTTACCTTCGACCCCTATAGGCAATTCTTGTAGAATACCAAACGGACGGAACCCACGGCCATCAAAGGCCTTAAGGATGGTGGGGGATTGGTTCAACGAAGGAGAACCAAGCGATCTCCAACATTGAATCGACATAATACACGTAGAAGCTCCCTCATCAATCACAGTCCGATGAATAGGCCTGTTTTTGACTATCACTGGAATTTGGAAAGCCATTTGATGGGGGAGACGCGGTGTACTACTTTCTAGATCAAAGATCATTAGGTTCGGGTCCTGAACATCGACAGCTCCAATAGCCGACAAAAGCAATTTTCGTTGCGCTGGACATGATTGCAGCACTTCGAGTGCCGACATTGCTGAAGGTGAAACAGCTAAGTCTTCAACAATGTTGTAATTCTGGGCTGCTCTCGCATGTGGATTGAAAGCAGACCTTCGAAGTACACCCTTGGCGGGCGGCTTAATCACTAAGTCTGGGTTAGGTTTTTCGATCTGTAGTGGATCGGAACCAGGAGCTGAGGTTGATGGGTTAGAGTGAGAAGATTCTGCTTCCTTACCATCAACAGGAGCCTTACTACCATAATCTTGCGATCGAGTCGCAATCCTGACATGAGACATCATCAAAATGGGTTCTTCACTGGCATTCGAAGAAGAACCTATCATCTTATTCTCCTGCTCTGGAAATGGATTTTTTAACACAGCAGGAGTGGGAGAACCTTTGACTATTTTTACTACCTCGGCCCGATGAGGGCAGTCTCTCGTAAAATGATCTTCTTCACAAATAAGACAAGGATATCGAGGTTTGCGTTTTTCGTCATTGGTTTCCGACTTTTCCGTTTTCTCCTTTGGAGCCTTGTCTGCTTTAGCCTTCTTCTTTCCTTTCTTCTTTCCACCGTTTTTAGATTTGGCCGTAGATGACTCTACAGCGTGAATGTCGGCGGTAAGTTCAGGAGGAGAAGACTCTCCTGTCGGAGAATCAGGCAAAGTGATAATTGGAGTATTGGAGGTCTTGGAAGACTTCTTCTTACTCTTCGTAGTCACGATACCGATCATACCATCAGCGGCATGAGATCCCGAAGGAGCAGCAGCGATTTGGTTTGACTTTGGAAGATCCGGAATTTTCTCGTGTAACGTACCCGACTGAGTGTAAACTAAGTCAAGGTATTGTGCCTGAGCAATGACTTGCTCCTCAGTAACTACTCCGGCCTTAGCTACATCTTCAGTAATTCTTGGTAATAATGATTTGACAAACCATTCAGCTAAGATTTGGTCCGGGATAAAAACTTTCACTAATCTCCTTCGACGTCTCCACTCATGAATGTGATCAGAAATGTACGTGGATGTCGATTGTTTTAGCGAAGTTAATAATTCTGTACCATTATCGTATCTGACTGGTAACTGAAAATGAGTTAAGAACGAGGTAGCTAACTGGCTAAAGTTGTAAAAAGAGGCCCGTGGTAACTCAATGTACCACTTGGCTGCGAGACCAATGAGTGTACGCTGGAAAAGACGTAAGCGGATGGAATCATCTGAGATGGAATTTGATGCACACCAGAGGTGGTAAGTCATCACGTGATTAGACGGATCCTCTCCAGACTTACCTTCGAACTTGGGTATATCGCTGGGCAACTTATTTGGCATTGGCGGCCAGAACTGAAGATATTGAATTGGATCGTTCGTTAGGCGCGTCAAGTCGGGTAAATCTAAAGTCGCAATAAACGGTAACTGCCGGTTAGGATCTCTAAAACTCTGAGTCACAATACCAGCCCCAGGAGGAGGATATCCAGGATAACTAGGAACAGGAGTCGCATTTGGGATATTATATCCTCCTGGAAAACCAGGATTAACCGGACCGTACTGGGGTTGCTGAGGTGGTTGATAAGTGTACCCAGGATACGGTTGATACTGGTAAACCGGTTGTTGGGCAGCTTGCCCAGGTTGATACTGTCCCTGGTACGGAGGTTGAACAAATTGAGGTTGAGTAGTAACAACCGTACTTGTACCAGGTTGGCCTACAGGCATCTGGACTGTGGTTTGAACCGTGGGTCCAGACAACGGTACAGATGTCTGAGGAGTGGTTACAGGGACAGTAGAAACCGGAGCTGCCGATACTCCAGAAGTAAGCATGGTAGATGAAGCGGTAGTTGCTACAGCCGTGTGAGGTGGAGTACCAGGTGCAATTGGCGGCTGAGTAACTACAGAAGTTACAGGGGTCTGAACACTTGACTGGACAGGTTGCGGTTGCTGGGGTGGACCAGGAACTGCAGGTTGTCCTGCTTGAGGTACCGACTGTATACTTGGTTGCGACATCTGTTGACCCTGTGACGGATCCCATGTTAACATTCCAGGGTATTGACTCGTAACAGGTTGAGGATACTGAGATCCATAGCCGTATTGAGGATAGGGTTGATAACTGTAAGGTGCAGTCCCATATGATTGCCCTTGAGGTGGTTGATAACCTTGACCAGGGTATTGACCCGTAGGTTGATAACCTTGAGGTAAATACGAATACTGGGGTTGACCTTGACCTTGAGGTTGGTATCCTTGAGGTTGATACCCTTGGGGTTGATACCCTTGGGGTTGCCATCCTTGAGGTTGCCATCCTTGAGGTTGATATTGATACTGAGGTTGACTTTGGGGTACATATTGAGGCTGGGGTTGATACCCTTGGGGTTGATACCCTTGAGGTTGCCCTCCAGTCACGAATGAAGTACCTTGAGGTTGCCCCCCAGGCATTAACGAAGGTTGCCCCCCAGGCGGTAATTGGCCACCTTGAGGTTGGTTAATGGGAGTTGAACCTGACATCATATAAACTTCACCTATACTCAATGGTACATTACCACTGTTTCCAACTAATAACCCATGATCAACAGGTTGAGGAGATGCTCCCGCAAAGGTACCAGAAAGTGATTGATACCCAGTAGGAACAGAAGGACCGCCATGTAAAAATGATTCAGGACTTTGTGAAAACACAGATGACTGACCAGACATATTTACAGGAGAATGAATTCCTCTAGGTGGAACCGGAGTACGAGGTGTAGAAAAACCTACTGAGTTGTCTAAAAAATTGGTTAATGCAAGGTACCAAGATTCACTTCTAGGAGGACTGTAAAAGATGGATTCACGCTCCCTTAGATCAAGGGTAATTAGATCTTCAGAATCAGAAACGCCTATTTCTTCCTCTGGAACAAGTTCTTCTATAGCAATTAATCCAACAGGAAGATTTTCGGTGATAATTCTTTCTATTCTTGGTGAATCAGGAACACTAGGAGTTGGAGTAACAGGTTCTGAAATTTCAGGTTCTTCGCCTGTTTCACTGGCAGATGAAAAACTACCAGCAAGCTCGGAAACTGTAACAGCTTCGGGATTGTAACCTGTTTCTAAACTTTGGTAATCTGGATGGACTACCAAGGAAGATTCTCCTTCTTCAGGTGATCCTACTCTACTGCCACTAGGAGGAGTTACAAGGACCTTTAACCCTTCTAAATGACCCGGAATGTCTTCAGGAGATTCACCCCGCGATTTACGGAGTTTTCTTAACAAATCTATTCCTGGTAACAATCTCAGGAGACTTGCCCCGAAGTCTACGGGACTGTCTCGGTAATTCCGCCACAATTAAAGATTTTAACTACAACACACGAAAACAAAGTAAAAAATTTCAAATCAAACCACCTAAAGTCTTCTAAAGAAGCAAACAAATTTGAAGCACACGCCTAAATAATCTAGAGCGTCAAACCACACACAAACAGTAGTCTTCCGGACCAAAAGCGCTAGTTGGTGATTAGGCCCAACCTCGCAGGATTCAGTACAGAAATGGTGGGTGGAACAGTTACCCCGGCAACCTGCTTAATGAATAGACTGGACCAAGTTCCTCCACTTTAACCGTCTCGAAGTGAAGCGAACCCCCCAGAAAATCCAAGTGAGTATAACCGACGTCTGCTCCAGGTACAGTGGGACCTTCCCTCCACCATCACCTTGGGTAGAATCCTAGATATTATGGCCACTAAGGTTACCAATCACAACAATTACACCTGGGGGAACAGTCTAAACTCCGACAGCACGCAAGGGCAGAGTAACAAGCTCCAATCCCCTTACCGGCTCCTTGACAATAATCCAAGGTTTACCGATAAGTGACCCCTGGCTCCTCGACAATGGTTAATCCGAGGTTTACCGTTTGTAATACGTACTGCCTGGCGTCGTTCCCAACGAGGGAGGAATGATCCCCTCACTGGTTCGGACACGAGCTCGTGCTTCTCCTTTAAGAGGAGCTTTCCCAGAATGTAACTAAAACAATTGGATTTGTTCTACTCAAGATAGACTATCTGTTTGGTTTTGTAGTCTTGGAGAGTTAAGTACTCACCTACTCCAAGACCCTAGCCTAAGCTATGTTGGTGCTTCAGAGCCCTAGAAAAATAAAGATTACTAGATTGATTTTAATTTAAGCGTTACTTTTAAGGTTGTTTCTTAAGTCAAAAGGTGATGGAAGTGAAACTAGTGGTGTGTTGACTCGACTCGAAACCACTACAAAATGCACCTAGAATGATTTATCCACTACTTTACTTTTTCGATGAATTGCTTAACTAAAAAGTTGAGAGAATGCAATCTTTATAAAAGCAACTTCTTAATTGAAGACAATCAAAGAAACAATTCGTTTTTCTTTTCCAATCATAAAAACATAACCTCTCTTTACATGCACGAAAAAACTCTTTTCTTCTTTCGAAAACAAAAAGCTACTTGAAACAAGACCTTTTAAGAAGATGTTTTTGTATTTTTCTTTTAATAAAACAAATAAATCTAATATAACCAAAAATCAATCTTAACAACTTTTAAAATCTATGAAAATGCACTCATAAGCAAACTAAAGGCAAATTTACTCTAAGCAATCTTAACGAGGCCAAAACTAACAATGATTATTTCTAAGGTGTTTTACTTGATCACAATCAAATCAAGGACTAGCTTATTGCAGAATCAAAAACTAGCCAAAACAAAACTCTAATCTTTTTGTTCTTTTTGTAAAATGGAAATCAATACTTTATAAACAAGTAATTCGAAATTTGACCCAAAACAACTCAAATGGCAAGTTGCTCACAAAAGGAGACTTTACGACAGGCCCGACTTCTAAGAAGGTTGACTAACCAGAGAGATCTAAGGCTGGACAACTTTCTACTATCAAAGTCACTACAAAGCCTTTCCAAAAATCAAACCCTAGGTCTAAACTTCGTTGAAAACCACTAAAACACTCAAAGCTCACAAAACTAGTTCAGGTGAAAATTCTTGACAGGGTACTAAAGGATCTGGGCAGAAAACACTAAGGAAAAACAAAATCTAAAAGCAATTTAAAGCAAAAATGGAGTTTTCTTAAGTTTTACAGGAAGACGCAGGCAACCCGTTGTCACAGGTGCGGCCCCGCTCTGTGCAGACGGCAACAGCGCGTCCAAAGACGCACTGTGCAGTACTAAGAGGGTGCGTCCTTCTGGAAAAATGAAGAAAAACCAAATCTAACTAAATCTAAAGCTAAGCCACCCAAATACTAATTCTCACAGTCAAAAACCAGAAAATAAAAATGATTTTCTCAAAGCAAAGTTCATATAAAGGAAAAGACTCTCTCATTAATGGATTCCCCAGCGGAGTCGCCAATTTGTCACACGGAATCTGTCAAGGGTGCGGACACGACTGACCTTCCTAGAAGTCTAAGACATTCTAATGACAAACAAGACAAAATGGAGTGATCTTTCTCTAAATACACCTTTTACAACATGAAAACTACAAGTGTTTAGGCTTACCTTATTCCAAAACGCTGTTGTTGAAGTCCGTTCTTGACGATCCGGATGAGCTCCTCCTTCAAGTCAATTCCTGCAACCACAAACAATCAAACAATTACCAAGCACTTGCATTTCATATAATAAAACATATATTCAACATGCAGACCAAGGAACACATGAAATAACTCATTAACACAAGCTATTGAGAAAAATAAACCAGTTTGTATTAATAACGAAACAAAGAAACTCTTACAACCTGGCCTTGGTGTTGTGCAAGTTCCTCCCAGGGTCCATCAAGGGTTTTCCTCTACTTTGACAAAGCTCACCCTCTCCCAAGTAGAATCAAGTGAAGACAATCTCTCCTCACAAAGGCTCTAATGGAAGACCTAAATCCTGCAGCATTTACCCAAAGAAAATGTATAGCTCCAACCTCTTCTCCTTCTGGCTCAATGCCTTTATTTATAGTGCTGTAAAGAGGTTATTCAGGTCCACTATCAATGGGATCATCCCCCTCTATGGGTGGGATAGCTCCCTTATTGATGGGATAAGTTCCCCCTTAATAGAGATACATGAACCAACTGGAGGCGCATCCATTTCATCAAACCGACCTCTAGAATGTTCTAGAAGTAACCACAAGTAACTTTTTCAAGATAAAACTCGCGCATTTTGCCTTTTACAGAGGGACGCACCTGTCCCTTAACATACAGAGCGTCCATGGACGCATATTTTGTGAACAAGGTCAGCGTCCCCGCAGGTAAGGCTAGAGAGAACCTGCGACCCCAGAGATAAACATAGTTTTTACAAGACTTTTTCTCTTCTTTGAGTTTGAGATGGATAACAGAGGCATGAGACTTGCCTAAGAGGGTAGCATGACTGTTGATTTGAGCCATACTAACTGTAAGTAGTCAAGGTGACATTTTTTAGTGTAACAAGGAGCATCAAGGATTTTATCCTAGAGTGTGCCAGACTAAGTATATATTAAGTCTAAATATTGCACACGAGAAATTACTTGCTCTTCAGTGACGATTCCTCCCTTTACCACATCTTCCGTAATAGAAGGTAATAATGACCTAATAAACCATTCAGCCAACAACTGATCAGGAACATATGTTTTTACCATTCTACGATGACGTTGCCACTCATGAATATGATCGAATATGTGAGTGGCCGTCGTTTGCTTGAAATTGGTAAGAAGCTTTGTTCCCTTTTCGTAGCTTATGGGTAACTGAAAATGGGTTAAAAAGGTTGTGGCTAGGGTGTTGAAGTTATCAAACGAAGCTCTAGGCAATTCGATATACCATTTTGCTGCCAGACCAGTTAACGTTCACTGAAAAAGGTGAAGCCTGATCGAATCATCATTTAGAGTGTTAGATGAACACCACATGTGAAATGTCATCACATGATTCGACAGGTCTTCACCCTGATTTCCATTAAATTTAGGAAGATTTGACGGAAGCTTATGAGGAATCGCTGGCCACCAAGAGGCGTAAGTGATTGGATCGTTTGTTAGCTAGTTTAGATCTGGTAACTCTAAAGTTGCCACGAAGGACAACTGTTGATTCAGGTTCGGCGAAGCCTACCTAGGATAAGATGGGATTGCTTGAGCAATGGGTCTTTGCATACCAGCATAGTGCTTTTGATGCTGATAACTTTGATAAGGTTGATGGGCATAACCATTATGAAATGGTTAATGTTGTCCGTTTTGAATATACGACTGCCCATTACTTGCAATGACTTGGTGCTCAGATCCTTGGTAAACTTGTTGGAATTGTGGTTGTTGATATTGCACCAGCCATGGTTGTGAGACCATGTGCTGTTGCCCAATACTGGCTTTTTGACCGAGATGAGGGGTAATGGTACCCGTTTGAGCCTGGGTCACTCCAGTTAAGGAGCCACCAACCGATGATTGTGGTGGCGATGTAGGGACAAGGGGCTATTGGATTGCGACCTGAGAGACTTGAGGTTGGCATGAAATAGGTAACGCTTGTACTTGCGACACCGTCATAATAGTCGGTTTAGTGGGGATATTTGACATAGGCATACTTTGTTGCATTGAGTATACAACTCTTGGTTGTTGAGGCAGTATTGGTATCCAACCACTGGATGTAATTCCAGCATAACCTGAATTCTGTCACGAACTCTCGTATGTTTGACCTCCTGGAGGTGACAATGAAAGGTCATATTTCCCTCCATACGGCGGTAATCCGGTGCTTAAGGGAACTATTTTCCTTTGAGGACTGGAATACCCAAATTGACATTGCGAAGGATCAATTTCCTGAGACTCAACATAAGAGATTCCAGATGTTATTCTAGATGAACAAACGGGAATAGACCATACCATCGAAACAGCCCCTGGATGGATCCCATCCAGTGATTGAGAGCTAGTTGCGACAGATGGTATGCCGGTGAACATTGTCGGAGTAGCAACAGGAAGTTCTGCCACTGCTGTGTCAGATGACATAGTCCTAGATGTCGACGGTTGTTCAGACATATATAGTCTATCCAAAAGGTTTCCTAGAGATTCTATAGGAACTTTCGATAATGGTAGACTAATTTCTGATGAAGAAGGATATAGAGTGACCCCTACTCCAAATTGTGATGGAGTACTAGATGGTGGATCCTCCACAATCTCTTCTATAGTAATCAAACCGGGTGGAAGAGGTAGATCGTCAGGTCTGTAAAATATTTTCGGTGCCGAAGAAGGTATAGATTCTGCAGTGACTAATGTTTGGGGAACAACACCTTCTGAATCAGCTATGGATGGAGCTGATTCAGGTATAGAAGTGTTTACCCTCACACTAGGATCAATTCTACTGTCCTCTTGTGGCTGTGGAACTTCTTTTGTAAAGGCAGGGGTACCATAAATGTTTGGAGTAACCGGAGTCTCCGAGGGTGTCGGAACACTTGTTCCAACTCGACCAGGGGACTTTGAGCCGGTTAAATGAGTATGATTTGTCCAGAATAGTTTTGATTCTAGGGACAAATATGGTTGACTCGTAAGTCTCCACGAACGACGGGGTTTTAATTGAATTTGCGATTCTATAGGAACTTCCGATAATGGTAGACTAATTTCTGATGAAGAAGGATATAGAGTGACCCCTACTCCAAATTATGATGGAGTACTAGATGGTGGATCCTCCACAATCTCTTCTATAGTAATCAAACCGGGTGGAAGAGGTAGACCGTCAGGTCCGTAAAATATTTCCGGTGCCGAAGAAGGTATAGATTCTGCAGCGACTAATGTTTGGGGAACAACACCTTCCGAATCAGCTGTGGATGGAGCTGATTCAGGTATAGAAGTGTTTACCCTCACACTAGGATCAATTCTACTATCCTCTTGTGGCTGCTTAACTTCTTTTGTAAAGGCAGGGGCACCATAAATGTTTGGAGTAACCAGAGTCTCTGAGGGTGTCGGAACACTTGTTCCAACTCGACCAGGGGACTTTGAGCCGGTTAAATGAGTTCGCTTTGTCCGAAATAGTTTTGATTCTGGGGACAAAGACGGTTGACTCGTACGTCTCCACGAACGACGGGGTTTCAATTGAATTTCTTCCACGATTGCGGATTACTCGATCAAATAAAAATAAAGGGGAAAATGTTTTCGAATTAAATGAATTTTAGACGCTTTGACGCAACTTGTTTTTTCAATTTTTAAGAGTCGAGAAAAAACAAAAGATTACTCTAGTCGCCTTTGATTCTTAATGAGCCTGAAGTGACAAGTGCTTAGATGGACCTTTTCCTTTAAGGAGTCTGAAAAGGAATGAAAGAGACTACTTTGGAAATCTAGACAGAGGGATTACCAAACCAATCGCTGCATAATACTTTTTACGGTACAACAGCCAATCTTCCCGAATGCTGTGTTCAGTGCATTGCGATCGATAGGGCGGCAGACATGGCTTCCTATGGATAAAGGATATAGACTATTGTGGTCTCCCAATATATACTCAACGGTACATGGGAGCACAAGTCCGTACTAGTACTTGTCGTCTCAAAGACGAGGAATCACCCAACCAACAGTGAAAACAACAGTTACCAGGCTTTACGACGCCGGAATACGTCTCTAGCCTAGACTTCTAGATGTTATGCATTAGGTTCCAAAGCGTATTTAGGTTCATTAAATTTATTTTACAGTTGATCTTGTTTAATAAATTTGCCTTTCAGGTTCACCGCGTGATGTAGATGTAAAATTCCTAAAATGAAATCTAAGATGATAAACAATCGTTTAATCTTCTTTTTGCAATGAAAATCCTAGCTACTAAAGAAAGAGAGATGACATTCTTTCAACATAGAGCAGAGAGCACACACTAGATGCACTGTCCTAAATCAAACCAACAAGCAGTATAAATGCAAATGCACGTGCATGTATTTGTTTTTAGCTTTCTTAATGTGTGAATGACAAGAAGAATGCTAAGTAGAAATCTGAATTATCTTTTCAAAGCGACACTACTGACAAATTTCTCTTCAAAAACAAAAGGAAGATAATGACGACACTTTACTATTTTGAATTGAAAACTACCTTCGACACTTGAAAAACTACTAATTCAAATCAAATACAAGAGTAACTGTATAATTGACCATCAAGAACAATAGAATTCTTTTCTTTGACTGAAAACGACACTTGCGACACTTTCAAATCAAAAGACGACAGTTTGACTATGCTACTACTTTGTAAAAGAGAACTAAAAATGGCAGAAAATACATAAAAACATTCATAGTTCTTTGCACAATGGAGGTGGAAAGATGGAAAGGAAGGGGGTTTCGACAGTGGTATACTGATCACAGACAGAAAACTCTTGAATAGAGCTGAAGAGAGTGAACACAAAAACCAAAATCTGAGAGCAGAAGAGGTCTTGTCTGATCAACACACCTGTAACATAGGGAAAGTATGATGTAGTGCACCTACTGCACATGGGAAGTGCGATGCATCGAGATTTCCAAGAGTAAAAGGTGCGATGGTCCAGGGACGAGACTTCAACTGTGTTCTAGGTCATAGTTTGCAACTCAGTTCAGGGATTTAGGCCAGGCAAGTGATGTACAGTAAATTGAAATCACAGGGGCTAATCTAATGAGGTTACTAGAGCCACCACTAGGGCAATTAGAAAGTTTGCAAATCAATTGTTCAGTTTATAAACAAAACCTGGAGATAGACTGAAGCAGCATTGATCTACTTTGCACTTGCATAGCAAATGCAGTTCGAAGGCTAGCTGGCTTGACTTCAGGCTCCATCCATAAGTTTATAAAACAAACAAATATAGACAAACAAACAATCTATTTGCTCCCGAGTGGAGTTGCCATTTTGTTATCAGGAAAGCTAGTGTCCACTTGGAGCCACTAGTCCCACTAAGACTGGTAGCTATCTTAGAAACAAACAAACTAAAACTACTTTCGTTTTACTTTATGAGAAGTAGATAAGAGTGGAATGAAGGACACCAACCTCAGTCTTGTGCTTGGTTCCTTGCTCGATTCATCTCCCTTCTGACAGATCCTTGTCGCTTCTCCTTTGTCTACCCAGCTTCAAAGAGCACATGTGGAATCAAAGCAGCATAAAACTATCGAAGAACAAAGATCTAAAATCATAAACAATATAGGACAAGATATATATTGACCACAAAAATGCATATATCATCAAATATACAAGAATGTGGAGGAAAACTTGAATAGCTTTATTAATATCAAGAATAGCAAAGAGGATTACAACCAATTTTTCTGACCTAGTGTTATCCTGAAGCATGAAAGCCCTTCTTTCACCTCATGAAAAGCTTAGATCACCCAACACAATGATATTCCAACAAGAAACCAACAACACTTCCTTACAAGATACAAAATTTCAGCCTCTGGATCTCTGGGATGAGGGATCCATATATTGATGATTGCAGGGGGGTGAGTCAGCTTCTGTGATTTTGATTAGTGTCCTCTCTCTGGTAGTTCTTGATTCCACTTGGAGATTGATGATCTCTTACTCATCCCTGGGTGAATTCAGAGAGGCGAGTTTCATAGGAGAAGTTTATGGAAGATTCTGTGATCATCCACCTTGCAAACTATCTCTGCCATTTGTCCACTCTCACCCATCACACCCTACAGAAGGGCTTTTCAGTATGCATCGCACCCTTTACACTGGGCAGGTGGGATGCATCACAACCTTAGCACTGAGCAACCTGTATGGTCTAGTTTTGACCTTTCTGAGCAGTTTCCTGTGGAGAAATTATGGTAGATGATGTAATCAACTGACCTTGTTCTTTTAGGGTATGGAACAACACTTTTAGGGACTTAGGAGCCCTTAGTTTATGGACATGTATGATTGGGGTTGCAGTGCCCAAAAATGTCTATAACACTAAGGTATCCAACTTAGCATATGATGAAGAAGAACTAGGTTATTCTTTAATAGTAACTCTTCTCTTAGCCTTTAACCTAGCTCTCTTTGCCAACAAATTGGCTTCCACACTGACTACATTATTCTGCATTTCCTTTAGTGTAGCAGGATTTCTCTCCCTCGATTGATAAGACATATCTGGATCAAAACCATCTGGAAATTTGATTAGAGTTAGTCCTAGTGGGCATTGTATTTCAGTTGGAACAAAACTGTAAATATTATTG
The DNA here is from genome assembly GCA_031772625.1 of Pinus tabuliformis. Lineage (NCBI taxonomy): Eukaryota > Viridiplantae > Streptophyta > Pinopsida > Pinales > Pinaceae > Pinus > Pinus tabuliformis. Next base: position 661,483,003 of record CM062804.1, read on the forward strand.
AATCTAGTGCAGTAGTCTTGGACTGTTTGACTAGGGGCTCTCTTTATAATCTCATATTAAGCCAAGATTTGGAGAGGATTCTTCTTTACTTCCCATTGTATGAGGAAAATTTGCTGAAATTGTGTGAGATCTGGGATACTAGCTGTTCGAAATGCCCTGAACCATTTCTTAGCTTATCCTATCAAAATTTGTGCAAATAGTCTCATTTTCACATCATCTTCATCAACTTCTTGCAAATCTGAATAAGCATTCATTCTGTCAATGTGTTGTTGTGCTGTGATTGGTCCTGTGCCATCACATTGAGGGATTCATATATGATAATCTTGTTGCATGACACTAAGTTGTCTAGGCAGGACAAGGGCGGCATAACGAGCTGCCATGACTGGTAAATGGGAATGGGAAGAAGATGAAATTATAGTAGGTGTGGATATTAAGGGTATTAAAGGAGGTGGGATTATACTTTTTTGAGTTGGTGTAATAGTAGTAGGGATGGTAGGTGAAATAGGGGTAGTGGTATTGAGAGAAACTACTGGAGGGATTGTAATAATAGAAGAAACCACTAGAGGGGATGGAGATGAAACAAAGTAAGAAGAATATTTAGTTGATTAATCAGTGAATGTTTTTTGTGCAGCCTACTTTAATTCAGTCACCAAAACTTCAAGCTTGTTAAACTGTTTTATAACATCTTCATCTAAATTTGGATTGATAGTTTAAGGTTTTGGGATAAAAGGTTTTAAAATATTTTCATGAAAAACTATCTCAGGAACAAAGATTTTTGATTTGGTACAAAAAATTCTATACTCAAAAGGTAAATCAAATTCAATATCCTCTACAATAATGAAGCTTTCACGGAGATAATTAACTCTAGGTAGTGGATTATTACTTGCTTGAATCTCAGTAAAACTCTTTTTCTTGACAAGTTTCTCAGGAGTATCTACTATTTTAGGTGGTTTAGGATCTGTATGGGCTTTAGTGTATACCTTTTTAGGAGCTATATCTTCAATATATTATTCAAAAATAGAAATATGTACAAAATTTTGGTGGAAAATCCTGCCTTAATAGCATCTATTTCACAGTCGCACACTAGAAATAGCTTTGATCTTCAAAAGTAATCTTTACTAGGGAAAAACACAATTTATATCATATTTGTTCGTCCCCATTATGGTCTCCAGAATGTTATCACTTTGTAATTTCCCAAAGCTATGGAGAGAAACCTAGAGTAACCACAAAACCACTCTGGAAGTTGGGATATAGCCCTTCCAGCTTTACAGAGGGATCTCTTTATATTATTTATATTTGTTGTCTTAAGATATTAGGCTAGTTATTGAGTTCTGAGTTTCGTTTTTTTTCAAATATTTGGTTGAAAACTACAAGGAAAGTTCATTAGACATGGAGTCAATGAGTCTTGGGTGATCAAATACAAAAATGGTAGAACAAATGTAATAGGGAAAGGTAGGAAATATTTTGGATCTTTAGAGAATTTGTGGAGTGAATGGGATGAAAATATTTAGATTTAGTTAAATATAGAGCATGCTAGGATGAAATATATACTTAATATAAGAGTGAAAACATAAATATTTTTTATAAGCTAGTGCAGAGTGTATTTAAACAAACTCAACCCTTAATCTTCTTTAAACAATAGAGACAAAAAAAAACATATGAAAAACTAGGAAAATAACATGTTCACATGAGAGGAGACATCACCAATTGCCTGACACAGGAATCCTGGAACAAAGTTTCTGTATTAATGAAATTGATCACTTCAGTACATGCAAAACTTACATCAAAAGGTCTCCTTTCTTTCTACAAGTTCCAACCTTTTATAAGCCTTATTTCTAAATATTTATAGAAAAATATTTCATCTCAGATCGGATTTCAAAAGAAAATATATTTACAAAATAATATTGGTTTGAGGTAGAAATATTTTTAGACATAGAAGAAGAGAAAATAGAAAATTTGTTGAAAACTTGCTGCGTTGTTGAGGCTATCTAGGAGTTTGTTGATGACTATTTCTACTTCCCTGTAAAGTTTGTTCCTATTATGCTAAAAATTATGTGGCTTTGGTTACACTTCACTCGATCAATTCTAACAGCTGGTCCCACCTTTCTTCACTTGGAATAGAAAACCTAACCACATTTTTGAATCTTTTATCCACTTCATTGTAAGTGTAAAAAGTGGGTTTATTTACAAAAAGGTGGTGGATATCATGCTAGATATTCAAATCAAATTGGATCCCCTATATGAATGTTTCTCCACTGATAACTCCTTTAGATTTTATAAACTTGGAAGCATCAACACCTACATTTCATAGTTGTTCTTGGTAGTTTTCTAATGGGATCAATTTTCCATTAGAATTCCTGACAATAGGAAAGTATTTTTCCTGCAGCAATGTAAATTTCTTGTTGAACATTCTAACCTATAACTCAAGGTATTTACATTTATTTTCCAACTATATCACCAAATTATTCTTTGTCAAAATCCTCTTGACCTCCATGACCATTGTTGTTCTCTCTGGAATATTCAATTCTTCTAGTTCCTCCATGGTTTTGGAATTTAGAACCTTCATAATATTTTGTGGTTGCTCTGGTCTGTGCTCCAAATCTATATTTGTATTTTCTATTGTTGTCTTGACTCTGTGCACAAGTTCTTCCTGCTCAAAAGTAATCTAAATTGAAGGCCACATGTATGTTATGTTGGAATTTATATTCTAGAAAATGATGTTCTTAGCCTCTGCCAACATCTAAATGACAAAGGATTGGTCTTCATATTTTTGTATCTATTGGATGATTTTGTAGGTTTTTTGGAGTTCTGACAAAAATGTATTGTCAGTTTTAAGTTTACTCTCCTCCATCTTGGCCAATGCTGCTGAAAATCTGTCTTTCTCAACCTAAATTGTTGTTAATTCATCCAGAGCTCTGGTAAGCTCTTTCGTAGATTTTGAAACTGTGGTTTTTGCTGAAGTCTCTACAACTATACCTATGCCTGATGTAGATGCTGATGCTTATTCCCACTATTCTTTTTCTTTCAAAAGTGCTTCCATGCCTTGCTCCATCTTCTGTATATGTGAATTTTGGTCAACCACCATAGTAAATAATTTTACTTTCTCCATTTCTATATTGGAAACTTATATTTCTTGAGGATGTTCTATGGAGGGTAGCTTTAATTGCTTTCTCAATGCTTGAATGTCTGCCTCCTTGCTCTTTATGATATCTTCTAGAACTTTGATATCCTTAGGGTCATGTCCTATCTTTATGATCAAATCTTCCATAGATTTTATCATGCTTTCATTAGCAAAAGAAGACATCTTCTAAATCTTTAACTAAGAATTAATGTTATTCAAAGATGACTGTAACTCTGAAGCATTCATTGCTAAACTAGTAAGTGTGAATAATATTAGCTCCCCTATCTTCTTATGTAAATCAATTTAATCGATTTCATGTATTTTACTGGTATCTATTGAGAAAATGGAGGCTTTATAGTCTTCAACACTTCTGGGAATTGGCACTAGGGGTTCCATGAAGGCCATCTTGAACTATCCTTTCTTTGAATCAAATGCAGAAAGTAATCTCTATTGTGTCTTAGTGGCATGCTTCCAAAATTCAGAGTAGGTGGAAGCCTTCAAAGTGTCATTCTTTAATTTTATCTCCCTATATATTTAGAAGATACTTTACTGAGTTGAAATATGTGAGCTAGATGATACTAGAGACTAGAATGTTTCTTCTACAGGAGGCGATTGTATTGTTTCTTCTACTTGAGTAAAAGGAGTGATAAGGGTCCCTGATAAAATCACTTTGGTTTGCTACTGTGTGTCCCCTCCCTCTGAAGTTTCATATTCAATAGTAATTATTTGAGGCCTGAACAAAGGATTAATTAGAGAATCTAATTTTTTAGTAGTATTTGGTTCCTTCTTTTTCCTTTTAAAAACAATAAATTATGCATCTAGATTTTCTAAATTAGTAGGGGACATAGATTCTCTTTCCCTTTTTAGCCCCTTCTCTTTAGGAATTGGTGTCTGCATATATGATTGACTGACAAGTTGTTCTTCAGCTTCTTGTAGAGTACTTGCTTCCCATTCCTCTTGGTTTGCATATTATTCAATTTCAGGCCTTGGTGTGTGTGCATAAGCGGTACTCTTCTGTTCTAACCTGAGATTTGAAATAATTCCCAGGGGATCATAGGACTAAGAGAAAGTCAATTTGAATTTCATCTGACTCAAGATAGGATCTACTTCCTTTGTTGTAGTTTTGGTGTTGATGATGTAGGGCCCTATCTGAGCTTTCAGATTGAACTGTGCTTTCTTATTGTAGGATACAAAATGCAACTCATCCATATTAAGAATTTTCCTTGTGTATTCTAATGCAAAGATCTTAATAGGTACAAAAAATGGCAATCTGTAAGGAGGCAATTATTAGCCATAAAATCTGATCTCAGTGTAGCTCTGTTATAAATACCATTCTCCCACTTTAGCTTGATCTGTTAAATGAATTTTTATTTTTTTTTCTAGTGAAATCCTTGGGATCAAACCATTGCTCAACAAACATAGTGATGTATACAAAAATTTATCTACATAATCAGTATAAGAATATTCCTTTGAGTGTTTTCGAACTAGAGAAGTCTAGTGAATGACTAACCAGGGGTTACCTTTTCTATCTGTCTTTTGTAAAGGGAACTTAAATTTGAATGAATTGTAAAATAGCATATGGTAAGCTAGGACTGAATAATACTTAAAGACACCTTCTGCTTTGAAATTGACAAACTGGTCCTGGATGGAGTTGGCCAAAAACCGACTATAATTGAAAAGGATGGAGGGTTATTTTCCAACTGCAAAAATAGATAAAAAACATAACACTATCTCATCTACCCACTGGTCATTATGGTACCCAAGCAGTCAAGTTACCATGGAGATTACTTGTTTGGAAATTTCAAGAAACATTGAAACTGGATATGGAGTATTGGTCCTGGCTAATTCAAAAATTTATGGAAGAAAATACTTGAAAATATGGGCTCTCTGCGGGAATGTTAGTTTTTTATATAATTCCATTAAAATATCAACAGAAAAACGATGTTGAGAGGTCTGATAGTCAATTTGCAGTTCCTGGAAGATTATTTCAGCAGAAATGGAAAAAATACCTCATAGTCATGGGAAATGACAAATATTTGACTTGACAAATATCTAAGGTGGCACCAAACAGAGAATTTAGGAAAAAGTAAATTTGGGGGAAAATAAATTGTGCGAGAAAGGATTCCCATACCCTTAGTTTGACACTTTTATCTAAGTATTTTTTCTTTCCCCAGTTATGGAGCTAATAGAGATCAAATTATGATTGGGTCTCTGTAATTTTATACAGGGTGTCTATTAAAGGGGGTTTATCAAAATCTGGGACTGGGGGAATAAGGGGATTTAACTCTGTGATCTTTCATTTTCCTTTATGATTCGATATTTTCGAAAATGAAAAACAGGGAACAAAAGGATAATACTAGATAAAAGAAATCTTGGAGGCCATGATTACCCTTATATACTATTGACTATGCATAAGGAATTTGATGTTGAAGATTAGCAAGTTGGTAGTAGTTTTGCCCTTCATCCTGTAGAATCAATGGAAAGAAAAATGAAAGCAAGCATTGGCCCCAAATGATCTTTTATAACGATGAAAATGGTTGCATAACGACTTCATTAATGACTATGGAGTGGAAAGGATTTATTCGTAAAACAGTTAGGGCACTGAAATTTAATGACATAACATTCAATTAGCAATTGATGGGAGATTTTAATGTTGAATGGGAAATGACATTGATGGGAGTGATGTGGCAAGACAGGTTGTAGAGGCAGAGTGGTGTGGAGAAAAAGGCATGTGTTGGGATATGATTGGTAAAGGGGGAGACACATTGTGGAAGGTGAGTGCTGGAAGGGCAAGCCATTAGTGGGAGAGAGGAGGTGGTATTTTGGGGGGTGGGGGGGGCCGTAGGAGGTAAGAGGCATAGGTAGGTGACCCCCAAAAATGCCCCAGGTGTTGTCACGTTAGACCAGGGGGTTTGGGCGTAAAAATCTTTTCACTCTCTCGCCCCCCACCGCCCCCCCCCCCTACCCTTTTTAACTGTCGGGAGTGCGGGGGGGAGTTGAAAACACCCTTCCATCATAGATTTGGGTAGAGTAAATCACCTCCGTTAATACTTGCATGACTTTTATTTTCAAAATGACAAAATGGCTTTTGTCATATTATGTTTTATCAAATACATAAAAAAATGAATAAAGCATATATACTAAGGTTTTAAACCTTAATAAAAATTTACATTTTTATAATTAAGTTGGCATTTGAGCTAGCTTACTTATTTGGGCTTATTTTTTCTTTATTTTTGTAATTTTTCATTTTTTTTTTTTTTTTTCGTTTTTGACATATATATCATTTTTTTTAATATATCCCCTATTTTATTTTTCTTATTTTCTCTTTTTCTCTTTTTTTATATTTTTCTTTATCATATATATTTTACTTTTCTTTTTCTTCTTTTTAACTTTTGAAAATAATTTGCAGAATGAAATCATCATTTACAACATCTCGTATTATAAAATCAACCGATAATCATCAATTGATCCTATAAATTATAGGACCCTAACACAAGGGAAATTGACACCAATCAAGTCACATACACATGGAAATCCAAAGCACAAAATACCTCCACCTGACACCTAGGAGTCTAGATAGCACAATGTCTCCACCCAAACAAACACTTGGAGAATATAGAGCATACAATGCTACACCCACAAATCACTATATGAATCTAGAGCCCATGAAGTATCCACTCAATTTAAACTACAAGAATCGAGAGCCCACATTGCCTCCACTTGAAATCCAATGCAAATCCAAAGCACACCATGCTTCCACCTAATGAATTTCACGATAATGCAAAGTGCATCTTCATGGTATCCACCTGTGAAAACACAAGAGAAGTCCCTGAGTAACTTGTGTCTCCACCTGCTAAGAGGGAGTCTAAATTCCACTATTTCTCTACCTTCTCAACACCACAACTTTTCCTTTATTAAATGTCCCTTAATTATGTCCCAAGCCTGAGCTTATTCTGAGCTTCTTCAAGTGATTTCCACACACTACTAATGCACAATATTTCTTACTACCACACTATCACCATGCTTGGGTCTTCTCGTGTTTTAGTGAGTGTGTCCATTGCACTCATCATCTTCATATCTGCTTGTCACCCATGCGTGCTTGTGAGAGTGTCTCTCCTTTTCCTTTCTTGATTTCTTGTTGCATGTTAACCAAAGCTAACATGTCCTATGAAACTAGTTCATCCTTTGCTCAGATGGCCATGCTTAATTTTTAATATTTGTACCCAATTGTTTTAAATTCAACAGGGATATAGGTGGTCATTAAATACAATCTTATGAGCTTAGCTATTTTGACAAGAAATTACTAACCAGGTTTTATGCACTTGACCTACGAGAAAACTAGACTACTAGAATTATGAAACAATATGGCCTAAAACATAGAAAATTAGATGAAATGAGACAAGATGCAAGGATATTTGATTATTTAGAAGTAGAATAAAATATTCACTTGCATCTTCAATGGGGAAAAATCCAATAGAGTAGAGCTCAATTATAATAAGACTTGATGATTCTTCCCTTGCTATGTACGACTATTTATAGCTTTATGACATCTAAAATCCTAACTACTAGTGGTCCCTTGCATAATATGGGTTAACCACTTTATTTATTAACTATGGCCCATTTATAACTAATTGTGGTCCCTTTTCTATAATGAGGGTCAACCACTTACAATTTTTATTAATGTGGATAATTGCTTATGGGATTTATTGACTCAACTAACTAACTATGACTCTGATTAGGCCCATGGGCTTATTACATAAATAGAAGGGCTAGGTTTGGACCTTGGTATGCCCTTCCCCATAAAACTCATCCTTGTCCTTAAGGTTGTAGCTATTAAAACTGTTGAAGAATGGTGGTTGGTTCCCATGTTGCATCTTCTAGAGAGGTGTCTTTCCACTTGATGAGGACTTCCTTGATCGTGCAACCATGTGTATGTCTTTCATGAGTATCGAGGGCCTGTTTAGGTTAGATACAAAGTGAGCCTTCCTCATCCAATTTTGGAAGACTTGTTTGAACCCAAAAATTGTTCCCCACAACTTTCTGGAGGAAAGATACAATGAATACTGGGTGGATTTTTGAAGTAGTTGGCAGGGCTAGTTTGCAAGCGACTGCTCTTAGACACTGAAGTACCTGATAAGGCCCATAGAATTTTGGTGCTAGTTTATGGAAACCATTTTCCTTGAGATATTTATTCTTATAAGGTTGGAGTCGCAGGAACACATGGTCATCGAATTGAAATGACTTCTTGCAATGATGTTGGTTGGCTTGTTTCTTCATTCTATTTTGAGCTTAATGTATATTATCTTTGAGATGAGCAATCATGTTGACATGATTTTCCAGGAACTGATCAACTGTGTATAATTTGGAACATCTAGGGATATAAGAAGCTGGTGAAGATGGGAGTTGGCCATACATTTCCTCTTATGGCATCATCTTGGTGGCTTAAAAATAGTTAGTATTATACCACCATTCAGCTAAAGGAAACCACTATACCCATTGATGTTGCTTGTCTGAAGTGAAGCACCATAGATAGTTCTCCAAACATTTGTTGACTACTTCTGTTTGACCATTGGTTTGCGGATGATAAGTGGTACTCAGTTGGAGTTTCATGCCCTATAGCTTAAAAAGTTCCTACCAAATTTTCTAGTGAAAGTGGGGTTTCGATCACACACAATGGAAGTTGGCATGGCATTCAATTTAATTATTTGGTCCATGACTACTTGAGCCAACAATATTGGGGTAAATGAGTGTTGTGGAGAGAAAAAATGAGAATATTACGAAACTTTGTCAACAACCACCATGATGCCTGATTTTGTTTCCTCACTTTGGGATACCTGTAATGAAATCCATTTTAACATCTATCCATATAGAAGCATGGAGTGTGTTATATACTTTCCATGAATAAGCCCATGTGGTAGCACCCCCTTCGTTGTGTTTAGTATAGTGAGGGGGTCAAGTGGGGTGGTAGTCCCCCTCTACGGGGTGTGGGGCAGCGCCCCGGGAAATATTTTTTGGACCCTATATTAGGTGGGCAGGCCTTCCTATAGTTTTGTGCATTGGTTTTTCGCATGGTTTTGGGCATGATGGTTTTCTACCCATGGTTTCTTGTAGATATAGTCAAGGGAATTGTGGTTATGTTGTGATCTAGGGTTAATGGATTGAGGTTTACGGATGCTTCGACATGTATATATATGTGTTGTAACATTGAAAGGAATATAATGAAAAATCAATCTGGTAGTCCCGGTTTTGGGATCCAGGGGAAATCTCTATGTATATTTGTTTTATGTTTTATGCTCTTGCCATTGTTTATTGTCTATTATTAGAATTTGTATGCAGGTAATTTACGTACAGGGTTAAAACCTACATTTGGTATCAGGGTTGTTTCAGCTTCAAGGGGACACATTTGATGCTGAGGGTTTTTCTCAAGCCTTTAGTAAACCCTTTTAAGTGGGATATATGTGAGGTCGATCCTTTTGGTGATAGAATATGACAAGCAGTGGAAAGATAGAGATCGATAAATTTAATGGTCAGAGTTTTGAGTTGTGGAAACTCAAGATGGAGGATCTGCTGGTGGATAAAGATCAGTGGATCACAGTAAATCCAAGTACTAAACCAACGGAAATGTCAGATGAAGATTAGGGGAAGTTGGATTGGAAAGAAAAGAGCACAATATAGTTGTGTATCTCAAATTTTATATCATTGAATGTATCAAGGGAAGCTACGATGGAGGCTTTGTGGGACAATTTAAGGACTTTGTACCAATCTAAGTCTTTGGTGATCAAACTATTCCTACAGAAAAAGTTGTATAACTTGAGGATGAAGGATGGAGACTCACTGACAGAGAATCTAAACACCTTCAACAATGTGCTAAGCCAATTGTTATCTATTTATATTAAAATTCCAAATGATGATAAGTGCTTCAGTTTGTTGTGTTGTCTACCAGATTCATGGGATAGTCTGGTTGTTGCAATAGGTAGCAATAAAATTACCTTGATGTTTAATGAAATAGTCTCATCCTTGTTGTCAGAGGAGATGAGACAGAAAAGTATGGAGATCCATAATGGAAGTGATTTTTCTGTATGAGGATGGTCCTAGAACAAAAGAAAAGAAAAGTTTTTGAGTTGGAGATCTAAATCTCTAGGAAGACTTGTAAAGGTATGTTGGAAACGCAGAAAGGAAGGGAACTTCAAAAAGGACTATAGATCTAAATTTGTTGAGAAAGGAAAGGGATATGATGATTGTCCTTCTACAGAGGTGAAAAGCACCTCAGATGAATATGGGGATGTGTACTTGGCTTATTATTCAAGTACATATGTAGATCATGAGGCATGGTTGATTCAGCTGCATCCTTTCACTTCACTCCCCATAGGGAGCGGGTCTGCGAGTATGATAAATATGATGCTGGCGATGTATTCTTAAGGGATGAAAGGAAGGCTAGATTCATCAGACGTGGAAAGGTCAAAATGAAGTTTCAAGGTGGAAGGATTAGAACACTTCCGAGTGTTCTGCATATTCCTACAATGGCTAGAAATCTAAATTTTGTAAGCAAGATGGATGATAGAAATGTAAAAATAGTGTTTGAGAAATATACTTACAATATGGTTCAACGAGAACTTGTATTGATGCGGGAAGTTTCATTGGAAATTTGTATAAACTTCTGGGTAGCATTGTTATTGATGGGTGGAACATTTCTATGGTTCCTCAAAGTGGAGTAGAAAACCTTGTGGTCTTTGGAGAAAATACCATGCTATGACATCAAACACTTGGACATATTGGAGAGAAGGGCCTCTGAATACTTCATGGTAATGGTATGGTAGAAGGCATGTCTAATTTTTCTCTGGATCTTGATTTTTGTCAACATTGTGTATATGGGAAGTAGAATCAAGTGACTTTCCCCTATGGTGCTAAGAGGGAAAAATGGATATTAGAGCTTGTGCACAGTGATGTGTTTGGACCTGTGTCAGTTCCATCACTAGATAAGTTTGTGTACTATGTATCATTTATAGATGACTTCACAAGGAATACATGGATATATTTCCTAAGGAAGAAATCTAAAGTCTTTGATAGGTTTAAAGAATTTAAGGCTTTGGTTGAAAACCAGGCAGAGAAGAAGATAAAGGTGCTTAGGACAGATAACGGTGGAGAGTTGTATGAGAAGGAATTTGAAGAGTTTTTTAAGAAGTGGGGTATAACATGATAGAAGAATACTCCATACACACCTCAACAAAACAGATTTGCAGAAAGAATGAATATGATTTTGATGGAAAAGGAAAGAAGCATACATAATGGTGTCGGGTTATGACAAGAATTCTGGGTAGAGGCGGTGGAGATTTCATGTTACATGATTAATAAATCGCCTTCATCAGTGTTGGAGGATAAATATCCACATGAGGTATAGATTGGTAAGAAACCTTCTCTTTCACATCTGAGGGTATTTGGCTGTGATGCATATGTACATGTTCCAAAGGAGAAAAGAACCAAGTTGGATAGTAAATCTGAAAGCTACATATTTATTGGGTATAAGGATGGTTTAAAAGGTTATAAGATTTGGAACCCAGAAACAAGGAAGGTTGTGTAAAATTGAGATGTCATGTTTACAGATGTGAAATATGTTATTAAACATAAATTGCTACCAAAGGAACTTGAGAATATTGATTTTTAGCTAAAGGAGGAAGAATCAAGCTCTACAACAAAAGAGGAATAAGAATATGAAGAGCCACAAACTCCAACTGTGAGAAGATCTGTTCAAGAAGGAAGGTAGCTAGAAAGGTATAGTCCATATGCTTTCTCTTCAAATTTTTCTTTATCTATTACTAATGATGATCCCAGAACTCTCAGGGAGGCAGTAGATCTAGAGCGTGGAAAACTCTAGAAAGATGCCATGATTGATGAAATGGCATCTTTGCACAAAAATGAGACTTGGGATCTGGTAAAGTTGTCAGCTAGAAGAAAACCCATTGGAAGCAAATGGGTGTTTAAGAATAATATGAATGTAGAAGGAAAGGTGGAGAAATGAAAATCTCATTTGGTAGAAAAAGGTTATTCCCAGGTGTCGGGAATTGATTTTTGTGATATTTTCTCTCCTATTACTAAAGTAGATTATATTATATTACTTTTATCTATTATTTCTTGTTTTGATTTTGATGTAGAACAGATGGATCTAAAGACAACATTTATTCACATGGATTTGGAAGAAGAGATCTACATGAAACAACCTAAAGGCTTTGTGGTGAACGGTAAAAAAAAATTGGTATGCAGGTTAAAAAAGTCTATGTACAAGTTAAAACAATCACTAAGGATGTGATATCAGAAATTTGATACATTTATATGGGGACTAGGCTTCACCGAAAGCAAAGCGGATCATTGTGTGTATGTTAAAGTAATTGGTGACCATGTCATTTATCTGGTCTTGTATGTGGATGATATGTTGCTAGTTGGAAATGACAAAGAAATTATCCAATATTTGAAGACCCAATTGTCCTCCAAATTCAACATGAAAGATCTTGGTGTTGCAATCTATATTTTGGGCATGGAAATTAAATGAGATCGAGCAAAGAGGAAGCTCTAGTTAAACCAAAGGAAGTATGTCGAGACAATACCATAGAGTTTTAATATGCAGGATAGTGAACCAATGAAGGTTCCTATTCCTGTAGGTGTAAATTTATCTGTTGAATAGTGTCCCAAGACACAAGAAGAGGAAGAGGACATGTCCCATGTTTCATACGCAAGTTCAGTCGGTATCTTAATGTATGTAATGGTCTGTACTAGACCAGACATTGCACATGAAGTGGGAGTATTGAGCAAGTTTATGTCAAAACCAGGGAAGGAGCATTAGACAACAGTGAAGCAAGCGTGGCACTAATGATTATGGATTGTGCTACCAAGGAATACAAGATCGTACATATTTTTGGAAATTCGTGGCATTGTTGATGTAGAATGGGCTAGAGATATGGATCGAAGAAGATGTACAAGTGGGTATGTGTTTAGCCTATTTGGAGGTGCAGTCAGTTGGATGAGTAAGAGACAGTCTGTAGTGGCACTTTCAACTACAGAGGAAGAATACATGGCCACCACTCATGCAAGAAAGGAGGTAGTTTGGTTGTAGAGATTATGTTCAAGTATGTGGTTAGCACAACAAGCTATAAGGATAGATTGTCACAACCAAAGTGCAATTTTCTTGGAAAATAACCCTACTTATCATTCAAAGACAAAGCACATTGATGTTCAGTATTATCTTGTGAGGGATATGGTTGAGTACAAAAAGGTATTTTTGGTAAAGGTGGACACTTTGAATAATACTACAGATGCATTGATGAAATTTGTGAGTACTGAGAAGTTTTCTTGCTGTAGAGAAACAATGGGCATTACAATATTGGACCAACAACTAAGCTCTCCTATGACCCCCTGTGTGGAAAAGAAAACAACAAATGGGATAATGTTGGGTAGGTTCACCCACCTAATATACCTTGAGGTGGGCGGTAGCCCCCCTCTATTGGGTCTGGGGCAGAACCCTAGGAAAAAAAGATTGGACCCTATATTAGGTGGGTGGACCTACCTATGGTTTTGTGCATGGGTTTTTCACATGGTTTTGGGCATGATCGTTTCCTACCCGTGGTATCTTGTAGATCCGGTCAAGGGAACTACGACTATGTTCTAATTCAGGGTTAATGGATTTGGGTTTATGGATGCTTCGACATGTATATATATGTGTTGTAACATTGAAAGGAATATAATAAAAAATCAATCTGGTAGTCCCAATTTTGGGATCCAAGGGAAAATATCTGTTTATATATGTTTTATGTTTTATGCTCTTGTTGTTGTTTATTTTCTATTTTTAGAATTCATATGTAGGTAACTTTTGTACAAGGTAAAAAACTACAGAGGGGCAATGGTTGTAATATTCCTGGTAGCTTGGTCATTTCCCGTTTTTTGTGTTGGCATACATCTCATTCAACTACAAAAGTAATAATGTCATTCTTCATGCCGGTCTATAATAAAGAGTGGTGTGCTTGTGCATAATTATTCTGAAAGTCTGAATGTCTTGTGACTGGAGAGGAGTGAAACTCTTCCATGATGCAGATTTTGAGGGTGGAGGTCAAGGGTAGCACTACCTAATCCTTGTAGTGAAGAACATCATCTGTCCATGAATATTCCACTAACTTAGGAATTATGATCTGCTCTTAATCTATTAATGAGATGGGATAGAGAGGGATGGGAGAACCATTCATGATGGTCCTCTTCAATTCAATCGAGGGTGGGTAGAGAAATGGATAAAAGGGTTCCCTCATCCTCAAATTGGTTTGATAAGACATCAACAACTACATTGTCATGCCCCTTCTTGTAAATTACCTCATAATCATATCCCAACATTTTTGCGAGCCATTTATTTTGTTGTGGTGACGATAGACATTGCTCAAGGAAATATTTTAGGCTATGATGGTTAGTGCGGATTTCGAAACGAGGCCCCAATAAGTATGGTTTCCACATGTCTACTGCATGTAGTTGTTGGGCCACTAATTTGTCATTATTATTATCACTTTTTAATGTCTATTTGATACATTTCTACCATTCTTTATCATGTTATTTATTGTAATCTATCATATAATTCCATTTTATAGTTATTTATGCTCTTGTGAGTAAATGATACTTGCTCTCCTTTACTTTTAATAAATTGATGATTATTATGCATGATTTTGCCAATGATGGTTTATTAATGAATTTTTTATAACATCACTCATTATTTTAGCCTCCAAGATGTCTTCCAGATTGCAAATTTGATCTCCAACTCATAACCAAATATTCCAACTCAGAAATTTGATAGGATAAAAAGTGATAGTTTTGCGTTGGACATTTCGGGCAAATGAAGATGAATGTTGAAAATCCGAGACATTGGTTTTGTGCAGAACGGACCAAATTAGTTTTATAATGAGTAGTTTTCCAAAATTCTGTTTGGATTGAGAGAAACACAAGGTTCTCTGAAGGTGTTTGTTGTTGCGTCCGTTTTCCAAATTCTTCCAATTGCAATACTAAATTCGACTTATTCCTGCTAAATGTTGATGGAAAGATCTTTAAAATCTGATATTGCTGATAATTTTGTTTTCGAAAATCCAAAATTTTAATGGAAATCAGTTTATAATCAACTTTGTTGTAACTTCCCTTTTCTCTTTGTGTATTTAAATGAAAATAGAGATCAAAGGGAGAGGGGAAAGGAAGAACAATTGTGGAATTTGAGGCAAAGCTAAGAACTTCATTCTATTGTAATTATTTCCCAAAGATATTTTAATGAAAGAAGTTATCCATTGAGTTCTACATCCATTATTTGTAATCTGATCTGAGTTATTTCTCAAGGCAGAACTGAGTCTTGGGTAGCTAGGCCCACTACCTTGGACAAGGTGCTGCCTTGAGCATCTAAAGTAGTTTAGTTATGTGTTTGTTCCTTTGAATTTCAATTCTTATTACTTAAAGTAAATTTCCTTTTTAATCAATGAATTTGTTAGTTGTTTTATTTTTCAGATTTGTTGTTTTGTATACTTTATAGATTTCATTTAATTTATTGCATTATATTAGCATTTGAATTTTGTTGAGTGCGATATCTTAAATTTCCAATTCAGCAAGGTGTGGTTTAATTTAGTATTGATTCAAGCTGTGTGATTAACATAATTCTTTTCCTGTCATTTACTTTCTTCTTTTTATTTTAGTATTTTTTTTCAAGTCATACATTTTATTTCTTATCAAATGAGCTTGATAGCGTGGAACATAATCATATAGAACCAATGTTAGTTGTTAGTATTTGCTTGCATATATTTTTCCAATTGCCTTGAAATAAAAAGACCCTCCTTGGGTTGATAATTAATGTCTAGGTGATTAGTTGTGTTTTTATTTATCAATTAATTTGCCCAACATTTTAGTGTTGTTGCCGGGGAGGCAGTTAGATAGAACTACCACAGTAATATATGGTTGGAGATGCATACTTGACTTCGTGAGAGATGGATATTGAAGACGAGAGGTAAGAGCATACACATGCATCCTGGGGAACCAGTGATGGGTCTACCCTCAGCATTAGGTCAACCATCAGTATTTAGGCTTAGGTCATATAGCATGCACTGATAGAAGTAGGAATTTTAGAGGTAGAATTTTGAAATGAAAAAATCTCATGATTCCTCTCAAGTGGTGATGTAAGAACCACCCATTTCACTAACCAATTGACAAGAACATTTGAAGGATGATCCCTAAAGTAGCACATGAAGAACATTATCTATTTTGGGAATAAATGGAACACACTACTACTTTTGAATTTCCTAGTAGAGATCTAGGAGGAGTGACACAAATGCACATCCTTCGTCCATCTGTTCTACCAAATTTTCATGGTTTGGTAAATCAAGATCCAGATACATTATTATTTGAGTTTGAAGTGTTAGTGTGAGTACATGCATACTTCCATCAAGGATCAAATATGCTCTTTGCATATTCATTTTAGGTGTCTCATATTGAATTTTGGATCATTCCATTAGGTCATGTTAAAATGGTCCACTAATGGTTGTCTTTTTCTTAAAAAATCAAATCTTCCCTCATGAGGTAAATTTTCTAACCCATTTCCATGTTGTATTTAGTTGAAGTTTCAAAATTTTACTTTAGGTGTCAAGCAGTTGTCTTTCGATTAGGTTTTAGGGTTCATTTCCAAGGTATTTCCATTAGGTCTTAGGTTTCATTTCCAAGGTCAAAAGCATGATTTCAAGTGTAAATAAAGGGCAGCAAAGGTATGAGGATGACCAATAAACAAAGAGTGATTTCCAGTAAGTCATGATGATTGTACAAAGATCTTTTGTCACTAATGTAATTTTCATCTCAAAAACATGTTTTTGAGATGAAAACAAAGTATTTTTAGTTAATTTATATTCTTTTGATGTAATTCAATCCATTTTGTGTAATGAGTGTTCCCAGCTACCCCAAACATTTCTCCTTGCTGCAAGAAAATGAAACCACTGAAGAAATCAGTTCAATCCAAGCATCATCCACCTGAAAAGAGACTAAGAGAGAAAGGTATTAAACAAAGATTTGGAGGAAAGAAGAAAAAGTTAAAAAACATTAGAAAGTGGGTTTCTCTAATGAAAAATCAAAATCAACCTCTATATAAGATGTCACGCTCCTTTTCAAATTCATCACTCTCATTTGGTAAAGGGAAAGAAAAGCATTGAAGGAGAGAGGGGAATTGAGGCCAATTGGTTGCTAAGGAGAAGAGGTGTTGTGCATAGGAGACAAGGCGCTGCGTACAGAGCAGTTTGAGGAGGCACTGTGCACAGAGGCCGGAGCGCTGCGCATAGGGAAGTTTCTGCAGTTCAAATTTTAATGGCACTACACATAGAGCTAGAGCGTTGCACACCTGTAAGTGGAATTATGCACCTGTAGGTGGCATTGCGCACTTGTAGGTCATGCTGCACATAGGGCTAGCAAGTGCCAAAACACCCTATCAGCCACTGAAAACGTATTGTTTTCCTTCCATAGCTTATAAACAATTCATCATTTTGAAGTTGGTTTGCTATTTTAAAACTCAAACCCTAGATTGCCTACAAATCCCTCCACCTTTTCCTTAAACCCTAATTCCTTCAAACACATCCCTCCACCTATTCCTTGAAACCCTAATCCCTCCTATAAATCCCTCCATATCCATTTTACCCTAATTCCCTCAAACAAATCCCTCCATATCCCTTATTCCCTAATCCTCAAAGCAAAATCCTAAAACCCTATTTGTTAAATAGTCCTTACCAAGAAAAAATACCCTCCTTCTCACTCTCATATCATATATATTTCATCCTACATTACATAAGTTCATCTCCCCTTCCCCTATTCCTAATCACCAATACTCACTCCTTCATTACCTTCTCTAGGGTTACAGAGCTTCAAAATTTGACAAACATAGACAAAGAGGATAGGGATTATGAGGAGGAGGAAAATAGTATCAGTGAAAGCATGGGAGATGAACCTTAGCATCAGAGAAAACCACATAAGGGAGTTAGAATTATCAGAGAAGAACCATCCAAAATCATAGAGTTACAGGCTTCTCATATGACTGTCACTTGCTTAAGGCATCTAGGGTGTTATGAGTTTTGTGAGCAAGTGCAAAGAGTTCAACATCATCCTGAGCTGACCAGACTTTTTGTAGCCAATCTCTGTGATAACAAGGTAACTCTTGCCGGGGTGACATTTAAAGTTTCATCCTCCATCATTGCTGATGCCACAAGGATTCCAAATGTGGGGGAAAAATGGTATAAGGAACAAGATTTGGATGAGCACTACTATGAGCCATACATCAAATCTAGGTACAAAAATGAAAATAAGAAGACCTTTCCATTCAAGTTCCTTGAAGACAAGTATGCCCCTATGATGAGGATCATTATGAAGTATTTTACACGGGAGGGAAGATTTTCTAGATTGTACACCTATCACATTAGGCTTCTTATGCACTTCACAAGGGTTAAAATGTTGGGCATCCCTTATTTCTTATTCAGGAACATTGAGAAGATCACCTACATTTTACAAGAAAAAGCCATACCCCCAGCAAATGAGTAGTATCTATCATTATTCCTTGATTAAGATGATTATGCTACATCATCTCAATCTCCTTAACATCTCTTGGGATACATTTATTTCCAATGACATCTTCAATGGTCCTCATATTCATCCACCGGTGCCTCAATAACATGAAAAATTTTAGGGGTGAATGTTTGCCCTTAGGCGAAATTAAGGGGTTTTAAATGTTTAGTGGGCGAATATTTTGTATCATAGTACATTTCTGGAATCACCTCAAAAATCCCACCTTATTTTAAGGGAGAGGGTAAAAAAGGTAAATTTAGCCCTTGAAATTAGGAGTTACAACCTTCCATTTGCCCTAATTTTCAAGAATAGGTTTTATTTAAGTGAATCCTATCGGCCAAATACCATATTTATAAAAGAGGTATGGTAAATTAATAAAAATATAAATAAATGAGAGGTATGGTAAATAAATAAAACATTTTTTATATTTACTCCATATGTCACCTTATATACATGCAAGGGTGTAAACAAATAAAAATATAAATAAAGTGGAGGTATGGCAAATAAATAAAACATCTTTTTATACTTACTCAAAAGGTATGGTAAATAAATGAAAATATAAATAAACTAGATGTATGGTAAATAAATAAAACCTCTTTTTATATTTAGTCCATAACGCTCTTTCTATTTATGAAGGCTCAAAAAAGAGGTTTTATTTAAGTGAACCCTATGGGCCAAATACCATATTTGTAAAAGAGGTATGGTAAATTAATAAAAATATAAATAAACGAGAGGTATGGTAAACAAATAAAACATTTTTTTATATTTACTCCAAAAGTCACCTTATATTTAAGGACACTAAAAAAATGCGTTATATTTAGGTGAAACCCATGGGCAAAATACTATGGGCCAAGTACCATGGGCTAGATTATTATTAATACCATGCAAAAAAACATTATTAACCCAAATATTAGTATTAATAAAAATAAAAATGGCACATGGTATTGACCCATGGTATTCACGTCGAATGTAGCCTATTTAAATGGGGGAATTAAACCAGCTTAGATCCATCTTTACTCTGGATCTACTAAGCCCCAAGAGGGATCAAATATCGTGATATGCAAACTAGCGTAGAGTGAAAAAATATTTGATCCCTCTCGGGGCTTGGTGGATCAAGAGTAAAAATGGATGTTGTAATTTAATGTATGTTAAACATTTTAACTTGGTTAAAATAAAAAATAAAACAAAAATCAATTATTAATTTTATTAATTTTTATAAATTACTAATAGAAAATTTTAAGCTCTAGGTTTATTATAACCCATGGTAATACCATGGTATTCATGTGAGCATAGACTATTTAAAAGGGAAATTCTATCATCTTAGATCCATCCTAATTCTGTGTCTACCAAGTGTTCAGAGGGATAAATAGATTTCATCCCCCTAAGAGTGGTATATGTGGAGTTAAGATGGATATAGGTTGGTTTTTATGATAATGAAGATATTAAATAGACTTAGAAAATTATATTGTAAAAACATCTTAAGGTGAATGGTTAAAGCTACATTTAGCCTCTTCACAAAATTTAGTAAAAAATACCAATATTCCATTAATATTGGTTTTTAACTTTTTCTGATTTAACAAAAAATTTCAAAACAATGAAACCTTATCACTCTTTCTGCATCACCCTCGTAGAAGATTTCTCACCATTTTTCAAACATTCTCAATATGATATCTTCATGAAAAAGTTTAGGTACTAATGTTGGATTAGTTGTTTGAAAAATAAGCTAGTTTGTACAACCTTTCATATTCTGTGCTATTCTTAGTTTGTCTTAATGATCTATAGGGGTTGGAGCCACTACACCATATTTTCCTAAAAGGTGGAGATTGTTCACCAAAAAGGAAATTAATATACATGCTACAACATTGTTAAAAAATGCGAGACCTATGAGGGTAGTGAATTATGCTAATAAGCAATTTACATTGGGAGAGACGTAATTAAATTTTATTATTTAATTGAAGATTTCCAATTAAAATAATTATAAATCTACATTTACATATTCATATATTGATTGGAAGGATTCTCACAATGGTCACTTCTTTCAACTAGATCCCCTTCAAGCCTTTGGGATACCGAATACTTTCTTATATAATATAGTTGGGGCTTGCTACTTGTTGGCGTGTTGGGGTAAACAAACTTGATGTGTTTTTTTTTTTTTTAATCTCGCAGTTGGAGTCTATGGAATAAGAAAGAAATTTGATAACTTGAAAAAAGTGGTAGCTTGGCAAAAGTTGTAGAGAAAAGATTAATCTCTCCTACCTTGACAGAACTCATTGTCAATATCAACACCTACAAGAACATTGTTGTGGAATATTATCAAAACTAATAGAAGGATATGAAAGAGTGTATTGTAAGAACCTTGACAAACACGACCACTGAAACATGGAACATTGTTTGTAGGAAGAGAAAATTATGTTTCTTTTTTCCAAACATGTATGTTAGTATATTACAATTTAATGAATATGTTTTCTTATTATCATATATGGTTTGATACTTTAACAAAACATTCACCAAGACTTCATAATGTTTTATTATTCAGTAAAAGATTTTCCAAGATCTTACAAGATTTTATAATTTAGTGAAAGATTCTCCATCACTGTACAAGATAATATAATATGGTGAGAGATTCGCCAAAACAATTATATATACATATTATATTATTGATAAAATCACCTCCCATTTTTCCTATGTATCATGGGGATTAGCCCATTTATTATACATATAAATTTAGGGTGGTTCTTAAAATTTTCCTTGCTCAAGAAGCAGAAAGGCCTTCCAGCACTGCTAAAGTAAAGAAAGATGAGAAGGTTAAAGAGACTAAAGATGTTGAGGAGACAAAAACCTACAAGAGATATCAGAGAGCGGCTAGAAAGTTGTTTGCAGCAGATAGGCAAGTGTTTACTCCACTTGATGTGGAAGGGGCCTTGCCTTCTTCATCATCTCATAGGAAAATTCTTTCTCCACAAAATGTGGAAGGGGCTTTCGCTTCTTCATCGACACAACAGGTACAATAGGTGCAATAGCTGCATAAAGAGAAGGAAAAGATGCTGGAGGAAAGCCTTGATGATGAGGAGGAAAGGGATTTTTATTTTAAGGAAGATAATGAACCAAAACAACCACACATCCATCATGGCGTTGAGATATTTGACTTGGAGGCTCAAGATGAGGCAACAAATGAAAACATAACCATAAAGGAAAAATATGCACAGATCCAAGCACACAAGAGCTAAGTATGTCATTTTATACCTTGAGAAAGAGAACAAGCATCTAAGTGACAAACAGGTTCTCATGGAGCTAGAACTTCTCAAAGAAAAGAGGCAAAGTGACAAGGGCAAGTCACTAATGCAAGAGGAAGAAACACCGGTTACCTTGACTGCAAAACAAAGAATTGAGAAGGAAATTAAAGAGGATAGAGAAAGTTGGCTTGACAGGGTCAATTTTCATTTGGAGAAGCTGCTACGAAAGGAAAACAGGGACAATCAAATCGTCAGGCACATGGCTTGGCATTACCAGACCTAGAACAAGATTTGCAACATAAGGGTCAAGCAAATGAAAAGAAGGCTAAAACAAGCACTTAAAGGAAAAAAGGAGGATGACAGGCTTAGGTTTCTTGCTGAATCTTCCTTGGCTAACCAAGACACTTGATGGTGGTGTTCTCCATAAAATTTGAGCAAGTTTTGAAGAATTTTTTCCTTTTGAAGAATTTGGCAATTTTTGACATAGAGATTTGGCTCTATGCGGTGCTGCGCTTTTCCTAGGGACATCCAATGAGGTAATAATCAGAATTTTTGGATTCCTAATGATGTGTACATGCATCTTGATCATTTTCTAAGCTTTTAGAGCAAAACTGGTCAACCAAAAGGTCAAAAAACACCCAAAAAATGACCTTTCTGCCCTTTTTTGGACACACAAAAGTAGTCTTGGAAGAATCACATTTTGAGCGGTCAAATGACCTTCAAATGAAAAACTTCAAGAATTTATGGAAAGAATACTTGAAGATATTTTCAATGAGCTATCATGACCTCAATTTGGACACCGGGAATGCCTCCAAAATGGCCCTGCACAAAGCGCTGCGCATAGAGCTTGGGCACTGCGCATAGGACAAAAATCGTGCGATGTTTCCATTTCACTGTGCCTTGACTGTAATTTTGGGTTTCCTCTCATGGATGGTGTTTTAATGATGTAAATGATGACTTGGCATGTAAATATGATGGATAATAAGTACTATAAGGTATATTCATTAGATTAAAAGTTATCTTCAAGACAAATGAATTAGTTTCCTCACTTTTAGAGGCAAGTTGTTAAGATGCCTAGATCCCAGTTTCTTGTTCAGTTTTGGTTAGAAGCTCCTCATCTTAGGGATTCAAACCATAAGGATGGGAGGTGGTTGAATCAATGTCTGTGTCTTCTTCTTCTTTCTCCTTGTAAAGGGTTGGACTCAGTGGGATGCTTATGCTTTGAGTAGACATCATTTTGTATCAGTTTTAGCATGAGATTAATGAAAAGTTGCAACTATTTCTCTAGGATCCATGTGGTATGATGCTCAGTTCATTTTTCCTTATGTTTTCATGTGTTCCAATGTATTTTTGATTCCATTTCATCATTTCATGCTCTTTATGTGAATGTATACAATTTTGAAAGGCAGAATCCATAACTTCTATGCTCTGTTTTGGGTAGACATTTCACAGCCTATGTTTTCTTCAGTATAGGAAGAATCCATGTGCATGCTCTTTCTAGCTCCTAACCTACCTTGAATCACCTCACCCATCAAACCCTAGAGTGTTGAGCCATGTGCGTACCTTGCCCCATTGAACACCCTGCAATTTTGACCTAATTTCCTTGCCTTAACTGTTTGGCTCTTCCTGATCCAGCAAAACCCTTCAAAATCAAATCAAACCTTGTGCTACTATACCTAGAATAATATCATTTTCTCGATCTAGTCATTTTGGCTTAGATCCTTATGGAGAGAGCCCTCTCCAGGCCTAGTAGGGCTAGCTACTTGGCTAAGCGTGGTTTGTGGTTACCCTGGCATTGCGTTCCTTTAGCCTGAGGTTCAATGCAGGTGATAACATAGTGGCGACCATACTGGGGAATCGAAAGATCCAAAGCTAATCACCCCAGTAGCATGTTTCATTTGAATTCTTAAGCTTGTGGATGATGAGTTTTATAATTTAATAGGATGAATTGGAAAGTTGTAAAGCAATATATAAATTTCAAAATCAGACATACTGGCTTCTCAAAAGTACACCAGATCCAATCCAGATCTGAATCCTCCAACCATTATCAGTGATCCTCATAAAATTGGGCGAAAATCTATGAAGGCTACAAAGAAATCCCATTTATCCGAAGAACAATCAAGTGAAGATTTCATTCCTCGTGTTAATTCACACTCGGGAAGGTTAAACACTTTGCAAGACATTGAGTTTGATGTTAGTTTTGAGCAAAGTTTATTTTGTAGTAAATCTTTAAGTTGGATTGATCAGACAGTTGTTGACTCCTCTATATCTCTTTACAATCCTGTTGAAGACTTGTTTTCGTAAAATAAATCAGGGTCACAACTTATTCATAGTCTTGATTAGTTGCAGAACCTCTCTTCAAACTTAAGCACTTGGGTGCAAAATAAGACTCATAGGGCATCGTTGAATTTCAAGATATCTCCTTTACATCTACTTCCACCTGAAAAATCTCTCACCCCCTACCTTCTTCTTCACAGATTGTTCACACCACTCAAGCTATCATTAATTCCCCTTTGAGTGTACCAAATATCCCAATCCTTGCTTTAAATCCACAACCTCCCCCACCTCCAGTTATGGATGCCCGATATGCACCCGTTGTTTTACCTCAAAATCCTGGTGCCATGCTTGCTGATTATCAAATCAAAATGCCTTTGTTTTACGGCACCCAAACCATTACATCTCAATAGCACATAGACAAGATGAATGATTTCTTTGACCTCCATGAAGTTAAAATTGAAGATGTGACGATGAGGTTGTTTGTGCAAAGTTTTGGAGGAGAAGTTCAGAAATGATTAAGAGCCCCTACTAGCAGCTTCTATCACTACTCTACCCGTCCTCCACATGTAGTTCTTAGATCGGTGGGGGGTAAAGAAAAATACCCTTCATATTTTGTTCAAATATGAAAACATCAAAAGAAATGTTGGCGAGATTGTGCAAGATTATTGTGTAAGATTTAATTCAGTGTACAATGCTATCCCTGCAAACATCAAACCACCAGAGGGATTGTCTTTTCTTAAGTTTCTAGATGGATTTGATGCTGATATGGCATATTAGTTGTGTGAACATGATCCTACAACTCTAGAAGATATGCAAAATAATGTTGTGAGCGTTGAAGCGAACTTGTTGGCCAAACGAGCAAGAATGATATAAGAGAAAAGAGTGACCATGAACAAAGAAGCATCCACTTCAGATGTAAAAATGGATACATTGATTCAAACAATGGAAAGGATGGTTGATTGGTTGTCCATCACAGACAAACCTGAACCACAGATCTGGAACCCAAACTTTAGAGGGCAGTAGCAGCTCCAATTCTGAATCAAGCAAAGAGAGAAAAAAGCAACCAGTGAACAACAACAACAAATCAGAACTCCCTTACAACAGAATTATGTTCAGGGAGTGGAAGAAGAAGACCAAGAAGATCTGGTAATTGAAACAAATCACTTTTTCACTGCTAATGGTATGCCTATATTTCTGACTGAAGATGAGGAGTATGTAGAAGGTTTCGACATTCTAAAGGATGAGGACTATATCTTGGCAAATGATGTTATTTTGGAGGCTGAATCTGATGATTATTAGTGTGGTTACATAAACACTTTGAGTGCACAACAGAGACAATATCCTTTGAGGAGAAGAGACGTACCGGTCAATCCTATTCAGAAGAGGAAGGATGTTCAATTGAAGAATGATCCCCCAAAAAATCAGGAAAAGGGAAAGGAGCTTGCTGATCAGAATTCTAGCAAGGTAAATCAGCCATCAATAAGTACAACTACAAAAGAGAAAGACAATTAGCAAAAGGATAGTGCAACGAAGGAGAAAACAGATAAGAGGGACATCACTGTCAAAGAGGTAGATAAAGTCACATTTTTTACTTTATAAAGTGAAATTGCTAAATTGAAAGTGTACATTCCTTTGACTGAGCTTGTTAAGAATAGCCATTACAATCACCATGTGTCTAGAATACTGCAAATTGATCCTTTGTCTGACATGGTGAATGTTGAGGATGATCAACCTGAACTTATTTTTGGTCCAAGTATAGAAGGTTAGCTAGAAGATAGCGAAGTCCCACCCTTTTATTTGAGTCTTAGACTGCACGAGTATATTCTTCATAATGCTATGCTTGATTCTGGAGCTTCCCACAATTTTATGCCCAAGGCCATCATGGAAAAGCTGCGCTTGGATATCACTCGAAAATATCATGATTTGTGTTCATTTGATTCTTGTAGAGTTCGGTGCATTGGTCTCATCAAAGATTTGGTGGTTTCCTTAGATCAAATCCCAGCCAAGAATGTCTTGATGGATGTGGTAGTCACTGATATACCACCTTGATTTGGTATGTTGTTGTATACATAGTGGGGATCCAAACTCAAAGACACTTTACAACTTGACTTCTCTTATGCTACAATCCTTGTCTTTGGTCAATTGAGGAAGTTGTACCGGGAAAAGAAGATGAAGTATATGATCACTAGTAAAGAGAAGCCCATAAATCATATTTTAATGTTGTACATACAGATTTAGAGTCTTTTGTTTTGTACACAGATAGTGGATTAAATGATGTAGATATTCAGCTTGTAGAAGTAGATGATGTACCAGAAATTTCTGAGAGTTTTAGAGCAGTTCTTAATAAAGAAAAGGAAAAAATGGCAATTCCATCTAAGTAGCCTCCACAGGAGTAGAAATTTAGTGGAGAGAAGGCAAATGAAGCAACCAGCAAAGGTAAGATTGAAACTAAAGCAGAATTCCAACATCTGGAAGATGAAGCTGGCCTTTGGAGCATGGACTTCGATGGTCCTTTGGGTAAATATGGTGCAGGTATTGGAATTTCGATTTGAAGTCTTGTTTTCCATCTAGACAAAGTCCCAAGTAATGTTAGAGTGTGTTCCTATAAATTAGATTCCGATTTCTCTAATAATGAAGTGGAGTACGAGGGATTGATTACAGGTCTAAAATTTTTGAAGAAGCTGGGTGCAAAAAGGATTTTTGTTTATGGTGATTCAGAGCTAGTGATTAAACACGTAAAAGGAGAATATCAAGCAAAGCATCTGTGGATGAGAGCTTATAGGAATGCAGTCTTGGATATCTTGAAAATGTTTCGAGAATACACATTGAAAGCAGTGCTGAGAAGTCAAAACATATTTGTTGATTCACTTGCTACAGCAGCGAGCAGTCTGAAAATTCCAATGAATTCTAGCAATAAATTTGAAATTCATGTCAAACGTAGGCCTACTGTTCCTGATAATATGAGATATTGGCAAGTTTTCTAGGATGACAATGAAATTAATTCCTTTTTGCAAAATGAAGGGAAGTTTAAGAATGGTTTCATTGATGATGTTTTTGATTCTGAAGAACAAGACATTGAGGTAAATCATATGGATGTTTTACAGCTAAAGGATAATGTTATTCCCAGAGGTCTTATACCTCTGGAGGAGTTATTTGATCAAGATGATGTGGCAAGAAAACCAACCTTGGTTACTACTGATAAAAGAGTTGAATATGTAAACATTCGGATAGCGGACCAGCTTGTTAAGTTATCAAAAACATTATCTCCTAAATCAAAGGCTAAGTATGTGAAATTGCTTTCTAAATTTTCTAATTTTTTTGTGTGGAATTACTCAGATCTGAAAGTATATGACAAGAACATCATTCAACATACCATTCCTATCAAGCCGGATCAATTTTTTTTAGAGAAACGTTGATGAGAATCAATCCAAAGCTGTTGCCGTCCATTGAGAAAAAGGTAAATAAATTGTTTAAAGCTGGTATCATTGTTCCAATTAGATTCTCTAATTGGATTTCAAATTTGGTCCCAGTATGAAAAAAGATTAGAGAGATAAGGTTGTGTATTGATTTCCGGAACCTAAATAAAGTATCCCTGAAAGATAATTACCCTCTTCCTAAGATGGACCATATTCGGCAAAGAGTAGTTGGAGAATCACGGATGTCACTACTAGATGGCTACTCAGGTTACAATCAGATGACCAAGACAAAACTGCCTTCACAACACCATGGGGAAATTTTCAGTATGCCAAGATGCCATTTGGGTTGAAGAATGTTGGGGCCACTTTTCAACGGGCCATGGATATAGCTTTTGCTAGCAAGAAGGATGTTTTCTTGGTCATTTATTTAGATGACTTGATAGTATTTTCTGGTTCTGAGGAGGAGCACTTACACCACATGAGGATTTCTTTTCAGAAATACACGACGTTCGAGATTTCTTTAAATCCAAAGAAAAGTCTTTTTGCCATGGAGGAAGGTAAACTCCTCGGTCATATAATTTCTAAAGAGGGTATTTGCATTGATCCTTCAAGGGTGGAGGAAATCTAGAAAATATACTTTCCGTGCAACAAAAAGGAGATTCAAGCTTTCAACGATAAGATGAACTTCTTACGCAGATTTATACCAAATTTGGATGAGCATTTGCGTGAGTTAAATAATATGTTGAAGAAGGACATCACTGTGAAATGGACTGAGGATGCCATGAAATATTTCAACTTGGTAAACCTTGCTTTGGCCACAGCCCCAGTTTTGATCAGTCCCAATTATACTCATCATTTTATTATATTTTCATTTGCATTTGAGCACACTTTGGCTGTGGTGTTGATGCAAAAGAAGAATTAGGCGGAACAACCCATTGCATTTTTTAGCTGGACTATCAGAGATGCTGCTTTGTGCTATAACATCATTGAGAAACAAGATTTGGCTCTTATAAAGGAATTAGGATTTTTGAGTTTACATTCTGCACATACCATAGCATATGTTCCTACCATGACTGTCAAAGATGTCCTCATGCAAACTGGTCCGGAGGGAAGAAGGGGTAAGTGGATAGCAACGATGTTAGAGTATAATCTTGAGATTAAGCCTACCAAACTAATCAAAGGTCAAGGTCTAGAAAAGCTCATGGCTGAGTCGAATATTCATGTTCTAGACATAAATCTCATTGCAGCAATGTCAGATGACAAGATGGTGGAACACTCATTCAGGTATCAGAGATGTTTCTCAATTCACCTTGGTATTCTAATATAGTATATGTTCTTCAGCATCTTTCTCCTCCTCCTGGAATGTCAAGAAGTAAAGGTAGATCACTAAAACTAAAGTTTGAAAAATTCTGCATTTTAGATAGTGCTCTCTAATGGAAAGATCTGGGAGGGGTTCTCCTTGTTTAGTTCAAAAATGAAGCTCAGTAGGTAATGCATGATTTCCATAGAGGAGATTGTGGGGGTCACTTGCTTTGGAAAACAACAGCTAATAAAATCTTCAGAGAAGGATATTATTGGCCATCTTTGTTTTCATATTTACATAAGATAGTCACGAGCTGCCAGGAATGTCAAGTTTTTCAAGGAAAAAGGAAGCTGCTTCCTATTCCTCTGAAATCGATTGTAGTTAATGCATATTTCCAGCAGTGGGGGCTTGATTTCATAGGAGAAATTCATCCTAAATCATCAGCACAACACAAATTGATTTTGACGGCTACCGATTACTTCACCAAATGGATCGAAGCCATTCCGACAAGGCAAGCTACAAACACGATAATGATTCAGTATTTAGAGTCCAATATCTTGTCTCGTTTTGGTTTCCCTCACAAGATTATTATAGATAATGCAACAACATTTAAGTTGAAGAGAATGGTTGAGTTTTGCAACAAATACAACATCACATTGGGTCATTCCATGACATACTACTCACAGGGCAATGGACTAGTTGAGTCTTCAAATACATCCTTGGTAAACATTATTAAGAAGATGTTCGAAGAAAACAAAAATAATTGGCATCGGAAGCTTGTCAATGCTTTGTGGGCCAACATAGTGAGCAGCAAGAAATCAATAGGTATGTCACCTTTTGAATTGGTTTATGGTACTGATACAATGTTTCCCACATCCCTTGCAGTCTCGGTCATGAGATTGTTGCAAGAAGCCGGTAGTGAAGAGGATGATATTCAACAGTAGATCAATCAAATGATTTTCCTTCAAAAAACAAGAGAAGAGGTTTCTCAAAACACTTTCCGACTTCAAGAGAAGATAAAGAATATTTATGACTGTAAAACCAAGGTAGAGAAGTTTCAGTTGGAAGATGTAATGCTGTGATGGGATGCAAGAAATGAAGAAAAAGGAAAGCATGGTAAGTTTGACAATCTATGGAAAGGACCGTATAAAATCTCAGCCTATCGAGGATAGAATGAATTTTTATTAAAGGAAATGGATGGTCAAGAATGATTAGGGCGACTAGTGAATGGTAGGCTCCTGAAACACTACTATTTCTGATGCAGTTTGTTGAAGTAGCTTCACGATCATTGTA
Organism: Pinus tabuliformis; assembly: GCA_031772625.1. Lineage (NCBI taxonomy): Eukaryota > Viridiplantae > Streptophyta > Pinopsida > Pinales > Pinaceae > Pinus > Pinus tabuliformis. The sequence goes on from CM062804.1 coordinate 661,513,237, forward strand.
TATACTAGTTTGCTTTCCCTGCAAGACTTGAAGTACAATGTCATTTGAGCTTGGGGCCTGGAGTGAAGGCTATAAAGCTTAAATGATTTGTGCTGAGTTTAATTGGTTTTTGAGTCAGTTTAGAGTCAACTGTGAGTCAGTGTTTAGTTTGTATCGAGTCATCATTTTTCAAAATTTTCAAAAAAGTTTTCAATCTTTCATTTGTTTGACCGTATTGGCCCAATCAGCTAGGCACTTGGTCTACGGTGTTCTTGACACCTCCAAAGAGAATCCATCCCCAATAAGGCCAATGTTAGTGTCAGTATATGCATACTTCCATCAAGGATCAAATTTGGTCTTTGCATATTCATTTTAGGTGTCTCATATTGAATTTTGGATCATTCCATTAGGTCATGTTAAAATGGTCCATTGATGGTTGTACTTTTCTTAGAAAATCAAATCTTCCCTCATGAGGTACATTTGCTGACCCATTTCCATTTTGTATTCTATTGGGGTTTCAAATATGTTACTTTAGGTGTCAAGGCAGTTATCTTTCCATTAGGTTTTAGGGTTCATTTCCAAGGTATTTACATTAGTTCTTAGGGTTCATTTCCAAGGTCAAAAGCATGATTTCAAGTGTAAATAAAGGGAAGCAAAGGTATGAGGATGACCAATAAACAAAGAGTGATTTCCACTAAGTCATGATGATTGTACAAATATCCTTTTTTCACTAATGTAATTTTCATCTCAAAAACATGTTTTTGAGATGAAAATAGAGTATTTTTAGCTAATTTATATTCTTTTGATGTAATTCAATCCATTTTGTGTAGTAAGTGTTCCCAGCTAACCCAAAAATTTCTCCTTGCTGCAAGAAAATGAAACCACTGAAGAAATCAGTTCAATCCAAGCATCATCCACTTGAAAAGAAGCAAAGAGAGAAAGGTATTAAACAGAGATTTGGAGGAAAGAAGAAAAACTTCCAAAACATTAGAAATTGGGCTTTTCTAATGAAAAATCAAAATCAACCTCTATATAAGATGTCACACTCCTTTTTCAAATTCATCACTCTCATTTTGCAAAGACAAAGAAAAGCATTAAAGGAGAGAGGGGAATTGAGGCCAATTGGTGGATAAGGAGAAGAGGCACTGTGCATAGGAGACAAGGCATTGTGCACAGAGCAGTTTGAGGAGGTGCTATGCACAGAGGACGGAGCGCTGCACATAGGGACGGAGCACTGCACATAGGGATGGAGCGTTGCGCATAGGGAAATTTCTCCAGTGCAAATTTGAATGGCGTTGTGCATAGAGTCGGAGCACTGCGCACCTATAGGTGGCGCTGTGCATAGGTCCAACAAGTGCGAAAACAGCATATCAACCACTCAAAATGTATTGTTTGCCTTATATAGCTTATAAAAAAGTAAGTGTAATATATGAGCTATCCTCTTAGCATTCAATTCATCATTTTGAAGTTGGTTTGCTATTTTAAAACTCAAACCCTAGATTGCCTACAAATCCCTCCACCTTTTCCTTAAACCCTAATTCCCTCAAACACATCCCTCCAGCTATTCCTTGAAACCCTAATCCCTCCTATAAATCCCTCCATATCCCTTATTGTCTAATCCCCAAAGAAAAATCCTAAAACCCTATTTGCTAAACAGTCCTTACCAAGAAAAATAACCTCCTTCTCACTCTCATATCATATATATTTTATCATACATTACATAAGTTCATCTCCCCTTCTGCTATCCTTAATCACCAATACTCACTCCTTCATTACCTTCTCTAGGGTTACACATATTCAAAATTTGACAAACATGGACAAAGAGGATAGAGATTATGAGGAGGAGGAAAATAGTGGTAGTGAAAGCATGGGAGATGAACCTCAGCATCAGAGAAAACCACATAAGGGAGGTAGAATTATTAGAGAGGAACCATCCAACATCAGAGAGTTACAGGCTTCTCATATGACAGTCACTTGCTTCAGGCATCTAGGGTGTTATGAGTTTTGTGAGTAGGTGGAAAGAGTTCAACATCATCCCGAGCTGACCAGTTTTTTTGTAGTCAATCTCTGTGATAATAAGGTAACTCTTGCTGGGGTGACATTTATAGTTTCATCTTCCATCATCGCTGATGCCACAAGGATTCCAAATGTGGGGGAAAAATGGTATAAGGCACAAGATTTGGATGAGCACTACTATGAGCCATACATCAAATCCAGGTACAAAAATGAAAATAAGAGGACATTTCTTTTAGTTTCCTTGAAGACAAGTATGCCTATATGATGAGGATCATTATGAAGTATTTTACATGTGAGGGAAGATTTTCTAGATTAGGATTCTTATGCACTTCACAAGGGTGAAAATGTTGAGAATCCCTTACTTCTTATTCAGGAACATTTAGAAGATGGCCTACATTGTATAGAAGAGGCCATACCCCCAACAAATGAGTAGTATCTATCACTATTCCCTGATTAAGATGATTGTGATACATCATCTCAATCTCCTTAACATCTCCTAGGATACATTTTTTTCCAATGACATCTTCAATGGTCCTAAGATTCCTCCACCTGTGCCTCAAGAAGCAGAAAGGCCTTCCAGCAGTGCCAAAGTAAAGAAAGATGAGAAGGTTAAAGAGACTAAAGTTGTTGAGGAGCCAAAAGCCTACAAGACATATCATAGAGGGGCTAGAAAGTTGTTTGCAGCAGATAGGAAATTGTTTACTCCACTTGATGTGGAATGGGCCTTGCCTTCTTCATCATCTCATAGGCAAAATGTGGAAAGGGCTTTGCCTTCTTCATCAACACAACAGGTACAACATGTGCAGTAGCTGCATAAAGGGAAGGAAACAATGGTGGAGGAAAGCCTTCATGATGAGGAGGAAAGGGATTTTGATTTGATGGAAGATGATGAACCAGAACAACCAAACATCCATCATGGCATTGAGATAGTTGACTTAGAGGCTCAAAAAGAGGCAACAAATGAAAACATACCCATAAGGGAAAAAGATGCACAGATCCAAGAACTGATGGACAACTTGGCGAGAAACAAGTATGTCATTTCATACCTCAAGCAAGAGAACAAGCATCTAAGTGATAAACAAGTCGTCCTGGAGCTGAAACTTCTCAAAGCAAAGAGGAAAAGTGACAAGGGCAAGTCAATAGTGCAAGAGGAAGAAACATCGATTACCTTAACTACAAAACAAAGAATTGAGAAAGAAATTGAGGAGGATAGAGAAACGTGGATTGACAGGGACAATCTACAAAAGGGCAACAGGGACAATCAAATCGTCAAGCACACGGCTCGCCATTACTGGACCCAGAACAAGATTTTCAACACAAGGGTCAAGCAAATGAAAAGAAGGCTAAAAGAAGCACTCAAAGGCAAAAAGGAGGATGATAGGCTTAGGTTGCTTAATGAAGCTTCCTTGGCTAACCAAGACACTTGATGGTGGTGTTCTCTCTTGGTAGATAATAGGTGTCCTTTAAAACTCCTAATTACTTCACATTAATCATTAACCCGGGCAAGTCATTTTATTCCAAGAGTGTACACAATATGTGCGTGCTATGAATCCAGAGAGTAATGTTTCTTAGAATTAAGTATAAGCCTTTGATAAAAGAGTAAACAGATGCATTTATAAAACTCTAATTGCAATTGTTAAAGGAAATATTACATCTAAGCATTAAGAATCAATCCTATACTAAAATCATAATCAAATCTCAAACAAGCAATTCAATTGACAATGGCATCAATCGAGAGCATGGTAGCAATAACCAATCTCTTCATAGCTAATTCAATCACACTCAATCTCTATTAAGCAATCCAAATAGAACTGATGTCAACCGAGAGTTCAATAGTGATAACCAAACTCTTACAGCTGATTAAATCAATAAATTATCTGTCTTAATGGCTAAATAATTTAATCTACAATGAGTGTAAATATAGTCAAATGACAGTGCTGCAAAGCATGTAAAGAAAATGTACTACTTCAATATAGGAAATCGGTAAATAGCAAATAAGATAAACCCATAGAAAATGGGAAAACTATCAAACCAATCAGACTTATGAGAATTAGAAATATATAACACAAGGAAGTAGTTTAATCCACAAGAGGTTGGGCTCTTAGCCACCAACGAATACTGTTGAGCTACTTCAGAGAATACGAATAAACAACAATGCAAATTATATATTAATCGTTGAACTCAAGTCTCATTACAATACGGTCATGTTCTCCAACAACACTAGTCTATACATTAGAATTACAATTTGAAATAACAAAGATCGATCCCCTTTCCTCCTAAAGTCTTTGCTTTTATAGTCAAAAAGAGGTAAAAGATAAATGCGATCCCTCAAGATTGGGAGATCCTGAGGGATTTGCAACTGCAACTGAATGCTATCTTCTAACACCCTTTATATTTACCATTGATCCTCCTGATTCATCCTCTGACCTGACTGCAACCGACACGCTCCACCTTTCCTTTTTTGGTTTATGTTGTTCCTTCGCTATGGAACAACAACTATTCTTTTCGCAATTTTTCTGCATAAAGAGGAGTAAAAGTTAGTTACGATGGCTAAATATTGACTGAGAGTAGTTCATCCATTTCCTATCATAATTCATCAATATGTTAGCGTATCAGGATATGAAAGAGAAAAGAAAAGAGGAAAAAGGTGATGGAATTAAGAGTAAATACATACCCATTTCGTAACTCAACATACTCCCCTGCTTACCCAATTTCATGTCCTCATGAAAAGTAAGTAGTTCTTATGCAGTGTAGTTAACGAGTAGGCTGGATAGGAAGCGTCAAAAATCGGTCTAAAACCATGATGTTGAGATAGGAGCACAAAGGCGGGCCCTTCCTCTCCTTCAAGCAATTCGTAGCTAGCCCGATAACCTTCAGGGGGATACCAAATAATGGGGCTCCTAAACCGAAATCCTAACGAATAAGGTCCTTCCCCCAAAATGAGATTGCTATAGGTGACAAAACGGGCTGCAACTGATTTAAAATTTCTGTAATTAAATGGTTCCCTATCTTGCACACTGCTAGTGGAGATCGTCCATCTGTGCTTAGATGTAGTTAGAGAACTTCCTTGAATGGAGAGGAAATATGATATTCCTTTCTGCACATTCTCCTTATGTATGGGCCCTAAAGTTTTAATCACCCCTTCTCATGCCATCAGACTCTTATGGTTGGCAAACATTTGTAAGGGGTGCTTAGGTTCACTTCTCACCCAAAGATCCAATCCATGTTCCTGTATTTGAAATGCATTATAAGCTTTAAACCATTTGAGTTGTTTAACTGCAAATGAAATAAAAGCTTGGAATTGAAAATATACAAAAGGGTTAGGGTTCTTTTCCACCTCGTTCTTTAATATAAAATTGTGCAAATAAAATTCACAAAGAAGCCTTTGGACCTTTACACCATGTTGCGTGTAGAAATTTATAAAATCTTCAATTATTCTTAATTCAATTGGTTTACGAGATCTTACGACTTTAATTTTTAATAACAGGTATCGTTCTAACAAAAACAAGGCATAATTGGTAGCAGGAGACCTGCATGCCAGAACATCTGAATATAATGAGCAGATGGTGTTTGTCTGACTTATGACTCTATCTAGCTTAAGCTTGACCTTTTCCATCTTTTATTCCGCATTTTTACATTTGTCAAAAGTCTCACTCTCTATTGTATTCATTTCCCGAAGCTGTTTCTGCAGCTCTTGATATTTCTTCCGAGAAACAATTTCTTGTTCAAGTCGTTCCAACGCGAGCCAAGCTTGTGCCAATTCTTCCTGAAGATTTAGTAGAATGGGGTCATGGTGTGTCAAGATGTCTTTGGCTTGTATGTCTATCTGAGTGCCTATGCTGGAAGAAGGGATATCTTCTATCTGTATTTCTTTATTGTGGGAGGTCCAAACCTCCATTTGAGTGCCCATGTTATAAGTGGGTACATCTTCTATCTATACTTCTTTGTTGTGGGAGGTCCAAACCTCTATTTGAGTAGCTACGTCTACTAACTCTACATGCAGTTCCTCTTGAGTGATGACTGTTTGAGTAGGTATGGTCTCAGTTTGAGTTCCTGTAGCCTTATCTTCATATAACTCCATTTGCACGACCACATTTACTACCTCAGGGGTATTATTCGGAACCTTTCCCATTGTGATTTATTTTATTTTTCTTTGGAGCCTCTTGACCATCTTGTGAAGCTTCTGGTGTTATTTTCTTAGCTTCTTCAATTTTGTTCTGGCTCTATACGTTTCGGAGGAGTAGATGATCTGCTAATAGTCTCGTTAATAGCTTCTGTCTCTAAAGAGCCTGGTTGTTCACCCTGGCTTTCTTCCAATAAGACCGTGTCTCCATATTGATGATCAGATTCCCAAATAATCTCTGTCTCTGCTTCCTCCTCTTGGCCTATGTTTTCTGGGTCTAGATCTTCATCATTATTTTCCATTGGGAGCATGTCACTAGATTGGTTCTTTAGTTCCTAAATGGCCTCTGTATCTATTTCCGCTTCTTGGCCTATATTTTCTTTTGGAGAAGGTAGAATTCTGGTATAGCTAGAATTCCTGGGAGATTGGATTTCTCCTAAGTCAAGATTAAGCAGTCCTTTAGGCTGGATTTAGACATTCATGTTGGCCAGGACTTGGGCCATCCTTGTCTTGAAATCGTGCAACATAACGTCTTGAGAACTCATATTTGGTGTTAAGGGAGGTCCCAATTCGTTTCTTCGTTCATCGTCAGAATGCCCTGCTCCTTCCTCAGGCTCTGGTTTAGGGTTATCTTGTCCTTCTAACTCTAATTGCAAGTCCTGTTCACTTACTGGGCTGGATAATTCTATGGGTTGACTAGCGTTGCCTTGGGGATTTTCAGATGCTCCCTATTTTAACTTCAACCTTGTGGATCGTCTATGTTTGTGAGGTATGCTTCTGGAAAGGGCAGTCCTCTTTCTTTTTGGAATAGGGTTAGGTGTAGGCAGGTCTTCACCTCTTTCAAGGGCCAATATTAGATCATCCCAGGTTGATTGTTGTTGGGCCAGGTTGTGACTAACTATTAACCTAATTAGATAATGGTGGCTAACTATTGTTTCTTGGTGTTGAGACCGTCTCAAACCCTTGGCAGTGTCATGCAATAATGAATTTAACAGTGCAGGAAAATTAACAAAGCATTTTTGTTTTAAAACTGCTAAAAGTCTGAGTTGTCGTAGCCTTATCACGTCTTTACGCCCATCGCTGCCGAGAGAAGATGGCTGAATGCCTTTGCCCTTCTTTATTAGCTCTTGTCCTTCATCCCTAAAAGCCCCCATGGCATCATGCATCTTTAATCACTTACCAAGCCATACTGGTCCTTCTGCCAGTAACCCGGACACCTCTGCTATCGCAGCATCTATTACAATGATTTGTGTACCTCTCACCAAGGATTTTCCATTCTGTAGATGCCGTAAAAATTTGATGGAAATTTCCTCATTGGGGGGTTGAAATCTTGTAAAATATGCTGTCCACCCTACGCGAGCTAGAATTTCCCTGGCTTCATTAGAGACAACCAATGTTAAAGGTTCTCAGCACACTGTTCTTCCTCCCATGATGCTTGAATTCTGCAAATGCTTAGTGTAGTGGAGAAAGCACAACAATGAACAGAGCCGAGAGATGGAATAATAAATTGTTGTAATGGCTCTATTAGGTGATGCTTTAAAAACATAAATATTGTTATCGAGGACTGTTATAATGCCACACACTCTGTGATCATGGGATGTTTTATTGTTCTACAAAATCAAATGAAAAGATGACAGTGCATGCATAAGTGTACCGGAGGTCCTCGCCCCCTCTCGAAATGATAGGTTGCCTACAACCGAATGAATGAAAGGATGATGCGTCGGCGATGAAGTACAGGGGTGATGGATTGGGTAATGAAAGTGGTAAAGTACATATATTAATGAAAGGATCATAAAGGATATTGGAGAAATGAAAACAAAGCGTGTAACAAGAATTATCAATAATTGATAAGATGTCGCGAGGTGATGTGATAAAGAAAAAGACCAACATATGCAAGAGATAATACTTTACCACTGTTATTCCACTTAAAACTGTTGTGATTGATTTTAAAAGATTAAATCATGCATAAAGGTTCAAGGTAAGTTAGGGACATAATCTCTCTGTAGAAAAAATAGAAACATAAGAAGAGGGCATTATAATAATTATTGATGTAGAAAATAATTCAATACCATAAGCAGAGCTTCTATTGCCTGCAGGCATCCATAGCCTCAACAGAGTTGCTTTCTAACCCTTGGGAACCATGGTCCTCTATGTATAATTGGGGAAGTGCATTACGATGTCCATAGTAGAGGCCAATGTGCTAGCATGGTAACCAAATGAACACATTGCCATTCACTAGGAAGTAGCGAAAGTGGTTAGGCCGGCTCGTGATGAGACGTCCTGTTCCAAGGACTTTGTTTCTTGTTGTATCCATTGGATCATATCCCTAGTGTGGTGGCCGTAGTGGGAACTCCACTTCGGTACTTCCTTATGATCATGGTAGGATGGCTCGTGATGAGACCCCCTATCCTCCATCTATGGAAAAATCATAAAATTGTTAGTGATATATATATATATATATATATATATATATATATATATATATATATATATATATATATATATATATATATTTTAAACACTTCCCATTTTATGCATAGAGGGTGGCTCAGTACTCCTTAAGAGTAGGGATGGTGGAAGAAGTTTGAAAATTTCAATAGAAAAAAATATACCCATAATCTTATTGATAATAAAAGGAGAGAGTTATACGGGGTAGGGAAGAACCAGCATGGTACAGATAATCAATCAGTTTGATTTATAGTGGGAATGAGTAAAGTGAAGTGATATAGATAATTATGTCCTTTCTTTTTTGATCATCACAAAATAATCCTGTTAAAGATGATAATATTCAAGATATTTTCTTGTTTCAATAGACTCCATACTTGTTGTCCTTAAATATGTATTGTACTTTTATGCCATAAAGAGGATCATAAAGAGTGAGCTATGATGGCCTAGGAATTATCATGGAAGGGGGAGAAAGAGTGCCCTCAAAAATACATACAAAGTGCTATTCCTTGAAGGGAACAACAAAAGAAAACACACATAAAAAGTGATGTTCCCTATAGGGAATAACAGTTGTTCCCTGTAGGGAACATCAAAGAAGAACACACATGAAAAGTGTTATTCCCTATAGGGAACATCATTTGTTCCCTGTGGGGAATGCAAAAAGTGATGTTCCCTATAGGGAACAACAAAGAAAAATACACGTAGAAAGTGTTGTTCCCTATAAGGAACAACAGGTGTTCCCTGTAGGGAACAACAAATAAAATACACACAAAAAAAGTGTTGTTCCCTAGAGGGAACAAAAAATAAAAATGCACACAAAAAGTGTTGTTCCCTATAGGGAACAACAGCTATTCCCTGTAGGGAACAACAAAGGAAAATGCACACGAAAAGTGTTGTTCCCTATAGGGAACAACAAAGGAAAATGCACACAAAAAGTGTTGTTCCGTATAGGGAACAACAGTTGTTCCCTGTAGGGAACAACAAAGGAAAATGCACATAAAAAGTGTTGTTCCCTATAGGGAACAAAAACTGTTCCCTGTAGGGAACAACAAAGGAAAATGCATAGGAAAAGTGATGTTCCCTATAGGGAGCAACAACTGTTCCCTATAGGGAACAACAACTGTTCCCTATAGGAAAGAACAAAGGAAAACAGGAAAAAAACTGACAAACAATCATCTCTTATATTCTAAGGAAATACGATCAACTAGAAAGAAAACAAAAAAGTAATTTTATGTACAAGTTTCAAAAATACATTCTTCACTAGACTGGTGTTGTCAAAGAGTTGCCCTCTTCAGCGAGAATTTGTATCGTGGGGTCTTCACGTATCTATTGGCAAAAGGATTCCCTTGTAAGCGGTTTGTGGTAGAGGCATACTTGATGTCATTTGCTTTAAAAGAGTAGCCATACCCATCAATGGTGGCTAATGTAAGGGTGCCATTATCGTGCACCTCTTTTATCTCGTAGGGACCTAACCACCTAGTCTGGAGCTTTCCCAGGAAATCCTGGAACCTGGAATCGTACAGAAGTGCCTAGTCACCTTCATGGAATATCTTTTTCTTGATGAGGGCATCATGCCATTTTTCTCTTTGTTGTTGAATCAGTGTAGTATGCAGAAGAGCTCAGTTGGATTTCATCCAATTCATTGATTTGATGTAGTCTATTAACTTGTGCTTCATTCAAATCCAACCCTACTTCTTGGGCTATCCTCAATGTCTGAATTTCAAATTCCTAATGGGGAATATAGGTTCTTTGCCAAACACTATCTGATATGGGGAGTATCCTGTGGTATTCCTCCAAGTCGTACGATATGCCCACAGGGCTTTTGGCAATCAGGTAGCCCAGTCATGTCTATGCAAGGTGATTGTCTTTCTAGAATGAACTCGATTACTTTGTTGGTACTTTCTACCTGGCTATTTGCCTGCGGGTGGTATGGAGATGTGATTCTGTGCAAAATGTGATGATTTTTTAGCGTAGAAGAAATCTTACGGCCTACAAATTGTGGCCCTCCATCTGTAATTATTTCTCTGGGCAAGCCATACTACACGAAAATTTGGAAAAGAAAGTGGATTATTGTGTTCTCTATTGCCCTTGGTAATGCTTCTGCCTCCACCCATTTAGTCACATATTCCATTGCAACTAGTATATATCACTTTTTCTTAGATGATGGATTTATTGGGCCAATGAAATCTAATGCCTAGCATTCAAAAGGTTTGATGACTAACTATGGATGTAGGGGCATCTCGTCAGACTAGCCAGGGCGGCCCATTCTTTAGCAGCTATCGCATGCCTGGACAAATTTCTTGGCCCTTAAAAATGGTGGGCCAATAATAACCCATCTGTAAGACTTTATGTCCAGTTCTACGGTCTACAAAGTGTCCACCGCAAGGTCCATCGTGGCAGGCTTTTAGGATATCGTAGATTTCGTCTTACCTAACATGCCTGCAGATATGCATATTGGCTCTTGTGTGAAAGAGGTATCCTCTGATCCAGGAGAATTGAGTGTTGTGTTGGACTATTAATTTTTTTTCTCTGGGCATCAGATGTTTGGGTAGTTTTGCCACTACTAGGTAATTCATGACATCTGCGTACCATGGAGTTTTCATGGTCACAAAAAATAGGTGCTCATTGGGGAATTGGTCTTCTACTACCATTGTGGCATCTGTTCTTGTCACACATGAGAGGAAGTCTACCACCAAATTTTCCTTTCCTGGTCGATCCTTGATTGTTATGTCAAATTCCTACAAAAGGATTAACCATCATGTCACTCTTCCATTCGTAATAGGTTTATTAGCTAAATATTTGATAGCAGAGTGATCAGTATACAAAACCATAGGGTACCTATTATATAGTGTTTGAATTTGTTAATAGCATAGATTATAGCTAGAAATTCTTTCTAGGTCATGGTGTAATTCAACTCAGCAGGAGTTAAATTTTTGCTGATGTAGTATATCGCATAGGGTTTCTTATCTTCCTCTTGGCCAATAACTACTCCAATGGCCATATCTGATGCATCAGATGAAATCTGGAATGGTAAATCCCAATTCGGGCCCCATAGTACTGGGGCTGTCGATACTAGTCGTTTTAATTATACAAAGGCAATGTCACATTTGTCAGTCGATATAAAATCGATATTTCCTGTCAAAGCATATAATGGTGTAGCAATTTGGGAGAAGTTTTTTTATAAATCTTCGATAATATCCAGAAAATCCCAAAAAACTACATACCTGAGTTTGAGTGCATGGGGTAGGTAGTAAGAGGATTACCTAAATTTTTTCCGGATCTACCTGAATTCCATTTGCTAAGATGTAATGACCCAGGATGAGGCCTTTGGTCATCATCGTGTGGCAATCGTGGCTTAAGAAGAGCCTAGTAGCAATGCATCTTTCCAGGACTTTCTCTAGTGTTTGTAATGCTAGTTTGAATTCATCTCCATAGGGTGTAAAATCATCCATGTACACCTCTAATCCCTCCTTTACCAGGTCTGCAAAAATACTGAGTATGGCTCTCTGAAATGTAGTAGGTGCATTGCATAGTCCAAAAGGTAATACCCTGTAAGCAAACATCCCCCAGGGGTAGGTGAAGGTAGTCTTATCCTGGTCTTCATGGGAAATTTGGATTTGGTTGTAGCCACTCAAGCCGTCCAGGAAAGAGAAGAATTTTTTACTAGCCAATGTGTCTAGAACCTGGTCGATAAACGGAAGGGGAAAATGATATGTTTGGGTTGCTTTTTTAAGCTCTCCATAATCAACACATATACACCATTTCCCATTCTTTTTAGGAACCACAACTAATGGAGAAACACCTTTTCTATGAGATATAGGATAGATGAAATTTACATATAATAGCTTCTACAGTTTGTCTTTAACAACATCCTTTAGGTGAGGGTTTAATCTTCGCTGAGGTTGTCGAATGGGTCTTGCATCTTTTTTAGTGTAGATGTGGTGCATACATAATTATGGGTCAATCCCTTTCATATCTAGGTAATCCCAAGCGAAAGCCCCTTTATATTTCCTAAGGATTTGGATAAGTCTCTGCTGCTAGTCATCATTCAGGTTTTTGTTAATGTTTAGAACTTTCCCTAGCTCAATTTCAATGGGTTTGCTATTATAAATAGTTGTTGTTGGTATTGTTTGGTCATTGATATCTTTTGAAGGATCTTCTTGAATTCCATTATCTAGGGATGCTTCAATCATGTGACATTTTAGATTAGATATAGTAGTTGGGCGGTTAATGTAAGTGTTAATAATATCATCTTCTGTTTTATTCTTAAATTCAAGAGCATTTGTTACAGTTAGCGGTGATCGAATATTTTCAGTTAAATATGTTACAGGTTTCTTCCTAGTTTTTATTATGGTTAAGATTGGCTGAGTTGGAGGATATAAAGCTAGGTTCTTCACATTATTTCCTTTGGCTATAGTCATACTACCTGTTCAACAACTTATATAAGCATCTGCGGTCGCTAGCCAAGGTCTTCCTAATATTAGAGGATGTCCATCTAGTCGATTTCTAGGATTAATAATCATGAAATCTGCTGGGTACTCCCAAGAATCTACAGACACCATTACATCCTGTAATGTCCCTTCTGGTTTAATAACCAAATGGTTAGCAAGTTCCAACAAGGTTGTAGTTGGATCTAAGGTTGTGATGTCAAGTCTCTGACAATTTGTTGTTGTGAGAATATTGATGGTTGCCCCTAGATCAACTAATGCATTGGGAAAGGAACATCCATTTATTTGAACTGTGATAATAGGGTTTCCTAGGTCCTCATATTTCAACGGTATCTCTCTGCCTAATAATAAATTAGACAAAGTTCTGACTATGTGGACTGTTGGTGTTGCTTTTGTTTTCCTCATAGGCTTTTTGGTACACAATTCCTTAATGGTTTTTGCATAGATTGGAATGTCCTGAATAGCTTGGAGGAGGGGTATTTTTACACAAAGATTTTTTAAGTCTCCAAGGAGATCAAAGTCAGGATATTTGATTGGGCGAGGTATAATCAATATTTCTGGGAATGGTGGAGAAGAGGTAATAGTTTGTTCATGGCTTTTCTGTTTGACTATATTCTCCCTTTGAGGTGTTTGTTCTACAGGTAGTGGTTCTTCCAATTGTATATTTTTATCACCCTTTGATTCAATTATTCTTCTAGACCTCAATTTGAGTTCATTACATTCTCTCAACTGAGTTTCCGAATCCAGAACTTCAATAATTTTCACCGACTGGACTAGTTTGTTGTTAGGATTCGGGTTGGGTTGAGCTGGGAGTTGTGGTCGTAGATTGGGTTGAGGATTTTGCTGCAACGTATGTAAGGTGCTAGTATTGTAGGCTGAGGCAGGGGGATTGTTCCTGCTGGTTGGTTCGTAGGTCTTTTCTAGCTTGATTGCCAGTTTTGGTTTTGTGAAGCAGAGGGAGACCATTGAGATGGATATGGATTATTCTGCCAGAATGGTGGAAAGTAAGAGGAATTTGGCCAACTATTATTTGGATTTGACTGATTGGCCCAAGGTGGCATAGAAAATGCTTGTGGTGGCTAATTAGGAAAAGGTGGCTGTTTCTTCCATGTAACCCCTGTGTATTGCTAAGAATTATATTGTGAGGGCTGAAAGAATGAAGATGGGTCAGTAGGCATACCTGTTTGTCATGCTTTCCATCGGTGACACTAATTTAATAGGTAGACTAGTTCCACTTCTTCCTCTGCCTCTTTGAATACCACTTTTAATCCTGGGAGCAATGTGAAATTTTCTATGGCATGTTCTTTAGTTCATATGGCACAAGTCTGTACCATATCCAGTGGGCATTCTTTATGACTATGTTTCTTCCTACATCGAGGACAAAAAATAACTAGGTTCTATTCTGCTTCGATCTGCTTCTGCTTGGCTTGCATGATGTCTAATTGTGTTGTCAAAGTCCCAAGGATATCTGTTTTGAAATATTCCAGCAGGTTGTCGATTTTAGTACGAGTAATGCTTCTACCAGAGATTTTGCTGTCCCTGGTGATCATATCACGTTCAGCTAGTTTCAATCTTGTACTGCCCCTCGAGCACCTCATACACAAATCAATAATGTTGGCATAGTCTTCTTGATAGTTATCACCCTTACCCATAATATTTAATGTATCTATCCATTGGTCTTTCATCCCTTTAATTAGTGTGGTTTTTAGCACATTATCAGGCAGAGGCAGATTTGCATAGGGAGACATTTGGAGGTTTGTTATCAAGAAATCTAGTGTCTATTCAGAGCTGCTAGTACCACTAAGACAGGTAGCTATCTTAGAAACAAACAGATTAAAGTCACTTGTTTTTCCTTTATGAGAGAGAGATGAGAAAGAAGCAGAGAGTACAACCTCAGTCTTCCGCTTGGCTCCTTGCTTGTTTCCTTTCCCCTTTGACAGAATCTCGACATTGCTTCCTTACTTGTCCTGCTTCAAAGAGAACCTGTAGATTCATAGCAGCATAATACCATCAAAGCATAGAGATCTTTCACTGTAAACAATATAGGATCAGATATATATTGACCATACAAATGCATATATCAACACAGTATTCAGAGATACACAAGAATATGGAGGAAAACTCAAATAGCTTTATTAGTAAAAATCGTAGAAGAGAGGAATACAACCACTTGGTCTGACCTAGCACCATCCTCCCAGCTTGAAAGCCCTCTTCACCTCACACAAAGAAAGATCACCCAACAATGTCTTCAAAGAGGAACTGGTAGCACCTCTTTGCAAATTACCAAATTCCAACCTTTGGATATCTTGGATGAGGGATCCATTTATAGATATTTGTAGGGGGGTGAGTCAGCTTCCCCGATTTTGATTAGTGTCATCTCTCTGATAGTTCTTAGTTCCACATGGAGATTTTAGATCTCTTAGTCATCCCTGGGTGAACTTAGAGAGGCAAGTGTCAAATGAGCAATTTCTAGAAGATTCTCTGGGTTTCCACCTAGCAAACTGCTTGTGCCATTTGTTTGCTCTCACTCATTGCACCCTACAGAAGGGATTTTTAGTATGCATCTCACTTTTTGCATGTGGCAGGTGAGATGCATCATACCCTTTGCACTGGGTAGCCTGTATGGTCTTGCTTTGACCAGTTCTGAGTGGTTTTTCATGGAAAACGTCTGGGAGATGATGTAATCATCTGACTTTGCTCCTTTAGGGTATGAAACAACACTTTTAGGGACTTAGAAGCCCTTGGTTTATGGAAATATGTGATTGGGGTTGCAGTGCCCAAATATGTCTATAACAGTTGCCCCTTAAAGCATGAGGTCGTAAATATTTTGATGTCGAGTGAAATGCTTTATAATGAGGATCCGAGGTTTTTCGCACTGGAAATTGACCTGTAATAAGATTCAATACAATATATTATCTTCATAATATTTTCATGATCTAGCTGAGGCAGGCATTCCCATGATCAGCTTGATAAATTCATTTTCATGTACATAGGACAGACAACCGTCTGTGTGTAGACTGATGATTCTGGTAGAGGCATCATCCCTTATTTTGGATGATTATCTGTGCAGCAATGATGTGCATTTGATGTCTTTATTCTCCTGAATATATCACAGCCCAGATGGATGAAACTAGATCTGGGGTCTTCAAAACTCATTCAATCTTCGCCCGAAGTACAAGTCGATCCATGTGAAAAGATGTTCTGATGTCGAACATGGAAAGACATCGCCTGATTACCAGCCAATGATGTGAACTGTTAACAGGTGCGAGAGGAATCACCAATGATGATGATGACCCTCAAGGTACTGCAGTACAATTCACGTGGTGTGAATACATGAGTTGATGTCGAACACCACGCAAAGTCTTTCGATCGAAGGCCATTAATGTAAACCTGTCGCCGGAAGTGAGAAACTTGCCATTGAGGCATGCAAGCTTCAAAGTACTGAAAGGGTTGTCCCTAGGTCGGCTTCTTGGATAATGAGCTGATGTCAACAAGAAGTGACCCATCATAGGAGGGCATTAATGGATCCCATATCTATGACACGGAACAGAGCAAATGATTTTGTAGAGGTGAAAACAATATGATGATACAAGGTTCAGGGTGGTGGTCATGAAAGAATGAAGTGTGAAGGTACTGTAGCGGATGAGACACAAGCTGGGTAGGTGAATTCTCTGAGCGACTTCTCTTGAACATATCGGCAACACTGAAATGGATTGGTAGCATTAATCCCAAAAGTGGATGGTACGGAAGACCAATGGTGATATGACTGGTGAACGGAATAACCCAACCCGACTCAATCATGGTGATGGAGCGAAAGTGTCATGTTCAAGAGCGACCTGCTACCAATAAATTTCTTCAATTTTTCTTCCCAATTTTCCCCAGTCATTTCCAACCAGTACCTCTTTATTTTTGTCAAGATTGAGGAGGATAACATATGCTTGTTCTATAATTTTCCCTTTGGGCAAACCCGTTGCTATGTTTTAACGAGCCTAGCAACAATGAAACTCGCTCTTGTCTGAATGGACAAGTTTGTCGCTATTGTTTTAACGAGTTTAACGACAAGGATAACTCGGTTCTTTTCAATTTTAGAGAGTCTAAAAAGAGACAGAAAGAAGACTCCAATATTCCTTTTTCGTAATATAATCTCTTAAGTCTGAAAAAGTATAAAACAATGTGAAAGGGATGAATTTTCGATAGTTTTAACGAGCCGAACAAGACAAACGCTCGATCTTTTAGTGTAATAATCCCTCAAGTCCAAAAAGATTAAAATCTAGAGGAGGGATAACATTTCCAATCACTTTAACGAGTTGGAGATGCCGTTTTCTCGGCAATCTTTTCATATTTTACGAGTTAGATGAAAAGAGCTTAAAGGAGACTTGTTTTCTAAGGAACGAGTGATGTTTTCAGATAGCAGCTGGTTCCAGGTAAGGTTTGGAACTTTCCAATCGTGATAGTGTTAAGAAGGTGGCTAATAGGATCACTTGTCACAGCTGTTCCTCAAAAGGGGTAAACAATCAAATGGAGGCGAATTATTGGCTAAACCAGAGTGGAGGTGATGGTAAGAACACGACCAAGGCTCAAAAGCTGATGATAATCATTCACAATGGTTATTTATCGGAGGTTGGTTCATTTTTTAATGAGCTTAAACTCTGGTGGAACATATACTCATTGCTAGGTTTAATTTTTAACGAGCTTGAACTTCACATAAGACTGCTCGTGCTAGTTGTATAAAATAAGTTCATTTTTTAGGGAGCTTGCACCATTTGAAATTATTCTCCGACTCCTTTTATTATGTAAGCTAGGAACGATCAATCCTACAAGTTTAAAGGTTTAAGAACCTACAAACTAAGAAACTAAATTGTCTTTTTTCACTTTCATGCAAAAAGGTTTGCATGCCCCTAGGTATAGCGAAGTAGAGTTTCCTAGGTTACCCCTCAATTTGCAGACAAAACACTTGTTCTATCTGGAAAGGCCTACCTTCTCCAGGTTACCCTTCAATTTACAGACAAAACATTTGTTCTATCAGGAAAGGCCTACCTTCTAATAGAGGTACCTTATTCCAGTCTAATCCCATTTTCCTAAATGGATGGGTGTGTCAGACCAGTCATATATCCTCTGCGGAAACCTACCCTATACCTGAAGTTTTCCTGTCGAAGGAGACTAGGGTGCAGGCCCCCTGTGTTTCAGTCTTGACCACTGAATCACTCGCACTCATCAGGTGGATGGACTGGATATTGATGAGACATTCCTTATGCAAAAAGACCTGTTAAGGATGGCATTTGACTATTATCTATGAGTGAACCGGGGAATGAAAGCTAGTCTATGAGATGGACCACTTTGCCTTCATGCAGAAAACACATTACTCAAAAGAGTGAGGAGACGATGGCTCCCATGCTGTAAATGTAGTCATGCCCAAGGAGTAGATTGTAATCTAAACATCCTTGGACTACCATTACGTTTAGATAAATGGTTTTCCTTCTCAAAGTTATAGGCAAACTTGGAAGGATCCCTAACGGCCGACTGGTTCCTTTATCGGAGCCTGTCAGATTTCGCATCTTAGGAAAAAGCGATGGAGAACCAAGTGCTTTCCAAGCAGTTGAGGAAAGGATACTCACAGAAGCACCTTCATCTATGATGGTACCAACCATGACCATTTTGTAAGTTTGCACTATGATTCCAAATGGTACATTAGATGGCAAATTGGGTCTGCCTAGTAGATTCCAATCGAAGGAAATGACTAGGTTGCTTGGAGGTGGGACCAAATAAATGACTGGATACAACTCTGACGAATTTCCTTCCTGTGGTAAAGGAATGGGTAGATTGCCCCCATGTTCATCGGAGTCTGTGTTTATGAAAAGAATTTGGACAGTGTCGTTCTCAATCTCTTCGGTGACTGTATCATTTGAAGGTATATCTTCTGAAGTCAAGATGGGGTTGACTGCCATCTCGACCTGTTGACTTTGGTCTGATGTGGACTCAGAGGGTTTATCTTCAATGATAGATGCTTTGGCTGACTCCAAAGGTGGGTCAGGCGGCTTTTCAACTAACAATGGATTTGGCAAGAGTTTCTTGTACCCAGGAGGGAGTCACTGCAGTGATACAGGATGATTATCCAAGACCCTTTTAGCTTCATCCAGGAAGGGACAACGGTGGAGGGCATGATCACCTTCATACAGTCTGCAGGGAAATTTAGATTTTCCTTTTTGTCCAGTGACTTCCCTTTCACTAGTTGAATTTGTACTTTCAACATGATTGTCAGAGGTTGACGACATCGGATTGTGCAAGCGTGGAGACCAGTCCCTTAGGATTCGTGGGATGCAAGGACAATCTCGGTGATAGTGGTGTCCTTTGCAAATGACACATGGAGATTTAGGTTTAGACGGTGCAGTGTGTGGATTTTCACTAGACGATGCATGGTTGCCCCTTTTTGCCATTGGCTCCTTCTTCTTCTTCTCCTTCCCCTTCTTCTTCTTCTCAGTTACTTGTTTTTTAGTTTTACTATCTTTACCAAGCGAAGAGGAAGAAGGAGAGGGAGAGACAAACGAAGTAGAAGGCTGTGTGGGAACTCCGGTATCATCTAGTTGTTGATTCGATTGTTCAGGAATCACAGTGCTTTGAATGATAGAGGTCGAGAAAAGCCATACCGGCAGGCCAATTGTCAGTCCTGGAAGGGACAACATGGCCATATGGGGTGCACCAACATCTCCCTAAGAGGAGAAAGGACTAGGACTTCCCCCAAGGGGAAATCCTTGGTTGGTGGACTCCATTTTCTCAACCTAAGACCAACGAGGGAACAATGATGTTATTCTGATTAAAATAAGTTTTAGACGCTTTGACACAACTTGGTTTTTCAATTTTTAAGAGTCGAGAAAAATCTAAAGATGACTCTAGTCACCTTCGATTTTTAATGAGCCTGAAGTGACAAGTGCTCAGATGGACCTTTTCATTTAAGGAGTCTGAAAAGGAATGAAAGAGACTACTCTGGAAATCTAGATAGAGGAATTACCAAACCAATCGCAAAACTGCAGAATACTTTTTACGGTATGGCAGTCAATCTTCCCGAATGTTGTGTTCAGTGCATTGCGATTGATAGGGCGGCAGACACAGCTTCCTAAGGATTAAGGATATAGCCTATTATGGTCTCCTAATATATACTCGATGGTACGTGGGAGCATAAGTCCATACTGGCACTTGTCGTCTCAAAGAGGAGGAATCACACAACCTACGGTGAAAGCAACAGTTACCAGGCTTTACGACGCTGGAATACGTCTCTAGCCTAGACTTCTAGATGTTGTGCATTAGGTTCCAAAGCGTTTTTATGTTCGTTGAATTTATTTTATAGTTGATATTTCTTAAGAAATTTTCCTTTCAAGTTCACCGCGTGATGTAGATATACAATTCCTAAAATGAAATCTAAGATGATAAACAATCATTTAATCTTCTTTTTGCAATGAAAATCCTAGCTACTAAGGAAAGAGAAATGAAATCCTTTCAACATAGAGCAGAGAGCACACACTAGATGCACTATCCTAAATCAAAATCAACAAGCAGTCTAAATGCAAATGCACGTGCATGTATTTGTTTTCCTCTTTCTTAATGTCTGAATGACAAAAAGAATGCTAAATACAAATTTGAATTATTTCCTCTTTCAAAGCAATAGTACTAACGATTTTCTTTTCAAAAAATGACAAGAAGGCAAGACGACACTTTACGATTTTGAATTGAAAACTGCTTTCAACACTTGAAATACTTATAAATTCAGATCAAATACGAGAGTAACAGTGTAATTGACTATCAAAAAGAGAAGTATTCTTTTCTTTGACTGAAAATGACACTTGTGACACTTCCAAATCAAAAGACGACAATTCGATTAAGCTACTATTTTGTAAAGGAGAACTGTAAATGGCGCACAATGTATAAAAACATTCAAAATTCTTTGTACAATAGAGGTTGGATGATGCAAAGAAAGGGGGTTTCATGGTCTACTGATCACATACAACAAAACTCCTGAATAAAATTGAAGAGAGTGAAGAAAAAATCAAAATCTGGAGGCAGATCTAGTCTTGTATAATTATCGCACCTGTAACATAGGGAAATAGGGATGCATCCCACCTACTGCACATGGGAGGTGTGATGCATCTAGATTTCCTAAAGGAGAGTGTGTGATGGTCAAGGAACCAGACTTTAACTTGGTTTTTGGTCACAGTTTGCAGTTTAGTTCAGGGATTTAGGTCGAGCAAATGATAGTCAGTAACTACAAAGTATAGGGCTGATCTAATGAGGTTAATCAAGCTACCTCTAGGGTACTTAGGATGTTTGCAAGTCAATTGTTCAGTTCATAAACAAACCCGGAGATTGATTGAAGCAGCGTTGATCTACTTTGCACTTGCATAGCAAATTTAGTTCGAAGGCTAGCTGGCTTGACTTCAGGCTCCGTTTGTGGTTTATGAATCAAACAAATAGAGACAAGCAATCAAACTAATCGATCCCCAGTGGCGTCACCATTTTTTTATCGGGAAATCTAGTGTCTATTCAGAGCTGCTAGTCCCACTAAGACGGGTAGCTATCTTAGAAACAAACAGATTAAAGTCACTTGTTTTTCCTTTACGAGAGAGAGATGAGAAAGAAGCAGAGAGTACCAACCTGAGTCTTCCGCTTGGCTCCTTGCTTGTTTCCTCCCCCCTTTGACAAAATATCGCCACTGCTTCCTTACTTGTCCCGCTTCAAAGAGCACCTGTAGATTCACAATAGCATAATACCATCAAAGCATAGAGATCTTTCACTATAAACAATATAGGATCAGATATATATTGACCATACAAATGCATATATCAACACAATATTTAGAGATACACAAGAATATGGAGGAAAACTCAAATAGCTTTACTAGTAAAAGTTGTAGAAGAGAGGATTACAACCACTTGGTCTGACCTAGTGCCATCCTCTCAGCTTGAAAGCCCTCTTCACCTCACACAAAGCAAGATCACCCAACAATGTCTTCAAAGAGAAACCAGCAACACGTCTTTGCAAATTACCAAATTCCACCCTTTGGATCTCTTGGATGAGGGATCCATTTATAGATATTTGCAGGGGGGTGAGTTAGCTTCTGGGATTCTAATTAGCGTCATCTCTTTGATAGTTCTTAGTTCCACATGGAGATTTTAGATCTCTTAGTCATCCCTGGGCGAACTCAGAGAGGCAAGTGTCAAATGAGCAGTTTCTAGAAGATTCTCTGGGTTTCCACCTAGCAAACTGCTTGTGCCATTTGTCTGCTCTCACTCTTCACACATTACAGAAGGGATTTTCAGTATGCATCGCACTTTTTGCATGTGGCAGGTGAGATGCATCACACCTTTTGCACTGGGTAGTCTGTATGGTCCTGCTTTGACCAGTTCTGAGTGGTTTTTCATGGAAAACTTCTGGGAGATGATGTAATTAGCTGACCTTGCTCCTTTAGAGTATGAAACAACACTTTTAGGGACTTATAAGCCCTTGGTTTATGGACATATGTGATTGGGGTTGCAGTGCCCAAATATGTCTATAACAAGGTTATATTGGAAACGCTCCACATACTCTTCCAAAGTTTCAATAGGCCTTGCTACCATTTGGAATATCTCATCTCTTAGTTCTCTAGATTTGAAATAATATTGATATTTTTTTAAGGAAGGTGGTTTTCATTTGGTCCAAATCATTGATGGTGCCTCCACCTAGTCCCATAAACTAGTGTAGGGCTGCTCCCTTTAAAGTAGAGGGAAACAGTTTCAGTGTTTGGGGATCAGTGGTGTAATCATAACCTCGAAATATGATGTCGAACTCAAATAGGAACACATCCGGATATTTTGAAGTGAGTCCATAAAAGGCGAGAATATTTTGTAGAGGGATAGATTTCATGGGGGCATTGACAGCTGTGTCAACAATAGGATACAATAATGTAGAGGTTTGGGGTGTTTTTGGATTATTGGCCATTTGATCAAAGATATGCAAGTACCCTTCCGGGATCTCTCGAGCTAGAGAGTTATCTGTAGGATTTCTAGAAGAGGCAAGAATGATCCTAACAACACTCCCTTGATCTGGGACACTAGGTTTCCTCTGCTCAATTACTACCTGAGGGGATCTTGGTTCCTCTGTTTCCCCTGTTTCTCCTCCTCCTTCACGGATGTTGCAAGAATTCCCTTCTTGTGAGGGAATTGGTCGCGAATTTTCAATGTCTTGAAAACTATGCTCAGTCCCTTTAGTTTTACTGTGGACCTTAGCATAGGCTACAGATGGTGAGCCTATGGCCTGAAGGGAGACAATAGGTTGTCTAGAAGCAAAGGTTCGAGGACCTACTGATGGCTAAGGTTAAGCTTTTGTTATGATGTCGTCGATAAAAGTTGATCATCCAAGGGTCACCGGTCCCTTATATTTTTCAGGTTTGGGGTGTGGGATTGTATTGTTTTCTGGTCTTTTCTTCCTAGTTGTTCATGCAAAAATTGAAATGTTCATTTCTACCCTAAATTCCTAGAAATTCTGCTAGAAAGCGGATGGGGGAGCAGGCATTTTACTTGCTCTGTACGCAGGTTCTAACCTTCCATTTTTAATACCCATTTCTCTCTCAATAGACAAACATCAGACACCTACTTCACTTTTCTGTAATTGTACTAAAAAGCGGAGAGAGGAGCAAGCACTTTACTTGCTTCTTACGTAGGTTCTAACCTTCCGTTTTCAATACCCAATTCTTTCCCAACAACAATTATCAGATATACATCACTCTTTGTAAAATGGAAACATTTTCCCCGACAACGGTGCCAAAATGTTGGTATATAATAGGTGTCTTCTAAAACTCCTAATTATCTCACATTAATCATCAACTTGGGCAAGTCCTTTTATTCCAAGAGTGTATACAATATGTGCATGCTATGAATCCAGAGAGTAATGTTTCTTAGAATGAAGTATAAAACTTTGATACAAGAGTAAATGGATGCATTTATAAAACTCTAATTGCAACTGTTAAAGGAAATATTACATCTAAACATCAAGACTCAATCCCCTACTAAAATCGTAATCAAATCTCAAACAAGAAATTCAATTGACAATGGCATCAGTCGAGAGCGTGGTAGTAATAATTAATCTCTTCATAGCTGATTCAATCACACTCAATCTCTATTAAGCAATCTAAACAGAAATGATGTCAATTAAGAGTTCAATAGCGATAACCAAACTCTTACAGCTGATTAAAGCAATAAGATTCTCTGTATTAATGGCTAAATAATTTAATCTAAAATGAGCGTAAATAGAACCAAATGACATTGCTGCAAAACATGTAAAGAAAATGACTACTTCAATATAGGAAATCTGTAAATAGAAAATAAGATAAACTCACAGAAAATGGGAAAACTATCAAACTAATCAGACTTGGGAGAATTAGAAATATAAAACACAAGGAAGCAATTTAATCCACCAGAGGCTAGACCCTAGCCACCAGCGAACACTTCTGAGCTACTTCAGAGAATACGAATAAACAACAATGCAAATTATATATTAATCATTGAACTGAAGTCTCATTAAAATATGGTTATGTTCTCCAATAGCACCAGTCTGTAAATTAGAATTAAAATTTGAAATAACAAAGATCGATCACCTTTCCTCCTTCAGTGTTTTGCTTTTATAGTCAGAAAGAGGTAAAAGATAAATGTGATCCCTTAGGATCGAGAGATCTTGAGGGATTTGCAACTGCAACTACAACTGAATGCTATCTTCTGACACACTTCATAGTTATCGCTGATCCTCCTAATTCGTCCTCTGACCTGACCGCATCCGATGCACTCCACTCTTCCTTTGGTGGTTTATGCTGTTCCTTCGCTAGGGAACAAAAATTGTTCCTTTCATCATTTTTCTGGAAAAAGAGGAGTAAAAGTTAGTTACGATGGCTAAATCTTGACTAACAGTAGTTCATACATTTCTTATCATAATCCATCAATATGTTAGCATATCAGGATATGAAAGAGATAAGAAAAGAGGAAATAGGTGATGGAATTAAGAGTAAATACATACCCATTTCGTAACTCAACATTCTCCACAAATATTGAGCAAGTTTTGAAGAATTTGTTCCTTTTGAAGAATTTGGCAAATTTTCACACATAAATTTTGGCTCTATGCGCTTTGCGCTTTTCCTAGGGACATCCAATGAGGGAATGGTCAGAATTTTTGGATTCCTGATGATGATTTCATGCACCCTAAGAATTTTCTAAGCTTTTAGAGAAGAACTAGTCAACCAAAAGGTCAAACAACACCCAAAAGATGACCTTTCTACCCCTTTTTGGACACACAAGTAGTCTTGGGAGAATCACTTTTTGAGGGGTCAAATGAGCTTAAAATGAAAAAATTCAAGATGTTCGGGAAATAATACTTCAGGATCTTTCCAATGCATTATCATGACCTCAATTTTGACACTGGGAAGGCCTCTACAATGGCCCTACAAAAGCGTTGCGCATAGAGCTTGGGCATTGCACATAGTACAAAAATTGTGCTGAGTTTCCATTTCACTGTGCCTTGACTGTAATTTTGGGTTTCCTCTCATGGATGGTGTTTTACTGATGTAAATGATGACTAGACATGTAAATATGATGTATAATATGTACTAGAAGGTATATTCATTAGATTAAAAGTGATCTTGAGGACAAATGAATCAGTTTCCTCACCTTTAGAGGTAAGTTGTTAAGTTGCCTAGATTCCAGTTTCTTGTTCAGTTTTGGTTAGATCAGCTCCTCATCTTAGGGATTCAACCCCTGAGGATGGGAAGAGGTTGAATCAATGTATATGTCTTCTTCTTCTTTCTCATTGTAAAGGGTTGGACTCAGTGGGATGCTTATGCTTTGAGTAGACATCTTTTTTCTATCAGTTTTAGCAGGAGATTAATGAAAAGTTGCAGCTATTTCTTTGGGATCCATGTGGTATGATGCTCAGTTCAGTTTTCCTTATGTTTTCATGTGTTAAAATGTATTGTTGAGTCCATTTCATCATTTCATGCTCTTTATGTGAATGTATACAAGTCTGAAAGGCAAAATCCATAACTTTTATGCTATGTTTTGGGTAGACATTTCACAGTCTATGTTTTCTTCAGTCTAGGAAGAATCCATATTTCATGCATGCTCTTTCTAGCTCCTTTCCTATCTTGAATCACCTCACCCATCAAACCCTAGAGTGTTGAGCCTTGTGCCTACCTTTCCCCATTGAACACCCTGCAATTTTGACCTAATTTCCTTGCCCTAACTATTTGGCTCCTCCTAATCCAGCAAAACCCTTCAAAATCAAATCAAACCTTATGCTACTATCCCTAGCCTAATATCATTTTCTTGATCCAGTCATTTTGGCTGAGATCCTTATGGAGAGAGCCCTCTCCTAATCAAGTAGGGCTAGCTACTTGGCTAAGCATGGTTTGTGGTTACCCTGGCATTGCCTTCCTTCAGCCTGAGGTTCAATATAGGTGATATCATGAAGTACTTTGTAGAAGATATGATTATTGTACTAATTCTCAAGGGTCGAAAATTTTTCCTCTTACTTTAAAAGAAGTAGCTCTCCGATGGTTTATGAGCCTTGGTGGGAACTGCATCCAAACATGGGAGGACATGAGGAATGTATTCCTAAAAAGGTATAAAGACTACTGCAAATCTAATGAAGATATTTTCAGTATGATACAATGGGAAGATGAAAGCTTGGAGGACTATGTGGAGCGATTTCGATACAACCTTCAAAAATCAAAGCACAATCATTTGAAAAAAGATGCATTGAAAACACTCATACTCAAGGGAATCAAAGATGAATTTTTAGAACTCTTAAATCTGATAGGAAAAGGTGATGTTTTTCAGTTACATATGATGATGTTTGTGAAATATGCATAAGGTATTCTAGAGGAATCTCTAGGGTTGGTAAGAATTCTATATAACTTTCTTCTTTCTTTTCCAAATCTACGACAAGAACATGAGAAATAAAAGTTGGAACCAATGTTTTATTTGAAAATTTTAAATATGATTTTATTAACTCTCTAAATTCACAATTGCATGTTTTGCAGGTTAAGAAAAATCAGTCAGAATTTGATGAAGTGTTTTGCCCTTATTACTGAAAATATCCTCCCATAGATAGTCACTCTTCCTTATCTAGGATGGAAGTAGCTTATCAAAGAGGCGGGGAAGCTGCAACAAGGTCAAAACCATGGAAATCATGGCCTACATGTATGGTTCAAAAAACTTCCTCTCCATTTTCTTACTTGCATAATCCATTATGGAATACACCTATGTTAGGTCAACCATGCCAATCTCAGCATAACCCCCACCAATA
This sequence comes from Pinus tabuliformis, assembly GCA_031772625.1. Taxonomy (NCBI): domain Eukaryota; kingdom Viridiplantae; phylum Streptophyta; class Pinopsida; order Pinales; family Pinaceae; genus Pinus; species Pinus tabuliformis. Next base: position 661,540,564 of record CM062804.1, read on the forward strand.
TTGTCCACAAATTTGGCATGGCTTATCTTATGATTACATGGCTACTTTCCCTTATCTTGTAGCACGAACACATCATCCATATTATTCACCAACTCTTAAACAACAACTTGATTTACAATCAAAATTATCCACATAGCCCAATCAACTACATCATCAAAATCCTCCATTCGCTACACAATTTCCTACTCAACTCATTCCACACCCTCACAATAATAAACCAGCACAACATGCTTATAGTGCTGAATTGTAAAATTTACCCACTCTTCCCACCAATTCTACCTCACATGCACCATTGCAAAAAACTTATATTGATATTGGGAAGGTTTCAAATAAAAAAAATGTAGAAGTTATGGAAGAAAATGAAGTTTCTTCTAGTCTACAACAACAAGTCGCTGAGATCAATAAGACATTAGAAACTCACGAACTTCCAGAAATGAAAACTATGAGAAATCAAGAGAGTAAAGACTATATTGAAGATTGGTTTCACTTCATCATTTGTTTGCAGCATCACTCCATACTTCGGCAATTCTTAACACCATCCTTTTAAGGGCAGTTGGCCTCTCATACCCTATTATTTATTAACATGTATTTTTCAAATTCAGGTATATACATAGTTGAGGCATTATTTGAAAAATGGATCCACTGGAAGTACTCTTATATGTAAGCGTATTTTATTTTTCAAATAGAGTAGGTTAGTGTAGCAAATAAAATAAATAAGTACATAAATAAATAAATTTCTTTATATGTAAAAATAGTTGTTTTTGTTGCAACACACTGTGAAAATTAATATCGGTGATAAATGTTTGAATTTATTTGTGTATGTAGACATATTTGATTTAAAATTGGGTTTCTACAAACACTTATCGTCATTTTGGGAAAAATTGTTTGTTTATCATATTTTATGGCTTGCGAGGTTAATAACATTTCTGAAAAAAAATGGGACAATCATTTTTTGAGGGACCAAATGAGCATATTTTTAAAACTTGTTTCGATACTAAGTATCCCTTGATGTCTACTTTACAACCCAATTTTAATTAGTAAATTTGGATTTGAAACGAAAACGTTATGACCGAAACATTGATAGGGTGTCTAATAGGCAGCTCAGGGACAGAGTTGGGACAGTCCATGTTTAAAAACCTAAATGACTATATTTTGAAAACATATTTATATGGTATATTCCTTGTTGAATTTTGTTTACAAGGAAATTTGAATCACTTGATTTAGATATCATATGAGAAAGTTACGACCAAAATATTAATCACCTATCGTAAATAAGCATTCTTAAAACTTTGTTTTTCCGGTCGATCCTTAGGACATTTGACCCATCAATTCTTATTTTATTCAAAACCTATTTCTATTGGAGACATATAAACTAATATAATTTCATTTCCAATTTGAATTATCTCAATACGTCATTAAACGAAAAGAGTTATGCTTAAAATATCAATTGTTGGTCTAAGCTGGGAAATCGAAACTAACTCTCTTATGTAGGTCGTTCTAAGTAAATTTAATGCACCATCTAATGAAAATTTTAAAATATGTTTCTATTGGAGATATCCCTCTAAATTTAGTTTCATTTGGCTTTGGAATCACTCAAATTGGATGAAAAAAAAGAATTTATGATTAAAACACCACAGGTTAGCATTATTGGCCATTGCTCTCCTGCAAGTAATAAATTAATTTTACTTTGTTATTTTTTTCCACGGATTTTTTTTACATAGTAACTAATTGTTATTTTTTTTCATACTTCTTGGAAAACGGGAGCGTGATCACCTCTCTTTCACCATGATTTCATAATTTTATTGCAGGTAGATGCTCATTTTTTGTAGGTCCTGGGAGAATAAAGAAGGTCAATTAATGAAGGAGCTATTCTTGAAGACAAATGAAATAAGATAATTTGATCTAAACACCTATTAAGAAATTTAATATCATATGATTTTGAGTTTTTCTAGGTGTCACGATGTAAAAATATTTTGAAACATAATACCTTGTTATAAAATTGTTCCCGTTATTGCTCACCAATATGGAGAAAACAACGCGAAGGATTTTTTATTACTTGACAGATTCATAACAGGAGAAATGAAGAATTGATCTCCATTTGAAGATCCAAATCATTGCTACCCAAACATTTTTCCAAAATATCTTTTGTTTCCTAGGAAACAACATTGTTGCAACCGAAATCACCGCTATTGTAACTTAAGTTATTTATTTATTTATTGCTTTTCGATAAAGTGTTGTTTCTTTTATGACTTCTCTTATTTTTTCTTGTTTTAGGTGTTTTTTAATTCAAAGTCGCCCCTTTTGTTCCTTCATAAGAATAAAAGAAGGAAGTTCTTAAGTTTCATGACGTTTCTCCACATCTATCAATTTGTTCCCCAACATTTTGGCATCGTTCCCCAAGTCTTATCAAGTATATGGTTGCCTCATATCTAATATTAAATATTATTATGGTAAGTCTTGTAAGGAATGATTCACTCTTAATGCCTCGTTATTTTGTAAAGTGACTATGACTATTGGATGGTTAATCATTTTCCATGTCACCTTGCTAGGATTTCCCTTTGAGATACGTTTTGTGATGGATTTCCACAAATCATGCTTGATACTTCATGTCTATGAGCTTAAAATAGTATGGGTAATTTTGAGGTTAGAACATGCAACAATGGTATTATTGGATAAATAATCCTCGAATCATGATTTCCATTCCTTTGGGCACAATTTTTGTTCCTTACAACTCAGTCGTTCTCTCTTTATGGTACAACTAATGTTCCCTCCAAAGAAACAACTCTTGTTCCCTTTGTCACAATTTTTGTTCCTTTCAAAGGTACAATTGATGTTCCCTTTGTCACAGTCGATGTTCCCTTCAAACATACAATTATTGTTCCCTTTGTCACAACGTTATTCCCTTCCGAGGTACGATTGTTGTTCCTTTTTTCACAGCTGTTGTTCCCTTCAAAGGTACAATTGTTGTTCCTTCTTTCACAACCGATGTTCACTTCAAAGGTATGATTGTTGTTCCCTTGGTCATGGTTGTTGTTCCCAAAATCTGGTTTGTAGTTTTTGAGAAAATCTATCATTCCTTTATTTTACATATTTCATATCTTTAATCAAAGATAGTTGTTTTGTCTAATCATTCACCATTTATTCCTAGCTTAACAACACTACTAGTATTTTGGGGTAGAATAAAGAGGCCTAATTGTGATTTTGATTCCTGGGTAATTGGTCAGACCTTGAGAAGAAAATATTGAGATAACTAATTCTCACATTTTTTGTGCTCATAACAACCAAATCTTATGAGTATAGGGAATGCATGTTTAGCCTTCTGATCCATTATTATCCCATGGAATTCACAACATGATTATGTCACTTTTATATATAATGAGGTAATTGAGGTGATGAATTACTGATTGAGTCTACTCATGAGATGTGGTATAGAAATCTTGATGACAATGTAACTAATAATTTTAGGGGAAGGAAGCATTCATACACTTTATGATTACTTTCTTTCATCTTGCATGGCTTCCACCTTTTTCATCACTTTCAACATCAGCTGAACCTACATCAGATTCAACAAATGTTAGTCCATACATGCCATTCCACATTTTTACGGAGGTAAGACTTGAGGTAAAATAGCATAACTTTTTGATTTATTAAAAGTTTAGGAGAATGTCATGAAAATCACTAAGAATTATTCACTCATATTTTTCAACCATTAGTCCCACTTCTTTACCACTTCCCATTTTCAAAGACACATAAGATTTCATTTTGGGGGACTGTTACTTTCATTCATTTATTTATCATGATCATGGCATTAATATTCTTTATCATCCATCGATCTCCTTATTCATACTCACAACCTCCCTTATTCGATGTTGTTTTACCTCAAGCATAGATTTCAACAAACGATTATAGAAACCACCTCAAGTTGTTTTCTAGCATAGTACGAGGGCATGCTAATTCTCTAGTTTGCGGGAGGGGTTTCTATGCATGATGGATGTTTTCTCCTTTCTTCCTAATTTAAGGCATACAATTTCATTTTTATACAATGCAGAAATTTATTTGTGTATATCTTTAAAACTATGAATTGAATTCTTGTGATTTTTGGACAGCAAAGAGTTATCATTAAAATACATAAATCTAGAAAATGTCAAGCTAAATCAGTTTGTAAAATTCCAAAAAACATGCATTGTCACCTACAAACATTTTTCTTATATCTCAGGATCTATGCATTAGAAATATCTAATTTTTGAATTAGAGAATCATTAATATAGTAGAAATTTGATTGCAAAATTTCAGCAAAATCTGGTTTGTAGTTTTTGAGAAAATGGTTAATGAAGTTTGTTGTTACTTGTATCATATTTTGCTGCAACTTCATATACATATGGCTGAAAGTCAACGTGCCAAGAATTGAATATCTATTATTTTAAATAAGTATTTAAGGAAGAAGCCATTTCTTCCATCAATATCATAAGTTGGTCTGGGAATTTTGATTATTGTATTATAACATGGTTAATACAGAGGCATTGGGTTGCATGAGGACATACAACATGTTTAGTTTGGGGGAGACATTGGGCCACTAATTTATCATTATTATTATCACTTTATAATGTCTATTTCATCCATTTTCACCATTCTTTATCATGTTATTTATTGTAATCTATCATATAATTCCATTTTATAGTTATTTATGCTCTCGTGAGTAAATAATACTTGTTCTCCTTTATTTTTAATAAATTGATTATTGTTATGCATGATTTTTCCAATGATGGTTTATTAATGAATTTGTTATAACATCACTCACTACTTTAGCCTCTAATATCTCTTCCAGATTGCAAATTTGATCTCCAACTCATAATCAAATATTCCAATTGAGAAATTTGCTGGGATAAAAAGTAACAGTTTTTCATTGGATGTTTCGGGCAAATGAAAATGAATCTTGAAACCATGAGGCATGGGTTTTGTGAAGAATGGACCAAATTAGTTTTGTGGTGAGAAGTTTTCCAAAATTGGTTTGGATTGAGAGAAACACAAGGTGCTCTGAAGATGATTTTCTCAGATTTGTTGTTGTGGCCATTTTCTAAATTCTTCCAATTGCAATACTAAATTCGACTTCTTCCTGCTGAATGTTGATGGAAATATCTTTCATATCTAATATTTCTGATCAATTTGTTTTGGAAAATCCAAATTTGTAATGGAAATTAGTTTGTAATCAACTTTGTTGTAACCTCCCTTTTCTCTCTGTGTATTTAATGAAAACAAAGATCAAAGGGAGAGGGGAGAGGATGAACAATTATGGAATTCGAGGCAAAGGTAAGAACTTCATTATGTTGTAATTATTTATCAGGGATCTTTTAATGAAGGAAGTTATCCATTGAGTTCTACATTTATTATTTGTAATCTGATTTGAGTTATTTCTCAAGGCAGAACTGAGTCTTGGGTAGTTGGGCCCGCTACCTTGGATGAGGTGTTGCCTTGAGCATCTACAATAGTTTAGTTATGTGTTTGTTCCTTCGAATTTAAATTATTATTACTTAATGTAAATTTCATTTTTAATTAAGTAATTTTTTAGTTATTTTATTTTTCAGATTTGTTGGTTCCTGCAATTTCTAAATTTCATTTAATTTGTTGCTCTAGATTAGCATTTGAATTCTGTTGAGTGTAATAGCTTAAATTTCCAATTCAGCAAGGTGTGGTTTAATTTATTAGTGATTCAAACTGTGTGATTAGCATAATTATTTTCCTCTCATTTACTTTCTTCTTTTTAATTTATTATTGTTTTTCAAGTCTTACATTTTATTTCGTGTCAAATGAGCTTGATAGTGTAGAACATAATCATGTAGAACCAATTGTAGTTGTTGGTATTTTCTTGCATATATTTTGCCAATTTCCTTGAAATAAAAAGACACTCCTCAGGTTGAAAATTAATGTCTAGGTGATTAGTTGTGTATTTATTTATCAATTAATTAGCCTAATAGTAATATGGGCATCATTTCTTTCTCATATGTAGAATGAACAAGATGCTTTCTATTGAGTTGTTGACTCGTGAAAGCCAATGTTCTATCATCCTGCATTAATACTTCACCAATTTCTGTACCTGAAGGATCACATTCAATCACAAAATATTTTGTAAAGTCTGGTAGGGCCAATACTGGAGTGGAGCACATGGCATTTTTGAGAGGCAAAAATATCTGTTGAGCTATGTCAGTCCAAAGAAATGAAATTTTCTGAAGAAGATTAGTGAGGGGCCTAGCAATGTGTCCATAATTTCGCACAAATGTTTGATAGTAGCATGTGGGACATAAGAATCCCCTCAGAATATTCAATGTTTATGGTTGGGTCTAGTCTTGGATTGCCTGAATATTTTTCTGATCAACCTTTACTCCTTCACAACCCATAATGTGTCCCAAATATTCTACTTCCTTCATGCCAAAGGAAGACTTTGATAATTTGAAAAATATTTTATGATCTTGGAGTATTTGTAATACCTACTCAACATGGTGAAGGTGAGTGACCCATGTTATGATGTAGATGAGAATGTCATCAAAAAAGACAGGGAAATTTTTTTTGAGATACGGTTTCAGAAGGTGGTTCATGAGGCTCTGAATAGTGGATGGGGAATTACAAAGACCAAATGGCATGACCAAGAATTCATAATGGCCTTCATGAGTTTAGAAGGTTGTCTTGGGAATGTCCACTTCCTTCATTAGTATTTGGTGATATCTTGATCAAAGGTCCAACTTGGTAAAAAAATTGGCACCATGTAGTTCATCAAGTAGATCATCAACTATTGGGACATGAAATTTGTTGTTGATCGTGAGTTTGTTAAGGTCCCTAAAGTGTAGACACCTTCACCATTCACCATATTTATTTAGAACCATGACCATCAGAGATGAATAAGGGCTAGTGTTGAGTCGAATAGCACCGGCTTTGAGGAGTTCCTTGATGATTTTTTCAATTTCATTCTTTTGGGTAAAAGGATTTCAATAGGGGAAGAAAGTTGATGGCTAGTTACCCAAGAGCAAAGGGATGCTATAATCATGTTCACCCCTAGAGAGTGGGATCTCGTTAGGTTTTTTGAATACCTGCTCATGGTGATCTAATACATGTTGCATATTGAGATGAATGGGAGGAGGAGTGGATTCAATGGCATGAACGGCATTAAATTGTGTTATTATTCCATGATGGTTTTTTTTAAAAAGATTCTCCATTCGATGTGAGTTGATGATAGTAGGAGCACCTACCTGGAGTCCCCACAATGTATGAGTACAATATTTCCACTTAAAGCTCATATATAAATCCTCTAAGTCCACTGTGATTGGGCCAAGTGTGCAGATCCATTCAGCACCAAGGAAAATATCACAACTACCCATTTCAATGGTGAACATATGGGTTTTGAGGTGATAATCGCCCATTTGAAGCTTAATATTTTCACAATGGCCTTCACATTTCATGGTCCTCCCATTAGCAATATGAAATTGGAAATTAGAACTACCCTAATAAAAAAATGAACTTCTTCTGATACTATCTTATGGACAAAGTTATGTGTGTTTCCATTATCAATCAACACCACTATTGGTCGATGTTTAGGGAGAGGAAATGTTAGCTAGGGTATGGAGTGAGATAACTGACTCATCTAGCAAAGCTGGAGTATCAGTGTTGGGTTATGTTAGGGGCTCACTCTTTTCCTCGTCATTCACCATAGTGGATGGAGTTTCATTAGTGGAGCTATTTTCAGTAGCATCAATGTGAAAGAGTTTTAGTTCCTTGCATTTATGTCCCTGGGAATCCAATAAGCATGCTCACACTTATTGGTAGTTTTTCGTTCTAAATCTTATGGTTTAGGTTTTACTCCCAGTTGATCAATATTGTAGTGGCTGAATTCCAAAATGCTTGATACTACCAAATCCTGCGAAAATTGGGTCTGGATTGTAGTAACATAAACGCTAAGGCCTTGGTACTGCAGAATGTGTTGTGACAATATGATCTGGACTATGGAGGCCAAAATCGTCACTTCAAAATGAGTCTTATATGTGTTGTGAAAAACCCAACTACTAAATCTGATCTAGATGGCGACAACAGAACCCAAACTATTGGATTTGATCTGGCAGTGGTAGTTGAACCCCAATTGTTCTATCTGATCTAGATGAAAAGGTAGGGGGAAATATTTGAATAACTAAGGGTATTATGGTATCAAAGGAGTTTCAAGTGATATAGATTACAGTATACGCAGGGGTCCAACAATAGTACTCAACCCAATATTTTAAGGCACTAATTAAGGAGCATCGATCATACCCTTAGTCGTACTACTTGTCTACCCTATTGTATGTGTGACTAATCTCCCTGAGTGTTTTTTTTTTTTTTAATTTCTGAGTAAGATTAATTCTATTAAAAAAGATGAAAAATATTTACATAAATACCAAAGTCAGTGCACTGCTCTGAAAAGAGACATAATTTCCAAGAAAAAGAAAGTAAGGAAACCAAGAGAAGAACCCACGCAGGGGATCGGGATGATGCTTTTCTGGAGCTCCATAGAGACCCAGACAACAAAAACAGAGGAAGACCACCGCCTAGTTACCATAGTAGACTTGCCCAAAGAAAGCCATTACATAACCAAAAAAGACAAACCAACGTTGGCGAGAGCAGACTAATCAGCATGTGGTTCTTCTGCAATTCGGCACCACCCAAAATCTGGATCATCAGCAGCAGGAGCAGCGATCTGATCAGAGGGACCAGGATCTACTGGAAACATCTCTGCATCTTGAGTGCTGCAACCTGGGGCATCCTGTACATGCTGCGACGCCACTCCAATTCCAAGATGAATCGTAGAAGAAGGACCAGTAATTGCCCCCGAGCCTCCCGGATGAGAATTTGAGCCCTCCAACTGAGTTGTCTCATAGAAGACCACATATATGTGGGCAGTTATCCGAGGCCAATGCAGAGAGCTGTTGAAAGAGAAAATGGCAGAGCCTGTCAAGGAGGGAGGCCCACGGTGGTGCCTAGAGGCCTGAGCCTCCTGCTATCACTCAGGTTGTTCCCTGCCTCCTGGAGGGAATACGACTGAGGTAACCACTAACCAATATTTTAGCTACAGGTCCTAGCCTACCTGCAACCAGAGAGGGCTCTCTCTTTGTAATTTAGCTTTGTTTTTGGAGTATTTTAGGCTAGTTATTATGCACAGGTTTCTGTTTTAAGTTCGTTGGATGGTGATTTCAGGTAGAGCTAGGATGCAAGTCCAAGACAGTCTGTTCCATTGGGCTATGGAGTCGATGATGGTGTACAGCTGAAAGTGTCTCTTGAATAAATGGTAACGCTACAGAGCAATATAGGTAGCTTTGGAACAATTTTCAAATCTGGAAATGATGGAATGAAGTCAGGGAATGAAAGGCAATCAAGAATATTTCATTATACTAGGGGAAAGTGTACGATTATTGTTTAGGAGCAATTAAGAATTCCTAGACAGTATTCAAAATGAAGGAACTAGTGCAAACATGAGCAGTTAAGAATTCATATCTATGACTAATTCTGAGGAAAACACAAGTAAAAGCAGAAATTGAGCACAAGGTGTAATTAAACAAATCTTGGGCTATTCTTTCTCCCTGTTATCAAGATTATGAAACATATGTGAAATTTGTAAACACAGAAAACATAAAACATAGTTTAGAATAACTTATTGTTCCATTGAATGATTCAGGAATTCAGTAGCAGGTCCCAGAACATCATTTTCTCATTCAGACAGCACAGAAACCATGAACTTCAACAACCGTTTGTATTAGAAAGTCTCAGAAATTATAGTGTAGCTTAGAGAGAAAATCACCAACCCCAAATACATATTATGGGGAGGTATTTATACAAAAGGGAGATACAAAATATCATGAAGATAAGTCTTTGAACTCATAACTTTCTTTACCAACTCTTGAGAAGTAGTAAATGAGGGAATAAATGTTGTAATAAATATGAATATGCTAGCTGTCCAATTAGCCAGAGATATTTTGACTTTTCTAGGCTATGTGAGTCGGCTGCTTGCTGCGCATTCATTCTGCGTTTGCTGTCCTGATGCTGGTACGCTGTTTTTTGTTGTCTTGGTCTTCATCATCAGTGCTCGATTTCTTTGCATTCAATGAGCTGTAGTGACCATTCCATTTCTTCCTTGCACTGCTTTTTCTTCCCTTTGATAGGTGGACCGTGCTATCTGTATGTGCTGACCTGTAGCTGATAAAAAAGAATTAATAAGCAAAATCACCTGAGCAATGTCTCCATCATTCCTTTCCACCAATCTTCCGTAGGCAGCTGATGTCTCCATGCTTGGGGGAACTTGCTGTTCAGTTTGCCCCTCTGGCATTTCTTCTTCTGAATAAGGATTTAATCTCTGTCTCTTTTCTCCTTGTTGATCTACAGATGTCGCTGGATGTGTCTCTTCTTGTCTATCCCTTTTCTTGGCCCTTTCCTCATTAAGAGGAGTCTGTAATACCAGAATTTCAGTTGCCTTGGCTTGTGTTCAAGGGCCTTGCCCTTGACTTTGTTCATATGTTGAAGCTGACCGGTCTGCCATTATCTCTTGCTGTTCGAAATGGTGCAATTGTTGTTCTAGATGTTGTACCTCTTTTCCTTTATCTGTCCCTGCCGGTGGCTTGAGCAGGTTGCTGGGAAGCCGTGGCAGATGAGGTGCCTTCTCTAAGGTGGCGAGGAGATGTGAAAAACACCTATCCAAAAGATTCCATGTCAACTAATTTTTCAAGATTCTTTATTGCTTTTTCTATTATCTCTTCTTCAGTATGTTCCTCCACAAGTGTGCTCTCTACCCATTCTTTTTGGTTGGCATATTGTTCAATTTCAGGGATTCTGTGGTGAGGATACCCTGTGACCTTGTTCTTAACTCTTCTAAAGCTTATGAAGTGTTCAAGGTCATATGGTGACCAATAGAAACTTAGTTTGAGCTTAAGTTTCTCTCTCAAAATCTCATCAGCATCTTTTCATGCTTCTTCCCTTTTATTAAAGATAAAGGGGCCCAATCGATGTCTTATTTTAAGCTGTGCCCTTTTCCTGGCACCAAAGTAGTGCTTTAAGTCTGCACTGTTGAACTGCCTGTAATATTCCAACGCAAAGAGTCTCATGGGGAAATATTTGGTAGTCTGCATGGGGCTAATTCACAGCCATAGATCCTTATTACAGTGTGGTCTTGGTTGTAGTACCGGTCACCAATGCTATATCCTTTTGAGAGGTTCAAAATTCTCTCCATTTCAGTAGTGAGCCTAGGAGGAGGATCTGCTGATAAGAGGCAAGTGGCTGGGTAGCCAAAGAGGTCAATGAATTCACAGTATGTGTAGGGTGAGAGATTAACATGATGGAACACTAAGGACTAAAATATGACAGACCTTCACTCCCCCCTAGCATCCAATTTCTTAAGGAAGACCGGGAAACTTTTAGACTGATAGTATAGCAGCAAATGATAGATATATGAGGTGTATTTGAATACCCTTTCCCTCTCTAAGTTCATGAACTGCTCATGAATCTTGTTGGATATGAAGGTGGCATAGTCGTACTTGACAGGAGGGGGTTGTCCTGGAGTGAAGATAGACATCAAGGCAAAGATAGTTTCATCCACAATTTCACTTGTTCTGAATCCCAGGATATAGGAGATCATATCTATGATCATTTTTCCCTCCTCAGTAAACACAGCATAGACATAGGGGATTTTTAACTTGGATTAACAATCTCGTGGCATCAATAGCTTGGCAACTCGGTCAATTTCTGCAGAGGGCAACTTTGAGGCTTGATCCAGCAGATTTTTCATGGAAAGGAGAACCAAAGGCTGAGTCGGCCTAAATTGCAGCATCTCATTTATAAACTGAGGAGTAATGTAAAAGAGTACATTTCCAGTAGGGTCCATCACTGCCCTTTGAGAAGGCTCATAGATAGCACAACATTGATGGATGAGGTTAGGGAAGACATTTATTGAGGGTAGGTAGTACATTGGCATGTCAGATTCCCATATTCCCAATAGGTCAGCTTTGTTTCTGAATTTATTCCTTATCTCACAGAAAGCCTGAAGGTGAGGCTTGTATCCTTCCATATCAACAATTTGATAAGCTCTGTCTACCAGAGGTATCCACTCTAACTATTTATGAGGTGCATTTAGTGGTGCAATATTGAGGGCAACAGGGGCCTCCATGATTTTACTGGGATTGTAATTGAATTTGCTGTATACTTCAACAGGAAAACAAAGTTTTGGCAGTGGTTTTTTGGCAAGGAATTTACAGTTTTGAATTCTGTGCAAAGATGACCCCGCTGGGTAGAATTCAAGGGAAATAAAGAGTATGCAGGGCTCTGCAACAAGTGAGGTCGAAAACAGTGGAGAAAGCGAGGTTTCGCTGGTTTTCTTTAGTGGTTTTGCAGGTGACCAGGGGCCAGATTTCGAGCTTTAATGGAAATTTTATCAGAGGGTGACAGAGATGCCAGGTTTTGGTCGCAAATGAGGTTATACAGTGGGGTAGAGAGGAGAAGCTCGCGGGTGCCAATGTCTTCAAATTGAATTTAGGTGTATTGGCGATTTTTGCAAAGAAACTATGAAAAACAGGGTTACGGGCGTTTGTGGGTAAATACCTGTTTGTTTCGAGAGTTTGTCGTGGAAATGAGCTGCAGGTAGAGCTGAGGAGGTCAGGGTGGTAGGTTGAACATGCCTGGGCAGCATACTTGGATGTGAATGTCAGACTGAATGTAAAAAATCATGCAAGAACTTTCACCATTGGTTGTGCAAAAATGAATAAAAACATCGCTTTCACGAGTTTTAACGCAAATTTGTGTTTTTGCGGACTTTTGGTGCTTTTTTGTGCTGACGTCAACATGGCGTCACATGGCACTGTAGCAGGGTACGGTGGGTAACGTGGCGCCTAATGTGGATGCGTGACGGGGCGGCCAGGGTGGACTACACAGTAGCGAGGGTGCCGATGAAAAGGCTGATGCGGAGCTGACGTAGGCGGCGGGGAGGACAGGCGGTAAGCGGTTTGCTATCGAACCGCCTTTGGTATGGGGGTGGTATGTGTCAGCGTGGGCTCGATGCAATCAGGATGGGCCACGCGTCCCCGCGTACGGTGGAAAAACTGCCTTCTATCGGTAGCTAACCCTCGTACAGCGGGGTCGCTCCGAAATCGGCGAGGGCCGTCGGATCTGGGAGGGCGGATCGGAGGGTTGACGGGATGCAAAGTTGTGGGTACGATACGACGCAGGGACCCGCCTGTATATTTAAACATTATAAAATTATGTCGGGGGATAAAATTTAGGTTTAATGGGTTTTGTGGGTTCGACGCAGATGGTCACAATTATTCATTTGATCAAATATCAAATGAAACCCAAAGTATATGAGCGTGGTGGGTAATGTAGTAAGGTTTATGTGTGGGGGCGGACCATGGTTATTAATTTAACCAAATGTTAACTTAACCCAAGTTTTGGACGCGGAAGGGCTAAAACAAGGCCCCAAATGGACCTAGCATTTCCCTAACTTTGTATTATATGGCTATAGTGCCAAGGGGTGGGGATATTTACATTTTTTGGGTTTTTAATATAGTTTTTCCTTCTTTGTAAAAATAGGGGTGGGGAAAATGACTTAGGGAGCTAAATAATAGAGTTAGGTGTTAGTATGATTTTATGGAGTGATATTGCATAAGTAAATGCCAAGTTTATAAAGTGGAAAACTTAGACATAAGAAAATGAGAGGAATGTGTAATAATGAATTTTACACAAGAAATGTGGCTTCTTTCCACTAAGTGGAGTCAAGACTCAACTCAGCATTTTATCATGAAATGAAGTGAAACAGGACCCTTGGGCAGATCCCAATGTCCTTAAGGGGATGTTATCAAATAAGTTCTGGGGAATGAAGGGAAAATTAGTCATGCTTCCACTGTTCTACAAACAAAAAACTGCCAAGGTACCAATGTCATTGATGAGATGAGTCTTTTTCACCAGACAAAAGTGAGCACCCATATGGTTCTGCAACCTCAAACTACCTACCCAGCCTAATACACCTAACATTTTTTCTTCCTTTGGATTGGGTGCATTTGGACTAGTAAACCCTGATTGTCCTCTTTTTCTTTTGACTGCCCTACTACCTAAGTCTACCCTTATCTCTTCCAAGGGCCCAGATTAAGCAGTTAGGCTCCTTAATTTCTGTACTTATCTACTGATCTGGCAAGCTTGAACTGTTTGGACAGATATTCTTTCTCTATTCTGCAACAACAAATTTAAACATGGCATGGTCTAGATTGAACTATTGGGCCATCCACCGAGTGTAATAAACAACAATATTTTCACATTGAGAACTTGCAAATAAGATAGCAGTGGCATTTTGACTGGCCACTTTCCTGGTCTTTCTTTGGGGTTCATTTCTATTACTTTTTCTTGACCAATTTACTCTTTTTTCCCTTTGATTTTTCTTTTAGGGCATACCCTCTTTACATTTTTTAATTTTCCCTATCTGTATAAAAAATATGGAACCTTTGCAGCTTGAAAAGATGAACATGTTTGGTACTTCCCTGGTCAATCATGAAAAATGAAACCTATTGGTATAGGAACCTAACAGTGGCTCCACTTGGGGATGGCTTTTCCTGGTGAAAAGCTAAGAATAGCAGGTCAGATTGCCTTATTTTCAATTGGATATTGCAATTCAAAACTTCATTCTGCTGGCAACCAAAGATCTGAACCTTTGTAGCATGTGTGCACTCCTTATGAGCTGATCTGTGCAAAATTACAGCTCTGTCTTTGCTGGTTTTTCTGAGTATTTATCATCATTTATGTAGTTCCCAAGTATTTTCTTTGATCTCTTATGGTGAATACAAAATGTACACCAAAAGTGGTGTGGTTCCTTGACTTTTAACTCAGAATCTGCTGCATCTTGCTCATTATCTAATTGTTGTAAATGAAAACTGATGGAAATACAAATATTAATGTACAATATACAGTTGTGTTATGTTGCCTACAGAGAATCAAAATAGTGCTTGAGCATTCGTCCATTGACTGGACCTTCCTCACTATCTGTGCCATCCAAACTCTTCAAAAAATAGGTGTTGTTACCTTGTACAACATGAATAACATATGGTCCTTTCCAAAGAAAGTCAAACTTCCCATGTTTCCCTTTATCCTCTCTTCTAGAATCCCATCTCAGCACTTTATTTCCTGTGAAGAAATCTCAGCTTTTGTTCTTTTGTCAAAGATCTTCTTGAGTTTATCTTGTAGTACCTCGGTTATGTGATATACTTCTTCTCTTGTTTGCTGCAAGTGAATAGTTTGACTAATCCTTCTTTGAATATCATTAGGCTCTGCTTGTATTTCTTGTAGCAACTTGATTAGAGGGATTCCCAAAGATGAAGGGAATCTTGCTTCCATTCCATAAACCAATTCATATGGACTTGTACTAATAGATCTTTTAGTGGTCAATCTGTCTGCTCATAGTGCATTCACAAGTTTTTTGTGCCAATTCTTTTTGTTGTCCTCCAATACCTTCTTGATGATGTTGATGAGGCTTTTGTTGGAAGACTTAGCTAAGACATTACCTTGAGGATAATAGGCTGTCGAGTGGCCCAAGGTAATGTGGTATTTATGGCAAAAGTTGATCATTCCTTTGGATTTGAAAGCAGCAACATTGTCTGTAATAATTTTTTCTGGACAGCCAAATCTGGACAAGATGTTGGTTTCTAAAAATTGCATGATGGTTGAATCATTGGCTTGCCTACAAGGGATGGCTTCTATCCATTTGGTAAAATAGTCTGTAGCAGTCAAAATCCACCTATGTTGGCCAGAAGAGGGAGGATGAATTTCACCAATTAAGTCTAAACCCCATTGTTGAAATGGTCTTTCAGTTGAAACGGGTTTGAGGGGTAAAGGTAACAACTTTTTCTTGCCTTCAAAAATCTGGCATTTGTGGCAGGTCATTACAAACTTTTTCACATCAGCAAACAGGGAGGGCCAATAGAAACTAGCTCTTAGAATCTTATCAGTTGTTGACTTCCAATACAAGTGTCCTCCACAGTCTCCTGCATGAAATTCCTTGAGTACTTTGTCAGTTCATCCAATGTTAGGCAATTAAGCAGAATACCTTCATGATTTTTCCAAAATAAAACATTGTCTATAATACAAAACTTTGATGCTTTCATTTTCAAGAATCTCTTTTTAGTTAGGGACAACCCTGGAGGAGCTTGCAGGTTTAACAATACAAAACATATATCAGCATACCAAGTTGATTGTAAAAAGGCTTGATTGATCTGTGGAGTCGCCATCTCCTGTTCGTTGTCCAGTTGATTGATATCAAGGGCTTGGAAGTTGGTTTCAGTCATTAGTGTGGCTAATCCTTGTCCTTTTATCAGTTTCGTAGGCTTGATTTCAATGTCATACTCTAAGATATTAGCTATTCATTTGCCCCTTTTACCTTCAATTCCTTCTTGAGTTAAGATGTCTTTAACCACAACGTTTGGAACATAGGCTATCACATGTGAGTACAAGATATAAACTCTGAAATCCTTGATGGCCTTTACAAGGGCATAAGATTATTTTTCCATGATCTGATATTTTAAGGGGGCATCTCTAAGGGCTTTGCTGAAGAAAGCAACTGGTTTCTCACATCCTTGGTCATCTTTTGTAATAGGACAACAACAATAGTATGCTCAGATGCAAAGGAAAAAATGATGAAATCTCTATCAAACTTGGGACTTGTGAGGACTGGTGTTTTTGTCAAAGCTGTTTTGATGTCCTCAAAGGCTTGTTTAGCTTCCATGGTCCACTTGACTTTAGAATCTTTCTTGAGCATGTTGTTTAAGAGTCTGATTAGCTCAGCCAGATTGGGGATGAATCTCCTTAGGAAATTAATCTTCCCTTAAAAAGCTTGCAGTTCTTTGATGTTTCTTGGATGAGGCACTTGAAGGATAGCTTGAATTCTGTCCGAGTCAATCCTAATGCCATCTTTAGAAATTATGTGACCTAGGAGTTTTCCTTCTTCCAGGCCAAACAATGATTTTTTTGGATTCAATGATATGCCATATTTTCTACAAATTAGGAACACTTGCCTTAAATGTTCTAAATATTCTTGGTCTGATTTTGAAAAAGTAGTGAGATCATCAAGGTATATGACTAAAAAATCATGGATCTCCTTGGCAAAGGCTATATCCATTGCTCTTTGAAAGTGTTCCCTGCATTTTTGAGTCCAAACGGCATTTTGACATATTTGAAGGTTCCCCAAGGTGTTGTAAAGGCAGTTTTGTCTTGATCATCTGGGTGGACTAGAATCTGATTGAATCCTGATAATCCATCTAACAATGAGATCCTAGAGGCTCCCACTACCCATTGTAGGATATGATCCATGTTTGGTAAAGGGTAATGGTATTTGAGAGAGACTTTATTCAAATTTCTTAGGTCAACACACAGTCTTATCTCTCTCGTTTTCTTCCTAGTAGGCACTAGATTTGAAATCCATTCTGAGAACCTGATAGGTGCAATGATACCAGCTTTGTACATACGCTTAACTTATTTTTCAATTAAGGGAAGGAGGATAGGATTCACCCTTCTAAGCTTTTTTTTTTAAATTTTTTGATTCTCTTTGAGAGGTATAGTGTGTTGGATGACCGAAGTATCATAGGATTTGAGGTCCTCATAACTCCAGGCAAATACATCTTGGAACTCTTTAAACAAGTCAATATATTTCAATTTCTGATCAACAGGCAAGGTTTTGGAGAGTTTTACCATTTTGGTATTTTCTGTGGTTCCAATGTTGCAATCCTCAATTTCTGCATTTAGAGGTTGCATTTTTGGGTTCCTTGAAATGTCATTCGAATCAAATATGTCCTCTAAAGGAGTTAAGCCTGTGGGCAGAAAATTGTCTTTTAGTTCAATTACTTCAGCTTCTGCTTCAGCTATTTCATCAAGGTCTGTTTGCTTCAGCTCTTGTAAATTCTTGTCATCAAAAGTAGTTGGATGTAACATCAGATTTTCTGTTTCAGCTGATATGTTTTGTTCAATTTTGTCTATCTGTTGTTGGTCATCCACAGTGCTAGTATCAATGTTTATACTTGAGAATTCCTCCTTCAGAGTCAGGAAATTATTTATCTGTGTATCATTTTCAAAGACTTGCCAGTTTTTGACATTATCTGGGACAACAGGCCTATGTTTAATTTTAGCAGTGAAGTAGTGGTTGGGTTCAAAAGGCAGCTTGCAAGTGCTCGCAAAAGTTGCCAAGCTATGTGCATGTAAATTGTGCTTTCTAGGGATTTTGGTTAGCTGAGATTCTGAGAAGGCGTTAAGTATTTCAATGGCTGCCCCTCTGTAAGCCCTCAACCTTAGATCGTTTGTAACAAAGTTTCCCTTCATCTGCTGTATGATCAGATCTAAATCCCCTAGAATTGAAACTTTGGTTGCCCCTAGATCTCTGATCAGTTTGAGTCCTAACAAAAGGGCTTCATACTCGGCCATATTATTCGTGCATCTGAAATTTAACCTATATGCATGACCTTGAGCATGGTCATTTTGCATCTTGTGAATCCAAACCCCTGCCCCTGCTCCTAATTTGTTTACCGAGCCATCAAACTCTAAGTACCATAAAATCTCTTGGTTATGACTAGCCTTAAGAGTTTTAGAAGCTTGTTCAGAGGGAAAATTTGGCTCTTGTATGTCACATGATATATCATTTCCCTTTCTAGCATCAACCATAACAACAGTTTTTTTATCTTGAGTAGCAGATTGTTCATTCATACTCTCTGGTTGTGCTGTTATCAGGAGTTTGACATCAGTTTTGGGACACATTTCAGCATTGTATAAGATGAATGAATCCATGTTGGAATGTGTTGCATAGATGGGGAAGTTTTGGGGCTTTTCTTGATTGCTAACCACATATTTCATTAATGTTTCCTAGTGTAATCTCTTTGGCTGTCCAAAGACTGAAATAGTGGCATAGGACATGTCTAGTTGCAAAGATCCTTGGAGTTTTGCACCCCACGATCTGGATAAAAGCATACCATATTTAGGTGGAATATCAGCTACCACCACATCCATCAAGATTGTTTTAGCCGGATATTGGACTAAAGATATGTTGTTGGGAAAAGTATCCAATTCAGAATTCCCCTATCCCACTCTAAGGTGTGATAGTGCCTTAGCAACAAACAAGGTAAACTAATTGAGTATTCTTCTTTATGGAATGTAAATGAGGAAGAAGGAAGTAACTAACCTGTGTCTTCCGCTAGTTTGTCGATCCAATCACTCCTCTCTTCAGTGGCTCTTAGCTCCTTGCTCCTTCACCGGCCCAGCTTCACTGAATTCCTGCAAGATCATAAGAGAGAGAAACTACATGAAGATACAGATATACATTCATAAAAAGCTCAAGATCAGATTAAGCTAAACATGTAAGCATAACAAAACATCATTGGTACACAGCATGTAGGAGAAACTCAAATAGTTTATTGATAGAATAAGAAAGTCCAAGAGGAGATACAACCAAGTGAGTTCCGATCCAGAATCTACCTCCCAGCAAAGGAATCCCTTCCTCTCCTCCAACAAAGCATAAATCACCCAATGTACTAATCTCAATCTCAAACCAACAACAATTCTCTGCAAAGTACAAAATTCCAGCCTCCAGAACCTCTGGGTGAGAGATCCATATATAGATGTAAGCAGAGAGGATGAGTCAGCTTATGTTTTGACTTGTGGCTTCTCTCTGTCAGTTCTTGCTTCCATTTGGAGGTTGAGAGCCTCTTACTCATCACTAGTCGAATTCATTGAGGCAAGTGTCATTGGAGAAGATTCTGGAAGCTTCCAGGGTCTTTCCACCTCGTTGAATGAGCTTGCCATTTGTCATTTCCCGCTCAGCGCACCCTGGTAGTGCTTCCACCTACGTTGCAGTGCACCTAGCCAGTGTAGTCTCTGCATTTCAACACAGGCAGCTAGTGGAGCCTCTGAATTGATCCTGAATTGACTATTTCTGAGTGGTTTTTGGTGGAGAACTTCTGGGAGAAGCTGTCGTTGGTTGAACTTGTTCCTTTAGGAGCTGTAACAACATCTTTAGGGACTTTGGATCCCTTGAATTATGGACATTTCATGCTTATAGCTGTAAGGCACAAAAATGTCTATAACAGTTGCCCCCTAAAGTATGAGGCCGTTTATCGGGTGAAATGTTTTATTAGGAGGATCTGAAGTTCATTCAATGCTGGGAGGAGACCTGTAATAAGATACAATACAATACATTATTTTTCATACTGTTTTCATGATCTAGCTGAGGCGGGCATTCCCATGCTCAGCTTTATAAATTCATTTTTATGTACATAGGACAGACAATTGTCTAATGATAGACTAATGATCTTGCTGAAATCATCATCCTTTGGTAGGATGATTGTCTGTGCTGCAATGCTGTACATGTCAATGTCTTTATTTTTCCTGAATATATATCGCAACCCGGATGGATGAAACTAGATCCGGGGCCTTCAATCTCGTTCGATCTTCACTCTAAGTACAAGTCGATCCATGTGAGAAATTTTCTGAAGTCGAACATGGAAAGACATCGCTTGATTACCAGTCAATGAGGTAAACTGTTAACAAGCGCGAGAGGAATCACCGATAATGATAATGACCCTCAAGGTACTGTCGTACAATTCACGTGGTGTGAATAAAGGACTTGGCGTCGAACACCACGCAAAATATTTCGGTCGAAGGTCATTGATGTATACCTGTTGCCGGAAGTGAGAAACTTGCCATTGAGGCATGCAAGCTTCAAAGTACTGAAGGGGGTGTCCCTAGATCAACTTCTTGGATAATGAGCTGATGTCGACAAGAAGCGATCCGTCAAAGGAGGGCCTTAATGTATCCCACATCAGTGACACAGAACGGAGCAAATGATTTTGATGGAGGTGAAAACGATTTGATGATATATGGTTTAGGGTGGCGGTCATGAAAGAATGAAGGATAATGTATGGTAGTGGATGGGACACGGTTGACTTCTCTGGATGACTTCTCTTGAACATATCGGTGACACTGGTGTGATGGATTGATAGCATTTACCCCAAAGGTGGATGGTATGGCAAGACCATGGTGATGTGACCGGTGAATGAAACAACCCAACCCGACTCTGGCACGGAGTGGAAGTGTCATGTTCAAGAGCGACTTGCTACCAATAAAGTTCTTTGAGTTTCTTCTCAATTTTTCCCCAGTCATTGCTGACCAGTACCTCTTTATTTTTGTCAAGCTTGAGGAGGATAACATATGCTTGTTCTATAATTTTCCCTTCGGGCAAACCCATCGCTATGTTTTAACGAGCCTAGCGATAGTGAAACTCGTTCTCGTCTAAAGACAAGTTTGTCGCTATTTAATGTTTTTAACGAGTCTAACGACAAAGATAACTCGGTCCTTTTCATTTTTAGAGAGTCTGAAAAGGTACGTAAAGTCAACTCCGAAAGTTCTTTTTCGTCATCTAATCCCTTAAGTCCGAAAAAGTATAAAACAATACAGAAGGGATGAATTTTCGATAGTTTTAACGAGCCGAACAAAACAAGCGCTCAATCTTTTTGTGCAATAATCCCTCAGGTCCAAAAAGATTAAAATCTAGAGGAGGGATAGCACTTCCGGTCGCTTTAACGAGCTGGAAGGCCAAAACTCGGCAATCTTTTCATATTTTACGAGTCAGATGAAAAGAGCTTAAAGAAGACTCGTCTTTTGAGGAACGAGTGATAAAATGGGTTAGCAGTTGATTCCAGGTAAGGGTTGGAATTTTCCAATCACGGCAGTGTCACAAGGATGGCTAGTGAAAATCACTCTTCGTAGCTGTTCCTCAAAATGGGTAAACAATCAAATGGAGGTGAATGATCGGCCAATGGAAAAGTGGAGGTGACGGTGCAAACATGACCAAGGGTTTAATGGCTGATAATGTTACATTCACGGTGGTTATTTACCGGACGAGCTTAAACGTGGGTTGAAACACTCGCTCGATCTTATGTTTAACTTTTAACGAGCATGAACTATGCGCTAAAACTGCTCGATGCGGGTTTATTTTTTAACGAGCTTGAATCCCGCAGTAACACTGCTCGTGGCGGGTTTATTTTTTAACGAGCTTGAACCCCACAGTAACACTGCTCGTGATAAGTTTGCATGCCCCCAGCATATAATGCAAATCGAGGTGCATGCCCCCCAAGCTTCATTGCATTCAACTCAGTGGTTGGAATGAAGGTTTACCTTGAGATTTGAAAAGGGGATTTGTTTCATTTTTTAATGAGGTTGACACAGTAAAAGAACTATCCTCATGACTCCTTGTTTCATTTTTTAACGAGGTCGACACGAGATAAGAACCGTCCTCGGAGCCCACTGTATTTACAGTATTTGATAGAAAATCGAAAACTGAAGGATGATAAAGGTCATCTTTAGTATCTTCTCCACAATCCGGGAGAAGGGAATGATGGTGGGAATCATTCCATGGTGCCCCGTCAATTAGCATTGATTGAATGATTCCTTCGTTTGTAGAATGTACAAGTGACGAAGGATTTGAAGAGATGCCATATTCCTTAGACCTATCTATCCAAACGCTCGATGAGTGTTGATTTTGGTTTGCCCCTCAGGCCAAGAAAATTGATTGCTACAATATTTCTATTAGGGCGATGATCCATGCTGACAAAATGTTTAGGAATCTTCCAAATCCATTAGATATAGAAGATTTCATATTGTAGGTTTCCACTGTGGCCACTTCCGCCAGATTACTTGGAGGCGGTAGGGAAAAAGTACCCATTAAGGTAGGGTCTTTTAGGAGGCCTACTCCAATATTTTGAAGCGAATGATCGCTTCCATGGATCATTGGAATGCTTCCCGTAACTTGTGAAATGTTGGGGAGAAATGTTTGTTGGTCAACGATTGTAATTCTTCCTTGAAAGGGAAATGCAATCTTCCTGAAGTAGGTCGACACAACTGCGGCCATGGCATATATCCAGGGCCTACCTAGTAGGATGTTGTAATCGAGGTCTTCATGGATAACTTCAACATCAATTTCTACTGTTTTGCCCCCCAGTTCAACTTGCAAGTTACTTAAAATCGCATATGGAGTGTATGATCGTCCATCAAATGCTTTTAATGTCGTTGACGATCTCGACAAGGGTGGTGACCCTAAATTTTTCAGCAACTCATCGACATAATACATGTAGATTCCCCCTCATCAATAATTGTTCGATGAACGGTTTTGTTGAGGGCTTTCACTTGAATAAGGAAAGCTAGTTGAGCTGGTAACTGAGGGTCATATCCTTTATGATCAAAGGCCACAAGATTGGAATCCATTGGGCCAATCCCACCTATTGCTGATAATAAAGCTTGCTCTTGGGAGGGGCAATTTTGCGGTACCTCAAGTGTCGACATAACGAACGACGATTGGGCCAGGTCCTCTATTATATTATAATTCTGTGCTATTTTTGCACGAGGATTAAATGTCGATTTGTGTACTACTCCCTTTGGCAACTTTATCATTTGTTCAGGAATGATGGGTGGCACAACTTCGGTCAAAGTTGTTGTCGAACTACCAGGTTGTTCATTAGCCTTGTTATTCGACCGTTGTGGATTCCCGTAATCTTTATTCCTTGTCAAAGCATCATTTTGCTGCTCTGAGATAGACAACATAAGAACTTGGGATCGAGAAGCATTTTGATTAGAAACTAGTTTGGTTCCCGGGTTTGGAAACGGATCAGTTAATACTGCTGAGGTTTTTGAACTCTTAAAGAATCTTTTAAGCTCAGCTTTGTATGGACATTCGTTCGTCCAATGATCCTCATCACATATTTGACACCCGAAAGGGGGTTTCCTTTGCCCAGAAGGGTTTGCAGAAGCTTTTTCAGGAGATGACTCATCCTGCTTCTTTTTTCTCCCTTTATTTTTCTTCTTGCCCCTTGGTTGCTTCAGTTTTTTGCCCTTGTCGGTCGACATGGCATTTACTTCCGAGGCAAGAAGTTCCTCATTTGCATTTTGAATGGAAATCTTACGGGCCTTTTTAAATGTAGCCTTTGTCAATTTTGTGTTTGTTGTGCCAATCACGCCATCGCCGGCGTGAGAGTCATTGTTTGATTTAGGAGGAGGAGGAATTGAGAATTCCGGTCTAGGGGCGTCAGGTATTTTGTCGTAGAGCGTGCCAGACTGAGTATAGACCAAGTCTAGATATTGCGCACGAGCAATAACTTGCTCTTCCGTTACGACTCCCCCCTTTGCCACATCTTTCGTTATGGCAGGAAGTAACGACTTGATAAACCATTCAGCTAATAGCTTATCGGGAACGTACATTTTTACCATCCTACGACGACGTCGCCACTCATGTATATGATCAGATATGTGAGTGGCCGTTGTCTGTTTGAAGTTGGTTAGTAGTTCTGTTCCCGTTTCATACCTTATCGGTAATTGAAAATGGGTTAAGAAAGTCGTGGCTAAGGTACTGAAATTGTCGAACGAAGCTCTAGGCAATTCAATATACCATTTTGCCGCTGGACCCGTTAACATCCTCTGAAAAAGGTGAAGCCTTATCGAATCATCGTTTAGGGTGTTTGATGAACACCATAGATGAAATTTCATCACGTGATTCGATGGATCTTCACCTGGATTTCCATTAAATTTAGGAATATCTGACGGAAGTTTATGCGGAATCGCTGGCCACCAAGGGGCATAAGCAATTGGATCATTCGTCAGCCGGTTTAGCTCTGGTAATTCTAGAGTTGCTACAAAGGGCAACTGTTGATTCAGGTTAGGTGAAGCATACCCAGGATAAGATGGAATCGCCTGAGCAGTGGGTCTTTGCATACCAGCATAATGTATTTGATGCTGGCAACTTTGACAAGGTTGATGGGCATAACCATTATAGTATGGTTGTTGATAACCACTTTGGAAATGCAGTTTCCCATTACTTACAAAGACTTGTTGCTCAGGTCCTTGATATGATTGCTGGAATTGCGGTTGTTGAGATTGAGCCAACCCTGGTTGTTGGACCATTTGCTGTTGTCCAATACTGGATGATTGACCAAGATGAGGAGTCATAGTACTTGTTTGAGTCTGAGTCGCTCCAGATAAGGAGGCACTAACCTGAGGTTGTGATTGAGTTGTCGAGACAAGAGGTTGTTGTATTGCAACCTGAGAAACTTGGGGTTGACATACAACAGGTAGCGCTTGTACTTGCGACGCAATCACCATACCAGGTATACTGGGAATATTCGACACAGGGTGGACTGGTTGCATTGAATATGCAACCCTTGGTTGCTGAGGCAGTATTGGTACCAAACCGCTGGATGTAATTCCAGTTTGACCTGAACTTTGTTGTAAACTCACATATGGTTGTTCTCCGGGAGGGAACAATGAAAAGGCATACTGCCCTCCATATGGTGGCAATCCAGTACTTAAAGGGTAGATTGGCCTTTGAAGACACATTAGATCAATTTGTTGAGTTTCAACATAAGAAAGACCAGATGATAATCCGGATGAAGAAATAGGAACTAACCATGTCATCGAAGCAGTCCCTGATGGGACTCCGGCTTGTTGTTGATAACTTGCCGGGACAGATGGTATACCATTGAACATCGTTGGAGTAGCAGTAGGAGGCTGTGCCACTGCTGTGTTGGACGACACAGTCCTGGATGTCGATGGTTGTTCAGACATTTGGAGTTTATCCAAAATATTACCTAGTGATTCTACAGGAACTTCCACTGGTGGTAGACTAACTTCTGATGTCGAAGGAAACAGAGTGACCCCGACTCCAAAATGTGTTGGAGTACTTGCTTGCGGATCTTCTACGATTTCCTCTATCGCAATCAAACCAGGTGGAAGGGGAAGACCGTCAGGTCCGTAAAATATTTCAGGTGCCGAAGAAGGGGTTGAATCAACAGCGACAGATGTTTGAGGAGCAAGACTCTCTGAACCGGTTACAGATGGAACTGGTTTAGTAACACAAGTGTTCGCTCTCAGACTAAGATCAGTATCACTGTCCCTCTGTGGTTGTTGAACTTCTTCTGTAGAGGTAGGGTTTCCAGAAATGTTTGGAGTAACCGGAATCTCAGATGTTGTTGGAACACTTGTTCTAACTTTAATAGGAGATTTCGAACCAGTTAAACGAGTTCGCTTTGTCCGTACTGTTTTCGATTCCGGAGACAAAGACGGTTGACTCGTAAGCCTCCGCGAACGACGGGGTTTCAATTGACTTTCTTCCACGATTTTGGATTACTCGATCAACCAAAATACAAAAGGGGAAATATGTTTCCGAATTAAATGAATTTTAGACGCTTTAGACACAACATGCTTTTTCAATTTTAAAGAGTCGAGAAAAAGCAAAAGATGACTCTAGTTGCCTTCGATGTTTTAACGAGCCTGAAGTGACAAATGCTCGGATGGACTTTTTCCGTTATAGAGTCTGAAAAAGGCCAAAAGGAACTGCTCTGGAGTTCTAGGTATAGGGTGTGCCAAACTTTTCGCAAAACCGCAGAATACTTTTTAAGGTACGGGCGGTCAATCTTCCCAAATGCTGTGTTCAGTGCATTGCGATCAGTAGGGCGGCCGACACGGCTTCCTATGGATAAAGGTTTTATTCCTATAGGGGTCTCCCAATATATACTCGACGGTACGTGGGAGCACAATCCGTACTGGCGCTATCGTCTCTCAGGAGGAATCACCCAACCATCAGCGAGATCGACAGTCACCAGGTTTTACGACGCCGGAACACGTCTCTAGCCTAGACCTCTATGTTGTGCGTTAAGTTACAAAGCGTTGTTAAGTTCATTCAATTTATTTTAGGTTGATCTTTCTTAGAAGTTTTCCTTTTTGGATCATCACGAGATGTATGATACAATTCCTAAATGCAGTCTAAAGATGATAAGCAAGCTTTTATATCTTTTCAACAATGAAAATCCTAGCTACAAGGGGAAAAGAAAGACACAATCTTTTCTCAAAGAGCATAGAGCACACTGTAAATGCACTTTTCCTAAATCAAAGCATGCAAACTATCAAAATGCAAATGCACATATGCATGTATTTGTTTTCACTTTCTTAATATTGATGCCTAAAAAGAAAGCTGTTGTACAAATTTGAATTCGATTTCAAGTGAAAACATAAACAAGTTCCTTTTTCGAAATCAAAAAGACGATTACGACACTTTATGATTTACTTGTTTCTACACTAGAAATGCATAAATTCAAACCAAACGACAAAAGTAAAAGCTCAATCAACTGTGAACAGCAAACAAACTCACTCCTAAGATCAAAACGACACTTACGACAGGTCTAGATCTAAGGGCGACAGTGTGACTAGTTTGCTTTTGTAATGGGAAACTGCGAATGATGTAACAAATACAAAAAGAACAAATACAGTTTCTTTATACAACTGAGGCGGAATTGAGGCAAAGAAAAGGGGTTTCAGATAGGTACAACTGATAACAGGCTGCAAAAAACAGAGATAAAACTGAGCAAAAGGAAGCAGGGAACCACAGCTGCACAAGGCAAGGGCTGATCAGCGCACCCTCAGCACAGAGAAACTGAATTTCAGCGCAGGTAGCCTTCACAGGACCTGCGTTGAAATGCAGAACCTCTTCACAGTGTCTGCGCTGAAGCAAAAACGAGAGTTGTCTCTGGGTTCTGGGTCACGGTTTGCAGTTTAATCTACAGTTTTTGGCCGGATAAAAGCTATCAATTAGGTACAATTAGGAGGATGATTTAAAGGAGGACTAAGATCTATCACAAAGGGCTGTTAGAGCACTTGTGGATCAGATTGTTCAGATCATAAAAATAGGTCCAGTGAGTGGACTAGAGTGGCAGATCTCTACTTTGCATTTGAAAATGGCAAATGCATTTCGATTCGGCACTCCTGAGTTTATGAGAAGAACAACAAAAGAAACACAAATAAACTAACAAGATACGATCCCTAGTGGAGTCGCCAATTTGTTGTTGGGAAAAGTATCCCATTCGGAATGCCCCTATTCCACTCTAAGGTGTGATAGTGCCTTAGCAAAAAACAAGGTAAACTAATTGAGTATTCTTATTTATGGAATGTAAATGAGGAAGAAGGAAGTAACTAACCTGTGTCTTCCGCTAGTTTGTCGATCCAATCACTCCTCTCTTCAGTGGCTCTCAACTCCTTGCTCCTTCACCGGCCCAACTTCACCAAATTCCTGCAAGATCACAAGAGAGAGAAACTACACGAAGATACATATATACATTCATAAAAAGCTCAAGATCAGATTAAGCTAAACATGTAAGCATAACAAAACATCATTGGTACACAGCATGTAGGAGAAACTCAAATAGTTTATTGATAGAATAAGAAAGTCCAAGAGGAGATACAACCAAGTGAGTTCCGATCCAGCATCTACCTCCTAGCAAAGGAATCCCTTCCTCTCCTCCAACAAAGCATAAATCACCCAATGTACTAATCTCAATCTCAAACCAACAACAATTCTCTGCAAAGTACAAAATTCCAGCCTCCAGAACCTCTGGGTGAGAGATCCATATATAGATGTAAGCAGAGAGGATGAGTCAGCTTATGTTTTGACTTGTGGCTTCTCTCTGTCAGTTCTTGCTTCCACTTGGAGGTTGAGAGCCTCTTACTCATCACTAGTCGAATTCATTGAGGCAAGTGTCATTGGAGAAGATTCTGGAAGCTTCCAGGGTCTTTCCACCTCGTTGAATGAGCTTGCCATTTGTCATTTCCCGCTTAGCGCACCCTGGTAGTGCTTCCACCTGCGTTGCAGTGCACCTAGCCAGTGTAGTCTCTGCATTTCAATGCAGGCAGCTAGTGGAGCCTCTGAATTGATCCTGAATTGACTATTTCTGAGTGGTTTTTGGTGGAGAACTTCTGGGAGAAGCTGTCATTGGTTGACCTTGTTCCTTTAGGAGCTGTAACAACATCTTTAGGGACTTTAGATCCCTTGAATTATGGACATTTCATGCTTATAGCTGTAAGGCACAAAAATGTCTATAACAAGATACACAAAGATCTTTGATTAGGCCTAGACACCTAACCTGGCTAGAATCAAATGAGAATAAGTCTTTGTAGGGCCTTGTGATGTCTAGGTCCAGTCTTTCCATCACAGATTTTGGCATTAGGTTATGGGAAGCCCCCGAATTAAACATAGCATTATGCAAAACTTTGTCATGAATGTTTAAGCTCACATAGAATGGAGGAACCCCTCCATCTACTGCTTTACCATTGACTTCAGGACCAAAAATTAACTCTGGTTGATCATCTAGAACATTGACTGCATCCTTATTCTCTAGTATTTGGAGTGACCAATTCATTTGCTGTCTGTACACTTCATGTTTGGCCAATTCAGAGAGGGGAATAGCTATTTTTAGCTTACCTATTTCTGTTTCCAAGTTAAAGGGTTTTTCTACTTGGACTCTTGTATTATGGACAACAAACTTTTCCTTTTCAGCTGAATTTTCAATGACTTTCTCTTCATACTGAATTTTGTTTTGAATCAAATCTGTTTTAAAGTTATTTTCAGAAGTGTTGTTTGAATTTTCTTTTAAGGAATGAGATGTATATGGTTGATTCTTTGAAGACTATGAGTCTGATACATCTTCCACAGTGACTTCCTTTGGGTCTGGATTTGTTTTAGAAGAGGGTTCTATCTGGACAGTGTTATCCTTTGTTTTCTTTGGCTGTTTGGTATCCTTCAGCTTGGTAGTTTCAGGCACATCTATGGTTCTACATCTTAGTTTGTACTGTTTATGAACCTCATAGACTGCTGCATCATATCCTTCTTTGAAATCAAATGACTCTCCGGATTTGGTTTGAAATTGATTGATGTTGTGAGCCTCTTGATCATCTTGGGTCAAAAATATTTGTTGATCACTGTTTAACCCCATTAGGTTAATTTGGGTGTCCTCTGTTGGTTCACTAGATGTTGAGGCTTCGACATAATTCTCTAGGAATGGAGGTCCGATATTTTGGCCAGGGCCAGCCCTCCCAACATTTGAATTTTGATTTTTTCTAAAGTTTGGGTTTCTCGCAGTGTTACTTGGTTGACTTTCCCATGATGATTTTCTTTCAATAGTTTCCACCCTATCCCCAAGTCTGTCCATACCTTTGATGATTGCATCAAGTTTTTGTTCAAATGCTGAAGGTTCCTCTTTGAATGTAGTCCTTCTTTAAGCTCTTGCTTCGATTTCGCTTAGCAGTTAGGTTTTCCTCTACACTAACAGCTATATTCTGCATGTCTGCTAGGCTTGGAGGGGCTCTTTCCCTCAGTTGATATGCCATGTCAGAATCAAATCCATCAAGGAATTTGATCAAAGCTAAATCAGGTGGAGGTCTGAGGTTTTGAGGAATGGCATTATAAACATTGTTGAATCTAGCACAATAGTCTTGGACCGTTTCTTGTAGGCCTCTTTTCAGGTTGTCATATTCTGTTAAAATGTGTAAAGGATCTTTCTTCTTTTCCCATCTGTTTAAGAAGGATTGGTAAAGAGCTTCTGAATCAGCTATAGAATTTACAGGAAGTGCTCTAAACCATATCCTCACATCACCAGTTAGACTTTGGACAAAAATCTTCATCCTCACATCATCATCATCTATTTCATAATTCTCAAAATAATCTTGCATTTTCTTAGTGTGTTGCTAGGCTATATAGGAGCCAATACCATCAAAATATGTGATTTTACTTTGATAATCCTGAGGCATAGCCCCTGGATTTCTAGGCAACTGAAGAGGAGCATAATGGTTTGCCATATTTACCGGGATAAATGGGGCAACAGGAAGAAATGGGATGGCAGGAACAACAGGAACAGTGGTAGAAATAGGTGCAGTGGATGGAGGTGTAGGGAGGGTGCTTTGGGAGGTGGATGAAGAGCTAGGAGAAGCAGCAGTTGTGTGAAGACGTACTGAGGCTTTAGCAGGAGTTGGGATATAGCTCTGCTGAACTGTTTCAAGGTCTAAACCAGCAGAATTTTCTTGTTCTTCTTGCTTCCTAAGGGTCTTAGGGATTAAGTTTGGATTTTCAAAAACAGCTAGAGGATGTGGGTTAGGGTTTGACCTGGTGTACTGAGTTTTCTTCTTTGGAGCCAGCTTCTAGACTTGTTTTTTGGTATTTTCTAAGAATGTTTTAAGATCATAGTTTTTCCACAATATTCTACAAGAGTTTCTTTGAAATATGGGAGGCTTTGAGTTTTTCCTTTGAATATGTTGAAATAGGGAAACTAGCCAAATCTTTTGGAACAACTGTTTATAGCCTAAAACTATCCTGGAGATTGACTGAATCAGCTTTTATCTACTCCTGTCAATGCAGAGCAAAGACAGTTTCAAAGGCTACCTGGCTAACTTCAGGCTCCATCTGTAGCTTTAGAAAACAGACAGCAGTTGTAAACAAAAATGAACATTCAGAGTTCCCCAGTGGAGTTGCCAATGATGTTATCACTCAGGTTGTTCCTTGCCTCCTGGAGGGAATACGACCGAGGTAACCACTAACCAATCTTATAGCTGCAGGTCCTAGCCTAGCTGCAACCAGAGAGGGCTCTCTCTTTGTAATTTAGCTTTGTTTTTGGGGTATTTTAGGCTAGTTATTATGCACAGGTTTCTGTTTTAAGTTCGTTGGATGGTGATTTCAGGCATAGCTGGGATGCAAGTCCAAGACAGTTTGTTCCATTAGGCTATGGAGTTGATGATGGTGTACAGCTAAAAGTGTCTCTTGAATAAATGGTAATGCTACAGAGCAAGATAGACAGCTTTGGAACAATTTTCAAATCTAGAAATGATGGAATGAAGTTAGGGAATGAAAGGCAATCAAGAATCTTTCATTATACTGGCAGAGGGAAAGTGTACGAGTATTGTCTAGGAGCAATTAAGAATTCCTACATCGTATTCAAAATGAAGGAATTAGTGCAAACATGAGCAGTTAAGAATTCATATCTATGACTAATTCTGAGGAAAACACAAGTAATAGCAGAAATTGAGCACAGGGTGTAATTAAACAAATCCTGGGCTATTCTTTCTCCCTGTTATCAAGATTATGAAACTTATGTGAAATTTGTAAACACTGAATGACTCAGGAATGCAGTAGCAGGTCCCAGAACATCATTTGCTCATTCAGACAGCGCAGAAACCATGAACTTCAACAACCGTTTGTATTAGAAAGTCTGAGAAATTACAGCGTAGCTTAGAGAGAAAATCACCAACCCCAAATACATATATGGGGAGGTATTTATACAAAAGGGAGATACAAAATATCATGAAGAGTCTTTGAACTCATAACTTTCTTTACCAACTCTTGAGAAGTAGTAAATGAGGGAATAAATGTTGTAATAAATATGAATGTGCTAGCTGTCCAATTAGTCAGAGATATTTTGACTTTTTTGGGCTGTGTGAGTCGGTTGCTTGCTGCGCATTCATTCTGCATTTGCTGTCATGATGCTGGTATGATGTTTGTTGTCATCTTGGTCTTCATCATCAGTGCTCAATTTCTTTGCATTCAATGAGCTGTAGTGACCATTCCATTTCTGCCTTGCGCTGCTTTCTCTTCCCTTTGACAGGTGGACCGTGCTATCTGTATGTGCTGACCTGTAGCTGATAAAAAAGAATTAATAAACAAAATCACCTGAGCAATGTCTCCATCATTCCTTTTTGCCAATCTTTTGTAGGCAGCTGATGTCTCCATGCTTGGGGGAACTTGCTGTTCAGTTGGCCCCTCTGGCATTTCTTCTTCTGAATAAGGATTTAATCTCTGTCTCTTTTCTCCTTGCTGATCTGTAGATGTCCCTAGAGGTGTCTCTTCTTTTCTATCCCTTTTCTTGGCCCTTTCCTCATTAAGAGGAGTCCGTAATACCATAATTTCAGTTGCCTTGGCTTGTGTTAAAGGGTCTTTCCCTTGACTTTGTTCATCTGTTGAAGATGGTCGGTCGACCATTGTCTCTTGCTATTCCAAATGGTGCAATTGTTGTTCCGGATGTTGTACCTCTTTTCCTTTATCTGTCCCTGCCGGTGGAGCACTTACTTGAGCAGGTTGCTGGGAAGCCGTGGCAGATGAGGTGCCTTCTCTAAGGTGCCGAGGAGATGTGAAAGACACCTGTCCAAAAGATTCCAAGTCAACTGATTTTTCAAGATTCTTTATTGCTTTTTCTGTTATCTCTTCTTCAGCAAGCTCCTCCACAAGTGTGCCCTCTACCCATTCTTGTTGGTTGGCATATTGTTCAATTTTGGGGATTCTGTGGTGGGGATACCCTGTGAGCTTGTTCTTAACTCTTCTAAAGCTTATGAAGTGTTCAGGGTCATATGGTGACCAATAGAAACTTAGTTTGAGCTTAA
Organism: Pinus tabuliformis; assembly: GCA_031772625.1. Taxonomy (NCBI): domain Eukaryota; kingdom Viridiplantae; phylum Streptophyta; class Pinopsida; order Pinales; family Pinaceae; genus Pinus; species Pinus tabuliformis. The sequence goes on from CM062804.1 coordinate 661,573,810, forward strand.
GTTTCTCTCTCAGAATCTCATCAACATCTTTCCATGCTTCTTCCCTTTTATTAAAGATAAAGGGGCCCAATTGATGTCTTATTTTAAGCTGTGACTTTTTCCTGGCACCGAAGAAGTGCTTCAAGTCTGCACTGTTGAACTGCCTATAATATTCCAAGGTGAAGAGTCTCATGGGGCTAATTCACAACCATAGATCCTTATTACAGTGTGTTCTTGGTAGTAGTACCAATCACCAATGATGTATCCTTTTGAGAGGTGTAGAATTCTCTGCATTTCAGCAGTGAGCCTAGGAGGAGGATCTGCTGATAAGAGGCAAGTGGCTGGGTAGACAAAGAGATCAATGAATTCACAGTATGTGTTGGGTGAGATATTAACATGATGGAACACTGAGGACTAAAATATGACAGACCTTCGCTCCCCCCTAGCATCCAATTTCTTAAGGAAGACCGGGAAACTTTCATACTGATAGTATAGCAGCAAATGATACATATATAAGGTGTATTTGAATACCCTTTCCCTCTCTAAGTTCATGAACTGCTCATGAATCTTGTTGGCTATGAAGGTGGCATTGTCATACTTGACAGCAGGGGGCTGTCCTGGAGTGAAGATAGACATCAAGGCAAAGACAGTTTCATCCACAATTTCACTTGTTCTGAATCCCAGGATATAGGAGATCATATCTATGATCATTTTTTCCTCCTCAGTAAACGCAGCATAGACATAGGGGATTTTTAACCTGGAGTAACAGTCTGGTGGCATAAATAGCTTAGAAACTCGTTTAATTTCTGCAGAGGGCAACTTTGAGGCTTGATCCAGCAGATTTTTCATGGAAAGGGGAACCAAAGGCTGAGTTGGCCTGAATTGCAGCATCTCATTTATAGACTGAGGAGTAATGTAAAAGAGGACATTTCTAGCACAACACTGATTGATGAGGTCAGGGAAGACATTTACTGAGGGCAGGTAGTACATTGGCATGTCAGACTCCCATATTTCCAATAGGTCAACTTTGTTTCTAAATTTATTCCTTATCTCACAGAAATCCTGAAGGTGAGGCTTGTCTCCTTCCATATCAACAATTTGATAATCTTTGTCCGCCAGAGGTATCCACTGTAACTGTTTATGAGGTGCATTTAGTGGTGCAATATTGAGGGCAACTGGGGCCTCCATGATTTTACTGGGATTGTAATTGAATTTGGTGTATACTTTAACAGGAAAACAGAGTTTTGGCAGTGGTTTTTTGGCAAGGAATTTACAGTTTTGAATTCTATGCAAAGATGACCCCGCTGGGTAGAATTCAAGGGAAATAAAGAGTATGCAGGGCTCTGCAACAAGTGACTTTGAAAACAGTGGAGAAAGCGAGGTTTTGTTGGTTCTCTTTAGTGGTTTTGCAGGTGACCAGGGGCCAGATTTCGAGCTTTAATGGAAATTTTATCACAGGGTGACAGAGATGCCAAGTTTTGGTCGCAAATGAGGTTACACAGTGGGGCAGAGAGGAGAAGCTTATGGGTGCCAATGTCTTCAAATTGACTTTAGATGTATTGGCGATTTTTGCAGAGAAACTATGAAAAATGGGGTTATGGGCGTTTGTGGGTAAATACCTGTTTGTTTCGAGAGTTTGCGGTTGAAATGAGCTGCAGGTAGAGTCGATGAGGTCGGGGTGGCAGGTTGAACACGCCTGGGCAGCAGACTTAGATGTGAATGGCAGACTGAACATAAAAAATCATGCAAGAACTTTCACCATTGGTCGTGCAAAAATGAATAAAAACATCGCTTTCGCGAGTTTTAACGCAAATTTGTGTTTCTGCGGATTTTTGGCGCTTTTTTGTGCTGACGTCAGCATGACATCACGTGGCACTGTAGCAGGGTACGGTGGGTAACGTGGCGCCTAACATGGATGGGTGACGGGGCGGCCAGGGCGGACTATACAGTAGTGGGGGTGCTGACGAAAAGGCTGACACGAAGCTGACGTAGGCGGCGGGGAGGACAGGCTGTAAGCGGTTTGCTATCGGACCGCCTTTGGTACGGGGGCGGTATGTGTCAGTGCGGGCCCGATGCAATTAGGACGGGCCATGCGTCCCCGTGTACGGCGACAAAACCGCCTTCTATCGGGAGCTAACCCTCGTATAGCGGGGTCGCTCTAAAATCGGCGAGGGCCGTCGGATCTGGGAGGGCGGATCGGAGGGTTGACGGGATGCAAAGTTGTGGGTACGATACGACGTGGGGACCCGCCAGTATATTTAAACATTATGGGGGATAAACTTTAGGTTTAATGGGTTTTGTGGGTTCGGCGCAGATGGTCACGGTTATTCATTTGATCAAATATCAAATGAAACCCAAAATATATGAGCACGGTGGGTAATGTAGTAAGGTTTATGCATGGGGGCAGACCATGGTTATTAATTTAACCAACTGTTAACTTAACGCAAGTTTTGGACGTGGAAGGGCTAATACGAAGGTCCCAAATGGACCTATCATTTCCCTAACTTTGTATTATATGGCTATAGTGCCAAGGGGTGGGGATATTTACATTTTTTGGGTTTTTAATATAGTTTTTCCTTCTTTGTAAAAATAGGGGTGGGGAAAATGACTTAGGGAGCTAAATAATAGAGTTAGGTGTTAGTATGATTTTATGGAGTGAGATTGCATAAGTAAATGCCAAGTTTATAAAGTGGAAAACTTAGACATAAGAAAATGAGAGGAATGTGTAATAATGACTTCTACACAAGAAATGTGGCTTCTTTCCACTAAGTGGAGTCAAGACTCAACTCAACATTTTATCATGAAATGAAGTGAAACATGACCCTTGGGCAGATCCCAATGTCCTTAAGGGGATGTTAGCAAATAAGTTCTGACGAATGAAGGGGAAATTAGTCATGCTTCCACTGTTCTGCAAACAAACAATTGCCAAGGTGCCAATGTCATTGATGAGATGAGTCTTTTTCACAAGACAAAAGTGAGCACCCATATGGTTCTGCAACCTCAAACTACCTACCCAGCCTAATACACCTAACATTTTTTCTTCCTTTGGATTGGGTGCATTTGGACTTGCAAACCCTGATTGTCCTCTTTTTCTTTTGACTACCCTCCTACCTAAGTCTACCCTTATCTCTTCCAAAGGCCCAGATTAAGCAATTGGGCTCCTTAATTTCTCTACTTATCTACCGATCTACCAAGCTTGAACTGTTTGGACAGATATTCTTTCTCTATTCTGCAACAGCAAATTTAAACATGGCATGGTCCAGATTGAACTATTGGGCCATCCATCAAGTGTAATAAACAACAATATTTGCACATTGAGAACTTGCAAATAAGATAGCAGTGGCATTTTGACTGGCCACTTTCCTGGTCTTGCTTTGGGGTTCATTTCTATTACTTTTTACTGACCAATTTACTCTTTTTGCCCTTTGATTTTTCTTTTAGGGCATACCCTCTTTACATTTTTTAATTTTCCCTATCTGTATAAAAAATATGGAACCTTTGCAGCATGAATAAATGAACATATTTGGCACTTCCCTGGTCAATCATGAAAAATGAAACCTATTGGTATAGGAACCTAACACTTGCCATGCCCACTTCGAGTGCTAGGATAATGACCAGTGAACAGTTCACTGGTGGGGGCAGGCGAGTCCAAAGAAGGGCCAGTCGGAGCGCGCCGGGGTTGGCCTCTACGGCACCCCATTCTCTGACGAAGACGAGCCATTGAGGAAGGAGCAATGGATAAGTTGCAGACAGGATGAGTAGTGGACCCGAGATCAAGCCAGTGGCGAGCGGAACAACAAAGATGTGGAGACCCGGGAGAGAGCTTTCGAATGCTAAACGCAAGCGGGAGCCTGTAGGCCACCTTTGAATTTCCCGGACCAGTCTCCCTCCCTCCCAACTCAAAGACCGGGTAGAAGATAAAACAGTTGAACAGGGGGACAAAATCTATGTAGGGATTGCTCCAAAGCCACCTACAAAAGCCGACGGATAAAACAGATACCAAGAGATGATAAACCAACATGAGAACCTCTAGACTAAAACCCAGAACCCCCCAATGGAAAGAGATGAGCCGAAGGAGCCGCCCTTGGAAGGCCGAACAAAGCTTCCTCATCAAAGGCGAAGAAACTATAGAGAGAACCGAGATTTGAACAGAGGTGAGGGGATGAGACCAAAGAAACAACTTGCAAGGCTTCAACGCAAACACAGGGCAGTGCCACTACTTAAGCTTGCAAGACCTTTCTCGAAAAACCACATTCATAACTGCTGCATTGATGATCACTGTCATCTCTTGCAAGTAGCAGTGTGTGGAGGGAGGATCCATTACAGAGGACAGAAAGAATGAGCCAGAACCACTTGACGGGGGAATGTAATGACTTGCCTTGCGTGCATGCCAGGCGCTCTTCCCTTCACCTGTATTTAACACATTGTACTGGGTGGGCAAGTGTCGAGCTGCCTCGCCCCACCCTAGTCCTATCATGTTGAATTCCGCGTCAGTCACCCGCATATGGGGGAGCTGCATCCTTTTGAACCAGAATGTTGCATTCCTGGGCTTGATCATGATTCTGAATGATGTCTATGGTGCTAGAGAGCATAGTGTGCTTTGCCTCCACTCCCCAATTAGCAAGGAGATCAGCAACCTTGTTGCCATCCCTCCTGACATGATTGAAGATAATGGCTTGATTGTTGTGGAGAAGTTTTTCTAGGGCTTCCAGCCTAGCCTCAAGCCTCCAACTATTGGCTATTTTCCTCGCCTGAGTCCCATTTTGAAGTTGTTTGGCCACGTTGATGAGAATTTTGGAATCACCTTCAATTTCCAGGGGCTGTAAATTGAGACACCTGGATAGGAGAAGCCCTTGCCAAAGCCCCTCCAGCTCCGTGAAGTTAGTAGTATCCCAACCTATCTTCCCAAACTAAATATGGATGGGAGAGCCTTCATGGTTTCTGAAAATACCCCCAAATCCTGCATTTCCTGGATTGCCCTTGGAAGCGCCATCAAAATTGAGCTTGATTGTGTTCTTTGGGGGAGGAGTCCATGAGTCCTTTTTACTGTTGTTACACACAGACGGGGCAGGAGAATGGGTTCCCTGTGGGAATTGCAGATTCCATTTTGCCCAAATGGCCTTCTCGTTTGTGGTGGAGGGAAAGTCATCCTGAGCCCAATTGCGAAGCGCCAGGGTCTCCTTGAGGTTATGGCAGAAGTTGCCCCATATAATTTCATGCGGACTGCTCTGATCCTTAAATATGCGCTTATTCCTCTCTTTCCAGATAGTCCAGAGGAGGTGACCAAGAATTATTCTCCATAAGTGATTGAGAATTCCACTTTTGTAAGGGTTCTGTTGCCACTGGCATAGTGAGTTGAGAATGTCTTCCGACCCTCGGCAGTTTCTTTGACACCGAAAGCTAGCCTTCTCCCATAATTGATTGGAAAGAGAGCATGAGTCTAGGAGGTGCTGGAAGGTTTCCTCCTGGGATTTACAGTTTATGCACATAGAGGGTCCATGAAAGTTCCTTCGTCTGAGATTGTCCCAAGTGAGGATTTTCTGGTGCCCAACTAGCCAGAGGAAAAGAGAGACTTTGGGCCAAATGCCTGAAGACCATAATCTACTCCAAAAGGGATCCAGGGGCTCCAGATCCAAGCAGATGATTTTGTATGCCACTTTTGTAGTAAAGGTTCCCTTGGGCGAGTAAACCCATTGAAGGATGTCCTTGTCCTCTGAGTATCTGATTCGTCGATTTTGGAGCTCCCTCTCCAGAAGCTGCTGAGTGTGCTGATCTGCGTTCTCAATTATTCGATTACTGTGCTTCCATTGTCTGTATCCCTGTTCTGTTTCCTGGATCCAGTTCTTTCATACCTCTTCTTGTAGCTACCCTTCCCTGTAATGATTTGGAATCTGTTCAAGTGTGCTGTAGAGCTTCCGTAGCTGATTCCGCGCATCCATCCAGAACCGTGTCGATCGACCATTTCTCACTTCCCAAAAACTATGTTGCTGGATCATTAAGTAATGTTGTTTAGCAGCGGTCCATATAAGAGAGCCTTTAACAGTGGGGGTGTATCTTATCAGGTCTTCCTGCGGTCTAAGGTTGGTGTATTTGGCGGTCCAGATGGTTGCCCAAGGCTTGTTGGGTGCAGTTAACCATTGCCACCAAATTTTTGCGCACATGATTATGTTGCTGTGACTGGGGTCCCTTAAACCTATGCCCCCTTTTTCCTTAGGCTTACAGACTGTGGTCCACCTTACCAATGCCCATTTGTGGTTAGTTCCTGTTGCGCCCCAGAGGAAATTATGCTGAAGGGCATTTATTTTTTTGATAAACCATTTGGGCGCTGCCAAGATTGAGAAAAGGTAGAGTGGCATAGCCTGAAGGACCGCTTTGATTAGCACCAAACGACTAGCAATGTTCAGGGTTCTATGAGTCCAGAGCTTTAGGCGAGATTCAAGCTTCTCAAGGAGCATATGCAAGGAAGCGTGCTTTAGGGTAGAAAAAATGAGGGGGGCTCCAAGGTATTTCGATGGAAGAGAGTCTATGGTGAAGACCAGGATTCGAGCGATGGAAAATTGGGTGACAGGGGGGTATGGAAGAAGTAGATTTGTGATTTAGCCTTATTGATACTGGTACCTGAAGCTTCTGAAAAATCGTTCAGCAGGGATTTGAAAAGAGAAGCTTCCTGAATGGAGGGGTACCCAAAGAGCATGTTATCATCCACAAATTGTTGGTGAGATATAGCTGGTAGATTGTGGATGGATAAGCCTTTGAGATGCCAGGAGAGGAGGGCTTGCATGATGTGGCGACCCAAGACTTCTACCATTAGCACAAAAAGGAAAGGGGAAAGAGGATCACCTTGCCTGATTCCTCTATAAGGGCTGAAAGGACGGGAAGGGATGCCATTTATGAGGATGGAGAAAAAAGAAGAAGAGATAAGGCTCATAACCCATCGCACCCACATAGGCGAGAAACAAAAAGCTGTTAACATTTTTTGTATATAAGTCCAATTGAGCTTATCAAAAGCTTTTGAGAGGTTGAGCTTAAGAATGATACCTGCTTGTTTGGAATGCTTGAGGGAGTGTATGATTTCATGAGAGAGGATGATGCCGTCCAGAATCTGTCTTCCTTCCACATAGCTCGACTGTTCCGACGAAATGAGCAAGGGCAGTAACGACATTAACTTGTTGGCGATTACCTTGGAAATCACTTTGTATATTACATTATAGAGTGCAATTGGACGAAATTTGTTAGGGGTTCTGGTGATCTCTTCTTTAGGGACCAGCGCAATGAGGGTTGAGTTGGGTGAGGGTAAAAGCCAATGAAGGGTGTGCAATTCCTCCACCACTAGCCAGACTTCTTCTTTTATCAATTCCTAGAAACATTGGAAGAACGTTATGGTGAAGCCATCCGAGCCAGGGGCTTTGCCTTCCTTGAGTTGGTGCATAGCTGCATCCACCTCTTGTTGCATGATAGGGCGTAGAAGGAGTTTGTTATGCTCTGCTGTAATGATTTTAGGCACATTTGTAATAATTTTTTCTATAGCTGACCTCCTATCCGCATGGGGCTCTTGATGAACCTGCTCGAAGTGTCTTAGGAACTCCTGCTCAATATCTGCATGATTTTCCACTCTCTCCCCTTTTGGATTCCAAATGAACGAAATGGTATTGTGCATTCTTCTCTGAATTTTGGTTCGATGGAAGAATTTGGTGTTCCTCTCTCCTTCTTTCAGCCATCTAATCCTGGACTTTTGCTTCCACAAAATTTCCTCCTGCTTCCTTCTTTCCTCCAATTGGTTATGAATGCGTTGTTCTTGAGCAAGGGTCTCTTCATTATGTCCCCCTGAGATGACTTGTTGCTGGAGATCTTTCATTTCCTTGTTTAAATCCTGCTGCGCTTGAAAGATGTTGCCGAATGTCTCTTTGTTCCAGTGCTTGATTTGGCCCTTGAGGAATTTGAGCTTTTGCTGAAACTGAAACATTTTTGAACCATCTGGCTGAGGGAAAGAGGTCCATGTAGATCTGATGAAGTCTTTGAAAGCGGGGTGTGAAAGCCAGAAAGCTTTGAGGTGAAAAGGTCGCCTTGTAAAATCATGTGGTCTTTGCCACTGGAGGGTGATAGGCCAATGATCCGAGCCTGAGTAAGGGAGTATTGATGCAGAAAGATCTCCTCCAAGATGCACCGCATTGTCAGAGATGAGGAATCTGTCAAGTTTGGATGCTATTTGCTGCTTTCCTGTTCTTTGATTACTCCAAGTATGCGTGCCGTTGCAAAATTGCATGTCAATTAGAGAATTATTTAGGATGAATTCTTTGAAGTGGGCGTCTACCTGCTCCAGCCTATCTCGCCTGCATTTCTTTTCTTCTAGCTTGGTTATCATGTTATAATCGACCCCCATGATCCAAAGAGGGTGGACTCTGTTGAAATTGAGCTCTGCGATTGTGTTTAGAACTGTTGTTTTGTTGCTAGCTACCTGAGGGAAATAATATTGGTTAGATGACCATGAATGTTGGTACCTAAAATGTGAAAGGTGGCTTGAATAATGTGATGAGTAGCATGGATATCTGTCAGCCCAATCACTTGAGTGTTCCATGCAATAGCCAAACCGCCCGAAGCCCCTGAGGCATCCACCGCTAGTGAGTGACAATCTGGCCATGCCTTGGAAAGAATGTTCCCAAGAGTGATACTGTTACACTTCGTTTATTGGAGAAAGAAAATCTGTGGTTGCTCCTGCTTTATCATGTTTTTATTAATCTGAGTTTCCCGGGGCTATTGAGCCCTCTTATATTCCATGAAATAAGTTTCATGATTCACTAATGTGGGAGGGCTTGTAGTACTTAGTTAACTTAGCATACCTGCCTGAATCTACCAGGATTTTCCCTAGTGCGATAGTTCGTTGTAGATCTGTTCTTCTCCCTCTCTTTTTAGAGTCTTTAGGGGGAAAGCCACCGTCCCAATAACTGCCCGGTTGGATGCCAAGCTGCTGCTACTGGTAGGACCTGGAGATGATGACTTCCAGTTTACTTATCTGGTGCTATGGTATCTTATCATAGTCCCTTTTTTTGTAGATCTTCTCGAGCTCCAGAATGTCAAGACCGTTTAAGTCGATGTTCTCAGGTTCTTCATCCATTTGTTGGACCTGGTTTTCTTCATCTACAATGATTTTTGGGTTTAAGACTTGACTGGGATCACCATCAACATCCATTTCTTTTGCTTTCCTATTTGAGATCTTGCTGGCCTCCTTTGGGGATTCTGAGGCAGTGATAGTGGAGCGGGGTTTGGAGGTGGAGCCGGAGGGATGAGGGATAGCGGAGGAGGAGAAGGGCTTAGGGTTGGGCGTTGCATGCAGAATATGGTTAGCTGAGGGGTTAGCAAGGACCTCAAAACTATTGCTCGTTGAAGGAAAGGAGGTGGCGTTCTGCTGGGGTTTTTTCCCTGTGGAGGACTTCTTGTGAGTTCTTTTACGATTGGCAACTTTGATGAAGCCATCTTGATCCGTCTTTTCTGAGGGATTAGAATTTTGGGCATTGGTATTTAGAGGACAATCTCTAAAGAGATGCCCCAGAGCATGGCACCTCTGGCAGCGAAAGGGAACATGTTCATAATCCAGAGGTTGAACCCATTCATAATCATCATGAAAAATACTTACCGAATCCGGGAGGGGTTTGTCCAGCCGCATGAAGACGCAATATGGGCATAGGATGTGTATTTGCACAGCTTCGTCTCTTTCGCCAATATTACAAACTCCCCCAGCCCATTTCCTACGTCTTTGAGAGAATCTTCATCCCAGTATTCCGCTGGAAGCGAGTACATCCTGATCCATACTGGAGCCCAACTGAGGTCCTCCTTGTCCGGGTTAAATCTTTCCACCCACTCTCTCAAATATAGGCCTGCTGAGTTGAAGAAATAGGGCCCTTCATCCATGATTCGATTTCTATCTTCTATGCAGATAAAGATCGCAGTAAAGAACCCCTTCGGTCCTAGCTGCAGGGTGACATGGCCTTTAGGCTTCCATTTGGCTGAGATCCAACCTTGCAGTGCCTTTTCCGTCGGCCAGAAGCCGATAAATTTTCCAATAAGCGCATGATCCTTCATAAACTGGATTTGTCCATTGATCCTGTGGCTGGGAAGTTCTATCTTGGGCCTTTCAGCAGCCACTGGTTTGCAAGTCTTCGATGTGACCCTGTGTCGTTCCTCTGACTCTGATTTCTCATCTGGTTTCTCTTTGCTTTCTTCTGTCTGGTGCATGGACGCATTTGTCTTGTTGTGCCGTGGAGAACCTTCGTGGACCTCATACTCTTGCACTGGCTCTAAGGACAGAGAGCTTGGTTGCGCTGGAGGCTTGTGAATGGATGTAGGGGAGGGCTTTGAGGCCCCCCCCCTAGGAAAATTCCATTGCTGCGTTGGTGAACCAAGGGAGGGTTGTTACTTTTTGACAGGCGATCGTTTTGCAGGGAGCAGGGAATGTGCAGGTTGCGCAGTCTGCGCCGTCGTAGGGTTTTCAGAACCCTAGTTCCAGAGCCAAAGTCCCCAAGGGCTTCCTAATCTCCCCGAATGTTGTTCTCAGTGTATTGTATAAATAAGATGACCAACAACTTATCTAAGGTTAGGTTTCATGTTACCCTAGGGGGGCTTTCGATATACCCAAGGGTACGTGGAAGTGCAGTCCATGCATAGTTCTATCTAATTTGGTACTACTCAAAGGGGTATCCACAGGGGTTACAAGGGAGCCCAAAAAGAGTGACCACCTCTTGTATTTCATGTGTGCATGCCTTCCAAAATCCACAAGTTTATGCGCACAACGACAAAGCTTGTGGTTTGAAGACATCGGAAGTCGTTTATAGCCTAAAACAATTATGTGAAAATTGGAGGTAAAGTTGGCCCTAAAAAGTGGTCTGATACCACTTTTTATGCACTTGGCCTACAAGAAAACCAGAATACCAAAAATACAAAACAATATGGCCCAAACACACAGAAATATCACATGAAATGAGACAAGCTGCAAAGATATTTTATTATTCAGAAGAAGAATACAATGTTCACTTGCCTCTTTGAGGGGCAAATATCCAATAGAGTAAAGCTAAATTACAATAAGACTCGATGATTCTTCCCTTTCTATCTACGACTATTTATAGCTTTATGACATCCAAAACCCTAAATACTATTGGTCCCTTTCATAATATTGGTTAACCACTTTATTTATTAGCTATGACCCATTTATAACTAATTGTGGTCCCTCTTCTATAATGTGGGTCAAACGCTTACAATTATTATTAATGCAGACAATAGCTTATATGATTTATTGAATCGACTAACTAAATATGACTCTAACTGGGCCCATTGGGTGTATTACATCGCCAGTGCTAGAACCCATTGCTCCGGTTTATTTAGATCCAATAGTACCAATTTGAGGTCGTCCAATCTCGGTTCCAATCATTAAACCACCAGAAGCAAGGGAAAAGGTAAACCTAAAGACTACGATGGCCTTGAGAAGTAGTGTTGGGGATAAAGGGGTTGGGGTTATACCCTAATGGCAGGTTCTCCTCGACAAACTCAAATCTGTGTCCACTCTCATTCTAGTCATCAGTTACAATTTTTCATCTATTTACATGAACAATTCACATAATAATATTTACATGAGCGGTGAAAAAATAGGTTGTTACATGTGTGAGGAGGTTTGAGGTTCAAATCCCCTTGATTCACCTATGTCTATAGGGGCATGCATAGGTGCCTAGAAAGGGATGCATTCGAAAGTGCTTTCAAGAAATACCATATGAGTAGCATAATTGCTTCATTTGTTTGTTAGACACGATGAAGTGCACGAAAATCTAGAGAGGGCTTAATCCTTATGCAAATCTAACCATTAAAGGCAACGACGTGATTCATTTTCGAAATTATTAAAAGCATAAGACTATATAGTAGGTCGATTTAATAATTGAGTTTCCTTGTATTTATTTTGTAAAATTTTTAATCTTGGCATTTTATTATTATTTTTTAATGTAAGATTATTTAATCTAATACTAAAATGTCATCTCTTTTCTATTGGGTCTATAGCATTTGTCGATGCACAACGACTAAAGTGGACTCAAACATCAGTCAAACTAGAACCAAAGGCTTCCATTCTTAGGATATTTAGATACTTAATAGTTAGTTAAGTTTAACTTGGTCAAATCTATCCGTTAGGGAAAAATATGTTTCTTAGTGTGTTTTTATAGTATGCATTAGTTGCGCTATAATATCACAGTCCTGATACGTCCTAGACATAGAGTGATCCAATGAATCATATTCTCCTCAACACTAATGATTGTTGATTCATGGCTTAACACCTGATTGGTCTATAATATCTATCTAATTAGCATGGAGGGTCATGGAGGATGATCGATTGTGAATATTCACTTATGTAAAAAAAAATCCTTTTCATTAATAAAACTACCTAAAGTGACCATAATTTTTGAGGTTGTGGATTGCTTCCGTTTCAAAGGGTTTAAACTCTGAAAAAATATTGGTGTTATGAATTTTGGTCCAGTTGTGTTAGTGGATATTAAAATTGTTCATCTTGTATAGCATACCCTATTGTCTAGAACATGGTAGTATAGTCCATTTGAAGAGTTGTTCCTATTGTTGATTGAGATCTTGAGTCCTTGTTATTACATTTCCAACTATACTATATTTTGTACATTTATGTTCTAAAGTGATTATTACATTACATCTCCAACACTTTTTCAGGCAATAACAACTTTATTTTCATTTGAAAAAAAGTGCTTGTTTCCCGAAGATACAATATTTTTTGTTAGATCCTAAAGTATACAATCCGAATATGCCTTTAATTATAATTCATATTTTAGTTTTCTATTTGTATTCCTAGATGGTCACTCTTTCTTGTATGCATATCAAATAAAAAATAGAGTTAAAAGTGTTTTTCTTATTTGCCTAAGATATTTTTCATGCAATATTTGTCGTCTCAGTAGATAAAAGTCAAAGAGAAAATTTTCATTTTCTAGGTAAGCTAATATAGATCTTGGCCCAATGTTGTTGAGTTTTGGAATTTTTTGTTAAGCTACTATTTGTTTTTGGACGAGAATTTTTTTTTGTAAGCATGAACTTGGAGGCAAAGCTTCAACAACAACAATTATTACTACTATTATTATTATATATTTTTCACTAACTTGGTGGAAAATTATTTTATTTAGTTATAAGTCTTGGGTCAAATCTCTCTTTAAGTTACTTTTCGAAAAAATTCATGCAAACTAAGTTATTTTGTAACCTTATTGTATTCACTTTTATTATACAAGTGAATAACTATAAAATAACTTTAATATTTATATTTACTTTTTAGTTATTTTTTTGGTACATGCAACTCTCATTATAAAATAACATCCTTATAGATCTCAAGTCCTCACTTCTTTTAAAAAATGGGTAACCTTATATAGTAATTTATTTGTAAAAGTGACTTTATAGTTGTTTTCCTTTATAGACAGTTTATGGCTAGGAAATTGTGCCAAAGCATCGGGATGAGGGGATTTTTATAAAATAATGGTTGCTAAGAGTTAAATCCATTGATTTAAGATGAAAATCACAATCCCTCAATGAGTTCAACCAAAAGGGCTAGCATTCAACCATGACAGTGATAAATAGTTGAAAATGATGAAAGAAGTTTGTAGAAAAATATCAGACAACATTTATAGTCAATATAGATACATTAGCAACCCGATAGGGAGAGAAATCATACAAAATAACATTCAATAGTTCAACAACAAAACATATATCAATTATATGGAAATAAAGCAACAAATTAAAGGTGCAGAAGAATAATAAGAACAACATGTCCATATTATAGTCTCATTGTTAAATATAATATTTCCATGGGAAATAAGGGAAATTTATTCTCAACTTAGCCTCTCTTGTGTTTCGTACAATTTTAATATGCTCAAAAGAATAGATTATGAAAAATAATAGGAAATTCACTCACACAGTAACTATGTTACACTAAAATTTGTCACCATGACTATTTGTCGTTAGTATGGCTCCATCAACAGTCATACTATCCTCCTTGGCAAGTCTTATACCTCTGCTCCTCATGTCAAACTCCAAAAAAGAGAGAAAGTCCTTAAAAAGTCAATTAACTCTGGTTACGCAGTTTCTCTTAACCTTACCTGCGTGTATGCACCCCAAGTTCACAATACCTGTGTACTTGTACGCTCTGTCTGTAAAGGGGTGGGTGCGTACTCCTGTAAAGGTCAAAAGGCGCAAGTTTTACTTCAAAAAAGTTACTTGTGGTCGATTCTAGAGCATTCTAGAAGTTGGTTTGACGTGTATTGAGCGCCTCCAGATGGTTCATGTATCCCTATGAAAGAGGAACTTATCCCATCAAGAGGGGAGCTATCCCATTCAAAGAGGGGCTTATCCCATTGATGGTGGACCTGATTAACTTCCTCCAAAGCATTATAAATACAGGCATTGGGCCAGAGGGAGGGGAGGTTGAAAGCTGAACATTCCTAAGGGTAGATGCTGCTGAAATTAGGACTCCCTTATAGAGCTTGAGAGGAGAGATTCCCATCCTTTCTTAGCTTCATTTGGAAGTGGGTGAGCTGATCAAAGTAAAGGAGAACTCTTGCTGGACCCTGGGAGGGACCTGCACAACACCAAGGCACTGGTTGTAATGGTTTCTTTTGTTTCCACTTAATACAATTAAGTCCATTTTTCTCAACAAGTTGTTATATATAATTTGTTTCATATACTCCTTGGTCTTTATGATGAATATGTTTTATTTTATGAGTTATTCAGGTGCTATGTAATCGTTTGCTTATTAGTGAATGCAGGTTTCGAAGAGAAGGAGGAGCTCATCTGGATCGGAGAGGTTGGACTGCTACAAATAGCATGGGACTAAAGGTATGTTTTAAACACCTAATTGCTTGTATTCTAAATGCATATTTAGGGAAAGATAGTGCTTAATTGTCTTGTTTGTCACTAGAAAGCCTTAGCTTCTAGGGAGGTCGGTTTTGTCTGCAAAATTGACTCTTTCCGCATGAAAAAATGGTGACTCCACTGGGGAATCCATGGATTTGATTGATTTCTCTTTTGATTGATACTTTGATTTGAGAAAAGTTGTTTTCTTTCTGGTTTTTGGCTGATTGACTGTGAATTTGGGTGGAGTAACTTAGGGTTAAGTTAGATTTTATTTTTCTTGGTTTTACTAGCAGTACGCAGCCTCTGCGTTAAGCACAGTGCATACTTGTACGCACTGCAGCTTTGTACACAGAACGTACACGCACCTGTGCAAACAGGTTGCCTGCGTACCCTGTCAAAAGTTGAGAAAATTTCAATTTTTTCCTTTTTGCCTCTTAGATTTTGTTTATAATTTTTTTTTGCTGCCCAGATCCACTGGTTACCTGTCAGAAGTCTTCATCTAAGCTTGTTTCATTAGTATCAAGGGTTTTAGTGAAATTCATAGAATTTCTAGCCCTAGGGTTTGATTTTTGCATTGGTCCTGTAGTGACTTTGGCTTTAGAAGTTGTAAAACCTTGGATCTCCCTGGTCTTTTCAGTCTTCTTAGGAGTCAGACCTTTCATAAAATCCACCTTTGTGAGAAACCTACCTTTGTGTTGCCTCTTTGCGGAATTTCGAGAAAGCTTGTTGGTTAAGCTGTGAATTTCATTCTTAAGAAAAAGAACACAAGATTTTGATTTTTGTTTTTGACTGGTTTATGATTCTGCATGAACTAGTCCTTGGTTGAAATGTAACTGAGTAAAACATCCTGGAATTATACTTTGTAGGATTTTGCCTCATTAGATTTGCTTTTAGGTGAATTTCTCTTAGATTTGCTTTTAGGTAAAATTGATTTGATTGTCATAGATTTTTTAAAGTTGATTTTTGTTAAGTAGTTTTACATGCTTTGTTAATATAGGGAAAAATACAAAAATCTCTTTTGAAGAAAAGTTTGTTTTAGTAGCATTTGAAGTCTTTGAAAAGAGAAAGGAATTTTCGTGAAATAATTAGTGGTCATGTGTTGTATTCTTTGGAAAAGATAAAGAGATTGTTTCTTTGATTTTCGTTGCCAAGAAAGTTTTCTTTATATCAATTTTGCATCTCCAACTCTCTTAGCTAGGGAATTCATTGAAAAAAGAAAAATAGTTTAAATCATCCTAGGTGCATCTTTTTAGTGGATTTGAGTCGAGTCTACACACCATAAGTTTCATCTCCACTACCTTTTGTCCTAAAGAAAAGCCATAAAAATTAACGCTTAAAGTAAAATTAACTTAGTAACTTTTATTTACTAGGACTCTGAAACACCAATATAGATCAGGCTAGTGTCTTGGAGTAGGAGAGTAATTAACTCTCCAAGACTGCAAAACCAAACAAGTAGCTCATCTTGTGGTAGGATAAATCCAGTTGTTACATTTATGCTCTGGGAAAGCTCCTCTTAAAGGAGAAGCACGAGATCGTGTCCGAACCAGTGAGGGGATCAATCCTCCTTCATTGGGAACGATGCCAGATACGCACGTACTACAAACGGTAAACCTTGGATTATTATCGAGGAGCCTGGGGTCACTTGTCAGTAAACCTTGGATTATTGTCAAGGAGCCGGCAAGGGGATTGAGCTTGATACTCTGCCCTTGCGTGCTATCGGATCGTAGACTGTTCCCCCAGGTATATTTGTTGCTGTTGGTGACCTTAGTGACCATTATCTTTAGGGTTCTACCCGAGGTGACGGTGGAGGGAAGATCCCACTGTACCTGGAACATACGTCGGCTAGACTCACTTGGATTTTCCGGGGGGCTCACTTCACTCGAGACGGTTAAAGTGGAGGAACTTGTGCCGGTCTATTCATTAAGCAGGTTGCCGAGGTAACTGTTCCACACGCCACTTCTGTACTGAATTCGACGATGTTGGGCTTCATCACCAACTAGTGTTTTCGGTCTGGAAGGCTACTGTTTGTGTATGGTTTGACGCCCTAGATTCTTTAGGCATGTGATTCGAATTTGTTTGGTTCTTTAGAGACTTTAGGTGGTTTGCTTTGAGATTTTACTTTGTTTGTGTGTGCAGTAGTTAAAAGTTTTTAACTGTGGCTGAATTACCGAGACAGTCCCGTAGACTTTGGGGCCAGTCTCTTGAGATTGTAACCGTGGCCGATTTGTTGAGGAAGTCCCGTAGACTTCGGGGCCAACCTCCCGAAGACGTCCTGAGTCATTACGAAGGTTTGAAAGTCCTTGTAACTCCTAGTGGCAGTAAAGTAGGTTCACCTGAAGAAGGAGAGTCTTCGTTGGTAGTTCATCCTGATTACGAAAGTCTAGAAACAGGTTATAATCCCGAAGCTATTGCAGTTTCCGAGCTTGCTGGTAGTTTTTCATCTACTAGTGATATAGGCGAAGAACCTGAGATATCTGAACCTGTTACACCAACTTCTAGTGCTCCTGATTCACCTAGGGTAGAACGAGTCATCACCGAAAATCTTCCTTCTGGTTTGATAGCTATTGAAGAACTTGCTCCAGAAGAAGAAATAGGCGTCCCTATCCCTGAAGATCAACCTACTATTGATCTAAGGGAGCGTGAATCCATTTTTTACAGTTCACCTAGAAGTACTACTTGGTATCTTTCGTTAACTAATTATTTGGACAACTCAGGGTCAAGTTTTTCTCCACCTCGTACTCCTTATCCACCTGGAGGTATTTATACTCCTGTAAATATGTCAGGTCAGTCGTCTATGTTTACTCAATCTCCTGAATCTTTTTTGTACGGCGGTCCTTCTGTTCCCTCTGGGTATCAGTCACTTTCTGGAACTTTTGCGGGGGCATCTCCTCAACCCATTGAACATGGGTTATTAACTAGAAACAATGGTAATCAACCGTTGGGCGTAGGGGGCATTTACATGATGTCAGGTTCAATTCCCAGTTCTCAACCTCAAGGTGGCCAGTTACCGCCTGGGGGGCAGCCTCAATTAACGCCTGGGGGGCAACCTCAAGGTACACAAATTGCGTCTCGGGGGCAACCTCAAGGACAGTATGTACCTGTGGTGCAGTACATTCCTCAAGGTCAACCCCAGCCTCATTATGTACCCCAAGGTCAACCTCAGTATCAATTTATACATGAAGGTCAACCCCAGTATCAGTACTTACCTTAAGGGTATCTACCCTAAGGTCAGTACTCGAGTCAAGGTTATCAACCACCCCAAGGTCAATCTTATGTTCAAGGTACGGGAAATGTAGCTTTCAATTATCAATCCTACCCTCAATCTGGTTATGGATCTCAATATCCTCAACCTGTCATGGGTCAATACCCCGGAATGAGCATAGTGTGGGATCCATCGCGAGTTCAACAGGTATTGCAGCCAAGTGTACAGTTGTCATCTCAAGCTGGACAACCCTTAGTTTCTGGTTCACCCCAGCAACCAGTCCAGTCTAATGTTCAAACTTCTATACCTTCGGTAGTTTCTCAGTCTGGGCCTATTGCACCTAGTACTCCATCTCAAACGACTGCTGCAACTACCGCAACATCTGTTCAGTCTACCACACTTACTTCTGGAGTATCGACAACTCCGGTTTCTACTGTCTTTGTAACTACTCCTCAGACATCTTTACCATTGTCTGGATCCACGATTCAAACTACGGTTCAGATGCTTGTAGGACAACCTGGTTTAAGTACGGTTGTCACTAGTCAACCACAATTCACTTATCAACCGTACCAGGGACAGTACCAATACGGGCCTGCTATCCAGTAGCCAGTTTACCAGTATCAACTGTATCCTGGGTACACTTATCAACAACCTAAACAACCCTAGTACGATCCGGTTAATCCTGGTTTTCCGGGAGGATACAATATCCCGAACGCGATTCCTGTTCCTAGTTATCCTGGATATCCTCCTCCTGGGACTGGTCTCGTGACCCAGAGTTTTAGGGATCCTAATCGACAGTTACCGTTTATCGCAACTTCAGATTTACCAAACTTGTCGCGCCTAACGAACGATCCAATAAATTATCTTCTGTTTTGGCCGCCAAAGCCAAATAAGTTGCCCAGTGACATACCCAAATTCAAAGGTAAGTCTGGAGAGGACCCGTCGAATCATGTGATGAATTACCACCTCTGGTGTGCCTCTAATTCCATATTGGATGATTCGATCCACTTACGTCTTTCCAGCGTACTCTCATTGGTCTCGCGGCCAAGTGGTACATTGAGTTACCACGGGCCTCTTTTTATAATTTTAGCCAGTTAGCTACCTCGTTCTTAACTCATTTTCAGCTGCCGGTCAGATATGATAATGGCACGGAGTTACTAACTTCATTAAAACAATCGACGTCCACTTATATTTCTGATCATATTCATGAATGGAGACGTCGAAGGCGGTTAGTGAAAGTTTTTATCCCGGACCAAATCTTAGCTGAATAGTTTGTTAAATCATTGTTACCGAAGATTACTGAAGACGTAGCTAAGGCCAGAGTAGTTACTGAGGAGCAATTGATTGCTCAAGCGCAGTACCTTGACTTAGTTTACACTCAGTCAGGTATGTTACACGAAAAGATCCCAGATCTTCCTAAGTCAAATCAAATCGCTGCTGCTCCTTCGGGGTCTCATGCCGCTGATGGCATGATTGGTACGGTGAATACTAAAAGCAAGAAGAAATCCTCAAAGAATTCTTCGCCTATTATAACCTTACCAGAATCCCCGACAGGAGAATCTTCTGCTGAAGTTTCCGCTGATATTCACGATGTAGATTCATCTACGGCTAAATCAAAATCCGGTGGGAAAAATAAAGGTAAGAAGAAGAATAAGGCAGACAAAACTCCAAAGGAGAAAACTGAAAAGTCGGAAACCAATGACGAAAAATGCAAACCTCGATATCCTTGTCTTATTTGTGAAGAGGATCATTTTACAAGAGATTTCCCTCATCGGGCCGAGGTTGTGAAAATCGTCAAGGGTTACCCAACTCCTGCTGTTTTGAAAGATCCATTTCCAAAGCAGGAGAGTAAGATGATAGGTTCTTCCTCGAGTACAAGTGAAGAACCCATATTGATGATGTCTCATGTAAGGATTGCGACTCGATCGCAAGATTATGGTAGTAAAAGTCCTGTTGATGGCAAAGAAGCAGAATCTTCTCATTCTAATCCATCAACCTCAGCTCTCGGTTCCGATCCACTACAGATCGAGAAACCTAACCCCGACTTAGTAATCAAACCGCTCGCCAAGGGTGTACTTCGAAGGTCTGCTTTCAATCCACATGCGAGAGCGGCCCAGAATTACAACATTGTTGAGGATTTAGTTGTTTCACCCTCAGCGATGTCGGCTTTGGAAATGCTGCAATCATGCCCAGCACAACGCAAATTACTTTTGTCGGCTATAGGAGCTGTTGATGTTCAGGACCCGAACCTAATAATCTTTGATCTAGAAAATAGTCCACCGTGTTTACCTCATCAAATGGCTTTCCAGATCCCAGTGATAGTCAAAAACAGGCCTATTCATCGGACTGTAATTGATGAGGGAGCTTCCACGTGTATTATGTCGATCCAGTGTTGGAGATCGCTTGGTTCTCCTTCACTAAATCAATCCCCGACAATTATTAAGGCCTTTGATGGCCGTGGGTTCCATCCGTTTGGCATTCTACAGGATTTGCCTATAGGGGTTGAAGGAAAAACCGTTAGTCTGGATGTGGAGGTGGTTGATGTCCCTTTAGACTACAACCTTCTCTTGGGTCGAAGTTGGTCTTACACTATGACAGCGGTCATTTCATCTGTCTTTCGAGTAATAAAGTTTCCATATAACGGCAAGATCGTAACAATAGACCAGCTGGCTTACTTTTCATCCGACCCAGCCTCTTCAGAGAGTATCCAGCATGTCGATAAAACGACTATCCCTTATAAGGATGTTGGAGTAGGATTAGTTAAAGATGCCGGTTTACTAGGAACTTTTCCTTTTCGTCCAATCAACGCCTTGTCTTCGTTTGCATCTATTCATATGATTACTTCAGACACCATTGTTTATGACGATCCTTGGATCATTCCTTCTGAATCTGAGATAGACTCATTTGGTGATGCTATGCCTTTGAGTCCATATGAAATTTCCTATGAAGCCGTGCAGTCTTTTACTGACCCGCGTTCAACCAAAATCGACCAAATGAATGTGGTCCGTGAGGAATCACTTTTCACGTCAACCTCGGAGTTAATAGCGTTTCCCGAAGTTGTGTCATCTGACAAGCAACTTTGTGAAGTCCTATGTGTAGACGATTTACCATGGGAAGATCTCCATCACATATCTTCGTTTTTACCTGAGGATGATCGTTTTGAAAACGATTTCTCATCAATCTTTACAGCTGAATATGTCAAAGAAGCTCAGAATCCAATGAAACATCCTGATTTAGAGCTGAATTTGGGAAACATTTCTCGCACTATTCCCATTGACATTTCAGTCAAGCCCAGAATTGTTGAGCACATTCATATAGGTGCCTCGTGTTCAGATGACGAAATTCAGACATACAAGGCCCTATTTCAAGAATTTCGCGACGTGTTTGCCTGGTCCTATGAGGAAATGCCAGGAATTGATCCCGCGATTGTTTTCCATGAGATCAAGACTTACCCGGACGCTAAACCCGTCCGACAACATTTGTGTCAGATTCACCCACGAAAAGCGGCTGCAATTAAAGCAGAAGTTGAGAAGTTGTTGAAAGCAGGTTTCATTTATCCGATCCCGTTAACGGATTGGGTATCGAATATTGTTCCGGTTAACAAAAAACAGGGAACAATAAGAATATGCATCGACTATAGGGATATCAATCGAGCTTGTCCCAAGGACAACTACCCAACACCCTATATCGATCAAATAATTGACGATTGTGCCGGCAGTGAAATATTTTCCTTTATGGATGGTTTTTCCGGTTACAATCAAATCAATATTCTACCTGCCGACCAACCAAAAACGGCTTTCATTTGTCCATGGGGGACATTTGCTTATTGCAAATTACCTTTTGGGCTTAAGAATGCCGGAGCTACTTTTCAAAGGGCGATGTCTTATGCGTTTCATGACATCAAACACATTGTGCAACCGTATCTTGGTGATTTTCCCGCTCATTCATTACATCGAGCTGATCACCTTGTCCATTTACGCTCAATTTTCATGAGGTGTAGGCATTATCGTATTCGGTTGAACCCACACAAATGTGTCTTCTGTATAGAAGTGGGACGATTGTTGGGATTTGTAGTTTCAAAAGCCGGCATTCGCGTCGATCCCTCGAAGGTAGAAGCTATCATCAAATTGCCTCCTCCTTCGAGTCTTCGCCAACTCCAAAGTTTGCAGGGGAAAGCAAAATTTTTACGCCGATTCATTCCTAACTACGCCGAAATTACAAAGGGTTTTACCCGGTTGTTGAAATAGAACGCTCAATTCTCTTGGGATGAGATAGCTCAGAAAGCTTGGTTTGCGTCACGATAGCTCAACTCCTTATTATCCACAAGCGAATGGTCTGGTTGAGTCCATCAACAAAGTTTTAGTTATCATGATTCGACGCATCAATGGTATTCATTGGTCGAATTGGCACAACATGTTATTTTCCGCGCTTTGGGCGTACCGAACCTCAGTGAAAACATCAACAGGGTTCACTCCTTTCCAACTAGTTTATGGTTTGGAAGTTGTGCTGCCCATTGAATGCGAAATCCCGTCACTTCAAATGGCCATCGAATTACTTCCAGCTACTTCCGAAGAGGAGAAGCGTTTATTGTACTTAGCTCAATTAGATGAGACTCGACGTGATGCTGCATTGGCGATCGAGACTCACGCAAAACGTATGAAAGCTCAGTATGATCGAAATGTGACCCCTCAAAATTTTTCGGAAGGAGACCTAGTGCTATTATATGATCAAGCTAACGATAAATTAGGTGCTGGGAAATTCATTCCTATGTGGCATGGGCCCTACATTGTCAAGCGAAAGCTAGCAAAAGGGGCCTATGAGCTGGTAGATTTTGATAGGGACTCTTTGGGTAAACCCAGAAATGGACTTTACCTAAAGAGGTATTATGCTTAAATGATGGGTATGGAGATTTTAGTTAGGTTAGGTTTTTCTTTCTAGCTGGTATGTTTGTTACTTTAGACAGTGTGCTTAGTTTAGAAAGTGTGTTTTTCGCCGTTATTCTGCTTATCTTGGTTTTACGCTTGATGTTTGCAGATGTCGATGTCTCTCCAAACATACATTGGATTTGCTGATGGTGCTTGTTGTAGTACACGGAATATCTCTTCCGCAGCTTGGGTTATCTATTTGCCCTCTGACGAGTTAGTTTCTATGCATGGGGTAAGCCTCAGTCAAACAACAAACAACATTGCAGAGTACAGTGCAGTGATTGAGTTATTGTCTGAATCTATTTCATTTGGGATTCGGAGTTTGATAGTGAGGTTAGATTCTGAACTCGTTGTATTACAGCTTAATACAGTGTATGCCATTAGAAATCTAGTGTTATTAAGGTTATTTTTGAGAGTGCGTCTCTTGGAACGTGAATTTGATTACATTGAATATCAGCATATTCCAAGGTCTTTAAATACATTAGCAGATGCAATTGCTTCTCGAATGTTAAACATACATTTGCGATAATCATACATGTAAATTTAAAAACATTTCATCACACATGTTTAACAAGATAAGCCGTCAATAATGATATATATAGATAGGAGTGTGTCAAAAAATACATCGTCTTCGATCATAGGTTGAAAAACACCTTATGATCGGCAAAAATGATAAGTACAAAAAACCAAATTGTCACATGTGTCTACAAAAACGACCATTCAATCACTGGTGATGCTCTCTATACGACACCACTGCACGCACCACCCTACACAAGAACCTCCTAAAAGGTCCTGGGACTGCGACTACATAGCGCTGAAGCCTGATAGGAATATCGTCTATAGTAGTCTCTGGTATATTTGCTGTAAGACGCTCTAGGTCTTGTTCCAACTCAGCTAGGGTCTCTATGGCCTCGTCCCGTGGGGCTGGTGCTGCTACAACTAGTAGTCTCCTCTCGAAAGGCCGGAGATTGGCTGGACGGCGTGGGCCTACATCTGCATTTTGAAAATTGTTACTATCAGTTTTGAGACGATATAAAAAACAGAAAAAATAGATAATTTAAAAACTTGTGAAAAATGAAGTACCTGTGTCATCCCATTGTTGTTCCGGTGGAAGAACCATGTCCGGATCTCCACGAAAATCAACTCCGGCATAAGGAAAATCCTGTATGGAAAAGATCTGGTCCTCCAACCAGTGAAAATACTCCGGAGTAAATCGGAAAACCTCCGTGCCCTCGTCAGGATGACGGGCCATAACCGCAACCCATCGCATCAACTTAGGCTCTCGGGGAGGCCCAACCTCAACAGTGAGCTGCTGTGGGATCAGCATCGGAACCCTCTCTAGGGAAAAACTCACAACTAAAGGCCCATAACCAAAAGTCTTTAACTGTCTGTTTTTAGTCCTAGTCAGTTGGCCCTTTAAATTGGCCAACATAGCATCACACCAGTTGAAAATGATGCCCCGATAGCAATCAATCGCCATCCGCATCTGGGATCTAGTGGCAATGTGTAAAGCGGCAGCCCCGCAAAGTCTGGTAACTGTGAAAGCAATCACCATAAGTTCAGGTCGGGATATAGTTTTGATCTCTATCCCCTTCTCCTGAGACTGAGTGTTACACCACTCTTGTCGGAGACTAGTGATGGACTGGCCACCCGGCCTAGTCCCGAACAGAGTCAAGTGTTCACCTCTCTTGGGCAAACCAGTGAGGAAGTAGATATCTGAGGGCTCTATCTCAAGCTGGTGCCCTCCAATGTAAAAGCACTGGTGCTGGACGTTCCATCTCTCTACCAGCCACTCTAGAAAGCGCACCTGGGCCCTCATGCCAGGTATGGCCTAGTATTTGTAAAGGCCGAATGCCTTCAAAGCATCAATGGACGGTTGATGATTAATGGTGGCCAAATCAACATCTTCGTGCTCTCTCTCGCGCCAATCAAGCATGGTGGGCAATCTACACACCAAAAAACATATGTTAGAATCAATAAAATAAAAAAATTTGGTCCATTTTTGAAGAAAATGGGGTTTGAAAACTCGTTTTGCGGGGTACGCACCCCGCCTTTAGGAACAGGGTGTGGGTACGTGGGTTCCCTTAAGGCAAGGTGCGTACGCCTGGCATTTTCCCAACTGAGAAAATGTCGGGGTACGCAGGTCACCAGTGGAGCACCTACGTACCCCGAAAGGCGGACCTTGAAACCCCAAAGCCTCCAAAAAATGAAACTAGGGCCTACAAACAAATTCTAAATGGATGGAAATGAAGAGGAGGATGTTGTAGAATACCTGATGAGACGGCGTTCGATTTTGACGGTCGGATTCTCCGCAATGTCCACAGTAAGTTTCTTGCCAAAAGCCCTTTTTATCTCCTCAACAGTAAAATGGTAAAAATGAATTGGTAAAAGCCCTTTTTATAGGTTTTTTGGGTAAATAAATGGTAAATTTGTTTATTTTTCACCATGAAAAGGTATTTTTCAAAGTATTTTTATCTATCTTTAAAGAGGTATGAGTAATGTGTTGGTTTTTGTGCAGGATAAAAGGTTTTTCGAGGAAAATTGTCATTTTTTACAAACAAAAATATCAGAGTCATCTTTAAGCCCTTTTCTGACTCCTAAAACATGAAAAGATTGCTGAGCGTTTCTTTTACACTCGTTAAAGCGGAATTAAAAGACGGTCCCCTTATAGCCCTTTTCTGACCGTAAAAACAGGAAAATATTGCTGGATTTTTGTCGTTTCAAATTCGATACTGGAAATAAAATGACGTGTCCTTGATCGCTTTTTACTTTTCAGGTCAAAGACACTAATTATGAAAGTACTCCTTGGTCGTAAAAGATCAAGCGGTTCTCTCAAGTATTATTTTATACTTTTTCGGGCTTGGGAGACACAAATTTACGAAAAAGTTCAACCCTGGAGTCTTCTTAAGTTTTTTCAGACTCTCTAAAATTGAAAAACGTCGAGTACTGGACTCGTTAAAATTTCACAGTAAAGGACCTGTTCGATTACAAACAAGAACGGACCACTCCTTCTTAGGGTTCGCATCTAAACTAAGTTGGACTCATCCTAAGGATGAGCTTATAATCAAGCATATGTTATCCTCCTCAAGCTTGTAAAAAATAAAGAGGTACTTGCCAGAAATGGTGGGGAAAAGAGAGGAAAATGAGCCTATTTGTTATCCTTTGTCTCAGAGGAAACCTTATCACCACTCTTGAACACGACACTTTTTCATTCACCTGGGTTGGGAAATCCTTTGCCTAACAGTTGATCAAACCACATTGAAAATCTTCAGCCGGTTCCGGGTATTAACTTTGGGTCAATTGTCACCAAGCCATCTATCGTGTCGTTATGTGTTCAAGAGGTCACTGCAAATAAACCATTCATCTGCAAAATACCTGTCATCCATATCGACCATCCCTGAGTCAGTCCTTACAGCTACTTTTCTTCAACTTGATCTATGATTTCGTGTTGTGGGCTTGCCTGCAACGGGTCGCTTTCTATCGACATCAGCACATTATCTAGAAAGATGACCTAGAAATCATCAGTACCTTGAAATCTGCATGCATCAATGGCAGGTTTCTCGCCTTTGACGACGGTTTACATCATTGACTTTCGATCGAAGGATTCCGCGACATGTTCGACATCAACTCATTCATTCACATCTCATGGATTGTACTGGGTACTTTGAGAACCATTGACATCACAGGTGGTCTCTCTCACACTTGTTAACAGTTTACATCATCGACTGGTAATCAAGTGGTTTCTGCCATGTTCGACATCAACTCATTTATTCGCATGGATATAATCGTACCATTTCGGGAAATAGAAATGAAGACCCTGGATCTAGTTTCCACCATCCAGGCTACGAGGAGTTTTGTATTCATTATACAGTAGACTAATTATAAACAGATGGCTGCGTCCATACTGTGTCTACAAGAGTCTATGATTATGATGTACTACGAAATCATTCCTATATCACAGCAGTAGTTAGTTTGTTAGTTAAAGTTTTCAATCTGAGTATGGGAATGCCTACCTCAGTGATGATATGATCTTACATATGTATTTTGTGTTGAATATTTGCAGGTTCTGACTGGGCTCTCCACAAGATAATCCTTAAAATGATAAAGTACTTCACCCTTCCTAGATGATATGAAACCCTAATCTACTACAGGCTTCACACTTTAGGGGGCAATCTGTTACACTAAAATTTGTCACCATGACTATTTGCAGTTAGTATGGCTCCATCAATAGTCATACTATCCTCCTTGGCAAGTCTTATACCTCTGCTCCTCATGTCAAACTCCAAAAAAGAGAGAAAGTCCTTAAAAAGTCAATTAACTCTGGTTACGCAGTTTCTCTTAACCTTACCTGCGTGTATGCACCCCAAGTTCACAATACCTGCGTACTTGTACGCTCTGTCTGTAAAGGGGTGGGTGCGTACTCCTGTAAAGGTCAAAAAGCGCGAGTTTTACTTCAAAAAAGTTATGTGTGGTCGATTCTAGAGCATTCTAGAAGTTGGTTTGACGTGTATTGAGCGCCTCCAGATGGTTCATGTATCCCTATGAAAAAGTAACTTATCCCATCAAGAGGGGAGCTATCCCATTCAAAGAGGGGCTTATCCCATTGATGGTGGACTTGATTAACTTCCTCCAAAGCATTATAAATACAGGCATTGGGCCAGAGGGAGGGGAGGTTGAAAGCTGAACATTCCTAAGGGTAGATGCTGCTAAAATTAGGACTCCCTTATAGAGCTTGAGAGGAGAGATTCCCATCCTTTCTTAGCTTCATTTGGAAGTGGGTGAGCTGACCAAAGTAAAGGAGAACTCTTGCTGGACCCTGGGAGGGACCTGCACAACACCAAGGCACTGGTTGTAATGGTTTCTTTTGTTTCCACTTAATACAATTAAGTCCATTTTTCTCAACAAGTTGTTATATATAATTTGTTTCATATACTCCTTGGTCTTTATGATGAATATGTTTTATTTTATGAGTTATTCAGGTGCTATGTAATCGTTTGCTTGTTAGTGAATGCAGGTTTCGAAGAGAAGGAGGAGCTCATCTGGATCGGAGAGGCTGGACTGCTACAAACAGCGTGGGACTAAAGGTATGTTTTAAACACCTAATTGCTTGTATTCTAAATGCATATTTAGGGAAAGATAGTGCTTAATTGTCTTGTTTGTCACTAGAAAGCCTTAGCTTCTAGGGAGGTCAGTTTTGTCCACAAAATTGACTCTTTCCGCATGACAAACTAGATTTCCAAATCATAAAAAATGAATCCTTTGATTAAATTATTTAAAAGCAAAGTGCCTCAATACATATTACAAGTATTTTATTCCGCAAAATCCAACCTTTGATTCGAGTGGCTTTCTAGTTTTTATATAAAAATTCGAAATGTAATTTTGTTACAAAACCAAAAACATAGGATCTCAAAGATAAAAATAGAAATTTCTCCACAGTCCAATCTTGAGCTTGGACTTCCCCCCTTTTCTGTATTCTTTTTTGGTCGTTGAAGAATTCATGGAAGTAGATTATCTATTCACTCCCAATTAGGCCCATTTGGATAATTGTATGATGTAATTTTCCTATAATTTATGTCCCTATCTATAAACTTTTGATAAGTTGGCTTAATAGGGAAAAGTGAGCTAACTTGATAGTGAATGTAAAAGCCACCGATGAGCATATCCACAATATGTTCATCGTTTAAGGCTCTAGACATGTCATTGAATTTACCATCATTTGTCCCATATTTAATTAATATTTCCTTACATACATTTAGAGGTATCAACTTTTCATCTGAATCCCAACATGAAGTCATGCCCATTCCTCTTAAAATATTAAATCTAGTATTGAATGTGTCTATTTATTTTTAAATCAATCTACACTTCTCCTACACTTGCTGCATAAAATTTTGTTTAATGATAGCTCTATTGGTTTCCATTATCCAATCAATTCTAGTGTTGACTCCCAATATTGTGAACAACTCTTGTCCTATAGCGTTAAGAAATTTGATTAGTTTGTTTACGGAGAGAGGATGGCGATGATTAGGGTTTGTGCGAACAATTTTCTGAGTGCCGCCACATCGGTTCCCAAGTTTGCCTCAGGGGCCGAAGGCGATTCAGAGTTTGGGGAAACGGTGACCGCTGTGGAGAAGGCGTCTTTACTGCAATCATTTTCAGAGAAATGGCCGGCCTATCGCAGACAAATGTTTCAAATACGCCCAGAACTATGCGGCTATGTAGGAATGGGGTTTTCTGTCACAAAGATCCACGCGATCATGGATGGGAAACGTAATACAAGTTTACAGCAAGACGGTGGGGCGAATACACCAACGGCAGCTCCCTTTTCGGCGTGGATAAACGAGGAGGGTTTCTCTATGCAGAAGATCGAGGTTCTCAAATGCGCCCCTGAACAAAAAAGTGTGCGTGACGTATGCTGCCTAGATGCCAGGCATCGTCAACCCCAGAACGCACGGATAATCGGTAGGGGAGGTATGAATGACGCAGATACCCTCTTTCCTACACCACTCGGGCCCAAACTCTAGAGTTTTGGCTTAGATCTTCACGATCTAGCCTATATCCAAGCACAGCTTGACCCCAAGCAGCAGATCGATGGCATCAATCATAGATCAAGCAGAGCTCCCGCAGATCTTGACATGCAAAAGGAAAAACGAGCAAAATCTGGGCCAGATCTGGAAGTTTGCCTACAGCCAGAGCAGGTAAAAACTTTTTGTTTTCAGATTCTGATTAAACCCCCACAGGGGAAAACTCGTTTAGTATGGGTCCATGCAGGAAGCACCTCTTTGCAGTTGAAACAACAAATATGGGCAGAAATGGGATATCCCGTTCAGATCCAACACCTGGTCAGTGGTAGGCGGTCACTCCAGGATTGTAGATCGATGGAAAGCTATGAGATTGGGCCAGGATCAATCATTACTTTAAACTTCAGATTGAGAGGAGGGGCTCCACCTCAGGGACAGCAAAGCGGAGACAAGGGGAAAAAAACTGCATCCTACAAAAAAATTCTTCAGGGCAGCAGAGACACAGGACCCTCTTCAGATCCAGGCGGAAACATACCTAGGCCATACATTGTAGATCAGTCAGAGCAAACCCCAGCCCTAAATTTAGATTCTTCAGGGCTTGACGATTTCGTCAAGTCCTATGAAACGCAAGCTCTAATCTGCCGATTCAATAGTTTTTGGCCCAAACCCTTGGATCTATTCCATTGGATTTTCACCAGCTGGACCATGGAATGTGAGATTCACCTATGTTCAAAGGGGTTTTTTTATAGTAAAATTTACATCCTAGGAAGCCAGAGATACAGTCATCAGTACAGGGCCATGGTTTTGGGGAACATCGGGGCTGTTTATGACCCCATGGTTTCCAGATTTTGATCCAAACAAAATCACTGTAACCAAAATGCCGGTCTGGGTCAGACTATACAATCTCCCTCTGCACTTCTGGAATGAACAAGTCTTGGAAGGCATTGGGAACAGTATAGGGAAATATATCAAAATAGACCTAGAAAGGATTGATGAAAGGATATATACTTTCGCACGTATTTATGTGGAAGTAGATTTAAGTAAAGGGCTGTCGGACAATATAAGGCTGATATACAAACAACAAAACTGGCTGCAAGTACTAGATTATGAAAACACCGCTTTCAGATGCAGGCTCTGTAGGTAGACAGGACACCTGCAAAGCTCATGTCCAGAAGAAAAGAAAGTAAACAGTAAAAAGAAGCAGAAAGGGAAGCAGAAGAAAGGATGGCAATTCTCACCTCCAGATTCAGAGGAAGAAGAATCAGAAGCAGAGGTGGAAGAGACCCCTGCAGAGAAGACTGAGGTATCACAAGAAATGGAGAATCAGAAGGGAACCACTCCGAACAACAAGACAAAAATGACAAGGGTGGATCCAAGCATGGGAGGCATCAAACGCCATCACCACTCTGATACTTCAGACTCAGACAAAGATACTGGCCCACAGAATGCAGAAACACAGATAGTCATTGCTTCGATCGAGCCCTCTCAAGGAGAGTGGCGTAAGGTCGAAAAGAAAAAGGGGAGAAAAACTTGAAGCGTGAGTCTCACTCACTGCCGGAACTCAGTTTTTCTGCTTCTTTTTCTTTCTCTATCGTCTCTTCTCTTTTTTCTTTTTTTTCTTTGCACGTTAGTCTTCTAACGTTGCGGGGGGTGCGAAAGCACTCGAGCCTTAGTGGCGGCTTACAGAATGTATCAGAGCATATGCTAGTGTAACTTTTCATTATCGTTTTAATAAAAGTTACTGTTTTTTCCTTTGGAAAATCTTCAACAAATCTGCTTCCTGACCAATTACTACAAATGAATCCCATAAACATGAAATCCAATTAACAATATCGTTCGACAATATTCTTCTACTTTCAATTAATAGTTTTGCATCGATTGATTGCTTGTTATACCACTCAATCTGAGTTAAATGCAAAGAGGCCTTTAGTTGAGTTCATCATTGAGAGTATTAATTTTATTTTTCAATTCCTTAATTGTTTGTGTCAATGCATCACTTTTCAACTGCAACATCTTCTTTAGATTACCAATTTCTTGACCTTTCAAACTGAGTGATGACATTGTTTTAACATCCTCAACTAAAAATCCATGTAATAAAGTTGATAAAGGAAAAATAAGACCAAGTTCATGGAACACATATTCCAAGATTAATGTCAAGCAAAAACATAGTGATGCGAATCACTGGTGATTAATTTATGGCTATGGAAATTTGCAAAGGAAAAGTGGAATTAATTGAAATTTTAATTATAAAATAATGGAAAATAGGAGAAAAGGAAGGTGAAAGGTCACAAAATTTCATGTGAGAAATTTGAAGGAAAATGAAGAAAATATAGGCCTCAATGACAAAAAGGCTTCTGAGGATCAGTTCACAACCTTTTGTCAGTTTTAGCTTGGAGATCTCTCCCTATTCTCTCTCTCACACATTCTTGTACACTTAGAGTTTTCTTGGAGCATATTAGATTTGGCGAAAGAAGGAAAAGGAAAGTGGGAAGGTGCAAGGAAACAGGTGTATCAGCAGCTACCGCTGGATTGATTTGTGGGTACCAAGTTGCATGTATTATTTCCTTGCTAGTTTTGGCATGAATGGTGTATGCATGTGGTTATTTGGTTATTATTTGTCATTGGAATGGAGGGTTGTATGGATTAAGAGTAGTTTTTCCTAGCCTTTCCATTTCCTGGACAACCATGGTATTGTGGGTTTTCCCATTCATTTTTTTTTTTTGTTTGTGGTCATGTTCCTTATGGATATGGGTTAAGTTATTAGTTCCTGGAGCCTCCATTGGCAAAATGCTTTGGAAGCCCTAGAAAATCTTGGGTTGAGTTACTAGTCCTAGAAGCCTTGGTTAGAAAAATGCTCTGGAGTCCTTGGTAGGTTGAGTTATAGTGATAGAGCCTTGGCTGGACAAACACTCTGGATCCCTACAATAGTTGTGGGTTGAGTTACTAATCTTGGAGTTGGGTTGGAGCAAACAATTTGGAGCCCCGATAACTTGGGTAGAGACTAATCTATTGATGTTAGTGATGTTCGACCATGAGGTGGAATCATTGGTTGAGGTCTGAGGTAGTTTTTCCTATGGAAGACATGGTTTGTTTCCTTTTTTTTATTATTCAATGAGATCCCATATTCATCCTAGGAATATGATGCGAGCGTGATTGGATTGAAGAGAGATTAGGTTCAATGCAATATATGGTCAGGTGGTACATGAAAGTACCTAAATTGGTTATATTTTTCATATATAAATAAAATATATTTTCTTCTTGTATTTCATGAGTAAATGTACTTGTTATTATGTGGCCTTGATGGATGTTCTATCACTATTATTATTTGGTTATACAGTGGTTATAAGCATGATTTCATGACAAATTTGAGTTATGGATCTTAACATGTCTTGAGTAGTAAATGAATGGTTGTTGAATGCATGACCTAATATCTTTTATTGTAGCTATTATGAGAGGGCCTTAAACCTTCTTGATGATTCTCAGATAAGTATCAGACCCTTATGTTCGTATATGCAATAATTACCTATAGATTACATGTTTTCAATGTGATTGATGAAATGATTATCATGGTTAGGCTTTGTTAGATCAATTCCTTGATCACATTTTGTGTTAGAGGATTTTTCTTGGTGTCAATTATTGTTTTGGAAAGTTTCATTAAGTTCTGAGCAGTGATCTGGAGCCTAGCCCTAAAATAGTGGCACAAATTTCACGGTTGTAGGCACAAAATTGGGAAATTGGGACTGTAGTCACTCCCTTGCAGATTTATGCATGTGACTAGAGGCCTAGAGTTACATGGATGCAAGCTTATGCATGTGACTAGGAGTTCAGGTCAGTGAAAAGGAAATTCAGCTAAGGGTTTGGGCACCTTCAGTGGTTATTTAACTCTTAGGGGTTCTGTAGCTCCCGAGGAAGGTCGATAAATTTTTGGCTTGTTGATACCACTTCTTTGATTGTGCTTAGGATGTTGAGACATATCATAGTAACTCTTTGTCACATGTTTACCTTGGTAGACTGGTGAACTTGGGTAAATGTGGGATAAGGTGGTTACAAAGTGGTATCAGAGCTCCTAGGTTTAGTACTTGGACTGGATGGGTGGAATGTCTTTATCATGCATGCATGTTTGTTGTATATACAATTGTAATGTATGCATCATATTGGTCATTTTTGTATATTTTTCATCATGTATAGGTTGATTATGTTGATGGAGAAATGAAAAAGTCATATGATGTAGAAACTTGGTTACTTGAGATGAATAATTTCTTTAGATTACATGAGTACTCAACAAATATAAAAGCCATGATAGCTACTTTCAATCTTAAAGGAAAAGTAAACATTTTATAGGAAGATGTAAAGAATGTCAGAGGTATTCAGTAAGAGGAGTTGACTTGGAGTGAGTTTGAGAGACTTTTTAGGAAGAAGTATCTATTTGAGTGATATTAAAATGATAGGGCGAAGGAATTATGTGAGTTGAAGATGGGATCTATGATCGAAAAAGAGTACACTTGTAGGTTCTTGGAGTTATTGAGATATGTGCCTTATCTTAAGGAGGAGAAAGAAAAGGTTCAGATATTCATCAGTGAGTTGTTGGTAGAATTCAAGGACGATATTGAGTTTAATGAGCCTAGATCATTGGAGGAAGCCATCCAAAAGTTGAAGCACTGTTATGAGAAATTGAAGTTCAAGTCTGAATCTAAACAAGATTGGAAAGGTAATGACAAGAATAAGGGAAAGTGGGATAATAAGTGATGAAGATTACCAGATACATGAAACAAAGAGAATGTAGTGACACACAAGAAGTTCAATACAACTCACAGAGGACAAGGATTTCGGTCCGAGGAGCTGAAAAAGGGTGAGGGTAGGAAGAGTTTACAGTGTTGGACTTTTGGCAAGGATCATCATAGGAGAGATTGTCCATAGAATTAGGGTGGAAGACTGCAAATTTACAGTGCTCAGGAAGTAATGACAGTTGGGGATGTTGGACAAATTATTCCATGAATTTATGTAGCATTGGATAATAGGCAGTTTGATCATAAAGCATCTATTATCAAGATGAATGGTAAGCTTTGTGATCAAGTTGTTTCTATTTTGATTCAATGTGGATGTAACTATAGTTATATTAGTCTTGGCCTAGTGGATAAGTGTGGTTTGAATAAAGAAGTACATACAAAATCTTGGTTAGTGCAGTTGGCTACAAGTAATAAGAAAAGAGTGCATCATTGGGTAAGATCTTGTGTGTTTGAGTTGAATGGTATGTCTACATCAATGCATCTAAATGTACTTCCATTGGGTTTGTACAATACGCTATTGGGTATGGATTGGTTGTATCTTCACAAGACTAAGGTGGACTATTATGATAGGGCTATTGAGTTCTTGGATGACAATGGAGGGAAGAGAATATTGCATGGTAAGAAGAATGCTACATCAATTAGAATGGTTACAACTATGTAGGAAAAGTGCAGTTGCAGGAAATGGTGTGTCTTATTTGCAATGCATATTTCTAATGACAAAGGTGAGGATGTTGACATCTTGAACAGGTACCCAGTTTTACAGTAGTTTCAAAATGTATTCCCAGTAGAGATCTTAGAGGTAGAACCTCACATGGAAGTGGAATTTTCTATTGACTCATTGATATCGGGTAGAGAACCAACATCAAAGGAACCCTATAGGATGAGCACTCCAGATTTGGTAGAATTTAAATTTCAGTTGAAGGAAATGATTGACAAGGGATACATTAGGCCAAGTGTGTCACCTTAGGTTGAACCAGTATTGTTTATGAAGGACAAGGATGGTACTCTTAGGTTATGCATTGATTACAAGTTGTTGAATAAGGTGATAATTAAAAACAGGTACCCTTTGTCGAGGATTTATGACTTGTTTGAACAACTAAAGGGAGAAGCAGTGTTCTCGAAGATTGATTTCGGATCATGATATCATCAGGTACACATCAAAGAAGAGGACATCTACAAGTCTACTTTCCAGACTAGGTATGGGAATTATGAGTTTGTTGTAGTTCCTTTCAATTTGTCTATTGCTCCAGCTACTTTTATGTGATTGATGAATAGTGTGTTGCATCCTTATCTGGGAAAGTTTGTGATTGCATTCATTGATGCTATATTGATATATTCTAAGAATGAGGAAGAACATGTTGAACAATTAGCAACAATATTAAGGTTGTTGAGAGAACATAATTTGTATGCTAATCCTAGTAAATGCAATTTATTTCATGCAAAGGTTCATTACTTGGGGCATGTGGTTTCCAAGGAGGGTATAACAGTCGATTTGGAAAAGATAAGAGCTATCACATAATTGGTAGCTCCTAAGAATGTGGATGAGATAATATCATTTATGGAGTTAGTAGGTTACTACAAGAATTTCATCAGGAACTTCTCACACATTTCCTATCCTATTACATCATTGTAGAGGAAAGGAAATTATTGTAGTGGCTACAACCAGCCTCCAGAATTTTGGCTTGCATGCAAATTTTAGAGCCTACGTTAGATCCTGCGATGGATCATCGTTCGTCACTTATTGGTAAGTTGATGATTTTATGCTCCCCTCCTTGATATTAAGAGTTGTTTGTGTTCTCATCTTTATGTAGCATGTCTCATCTTTGGCCTTAAGGGTTGTTGTTCGTCATGTAAAGGGAATGTTGTTTTGGTTCAAGTGAAAGCATGTGCACGTGAGTGGTTTTCATCATATAGACATGTTTCACACTCACTTCATGCACTCTTGTCACGAAAGTTTTTGCATCAAGAAAAGTATGTATTATGCATTCTTGATGGTCTATGTTGTGTCACTAAGTGTCCGTGTGTGATCACAGTCACGTTTGATCATTGTTTACACCTGTGTCACTCATCTCACACTTACCCATTTCCTAAGCAACCTAGCCTCAATTAGCTTCAGGAAACTTTTCACTTTTCTTCTGCAACCATCAAGCTTCCTCCCTTACCTATTGAAATCCTGTAGCTCGTAGAGACCCCAACCAACATTTCTCTCTAGAAATGCATAGAATAGTCAGGCAACCAACACTGCTCTCTAGAAATGCACAGACTAGTCAGGCAGCCAACACTGCTCTCTAGAAATGTGTAGAATAGTCCAGCCTCCCTCCATTCAGAAATTGCGTAGAGGTTAGCTCCCACAACCCCCATCCTGTAGCAGTTTCCTATGCCTCAAAGTTGCGCAATGTTTTCCAAGTTGTCCTATCTATCTTGCATACAAAAACTGCATAGATGGGCCTCCCTTGGCCTCATTGTGGCAACAGTCACTTCCCACTAAAACCGCATCGATCCATCACCTAGTGACTACAAGAAAAGGTGACATGCTGAGATCACTCCCAAGGAGTTGAGGAGAAGGACCAAGAGACCAAGTAATGGGAGAGACCATGACCGCATGCAAACTCCATCAAATGCATGATCATCTTGAGGGTAAGTGTGGTATGTAAAGAACACCTTTCGAAGTACACATCTTAGTTGAGTTTGTAGGACTACTTTTCATTTTCATATCATCATATCCTCAACAACATGCATGTGCGCAAGCACAAAAATTCATTTTTTGTGTTTCTTCTACATGTTTGTCTTCCGTTTCACTTGTTTGACCAACTTTCATATTCGACACATTGATTTCTATGTCATGCTTTCAACCTCGTTCTAGTGATGTTGAAGGTTGTGTTTGAGTTGTCTTCGCCATGTAAACATCTATTTCACTCACACACGATGTTGTAAGTATTGTCATGAAAGTGTCATGATGGTCTTTTGATTGTCTATTTGAAGTGTTGCACTTGTTTCTCTCACCATTATACAGTCTCACAGTCAGCCACACTGAGAATATATTGTCTTGTTGGTTTGAGGTATCTTGTTTTCGAGTGATGTTGAGTGTGCTTTTGCAAGGTCATGTATTCGTGAGATCACTTACTCACACTCTTGGCCATTTTTCTGAAATTCTGTCAATCAAACCACCCTCCATCAATTGTCCCTTTGGTCAGCTACATTGTGTAGTCTCAACCCTCAGTGATCATGTATTGTTTCCCAGAATTACGTAGAGCTTGAGGTTGCCTCCCAAGAAATATGAATTTCTTGATCTTGGAGTCAGTCTGACTAATTGTCACCTAGAATAGCACAAAAGTTGCTCAGCAATCCATCTCAATCTGCACTTCCTGTAAGTACATCTATCAAGCTTCCCGCTGGTCAACTAGAGAGTTTGACTGGGAAGTGACCCCAGGATTCACTCCTCCAAAAAATTACACAGAAGCTGCCAACATCCCCGCCTCCATAGACTGAAGAAATTGCACAGACATGAAGGACAGACACCCAGTGCCTATCACTGCATTGTCCTTGAAATTGTGTAGTTTTGTTAGCTAGTTCACCTGTCAGCTGGCGTACTGCTCCTCCTAAAAATTACATAGTTTTATTGGGCTTTCCTCCAGCTACCTGACACCCCGCTCAACCTAGAAACTGTGTAGAGATGTCCTACAAGGAAGCCTCCTAGTTCTGTGTTGATTCGACCAGCAAGCTCCTGCAGCCTGCTACTGGCCTCCCTAGAGAATTTAGGTAGTTTTCACTACTATTATTCTCCCTGCTGCCTACACAGCCTCCCTAGAAAGTTTGTGTAGTTCTGCCCTCTAGCAAAACCATATCCCATGGATGGTCACTGTTTTTACAGACTACTCATCTCAGCCTCCTAGTGACCTCTACGTAATTATCCTTGATAGTGCCCCAAAGCCCGTACCCGGCCTAAAATGTGATCTGTGTAGTTTTAGAGCCTTGTCCGCTCTCCTGGTTACCTGCACCAGAAAATGAAAGATGATGCATCATGGTAGAATAGGAGAATTGTAGATTTGATTTCATCTTGTCATGAGTGATTGTAGATGTGGGTACATGGATGAGACATGGCACGATGATGGAGAGGGATGAACAAGGAGTGCATGCCAGGAGCTTGTTCGTGAATAGATGAACACAAAAAGCATACCAAGTAGAAAGTGAAGGAGACAGATGTGGATGCATGAACTATCAAGTGAACACCAAGACCATCAAAGACTTTGGACACCTTGCCATGTGGAGCTTGTTAGTCCCTTACAATTTCCTAGGCTGAAAGGAGATCGAGAAGGGTAACCTCAAACCACTTCAACTCAGTAGCTAGCCCTACTGAGCGTGAGAGGGATCTCTCAAATTCTCTTTGTTGGTATCATAAATTTCCCTAATTTCTACTCCATTTCCATCAATATCAACCTCTATTTTATCTTAATAAAAGACCCTTCTTTCCAGCACTAGCACAAGAGGGTTACCCTTTTCCTGCACATGCTCATATTTATATTAAGATTTATTAGAACACTTTATTAATCTTTATATATAGATTTTGTGCCTATTTACATATTTCTTGTAAGTCATATTGATTTCCTATAGTAATCATGGAACTTTGTGTTAATGATGAATGAGTTGACTAGTGCAGGTATATTCTTACACCGCCACTGTCTGAGATTTCCGAGAAGATATCTTTCACGAGGACGGATCTCAATATTCGACTCCATGTATAACTGCTGATGAACTAAAGCAGGATAATAGGTGGCACACATTCACGAATTTTTCTTCAAAGTTAGGCTATGGCCAACCGAAGTTCGTTTGTATCATAACTACTGGTGAAAGTTCTAATTTCGGTTTTCTAAGATTGTTTGGCCGAGAGGCCTGAACAAGAATTATCTGTAATTAGTGTAAACGACGTAGAGCCTAAAGGATATATATTATGTAGATCGTAGATAGGAAGCTAGCGAACCATCGACTATCATTTTGGTTTATTTAATTTGGTCATTGCGTCGCTCTAGGGCTGGACTGCTCTGTAATGTAATTTGCCAAATCGAGTAATACAAGGAACCGTTATGATTTGCATGCACAACATTTAAATTCATCTTTTACGTATCTTTGAAGTGTTGATCTCTTTCATTCCTTAGAAGGGGCATGAGATGGTTGGCTAGGGCCCAACCAACCCAGCTCGTTTACCCCTCTCGCTTTTGTTATTCAGAAAGACGGTGTGGTTATTTCTTTTGCAGCTATGTGATGTAATAGTTTAATCACTAATCTTTAAGTTCTGAATTAAAATATCTTCTGTAGCCTATGTGTGAAATGGATCCATGGTTTGAAGAGTAGTTGTGTTTATTTTTCTTATGAAATATCTTTCTTGCATTTCCTTTACACCTGTTCTCTATTTTAATTAATTTTCAAATGGATTGTGTAAGGAACTCCTTCCTAGACCAATGCAAGCTATTACCTGCACCTTGGTTTAGTCATTCATTGCAGCAAACATTTAATCACTTACCTACATTTTACTTTCTGTTATTTCGCAAGCGAATGAATCATTAATTGACTAACAATTTTTGGTATTAAAATTTCATCTCTAAAAGATCTGGAAGCAGTTATATCGAATTACCACATTATACTTGCAAAGAATACCATCATTGTGGGTAAAGTACCAACATTGATTAACACATGCAAAGTACTTAGGCTAGTGTTTGATTCTTTTAAAGTTCTTTTATTTCATGAAGTTTATTTCATCTGCAAAGTTTAATGAGTGGAAGAATTTCCTTTTTCAAAGATAGTTTACTTCAGTATTTCATTTATAGTTGCAATTCTTTTTTAGCACATCTTTCAGATTTCAAAAGAAATTTGGGAACTGAGTAAAAGGAACTCTGTTTTGGTGCAAGAGTAAGTCTCTTGACACAGAGACATATTGATCTAAGCACTAAAGCTTACAACACCTTCACTAAGACATAAGTCTTCAGTAAGGAAGGTCAAATATACTCTTACATAGGAATACTGTACCTGTACTAGTGCAAGCAGATTGCAACAGTGCAAGGACAGGTTGTTTGTGTGAGAGGAAGATCAGAAGGAAGAAAAAATTCTATAAGGGCCCACTCGTCATACTATTTACCATCCATCTAAAGATGAACATAGAATTTCATTCCAACATTTAAGATTGTTCCTGTTGTGTGGGATTTATTTACTTGATTTACTTTCAAATTGTCTTTTACATTCTAGCACTAGAGTTGCCTTGGTGTTAATTGCCTTTTCAATTGTTTTCTATCTGATTCTGCAAAGAATTTCCTTTAAGAAGTAGGATTATAAATAGGAAAATTTCATACCATTTATGGCATTTCCTGTGCTTTGTCTTTAAGTTTACGAAACCCTCTGGTTGACAATTAAGTGTTAAGGAGTTTGCTCAAGTGCAACTCCTGCACCCAACGTTTTTGCGTCATTGTCAAGGACGAAATATGAATTGGTAAGAATTTTCCTTTTTTTTTTTGCAATAGGGGTAAGTCTGCTATTATCTTTTCTATAATGTGCTTCTATTGTTTGAAGGAATTTATAAGTGCCAATTTATTTTTAACTAACAAATTTTATTTGAATTTCATTTTGCCATTTTTTGAAATCAATGCCTAAAAGAGGTAGGGGTCTGAAGCCCACTAGGGGCCAAAGAAACATTGACAAATATGAAACCAAAACTTATATTGGGCCTTATTTTGTAGGCAGAAAGTCCAAACAAACTCAAACTCATCACAGAGGAACAGTCCACCTAGGCTCTAGTAGCAACGGTTCAGGTGTGACACAGCCCATAAAGGGGAAGAAGGAGACTGTTGGAATCCATAGTGAGCCTTATTAGCCTACTAAGAGAAATTCATGTGTAAGAACAACAATGACATATATGGAAGACCATGTAGAAGGAAGTGTTGAAAATCAGGTGAATGAGGAACAATCTACTTTTGGATTCCCAATTGTGAATGCTAACATACAAGTGCAAATGAAAATTATTTCACCATCATCTCTTCCTCATTTCTTTGATAAGGTACATGAAGATCCAGACTCTTTCCTATTTGAGTTTGATATTTTGTGTAAAATTTATGATTACTCATTTGATGCCCAAAAGTTAAAGTTGTTTCCTGCAACTCTCAAGGACACAACACTCTGCTGATTCATGGGACTAGGAGGAAACACTGTAAATTCTTGGGAGCAAATGAAGAGGGTTTTTTTATAAAAAAATCAGGAATATTATAAAACTAGCATTATTCAAGATGAAATCTTTACTATTGTGCAAAATGATGATAAGATGCTAGAGGACTACTTGGAGAGATTCCTGTACATCCTCCAAAGGTCAAATCACAAATTTGATCTAAGTACCATTAGAACCTTGTTCTTATGTGGTCTTAATGATGATGCTAGGAATAATTTAAATTTTTTGGGACAAGGGGATATTGCTCAAAAACATTTTGATCAAATCTGTGACTTGTGCAGGAAATTCTCGAGGAACCAATATAGATCCAGTAAACGAATTCAAAATAAAAAAAGGAAAACTGAATCTACTGATGCTATGATTATCGGAATAGAAAAACAATGGATAATATGAAAAATGAAATAATGAATATTGTTAGTAAACATATAGACTCTTTGAAGTTTTAGCAAAAACTTGTAGAAGAGCAATACATATTATCTATTTTTTGTCCTAAATGTAGAAGAAAGCATCCTTTAAGAGAATGTCCTCTAGATATTAAAGAAACTAATAAATGTGAAATTTGTGTAGATAACCCTGCTACAGACAAATGTCCCTCCATACCTGGGCTGAAATTTTCACTTGAAGGGGGACAACCTGAAGCTGAATCATTGCATGCTATGGGAGCATGAAGGAATTGGCCTCAGGTAAGTGCAGGTATGGTTCTTGAACCTCCACCACATTTTTTTGGTTATAATGCACACTCGTATTCCTATCCTAACATTGGTCACTCTCAGCATTGGCAACATGGGAATCAATATGAATATGGAAAACCATACCAATATTGGCAACAAGGATGGAGATGGCAAAACCATTCACATTATTCACATAATTCCTATCATGCACCTATGAAATCATATCCTCCTACATATGCACCTTACCCAATGCCTCAACCACCACTACCTCAGCTGAATCAACCTATGCCACCATTACCTTTACCTCCATCGTTTCGATCTTCATAGTTGCCTGCTCAACCTTTACCCAACCCTAATAATAAAGCAGTACAAATGATCCATTCTATGACCCCACTTTCTTCATCTAGATTTTAGACTATGCCAGTTGGAGTTAATGATCTCCAATTGAGATCAGGGAAAGTGGTAACTTCAGAAAATCAAAAGCAGCCCATGGTGATTATCGATGAGAAAGGAGAGGAGGAAACTCCTAACCATTCTGAAAAATATGACACCATTCAGCCTATCCCTGTACATTCTGACCCCTTGTCATCTTCTCCCAACTGACCTCCCTATCTAGAGAGGTTAGTTGTGGAGAAGAAAGAACCGATTCCTGAGTCTGGCCTGGTTTTTTAGCTTAGGAACCTTTTCATAAGTGTACCTTTTCTCCAAGCTATTAAAGAGATCCCTATTTGTACAAAAATCATTTGGTAACTCTATATCAAGAAGCCAGGAAGGATAATATTGGAACCCCAAACCATTCAATTTGTTGGTAGAGCAGCAAAGTTGATGACGGGATGTATGCACATGGAAAAATATACTAACCCCAGAAACCCTGTTGTCTCTATTTAGATAGGTGATTTCCTGGCCTCCAATGTACTTATAGACCTAGTGGTAGATATTAATGTTATGACCAAGAAAACCATGGATCAACTTGGATTGGTCGGTATTTGTCCTACTCCCACTGTGCTTGAATTGGAAGATAGATCTAAAATCAAGCCAGAAGGAGTATTGGATGATGTGGTCGTTTCCCTCGATTCTTCAGAATATCCCATAGATTTCATTATGCCTTAGCCAAAGAATCCTCTGGGAGGGCATCCCTTGATCTTGGGGTGACCATGGCTTGCTACGGCTGATGTTTATATCGGATGTTATTCTGGTGATGTATATTTCCCCATGGAGATTCTAGAAAGAAAGTCACCTTATATCCACCTGCTAGATCTATTCAGAAGCCCCGAGACACTTTATGGTTATACTACAGTAGTGATGAGGAGACCCAGCCTGCTTCCTTGATACATCAGAATGTTGAGTCCTCAAAGGAGGGTGAGATTCAAGACTTCCTAAACAATCTAGACACCATGCCCAATTTTGAATCGTTGAGTTAGATTTTCATTCTAGATTTTTAGCAAGGATATGACTCTCTACCTCCATCATCACCATCTCTAGTGACACCTTTGTGTGCTCTTGAGCCTGACACTACTCTTGTTGAGAT
Organism: Pinus tabuliformis; assembly: GCA_031772625.1. Taxonomy (NCBI): domain Eukaryota; kingdom Viridiplantae; phylum Streptophyta; class Pinopsida; order Pinales; family Pinaceae; genus Pinus; species Pinus tabuliformis. The sequence goes on from CM062804.1 coordinate 661,617,516, forward strand.
TAATCTCGATAAAGCCTTTTATATCAGTTTAGACTTGGATCCTTCTCAGCGAAAGCAGCTTGTGAATTTGTTGTGGAACCATCTTGATGCTTTGAATGGGGTTATGAAGATATGAAAGGCATCCCTCCTGAAACTTGTACACACCATATCTATATTCAGGATGGAGCCCGACTTTTCCAACAACCCCAAAGGCGAATGAACCTAGCTCTAAGAGATATTGTAAAGGAAGAATTGAAAAAACTCTTAGATGCTGATTTTATCTACCCCGTTTCTAACAGCTAGTGGGTCTCTCCATTAGTGTTAGTCCCATATAAATATGGGAGATGGCACATTTGTATTGATTATAGAGAATTGAATAAAGCCACTCAAATATTACTTCCCCCTTCCTTTCATTGATCAGGAACTCGATACCTTTGTTGGTAAGAAGTACTTTTCTTTTCTAGATAGCTTTAGCAGATATAACCAAATACAGATAGCACCTGAGGATTAAGACAAAACCACTTTTACATGCCCATGGGGTACATTTTCTTATCGAGTGCTTCCATTTGGTCTATGTAATTCCCCAACTACCTTTCAAAGGGTAGTCTTGCCTATTTTTGTTGACCTTGAATGCATATAAATCTATATGGATGATTTCTTTGTGTTTGGTGATTCATTCCAGGAAGCCCTCAAGAATCTAGAAAAAGTGCTTCTTCACTGTCAAGAAGCCCATCTCACCTTGAGTGACAAGAAATACAGATTAATGTGCAAAGTGGGAGCAGTTCTTGGCCATCTTATTTTTGACAAAGGTATCCAGGTCGACCCTACAAAAATAGAAGTCGTTTCGAGTCTTCCTATACCCAAAACTCAAAGGGAAGTGAGAGGTTCTCTAGGACATGCAGGCTACTATAGGAGATTCATTGAGAATTTCTCAAGGATAGCTACCCTGATTTTCAGAATTTTGGCTAAAGATAGTGAGTTTTCTTGGTCTACAACTTGCTAACAGTCCTTTGAGACATTGAAGGAAAAATTAGTTCAGGCACCAGTTTTGAGAGGACCAAACTAGTTATGCCATTCCATATTTCCTCTTATGCCTCAGGTACTGCTATTGGCACAACTTTAGTAAACGAAGAAGAAAACGATCTTATGCTATTTGTTTCATTAGCAAAAACTTGTCACCCACTGAACTTAATTATAATGTTACTGAGAAACAGTTTTTAGCTGTAATATTTTCTATTAATAAATTCAGACATTATATTACAGGGTATGAATTTTTTGTACATACTGACCATTCCTCTATAAGATATTTGA